>JALAZF010000236.1:0-1326666 GCA_022829125.1 Lathyrus tuberosus | reverse complement strand
CGACTTATTCTGAAGCATTTTTCAAACAAATTCTCCCTGAACTCAATGTATCGACTCCTTCATGCCTTGTATCAACTCCTTCAACTTATGTATTGACTCATTCTATTTTGGAGTCAATACATTGTGTACCAACTTTCAAAACTTGCATTTTTGGTTAAAAATATGTGTTTCTTGTTTTCTTTCTACACATGCACGTACATATAGATATGCATCCATGCATCATTTCTAAACATTGAAACCAATAACACACTTAGAAATTTTGCAACATCTTCAACCTTTGTTTGCATGCATTCAACAACTACACATAATCATTTTTGTTGTTTGTTATCAAGATAACATTGATAAAGTCCAATTTAGGTTGGTGTAATAAAATTATGTTCTGTTTTTATTTGGGGGTTATAAAACCTTTAGGGTTTTCCTCCAAGATCAAGGGTTGATTTGGGGTTTTTGGCACAAGTCTTTGCAACTTGGATTCAGCAGAGTGAAAGCTTTGAAGAACGGGGGTTCTTGTAAAGGAGTAGTGGTAACCGGGGGATCAATTGAAAGACTCAGGGCAAGATTTTGAGATTTAGGTTTAGCCGAGTTAAAACTTTGAAGAACAGAGGTTTGGTCAAAGGAGTAGCGGTAATTGGAGGATCAAATTGGAGCTCTTGTGTGACTTGATCTTGCTAAGATCAAGGGAAGAGAAGAAGTTAGGATCAACATCAAATATAGGGTTTAGCGGTTTGAATTACAACTACTTCTCTTGTAAATTGATATTGCAAAGGTTAATTACAATATCTCAATTCAAGTTCGAATTGAGGGCAAACGTACCCATAGTGAGGATAATTGGGGAACTGCCTAAACAAATCCTTGTGTTCTCTCTCTCTCTCTCTCTCTCTCTCTCTCTCTCTCTCTCCATTTTGATAACACTTAGTTTGTGATTTAAATTGTTGAAAATTCTAGTTGTGTTGAATTATCTTAAGCTATTTTTGTGAAATTATTGCAATCTAAACAATTGCAATTGATTTGTTACACCTTCAACATAAAGATGATTAAGCTCGGTGTATTGCACACTTAGTGTTTGATATTTTGATTACACACTAAGTGTTCGATAAAACTCCTTAGTCAAGTTTATTTTTACATTTCGTTGTTAAATCATTTATTTTAGTGTGGTTTATATTCAAACACATTATATAGAACTTATTGGTTTGCTTTTCTCATCTTTAGCATACGTTTTACTACGATTTATACGCATATCCGATTCTACCATTAACGGTTCGGATAGACGAGATTCGATCCAGATTCACTTCCGCTTACCATAGAAAAATATTTTTCAAAACAGAATTTTTAATAAGATAATTTTATTTGTAAATCTATTCAACCCCCTTCTAAATTGTTGCCCTCGTCTAACATGATAAGTATATAAGACATCAATATGATTTAAAATTTTAGCTCATCGATCGATCTTTTAAATTTTATCATCTCTCACCAAGAATTCATATTCTTGTAGTTTTTAATATTACTAGTTGCGCAACCCAGGTGGATGTTTAGGACGACTAGAATTTTGAGGATTTATTGAGAAACAAAACAACTAAGGAATAATCAGGAGAAATAAAAAAATTGATGTCATGAAAAGCACTAAAGCAGATGAAATATTAGAGTATGTAGTGCATTATGTTCCGACGGAGAAGAAAAAAGGTTGACACACAATTCAATGTGCCAAAAGCAATAAAGAAGCACATGAAATTTTTTAGTCTAAAGTGTGCAATACTCCTACGGTGAAGGCCAAATGATGAAAACTAATTTTGTGTGCAATAAACCACATACCAGCGCATGAAGACTTGGAGTCCTCAATGAGGTTTGTCTTGTGCTATAGCCATACTGTGAGCTTTTTGTCGGATAAGTGACTTCAATCACAAGATGGAAGAAAGAAGGGATGAATTGTAATATTTAAAATTATGTGACTAATTAAAACCTTTCTCGATTAAGATCATATCAATAATTCTTATGTGAGTAATTTACAACGGAAATAAAATACTGAAAGTAAATTGCAGAAAATAAAAGGATAGAGTTAGAAAGATTGCACCAGAAATTTATACAGGTTTGGTCAAACATTATCCTAGTCATATCCCCAAGAGATCTTCTTGAGAGTTTGACTATAAAATTTTAGCTTTTGAAGGTTATGCCCACGAACCTTAATACAATCTGATCTTGAGATTTTAAAAGGCTTATCCCCAATCAATGACAGCTTTTACCCTAGACTAACTAAAGACCCGTTTAGAGATTTATGGCTGAACCCAATAACCAAAACAAATCTTTTTTCGGCAAATCTTAATAAACCATGAACAAAGATTTTATGAAATTTTGTTCCTTAGAGGACAAGTGTCGAACGCATGCTTCAAAAACAGGTTTGACAAGTTAAACCAGAAACATAACAAGTGCTAGATGATGGAGCAGAAAAGCAGTAAATAACAAGATGGTTGTTTACCCAAATTTGTAAAACCACACCTACGTCTGGGGGAGCTGAGTCCACAACCAAAGAAAGGAAATTCACTATTTATAGCTTAGTACAATTTGACTTACAAGCAACAACAAACCCTATGTTGTTCAATGCCTATTCCTAACATTATCCAATGACTTTATATTTAGAGTCTCTCCATAAATACGAGAACCTACTCACTTTATTCTCAACCACACAACCCATTATTGGAGATTACAACTCAATAATCAATGTTGAATACTACCACTCAACTCTAGACAAACCTCATATGCAAGTTACTGAAACATAGAGGTGTACATACAATAATAACAAGGACTCAAAAATTAAACCCTAGCACGCTAAATTTTTAATGTATTTCTTGGATTCCAATGTAGGTTTTGAGCCCCTTATATAGCATACAAATTTTAGTTTTTTCTTCATGGATTTGAGATTGATTTCGTCCATAATTAATGCAAAATATGTTGGATAATTGATTTTTTCCTTGAATATCTTCAACAAGATATGATTTGGTTTAATTTAAATTCAAATTTAAATCTTCATTTAAATTTGAATCAATCTTCGTCCAATTGTCAAACCAATCACCTAATCATATTGCTAATGTCAATTAGCAATAAAATAGAACTGGATCATCTCAAAAGATTCATCCAAAATACAGCATTCTGGCGCCTGTTGAGCAAGGCCCAGATGTCGACCCAACATGCTAAAGCATCGCGCTCAACATGTGTCCCTTTTCACAGCTTAATCAAGCTAGACCAATCTTCAATACTTGTACATTTATCCATGTTGTGGTTTTGCTAAATGCAGTCGATACAAAGAGTCAATTCATTAGGAACTACAACCTCCCCCTTGGCAAATTGTGGCAAAACAACTTTTCAAGATAAATAACATTTCTTCCATCAGAACAAGTGACAACCACTAAAACTACTGGACTATCAGAGTATTCAATCAGCAGCAGCAACCAAAGTGATAATATGAAGAAGTTCTGAAGTTAAAGTCAACTCTGGATTTACTAGTCAACGCTTATGAAGTAATTAACCCATATACACTCTAATTCATTCAAGTTTCATTTTTACTAGACTTTGAAGTCTATTCTCAATGCTTTAAACTCTGAACATGCTTCTCTCTCATATACGAAGCAAATGTTTTAGAGAAGAAGAACGAATGAACATCTTAAGTGTACAATACAAGTTAAGCTACAAAATCAAAAAGACTATATTACAAACAACTATAAAAGATTTTCTTTCCACTACCTACAATTTACGTACCTATTATTACAGTTGTGGTGGTTTTGAAGAAGTTTTCAATCCTATCCCCCAACGATCTTATTCTTCATCTATATAAAAAGGAGAAAGGAATTGTGAAGATGGTGTCTTTATAAAGAAAAAAAAAAAGAAAATGTACAATGAAAAAAATTTAATAAATAAAATCAACTTCAAAAAAGAGAAAATAGAAAGAAACACTTAACACTTCATTTCATATATTTATAAGTGTAAAGTCTGAAAATCACTTTGTCTATCTGCTTATTCAGAAGTAACTTTGTAAACACAATCTTGTATTCTTAACATTTGGTTAAATACTTGAGACACTAGGTTATAGTCAGGATTCTTAAGAAGTCTTAGACAGATTGTCTTTGAGTTTGTAATCAAGTCTTTGATTAGTGAATTAAGTCACTTAGGCAGATAGATTGGACGTAGCTTAGTAAACAGCAAACCAGAATACAAATATTTGTTTTTTTATCTTTGTTGAATCTTTGTTGTTTGTGTTCTTGGGTAGCTAAAAAGTTTTAGTTTAGAAACTCAATTCATACTCTCATTTCTTGTGTTTCTTGAACCTTTAGAGACAAATTCACATGAAGATTTTGTGTGATGAGAATCCGAAGAAAATGGGCTGCATCTTGGCTTTTATGTGGCGCTCTGTCATACCCCAAATTTTGACCACTAAGATTTCCCATCATTGTGAAAATCATCATCACAATATGGGGGAGCCATCTTGCCTCATTAGTCTCCCCAAAGATGGGTGAGCATCCACTGCAATCAAATTTAGGGTTTCAGGCCCTCTCAGAGCTTTTGACAAGGGATCAATCAAGGAATGACATGATCTTCAACTTGTCTAACCTCTCAAGTAGCTACAAGGGATCAAGAGGACTCCCACTTTAAGGATTAAGCACAAAGTTGCTCCCTTCTAGGTGGATCAAGCCTTAAGATCGCCAGTGTCACCAAAATAGGGTTTTGGTCGACCAGGGGCTCCAGATGGAAATTTTCCTATGGGCATGAGCCAATACTTCAAATCATATCCTAATATGCTCCTAGGGACATCATAAACCCAATCATCAAGTCAATTTGACCTCAAGGGATGCATACATCAAAAAATCAGGAATTAGGGTTTCTTGACCTAATTCACCCCTAAGTTGACTTTTGGGAAAAATCATAAGCCAAGGCCACAAGACATGATTTGAGGGTCTCCAACATACTACATTGATCCATTTGCAACAATGGATTGATCCAAGAAGCTTGAGCAACAAGTCTCAATTTCATCTGCACCACAGTTAGGGTTTTAAGGGAAAAGTCAACTGTAACTTTGACTTTTGACCAAGACATGCTCCCAAGCCCTCGGACATGAATCAATATACCCTATGACACCCATGGAACATGTCCATCAAGTTTGATTTAGGTTAAGGACATGATTTTCTGAGAAATTGTACAGTTTGGAGTTCATCTGATAAAAAGTCAACTGTGCACAAAAGTCAACTTTGACTTTTTGAGATTTTTCACCAAAATGGATTTTTAACCCTAAAATGATGTTAATGTATGATTTGAATCATCATTCATCAAGAAAAATCAAAGAAAGTGGGATAACTTGTAAAAGGGGGTAACCATAAAAACTTAGAAAATTTTCTAAGTTATGGAAAAGGTGACACTAATGTGCCAACTTTGGAGGACCATAACTCCTAAACCACAAGGCCATTGTTCCCCATTCAAAGCTTGATTTGTAGATCTCATTGCCCTCTACAAAAGCTTCATACTGACCTATGTCCAAATTCCTCATGGATTTTGAGTTATGGAGTGATTAAAATCAAGAAAAGTCACTTTGTTCCAACACTTAGTAAAAATTTCACTAAGTCAGATTTTGCCTTACTTTTTTCCAAATGTAGGGGGATTTTTCACTTGAATTCAAAAGAGATCAAAACCAAACATGTTCAAACAGTTGTTGTATCATGTAAGGGCTTTCCAAAATGACCAAGAACATTACCAAATTTAATTTGAGCCATGAGATATAACATTGGCAAGTTGCCTTGTTGAAATCTGTCAAGGCAAGACAGATTTTGCACTTTTGCTCGATTTGCAAAAATTGTGCAAATCCAAACACTCCTATCCACTTGGACACATCTGAGGATTGAATCTAAAGGGGACAATCACTGAGCCAAGCCTCCAAAGTCTTTGGAACAAGAAATAGCATGTTGAATCTGGAATTGCCAATATAGGGACAAGACTCCAATTTTGGATTGGAGCATTCAATGGAAGCATCAAGGTGGCATGGACTGAGCCATTTGCAACTGAATTCAGTCAAGACTTATCCAAGACCAAGGGAACCAGCGACCTGTGCCCTAACCTCTATTCAATGGCTAGAGGAGACTTGGATTTTCATTTGCCAACATTGGCCAAACCTACTTAGCAGTTGCCATTCACTATTCCTTGCAAAACAAACTTGCTCTGCTATAAATAGAGCTCAATTGTGATCAGTTTAAGTACACCAAAGCCATCAAACAGATGCTTTCCTCAAAATCTCTTCTTTCACTCCAATTTTGCCTTCTAAGGCAAGTCACTATCGGGTTTTGAGTTTTAGAGATTTTCCAATCAAACCAATCACTCAGACACCTCACATACATCATATAGAAGTGATCCAAACACTCACATAACATCTGGAACACTGATTTCACAAAATCACTAGCCAATTGCTCAAGTTCTTGACAGTTTTGCAGTTGAGGTACCATCTTCAGCTCCAAACCATTTCAATCCATTCCAAGCATCCAGATACACTCCATGGCACCTAGGGGAGCTATCCAAATCATTGGAACCTAGCTGTAACACCTCCAACATAAAACACGATCACCAGCTGCAAGAGGTAAGCATGAGCTCTTCTAACTCTATGATCCAGGCAATTTTTGCTGCACAATAATTTGGCCACATGTTCATAATCATGCATGGAATGTTTCCCCTCAATTAATTGTTTTGTTTGAATCGTGTATCAAAAATCCCAGCCTTCATGCAGAATTTAGGGTTCTTGAGGATTTTTCGTGATTTCTTGTTTTGTGCTTAATTTAAATGAAATTAATTGTCATAAACATGATCGTGAGGTTGAGACGAGTAGATTGATATGTGGATTGCATGGTATAATCAAGTATTCAGTGAGATTGGAGAGAAAATGCAAATCTGGGCAAACCTAGAACACGCGCGTGTTCTTGGCTGTTCTTGGCGCCATTTTTTGAATATTTGAATATTTGAATTTTGTGATTTTATTTAATTGATTCAAAAATTAATTTCTATCTGAGTTTTAGTGATTTTGAGTTGATTCTTTTTTTAATAATTCACAAAAATGTTAAAATATTTGATTTTTCCAAAAAATCTCAAAAATATTATTTATTTCATATAATTGATATTTTTGCAAAGAATTAATATTTTAATTGTTTTTAAAATTTTAAATATTTTTTCCACCTTGATTTTGCAACTTTTAATGACTTCTAATTATTTTGTAGGTCAATACTTAATTTTTGAAGCATTAATCCAAGATCACAATTTGTTTTCCATATGTTAAACAATTTTGATCATTTTAATTGAATTTTTATTCAATTAAAATACACATTGAAAACAAATTAGGGTTTTTGGATTAATTCAACCCTCATAAATCATTTTCAAACTCTTTGGGCCTCTAATAGAGTGTAAGACCCAATCCTTTTTTGACCAAATCATTTTTGGGCCTCAGTATATTGTATAAGTCCCGATACCGTCAAAATAAACGGCGCGGTCGTCGCCTTTTCAAATCAAACAAACTGGGTCTCTCCTCGAGCTATAAGACCCATTCAAAACACTTGGGCCTCTATTAGAGTGTAAGACCCAATCCCCTTTTAACCAAAACAAACTTTGGGCCTCAGATATTGTATAAACCTCTTCGCGTTAAAAGAAAATCTCGGCGCGATCGCCATTTCAAACGGAAAAACAAACTTTGGGCCTACCCTCGTGTTATATGCCCCACTCTTTTTCTTTAAACCTTTTGGGCCTCTTGAGAGAGTGTAAGACCCATCCCTTTGTACAGAAAACCATTTTTGGGCCTCAGTCACTTGTATAAGTCCCTCTGTACAAAACAACAGTGCGCTCACTGATAAAACCCTGGGCCTCTCCTTGAGCTGTAAGCCCCAAAATCTTTCTTTTTCAAAGCACTTTCTCCTTTGATTTTGAATATACTGTTGTTTTTCAATCTTTCTTTGTTGAACAACTAACCAAACAGCATGGAAGCTCTACAACCGAGTAAGTGTTTACACGCTTTCATTTACCGCTTTCATATACACATAACTGTATTGTGGGGCTGTTTCGCTGTAAGTCTTCTTTCATAAACTCATATCAACTGTGTAATAATAGTATAGATATTTAGAGTTTCCCCGGCAACTACGTCTAGCATTAAGCCCGTTGATCACTCTTAAATAGTCAAAACTAGATCCCCATAGGATTACCAGACACAGTCTTCCCTCCTCTTGGGGTTAAACAATATGGAGACATTAAAGGCAGCATTCTCGGCGAACCCTTTCATAGACTGTCACTCGTAGAAGTTGTCAAAGAAACTCTACTCCCCAGAGATGATCTCTTCTCCGTGAATTGCATCTCTTGAGTTTCTTCCAAATTCTCGAACTTTCCTGGCTTGATCTATTCCTCGTGAATGGCCTGTCTTGAATTTCTTGGGGTTTGGGGACCCACGAGCTTCCTAAAAGCATCCATGCCTCCTCTTGAGCGTTGTACAAGGACCCGTCGGCTTCTTAGAAGTATTCACAGCCTCCTCTTAGGCTTCGTATAATGATTCTTCCTCCAGGAATGATAGCCTCCTCTTGGGCTTCATACAAGGACCTATCGGCTTCTTAAAAGCTTCCAGCCTCCTCTTGGGCTTTGTACAAATTGTCCCGACGACCTCCTAGAGGTATAGGAACAGAAATCAGTCATCTTAATAGAACAGTTTTTCCAAGAGTCTACTACTGTTTCTCAAAGCATAATACAAAAGATGACACTCTAGACTTGGACAGTCTAATTTCCTTGAGTCTCCAAGACATTCTCAAGCACCCTTCAAGAATAGGAAGGAACCCCGTGGACTCAGACAGTCTCAATACCCTTAGATTCCCCTGTTCCTTAAAGAAAAGGAAATAACCCTGATCCTCGAATCAAATCCTTGAGTACAACATTACTCATATAAGAACTGATTTTCTCTTTAAATCAGCATATTGGATCTATCACTCAACTGAAATAATCACAATAGCCTACTCTTGGGCTTTGTACAATGATTCTCCCCAGCGGAGCTAACAATTTTAGCCTCCATCTCGGGCTTTGTACGAGATACAAAAGACTCCCTCGTTGAGTCAATCACCATCTTTAGCCTCCACCTCGGGCTTCGTACGAGATACAAAAAAACTCTCTTGTTGAGTCAAATAGCCTCCATCTCGGCTTTGTACTAGATACCAAAAGACTCCATCGTCGAGTCAAAACCTTTTAGCCTCTCTCTCGGGCTTTGTACGAGACACCTTTTAGCCTCCTCTTAAGCTTTGTATAAGAAAACCATTGGTTAATCTAATCAACCTTTTAGCATCAAAGTTGTGCCTCGTTCACAGTACACAAACATTAACAACTCCTTCCTCTTCATCTAATCGCTGTAAGCGGCAAGCCTCTGGATCATCTACATCCATGCCACTGTCCCTCTTTTAGCATGAGAAATTCCTAAGGAAAGATGGCATTGCTCCACACTGAGTTAAAGTCTTCTCCTTCAGGTTAAAACCCCCTATAAAGGAAATTATGGCATTACTAGGATCCGCGTATCCCGGTTAAAGTAATCCTCCTTTACAGTCAGTCACCCAACGGTTTTAACAACAAACCCCCTTTAGAGATGACAAATTCTCTCTAAAGTCAAACCTTCAGCTTCACATCTTGGGCTTCAAACAAGATACAAATAAACTCTTCAGCCTCACATCTTGGGCTTTGAACAAGATATAAATCACCTTTCGCTTCACGTCTTGGGCTTTGAACAAGACACCAAAAACACCCATTTCCTCCCATAGAATAGGAGGAACTACGAACGCTTTGATTTCCCTGTTTCGGTAAATGGGAATATGTAGGCATAAGATTGAAAGAAAAATCTTAGCGAGCACAATAAACCAAGATTCAAATCCCATATCCTCAAGAATCCCAGACCAAAAATCCTACCAAAAGTCAACATTCTTTCAAAATAAGAAGAGAGAGGCCCCACCACATTGATCGCATCCGTAACCTAACAGGCCACTATTTAAACTCAGTATGCAAGCAGGGTTAATTGGAGACATCTATTTCCCTTCCTTCATCAGCTCACAATAGGATAAAAAATGAATCGACCTGTAGTTCCCCAAAAAAGAGCGACAGTGCTTAAGAACCACGTCCAAAATCGTTCGCTACAGAAAAGTGGCACCCACCGTGGGGACCTTCTTTCTTTCTTTCTTTCTTTCTTTATTTCTTATAAAGACTTTTGTTGACTTCACTAGGATCCTAGGTCAAAAACCTTTAAGTAGGGAAGAAACCACAAAATGGTGACTCCGCCGGGGAGCCATTTTGTCAGGAACATAGGATTCATAGCTCTTTAAAGGCTAGGAATTTAGGACAAATATATATATTGCTTTTCCTAATTGCTATACTTGTTTATTTTTCTGCTAATGGGAATGCGTGTGATGCCGCATGTGGAAAGATTGAGTATACACCTAGGAAAAATCACCTTTTTTTGTAGTGCGGTGACTATCGGAAATGGCTGTTACGCGATAAACTACCCTCTTCTAAGATTTCTTTGAAAGGACACCACCTAGCACAGTTCCCGGCCCGCTGGTGTTCTCAGGAATCAATGATTTTGAGTGACAGGTACAAAAAATCATCCGTAGAAAACCTTTGGGGGATGGGTAGAGCTTTGACTTCATGACAACGACCCTTTGACCCCATGTTTTTTCTATGTTTTTGTGTGCTGCATTCATGCATTCATCTAAAAAAAATATAAAAGAAAAAAATATTCTCTTCTAGTCTCTCTTTTTCAAATTAAACTAAGACAATGATTGCAAATGTCAGAGAAAAAGATTGCGCTCATGGATTTCGGTAGAAGGAGAACCCATAGGTACACCTTCAAGGTTCCAAAACTAGAAGATTTGAGAAGGTTAGCGAAATGATCACTAACCCTGAGGCTTTCAGAGCCAAGCACGGAGGTCTGCTACCACTGTTAAGAGTCCATGTGATTGAGGGAATCATGGATGCACTCATCCAGTTTTACGATCCAGTTTATCACTGTTTCACATTCCCGGATTACCAGCTCGCACCAACGCTGGAGGAGTATGCTCATCTGATTGATCTACACATTACAGATCAAGTTCCATTTTCTGGACTGGAAGAAATTCCAAAGAATCAGACCATTGCAAGAGCAATTCATTTGGACGAGTCTGAGGTCAGGACTCACATGACCGCTAAGGGTGGCATACAAGGTTTGCCAGCCCAGTTCTTGACAAAGAAAGCCCTGTATTTTGCCAGTATAGGGAACGTGACTGCTTTTGAAAGCATCTTTGTCTTGCTCACCTACGGGTTATTTTTGTTTCCCAACATCAATAACTTTGTAGATATCAACGCCATTAAGGTTTTTCTCATTAGAAACCCTGTGCCAACTTTGCTCGCAGATGCGTATCATTCTGTACACTTATGGAATTTGTACAGTGGAGGGGAGATCACATGATGTGTACCTCTGCTTTATAAATGGTTTATCTCCCATTTTCCTAAATCTGCTGCTTTTTGGGATCACAAGAGTGCCTTACGTTGGTCGCAGAAAATCATGTCCCTCACCAACTCTGACATAGATTGGTGTAATAGGATCTATGATGGAATCAGAATCATTGATCGTTGTGGAAACTTCCCCAATGTACCCCTCATAGGAACTAAAGGAGGAATCAACTACCATCCGGTATTGGTTCGTCGTCAGTTTGGATACCCAATGAGACACGTCCCACGGGGTGTTCATCTAGAAGGTCTTTTCTTCAAGGAAGGAGAAAACGGCAAAGCACTAAAGATGGAAATAGTGCAAGCCTGGAAGCATGTTCATAAGAAAGGACGAGAGTCTCTGGGAAAACCGGATTATGTCTCGGTGGAGCCTTATCTCCACTGGGTATAAACTAGAGCTCTCAAGCTAAAGATGCCTTATCCGCATCACGGAATTCTTCCGCCAAAGGAATCTGTCATGTATTTCATGATGGAAATGGAAAAGCTTCAGGTTACTCTCAACAAAGTTCAAAAGGAGAGAAGGTCTTGGAAGAACAAGTACCGCACCCTCAGTGTAGAGTGTACCAAGATACAGCAACTACTGAAAGATAAGGACGCTCCGATTGAAATTTTGGAGCAGCATGCTGTAGAGAATCAAGATGACCAAAGGAATTTGCTCGATCCTTTCACTTGGCAAAGGAATGACAACCCGGCAATGACCCAAGAGCCCCGGTCAAAGAAAAGGAAAGTACCAAAGTCAGCACCCGATTTCTCTTCAGAGAGGACTCGGGACCCATTAGCTTAGGTTTCTGTTTCTGCACCTTGTAATCTACTGTATTTCCATTTTTGTAATCCTTTGAATTCAATAAAAAGGGGTTTCCCCACTGTTTGATATTTGCAATCTAATTGTCGAAGTTTATTTTGATTAAACCAAAAAATAATTAATATAATTATTGCATTCGTTATTCTCGCGTAACGTATTCTTCTTCCCTACGAATCTCACGTTTGTGTCTCAATTCTAGAGTCAAACTGTCTCATTCGTACAATACTCGGGCCAATCGTCAAAAAAAGATGGATGATCTTGAGGAAGAAAACACAGAGTTGAAGGAAGAGATCGACGCTCTGAGAGAGGATATGAGAAAGCTTCGTAACGACATGCAAGCCATGGCAGAAGCTCAGCCACAAAGAACTGTGATCTCAGAGATCACCTCAAAGCCCATAGTGGAGAAGTATGATCCTAGGTATCAAATGCCAAAAGATCGTCCTTGGGGCATGCCTGTTAACTATATCCCGGAAGGATATGTTCCGCCGATCGTTGAAGATCAGGGAATCACAACAGAAGCCGTTGGGCCTGAAGGTTACAAACTTCGGGAAAGCGAAGATGCCAGGGGCATACTGAAGACTCCTGAAGGTTACAAACTTCGGGAAATGCCAAGATTCGCTGCCGTAGTCACGGTACCACCCCCGGTGGTGCACACTGTCCCGGAAGGACAGATTCCGCCAATACCTTCTGGTATAAAGGAAACTTTGTTTGACATAATGGATGAATTCCAGGAGCAGTTCTTGGAAATGCAGAAGGAGCTGCAAGCCATTCGCGGTCAGGATTTATTTGGAAAGGACGCTGCAGATCTTTGCTTGGTCCCCAATGTGAAAGTTCCACACAAATTTCAAGTGCCCGACTTTGAAAAGTACAAGGGTAACTCTTGCCCTCAAAGCCATCTGGTGATGTACGCTCGGCGGATGTCAGCTCAGATGGAGAATCAGGACCTACCGATTCACTACTTCCAGGATAGTTTAACCGGTGTCGCACTTAAATGGTACATGGGTTTAAACCGTGCTACGATCAGTACTTTCAGAGATCTTGGCACTTCCTTCGTCCAACAATACAAATACAACTTGGACATGGCATTCGATAGAGATCAACTCAGATCAATGTCGCAAAAGGACAAGGAAACCTTTAAGGAGTATGCTCAAAGATGGCGTGAAATTGTCGCTCAAATTTGTCCGCCTCTTGAGGAAAAAGAGATGAGAAAAATCTTCTTAAAGACCTTAAGCTCGTTTTACTACGACAGAATGGTTGCCAGTGCACCCAGCGACTTCATCGAAATGGTCGGCATGGGCATACGTCTTGAGGAAGCCATCCGCGAAGGACGTTTGGTAAAAGACACTGGATCGACGAGTGGTACTAAAAAATACGGTAGTGCTCTCCCTAAGAAAAAAGAGCAAGATATTGGGAATATCTCTCTCGGAAAGCTAAGGCGTCGATATCTACCAGTAGCAGCTGTAACTCCTGCTATCAACCCTGCGCCTACGTATCAACCTCAGGTTGCGCAAAGCCAACCTGATCAGCAAAGGACACAACAGCCTCTTCAACAGGCTCGTCCTCCATACAACAACAACCGTACAACACGGCCACCAGGATTTGATCCTATACCCGTATCGTATGCAGAGCTGTTTCCATTACTGCTAGCCAAGGGGCATATTCAGACTAAGTCCCCTCTCACAGTGCCGGAAAATCCGCCTTTTTGGTTTAAGGTGGATCAAACTTGCCCTTACCACCAAGGAGGACCAGGGCATAACATTGAGACTTGTCTCAATTTCAAATCTGACGTGCAAAAGCTTGTTAGGAGCGGGGTCTTATCCTTCAAGGATACAAATCCTAATATTCTCACGAACCCACTGCCTCAAAATGAGAAGGCTGTAGTCAATTTGATAGAAGGAGAGACTAACAACGTCTATCAAATTCATGATGTACTCTTAATGAAGACCAATCTGGTCAAGATGCATTATAGACAGAGTGGATATGGCCATGTGCCACCTCATAACTATCACCAGTGTGATATTTGCTCTAAAGACAATCAAGGATGTTCTGTGGTGCAAGCAGCCCTACAGGAACAAATGGATATCGGATGGATCCAAGAGCACCGAGTTCGTGGAGTTAACATGGTCTACACGAATTCTAACGTCATTCAGAACCACGATATCCGTGCAATGAATGTCAACCTGGTGGCAATGCACTCAAGGCAAAGCCAGTATCATAACTTGCCGCAGCATGATTACAGTTCTTGTCTGACTTGCTAGGTAAACAAACAGGGATGCTCTTTCATACAGGAGGCCCTCCAGCGTTAGATGGATCTTGGATGGATCCAAGACTACCATGATAGGAACCCTTATCAGATCAACATGGTTCAGATCTTTGATATTCGCGTGATGAATACCAACCTGGTAGAGTTACATGCTGAACAGGTCCGACTCGAATTCCTGGTGTCACATAATTATCACAGTTGTAAAGCGGGTTGCGAAAACGATCGAGGTTGTAACCTTGTCCAGGAGGCACTTCAGCACTTGTTAAATCATTGGTGGATGCCAATCTACATGGATGAAGATACTCAGCAAATTAGTATCAGTAACAGGAATCCTACTCGGCGTCAGAGTCAGGATGTCCGATCAGTGGAAGCTAACCTAGTGAGGTTACATTGTATTCAAAGTGGGCGTTGCCAGGTACCACCACACAATTATGACCGTTGTAGCGTCTGTTCGAAAAGTAACCAAGGGTGTTACCTTGTGAGAGCAGCTCTTCAGGGTCAGGTGGATCATGGAGAGATTCGTCCATATCTGGGTTTTGGACCCATCAACTGGACGCCGAACTACCTTGCCGATCAAATTGAGGACGTTGTCACAATCTCTGGTCATCATAGGACCAGGGATGTTTTTTCCATCATCCCTCTACTTGACGAATCTAAAGTTCCCAACCGGGAATGGATCGAGATCACTTTTGATGGTCAGAAAAATCAGAAGGCTCATGTAGTCATCTATCTGCCGGGACCACTACCGTATGAATCAGCTAAGGCAATCCCTTACTTTTTTCCAAATGTAGGGGGATTTTTCACTTGAATTCAAAAGAGATCAAAATCAAACATGTTCAAACAGTTGTTGTATCATGTAAGGGCTTTCCAAAATGACCAAGAACATTACCAAATTCAATTTGAGCCATGAGATATAACATTGGCAAGTTGCCTTGTTGAAATCTGTCAAGGCAAGACAGATTTTGCACTTTTGCTCGATTTACAAAAATTGTGCAAATCCAAACACTCCTATCCACTTGGACACATCTGAGGATTGAATCTAAAGGGGACAATCACTGAGCCAAGCCTCCAAAGTCTTTGGAACAAGAAATAGCATGTTGAATCTGGAATTGCCAATATAGGGACAAGACTCCAATTTTGGATTGGAGCATTCAATGGAAGCATCAAGGTGGCATGGACTGAGCCATTTGTAACTGAATTCAGTCAAGACTTATCCAAGACCAAGGGAACCAGCGACCTGTGCCCTAACCTCTAGTCAATGGCTAGAGGAGACTTGGATTTTCATTTGCCAACATTGGCCAAACCTACTTAGCAGTTGCCATTCACTATTCCTTGCCAAACAAACTTGCTCTGCTATAAATAGAGCTCAATTGTGATCAGTTTAAGTACACCAAAGCCATCAAACAGATGTTTTCCTCAAAATCTCTTCTTTCACTCCAATTTTGCCTTCTAAGGCAAGTCACTATCGGGTTTTGAGTTTTAGAGATTTTCCAATCAAACCAATCACTCAGACACCTCACATACATCATATAGAAGTGATCCAAACACTCACATAACATCTGGAACACTGATTTCACAAAATCACTAGCCAATTGCTCAAGTTCTTGACAGTTTTGCAGTTGAGGTACCATCTTCAGCTCCAAACCATTTCAATCCATTCCAAGCATCCAGATACACTCCATGGCACCTAGGGGAGCTATCCAAATCATTGGAACCTAGCTGTAACACCTCCAACATAAAACACGATCACCAGCTGCAAGAGGTAAGCATGAGCTCTTCTAACTCTATGATCCAAGCAATTTTTGCTGCACAATAATTTGGCCACATGTTCATAATCATGCATGGAATGTTTCCCCTCAATTAATTGTTTTGTTTGAATCGTGTATCAAAAATCCCAGCCTTCATGCAGAATTTAGGGTTCTTGAGGATTTTTCGTGATTTCTTGTTTTGTGCTTAATTTAAATGAAATTAATTGTCATAAACATGATCGTGAGGTTGAGACGAGTATATTGATATGTGGATTGCATGGTATAATCAAGTATTCAGTGAGATTGGAGAGAAAATGCAAATCTGGGCAAACCTAGAACACGCGCGTGTTCTTGGCTGTTCTTGGCGCCATTTTTTGAATATTTGAATTTTTGAATTTTGTGATTTTATTTAATTGATTCAAAAATTAATTTCTATCTGAGTTTTAGTGATTTTGAGTTGATTCTTTTTTTAATAATTCACAAAAATGTTAAAATATTTGATTTTTCCAAAAAATCTCAAAAATATTATTTATTTCATATAATTGATATTTTTGCAAAGAATTAATATTTTAATTGTTTTTAAAATTTTAAATATTTTTTCCACCTTGATTTTGCAACTTTTAATGACTTCTAATTATTTTGTAGGTCAATACTTAATTTTTGAAGCATTAATCCAAGATCACAATTTGTTTTCCATATGTTAAACAATTTTGATCATTTTAATTGAATTTTTATTCAATTAAAATACACATTGAAAACAAATTAGGGTTTTTGGATTAATTCAACCCTCATAAATCATTTTCAAACTCTTTGGGCCTCTAATAGAGTGTAAGACCCAATCCTTTTTTGACCAAATCATTTTTGGGCCTCAGTATATTGTATAAGTCCCGATACCGTCAAAATAAACGGCGCGGTCGTCGCCTTTTCAAATCAAACAAACTGGGTCTCTCCTCGAGCTATAAGACCCATTCAAAACACTTGGGCCTCTATTAGAGTGTAAGACCCAATCCCCTTTTAACCAAAACAAACTTTGGGCCTCAGATATTGTATAAGCCTCTTCGCGTTAAAAGAAAATCTCGGCGCGATCGCCATTTCAAACGGAAAAACAAACTTTGGGCCTACCCTCGTGTTATATGCCCCACTCTTTTTCTTTAAACCTTTTGGGCCTCTTGAGAGAGTGTAAGACCCATCCCTTTGTACAGAAAACCATTTTTGGGCCTCAGTCACTTGTATAAGTCCCTCTGTACAAAACAACAGTGCGCTCACTGATAAAACCCTGGGCCTCTCCTTGAGCTGTAAGCCCCAAAATCTTTCTTTTTCAAAGCACTTTCTCCTTTGATTTTGAATATACTGTTGTTTTTCAATCTTTCTTTGTTGAACAACTAACCAAACAGCATGGAAGCTCTACAACCGAGTAAGTGTTTACACGCTTTCATTTACCGCTTTCATATACACATAACTGTATTGTGGGGCTGTTTCGCTGTAAGTCTTCTTTCATAAACTCATATCAACTGTGTAATAATAGTATAGATATTTAGAGTTTCCCCGGCAACTACGTCTAGCATTAAGCCCGTTGATCACTCTTAAATAGTCAAAACTAGATCCCCATAGGATTACCAGACACAGTCTTCCCTCCTCTTGGGGTTAAACAATATGGAGACATGAAAGGCAGCATTCTCGGCGAACCCTTTCATAGACTGTCACTCGTAGAAGTTGTCAAAGAAACTCTACTCCCCAGAGATGATCTCTTCTCCGTGAATTGCATCTCTTGAGTTTCTTCCAAATTCTCGAACTTTCCTGGCTTGATCTATTCCTCGTGAATGGCCTGTCTTGAATTTCTTGGGGTTTGGGGACCCACGAGCTTCCTAAAATCATCCATGCCTCCTCTTGAGCGTTGTACAAGGACCCGTCGGCTTCTTAGAAGTATTCACAGCCTCCTCTTAGGCTTCGTATAATGATTCTTCCTCCAGGAATGATAGCCTCCTCTTGGGCTTCATACAAGGACCTATCGGCTTCTTAAAAGCTTCCAGCCTCCTCTTGGGCTTTGTACAAATTGTCCCGACGACCTCCTAGAGGTATAGGAACAGAAATCAGTCATCTTAATAGAACAGTTTTTCCAAGAGTCTACTACTGTTTCTCAAAGCATAATACAAAAGATGACACTCTAGACTTGGACAGTCTAATTTCCTTGAGTCTCCAAGACATTCTCAAGCACCCTTCAAGAATAGGAAGGAACCCCGTGGACTCAGACAGTCTCAATACCCTTAGATTCCCCTGTTCCTTAAAGAAAAGGAAATAACCCTGATCCTCGAATCAAATCCTTGAGTACAACATTACTCATATAAGAACTGATTTTCTCTTTAAATCAGCATATTGGATCTATCACTCAACTGAAACAATCACAATAGCCTACTCTTGGGCTTTGTACAATGATTCTCCCCAGCGGAGCTAACAATTTTAGCCTCCATCTCGGGCTTTGTACGAGATACAAAAGACTCCCTCGTTGAGTCAATCACCATCTTTAGCCTCCACCTCGGGCTTCGTACGAGATACAAAAAAAACTCTCTTGTTGAGTCAAATAGCCTCCATCTCGGCTTTGTACTAGATACCAAAAGACTCCATCGTCGAGTCAAAACCTTTTAGCCTCTCTCTCGGGCTTTGTACGAGACACCTTTTAGCCTCCTCTTAAGCTTTGTATAAGAAAACCATTGGTTAATCTAATCAACCTTTTAGCATCAAAGTTGTGCCTCGTTCACAGTACACAAACATTAACAACTCCTTCCTCTTCATCTAATCGCTGTAAGCGGCAAGCCTCTGGATCATCTACATCCATGCCACTGTCCCTCTTTTAGCATGAGAAATTCCTAAGGAAAGATGGCATTGCTCCACACTGAGTTAAAGTCTTCTCCTTCAGGTTAAAACCCCCTATAAAGGAAATTATGGCATTACTAGGATCCGCGTATCCCGGTTAAAGTAATCCTCCTTTACAGTCAGTCAGCCAACGGTTGTGACAAACAAACCCCCTTTAGAGATGACAAATTCTCTCTAAAGTCAAACCTTCAGCTTCACATCTTGGGCTTCAAACAAGATACAAATAAACTCTTCAGCCTCACATCTTGGGCTTTGAACAAGATATAAATCACCTTTCGCTTCACGTCTTGGGCTTTGAACAAGACACCAAAAACACCCATTTCCTCCCATAGAATAGGAGGAACTACGAACGCTTTGATTTCCCTGTTTCGGTAAATGGGAATATGTAGGCATAAGATTGAAAGAAAAATCTTAGCGAGCACAATAAACCAAGATTCAAATCCCATATCCTCAAGAATCCCAGACCAAAAATCCTACCAAAAGTCAACATTCTTTCAAAATAAGAAGAGAGAGGCCCCACCACATTGATCGCATCCGTAACCTAACAGGCCGCTATTTAAACTCAGTATGCAAGCAGGGTTAATTGGAGACATCTATTTCCCTTCCTTCATCAGCTCACAATAGGATAAAAAATGAATCGACCTGTAGTTCCCCAAAAAAGAGCGACAGTGCTTAAGAACCACGTCCAAAATCGTTCGCTACAGAAAAGTGGCGCCCACCGTGGGGACCTTCTTTCTTTCTTTCTTTCTTTCTTTATTTCTTATAAAGACTTTTGTTGACTTCACTAGGATCCTAGATCAAAAACCTTTAAGTAGGGAAGAAACCACAAAATGGTGACTCCGCCGGGGAGCCATTTTGTCAGGAACATAGGATTCATAGCTCTTTAAAGGCTAGGAATTTAGGACAAATATATATATTGCTTTTCCTAATTGCTATACTTGTTTATTTTTCTGCTAATGGGAATGCGTGTGATGCCGCATGTGGAAAGATTGAGTATACACCTAGGAAAAATCACCTTTTTTTGTAGTGCGGTGACTATCGGAAATGGCTGTTACGCGATAAACTACCCTCTTCTGAGATTTCTTTGAAAGGACACCACCTAGCACGGTTCCCGGCCCGCTGGTGTTCTCAGGAATCAATGATTTTGAGTGACAGGTACAAAAAATCATCCGTAGAAAACCTTTGGGGGATGGGTAGAGCTTTGACTTCATGACAACGACCCTTTGACCCCATGTTTTTTCTATGTTTTTGTGTGCTGCATTCATGCATTCATCTAAAAAAAATATAAAAGAAAAAAATATTTTCTTCTAGTCTCTCTTTTTCAAATTAAACTAAGACAATGATTGCAAATGTCAGAGAAAAAGATTGCGCTCATGGATTTCGGTAGAAGGAGAACCCATAGGTACACCTTCAAGGTTCCAAAACTAGAAGATTTGAGAAGGTTAGCGAGAATGATCACTAACCCTGAGGCTTTCAGAGCCAAGCACGGAGGTCTGCTACCACTGTTAAGAGTCCATGTGATTGAGGGAATCATGGATGCACTCATCCAGTTTTACGATCCAGTTTATCACTGTTTCACATTCCCGGATTACCAGCTCGCACCAACGCTGGAGGAGTATGCTCATCTGATTGATCTACACATTACAGATCAAGTTCCATTTTCTGGACTGGAAGAAATTCCAAAGAATCAGACCATTGCAAGAGCAATTCATTTGGACGAGTCTGAGGTCAGGACTCACATGACCGCTAAGGGTGGCATACAAGGTTTGCCAGCCCAGTTCTTGACAAAGAAAGCCCTGTATTTTGCCAGTATAGGGAACGTGACTGCTTTTGAAAGCATCTTTGTCTTGCTCACCTACGGGTTATTTTTGTTTCCCAACATCAATAACTTTGTAGATATCAACGCCATTAAGGTTTTTCTCATTGGAAACCCTGTGCCAACTTTGCTCGCAGATGCGTATCATTCTGTACACTTATGGAATTTGTACAGTGGAGGGGAGATCACATGATGTGTACCTCTGCTTTATAAATGGTTTATCTCCCATTTTCCTAAATCTGCTGCTTTTTGGGATCACAAGAGTGCCTTACGTTGGTCGCAGAAAATCATGTCCCTCACCAACTCTGACATAGATTGGTGTAATAGGATCTATGATGGAATCAGAATCATTGATCGTTGTGGAAACTTCCCCAACGTACCCCTTATAGGAACTAAAGGAGGAATCAACTACCATCCGGTATTGGTTCGTCGTCAGTTTGGATACCCAATGAGACACGTCCCACGGGGTGTTCATCTGGAAGGTCTTTTCTTCAAGGAAGGAGAAAACGGAAAAGCACTAAAGATGGAAATAGTGCAAGCCTGGAAGCATGTTCATAAGAAAGGACGAGAGTCTCTGGGAAAACCGGATTGTGTCTCGGTGGAGCCTTATCTCCACTGGGTATAAACTAGAGCTCTCAAGCTAAAGATGCCTTATCCGCATCACAGAATTCTTCCGCCAAAGGAATTTGTCATGTATTTCATGATGGAAATGGAAAAGCTTCAGGTTACTCTCAACAAAGTTCAAAAGGAGAGAAGGTCTTGGAAGAACAAGTACCGCACCCTCAGTGTAGAGTGTACCAAGATACAGCAACTACTGAAAGATAAGGATGCTCCGATTGAAATTTTGGAGCAGCATGCTGTAGAGAATCAAGATGACCAAAGGAATTTGCTCGATCCTTTCACTTGGCAAAGGAATGACAACCCGGCAACGACCCAAGAGCCCCGGTCAAAGAAAAGGAAAGTACCAAAGTCAGCACCCGATTTCTCTCCAGAGAGGACTCGGGACCCATTAGCTTAGGTTTCTGTTTCTGCACCTTGTAATCTACTGTATTTCCATTTCTGTAATCCTTTGAATTCAATAAAAAGGGGTTTCCCCACTGTTTGATATTTGCAATCTAATTGTCGAAGTTTATTTTGATTAAACCAAAAAACAATTAATATAATTATTGCATTCGTTATTCTCGCGTAACGTATTCTTCTTCCCTACGAATCTCACGTTTGTGTCTCAATTCTAGAGTCAAACTGTCTCATTCGTACAATACTCGGGCCAATCATCAAAAAAAGATGGATGATCTTGAGGAAGAAAACACAGAGTTGAAGGAAGAGATCGACGCTCTGAGAGAGGATATAAGAAAGCTTCGTAACGACATGCAAGCCATGGCAGAAGCTCAGCTACAAAGAACTGTGATCTCAGAGATCACCTCAAAGCCCATAGTGGAGAAGTATGATCCTAGGTATCAAATGCCAAAAGATCGTCCTTGGGGCATGCCTGTTAACTATATCCCGGAAGGATATGTTCCGCCGATCGTTGAAGATCAGGGAATCACAACAGAAGCCGTTGGGCCTGAAGGTTACAAACTTTGGGAAAGCGAAGATGCCAGGGGCATACTGAAGACTCCTGAAGGTTACAAACTTCGGGAAACGCCAAGATTCGCTGCCGTAGTCACGGTACCACCCCCGGTGGTGCACACTGTCCCGGAAGGACAGATTCCGCCAATACCTTCTGGTATAAAGGAAACTTTGTTTGACAGAATGGATGAATTCCAGGAGTAGTTCTTGGAAATGCAGAAGGAGCTGCAAGCCATTCGCGGTCAGGATTTATTTGGAAAGGACGCTGCAGATCTCTGCTTGGTCCCCAATGTGAAAGTTCCACACAAATTTCAAGTGCCCGACTTTGAAAAGTACAAGGGTAACTCTTGCCCTCAAAGCCATCTGGTGATGTACGCTCGGCGGATGTCAGCTCAGATGGAGAATTAGGACCTACTGATTCACTACTTCCAGGATAGTTTAACCGGTGCCGCACTTAAATGGTACATGGGTTTAAACCGTGCTACGATCAGTACTTTCAGAGATCTTGGCACTGCCTTCGTCCAACAATACAAATACAACTTGGACATGGCACTCGATAGAGATCAACTCAGATCAATGTCGCAAAAGGACAAGGAAACCTTTAAGGAGTATGCTCAAAGGTGGCGTGAAATTGTCGCTCAAATTTGTCCGCCTCTTGAGGAAAAAGAGATGACAAAAATCTTCTTAAAGACCTTAAGCTCGTTTTACTACGACAGAATGGTTGCCAGTGCACCCAGCGACTTCATCGAAATGGTCGGCATGGGCATACGTCTTGAGGAAGCCGTCCGCGAAGGACGTTTGGTAAAAGACACTGGATCGACGAGTGGTACTAAAAAATACGGTAGTGCTCTCCCTAAGAAAAAAGAGCAAGATATTGGGAATATCTCTCTCGGAAAGCAAAGGCGTCGATATCAACCAGTAGCAGCCGTAACTCCTGCTATCAACCCCGCGCCTACGTATCAACCTCAGGTTGCGCAAAGCCAACCTGATCAGCAAAGGACACAACAGCCTCTTCAACAGGCTCGTCCTCCATACAACAACAACCGTACAACACGGCCACCAGGATTTGATCCTATACCCGTATCGTATGCAGAGCTGTTTCCATTACTGCTAGCCAAGGGGCACATTCAGACTAAGTCCCCTCTCACAGTGCCGGAAAATCCGCCTTTTTGGTTTAAGGTGGATCAAACTTGCCCTTACCACCAAGGAGGACCAGGGAATAACATTGAGACTTGTCTCAATTTCAAATCTGACGTGCAAAAGCTTGTTAGGAGCGGGGTCTTATCCTTCAAGGATACAAATCCTAATATTCTCACAAACCCACTGCCTCAAAATGAGAAGGCTGTAGTCAATTTGATAGAAGGAGAGACTAACAACGTCTATCAAATTCATGATGTACTCTTAATGAAGACCAATCTGGTCAAGATGCATTATAGACAGAGTGGATATGGCCATGTGCCACCTCATAACTATCACCAGTGTGATATTTGCTCTAAAGACAATCAAGGATGTTCTGTGGTGCAAGCAGCCCTACAGGAACAAATGGATCTCGGATGGATCCAAGAGCACCGAGTTCGTGGAGTTAACATGGTCTACACGAATTCTAACGTCATTCAGAACCACGATATCCGTGCAATGAATGTCAACCTGGTGGCAATGCACTCAAGGCAAAGCCAGTATCATAACCTGCCGCAGCATGATTACAGTTCTTGTCTGACTTGCTAGGTAAACAAACAGGGATGCTCTTTCATACAGGAGGCCCTCCAGCGTTAGATGGATCTTGGATGGATCCAAGACTACCATGATAGGAACCCTTATCAGATCAACATGGTTCATATCTTTGATATTCGCGTGATGAATACCAACCTGGTAGAGTTACATGCTGAACAGGTCCGACTCGAATTCCTGGTGTCACATAATTATCACAGCTGTAAAGCGGGTTGCGAAAACGATCGAGGTTGTAACCTTGTCCAGGAGGCACTTCAGCACTTGTTAAATCATTGGTGGATGCCAATCTACATGGATGAAGATACTCAGCAAATTAGTATCAGTAATAGGAATCCTAC
This sequence comes from Lathyrus tuberosus, assembly GCA_022829125.1. NCBI lineage: Eukaryota > Viridiplantae > Streptophyta > Magnoliopsida > Fabales > Fabaceae > Lathyrus > Lathyrus tuberosus. The sequence continues at coordinate 1,302,023 of JALAZF010000236.1, read as the reverse complement.
TCGGCGTCAGAGTCAGGATGTCCGATCAGTGGAAGCTAACCTAGTGAGGTTACATTGTATTCAAAGTGGGCGTGGCCAGGTACCACCACACAATTATGACCGTTGTAGCGTCTGTTCGGAAAGTAACCAAGGGTTTTACCTTGTGAGAGCAGCTCTTCAGGGTCAGGTGGATCGTGGAGAGATTCGTCCATATCCGGGTTTTGGACCCATCAACTGGACGCCGAACTACCTTGCCGATCAAATTGAGGACGTTGTCACAATCTCTAGTCATCATAGGACCAGGGATGTTTTTTCCATCATCCCTCTACTTGACGAATCTAAAGTTTCCAACCGGGAATGGATCGAGATCACTTATGATGGTCAGAAAAATCAGAAGGCTCCTGTAGTCATCTATCTGCCGGGACCACTACCATATGAATCAGCTAAGGCAATCCCTTACAAATACGGTGCAACGATAATTGAAAATGGAAAGGAAATTCCATTACCCTCCGTCGTGAACATTGCAGACATCATTCGAGTAACACGGAGCGGTAGAATCTTCAACCGAGGGGTTGGGGAACCTAACAAAGAAAAGGAACTTCAGACAGAAGCTCCCGATCCATCAGTCGGTCAATCCAGTAATCCCGACCTTTCGAAAAAAGATGATGAGATGCTGAAGCTCATCCAAATGAGTGAATACAACATTGTTGATCAACTGTTACAGACTCCTTCAAAGATCTCGGTATTATCACTATTACTCAGTTCAGAAGCGCACAAGGAGGCTCTACAGAAAGTCTTGGAGCAAACCTTTGTGGAACAAGATGTAACAATCAGACAGTTTGATAGCATTGTCTCTAACATCACTTCCTGCAACAATTTAGGATTTAGTGATGAGGAATTACCTGAAGAGGGTCGTCGTCATAACATGGCGCTCAATATCACAGTTAACTGCCAGGACGATGCGTTGGCCAGCGTACTGGTAGACACAGGGTCAGCCCTGAATGTTATGCCGAAGTCCACTTTGACTCAATTATCATTCAAAGGCCCTCCGATGAGAATCAGCGAGGTTGTCGTCAAAGCATTCGACGGATCCAGAAAAGCGGTTTTCGGCGAAGTTGATCTTCCCATAACTATCTGTCCTCACACTTTCCAAGTCACTTTCCAAGTCATGGACATCTAAGCAACATACAGTTGTTTATTAGGAAGACCTTGGATACATCAGGCTGGGGCGGTTACTTCAACCCTCCACCAAAAGCTAAAGTTTGTCCAGAATGGCCAACTCATCACAGTCTGTGGGGAGCAGGCCTTGCTCGTGAGTAGTTTATCATCATCTACTGGTATAGAACCCAAGGAGGTTATTGGAACTCAGTTCCAAGCACTGTCGGTGAGCAAAGACAATCAATCAAGAGGAGGAACTTTGATTTCCTCATACAAAGATGCTATCAAAGCGGTCGAGAGTACCAATACAAAGGGATGGGGACAGCTTGTCATTCCTACTGGCAATACAACAAAGAAGGGTCTTGGTTTTTCTGCAACCTGTACCCAGATAGCTGCCAACGATGAAAGCCTATATCCCATTCAGGACTTCTTCCATAGTGGAGGTTTCCTTCACCTAGTGTCTCAAATAGTCCATGCTATCAATGAGGAGTGTGCCTCCGACACAGATGAAGAATGGAAGTCCTATCTTAACGAGGATGGTTATATGTCTCAGGAAGTGGTGCCTACGCCATTTTGTTATCCCGCACAGAGTCCGAGATTTATACCACGGTCAGATGTCGAAATGATATATGGAGATTGTGATCCGGAAGGATGCCGTGCTCCGCCAAATTCATTAGAGGAAAACACTCTAATGAAAGACAACTTTGACCACAATTACTATGGCCCGATGGATGGCCTGTCAATGTGGCAGCCTTACCCAGGAGACTTGGGGCCAGAAAGTCAGCCGAGTAATGAAAATTAGCTGAGCATCATTGAACAGAATACCTGTGTCCCAACTATGTCATGGGATCAACACTCGGGTCATCCTGAAGCTACTCAACATGAAGATAAATTCGCAATGTTTGCAGGACTGGAATTCATCAACTATGCCTTTCCCGAGGTCAACGTCATCGAGAGGGATGACCCCTCCAGTTCCAAGGAAGTGTGGGATACTCTGGGAGAACCAAGTGGAAAATACGACTATATGGTCAAGTACACCGCTCCCGAAAGCTCTCGTATCAGACTCGAAGATATCCAGCCAACTGGATGGGGATATACAGCTGCGAGCACAAATACTCTGCGAAATGCAACAGAGGAATCCTCCTACGACAACTCTACCTGGGAGACAGATTCCAATGATCCTGCTCCGCCAGAAATCAGTGTCATTTTTGGGGACAAATCAAAGAAGGTACCAGACTTTGTGATTCACCGAGGAGTTCACCGCCATTGGGTTGCTGTCAATGTTCCGAAGGTCGTTCACCAGTCAAAGTAATTGTCGTCTCTTAACCTTTCACCCTACCCAGGTGGAAGGGATGTTTTGATAGGGCTCGCTTTCTGTAAATTTTCCCTCTTCGCTTCGCCCAAAGCGACAGAGTTTTGTTTTATAGGGTTGTAGTTTCAAGGATTGACTTGTTCATTAATAAAATAACGTCGTTCTGTAATTTCCGCATTAATTGTTGTTTTCTCTTTTTGCTTTTTCTCAGAAAATGGTAATCCTAAAAAACAATTCAATAATAAAAACAAGCAGTAATAAAATAAAACACTGCACACACTCTTGCATTTTCTCTATCTCTTCTAAACACAAATCATCACGTCATGCAGATTGCTTGTTTTAAACCCCGTTGAAACATACGATCCAATGCCTTCTCCCAACTTTGAGTTCCCGGTATTCGAGGCTGAAGAAGAAAATGACAACGAAATTCCAAAAGAGATCTCCCGACTACTCAGACAAGAGGAAAGGTCCATTGAACCTCATAAAGAGCCGTTGGAAACGGTAAACTTGGGTTTGGAAAAAGAGAAAAAAGAAATCAGGATTGGGGCACTGCTCAGTCCAACTGCCAAAGAGAGTTTGATAAAGCTTCTCAAAGAATTCCCCGATGTATTCGCTTGGTCCTATCAGGATATGCCAGGGTTGGATACCAGCATCGTGGAACATCATTTACTGTTGAGATCGGAATATCCGCCAGTAAAACAGAGGTTGAGATGCACTCACCCGGACATGGCCATCAAAATCAAAGAGGAGGTACAAAAACAGATTGACGCGGGTTTCCTCGCCACATCAGAATATCCTCAATGCTTAGCCAATATCGTACCCGTTCCGAAAAAGGACGGAAAAGTCAGAATGTGTGTCGACTACAGGGATCTGAACAAGGCAAGTCCAAAGGACGACTTTCCTTTACCACACATTGACATGCTGGTTGATAGTACAGCAAAGTTCAAAGTTTTTTCCTTCATGGATGGATTCTCGGGCTATAACCAGATTAAAATGGCGCCGAAAGACATGGAGAAAACTTCATTCATTACCCCATGGGGTACCTTTTGTTACAAGGTAATGCCGTTCGGTTTGAAGAACGTCGGGGCAACCTATCAAAGGGCCATGACTACTTTGTTTCATGACATGATACACAAGGATATCGAGGTATATGTCGATGATATGATTGCAAAATCAAAAACAGAGAGTGAGCACGTTGAACATCTGTCAAAATTGTTCGAACGTCTAAGAAAATTCAAGCTTCGCTTGAATCCTAACAAGTGCACCTTCAGTGTCCGTTCAGGGAAACTACTAGGGTTCATCATCAGCCAGAAAGGAATTGAGGTTGATCCTGACAAGGTCAAGGCCATTCAAGAAATGCCTTCTCTGAAAACTGAGATACAAGTCAGAGGATTCCTGGGACGTCTGAATTACATTTCCAGATTCATATTCCTCATGACCGCGACCTGCGCGTCAATCTTCAAATTACTTAAAAAGAATCAGGACTGTATTTGGACAGAGGACAGCCAAACCGCCTTCAACAGTATCAAGGAATACCTGTTGAACCCACCGATTCTATCACCTCCAGTGGAAGGAAGACCACTGATCATCTACCTCACAGTCTTGGAAGACTCAATGGGGTGCGTACTTGGCTAACAAGACGAAACTAAATGGAAAGAGTCTGCCATTTACTATTTGAGCAAGAAATTCACCGACTGCGAAACTCGGTACACGATGCTCGAGAAAACCTGTTGTGCTTTGGCTTGGGCAGCCAAACGTCTTCGCCAGTACATGATTCGTCATACTACTTGGTTGGTCTCCGAAATGGATCCAATCAAGTACGTTTTTGAAAAACCTGCTCTTACGGGAAGGATTGCTCGTTGGCAGATGTTGTTATCAGAATATGACATAGAGTACCACGTTCAAAAAGCCGTTAAAGGAAGTATTTTAGCCGATCATTTGGCTCATCAACCGATTGACAATCAAGAATCAATCGGGTTCGACTTCCCAGACGAAGATGTCATGTATCTAAAGATGAAAGATTGCGATGAACCGCTACCCAATGAAGGGCCAGAACCAGGTTCCTAGTGGGGACTTATCTTTGACGGAGCAGTCAATCATTACGGAAATGGAATTGGGGCAATCATTGTTACCCCTCAGGGTACCCACATTCCTTTCACTGCCAGACTTACGTTCAAATGTACAAACAACGAGGCCGAATACGAAGCATGTATCATGGGTCTCGAAGAAGCGATTGATTTAAGGATAAAAAACTTGGACGTATACGGCGACTCAGCCTTGGTTATCACTCAGATAAAAGGATATTGGAACACATACCAATCAGGACTGATTCCTTACAAAGATTATGCAAGAAGGTTGTTACCTTTCTTCAACAGAGTTGAGTTTCATCACATCCCTCGTGAGGAGAATCACGTGGCTGATGCATTAGCCACTATCTCTTCCATTATTAGTGTAGGTCGATGGAACGACTTACCTAAGATCGACATAATGCGCCTTGAACGGCCCACTTACATCTTTACGATTGAAGTAGTCATAGACGACAAACCTTGGTATCACGATATCAAATGCTTCCTTCAGAAATAAGAGTACCCACCTGGGCCACTAAGGAAGGACAGGAAGACCCTCAGAAGACTGGCTGGAAACTTCTTCCTGAGCGGTGACACTCTCTATAAGAGAAATTTTGACATGGTCTTGCTCCAATGCGTAGACAGACCAGAAGCAGAAATGCTGATAAAAGAAATTCATGAAGGATCCTTTGGCACTCATGCCAACGGACATACAATGGCGAGAAAAATTCTGAGAGCAGGGTACTAATGGCTGACAATGGAATCCGACTGCTACAAGTACATGAAGAGGTGTCACAAGTGTCAGATATATTCCGACAAAATCCATGTACTGCCAACACATCTCAAAGTTCTTTCTTCTCCATGGCCTTTTTCCATATGGGGAATCGACATGATTGGCTTGATTGAGCCCAAAGCTTCAAACGAGCATCGATTCATCCTAGTAGCCATTGACAACTTCACCAAGTGGGTCGAAGCAGCGTCATTCGCCAATGTAACCCGACAAGTGGTGGTCCGCTTTATCAAAAACAATCTCATCTGCCGTTATGGTGTGCCAAGCGAGATCATTACTGATAATGGATCCAACTTGAACAACAAGATGATGAAAGAGTTATGTGCTGAGTTCAAGATCGAACACCATAACTCATCTCCCTACCGACCCAAGATGAACGGAGCGGTAGAAGCGGCTAACAAGAACATCAAGAAGATTGTTCAAAAGATGGTTGTAACCTACAAAGACTAGAACGAGATGCTACCCTTTGCTCTTCACGTTTATCGCACGTCTGTTCGCACTTCAACAGGGGCAACGCCTTTCTCTCTAGTATATGGCATGGAGGCAGTGCTTCCCATAGAAGTAGAGATCCCATCAATCCGGGTATTGATGGAAGCTAAGCTAACAGAAGCTGAATGGTGTCAAAGTCATCACGACGAACTGAATCTGATCGAGGAGAAGCGAATCACGGCACTATGCCATGGTCAGCTGTATCAACAGAGAATGAAGAAGGCATTCGACAAAAAGGTTCGACCTCGCGTCTTCAGGAAATGAGACCTCGTGCTCAAGAAGATACAATTTTTTCTCACTGATTCTCGGGGCAAGTGGACTCCGACTTACGATGGCCCATATGTGGTCACGAAAGCTTTCTCAGGCGGCGCCTTGAGACTTGCAACCATGGACGGAGAGGAATTTGTCTACCCCACGAATGTTGATGTAGTCAAGAAATACTTCGCCTAAAAAAAACGTCTCGGTGGATTGAAAACCCGAAAGGGCGGTCTAGGCAAAAGTTAGAGACAAAATAAAAAAAAAATCATCCCGGTGGATTGGAAACATCAAAGTACAATCCAGGCAAAAATTAGGGATAATGGCAAGTAACTATGTTCAACAGAGGCAAGTCCCTCAGCAGCAGCAGTTACACCATCCATCGGAGGAAAACTCCAGTCAAGGTCATCTTCGACAGAAGCTCAGGATGTCTCGAATTCAAAGTTGGTAGAAGGATAACAGTCGTTATGTTTCAACGTAGCCCTTTTCCCTGTAAATTACCATTTTCTAACTTTGTAAATACTCAATGGAATCACGCTTTTGGCTGATCTCCATCTTATCAATAAAATTTGAGCCCTTGTGCTTTTGTTTGTAATTATTATTTGTTTTAGCTTTACAGAACGACATTTTAACATGATCAACGATTCTTGAAATAAAAAAAATGAATTTACTTGTTAAAACTTTTTCTGCTATTTTAATAAATACGGCAATTTCTTTTGACTGTTAAACATCAGAAGAACGTTGGTCGCTTCTCCAGAAGTAATCGAACCTCAAAGTGCAGAATCAAAGTACTCCTTCTAAAAAGCTAGTACGCCTGAATGAAGGATCAACTGTGTCAGAGACCTTGTTTCGTCTGACACACCTCGGCTGAGTTCTTATCTCCTAAGCCCGACCAACATAGCTCCCAATGGGGACTATCTCTCCTAAGCAAGGTGGAATTGCTATCTTAAACCAGCGATATTTCTATACTCCCCGCGATGGCCGAGTATCCAGTCGCGTTCACCCGTCAGTTTGTATGTCGCGTCAGTTCTATCAGCATATACATACATACATCATGCATTATTGATTTGCATGCACATTTCATATTGCATCACTATCACTCTAGTCGGTCTTGTCCCTTAGTGATAGGAGTTCTCTCAATCGAGTTTCCAGTTCTTTCCTCGTCAGGAAATACTGTGTTTGAACAAAATCTCTCTCTTAGTTAAGTTCTGAATTGAAGTTGGTCCTTGACCACTTTGATAACTTGAACCTCTGAAAAACCAGAGAATCTTCAGTCAACATCACTCTTCGCCATTGAAGATGATATCCTTGATTTCCCGGATTAAGGAAAATCCATAGAGAAAGCCTCGTAATCAGAGATTCGGCAGCACGTCAGTTCCGCTCCGAAAAAAACCGCTGACGAAAAGGTCATCGGCACCTTAAAATTGGACCCCATCATATGGCATTTCTCCGGGAAGATCCCGAGAAAAGTATGATGTAAGATCCCAAGCAGAAGCAGCCTCTCAAGAGACTCGCTTTCCCCAGTAGAAACAAATGGCATCTCCCCAGGAAAATTCGGCGAGAAGTTTGAGGAAAACCGCTACGAATAGCATCCCTTGTCAATAAAGTTTATTGACAAAAGAAACTAAGACTAGTTCCTTGGTAGGAAACCAGGATCGAGGGGAAGTTTACAACAGAAACTGAGACCAGTTCCTTGGTAGGAAACCAAGATCGAGGGGACGTTTGTTTCCGCAACTAAGACCAGTTCCTTGGTAGGAAACCAGGATCGAGGGGAAGTTTACCTTTTCTAAGCATCCTTGCTTAGTAAAAGAAGATGAATGCGCAAGCTGCCATTCATAGCCGTCAAAATTTCGGATATTCCGATATTTAATCCTCTTGCACCCCGAATGCCCGAATACCTTCGTCATTCACACCTTCGGGTCCAAGAAGATTAAATAGGGGCATCTGTCATACCCCAAATTTTGACCACTAATATTTCCCATCATTGTGAAAATCATCATCACAATATGGGGGAGCCATCTTGCCTCATTAGTCTCCCCAAAGATGGGTGAGCATCCACTGCAATCAAATTTAGGGTTTCAGGCCCTCTCAGAGCTTTTGACAAGGGATCAATCAAGGAATGACATGATCTTCAACTTGTCTAACCTCTCAAGTAGCTACAAGGTATCAAGAGGACTCCCACTTTAAGGATTAAGCACAAAGCTGCTCCCTTCTAGGTGGATCAAGCCTTAAGATCGCCAGTGTCACCAAAATAGGGTTTTGGTCGACTAGGGGCTCCAGATGGAAATTTTCCTATGGGCATGAGCCAATACTTCAAAGCATATCCTAATATGCTCCAAGGGACATCATAAACCCAATCATCAAGTCAATTTGACCTCAGGGGATGCATACATCAAAAAATCAGGAATTAGGGTTTCTTGACCTAATTCACCCCTAAGTTGACTTTTGGGACAAATCATAAGCCAAGGCCTCAAGACATGATTTGAGGGTCTCCAATATACTACATTGATCCATTTGCAATAATGGATTGATCCAAGAAGCTTGAGCAACAAGTCTCAATTTCATCTGCACCACAGTTAGGGTTTTAAGGGAAAAGTCAACTGTAACTTTGACTTTTGACCAAGACATGCTCCCAAGCCCTAGGACATGAATCAATATACCCTATGACACCCATGGAACATGTCTATCAAGTTTGATTTAGGTCAAGGACATGATTTCCTGAAGAATTGCACAGTTTGGAATTCATCTGATAAAAAGTCAACTGTGCACAAAAGTCAACTTTGACTTTTTGAGATTTTTCACCAAAATGGATTTTTAACCCTAAAATGATGTTAATGTATGATTTGAATCATCATTCATCAAGAAAAATCAAAGAAAGTGGGATAACTTGTAAAAGGGGTAACCATAAAAACTTAGAAAATTTTCTAAGTTATGGAAAAAGTGACACTAATGTGCCAACTTTGGAGGACCATAACTTCTAAACCACAAGGCCATTGTTCCTAATTCAAAGCTTGATTTGTAGATCTCATTTCCCTCTACAAAAGCTTCATACTGACCAATGTCCAAATTCCTCATGGATTTTGAGTTATGGAGTGATTAAAATCAAGAAAAGTCACTTTGTTCCAACACTTAGTGAAAATTTCACTAAGTCAGATTTTGCCTTACTTTTTTCCAACTGTAGGGGGATTTTTCACTTGGATTCAAAAGATAACAAAACCAAACATGTTCAAAAAGTTGTTGTATCATGTAAGGGCTTTCCAAAATGACCAAGAACATTACCAATTCAATTTGAGCCATGAGATATAACATTGGCAAGTTGCCTTGTTGAAATCTGTCAAGGCAAGACAGATTTTGCACTTTTGCTCGATTTGCAAAAATTGTGCAAATCCAAACACTCCTATCCACTTGGACACATCTGAGGATTGAATCTAAAGGGGACAATCACTGAGCCAAGCCTCCAAAGTCTTTGGAATAAGAAATAGCATGTTGAATCTGGAATTGCCAATATAGGGACAAGACTCCAATTTTGGATTGGAGCATTCAATGGAAGCATCAAGGTGGCATGGACTGAGCCATTTGCAACTGAATTCAGTCAAGACTTATCCAAGACCAAGGGAACCAGCGACCTGTGCCCTAACCTCTAGTCAATGGCTAGAGGAGACTTGGATTTTCATTTGCCAACATTGGCCAAACCTACTTAGCAGTTGTCATTCACTATTCCTTGCAAAACAAACTTGCTCTGCTATAAATAGAGCTCAATTGTGATCAGTTTAAGTACACCAAAGCCATCAAACAGATGCTTTCCTCAAAATCTCTTCTTTCACTCCAATTTTGCCTTCTAAGGCAAGTCACTATCGGGTTTTGAGTTTTAGAGATTTTCCAATCAAACCAATCACTCAGACACCTCACATACATCATATAGAAGTGATCCAAACACTCACATAACATCTGGAACACTGATTTCACAAAATCACTAGCCAATTGCTCAAGTTCTTGATAGTTTTGCAGTTGAGGTACCATCTTCAGCTCCAAACCATTTCAATCCATTCCAAGCATCCAGATACACTCCATGGCACCTAGAGGAGCTATCCAAATCATTGGAACCTAGCTGTAACACCTCCAACATAAAACACGATCACCAGCTGCAAGAGGTAAGCATGAGCTCTTCTAACTCTATGATCCAGGAAATTTTTGCTGCACAATAATTTGGCCACATGTTTATAATCATGCATGGAATGTTTCCCCTCAATCAGTGTTTTAAAAACCGGACCGGTCATCAAACCGGTGAGGGTACTGGGTCACTGGTTTATCGGTCGAACCACTGGGTCATTGGTCGAACCGCATGACCAAACCAGATTAAACCGGATAACTTGGTTGAATAAACCTGTCATTATAATAGGTATAAAACCGGTAAAACCGGTCGAACCGGATGATTCCGTCTCTAAAAAATATAACTAGCACTTAAATTTTTTGAAAATATCATATCATAAATTCATAGGTTCATAATTTAAATTCAAATTTTAAACAGAGTCTAAATTAAACAGAGTTTAATTTAAATTCATAGTTTTAATGTTAATAGAAAATCAGTTTTAATGTTAATAATTAAAACAATACAAATATTAACATTATTCTAAATAATAAAATTTTCAAGTCTATATATATATATAATGGAAATCAATTAAGTCTAAAATTATATTATATTTTGTTTTTTAATATGTGTTCTTAAATTTCTATACAAATATTTATATGATGGTTTTTCAATCAATATAAATACAAAATAGTAAAAATAGTTTTGTGGATATTACGAAACTTAATTTGTGTATCACTTGAATCTAATGAGTGATCATTATTACTCTTGGAGAAAAGTTCCTATGTATTTGAGTAAAAAAAATTTAAAAAAAAAAAAATTTTTTAAAAATTAAAAAAAAAAAATTTATTTTTAAATAAGCTGTTGAACCGCCGGTTTGCAAAAACCGCCGGTTTTCCCGGTTCACACCGGTTCACACCGGTTCGATGACAAGGCCGATCCAACAAGTGAACCCGGCCGGTTACCTGGCCGGTTCCCGGTCCAACCGGTCCGACCGGCCGGTCCGGTCCGGTTTTTAAAACTATGCCCTCAATTAATTGTTTTGTTTGAATCGTGTATCAAAAATCCCAGCCTTCATGCAGAATTTAGGGTTCTTGAGGATTTTTCGTGATTTCTTGTTTTGTGCTTAATTTAAATGAAATTAATTGTCATAAACATGATCGTGAGGTTGAGACGAGTAGATTGATATGTGGATTGCATGGTATAATCAAGTATCCAGTGAGATTGGAGAGAAAATGCAAATCTGGGCAAACCCAGAACACGCGCGTGTTCTTGGGTGTTCTTGGCGCCATTTTTTGAATATTTGAATATTTGAATTTTGTGATTTTATTTAATTGATTCAAAAATTAATTTCTCTCTGAGTTTTAATGATTTTGAGTTAATTCTTTTTTTAATAATTCACAAAAATGTTAAAATATTTGATTTTTCCAAAAAATCCCAAAAATATTATTTATTTCATATAATTGATATTTTTGCAAAGAATTAATATTTTAATTATTTTTGACATTTTAAATATTTTTTCCACCTTGATTTTGCAACTTTTAGTGACTTCTAATTATTTTGTAGGTCAATACTTAATTTTTGAAGCATTAATCCAAGATCACAATTTGTTTTCCATATGTTAAACAATTTTGATCATTTTAATTGAATTTTTGTTCAATTAAAATACACTTTGAAAACAAATTAGGGTTTTTGGATTAATTCAACCCTCATAAATCATTTTCAAACTCTTTGGGCCTCTAATAGAGTGTAAGACCCAATCCTTTTTTTACCAAATCATTTTTGGGCCTCAATATATTGTATAAGTCCCGATACCGTCAAAATAAACGGCGCGGTCGTCGCCTTTTCAAATCAAACAAACTGGGCCTCTCCTCGAGTTATAAGACCCATTCAAAACACTTGGGCCTCTATTAGAGTGTAAGACCCAATCTCCTTTTAACCAAAACAAACTTTGGGCCTCAGATATTGTATAAGCCCCTTCGCGTTAAAAGAAAATCTCGGCGCGATCGCCATTTCAAACGGAAAAACAAACTTTGGGCCTACCCTCGTGTTATAAGCCCCACTCTTTTTCTTTAAACCTTTTGGGCCTCTTGAGAGAGTGTAAGACCAATCCCTTTGTACAGAAAACCATTTTTGGGCCTCAGTCTCTCGTATAAGTCCCTCTGTACAAAACAACAGTGTGCTCACTGATAAAACCCTGGGCCTCTCCTTGAGATGTAAGCCCCAAAATCTTTCTTTTTCAAAGCACTTTCTCCTTTGATTTTGAATATACTGTTGTTTTTCAATCTTTCATTGTTGAACAACTAACCAAACAGCATGGAAGCTCTACAACCGAGTAAGTGTTTACACGCTTTCATTTACCGCTTTCATATACATATAACTGTATTGTGGGGCTGTTTTGCTGTAAGTCTTCTTTCATAAACTCATATCAACTGTGTAATAATAGTATAGATATTTAGAGTTTCCACGGCAACTACGTCTAGCATTAAGCCCGTTGATCACTCTTAAATAGTCAAAACTAGATCCCCATAGGATTACCAAACACAATCTTCCCTCCTCTTGGGGTTAAACAATATGGAGACATGAAAGGCAGCATTCTCGGTGAACCCTTTCATAGACTGTCACTCGTAGAAGTTGTAAAAGAAACTCTACTCCCCATAGATGATCTCTTCTCCGTGAATTGCATCTCTTGAGTTTCTTCCAAATTCTCAAACTTTCCTGGCTTGATCTATTCCTCGTGAATGGCCTGTCTTGAATTTCTCGGGGTTTGGGGACCCACAGGCTTCCTAAAAGCATCCCTGCCTCCTCTTGGGCGTTGTACAAGGACCCGTCGGCTTCTTAGAAGTATTCACAGCCTCCTCTTAGGCTTCGTATAATTATTCTTCTTCTGGGAATGATAGCCTCCTCTTGGGCTTCATACAAGGACCTATCGGCTTCTTAAAAGCTTCCAGCCTCCTCTTGGACTTTGTACAAATTGTCCCGACGACCTCCTAGAGGTATAGGAACAGAAATCAGTCATCTTAATAGAACATTCTTTCCAAGAGTCTACTAATATTTCTCAAAGCATAGTACAAAAGATGACACTCTAGACTTGGACAGTCTAATTTCCTTGAGTCTCCAAGACATTCTCAAGCACCATTCAAGAATAGGAAGGAACCCCATGGACTCGAACAGTCTCAATACCCTTGGATTCCCCTTTTCCTTAAAGAAAAGGAAATAACCTTGATCCTCGAATCAAATCCTTGAGTACATCATTACTCATATAAGAACTGATTTTCTCTTTAAATCAGCATATTGGATCTGTCACTCAACTGAAACAATCACAATAGCCTACTCTTGGGCTTTGTACAATGATTCTCCCCAGCGGAGCTAACAATTTTAGCCTTCATCTCGGGCTTCGTACGAGATACAAAAGACTCCCTCGTTGAGTCAATCACCATCTTTAGCCTCCACCTCGGGCTTCGTACGAGATACAAAAAAAAACTCTCTTGTTGAGTCAAATAGCCTCCATCTCGGGCTTTGTACTAGATACCAAAAGACTCCATCGTCGAGTCAAAACCTTTTAGCCTCTCTCTCGGGCTTTGTACGAGACACCTTTTAGCCTCCTCTTAGGCTTTGTATAAGAAAACCATTGGTTGATCCAATCAACCTTTTAGCATCAAAGTTGTGCCTCGTTCACAGTACACAAACATTAACAACTTCTTCCCCTTCATCTAATCGCTGTAAGCGGCAAACCTCTGGATCATCTACATCCATGCCACTGTCCCTCTTTTAGCATGAGAAACAGAGTTAAAGTCTTCTCCTTCAGGTTAAAACCCCCTATAAAGTAAATTATGGCATTACTAGGATATGCGTATCCCGGTTAAAGTAATCCTCCTTTACAGTCAGTCACCCAACGGTCGTGACAAAGAGACCCCCTTTAGAGATGACAAATTCTCTCTAAAGTCAAACCTTCAGCTTCACATCTTGGGCTTCGAACAAGATACAAATAAACTCTTCAGCCTCACATCTTGGGCTTTGAACAAGATATAAATCACCTTTCGCTTTACGTCTTGGGCTTTGAACAAGACACCAAAAACACTCATTTCCTCCCATAGAATAGGAGGAACTACGAACGCTCTGATTTCCCTGTTTCGGTAAACGGGAATACGTAGGCATAAGATTGAAAGAAAAATCTTAGCGAGCACAATAAACTAAGATTCAAATCCCATATCCTCAAGAATCCCAGACCAAAAATCCTACCAAAAGTCAACATTCTTTCAAAATAAGAAGAGAGAGGCCCCACCACATTGATCGCATCCGTAACCTAACAGACCGCTGTTTAAACTCAGTATGCAAGCAGGGTTAATTGGAGACATCTATTTCCCTTCCTTCATCAGCTCATAATAGGATAAAAAATGAATCGACCTGTAGTTCCCCAAAAAAGAGCGACAGTGCTTAAGAACCACGTCCAAAATCGCTCACTACACGCTCATATATATTTTTATTGTCACATAATTTATGGGCTAGGATTAACATAAATAGTTAAGTTATAGTCACCCTAACAGTCGGGGGAAATTACAAGGGACCATCACATGAGCTTTTAGGGAGCCTTCTCTGCGAACTTTGGTGAAGTGGACAATATGATATCATTAGAGAAGGTATATCTTAGATGGGGGTCTAATGTTTGAATATAAAGTGATTCTCATATTGCTCTCCCTTGTATCAAGAAGAATAATCTGATTCTTCGGGATCTTCAAAAGAGGCGGTTTAGTTGCAAAAGTCTTCATTTGATTAGGGTTTACACGCACATTTACATAGAAAGAAACATGTGCACTAAGAGGCTAGCTATTCATGGTGATCAGATTTTGAATTTTCAATGATGGAAGACTCTATCTCATTTCATTAAGGAGGAGTTTGTCAAGGAGGGGTTTTTCCAAATTTCATATTTACATGACCTGCGAAATTGAGGATTGACGAGTCACAGTATGATGATAGCGGTTGGACTTGTTTGCAGATGTTTAGATCTGACAGGAGTGGTTTATTTGTTAATGTTCTTTTTTCGGTCAGGTCCATGGTTTTAAATTGCGGTGCGCAACTGCAATTGCACCCGCAATATTGCGGATGCGGTTGCCTCCGCAACCGCATCGAACCGTAATTGCGGTGTGATTTGAAAATTATGCCTCCGACTATGTTTAGAACCATATTAAATAATTTCAATCATGTTTCTTCAAGTATTTTTTATCTAAAATCAAAATATTAGAGTCCTAAAACTCAATTTAGTTATTATGTAATGAAAAAACTTAACATTAAATATTTTTCAACTTTGTATTTCAAACACCTCTTTATAAAAATTCACACCGCAACGGCCGAAATACGCATCACAACACCCGCAATAACCGCAATCACAACACCTGCAGCCGCATCCGCAATTTTAAAACCATGTCAGGTCTAACCATCAATTCTTCAATTATTTTTATAAAGTAGCATATATATATATATATATATATATATATTGATGTGATGAACTAATAAATAAAAGTTCTCAAAATTATGAGGAATTGCATATTTATATAATTCAGTATAACAAATAAATTGAATGAACAAATCAAAGAATATCTCATTGCCTAACAACTAAAACAAACTAAGTAGTATTTCTCTATACCAATGTTGAGCAAGCCGAGGTTTTAGGGTCAACAATTGCAGGCAACAAATACTTTCTCCCATTAACACCATTTGCATTGTAACTAGCACCACTTGTTTTGTCCACCAAAACATTTCCTGCATAACCTGGATAAGCCCCTTTTGCATAAACACCGGTACAAGCTGATGATGCTTCCAAAGGAGCTTCTTTTGGTCCTTGATAATATCCATTTCCAAAAGGGTTTGTTACGGTTCCAGCTAAAAGACTAGCCACGTTTATAATCATTCCATCAAGACCAACATCATTGTTTGGTGCAACCAATGGTGAACTTTGTGGACCGTAAATTGGTTGGTGAAATGGCCAAGCACACTGACCAGCACATTGAGTTTCAGAGTTTCCAACCCAAATGTACGCGAATTTGTGTTGTTTCCCGTTCACGCGCGCACCGTAAGAAGAACCGTGTGTCCCACACCTACTTGAACAGAAACCATCAACTGCCACGTCGGAAGCTGTTAGAACAACGTTGATGGCGTTCTGCTGTTGTCCTTTAGAAGCGAGTTTAATGATTTGGTTAGTTGTGAGAGATTTTCCTAAAGAGTAATTCTTGTCGAGAACTTGAGCCCCGAGGGAGAGAGCTATATTAAGTGATTTCTTGTTGTTGAAGTGGTAGTATTTCTCTGTTGATTTCCACCAAGTGGCAACGGAGGGTTGTGATGTGGTTGTATGTTTGGGAGAAGAGAGTGAAGTTATGAAATCAGTGATGATGGCTCTTTGGGAAGGTTTGAAATTTCCATACCAAATGAGGTTAATGGAGATTTTGCCAGTTAGGAGAGGACCTTTGTGATATTGAAATTTAAATAATTGGTCTGATTCAGTGAGCTTTCTTGCTGAAATCAAATGAAGTAAAGAAATAGCGAGAAAAAGTGTGAAGATGATACTAATGTTAAGAGAGGCCATTTGTGTTTTGTAATGAGAGAAAGAAGAAAGTACTTGTAAAAGTAGAAGGGAGGTGTTATGAGATGATTGAAATCTGAGATGAGGCTGTAAGTATATATAGCGGGATTGTATTGGAAAGGAAAGTGGAAAATAAGAGTAACAGAAGGTAGAGGAGTGGTATAGTTGAATTCAAATAATGTGGGAGGTGCCAGCTAGAATACGCGTTGATATTTTATGATTCCAACAGTATGATTATTGGGTAGCTTTAATAATAATAACCAAATTAACGTGTTTGTACCGCTAGCTGCCAAGTATGAATGAATATTGCATAGGTAGATGGGACAATGACAGCACAGCACAACACAGCTATGGTACATAAAGACAAAGCTGAGTTCGGTTTGTAGAAGGCATGCCCCTTGTTTTTGGGTCCATTAGAATTAAAGAGCGTCACTTTTATTCCTCAGCAAATATTTGCGGGATCTGCTTGCAAAATTGGCTGCTCGCTATTTTAGATTTTTATTTTATAACCATATTTTTATTTTTTATGGAATTTATAGGCTTTCTAATTTTGTTTAGTCTTTTCTTTTGTTATTCCTATTCTTTGGATTGCTTAGTTCACACTCTCGTTCGAATTAGATAATTATGATGACTTTAAAAAAATTATATCAATAACCGAAAGTTATAAATTATAGTATATTATAAGTTTATAAAATAATAACTAAGAATGATAGCGCATATCTTGTGAGATTGTAAAAACTTCCGTTAGAAAAAATAGTACAAGAAAATTACTATTCTTATTAATGTTTAGGGGTTTTAGAATTTGCATTCCTTTAATGGAATAACACTTATATTAATAAACGACGGAGAATAATAACTTCTAATTGAATTTAATTGAATGATCTAACTTATAACAATACATTTAAATATAAAATCCAATTAAATAATTTATTTATAATTAGTGTTTGATAAAAATTGACTATAATATAGGATCTATTTGTTTTAGTTAAAAAATTGATTTTATTTTGTATTTTTAAAAATGAATTTAAAAATATGTTTTTAAAATATTATAAATATTTTTTTTATAAATTGAAAGACTATAACATATACATATATTATTAAAAACAAAAATATAGTCGAAATTGTAATTTAAAAAAAAATATATATTTCAAAAACGATCTTTTATGAAATATGAAAAACTAATTGAAAAAGCTTCAAAATTAAGTGATTTTTTAAAATTTTAATATCCATTTTTTAAATAAAATGATGAAATACATAAAATAACATTTAAAAAAAAACTATTTAAACCAGATTTTTATTTAAAACTTTTATGGAAAATTTCTTTGTAATTTTTTTTAAACAAAAAATGTAATACTATAAAAATCATTTATTAATTATAAAAAATATTACTTTTAGTTTTAAAATATCAATAATGGTCAAAACACTAACTAATCAAAAGATAAGTAAGGTCCAACGTTGCAGAAATTGTATCTTATAGGAAAAACAAATTATACATGCTAAAAACTCATATCTATAATATAAGAAAATAAGATGTTGTGGAAAATCCAACTTTGCCCCAATCTAAAATTCTATCATGTCATCAAAATGAGGGCAAATGTGGTCCAAAATTTACTTTATTGAACCAAGTTTGCTTTATAACCAACTTAGTTGGTCAAGTTAGCCATGTTTTAGTATGCTTTGGTTTTTGTTTAACTCGTTAGTTTCCATATTTGTTCAAAACCAATTGAAAACGTGTGACAAAATTTGTTGTCATGTCACCCATTTCCTTTTTATCATATCACATCTCAAAAACAATTTGAAAACTACTTTTCCTTCTTTCCCCAAACTCTGTGCTTTCACACTTTCTCATTCAGCTTCTTCTCTCTCCTTCTAAAAGTACATTTCTCTCCTTCTTCCTCCTCTTTCTTCATCTTCTTTCTCCTTCTTCCTTGTCTTTCGTCACCTTTTTGATAATGTTATTTGAATTTTGTTTCAAAAAATCATATCTTCCTCATCATTCTGCATTTTGTTCGTACTGTTATTTGGAATTTTTTTCGAAAAAGATTTTTCTTCCTCGTGTTTCTTAACCTTCTCTGTTTGTTGTATGTCTTAATTTTTTTCGAAAATGATATCTTCTCTCTTCCAATGTCTCTGTCTTCCTATTCTTCTTTCATTTATTCTTTTTCTTCAACAAAAACAACCAGGTTGTGGGACGATTTAGAGAAATATAGAAATCAAAGTTTTTTAGGGTTTATGCTCTTTTGTTTTTCCCTAGGATTGTTGGTGTTGCAGGAATGGAGAAAGATGGCGACTGCTATGATGTTTTCAGCGATTTTAGAGCGATATGGAGTATCGCAGTGGTAGATCTGTGGTGGATCTTGGTAAAAAAAGGGACTTGAGGTATGTCTGAAGCATTGAGTTTTGAATGTTCTTACAGCTTGTATCAAATACAAATGTTCTTCTACAACTCCTCCTAATAGCCTTAACAATGAATTTGGGATAAAAAGATTATCCAATTTGACCGTAAATATCAGTTTGAATTTTTTATACTTTTTGAGGTTTTCACTGTTTTGATTCATATTCATGGATTTGTCACTGGTCTATTATATGATTACTCTAGTTCAGTTTTAGAAAAATGAAGAACTTATAGTTTATGAACTATGCATGAACCTTGATCTGTTTCATTATATGGACAAGATCTCTGATAAAGTTGGTGTACTCTTCAAGACATGAAGGGCAATCAGATGATGATAAAATGAAGAAAAGTTTAAAGGATCGGTTATGGCTTTCTAATGGTATGCAAACCAATATAGATGATTTTTCTATTAGTTTCATTTGTTGTTGTTGTTGTTAGTATTATCTGTAAGGAATGCTTTAATAGCTATTTCAACTAAACTCTATTGAAATGGAAATTTGGAATGCATTAAACTCTTAATCTTAATTGCAGGAACCACAAAGACCTAACTTTGCCAATTATTAAGGATAAAGATGGATATATATACCTCTTAATCTTAATCTTAATTGCAGGAACCACAAAGACCTAACTTATCAACAATGGGACTAACATGTTGAATTTTATTCGATTCAGACTAATTTTTTTTAAATTGAAGTTGTCTTTGCACCTATTACATTATACAACTGACATTTGCTAGGATTTAATCCATTAAAGTAGACAGCCTTACCTTGTGTTATAATGGATGCTATAAAGTGTTATTAATCGTGACAACATGTTTGGTAGTTTAATGATTTATAGAATCAATATCCTATAATAAAAATACATATTCTGGACATACTTATTTATTCATTTGATTCATTGGTATTGTAGGAAGCACGTGTATATGCAACGAAAAATGGTTTGTTTGTCATGGAGACATCTGTCAAATCTGCAGCCAATATTAATGAAGTGTTTTATGAAATTGGTGATATTTTAAGGAAGCGATCTATAATGATTTGGTAATGCTACACCTATTTTAATTGAGAGAATTTCTTATGTAATTTCAATCTTTTTTACGCACTATTTGATTTAAGATTTTGTGAATTTTTAGGGGAAGAGAACATGGGATTCCCCATGGTTGCTCAGAAGTTGTTAGACCATTTGTCACTACTAAAGCCTATATAGGTTGTTTATTCAATCTTATCCACTTTTGTAAAAGCTGTTTTTTATGTCGTTAACTGATGCTTTGATTGGATATTTATGGTGACATTATGGTTGGTGTACTTATAAGAAATTCAGGAACATATAGGGAAACTAACCCAAATGATAATAAATATATTTGAAGTGGTTCTTTTTTAAGCTGATATTTGACATATTGCAGGGAGATTTTCATGCTGCTATGAACTTTGCAGTTGTAATTGAGGCACCGGGTCTTTTTTGCAAAAGACAATGTCATTATGCTTTGTTTTTGTTGTGATGAATGACCGTAACGATGAAGGTGGTTTCTCACATGGTTTTTACCATCTATCATATGGAGTTAACCTGAAACACATAAGGTGGTGTGGTGTTCTTCAGTTGATTGATTTATATCCCATCTATCATATGGTGATTGATTTCGATCCCTTTGTTTGTTGCTGTGAATGGAAGGATACCGTCCAATATACATAACAATACATTTTCCTAGTTTTGACATCACTCAAAACCCAAAATCAATCACAGAGAGTAATTGCATTTTAATCATAAATACATTTGTAACACAATATCATACTTGATAGGAGTATTGATATTATATTTGTACTTTCGTATTTATGATTGCAATAGTGTGGATATTGAAGATAGAATACCACAATATTATTGCATGCTAAAGAATTATTGTGTCTTTTTAATATCGACTTAAACATCAAATTATTATTCTTCTCAAGATTAAGAGAACAATATTTATTTCAGTATAAGAGAATAAAATTTCTAAGAGTTATTCTATAATTTGAAGTCTTTTTAGAATATGTCATATTTTATGGTGCACGCAAGAATATATGATAATATGAGAATAATAATCTAAATTTTTTAGATTATATGCATGAACATTACCTAAAATAGAGAAAGGGATCAATTACTGGGAAGCCCATATCATGGCTTTTTCTTCCTCCATTGGTGGTTCAATGATATAGATACGATCCACATGAAGAGTAGGAGCCGTAACTTTAAAAACAAATGAGATTGAAAGTTGTTGTGTTGAAGCAAGAGTAGAAGCCATTGTTTTTTAAGTTTGACGGGAGAACAAAAAAAATGAAATTTTGCAGGAGTTGAAGATTTTTAGGGTTGTGAAGAAGAAGAAGAAGAAGGTGCGAAAAAGGAAAATGAAATAATGAGGGTGTATATATAGTGGAAGAAAATGTTTCAGTTTCTCTCTTAAGTATGGATAAATGTCGCTTGATTTTTCTTATTTAAAATCAATTAAATGATTTCTTTATTGTGATTTAACCTTGTGGCCCACAATGGCCTAGGAAATTAGAGTCATAATGGTTGAGCGCACACACGTTCAGTGACGTGACAGTTTGGTAAAGTACTAATGATGACTATGATGTACGCATACCACTTTGAATAATGTCTAGCAGTTACTAAAAACACCATCTTTCTTCCATCTTGTGAATATGATATAAAGTGACATTTAGGGGGGGGGGGGGGGCATATGTTAGCCTGGGAATTTTGGTGTAGTATTTCAACAATAAAGGTGTGATATAAAGGTATGAAATTGCTAAGTATAAAATAACCTAGACATGATTTCAACATTTTTGATAACTTTGAGTGAAGAGATGAGCTCAAATCGCTTATCATATGTTTTGGGACGTAGTATATTTTGAGTTCAAGGTTTAGATAACCTAGAAACCTACCAAGATTTGTTTAGAAGAATCTCAGTAACATATCTATAAGATTAGGACCACTCTCGCTTCAAAACATGTTCAGAATCTCGAAAAGGTTTATGGTGATTTAACAGAAGTAGAAATGAGATATATTCCCAGGCTAAGTAGAAGCAACTAAGTCATTTCGATGCTATGCTCCAAGGTTCGACTGAGGAAACTTTTGACATAAGCAGTTAAGAGATTTAAAAGAGTAGTTCAAAACAGTTCAAATGTTAAAGACACGTGGAGGCGAACTAGAAGGCTAAAGCCCACGTAAGGGAGTATGTATCGATTTCTGTGAAGATAACTGTTATTGACGATTAACATTATAATAGGATATAAGACCAGTTAACTTTCCTTTCTCACTCTCACTTTACTTTCCACTCTCTTATTAACTTGGACGTTGGATTGCAAACTTTTGAAACTGTATTACAGCAGCAAGCAAAAACATTAAGTAACCCAGTTTTGTCGTATCCACGGGGATCAGTGCGAGGGAAAGAATGTCGTTCAACGATCTCTATGTTTCTAAGCTTATGGTTCAAAAGTTTTGATTTAAAAGAGGAACAAAAATTAAATGCAGAAAATATAAAGACGAAAAATATAAAGTAAAGACTGAATTATAAACGGAGCCTTGTTGGAATTGGATCTCATCAATTGATAACACATGCATTCTTCTGACCAATTTTGTAAATAAATCAAACATTCGCCTAACATCATCATGTATCACTCACGACATACATATCCTCTCGGTCCCCGCATATTATGAGTGATTTTATACCGATCAACAATTGCTCTCGCACATCACCAATCAATACAAAGCATTTAAAGCCTACATGAATGTTAAGCCTACATCCATTTCTGGCCTCAAGACTCATCAGATATTACTATAACATTAATATCAAACCAATGAGTAATTCATATACAAAGCCAATGATCAAAATACTTGTTTACATGCATTCAACTAATTTATCCCATGGATGTGAACAAAGATAGTCATCAATATTCTCACGCACCCTCAAGATATTGTCTGTCAAGCGCTATCGCGGTCTCTTATTGCTTTAATTACTAGAAGCTATTCAAACTAACAATCAACACAATGCTAAAAAACTGAGATGCAAATGAATATCAAATCACATTGTCAAAAAGTTTACTCATTAATAAATGAACATCTAAGATCAAGGATTTGAAAGAGGTTTTGTCAAGACCAACAAATCAGCATTTAAAGACAACCAAAAATAGAGAATCAAAACTTGTTCACAAACATAGATTAGAAGAAATACATAAGGTATCAAAAGATTACATCCTTTCCCAACAAGAAATCAAAGATCCTACCTTTTTTCCCTTGAAATCAAGAGATATAAAGCTCTGATCTTTAAATTACAAGTTTCTCTTTCTAAAATTCTAATTACGTTTCTCCAAAAGTGTGAAAATTCTATTTATACACATTCAGGAATTTCACAGTTCGCAAAGCGAACCTATCATTCGCAAAGCGAATGGTAAAAATAGGCACCTGAGGTGCCTCTGAATAGTTAAACCGCCACAGAATTATTTCATAACTTTGCAATGCGAAGGATAGTTCGTAGAGCGAACTTTAGTGCCTTTTTCCTTTGCCATAATTCTGGGACCATTCGCTGGGACCTCGCCAGAGTTCGCAAAGCGAACCTTCGCCTGCAAGTTCGCAAAGCGAACTTGCTGATGTTTTCCTTTGTTCTTTGGCAGCTTGCATCAATTCTTGTGTCTTACAACTTTGACCAATTAGTGTCTTTTCCTGCACAATAACACACACATTACAAGCACCAAAGGTATATTCACGATATTAGAAGAACAACAACAATCATGAGTAAAACTAATGAAAACATGAGAATTGAGTAGAAAAAGTGCCAAGAAAAATAGTTCATTTTAAGGTAAAATCTGCACCTAACAACTCTCCCCAACTAGATTTTTGCTTGTCCTCAAGCAAAGTTTGCCTCTCATTGAAAACAAGAGGATTTGCTCAAGCTTATGACTCAACCAAGAATAGATGAAAATGTGCACAAGCAACGTTCACCACTCAATAGAATCGAACAATGACAAAGAATTAAGTTCTTAAACAAATATCATGGAATGGTTCAAAGAACAACTAAATTTTCATACTTGAATCACTCTAACACTCCTCTTCAAAAATAAGAATGAAGAAATTGACGCGCTTGCAACCGCGGGGAAATTTCACTCACCTGACAAACAATGCTAATAACAATCCAATTCATACAACATCTATCAAAAAAGAAAATATGGAAGCAAAAAGATCACTAAGGGCTTCAAAGGTTGTAACTTGGTTGGGTTCACAACAAAGGGACATTTCTAAAGGCCATTGAATCGAAATTGCCGATGCAAATAGAAACATTCACTATACATGGTATTTACACATCACAACTTCATTCACCATTTTCATTCCTTTACCACAAACCTTATCAAACTTTCTTATGCATAATTATTTCATTCTCTATTTTTCTTATTCAAACAATCACTCTTTTTCTTTTGTTTTTCACGTTCATATTCACACTTTTTCTTTTCATGCGTGCTTGATCTTTTTCAAAAGTTTATAGCACCCTACAAATCTTCTTTTTCATTCTTTTCAACTTGAATTCAACCAAACCTCAAGTGAATGCTCCTTACTTTTTAAGGTAAGGAAATCAAATTAAAATAATGTGCAAAGGTTCAAGAAGAAATTTTTAGAACCTCACAAAATTCAATGATGAACTACACTTTCAAATTATGTACATAAACCAAGTTCATCACTAAAATGAGATCTAAATTGTTTTAGGATCAAAGGGGTTAATGAATTCTCACTACTCACGGGTAAGGTACTTTCGGATACGGTTGTGCTCAATATAATCAAATGCCATGATCATTTCTAATGCTTCCACAAAATCACAATAGTCAACAGATAAAGCATGAATCAAGTGTATTAAATAAAGTTATCAGTCATCCAAGCATTTAGTAAACAATGGAGGTTTCTCACAATTTGTGGCTTTTGAACCTAAGTGAAACAAGCATTCACACAAGTTGCAAAATGAAACAAGAATACACATTTGCACAAAGAACAAAATTCTTAAATCATTCTAACATTCTATGAAGTGGTACAATTTACCTCGCAGACATTCAAATCTCACCATCCAGACTCGGTCGAAGCTTCATTGAATTCTTTTATACAAATAGCAACCAATCTAGAAGAAGTTCTCATCATTCCTGATCACACTAGAGAAAACATAAAAGAAAACAAATACATATAATATAAACAAATGTACAAAGCTCAAAAATATAGAAACTATCACAATGCAACTCAATATCTAAACACTGTTCCCCGACAACAGCGCCATTTTGTTGAGACTGTATTACAGCAGCAAGCAAAAACATTTAAGTAACCCAGTTTTGTCGTATCCACAGGGATAAGTGCGAGGGAAAGAATGTCGTTCGACGGTCTCTATGTTTCTAAGCTTATGGTTCAAAAGTTTTGATTTAAAAGAGGAACCAAAATAAAATGCAGAAAATGTAAAGACGGAAAATATAAAGTAAAGACTGAATTATAAACTGAACCTTGTTGGAATTGAATCTCATCAATTGATAACACATGCATTCTTCTGACCAATTTTATACATAAATCAAACATTCGCCTAATATCATCATGTATCACTCACGACATACATATCCTCTCGGTCCCCGCATATTATGAGTGATTTTATACCGATCAATAATTGCTCTCGCACATCACCAATCAATATAAAGCATTTAAAGCCTACATGAATGTTAAGCCTACATCCATTTCTGGCCTCAAGACTCAACAGATATTACTATAACATCAATATCAAACCAATGAGTAATTCATATATAAAGCCAATGATCAAAATACGTACACACGATTAATCCTTTTTTACATGCATTCAACTAATTTACCCCGTGGATGTGAACAAAGTTAGTCATCAATATTCTCACGCACCCTCACGATATTGTTTGTCAAGCGCTATGGCGGTCTCTTATTGTATTAATTACTAGAAGCTATTCAAACTAACAATCAACACAATGCTAAAAAGCTGAGATGCAAATGAATATCAAATCACAAACATTGTCAAAAGTTTACTCATTGATAAATGAACATTTAAGATCAAGGATTTGAAAGAGGTTTTGTCAAGACCAACAAATCAGCAATCAAAGACAACCAAAAATAGAGACTCAAAACTTGTTCACAAACATAGATTAGAAGAAATACATAAGGTATCAAAAGATTACATCCTTTCCCAACAAGAAATTAAAGATCCTACCTTTTCTCCCTTAAAATGAAGAGATATAAAGCTCTGATCTTTAAATTACAAGTTTCTCTATCTAAAATTCTAATTATATTTCTCCAAAAGTGTGAAAATTCTATTTATACACATTCAGGAATTTCACAGTTCGCAAAGCGAATCTATCATTCGCAAAGCGAATGGTAAAAATGTACACCTGAGGTGCCTCTGAATAGTTAAATTGCCACAAAATTATTTCATAACTTCGTAATGCGGAGGATAGTTCGCAAAGCGAACACTCGCTTTAAAGTTTACAAAGCGAACTTTAGTACCTTTTTCCTCTGCCATAATTCTGGGACCATTCGCTGGGACCTCGCCAGAGTTTGCAAAGCGAACCTTCGCCTGGAAGTTCGCAAAGCGAACTTGCTGATGTTTTCCTCTGTTCTTTGGCAGCTTGCATCAATTCTTGTGTCTTACAACTTTGATCAATTAGTGCCTTTTCCTGCACAATAACACACACATTACAAGCACCAAAGGTATATTCACGATGTTAGAAGAACAACAACAATCATGAGTAAAACAAATGAAAACATGAGAATTGAGTAGAAAAAGTGCCAAGAAAAATAGTTCATTTTAAGGTAAAATCTACACCTAACAACTCTCCCCAACTAGATTTTTGCTTGTCCTCAAGCAAAGTATGCCTCTCATTGAAAACAAGAGGATTTTCTCAAGCTTATGACTCAACCAAGAATAGATGAAAATGCGCACAAGCCACGTTCACCACTCAATAGAATCGAACAATGACAACGAATTAAGTTCTTAAACAAATATCATGGAATGGTTCAAAGAACAACTAAACTTTCATACTTGAATCACTCTAACACTCCTCTTCAAAAATAAGAATGGATAAATTAACACGTTTGCAGCAGCGGGGAAATTTCACTCACCTGATAAACAATGCTAATAGCAATCCAATTCATACAACATCTATCAAAAAAAGAAAATATGGAAGCAAAAAGATCACTAAGGGCTTCAAAGGTTGTAACTTGGTCGGGTTCACAACAAAGGGACATTTCTAAAGGCCATTGAATCGAAATTGCCGATGCAAATTGAAACATTCACTATACAATGTATTTACACATCACAACTTCATTCACCATTTTCATTCCTTTACCAAAAACCTTCTCAAACTTCCTTATGCACAATTATTTCATTCTCTATTTTTCTTATTCAAACAAGCACTCTTTTTCTTTTGTTTTTCACGTTCATATTCACACTTTTTCTTTTCATGCTTGCTTGAACTTTTTCAAAAGTTTATAGCACCCTACAAATCTTCTTTTTCATTCTTCCCAACTTGAATTCAACCAAACCTCAAGTGAACGCTCCTTGCTTTTTAAGGCAAGGAAATCAAATTAAAACAATGTGCAAAGGTTCAAGAAGAAATTTTTAGAACCTCACAAAATTCAATGATGAACTACACTTTCAAATTATGTACATAAACCAAGTTCATCACTAAAATGAGATCTAAACTATTTTAGGCTCAAAGGGGTTAACGAATTCTCACCACTCACGGATAAGGTACTTTCGGATACGGTTGTGCTCAATATAAACAAATGCCTTGATCATTTCTAATGCTTCCACAAAATCACAATAATCAACGGATAAAGCATGAATCAAATGTATTAAACAAAGTTATCAGTCATCCAAGCATTTAGTAAACAATGGAGGTTTCTCACAATTTGTGGCTTTTGAACCTGAGTGAAACAAGCATTCAAACAAGTTGCAAAATGAAACAAGAATACACATTTGCACAAAGAACAAAATTCTTAAATCATTCTAACATTCTTTGAAGCGGTACAATTTACCTCGCAGACATTCAAATCTCACCATTCAGACTCGGTCGAAGCTTCATTGAATACTTTTATACAAATAACAACCAATTTAGACGAAGTTCTCATCATTCCTGATCACACTAGAGAAAACATAAAAGAAAACAAATACATATAATAGAAACAAATGTACAAAGCTAAAAAAATATAGAAACTATCGCAATGCAACTCAATATCTAAACACCGATCCCCGACAACGACGCCATTTTGTTGAAACTATATTACATCAACAAACAAAAACATTTAAGTAACCCAATTTTGTCGTATCTGTCGTAACCCGAAATTTGACCTCCCCCTTTTGCCTTTTGCATGAGCATAAGCATTCGCATTGCTGGCATACGCATTTGCACTTTTCCTCTGGTGTTTTGATTGCAGGATATTTAGGTTTTCCAAGCCCGATTAATCATATCCTTACAAGATCATCACATCATCAAGACAAGCACAAAATGAAGGTTTCTATGCCTATTCATCAATACAAGGAGTGGAAAATCGAAGTCGGGACCACAACACCCTTTTTTAGGCAAATTGGGCATATTTTGGCCTGGTTAATCGATTAACCATTTGCAGTGCAATTGTATTAATCGATTAACACAGACAAAATAGGCATAATTTGCTGCTTCTTCATGACAGCACCTTTGCACACACTTTGGTCTTGGATTCTACAGTATTCTAGCAGCATGTGGAATATTCTAGACATCTCTAGACATTGCCAAGCTACTCAATTCATTCCAAGTGCATTTGCTATAATACTTCACTTCAAATCAAGTGCACCATGTTCCTTGTTTTCCAAGTAATGTGGATTCTTGGATGTTGGAGTTCACCTTGGGATTGTTACCGAGTTGGTTCTAACTAACTGAGTTAACCGCCTTGACTCGGTGAGTCAAGTCCAACTAACTCCTAGCCTAGTTCCAAACCCAAAGCTAATTCCAAACTAAATTCCAAACCTCTCACACTCCAAACCTAAAATCTATATAAACACACCTTCATTCACTTTTCAAGGGTCAACCATTCTCTCCCATTTTTCACACAAATTTCTCACATTTCACTCTCAATTCTCTCACATTCTCTCTGATTTTCCTGCTACATTTTCATCTTCATCTCAATTCTCTTCCAAAACCTCACTAAAAGCTTTTAATTCTTAAAGGATAATCACTTTTCACATTGAAAGTGATTATTTCTTGAGCTTAACCTTCATTGCCATTCCATTATACTGGTTTTTGTGGAGTCAATAGCTTTTGGATTCATCTCAAGTGATTGATTCAAGTTTCTTCGGTGATAATTCGCATTTTGGAGTTTTCGTCGCGATTTGATCGGTTTCGATACGTTTCGGCTATAATTGAAGATTCCCCTGGTTTTCTTTGATTATCTTCATCAAGATTACATTGTAACATTTACCAAGGCACATCTCAGCCTTGTAGGTTGGTGGATCCCATTCATTTTTCTGTTTCGATCGTTTTCGTATCATTCGCGATGTAGTTTCGATACTTTGTATGTGAATTAATTATACCATTGCTTGATCCATGATCTTGATTGGTTAATTGATTCTATTATTGATCATTTGCTGCTTCTAAACCTGATTTTTCGTGCATAATTGTTTGCCCTAGCATTGGAGTGATTGCACAATAAAAAAGGTGGCCAAAAGCACTTCAAAACTGATTTCCTGCTCCCTGTCCAGTGTTAATCGATTAACACTTTGCAGTGTAATTGTGTTAATCGATTAACCATGGTTTTTTTCACTTTTTCAAGTGTTAATCGATTAATACTTTGCAGTGCAATTGTGTTAGTCGATTAACACTGAACCAGAAGGCCATTTTCTTTCATTTTCAAGTGTGTTTGCCATGCTTTCTTCATTTTAACTTCCATTGATTGTCATGCTTGATTTTATGGATGTTATAAATGTCATTTAACTTCTGTTTGAAGCTTATTCATGAACTTTTGTTGCACGCTTTTGATTATTCAAATTGTTCATGTTTTGGCATCATGTGAATATAATCATGCTTGCATTTCTCTTTGATCACATAACATGATTTTGTGTTGCATATTTGTTGATCATTTGGTACTGTTTGTACTCCCTTTCTTGGTTTTACATTAAGTTTCATTCTTCATGGATGAGCTTAATCTTGTATAATCAATAATTCACACCTTTTGCTTTAATGATTTTTCACTCTCTTTGGAAAATTGTTGGCATGGGTTTTCCCTTTGATTAATTGATCGAAACCATGTTTCGATTAGTTGATTTTCCCCTTCCCTCTCTTTAGGCTTCCTTTAGAGCTTTCTCTCTCAATCCCCCGTGGAGTTGGAGTTTTGCGCTACGCCCTGCATCGGAGCACTATACAAATTAAAGCTGTTACACTGTCCATTTCTCCATGCAGGAGCACTGTATAACTTGGAGCTGTTGTGCCGTCCATTTCAACTTCCGCATTACACCCTGTGTGTTAGAGAAGGAATGAGAAGGGAGAATTCCTACTCTCATTTTGACTACTTCAGGTAGGGGACGAATGACCCTGTGCTTGGCTTAGTCATCTCTATCTCCAGGCGGTAGTGTGCTTTCTCTCCCCCAGTCAAGTCGATCCTTGATCACTCTTTTCCCATTGCAATCTCTTTCGATCCTTAATCACTCCTATCTCTTTCGATCTATCTCTTTTGGTCAATCACCTTCTTGGTTATGATCCTTTGTTCATTGGGTTAGCAAGCCTTCTTCGTTTTAATACCCTATTCTTTTCTTGCGGTCAATCATTGTTCTTTTGATTCCCCTGGAGAGTTTTTTTCCTCTTTTTTCGGTTAAATGCAGTACTCCAGTTACAACCGCATTCCCTGCGGAGTTGGCAACCTTCTTTTGGTTCATCTCCCTTTGTTGGTTGATCACTGCCTGTCAGTTAAAACACCAATATTCACACTCCCTCTCAGTTAACCACAGTCCGTCTGTTAAAATACTGAGTTCTCTGGGTTAATCACCTTCTCTCAGTTAATCCCCTTGTCTTCAGTTAACCACAGCCTGTCTATTAAAATACTGAAGCCCCTTTTTTGAGTTAATCACCTTCTCTTGGTTAATCACTCATTTTTCTCGGTTAATCACAGTTCTTCTATTAAAACCGAATCCCCAGCAGTTGGCAACCTCCTCTTGGTTCGAATACTTGCATCTTTGGGTTAGTAACCTTTCTTTAGTTCGAATACCCTTTCTTCGGTCAGGTACTGCTTGTTCAGTCAGTGTACCGAACTCCTTTGGGCAACGACCTTCGCTCGGTCCTACACCCGTCCTTTGGGTCACGACCTTTGCTCGGTCCTACACCCGTCCTTTGGGTCACACCTTTGTTCGGTCCTACACCCGTCCTTTGGGTCACGACCTTTGCTCGGTCCTACACTCGTCCTTTTGGGTCACGACCTTCACTCGGTCCTACACCCGTTCTTTGGGTCACGACCTTTGCTCGGTCCTACACCCGTCCTTTGGGTCACGACCTTTACTCGGTCCTACACCCGTCCTTTGGGTTACGACCTTCGATCAGTCCTACACCCGTTCTTCTGGTTAATCACAGTTTTATCTGTTAAAACCAATGCTTCTCTACCCCCACAGAGTTGCAATCCTTATTTCCTCGGTTAACCACTGTTTATCAGTTAACATACCGATGCCCCCTCAGAGTCAAACACCTTCTCTTGGTTCAGCACTCTCTCTCTTGGTTTATCACAGTTCGTCTGTTGACACCAGTCTTTTTTCCCCGCTAGAGTCTTACTCTCTTTCTTCGGTTAACCACTGCCAGCCAGTTAATATACCGAGTCTCCCTTTTCTCTTGGTTATGACACCATCCCTTTATTTGGATCCCCAGCGGATTCTTTTCTATTCATTTTGCTCTTACTTTCTTGGTTTCGACACCAATTCTCTTTGTCACCCCAGCGAAGTTTCTTTCATTCTTGGTTTTGACACCGTTCTTTTCCTAGTCTCTTGTGCAATCGCTCTTACTGTGTGGTCTTCCCCAGTAGAGTTTTTCTTTCACTCTTGCTCTTGGTTTTGACACCACTTTTTTCGTCTCCCTGTTTCTTTCTTGTTTTGTTTTCTGTTCGGTTCCCCGAACTACGAAAGCTCCGATTCTGCATTCGTTCGAATGTCGGATACGTAGGCATGAGACGCGATGTCTTGGCGAGCACACTTCCACCTTTCTTTCCTTCTCCCTTTCTTCCTTCCTCTCTGTCCCCTGGTTCCATGAACTACGATGCTCTGATTTCCTCAATGCACTATGAGGGTATGTAGGCACGAGGGCCCCAATCCTCCGCGAGCACTTTCTTTCTTTTTTTTCTTTTTCCCCTTTCTTCTCTCTCCTTCTCTTTTAGTTAGAAGCCTTTAGATAGATAACCCATCCGAGCCTAGAAGCAAGCGAAATGGGTCCCGTCGAGTACGACTGATGCGTAAGGTGCTAGTACCTTCCTTTCGCATAACCGACCCCCGTTCCCGTTTCTCTTCCCCTTGGGTTTTATCGATATTTTCCATGTCCTTTGGGACTAAATAAAGTTTGGTGGCGACTCTGTTGTATCTTTGAGTGTGCGATTCACTCAGGATGTAAACCAACCATCTTCAGCTGGCGACTCTGCTGGGGAGTTCTTGCTCCTGAGCTTCGCCTCCTTTTGCTTGTCTCCTAGCTAGGTGAGACTCCCCATCTTCAGCTGACGACTCTGCTGGGGACTCCTTGCTTGCAAGTTGGGGTCTCGCCTAGTTTTGTTTGATTTCTTACTGTTTGGGTGTTTATCTTTTGCGCTTTATTCACTTTATTTTACTTGCTTTAGCTTTATGTTTATTTACCGCATTTCTTTACTGCTTTGAATATTCATATGCTGCATATTCTGGATATCTGCTATTTTCTGCTGTTGTTGGGATGGGTAGATATTATTGGAGAGAAAGGTCCTAACACCGAGCCTAGTATACACATAGGATAGAATGTGGATAGTCGTGAGGCTTGCATTTTGCGCATTGGGATATCACGAGACCCACATCCCAGATCGTGATTCGTTTGAGAATACTTCCGTCCTGTGAGAATTCACTACGGCGGGGGATTTTCATTCTGAGTCTTATGGTTTGTGCGACCTTTCTAGGGACCACCTTGTTGTGTCTAGATCACACCTGTGAGGGGGATGGGTTTTTGCAGGAAAACAGGCCACTTCATACCTTTGTTCTCTCACACACGCCAGATTTCTTCACTGACACATCAGTTTATGCTGCACCGACACAGAATTATACGCAGATATCCAAACTATTCAGACTTGACTATTCGGGCAGTGTTGGCCTCTTGTTGTTGTGTTGCATATCATTTCATCATGTAAATTAATTTTTGCATATGCATAAAACTTTATTTTTGCATGCATATCACACATTCATTTGCACACATATGCACGTCCCTTCATCCGAAACCGTTGCTCATCTTTGTCCACCTTCCTTGTAGCAAGACGACGACTCGACATCGATATTTTACTCGCTCTAACAAATCCAGAATCATGGTTGACTTTGAAGCTGAGAATGCTGCTTACAAGGAAACGCTGGCTCAATTCCAAGGTCGGATTGATCAGTTCCAGACGAACATGGATGTCATTATGGAACTCCTTCGTGCTCAGAGGGATGTCGCTGCTGCTGCCACTATTGTTGCAACCCCTACTGATGCAACTATTGTCACTCCTGTTGTCACTGTTCCTCCTGGTGTTACGGCTACTCCTGCTGTTGTTGTTCCTTTTCCTGCTATGGTTGAAGTACCAGTTGAGCCTCTGAATTAGCCTGTTGTTCAACCGGGTTTGAACCAGATGCCCGCTGGTTTTCCTTGGGGCATGCCTCCGAATTACACTCCTCAGATTGCGAATAATGGTAGTGTGGTAGTGTCTTCATGCCATATCATCCTTTTGTTGCACCCATGCCTAATGGGAATGCTGCCGTATATCCGTGGGTCATGCCTACTCCAGTCCTGCCTCCAGTGGTGAATGATGACCTTGAGAATCTTCAGGTTCAAACTCATCAAACTGCCGGATTGGCTGACACTGAAACTCCTGATGAAGAAGAGCATGTGTATAGAGGTCCTCCTATTCATGTTCCGGTTTTATCTCAAGCTGCTTAAACTGCTGTTCAGAATGTTCATCCTGGGATGTTCTATCCTGGGGCATCTTCCTCAGCTGCTGGGGTACCTCCTCCGAATTATCCGTATGGTGTTCCGATGGGGCAGAATGATGGTCAGATGATTAATCCGGGTTTGGTGTATCCTTCTCAGTTTGCAATTCCGCAAGTGCACGCTCCCTCCGCTTCTCAGCTGCCAAATCCTCAGATTTTTGTCAGATCCACTAATCAGAATAGACCTGCTGACTACAAGTTGTTGGAAGACCGTATCAGGGCTATTGAAGGGTTTTCTGCTTTTGGCATGGAGGCCAAAGATTTGTGTTTGGTTCCAAATGTTGTGCTGCCACAGAAATTCAAGATACCTGATTTTCCAAAGTATAAAGGTTTAAGCTGCCCGCGTAGTCACATCACTATGTACTGCAGAAAGATGGCATCCCATGTTGATAATGATGAATTGCTTGTTCATTGTTTTCAAGATAGTTTGTCTAGGGCTTCATTGGATTGGTACATGGGCCTGGAGCGTAGATAGATTTGTACTTGGAGGGATCTGTCCGAAGCGTTTATGAAACAATACAAATATAACCTTGATCTGGCGCCCACTAGATTACAGTTGCAGAATCAGTCTTAGCGCACAGCTGAAACATTCAAAGAGTATGCACAAAGATGGCGCGAGATGGCATATCGTGTGCGACCTGCTCTCTCTGACAATGAGTTGGTTGACATCTTTATGGGTACCTTACAAGGATCTTACTATGAGAAAATGGTGGGTAGTTCTTGATCGGACTTCACTGATGTTGTAACAATTGGTGAACAGATTGAAAATGGTTTGAAGACTGGAAAGATTCCTGGAGCTGCTTCCCAGCAGCCAGCCACTAGAAAGTCTCAGAACAGTTAGTCCAAGAAAAAGGATGGTGAAGCCAACGCTGTGACAACTCAACTTTCTCCTCAGTATCAAGCTCCCATGGCTCCCATGCCATTTTATCAGTATCCGTACATTGCTTCTGCGCAGTATCAATAACCTCCATATCAGTATCATCTGCAATAACCAGTTCAGAATGCTCAGAATCAGTAACAGAATAAACAGAATAACAAAAGTCAGCAGAATCAGAACCGTCAGAACAACAATAATTAAGGAAACCATAAGCGTACGAATTTTGATAGAATTTCGGTGTCATACATGGAATTGTTTCCTTACTCGGTTCACCAAGGGACAATTGTCCCCAAGCAGATTGCACTTGCAATTCCTCCATTTGGCTCGAAGCATAATCCAAATGCATCCTATGCTTATCATGCTGGATACATAGGACATGCAACAGAGGATTGCTTTGTTTTCAAAACTCAAGTTCAGGAACTCATTGATAAGAAGGTTCTGACTTTCGCTGAGGAAGGACCTAACATTCAGAATAATCTGCTGTCGAATCACAATGGACCTGCAGTAAACATGATTAAGGATAATTCAGAGGCTGAATTGATCATGGATGTCGATGAGGTAAAGACCCCGATGGCTGTGGTTTTCAAGAGGTTGAATGAACACGGGCTGTTGAAAGGGTTGCATGGTAAGTGTCAGATTTGTGACGATAATCCTAACCAGTGCCGAAAGCTGAAGGGTTGTGTTCAGATTCTGATGAACCGAGGCGAAGTACAATTTGCCAGATCTAAGCCTGTTGAGGAAGTTTCTGCCATTGATCCATTCACCGTCGTCTATAGGAAGGTTCTGGTGGAATCCCCTAAGCAGAAGAAGGTGCAACCCATTGTTGTTTATCCGCCGAAGCCGTTTCCGTATCAGAATTCTAAGGAGGTACCTTGGAGATATGGGTCGACTGTATTTTCTGGAAGTCAAGAGATAAGGTTTGCCGAATCTGAGATCGTGAATGTTACAGCCGGTGGAGGTATGACTCGTAGTGGACGGGTGTTTACTCCGAAGGTCGCTACAAAGTCTGTTCAAGTTCCAACTATTGTTTCTCCCAAGGAGACACCTACAACTGCAACCCATATTGTTCAACAAGGGGCATCTACTGCCATTCTAGTACCGACTATCCCATCTGAGGATGTTCTGAAGAACAAAGAGACCCTTGATGATCAAGAGTCCCTTAAGTTGATCAAGAAAAGTGACTTTAAAATTGTGGATCAGCTGGGTCAAACTCCCTCGAGGATCTCAATTTTGTCCTTACTTATGAGTTCGCCTGCGCACAGATCAACTTTGTTGAAAGTCTTGAACAGTGCCCATGTCATGCAAGATATATCTGTCGTCGAGTTTGATGATGTAGTGGCCAACATAACTGTAAGTCGGTATTTGGGTTTTAATGAATCAGAATTGCCTCCTGAAGGAACTGCCCACAATAGAGCGCTGCACATATCTGTAACCTGCATAGACACCTTGTTATCTCGTGTTCTAGTGGATACCGGTTCTTCCCTCAATGTGATGCCTAAGGGCACATTGAGCCCATTACTGGTCGAAGGAAATGAGATGAGACCAAGTGCCTTAGTTGTCAGAGCCTTTGACGGGTCTCGAAGGCAAGTTATTGGAGAAGTGGACTTACCCATCAATATTGGGCCGTATTTGTTCACTATTACCTTCCAGGTGATGGAAATTAATCCGCGTACAGTTGCCTATTGGGTCGTCCTTGGATTCACGCCGCAGGGGCAGTTACCTCGACTTTGCATCAGAAGTTGAAGTTCATGTTTGATGATTAGCTTGTCATCGTTTGTGGTGAAGAGGATTTGATTGTAAGCGAGTTATCATCTTTTCGATACGTCGAGTTTGAAGATGTCAGCTCTGCTTTAACTAGTCAAAGTAGATCACCACATTTGACTTTAACGTCTGCTAAAAGTGCTAAGGAGACTATCCAGAAAGGGGCTTTGTCAGGCTGGGGGCATGTGGTCGATGTGGTTGAAAAGCATAATCGTTTTGGATTGGGTTACCGTCCTGGTCGAAAACCTAGTTCACGTGGTCAGAAGCAGTGCAATTTGATCAAGTTCAGTAGCGCGGGTTTTCAGATCGGTGACATCGTGGTAGCCACTGATGATGCTGGTCCCAGTAATCAGATTCCAAGCTTTGTGCGCAAGTGTCCGCCGGGTTTCAAGCTCAACAATTGGACATCTACCGTGATTCCTGTGGTTTTCCCATATAACATGTAATGCATTTTTCTTTCTCATTCCCTCGTCCTCGCCCGAGACGAGTGGATAGCTTGTAAAGGGCCTCGCGCTTTTGCAATATTATGTGATTAATAAATAAAAGTTTTTGCATTCAAAATCATGCTCTATTTTCTTCCTTTATTTTACTTTTTCACAAACAAATGGCAAAAGTTTCTTTTATTTTCACCTTTTTAAATAGCTCATTCTGAACATATTCATAAACATGCAGAAATAATAAAAGCATTGATAACAACATGGCAAACATCCATTGTAATTATGGAATTCCAATTAACCAAGCCGAAGAAGATGGTGAGGAAGATTGTGAATTATCGGCTGAACTAGCAAGGCTCCTTGAGCACGAGCATCGAGAGATTCAGCCACACAAAGAGCCAGTGGAAGTCGTCAATCTTGGTACTGATGAGGTCAGAAGAGAAGTCAAGGTTGGCACATCCCTCGCAAAGCATGTACACTCTGAGTTGGTCAAGTTATTGAAAGAGTATGTTGATATCTTCACCTGGTCCTATCAAGATATGCCTGGGTAGGATACCAACATCGTTGAGCATCACTTGCCACTCAAGCCCGGATGTCCTCCTGTCAAGCAGAAACTCAGAAGGACTAGACCCGACATGGCACTCAAAATCAGAGAAGAGGTAAAGAAACAGCTTGATGCTGGGTTCCTAGCCACTTCCAAATATCCTGAATGGATTGCCAACATTGTCCCGGTTCTGAAGAAGGACGGTAAAGTTAGAATGTGTGTGGATTATCGAGATCTCAACAAGGCAAGCCCGAAGGATATTTTCCTTTGCCTCATATTGATGTCTTGGTAGACAACACAGCGCGGTTCTCTGTCTTTTCCTTCATGGACGGTTTCTCAGGATATAATCAGATCAAAATGTCCCCAATTAATATGGAGAAGACTACTTTTATCATGCCGTGGGGTACATATTGCTACAAAGTCATGCCATTCATTCTAAAGAATGTAGGGGAAACATACCAACGTGCCATGACAACCCTCTTTCACGATATGATCCATAAAGAGATTGAGGTTTACATGGATGATATGATTGCCAATTCCAAAACTGAAGATGATCACCTGGTTCATTTGAAGAAACTGCTTGACAGACTCTGGAAGTTTAGATTGCGGTTGAATCCTGTGAAGTGCACCTTCGGAGTTCGATCTGGTAAACTGTTGGGCTTTATTGTAAGTCAGAAGAGCATTGAAGTTGATCCTGATAAGGTTCGGGCAATTCAGAACATGCCGCCTCCCAAAACAGAAAAAGAAGTATGTGGCTTTCTGGGCAGACTCAATTACATTTCAAGATTCATTTCCCATTTGACGGCTACCTGTGAACCAATGTTCAAATTACTAAGAAAAAATCAATCGGTTGAATGGAACAATGATTGTCAAGAAGCATTTGAAAAAATAAAACAATACTTGCAAGAACCATCGATCTTAGTACCACCGGTTCCTTGTAGGCCTTTAATCATGTATCTCACCGTTCTCGATGAATCAATGGGATGTGTATTGGGTCAACATGACGACACTGGCAAAAAAGAACATGCAATATACTATCTGAGCAAGAAGTTCACTGATTGTGAGACCAGATACTCACTCTTAGAGAAAACTTGTTGTGCTCTGGTCTGGGCTGCTCGACGCCTACGACAATACATGATTGGCCATACTACTTTATTGATATCCAAAATGGATCCGATAAAGTACATACTTGAAAAGCCTGCTGTCTCTGGAAGGATTGCTCAGTGGCAGATGCTGTTAACTGAGTATGATATCTAACATGTTACCCAGAAAGCAATTAAAGGGAGTGTCTTATCTGACTACCTTGCTCATCAACCTGTAGAGGGTTATCAACAGATGAAGTTTGACTTTCCCGATGAGGATGTTCTATTCATCAGAGATTATGAGGCTCCAGACCCTGACATAGGACCCGTACTAGGGGCGCGATGGACGCTCGTGTTCGATGGTGCCTCCAATTCTAAAGGTCGTGGAATCGGTGCTATCCTCATATCTCCAACAGGTTTTCACCTTCCCTTCACTGTCAGATTATGCTTCGCATGCACCAACAATATGGCTGAATACAAAGCATGCATCTACGGTATTGAAGCGGCTATCGACATGAGAATCAAGATTCTTGAGGTCTATGGAGATTCTGCCTTGGTCATCGGTCAAGTCAGAGGGAATTTTGTGACTCGGGATTCCAGGCTGGTTCTGTACCAATAACACATTGCAAAGTTAATTCCTTACTTTGACGAGATTTCTTTTCATCATATCCACAGAGAGGAAAATCAACTAGCTGATGCTCTTGCCACATTAGCATCCATGTTCAAGGTCAAGTGGAAGAATAAAGCTCCTTATATCCGCATTGATCACTTGAACGAACCAGCACACTGTCTAGCAATCGAGGACGAGTCTGATGACAAGCCTTGGTTCTACGACATTAAGAGATATCTGGAAAAACAGAAATATCCCGAGGGTATT
Organism: Lathyrus tuberosus; assembly: GCA_022829125.1. NCBI lineage: Eukaryota > Viridiplantae > Streptophyta > Magnoliopsida > Fabales > Fabaceae > Lathyrus > Lathyrus tuberosus. Next base: position 1,262,138 of record JALAZF010000236.1, on the reverse strand, counting down.
ACTATCACTGATAAGAAAGCTCTTAGGCCGCTTTGCGCCAAATTCTTCTTAAGTGGTGGTATACTGTACAAGAGGAATTATGATTCCGTGTTGCTCAGATGCGTGGATAGACACGAAGCAAACACGATCATAAGGTCCATACATGACAGTTGCGAAGGTGTAGATGCTAAAGGTCCTGATATGGCCAAGAAGATCCTTCGGGCTGGGTATTATTGGACGACAATGGAGGTAGATTGTTACAACTTTGCCAAAAGATATCACAAATGCCAAATCTAAGGAGACAAGATCCATGTGCCTCCAACTCCATTGAATGTTTTGACTGCACCTTGGCCATTCTCCATGTGGGGTATAGATATGATTGGAATGATCGAGCCGAATCCTTCCAACGATCATCGATTCATTCTGGTTGCTATCGATTACTTCACCAAGTGGGTTGAAGCTGCTTCTTATGCAAACGTTACACGACAAGTGGTTGCCATATTTATCAAGAAAGAGATAATTTGTCGTTATGGCATTCCTAGCAGCATTATCACGGACAATGCAAGTAACCTGAACAAAAATATGATGAAGGAGTTGTGTAAAGAATTTAAGATCGAGCACCACAACTCTTCACCGTATCGGCCTAAGATGAATGGCGCCATCGAAGCAGCAAACAAAAACATCAAGAGGATTGTCCAGAAAAGGGTCAAGACTTACAAAGATTGGCATGAAATGCTTCCATTTGCACTGCATGGCTACCGAACTTCAGTTCGCACTTCTACTAGGGCAACTCCGTATTTGCTAGTGAATGGTATGGAGGCAGCTCTACCCATTGAAGTCGAAATTCCTTCGCTCAGAGTCATCATGGAAGCAGGTCTTGACGAAGCTGAATGGGTTCAATCCAGATACGACCAGGTGAATCTCATCGAAGAGAAGCGCCTTACAACCGTTTGTCATGGTCAATTATATCAGAGACGCCTCAAGCGAGCTTTTGACAAGAAAGTTCTTCCTCGAACATTCTGTGAAGGCGAACTCGTGCTCAAGAGATATTCACCTGTTCACTCGGATCCACGAGGAAAATGGACTCCCAACTACGAAGGACTCTTTGTTTTCAAGAAAACCTTCTCAGGTGGAGCCCTGATCCTCTCCACAATGGATGGGGAGGAGTTGCCATTGCCCGTGAACTCCGATATAGTCAAAAAAATATTATGTCTAAAAAAAATGGATAAGAGTCCGCTAGATTGACATCCCCAAGGACAATCTAGGCAAAAATGGACGTCCCGATGGACCAAAAAAAGAGATGTCCATGCAAAAGTTAGGGACAATGAAAAAATAATAGCAGCCCGCTAAGTTGAAACCCCGAAAGGGCGAATTAGGCAAAAATGGGTATCCCGGTGGACGAAAAAAATAGAAAAAACATGTCCAGGCAAAAATTAGGGATAAAGGCATTGACTGTGAACACTTGAGCCTCTCCTCATCACAGCTAGACCTCAGACGGTAATAGAACATTCCAATCATCATCAACAGGTGCAAGGCGTTGGAACCTAGACTTACAGTGGATGGTGGCCAATGTTGTAATCAATGCAAAGCATGATTTCCCTTTGCCATTTACATTTGTTTTTCAATTTTATTGCAAATTTCCTCATAAAAGATTTTGCATCCTTGTACACACTTTATGTACAAAAATTTTAGATTCAATAAAATGCATTCTTTGTTATCTCCATTTGTTTCATTCCAGTATTTTGTTTGCAAAATAAGAAATTATTTACGATCACATAATACTAAAAATCGTTGAGAACAATAAAAAGCTAAATTAATCGAGAAAGCATTATGCATTGCATGTGTTACTGATAACTCCTGTAGGATAATCTGTAATATCCATTGGTAAGCCTATCGCCTGGCCGGCAGCGTGATGGTTCTATGAAGAAGTTGTTGTTTCCTCAGCTGCCCCTCAGCAGAGTCCTCATCCTCCCCAGCAAGCGCCATTACGATTTGTCAAAAGGCTTGTTTATTTACATATCTTTTCTCCAACAGATTTGTAATGTCTCTAGGCATGTTGCCAAAGTGTCCCCAGCAAAGACACTTTGCTTGATATTCCCCAGCAAGGGTTGTGCATCATCTCCAATAATTTGAAACTGTCTGTCTCCAGCAGCCGCAGTGTTCTCCTCAGCTGAGTCAACATGATTTAGAAGGACGTATTTCCCCACACGGAGCCAGTCAGGGTAGGAAGGATTGATTTGATTGATTTGATTCTTTCATCCCCAACAGGGACAACCATGGTGATTTAGAAACCTAAGATTTTCTCGGTTTCTTTCCTCGGCGGGATCACCATCCTTTGTGAACTCTCTTCTCCAGCAGAGATTGTCTTTATCTGCGGGTCCTCTCCCCAACCGAGGGTGTCGAAGTCATTTTGCTACGATTTTCTGTCTCACCGCTTCACATTATGCCTTGCCTTGCGACTTTGCATTGCATGGTATCAAGCATCATGTAGAAATATATACATAGCATATGCATCAATCATACTCCCTCTCTTTTTTCCTGACTTATCTCCCAACATATTTTTAGCCAAACTTTGCACTTATCTATTCTACCTTTGCACCGCTCCTCTTGCTGTCGTCGGCCAAATTTTCGAGCTACTCTTTTATTTAATCCCCTTTTACCTCGAATCATCGAAAAGCTAGCGCAATTCTTACATTCAGGTCCAAGCGGATTAACTAGGGGCAGCTGTCGTAACCCGAAATTTGACCTCCCCTTTTGCCTTTTGCATGAGCATAAGCATTCGCATCGCTGGCATATGCATTCGTACTTTTCCTCTGGTGTTTTGATTGAAGGATATTTAGGTTTTCCAAGCCCGATTGATCATATCCTTACAAGATCATCACATCATCAAGACAAGCACAAAATGAAGGTTTCTATGCCTATTCATCAATACAAGGAGTGGAAAATCGAAGTCGGGACCACAACACCCTTTTTTAGGTAAATTGGGCATATTTTGGCCTGGTTAATCGATTAACCATTTGCAGTGCAATTGTGTTAATCGATTAACACAGGAAAAATAGGCATAATTTGTTGCTTTTTCATGACAGCACCTTTGCACACACTTTGGTCTTGGATTCTACAGTATTCTAGCAGCATGTGGAATATTCTAGACATCTCTAGACATTGCCAAGCTACTCAATTCATTTCAAGTGCATTTGCTATAATACTTCACTTCAAATCAAATGCACCATGTTCCTTGTTTTCCAAGTAATGTGGATTCTTGGATGTTGGAGCTCACCTTGGGATTGTTACCGAGTTGGTTCTAACTAACCAAGTTAACCGCCTTGACTCGGTGAGTCAAGTCCAACTAACTCCTAGCCTAGTTCAAAACCCAAAGCTAATTCCAAACCAAATTCCAAACCTCTCACACTCCAAACCTAAAATCTATATAAACACACCTTCACTCACTTTTCAAGGGTCAACCATTCTCTCCCATTTTTCACACAAATTTCTCACATTTCACTCTCAATTCTCTCACATTCTCTCTGATTTTTCCTGCTACATTTTCATCTTCATCTCAATTCTCTTCCAAAACCTCAATAAAAGCTCTTAATTCTTGAAGGATAATCACTTTCACATTGAAAGTGATTATTTCTTGAGCTTAACCTTCATTGCCATTCCATTATACTGGTTTTTGTGGAGTCAATAGCTTTTGGATTCATCTCAAGTGATTGATTCAAGTTTCGTTGGTGATAATTGAAGATTCCTCTGGTTTTCTTTGATTATCTTCATCAAGATTACATTGCAACATTTACCAAGGCACATCTCAGCCTTGTAGGTTAGAGGATCCCATTCATTTTTCTGTTTCGATCATTTTCGTATCATTCGAGATGTAGTTTCGATACTTTGCATGTGAATTGATTATACCATTGCTTGATCCATGATCTTGATTGTTTAATTGATTCTATTGTTGATCATTTTCTGCTTCTAAACCTGATTTTTCGTGCATAATTGTTTTCCCTAGCATTGGAGTGATTGCACAATCAAAAAGTTGGCCAAAAGCACTTTTTAAAACTGATTTCCTGCTCCCTGTCCAGTGTTAATCGATTAACACTTTGCAGTGCAATTGTGTTAATCGATTAACCAGTGTTTTTTTGCACTTTTTCAAGTGTTAATCGATTAACACTTTGCAGTGCAATTGTGTTAATCGATTAACACTGAACCAGAAGGCCATTTTCTTGCATTTTCAAGTGTGTTTCCCATGGTTTCTTCATTTTAACTTCTATTGATTGTCATGCTTGATTTTATGGATGTTATAAATGTCATTTAACTTCTGTTTGAAGCTTATTCATGAAATTTTGTTGCACGCTTTCGATTATTCAAATTGTTCATGTTTTGCCATCATGTGAATATAATCATGCTTGCATTTCTCTTTGATCACATAACATGATTTTGTGTTGCATATTTGTTGATCTTTTGGTACTGTTTGTACTCCCTTTCTTGGTTTCGCATTAAGTTTCATTCTTCAAGGATTAGCTTAATCTTGTATAATCAATAATTCACACCTTTTGCTTTAATGATTTTTCACTCTCTTTGGAAAATTGTTGGCATGGTTTTTCCCTTTGATTAATTGATCGAAACCATGTTTCGATTAGTTGATCTTCCCCTTCCCTCTCTTTAGGCTTCCTTTAGAGCTTTCTCTCTCGACCCCCCGTGGAGTTGGAGTTTCGCGCTACGCCCTGCATCGGAGCACTGTACAAATTGAAGCTGTTACACTGTCTGTTTCTCCATGCAAGAGCACTGTACAACTTGGAGCTATTGTGCCGTCCGTTTCAACTTCCGCATTACACCCTGTGTGTTAGAGAAGGAATGAGAATGGAGAATTCCTACTCTCATTCTGACTACTTCAGGTAGGGGACGAATGACCCTGTGCTTGGCTTAGTCATCTCTATCTCCATGTGGTAGTGTGTTTTCTCTCCCCCAGTTGAGTCGATCCTTGATCACTCTTTTCCCATTGCAATCTCTTTCTATCCTTGATCACTCCTATCTCTTTCGATCTATCTCTTTTGGTCAATCACCTTCTTGGTTACGATCCTTTATTCATTGGGTTAGCTAGCCTTCTTCGTTTCAATACCCTATTCTTTTCTTGCGGTCAATCATTGTTCTTTTGATTCCCCTGGAGAGTTTCTTTCCTCTTTTTTCGGTTAAATACAATACTTCTGTTACAACCGCATTCCCTGCGGAGTTCACAACCTTCTTTTGGTTCTTCTCCCTTTGTTGGTTGATCACTGTTTGTCAGTTAAAACGCCAATATTTCCACTCCATCTCAGTTAACCACAGTCCGTCTGTTAAAATACTGAGTTCTCTGGGTTAATCACCTTCTCTCGGTTAATCACCCTTGTCTTCAGTTAACCACAGCCTGCCTGTTAAAATACTAAAGCCCCTTTTTTGAGTTAATCACCTTCTCTTGGTTAATCACTCATTTTCTCGGTTAATCACAGTTCTCCTGTTAAAACCGAATCCCCAGTAGTTGGCAACCTCCTCTTGGTTCGAATACTTGCATCTTTGGGTTAGTAACCTTTCTTTGGTTCGAATACCCTTTCTTCGGTCAGGTACTGCTTGTTCAGTTAGTGTACTGAACTCCTTTGGGTCACGACCTTCGCTCGGTCCTACACCCATCCTTTGGGTCACGACCTTTGCTCGGTCCTACACCCGTCCTTTGGGTCACGACCTTTGCTCGGTCCTACACCCGTCCTTTGGGTCATGACCTTTGCTCGGTCCTACTGTAACACCCCATTTCTACCCGACGGATAATAGTAAAATCAGAGTTATAAAATTTCAACATTCAAATAGGATGCTACACTTTCATCTTAAAAACAACTTCAATTAATTTCATATGAACAGATACATAACACTTTGATCAGATGAACCGATAACAACAAAATTCATATATATCTTCTTTCAAAGCAAAACAACTTCAAGATACGAACATTCAACTTTGATTCACTTAACATTTTTGTTCGACTAAAACAACTTCAAAACAACATAATACTTAATAAGTTCAACTTAAAAATTCAGCAACATAAAACATATTCAACAACAAACAACAAACGTCCATCCCCCGAGTTCTACGTATCAGAGCGACATCACCGACTCAACTAGTGAAGATAACGACCTTTATCTTTGCTAACCTGCACATTACCAACATAGGGGTAACATTCAAACAGAAGGGGTGAGATATCGAATAATATAAACAAGAGTATGATAATCAATACATTAGACTAGAATCGTACAATTTCACTACTTTACAACATCAACAAACAACAATCATCAACAACTCAACAACAACTTTATCAGCATAATACTACACAACTTTATCAACGTAATACAGCATCAACTTTATCAACATAATACAACATCAACTTTATCAACATAATACAACATCAACTTTACCAACATAAGCAATGCAACACAAAATGCGACACAACTATGCGTATGCATGTGGTACCATTGGAGCAGAACTCCCAACTTAAAAACTGCCAGGTTATCGAGGCATCAAGGCATAAGCCTTCAACTTAATATTTTTGCCAATCCAGGCCAACTTAATAATTTTGCCAATCCAGGCCAACTTAAATATGCTATGTTATGCATACGACAACAACCACAACATCAACTTATTCAACACAACACAACAACGACAAAAATGCAACAACTGCAAACAACTTAATCAACATTGGTCACAAGACCTGCAACAGCAAAACAACTTAACAACGTTGGTCATAAGACCTGCAACTGCAAAACAACTTAACAACGTTGGTCATAAGACCGACAACTTAATAATGTCCATAAATCAGGACAATTCAACGCAATTCAACTTCACCTGCAATTCAACTTATTCGACATGATTTCAACAAAATAATCCAACCAAGAATACCTACTCGTATACACGACTTACTCCGACAATTTTCAACCAATACCGGACAACTAATTTTACCGCTTAATTCTACTTCTTCGGCTAAATTGGTACCGCTGTACACACTGTAATTACTACTGGTTAAATTTTACTGATGCTTTAATTTTTTTACTCACTAATACAACACGGTTATGCTATCAAAATATACTGTCATCAAAAGTCCAACTCTGATAAAAATACCAGTGTCTGCAAATTCTCATCTTCTGCTAAAACCTGTTACTGCTAGATCAATCTTCTGCTAATTCACCATTGCTACTGCCACTATAATACTACCTATTATTTCATGACCTTGCTGTTATATTTTCCTATTAACTGAATCTTTTCCTTGCTAATTCATTATTAACATTCTAAACAAATGCTATTTTTCTGCCTACTGTTACAAACATTTTATTAATATTCCAAACGAATATCATTTTCTCTTTTCTGCTACTGTCACAACGTAATACTAATTTCCTTAGTTTTTCTTACTAACATAGTATTAATATTCTAAACAAATTAATTTGCTGCTACTATTACTAATGTTTTCTGTCATTAAAAATCTAAAGTTAAAGTTAATTTGCTAGTAATCCAAATTTGTATTAATAAACCAAATTGCCAATTTTTCTGTATTACTAATTAACCACTCCTACCCCCAAGTACAGGTGGCTTGCGCCACCCTTAAATCCAAGGGCAAGTGGCTTGCGCCACCAATAACCTCACTATGAGGTGGCTTGCGCCACCCTCACTAAATTGTCCCAGGTGGCTTGCGCCACCATGTTCTCACACATGGGGTGGCGTGCGCCATCCCCTCCCCCCCCCCCCTTTTTTTTAAACAACCAGCACCAATTCTCTCCGACCCAGAAATAACCATGTTCAATACCTCAGCACATCAATTTCCACAAAAACAAAGAACAATTCATCAACACAAAAACAACATCAATTACACGAAAACAAGAACAATCCACCAATACGGTTCAATACCTTCACAGTAGAAAATTATATCAATCCCAATCCCACGTATCAATTATCTTATTCCCGATTATAAAATTCAAACCCCACCCTTACCTTGAATTGTAGGCGGCTCGAATTTCCGGTCGAAACTGCAACTTTGACGGCAACTCTCGCAATCGCAACTCTCCTCTCCAACCGTTGCTTCCAAACCCTCGTTCTGTTTTCTGTAACTTCCTTTTCTTCTTTTCTTACAGCCACTTGTGTTCTTTTCTTTTTCCTTTACAAACCCTTATTTCATAATAATAATATTAATTAATCTAATTAATCCATTGGGCTTACTATTCATACCTCCTTATTTGCTATATCTCACACAACTATTAAATCCAATTTAACTAAAATAATAGTCCATTATAATAATATTATTTCTCTGATTAAACCGACTAATTACCCGACTATTCACCGAACAACTCAAACAACATAATACTCCAATTTCTCCTCTTAGAATAGTACCGACAAAATTTCCAACTTCGACAATTTCAAATAATTAAATCCTTAATTAATTTAATTAACTAATTAATTAAATTTGGGGCGTTACAACTCTCCCCCACTTAGGATTTTTTCGTCTTCGAAAATCTATCCGACACAACCATCCTCAACTTCAATTATGTTATCTCAGCTAACCAATCAACTTCCCTGCTCTAAAAGGCAAACCCACGTCTAACACCAAACAACAATACATCACAACAATGACAACAACAACACGAAACAAGGCTCATGCAACGCACCCAACAACTAACTCAAGACTCAAAGAATAACCAGTTCACTACAACCAGAACACAACACAAACGTCACCATCGCCGAAGGCAACACTCCCCTAATTCTCGTCATAGGAATTAGCTACTCGCACTCGAACCATCACCTTAGGTAATGAGGCAACAACAAGGATAAGAGCACAAAGCCCAAAGCACAACATCAACATAATCAAACTACTGACATCATGGTTACCCACATAAGAACCAACTGCGCTATGCCACGCTTTCGCTGCGCACTCTGATTACTTGCAACTATCTAATCTACAAAGTTTACATCAACTTCCGACCGTCAAAACAGACATAAGAAAAAACTTTCGACTTAATTCTCCGGAATTCCGACCAACAGGTATTCTACACTTTGATTACCGACCACTTCGAATTTAGATCCATAAATAATACCTCCGAATATCCCACACAACTACAACTGCGGCTACTCCCAAATCTTGAATAGGATAGATACTTTCAAGAATTCCCAATTATCGTCAACATAAGCTACAACTTCACCACCTTGTATTAACACATCATCAAAATTCATCTCAACGCATAACAACATTACCACAGCATAAGGATATATGTGTCCAATTAATCTCAACAAGAAAAATCATCTTCCAAATAGTCCTTAACACCCAATGGTCATAGATTTAGCCTCAATAACCTACACTTAACATGGCACATTAACCAAACCAATCAAACAAACTAATTCATCAAGTCTTACTCATACTAGCACAATTCTACATACAACTTCATCTGAATTAACACAACAAGGCAACCTCATCTTACAAATCATAATTCACGCCTTCCTAACTCAACATATAGCTTCACTTATTTCAATACTTGCAACTCAACTCTCAAATACTCTACGCACTCTTTTTTTGATTTTATAGAACATTAGAATATCCACAACGAACACCAGTTCTAACCTATCCAAACAAGTATGGAAAAATACCATTCATATTTCCATATATACACTTGGAGGCATACCAGCCACTACCCTTCTCGATCCAACATCCTTGGTTAAATCATAGTCTTACATCACCATTTACTTCCTACTTGGTTTATCTCTACAATTCTTCAAGTCTCACGTCAGTCGAATTCTCGATCCACCACAAACCAAAACCCAAGTTATCCAGAACACAACTGTGAGTTTCTAAACTACTCACTGATCAACTCGCAGCCTCATACTAACATCCTCAAGTCCGTCTCATTTCCCTATATAGGAATCCGCATCTACAACTCAAACAATTCATAAGCACTTGGCTCAACCCCAAACAATTCACAGTGCTTACTATTCTAGTTGGCAAGACACGTCTACTCCATCCACATGATTCCGTCTACTATCAACAAGAGATTAAGGGTGATCAGTTCCTCAATTTGTCAATAGACAGCCGTCACCCATAATGGTGGCATAAATCATCATTATCCAACTAAAATAGCGTCTTCCTCCTCGTGCTCAACGTTATCTAAGCATACTGCTCTACCATTTCTCTAAGGCTCTCAAACGTTTTTCTTAATTTCCTTATTTCCAAGAACGCACAAAATCCAACACATATATTCTTATACACACTTGTTGCACAACCTAATTGTCGAATATCCTTCTGAGACATCAAGTACAATCCAAATCGGCCCACTTCAATCGAAACATTTATCCAAGTCCAAAACTTCTGACGACCCTAACCAATCCTTCGTCTTTCTTTTTAATCTCACAACTTCGATGATCCGCATAGTTTCACACTTGATCATCATTCCAATCACAATCTCAACAATACCATCTCATCATCTGGTTGGTGATATGACTTCCAAAAATTTCCGACTCATGTCGACACATCTCGCCAACAACACCCAGTCCACTTTACTATTTAACCTTCCTCGAAGATTTCTATACTTTAATCATTCTCAACTATCATACGCCGCACTTCCATGTGCTTCTCCGGTATTCTTCTTCTTATTACAAAACATTTCATACTCGACTTCATCTTACTATTTCCAGCAAGAATTGTCCAACTTCAAACACGATTATCTTCTTCAATACAGACCTGCCAGACACAAAATTATATTCCAAAATGAAGGGAATTTCGTAAGCTTTCCGAAAAGTCCAGAATCGCTTTCATCGGAGTTACGAGTAGATTCCTACAACTCCAACGACTTCTACAACCTTTTTCAATCACTTACCAATAATCCCACAACAAGGTCTACAGCAATCCGTCACTTAATCAGTGATCCAACATCGACATCTTACGCAAGTCTACTTAAACAACAACTTCACAGTTCACCAACAACGCTGGATATAGCAACTTTCTAAATTCCATCTTATAACAATCATCCTTTTTCCAAGACACTCCAACTTGTTAAACAACCAAAATCTTAAATCCATGTTACCTTCGAATCCGGAAAACAACAAAGCATCAACAACACTTGCACTGTCGCCATCAGTAGCATACAGAAACGACATCTTACAACTGAAGCATATCCGAGAAGCACAACTTCTCCCCCACATAGCTTTAAACCAACTCCTGCAAACAATCAACTAGAAAGCAAACAAGTACCGACAGAGTTTCACACACTTGTCGCGTACAGAGGAATAAACAACATTAGACAACATTGGCCGGATAGACCGACCTGCTCTGATACCACTAATGTAACACCCCATTTCTACCCGGCGGATAATAGTAAAATCAGAGTTATAAAATTTCAACATTCAAATAGGATGCTACACTTTCATCTTAAAAACAACTTCGATTAATTTCATATGAACAGATACATAACACTTTGATCGGATGAACCGATAACAACAAAATTCATATATATCTTCTTTCAAAGCAAAACAACTTCAAGATACGAACATTCAACTTTGATTCACTTAACATTTTTGTTCGACTAAAACAACTTCAAAACACCATAATACTTAATAAGTTCAACTTAAAAATTCAGCAACATAAAACATATTCAACAACAAACAACAAGCGTCCATCCCTCGAGTGCTACGTATCAGAGCGACATCACCGACTCAACTAGTGAAGATAACGACCTTCATCTTTGCTAACCTGCACGTTACCAACATAGGGGTAACATTCAAACAGAAGGGGTGAGATATCGAATAATATAAACACGATTATGATAATCAATACATTAGACTAGAATTATACAATTTCACTACTTTAGAACATCAACAAACAACAATCATCAACAACTCAACAACAACTTTATCAGCATAATACTACACAAATTTATCAACGTAATACAGCATCAACTTTATCAACATAATACAACATCAACTTTATCAACATAATACAACATCAACTTTACCAACATAAGCAATGCAACACAAAATGCGACTCAACTATGCGTATGCATGTGGTACCATTGGAGCAGAACTCCCAACTTAAAAACTGCCAGGTTATCGAGGCATAAGGCATAAGCCTTCAACTTAATATTTTTGCCAATCCAGGCCAACTTAATAATTTTGCCAATCCAGGCCAACTTAATAATGCTATGCTATGCACGCGACAACAACCACAACATCAACTTATTCACACACTGTAATTACTACTGGTTAATTTTTACTGATGCTTTAATTTTTTTACTCACTAATACAATACGGTTATGCTATCAAAATATACTGTCATCAAAAGTCCAACTCTGATAAAAATACCAGTGTCTGCAAATTCTCATCTTCTGCTAAAACCTGTTACTGCTAGATCAATCTTCTGCTAATTCACCATTGCTACTGCCACTATAATACTACCTATTATTTCATGACCTTGCTGTTATATTTTCCTATTAACTGAATCTTTTCCTTGCTAATTCATTATTAACATTCTAAACAAATGCTATTTTTCTGCCTACTGTTACCAACATTTTATTAATATTCCAACCGAATATCATTTTCTCTTTTCTGCTACTGTTACAACGTAATACTAATTTCCTTAGTTTTTCTTACTAACATAGTATTAATATTCTAAACAAATTAATTTGCTGCTACTATTACTAATGTTTTCTGTCATTAAAAATCTAAAGTTAAAGTTAAATTGCTAGTAATCCAAATTTGTATTAATAAACCAAATTGCCAATTTTTCTGTATTACTAATTAACCACTCCCACCCCCAAGTACATGTGGCTTGCGCCACCCTTAAATCCAAGGGCAAGTGGCTTGCGCCAGCCTCACTAAATTGTCCCAGGTGGCTTGCGCCACCATGTTCTCACACATGGGGTGGCGTGCGCCATCCCCCCTTATTTTTTTTAAAAACAACCAGCACCAATTCTCTCCGACCCAGAAATCACCATGTTCAATACCTCAGCACATCAATTTCCACAAAAACAAAGAATAATTCATCAACACAAAAACAACATCAATTACACGAAAACAAGAACAATCCACCAATACGGTTCAATACCCTCACAGTCGAAAATTATATCAATTCCAATCCCACGTATCAATTATCGTATTCCCGGTTATAAAATTCGAACCCCACCCTTACCTTGAATTGTAGGCGGCTCGAATTTCCGGTCGAAACTGCAACTTTGACGGCAACTCTCGCAATCGCAACTCTCCTCTCCAACCGTTGCTTCCAAACCCTCGTTCTGTTTTCTGTAACTTCCTTTTCTTCTTTTCTTACAGCCACGTATGTTCTTTTCTTTTTCCTTTACAAACCCTTATTTCATAATAATAATATTAATTCATCTAATTAATCCATTGGGCTTACTATTCATACCTCCTTATTTGCTATATCTCACACAACTATTAAATCCAATTTAACTAAAATAATAGGCCAGTATAATAATATTATTTCTCTGATTAAACCGACTAATTACTCGACTATTCACCGAACAATTCAAACAACATAATACTCCAATTTCTCCTCTTAGAATAGTACCGACAAAATTTCCAACTTCGACAATTTCAAATAATTAAACCCTTAATTAATTTAATTAACTAATTAATTAAATTCGGGGCGTTACACCTACACCCGTCCTTTTGGGTCACGACCTTCGCTCGGTCCTACACCCGTTCTTTGGGTCACGACCTTTGATCGGTCCTACACCCGTTCTTCTGGTTAATCACAATTTTCTCTGTTAAAACTAATGCTTCTCTACCCCCACGGAGTTGCAATCCTTGTTTCCTCGGTTAACCACTGTTTATCAGTTAACATACCGATGCCCCCTCAGAGTCAAACACCTTCTCCTGGTTCAGCACTCTCTCTCTTGGTTTATCACAGTCCGTCTATTGACACCAGTTCCTTTTCCCCGCCAGAGTCTTACTCTCTTTCTTCGGTTAACCACTGCCAGCCAGTTAATATACCGAGTCTCCCTTTTCTCTTGGTTATGACACCATCCCTTTATTTGGATCCCCAGCGGATTCTTTTCTATTCATTTTGCTCTTACTTTCTTGGTTTCGACCCCAATTCTCTTTGTCATCCCCAGCGGAGTTTCTTTCATTCTTGGTTTTGACACCGTTCTTTTCCTAGTCTCTTGTGCAATCGCTCTTACTGTGTGGTCTTCCCCAGTAGGGTATTTCTTTCACTCTTGCTCTTGGTTTTGACACCACTTTTTCATCTCCCTGTTTCTTTCTTATTTTGTTTTCCGTTCGGTTCCCTGAACTACGGAAGCTCTGATTCTGTATTTGTTCGAATGTCAGATACGTAGGCACGAGACGTGATGTCTTGGCGAGCACACTTCCACCTTTCTTTCCTTCTCCCTATCTTCCTTCCTCTCTGTCCCCTGGTTCCATGAACTACAAGGCTCTGATTTCCTTATTGCACTATGAGGGTACGTAGGCACGAGGGCCCCAATCCTCCGCGAGCACTTTCTTTATTTTTTTTCTTTTTCCCCTTTCTTCTCTCTCCTTCTCTTTTATTAGAAGCCTTTAGATAGATAACTCATCCGAGCCTAGAAGCAAGCGAAATGGTTCCAGTCGAGTACGACGGATGCGTAAGGTGCTAGTACCTTCCTTTCGCATAACCGACCCCCGTTCCCGTTTCTCTTCCCCTTGGGTTTTATCGATATTTTCCCTATCCTTTGGGACTAAATAAAGTTCGGTGGTAACTTTATTGAATCTTTGAGTGTGCGATTCACTCAAGATGTAAACCAGCCATCTTCAGTATCCACAGGGATTAGTGCGAGGGAAAGAATGCCGTTCGACGGTCTCTATGTTTCTAAGCTTATGGTTCAAAAGTTTTGATTTAAAAGAGGAACCAAAATTAAATGCAGAAAATGTAAAGACGGAAAATATAAAGGAAAGACGGAATTATAAACGGAGCCTTGTTGGAATTGGATCTCATCAATTGATAACACATGCATTCTTCTGACCAATTTTCTACATAAATCAAACATTCGCCTAATATCATCATGTATCACTCACGACATACATATCCTCTCAGTCCCCGCATATTATGAGTGATTTTATACCGATCAATAATTGCTCTCGCACATCACCAATCAATACAAAGCATTTAAAGCCTACATGAATGTTAAGCCTACATCCATTTCTGGCCTCAAGACTCAGCAGATATTACTATAACATCAATATCAAACCAATGAGTAATTCATATACAAAGCCAATGATCAAAATACGTAAACACGGTTAATCCTTTTTTACATTCATTTAACTAATTTACCCCATGGATGTGAACAAAGTTAGTCATCAATATTCTCACGCACCCTCACGATATTGTTTGTCAAGCGCTATCGCGGTCTCTTATTGCATTAATTACTATAAGCTATTCAAACTAACAATCAACACAATGCTAAAAAGCTGAGATGCAAATGAATATCAAATCACAAACATTATCAAAAGTTTACTCATTGATATATGAACATCTAAGATCAAGGATTTGAAAGAGGTTTTGTCAAGACCAACAAATCAGCAATCAAAGACAACCAAAAATAGAGAATCAAAACTTGTTCACAAACATAGATTAGAAGAAATACATAAGGTATCAAAAGATTACATCCTTTCCCAAGAAGAAATCAAAGATCCTACCTTTTCTCCCTTGAAATGAAGAGATATAAAGCTCTGATCTTTAAATTACAAGTTTCTCTATCAAAAATTCTAATTATATTTCTCCAAAAGTGTGAAAATTCTATTTATACACATTCAGGAATTTCACAGTTCGCAAAGCGAACCTATCATTCGCAAAGCGAATGGTAAAAATAGGCACCTGAGGTGCCTCTAAATAGTTACACCGCCACAGAATTATTTCATAACTTCGCAATCCGAAGGATAGTTCGCAAAGCGAACACTCGTTTTCAAGTTTGCAAAGCAAACTTTAGTGCCTTTTTCCTCTGCAATAATTCTGGGACCATTCGTTGGGACCTCACCAGAGTTCGCAAAGCGAACCTTCGCCTGCAAGTTCGCAAAGCGAACTTGTTGATGTTTTCCTCTGTCCTTTGGCAACTTGCATCAATTCTTGTGTCTTACAACTTTGATCAATTAGTGCCTTTTCCTGCACAATAACACACACATTACAAGCACCAAAGGTATATTCACGATGTTAGAAGAACAACAACAATCATGAGTAAAACTAATGAAAACATGAGAATTGAGTAGAAAAAGTGCCAAGAAAAATAGTTCATTTTAAGGAAAAATCTACACCTAACAACTCTCCCCAACTAGATTTTTGCTTGTCCTCAAGCAAAGTATGCCTCTCATTAAAAACAAGAGGGTTTGCTCAAGCTCATGACTCAACCAAGAATAGATGAAAATGTGCACAAGCAACGTTCATCACTCAATAGAATCGAACAATGACAAAGAATCAAGTTCTTAAACAAATATCATGGAATGGTTCAAAGAACAACTAAATTTTCATACTTGAATCACTCTAACACTCCTCTTCAAAAATAAGAATGAAAAAATTGACGCGTTTGCAACCACGGGGAAATTTCACTCACCTGACAAACAATGCTAATAGTAATCCAATTCATACAACATCTATCAAAAAAAGAAAATATGGAAGCAAAAAGATCACTAAGGGCTTCAAAGGTTATAACTTGGTCGGGTTCACAACAAAGGGACATTTCTAAAGGCCATTGAATCGAAATTGCCGATGCAAAAAGAAACATTCACTATACATGGTATTTACACATCACAACTTCATTCACCATTTTCATTCCTTTACCACAAACCATCTCAATCTTCCTTATGCACAATTATTTCATTCTCTATTTTTCTTATTTAAACAAGCACTCTTTTTCTTTTGTTTTTCAGGTTCATATTCACACTTTTTCTTTTCATGCTTGCTTGAACTTTTTCAAAAGTTTATAGCACCCTACAAATCTTCTTTTTCATTCTTCCCAACTTGAATTCAACCAAACCTTAAGTGAATGCTCCTTGCTTTTTAAGGCAAGTAAATCAAATTAAAACAATGTGCAAAGGTTCAAGAAGAAATTTTTAGAACCTCAAAAAATTCAATGGTGAACTACACTTTCAAATTATGTACATAAACCAAGTTCATCACTATAATGGGATCTAAATTGTTTTAGACTCAAAGGGGTTAACGAATTCTCACTACTCACGGGTAAGGTACTTTCGGATACGGTTGTGCTCAATATAAACAAATGCCTTGATCATTTCTAATGCTTCCACAAAATCACAATAATCAACAAATAAAGCATGAATCAAATGTATTAAACAAAGTTATCAGTCATCCAAGCATTTAGTAAACAATGGAGGTTTCTCACAATTTGTGGCTTTTGAACCTAAGTGAAACAAGCATTCAAACAAGTTGCAAAATGAAACAAGAATACACATTTGCACAAAGAACAAAATTCTTAAATAATTCTAACATTCTATGAAGCGGTACAATTTACCTCGCAGACATTCAAATCTCACCATCCAGACTCGGTCGAAGCTTCGTAGAATACTTTTATACAAATAGCAACCAATCTAGAAGAAGTTCTCATCATTCGTGATCACACTAGAGAAAACATAAAAGAAAACAAATACATATAATATAAACAAATGTACAAAGCTAAAAAATATAGAAACTATCACAATGCAACTCAATATCTAAACACCGATCCCCGGAAACGGCGCCATTTTGTTGAAACTATATTACAACCGCAAGCATAAACATTTAAGTAACCCAGTTTTGTCGTATCCACAGGGATCGGTGCGAGGGAAAGAATGTCATTCGACGGTCTCTATGTTTCTCAGCTTATGGTTCAAAAGTTTTGATTTAAAAGAGGAACCAAAATTAAATGCAGAAAATGTAAAGACGGAAAATATAAAGTAAATACTAAATTATAAACGGAGCCTTGTTGGAATTGGATCTCATCAATTGATAACACATGCATTCTTCTGACCAATTTTATACATAAATCAAACATTCGCCTAATATCATCATGTATCACTCACGACATACATATCCTCTCGGTCCCCGCATATTATGAGTGATTTTATACCGATCAATAATTGCTCTCGCACATCACCAATCAATACAAAGCATTTAAAGCATACATGAGTGTTAAGCCTACATCCATTTCTGGCCTCAAGACTCAACAAATATTTACCATAACATCAATATAAAACCAATGAGTAATTCATATACAAATCCAATGATCAAAATACGTACACACAATTAATCCTTTTTTACATGCATTCAACTAATTTACCCCATGCATGTGAACAAAGTTAGTCATCAATATTCTCATGCACCCTCACGATATTGTTTGTCAAGGGCTATCGCGGTCTCTTATTGCATTAATTACTAAAAGCTTGCATCAATTCTTGTGTCTTACAAGTTTGATCAATTAGTGCCTTTTCCTGCACAATAACACACACATTACAAGCACCAAAGATATATTCACGATGTTAGAAGAACAACAACAATCATGAGTAAAACTAATGAAAACATGAGAATTGAGTAGAAAAAGTGCCAAGAAAAATAGTTCATTTTAAGGAAAAATCTGCACCTAACAACTCTCTCCAACTAGATTTTTGCTTGTCCTCAAGCAAAGTATGCCTCTCATTAAAAACAAGAGGGTTTGCTCAAGCTTATGACTCAACCAAGAATAGATGAAAATGCGCACAAGCAATGTTCATCATTCAATAGAATCGAACAATGACAAAGAATCAAGTTCTTCAACAAATATCATGGAATGGTTCAAAGAACAACTAAATTTTCATACTCGAATCACTCTAACACTCCTCTTCAAAAATAAGAATGAAGAAATTGACGCGTTTGCAACCGCGGGGAAATTTCACTCACCTGACAAACAATGCTAATAGCAATCCAATTCATACAACATCTATCAAAAAAAGAAAATATGGAAGCAAAAAGATCACTAAGGGCTTCAAAGGTTGTAACTTGGTCGGGTTCACAACAAAGGGACATTTCTATAGGCCATTAAATCGAAAATGCCGATGCAAAAAGAAACATTCACTATACATGGTATTTACACATCACAACTTCATTCACCATTTTCATTCCTTTATCACAAACCTTCTCAAACTTCCTTATGCACAATTATTTCATTCTCTATTTTTCTTATTCAAACAAGCACTCTTTTTCTTTTGTTTTTCACGTTCATATTGTCGCACCCTAATTTTTGATCCTAAGATCCCTTTCCTTTTTGGATAACATATTAGGTCCATCATTCGTGCATAACTAACCGCATTATCTAGTTTTTGGCTGTTTGTTTCATTTATGAGTACAGGTGTTGCTGCAGAAGACTCAAAGGTTAGGGAGGTCGTGCGTTTGTGTGCTCATGGTGATTATGGTCCTCGAAAATTATGTTAAACCCCTACAAAGATAAAGGAATGATATACCCTTTATTCTCATGGCCCTCTCATTCTTACAAGGTCAATTTATCCTCAATTTCATCAAAGTTTCCCCCAGGGAGGATCATGATTTTTCTGTCCATTGGTCGTGAACGTTTGAGAGCCGGTCGTAGTCTCGATGGCTTTGAATTCGGGAATAAGGTATCCATCCAAAATTCACTTTGAATTCAAAATAACCAAGTGATGTGATTTGGCTTACGGACTCCCTTTGACATCAAAGCTTAATTTATAAAGTGTCGAATTCAAAGGATTCGATTCGAACGGATCAAGGATTATGCATGCTAAGGAAGGTTCATGTGGAGGGTTTTTTTTTCTTTTTGTCAAAAATATAATTTAAAAGATAATAATGGATTTAGAAAATAACCGTTAGTACGAATGCACATCACCATTCAAGTTATACAATGCAATGCGAGGTTTGAAGCTTTTCGCAATATGAAAGAGTTAAGGTTCATTTTCTTTACATTGTGATCCAAGACTTCAAAATTTAAGGACCTTCACAAAATTCAAGCCATCATGGATACCATTAAAAGTTTCAATTTAAGAGACTGTCGAGTTCAAATAGCAAAAAAGGGGATTTGAATTCAAGACCAAAGGTCTTTGTGCGACGTAATTTGAGAATTCGCATATTGACCCTAAATTCCAAATGTACAAAGGTACGAGGATTTCAAAGTATTAAAATCCGCCATAAGACAAGATCAATACAATTTCAATCAACATTTACAAGTTGTTTGCAAAATTCACAAGCTTCCATGCCACTACATAAATCCCCCAAGATCCCATTTTTGCCTATACAAGTTCCAAAAGTATTGGCCGGTCATATCTACAATTGGATGGTGTAATTACAACACTTTTACTAAGAATCATGAACCAAGGAAAACCTTTACATAAGTTAAGTTCAAGTTGTGGGGCACTTTTTTCACTTGTGCCGTACAGGCCTTACTCCATGATTTCTTGATGGCAAGCATAAAGACGGATGTTTCTAAAGAGTTAAAGAGAAGTACTGTCATGGCCTTAAAAGAGCGGCGGTAGAAGACCTAACGCAGTATCTTTGATAGATCATACTTGGCCCTTGTAATAGTTGGACACGAGGTATAATCTGATAAAAGAGTAACCTTTGCTGAACCTTCCGTAAAAAGGTGCGCTCCAACATGGCCTCGCCTTCCATTTTGGAATGTGCTGCACAAGAAGAAAGCAATAAGCATAAGAACGAAACATCTGCAGTGAATTGAAACACACAGTTTGGTACCATACTTCTCGGGCTTCATCTCGGCCATCCGTCCTCATCAAGCATTGTTGGAATTTGTTTAATAACGGGCTCAACCTGCTAGTTGCGTAACACTCATCAGCCAAAGTAATTTGCAAGCGATCATACCTCGTAGCAATACCATAAAATCTGCAGCATTAATAACACCACAAATTGAAGACCATTAGGCAAGCTAAAAATTGAAGAGAATTGCTAACATTCAAAGTTGATACCGATGCCAAGAAAAGTTGATAAACATCTGAGTGATACCAGAAAGATAGCAGTTAATTTACCAAGAGAGATTCTTATTTACATACTGTGTTGAGGATGGACCCGCACTATTCCTGTTTGTAAAGCAACATAAACCTGCCATCTCCCGGAAGTTTACCCGATCACGCAGTGACTAAAACGAGTTCAAACAAGCTGGTAAAAAAAAAAGATGCCATGTGTCGAAGCCTGCAGATAACCGAATCATAAAGAAAATATCAATATCATAAATATTCGTCACAACAACAATTCCAACGACGCAGTTAAATAGAGAATCAACACCTGCCATGTTGTCCAAGTATGCACCACACAGGTTCATCGTCCATTTCTTAAAACCTACAATCATCAGCATGATAACAACGCACCAAGAGACAATACCATGACAGAATGCTGCTACGGCTATGGTCACTGCCTTCCAATTTGTTCCTATGATAAAATAAGAGAGGTAACATTTATTAAAGATGCTTGCATAACTACTGATCTGACCAAGAGAAATGGTGTTGATGCTATAAAGATAACAAACACACTGAACACGACAAATTTGAATGCTTGCTAATAACCTAGATACATTGGCCATAGAAGAAACCAGGGTATGTTGCTGCTCTCAATACTTCCACAAACGGCAACCGGCAACGGTGGTAAAATCAAGCTCTTTCTTTTATCAATACCATAATTAAGCTTTGGCCCTGTCAACAAAAAAACAAATAGCAGGATTAATCATCAACATCTGGTGGGTGAGAACCGAGTACGGTAACAATCACCATAAGTCTTATTACACCATCACCATAAATCTCATTTGATAATCTCACTAGCTATACGGTCCAAAACCTGCAATCAAAGTTGGAGAAATTTTTTTAATATTCAAAATCCATACTCAAACACAACCCATATACACAAAGAAATTGCAGACTTCCACCAAAGTTGTTCCCTCCGTGGTATGGGTTAAGTCCAAGAAAATCTTGAATTGAAGATCTCATGGCAAAACAATTATGGCCTGGTATGATATAAACAAGATAATAAAAGGAGATCAGCAAAATCTTTATCTTTGAACCAAACACCCAAAAAGAGATTGAAATCGAATAATTTGGGTCAAAACATGTTCAGACAATATTTCAAAACCTTCCTATTTTGGTCTCAGTTTCGTTTGAATCAGAAAGGTTTCATCATTTTCAAATATGAATTGATGGGCAATATCCCAAAGGGATACCGCCAGCCAAACTTTCCCAAACCAGAATCGCTTTGACAATCCAGATTAATTCAGAATCAAAAAAATAAGGGTAAACGGATTTGGGCCTCAGAGTTATTTTGAATCAGAGATATTTATCTCATCACATTCAAAAAAAGGAGTTTTGGGCGATATTCAAGAACATTGCCAGCAAAACATTCCAAGTATAGAACGAATCAAACAATTTTCTTTGAAAACCAGATTCTCCAAACCTTACCAAAACAAACGAATCACACAATTCAAAAAATTTCCAAAAAATCAAAACCAAATTAAAACTGAATCAAATCAGCATTTAAGCAAAATCATTCACATTGAAAAAGTTCCCAATTTAAACTCATCACTGGCCTTATAAGTACTCGGTCCATGTGCATCATAGAAGTGAGGAAAAACCCTAACAGAGATACACAAGAAAAATCGTCCAAAAAAAACCCATTCACGATCTCACACCAAAATCAAAAAGCCAGCATACATCAAACCAAAAGAAGCTCATCAGAAACCATCACGCGAGCTCACACTCAACAGCCAGAAAGCAACGAAGGAGAAAGTCACAACACAAAGCTTAACGAAGGTAAAAAAAGAAGGAGAACGACACTTCCCTGATCGGAGCTGCCATCATCCGCCACCTACTCGTTTTTTTTAATTTTATCGCATTTTATACATTGTAATTTGTAATCGCACCAGAATATAGTGGAAACTAGGGTATCGGGCTGTGAGGGGTGGGGTTGATTTGTTTGTTTTTTTGTTCGATCGAGAGAAATATGGAGAGATTGGCGAGAACGGCGAAGTGAGCGGCGGAAATTTTGATCTAGGGTTTTCAAAACCCGTTTCGAGTGTGACGAGAGAATGGAGGACGGAGAGAAGAGAAGATATTTCTGTTTGGCTTGTTTTGTCCTTTTGTTTGTTACGTTGTGATCACACGCACACACCCATGTATCACCCTCGTTCTTTTTTCACCCACTTGATCACATGCGCGTGCATCTGACGGTTGAGGTTTGAGGGTCTATGGTAGACTCTCCCTCCTGTGAGCACGCTGGATCCCTCCGTTTTAATATAAATCTGTTTAAACCAATTTAATCCTTTATTAAATAATTCATATTTTTCTAAGTAACCAAAATCTCCTTTTTTTCACATAACTAAAAAGTAAAATATGGAACTTTGTTTAGCCCCTTTATATAAAAATAACTCTTTTTTTTATATACTTTTAAAAAGTACTTTTTTATAAAATATAATTAAAAATTAATTATAAACTTTAGTAAAACCATTTAAGAGTAAATAATATTAAACTTTTAGTAAATATACAAAAATTAAAATCCTTTTGATGAGAAAACTCTTAGTAACCTTTTTTTTCTTTTTATAACTCTAAGCTAAAATAAGAACTTTTTAATAATATTAGAACCGTTTAATAAGAAAACCATTTATTAACTTTATTGTTATAAAACTAAAATAATAAAAACTTTAAGTAATTAAACCCCTTTTTATTAATAAGAAATCTTTAACCTTTTAATTAAAAATAATCTTTAACAAACCTTTTATAATAAACCTAAAAATCAACTCTTAATCGTTCCCCTGTTAGAATCCCTAAGCATGCGCTTGTGTGGCATTTTGTTTGTGATTGATATCATGCTTGGTTATTGCTTTTGTATGTTGCTTGATGCATGTTTGTTGTTTTTTGTCTAAACCTTTTCAAACTAAAAAAAATACTCGATCCAACGTCGAGCCCATTTTCTACCCATGTAAGTCGATCGCCTTAGGGCATCGCATTCGACCTACCGATCACAAGACACGAGTCTAGCATCACTTTGCTAGCACCCTCACCTAAATAACAATAATTTAATCGCATTAATATCCAAGGGAAAATCCCATGCATGATAATCATATTATTGTGCATGGTGCATATCATTTGCATCATAATCGATACCTTAAGATAAGTCAATTAGATAACTTAGGATAGATTTCCTAGGTTAGTCCCCCCATAATTTTGATTTTTTAATCAAACTTTAGCCCACCTAATTCTCTATACAAGAGAATTAGATGTTAATCATCTCAAAGAAGGGACATACAATCCCATACCCCACAAAATACAAATATTTTCAAAAACTGTGGTGGTTTTCTTAAGATGATGACTCATCTTCTCTCCTAAACCTTTAAAACATTTTAGTATCCTTAATAAGGAACTACAAGTGCTCTGATTCCCCCTGATAGGATATGTAGGCACAAGATGCGATATCTTGTCGAGCACACTTAGGATTAAAATAATAAATCACCTACCCTTAAACCCTTAGCAAAACAGATAATAAATAACATAATAAATCAAGAGGTTCCTGTAGAGTACTAAAGATATCTAGGATGCTAACACCTTCCCTAGGTATAACCAACCCCCGAACTTAGAATCTTAGTGCATTTGCATTGCATTGTGGGAATTCGGTTTTTCTCCTTTCCCTTGGATAAAATCAAAGACCGGTGGTGACATAAAAATGCGATCCTAGTTAACAAATAACTATGGTATCCATTTTTCACTGCGACAGAAATGGCGACTTCACTGAGGATTCTCATAAAAGGGTTCCCCCTAACTTGATTAATTATGTTTTTTGTTATATATTTGTATTTGTTATGTTTGCTTGGGTTATTACTTGTGTGGTGAGACAAAGTCCTACACCCGGACTAGAGTGAAAATTATGATAGGAAGGGTGAGAATTCAAGGATACTTTGAGGGAGTCGATTCCTGAAGAAGTTGAATTGAGACTTCACCACTCAGTCTAGGCCCTCGAATTTAATTTTGTCCAACGAGTCTATTCGTGAAGATGATATTATTTCGAACTAAAGGCCATCGAGACTGGGGACCGTAGTTACCTTTAACCCAACTTGGCCTATTAGGATGTAGTGCGGGGACTATGCGGGAGTCTATTTCTGCAATAGTCGCTACGCGATACTACACTCAGACGAGATTCTCTTGAGAATATTATTGACCACCAAGTGATTTGGAAAATCAATAATATCCGAAAGATGGATTGTAGACTCTGGGAACTTTGTAGAACCCGTTCGGCAGGTACATTTGAAACTATAGTACACTCCTATTGGAATGGGTAGAACTTGGCTCCATGTTGTGACCTTTCAAACCTAGGACCCTTGTTTGTTTACTTCGTGCTCGGTGTTTGCATCCTTGCATTGCATTAGCATCATATCATAAAGATTCATGGAACTTAGTATTGTTTATAAACATCATAAGGATATCATGCACTAAAAAAAAACTAAAAAAAAGAAAAAACGTTGACGTACCTTTACAAGCGTCATAACCTGGACGATCTAAGGAGACTGGAGACCTCACTGACAGATAAAGAAAGATTCGAGACCAAATATGGAAAGTTATTATCTCCATTCTACTACTGTTTCCTTGATTATCAATTGGTACTAATCCTTGAAGAATTCCCTCAGCTGACGGAGTTACTAATTCAATACCAGTATTCATTTCTCATCTTCGGTTAATTTTCAAGCCAACATGACTACAAAAGGAGAAATTCTTTAAAAAGGCTACTCTAGTCCTTAATCAATACCTTGGAGGCTCAATTGGAAGAAAGAAGTCAAAGGATTCAAGAAGACCGTCGGAAAAGTCTCCTTAGATCCATCATTATTAGCTTTTATTTAGCTTTTCCGTTATGACTGTTGTAAGGCGTACCGACGCGTTATTAATAAATCTGTTTTAATGTTTCAGATATTGATTATCGTAACCGTTTTTAATGTTTTTTTGTTTAAACCGAGTCTCTTGATATTCCATGATGATTATAAATAGTTGAGTTCCATGAATCTTGCTGCATCGCATTTGCATTTGCATTCCTTTGCATTCCAGGTTCTTATTCGTGTCTCTCTTCTCAGTCAAGCTGAATCATCGATATGATACTCGAGCCGGTCGCAAGAAAATGATGAATCATTTGGAACAGGGAAACCAAGCACTCAGAGCGGATATTGCCACTCTAAAGGCCAACATGGAAACTTTTTCTACTACTATGAAGAATATGATAGACATTCAAGAGCATGAAAAACAAGAACTTCGCAACGAGGTCGCAGACTTAAAGATTACCAAGAGGAGCCTGATGGATTTGGTCAAAGAGTTGGCCATGTCCCAACGCCAGGATGGATTTTCTGCCTCCTCAACCAACCAGCCAGTTGAATGAAGTGGTGAATTATTGGATATCCTTGTGCTCTACGCTAATATGTTCCCTACCCTCTTACAATATGGTTTGATCAAGAAGGAAACTCCACTATCCGTCCCGGTGACCCATGGGAGTTATTTCAAAGCTGATGCCTTCTGTGCCTTCCATCAAGGGGCACCCGACCATGATATCGAGGAATGTCATGTTTTGAAGAAGAAAATGAAAGAGATGGTTCATAAGGGAGTCTTGTCTTTCGAATTGTGCGAACCCCAAGTTGAGATCCATCTCTCACTCGAACAAGAAGCAATCCCCTCCTTGCACATGGTGGATTGATACAGATGACGGTTTTCTCTAGACTATGTCTCGTCATATTTTAAGCTTATTTGTTGTTTTCATATGTAATTTTCTACGTTCGTTAACGCACTTGTCTTGCGTGTGAGAACTCGTTAATTTTGAATAACTGGTGCAATGAATAATGTTTGTCTTGAAAAAATCCATTCGTTTCACTCATTTTAAAATGTTCTTTCTATTTTATAATGCCAATACTACCTCAATCTCTTGCCTTGGAAGAGAATTGAATGGAGGATGATGAAATCAAGCGCAAGATCTCTTATTGTATCCTTTTGAATAAAACTCTGCTAGTGATATAACGCATTATTTCAAAACCCTAAACACTGGAGGCATAAGGAGATAGACCCTCTTTAACCCATTTGAGCCTTTGATGTAGGAGTTTTCTCTTCCAAATCAAAAAAAAAAACCTCATTCTTAACCTGGGGCAGGGTAATTTGCAAAAAAAAAAAAGGAGTAAAATATCACGAAGATTGGGTGGGCGCAAACAAACTTTGAGCCTTATATCCATTGTTTCTTAAACCGTGAACCAATCCATAATACAACCCATAAAAGTCCTAATTGAAGCAAGGTTTATTTCAAAAGCATACTCATTGAGACATCGTTTCCTGACTCCTATGAGATATGCTCAAAAATTTGTGTTGGCATTATAAAATAGGTAATTCAATCTGTAATACCCCAAAATTTGCCCTCTTATTTTTCTCAATAATTGGCTTATGCTTAACATTCATCTGCATCTCCATTAGGTCATACTCATTCATACAGTCGCATTGGTTTTCTGAGACATCGGATCGAAGAGTTTTTCATGCTATTGGTATTTCCCTATTCAAAGGTTCATCAAGATCCAGGGTTGTTGTATTCAGAGGTTCATCAGGTTTCAGGGTATGCATCAACAAAGGTCATGGTTTCTCCTGCTTGGTTGAGTTTGTAGACAGTCATCAATTGAAGATTGTGAGATTAGGGGTTCGTGTCAAGGATATCAGTGATTATCAGGACAAGGCCTCCGTGGATTGATTTAAAGAGCACTGGGTCATGGTTGATTGAGCTTACTGATTGAATTGTTGGAATTCATTGAAGATATGAGTTTGGTGTAGAATTGGGCGTGTCGAGATTAGTTGTGTGGCCTACTTGGAATTCAAGTTTCTACAATAAACCCATTAGTCATTTTCATTTTTTTATCCACCTTAAAGACCATTAAACCATTCCATTATCCATTCCTAAATCCATTTCCATTTAAAATTCCAAATATCCATTTTTATAATCCATTTCTATTTTTATCCACTTCTTAACCCACATTTTATTTCAAACCATTTTGCCTACATTTTCAAATCCATTTCAATATCCATAATCCACTTTAGAACCATTTTGGATCCATAAACTAAAACCACATTTTCATCCAATCCATATCCATTTTCATTTTTTCTTGAATCCAAATTATTTGTTAATCCATTTCTAACCATTTTTTATTATCCAAGTCTAATATCCATATTACTTGCCAATATCCATGAAAACCAAGACCAATTAATCCAGTTACAAGATCCAAATTTCCAACTCATTCAATATCCATTATTCAAGTCACATGTCCATTAGGATCTTACCAAGGAGCAGGGAAATTCACGAAAAGAACCGTTCCCTAACAAGAAAATTCAACAGAAAAATTAAAATACTTGAGGAAACAATATAAGTGAAAAAAGAAGGAGAAATTACAAGTCATCACAGAATTTTCCTCACAACAGAATTACACCAGAAAAATCAAAAACTCCTAACTGATAAAACTAACACAAACCCAAAATCCTCCTAACCATTTTTTTCTTTCTAACAATTCGTAACAGAAAAAAAACTAACAGAATTTTCCAATTCTCTCTAACAGTTGCAACAGAGACTAACAGAAATAACAAACTTTTTCTCCATCTCGATTTCCTCTCACACACTTCAATATCCTTTTTCGATCCATCTTCAACCTCGAAGGGAATAATCTTCAATCAATCAA
Organism: Lathyrus tuberosus; assembly: GCA_022829125.1. Classification (NCBI taxonomy): domain Eukaryota; kingdom Viridiplantae; phylum Streptophyta; class Magnoliopsida; order Fabales; family Fabaceae; genus Lathyrus; species Lathyrus tuberosus. Next base: position 1,233,470 of record JALAZF010000236.1, on the reverse strand, counting down.
CGAGCTCCAACCTTCATCCCCATTCATCCACGGCCAAAACCTTCTCTTCATCACCGTCTTCAATTTTCTTCCACGACCTTGAATTCAACAACCGCAACAATTTCTTCGATTCACATCAACTAAGAATTTCATTAAATCAAGAACCTGCAGAACGCAACGATTCGACGTCAACACACGCGCAACAATTCCCAAACAGAAGAAGGAGAGAAGAAGAAGTTGGAAGCAAGCAAAAGCATAAGGAAGTAAGAAGGGATCGTACCTGCGAAATTTTCAACGTCATCGGAATCACGTCGGATTCGGTATGCATTTCATCGTCGTCTTTAATTTATTGACATAGCATGCTTCGCCTCCTTCCTCCCTTCAATTCCCTGATCGTAACGTCACGTGGAGATCCATAACTTTGAGTGCGGAAGCGATTCGAAGTCGCGGTTGAAATCGAGCGGTTCTAGAATCGCGCATGAGTTTGAACCACTAAAAATTACATTTGAGTAATGGAAGCGATTACAAATCGCGTTTGCGTCTGAACAGCAGGAATCGCATTGGAACAGCATTGAATCGTGTTTGAGAGAAAAGACGTTGAGGTGTAGAGAGGGAGTCGTGACGACGAAGAAGAAGGTGATGAGCGAACGGAGAGAGGTGTTTGGACGGCGGTATTTTGTGAAGGAAAGGAGGAAGGAGACGTTTATAGATGATGAAGATGACGGCTATAGAACGTTGCTTGTGGGTTTTTTGGGGGTAGGTCTCCGTGTTCTTGAACCGAGTTGCATAAGAAGTGAACTGAGCCTTTCCTTTCCACACCACACCAAATCACTTGCACACCCTCACTGAATGGGGACCAAAGGTCATTGGGCCTGAATTGAAGATCTAAGGCTGTCTCCATGGAAATGCTATACGTACCCCCATTTCACTCCTTACACCTCTTTGCTATGATATGTGTCTCTGTACATCAGTTATTTTTAGATTTTTTGACATTTTGTTTTGGCATTTAGTCTTAGAAATTAATTTTGATTTAGGTCTTAACTTTGATTTAGGAATTAACACTTAATCAGGATTAAACTAATTTTTAGTTTTAGAATTACATTTAGTTTCATATTTTGATGATTGTTTGTTTGATTTTAGGATTAGAATTAATTTTCAGATTTAGATATGGATTAGAATTTTTTAGAATTAATTCACATTCTAGAATCCATTTTAAATTAGAAATTAATCTTGACTTTTCCTTGACATTTTAATAAACTTTAGTGATTTAGGGTAATTAGATTTAGACTCCTCAATTGATGATATTGCTTAATCATATCCTAATTGATGTTTTTTTGCCTAATGGTTCACTAATCGTTTTTAGTTTGATTGCTTGATAATTGTTTAGCTTAATTGTTCAATAACCATTTTTAGCTTAATTGCTCAATAATTATTTTAGCTTAATCGCTCACTATTTTTGCTTAATTGCTCATTGATTATTTTTGCATAAAGGCTCACTAATCGCTTTTTGGCTTAATCGCTCCTTAATCGATTTTCGGCATTTGTTTGGAATTGTTGATTCAAGTGCACTTGATTGAGATTTTTTACATGATATTGGTTGAATATTATGTTATCACTTGATTGAGATTTTTCACATGATATTAGTTGAATACTATGTTGCGTTGATTAGGATTTCTTTCGTGGTATTATTTGGATATCATGCTACTTCTTATTAGAATTGATTAACATGTTTTTTTGTTTCATTTTCATTGGAAGCTTATTGACTAACTTTGGTTATTTCCCTTTGATTAGTGAATTAACTTAATGAGCTTGGAGTTTTTATGGTAACACTTTAGATATTAACAAAGCTTGTTTTGTTTTGATGAGGCAAGATCTCTTGACAATGATTGTTTGATCCCATTGAGGTATGGCCCTTCTTGTACATTAGTTAATTAAAAGGTAGAAGTTGCTGCTACATACATAGCTGCTGTGCACAAAGTGTGCTGTAAAATGTTGCTATTCTGTTTGGTTGCATATACACCTGCCCTGTTCTGGAAGTAGTGGCTGTTATAGGCTGTTTTTACTTGTTGCTGGTTTTTATAGCTATGCAGGTGCTGGAGCGCTGTTGTTGCTGCTGTTTATGGCTCATTGATTTGTTTTGTCTTAAGGACTTAAATTTGTTTTACCTTAGCCATTGGTGGATGTTTATAAGATGTGTGCACACTTCTAACATGAGTTCAATTCTGGTTTTGGTTTACTTTCATGTCTTTTGCCTATACTTGTAACCCTTAGGTGATTTCTTTTGTTGGTTTACCTTTAACTTCAAAGTAGACTAGTATTGTAGCACAGTTGTAACTTGACTTGTAATTTCATAATTTTAGGTCTTTCACTTTGACTAATGTGACTCAATTGTACATAGTCATTAGACTTAGGTTTTCATATTGTACATACATTCTCTTGTTATTACTAACGTCTTTGATTCACATGTGCAAGGTACATAAAGGAGACATTCCAAAGGTGGTTTGACCATTTCATTTTGTAAATAAAAACTTGTTTCTAACTTGGTTTGCTATTTGTTTATAGGTGCTTTCGTGACTTGCTTTCGTTGCGCTTTCGTTGCTTTGCTACGGATTCATATCCGTTTGGCAGGACTTCTTATCTCTTCCCTTCTCTTTAATGCTTTCAAATGCCATGAGAAGTAGGAATAGTCGATGCCATGATAAGTAGGATTATATGGAAATCCCTCAAGTGAGGCCATGATTGTGCTTGTTTAATATTGTGCCTGAAGACCTCTATGAGGCATCCCATTCCCCATTTATCCTGGTGAGACCTCCAAGGAGGCAATTGACGGAAGGTAGGGTTCGCAATCGACCCCCGTTATTCTAGTTGAGTCGTTCTTAGCTCTCATTACATGATTGAAGCTTTGAACATCACCTACTCTTGTTATCGCGTCGGTCAAGTGGAATGAGGGTTTAGCAATCAAACCCCCACGCCTTATCTATAGCTCGCATTGATTGATGTTGATGCTTATGTGATCTAACTCACATCTTCCCCTTTTTTATTCTGCTCTCCATGGTTCTCGATACCATTGGGTGAGTACCCCTATTTCCCACAGCTAGCTTGTTTGCCTCGGTTGATATGACCCCTTGGCTAAAGCTTCCCCTTTTTACTTTGATTGTTTGACATGACTGCTGATTGACACTGTTTACTCTTTCATTGCTTTTAGTTCATTTTGTGATTGATTTATCCTGTGTTTACTTGTCTGATGACATGATCCCTTAGGATTCCTCGCTCCACTTAATTTTGGATTAAGTCGGAGGTAGGAGAGACATTAGGATAGCAATCCATGTATGCTAACATTAGGTAGAATTCCCTTTCTTACCTCAACCATAGGATCAATCTTTGCATGCTAACATTAGGACCTAGTTTCCCCTTAGCATTTTTCTTTCAAACCTTGAGTCTCTCTTTCTTATCTTATAATAAAAGTAAAAACACTTAATAAAGGCATAACAAATATTGTATTTAGGCCTTTCATGTGGAAACAAGGAGGTGAGGGGTCTTCTCTCATTTCCTTAGAATGTTTAGTGTACGTCCCGTCTTGGGTCGATATGCGAGGCATTCGATCCTATGTGAAGGACTTAAATACAATACGAGTTAAAAAACACAAAAAAATCAAAACATTTCTTTCTTAAAAGACAAAATCAAACAATATGGTCTTCCCTTCGGGAATTCTCTTCTCATCTCACTCTTTCTCGACGTACGAACGTGCTTCTTCTCGTTCTCTTGCAAGACGGTAACGTCTAAGTCTCCATACAGCGAGCTGCAACACCTGAGCTAGAACGTTAGCCATTCCCTAAAAAACACAAACAATCCATCCCTAGTGAGGGGAACTACGTCGCTCTGATTCTCGCATACAAGCGAGATACGTAGGCAGGAGATCGTGCGAGATCTCTCCGAGCATAATCCTTTCACCCTTCTCTAATCCGTAGTCCGAACTACGTTGACTCTGATTCTTCATTGGTTAATGAAGATACGTAGGCATAGGATTGCGACGATCCTTGCGAGTCCTGTGTGTCCTTTTTTTTTTCTCTTTTTTCCCCGTTCCTCCATCTCGCCTTTTGTTTCCAGTTTCCAGCCAGCAGCGGAGCTCCAGATGACGACACCCTTTGATCGAAGCAGCAAGCGTGGATCCCATCGGGTACGATGGACGCGTGGGGGTGCTAATACCTTCCTCTCGCGTAACCGACTCCCGAACCCAGTTCTCTTGGTCGTAAGACCATGCTCTTTCCTTTCCCCAGGTTTACGCAGTGTTTCCTTTCCCTTTCTTGGGATAAATACACATTGCTGGCGACTCTGTTTCGGTGCCACTTTCACGTTTGTACCAGGATCAAAATCCCGGGAGCGACACAATCACCAAAATATTTTAAATAAAAAGTTCAAGACAAACATACGTTGCGTTATCGGTTTCAGAATTAACATTTTCTGCGTGCTAACATTGATTGACATCATAGAAGCTAGCATACGAGCATCGGCAATGAGTTATATCTTTTGAGATTTGAAGCTCTGATGAGTAAATGGCAGATCATTTCCAAAGATGACTATATCCAGGGGCACGATACCTGAAGACTTTACTGAGCAGGGGCAAGTTGTTTCCCAGTTGTTTCTTTCACAGTCTGACCCCGAGGGGGCAAGTTTGAAGACTCGGAACACCGTCAATCTGGGGCAGTTACGTCGAGATTTGGTAAATCTCTCAAAGAATTTGAAGAATCGGTTACAGAACACAGTCAATCCAGGCCAGTTACATCGAGATTCGACAATCTCTCCAAGAGTTTGAAAACATTGGGACAGTTGGACGCCAAGTTTTCTGTAAAATCCTCTTGGGATGACTTCTTCTTATAAACCAAGTGATCTGGGGCATTTGAGAAGTGAAAATTGCTTCTCATCCACAACAATTGTTGTTCAAAATGACGACTACAATGCAGGTTATCAATACATAGTTACATCAGTCTCACGACTTTATGTCTCAAGGAGTTTCTATCCCAGGTAATGTGGCAACTCCCTAGTAAGTTTCTACTTCAGTTAGTCGCGACTACTCCCCGGTAAACCTCTACTTCAAGAAGTTATGACACCTTTGATGCAAGACTCCTCCGACTGGCAGCCTAAGAATCCCCGGTGAACTTCTTCGATTTCAACCTTCCCTAGCGAAGCGAGCGTTTATTTCACTCCTCATTGGATTTTCTCACTATCGCAATCTTCTCCGGTGAAGGCGGATGTTTATTTCATCCCCTCGAAATTTTATCTCCGACATTTTCAACTACTATTGATCCAAGCTTCCCTGACGAAGTGGATATTTATTTTATCCAGCTACAGCTTTCACTCAGACTATTTCAGTTCGCAGCGGATATTTATTGTATCCCCCATGAAATCTTTTCGATCATGAGTTTGATTCGTTCCCAGTGAATCTTTCTCATTCCCAACAGAATCCAAGGTTCATCTTGACAATCTGTAGCGAGTGATTTTTGGATGTGGTTGCGAAGCACGATTGCTCTAGTACTACAGTTCGATTCATCTTTTATCCTATTAAAGCTGATGAAGGAAGGGAAATAGATGTCTCCAACTAACCCTGCTTGCATACTGAGATTAAACAGTCAAAACTGTTGGTTTACATATGCTACAAAGATTCGGGGTTTGTCCTAGGTTTATTTTGTTGACGAGGGGTGCTTTAGGCTATCGGTTGAGATGTTAGGACGGATATATATGAAAGTATGGGATTTTGGGTTTTTTTGTTTAGTGTGCTCGCTAAGATTTGTCTTTCAATCTTATGCCTACGTATTCCCGTTTACCGAAACAGGGAAATCAGAGCGTTCGTAGTTCCTCCTATTCTATGGGAGGAAATGGTTGTTTTGGTGTCTTGTTCAAAGCCCAAGACGTGAAGCGAAAGGTGGTTCGTATCTTGTTCAAAGCCCAAGATGTGAAGCTAAAAGGTTTATTTGTATCTTGTTCGAAGCCCAAGATGTGAAGCTAAAAGGTTTATTTGTATCTTGTTCGAAGCCCAAGATGTGAAGCTGAAAGTGTTGACCTTAGAGAGAATTTGTCATCTCTAAAGAGGGGTTTGTCTGTTACGACTGTTTATAAAGGAGAATTACTTTAACCGGGATTTGTGAATCCGGCAATTCCATAATTTCCTTTATAGGGGATTTCAACCTGAAGGAGAAGACTTTAACTCAGTTTAGAGCAATGCCATCTTTCCTTAGGAATTTCTCATACTAAAAGAGGGACATTGGCATGGATGTAGATGATCCAGAGGCTTGCCGCTTACAGCAGTTAGATGGAGGGGAAGGAGTTGTTGATGTTTGTGTACTGTGAACAAGGCACAACTTTGATGCTAAAAGGTTAATTGGATCAACCAGTGGTTTTCTTATACAAAGCCTAAGAGAAGGCTATTATGTGTCTCGTACAAAGCCCGAGAGAGAGGCTAAAAGGTTTTGACTCAACGAGGGAATCTTTTGGTATCTCGTATAAAGCCCTAGATGGAGGCTATTTGACTCAACAAGAGAGTTTTTTGTATCTCGTACAAAGCCCGAGATGGAGGCTTATTGACTCAACAAGAGAGTTTTTTGTATCTCGTACGAAGCCCGAGATGGAGGCGAAAGGGGTGATTGACTCAACGAGGGAGTCTCTTATGTGTCTCATACAAAGCCCGAGAGAGAGGCTAAACGCTGTTTGACCCCGCTGGGGAGAATCATTGTACAAAGCCCAAGAGAGAGGCTAACTTCACGGGAGAAGGATCTTTATACAAAGCCTAAGAGGAGGCTGTGGCGACTGTTCAGTTAAGTGACAGCTCCAGTATACTGATTTTTAAAGAGAAAATCAGTTCTTATATGAGCAATGTTGTACTCGAGGATTTGATTCGAGGATCCGGGTTATTCCTGTTCTTTAAGGAAGTGGGAAATCCGAAGGGTATTGAGACTGTCCGAAGGGATTAGAGGCCCAAAAAGTTTTAAATGGGTCTTATAGCTCGAGGAGAGGCCCAAAAGGTTATTTTTCAAAAGGCGACGATCGCGCCGTTTGTTTTTGACGGTATCGAGACTTATACAATACACTGAGGCCCAAAAATGATTTGGTCAAAAAAGGATTGGGTCTTACACTCTATTAAAGGCCCATGAGTGTTTGACAATGATTTGTTTGAGTGAAAATCAAAGAAACCCTAATTTTATTCTTTAAAAGTAAATATTTAAAGAAAATCAATGAAAAATACCAAATAGGTTTGAATAAACCACTTGTGATTTTTGTTTAAGGTTTGAAAAATGAGGTATAAATCACAAGAGATATTAAAACTCATTTGGTCTTGATTTTTCAAGGTGAATATTCATTTTAAAATGTTTAAAAACAAATAAAAATGAATTTACTCACAAAAATACTAATTATATTAAATAAATAATATAAATTCAATTTTTTTGTGGAATAAAATATTTCAACATTTTTGTGATTTTTTGCAAAAAGAACCAATAAAAAATAATTAAAATTGAAAGAGTTATTAATTTTCCAATTAATTAATAAACCATGAAAATATTGGGAAAAATGGCAAAATGTGAAAAAAACACAAAATGGCATGGGTGGGGTTTGAACCCAAGACCTCAAGGTTACAAGGCGCGCGCCTTACCACTGGGGTGGTGATACATCCATTGTTTGAAACAAAACAACAAATATACAAGGCATGACATGGTTTTAGGCCTGGCCCAAGGCAAGTTTTGGCAAGTTTTGGCTCAGAAACGTGAAGGTCATAACTTTCTCAATTCTTAATGGCTTGAGACAAAATTTATATGCATCTAGACCAGAATTTCATAAGGAATCCAATGGTGGTAGTAGTTTTTTCAGATCACACTTCCTCCTCAAAACCCGATAGTGGTTTTGAAAATGACCTATAAATGCATTTTCTATGCTACAACTTGGTACAAGCATGGATTACATGGTGAATTAGCTCAAACACAACATATACGACATGAATGAGATGTTTATGATCAATGGATTTCAAAGCATTGCATGTTTGAAAGATTCCAAGTTGTGAGGCTTACCTCTTTTTTGAGATTTTGGAGCTTTTGTGCAATCTGTCAAACCTCTTGTTCCAGAAATGATTTGATGCTTTAGACACACTCAAATGATCCCTTAGAAGCTTTTAGGATGATTGGAATTGACTGGTACCTGCAAAAACACAAACAGTCCCTTTCTTGCAAAAGGGGTTAAAAGTGACCAAATAGCAACTCCCTCAAATGGTGTTCCAGATGAGGGGAACCATTTGAGACAGTTCAAGGATGATATTTGGAGTGTGTTTGAGGTTTTATCTGGTTTGGAAAGTGACTGTATCAAGACATGGCTTGAGAAATGCAAACAAAGCCTATTTTGAGGTTTTGAGAGGTGACTTTGTGATTTTGTGATTACAGGTCACTTGTGATAGTTTGCACAGCTTACATATGATATATATGAGGTGTGTGTGTGATTGATTGTGATGAAAAAGCTCTCAAGCTCAAAAACTCAAAGTTACCTTGCTAAAGAAGGCATTTTTGCCAAGAGAAAGAGGTTTTGAGGAAAGCATCTGTTTGATGGCTTTGGTGTACTCAAACTGATCACAAATGAGAGGCGAAAGGGGTGATTGATGTGAGCAAGCCTTTAAGTTTTTGTATGATTGCAAATTGTGTGATATGCATGATATAAGATTTGTATGCATGATTAGTTTGTACATACATATGATTTCATACCTACTATGATTTAAAAGACAATGCAAATTGATTCATATCATCATTGTAATCATAAAAACGTTTTTCCCTATGTATGTATCGATTCATACGACACTTGTATCGATACATGATCCTTTGTAACTAGGGTATGTATCGACACATACGCATCATGTATCAATGCATGATTTACTTCACATTCTGAAATAATTTTGCTTCAGTATGTATCGATTCATACGATACTTGTATCGACACATGTTCCTTTGTAATTGAGCTATGTATCGACGCATGTGCATCATGTATCGATGCATGATTTATTTTACATACTGAAAATTAACAGGTACAGTATGCATCGATGCATACAACCATGTGTCGACTCATGCATGTGTTATACTCACTATGTATCGACGCATACGACTCTTGTATCGATACATAGAGCTGTTTGTTGCTTTTAACCGTTTCTGTTTTCATATATAAGTGTCATGACAGTTCAGTTTGGAGGCAGAATTCTGGTTAGAGTGAAAAAGTGCAATCAAAGCAAAAGACAAGTTTGGTGTGCATGATTTTTCAAGAGCAGTGTTAGAAACCTGAAAGAGACTTTGTCTTCATCATCTTCTCAATCTCGTTAATTCAAGAACATCAACACATAATCATTTTTGTTCTTCGGATTAAGGGATCTTTGAGATAACGTTCAGTGGTACGATCATTGATCTAGCTGAGTTGAAGATACAAAGGGGGTTTCGAGGAAAAACCATTTGGTTTGTCCTTCAAGAACGGGTGTGTTCTTGAGGGTTTGTTAGTCACGATTGCAGAACAGATTCAGTCGCAGCGTAGGGTTTGGAAATCTGGAGATTTCGCAAACAGGTCGTGGAACCGGTGAATTGTCTGTATTTCTTGCAGGAAAATTCTTGATCAAGCTCAGATCAAGTGAAGGTTCATACAATAGGAAGATCTTGGGGTTTAGATTTCTGGATTTGTATTGTAACCTTGTAAAGAACGAATTCAGCATTATTGATATAACAGGTCTCAATTTCATTTTGAAATTGAGAGGGAGACGTACCCACACGCGAGGACGGAAGTGGGGAACTTCCTTACCAAATCTCTGCGTATCGTATTCTATCTTTATCTCTTTACGCTTTCAACAATTTTGTGATTCGTTTGGTGTGTTGCGTATTAAAGTTTCAAGATACAATAGTGGTACGAAAATCTTTGTCAAAATCACCATTATTGTTAATCGTTGAATGCATACACGCCAAGTGTTTGACAAAATTGTTTGCTGTGTTTTTGTTCATTGGAAACAGTCTTTGTATGATAAGTGCATTTGAGTCGATTCATATCTGGTGTTAATATATCTTTGTCGTCCTAATAAATCCAGCATAAACTCGTGTGTCCGGTTTTCTAGTAGCTGGTTCAGAATAGACGGAAGTCGATTCGGGATCATAATTTTTCCGCTAACTTGAAAGACTCTGATAAACTTTTTTAAATCCTTGAGTTTCAAGGAGGTGATCTATTCACCCCCCCTCTCGATCACTAGCCACACCGTCTAACAATTGACTCAACGAGGGAGTCTCTTATGTGTCTCGTACAAAGCCTGAGAGAGAGGCTAAACGCTGTTTGACCCCGCTGGGGAGAATCATTGTACAAAGCCCAAGAGAGAGGCTAACTTCACGGGAGAAGGATCTTTATACAAAGCCTAAGAGGAGGCTGTGGCGACTGTTCAGTTAAGTGACAGCTCCAGTATACTGATTTTTAAAGAGAAAATCAGTTCTTATATGAGCAATGTTGTACTCGAGGATTTGATTCGAGGATCCGGGTTATTCCTGTTCTTTAAGGAAGTGGGAAATCCGAAGGGTATTTGTTTGATGGCAACTGCAGAGCTCTATTTATAGCAGAGCAAGTTTGTTTTGGGATCCACAGTGAATGGCAACTGCAGAGGTGTTTGTTCAATGTTGGCCAATGGAAATCCAAGTCTCCTCTAGCCATTGACTAGAGGTTAGGGCACAGGGCTGTGGTTCCCTTGGTCTTGGATAAGTATTGACTGGATTCAGTTGCAAATGGCTCAGTCCATGCCACCTTGATGCTTCCATTGAATGCTCCAATCCAAAATTGGAGTCTTGTCCCTATTTTGGCCATTCTAGGTTCAACATGCTATTTCTTGTTCCAAAGACTTTGGAGGCTTGGCTCAGTGGTTGTCCCCTTTAGATTCAATCCTCAGAGGTGTCCAAGTGGATAGGAGCATTTGGATTTGGCTGATTTTGGCAAATCGAGCAAAAATGCAAATTCTGCCTTGCCTTGGCAGATTTCAGCAAGGCAACTTTCCAATGTCATATCTCATGACTCAAATTGAATTTGGTAATGTTCTTGGTCATTTTGGAAAGCCCTTACATGATACAACAACTGTTTGAACATGTTTGGTTTTGATCTCTTTTGAATCCAAGTGAAAAATCCCCCTACATTTGGCAAAAAGTAGGGTAAAATCTGACTTAGTGAAATTTTCACTAAGTGTTGGAACAAAGTGATTTTTCTTGATTTTGATCACTCCATAACTCAAAATCCACAATGAGTTGGAATTAGGTCTAGTTGAAGTTTTTGTAGAGGGCAATGAGATCTAGAAATCAAGCCTTGGATGGGGGAAAATGGCTTTGAGGTTTAGGAGTCATGACCCTCCAAAGTTGGTACCCTAGCCACTTTATTTTTAATTTAGAAAATTTTCTAAGTTTTTTATGGTTACCCCTTTTACAAGTTACCCAACTTTTCTTGATTTTTCTTGATGAATGATGATTCAAATCATAAATTAACATCATTTTAGGGTTAAAAATCCATTTTGGGGAAAAATCTCAAAAAGTCAAAGTTGACTTTTGTGCACAGTTGACTTTTTATCAAATGAATTCCAAACTGTGCAATTCTTCAGGAAATCATGTCCTTGACCTAAATCAAACTTGATGGACATGTTCCATGGGTGTCATAGGGTATATTGATGCATGTCATAGGGCTTGGGAGCATGTCCTGGTCAAAAGTCAAAGTTACAGTTGACTTTTTCCTTAAAACCCTAATTGTGGTGCAGATGAAATTGAGACTTGTTGCTCAAGCTTCTTGGATTAATCCATTGTTGCAAATGGATCAATGTAGTGTATTAGATACCCTCAAATCCTCCTTTGAGGTCTTGGCTCATGATTTGCCCTAAAAGTCAACTTAGGGGTGAGTTAGGTCAAGAAACCCTAATTCCTGATTTTTGATAAATGCACCCCCTGAGGCAAAATTGACTTGATGATTGGGTCCATGAGGTTCCATGGAGTATATTAGGTTAATTTTTGGATCATTGGCTTGTGCCCAGATGAAAAATTTCCATCTGGAGGCCCTGGTCGACCAAAACCCTAATTTGGTGACACTGTCGATCTTGAGACTTAATCCACCTAGAAAGGAGCAGCCTTGTGCTTGATCCTTGAAGTGGGAGTCCTTTTGATCCATTGTGGATGTTTGAGAGGTTATACAAGTTGAAGATCATGTCATTCCTTGATTGATCCTTTGTCTAAGCACTCAGAGAGGGCTTGAAACCCTAATTTTGATTGTAGTGAATGCTCACCCATCTTTGGGGAGACTGATGAAGTATGATGGTTCCTCCATATTGTGATGATGATTTTCACAATGATGGGAAATCTTAGTGGTCAAAATTTGGGGTATGACACAATCCTAAGTGAAGTCACGATGTTCATCCCAAGTGGAGTGCTCTCCTTTCCCATAGAAGTTTGAAGCTTTGAAGTGGGATTTGTTTCCATATATGGCTTCCCATTTATCCCTAGTGGTGCTTCTTATATTGCGAAGATTGGCCGAGTATTCGTGTCGAGATGCTTGTCTTCGTCTCCATTTTGCTTCTTGTTGTTGTTTTGTCAGCATGAGCATAAGCATTAGCATAGCATGGCATTCTTTCATATAGATTCATGGCATGTGCACATTCTTTTTTGCATCTTGCATTTTGTGTTGTTTGTTTTGTTCTGTCACTTTGGTCGTGCTTATCCCCAAGTGACTGGGTTTTGTCTGCTCCCTCCAAGTAGAGTCATCAGCCCTAGGCAGAAAAAACACATTCTTTCTAATTCCCCACTGAGCTCGATCCTCGTGGAAGATGGTTGCTTTAGTTTTCTTTTCCATTTTTGGATAAAGATAAACCCGTTGAGTTCAATTCTCAATGGATGGAGTCCTTGTTTGACCGTTTCTCTCCAGTTATTTCCTGGATTGAACTTTTGTCACTGATAATCACAATTTTGGATATTTCTGAGATATTGAGCCTGGACTAAGCGTGCATTTATTTTGCACTTTGTCTCCCCAGGAAGAATTTACTTGAAGATCTCTATGGAATACATAAATTATTTCTCCAACAGTTATTACTACATTTCCTTGGAATATATGCCAGACAACAAGTAGCAGCTCTTTATTTGAGCAGTTTGGTTATCAAGACTTCTACGACAAATGGTAGTCTCCTCAAGACAGTTTGTCTGTCCCTAGCAAATTATCAAGATTTTCCATTTATTCTCTGTCGGGTGTTATCTCCCCGAAAATCCGTCAGAAAAACTTATTGAAGACTTTACAGACATTCTCTTTATTTGAGAACTCCCGTTGCAAGAATTCTATTTACTTCACTGAAATTTCAACTACAACAATTTCGCTCTACAATGGCTATCTCCAGTGAATCCACTATTCAAGTTACTCCCACCAGATGATATCTCTTTGAAGAGGGTGGGAAATTCAAGATTTTGTTTGAGGCAGAGAACCTCACAACATCTTTTCAAGACTTTGGTTGAGGCGGACATCCTCGCAGCACTTATTTTCAAGACTTGCCCGTGGCGTACAACCTTGGGGCGTGGGAAAGTATTCACTCTTCCTGAGCAGAACATTTAAGGAAGTTGAATCATCATCTTGATCGTTGAAGCTTACTCCAGTCTATTACCTCTGCCTAGGCTATCGCGGGATAGTAGGTAATACGTCTGTATTTTGGGGTCGGATGCCTCGCTTAGGCTACCGTGGTGGTAGTAGGTCATCTTTCCTTCTTGTGTTTACCTGGCTTAGGCTATCACATCCTTGATAGTAGGTAACACACCCCTTTTTGGTCAGATGCCTCGCTTAGGCTACCGTGGTGGTAGTAGGTCATCTTTCCTCTTGTGTTTACCTCGCTTAGGCTATCATATGCTTGATAGTAGGTAACACACCTTTTGGTCGGACGCCTTTGCTCAGGCTGCCACAAGTTGGCAGTAGGTGATCCTTCTTCTTCAGTCTGTTACCTCTGCTTAGGCTATCATGGGATAGTAGGTAATAGGTATGTATTTTGATCAGATGCCTCGCTTAGGCTACTGTGGTGGTAGTAGGTCATCTTTTCCCGTTGTGTTTACCTGGCCTAGGCTATCATATGCTTGATAGTAGGTAACACACCCTTTTTGGGTCAGATGCCTCGCTTAGGCTACCGTGGTGGTAGTAGGTCATCTTTCCTTCTTGTGTTTACCTGGCTTAGGCTATCATATGCTTGATAGTAGGTAACACACCCTTTTTGGGTCAGATGCCTCGCTTAGGCTACCGTGGTGGTGTAGGTCATCTTTTCCTGTTGTGTTTACCTCGCTTAGGCTATCATATGTTTGATAGTAGGTAACACACCTTTCTTTTCGGCCGGACACCTATGCTTAGGCTACCGTGTTTGGTAGTAGGTGATCCTTCCTCCCCAGTTTATTACCTCTGCTTAGGCTATCGTGTGTGATAGTAGGTAATATACGCCCTTTTATTGCAACTAGATACCTTGGCTTAGGCTACTAGCTATTGGTAGTAAGTTATCCTGTTCTTTTCAAGTCTCTTACCTTATGCTTAAGACACCCAGTGATTGTCAATCGGTAGTCTCTTTCCCCGTGGAGTCTTATCTCGTTGAGTCGTCCTCGTCGGGTCTTTCTTCCTTTGTGTCTTAACGTCAGTTATCCCCTGTGACATTATGCCCTCACAGATTCCTTGTCTTGCATTTCATATCATCTTCATACCATATCATGTGCATTGGGAGGCATCTTAGGGCCAAAAAATTTGTGCATGTTTGTATTTAAGTCTTCCCTATCTCGTCGAGACGAAGATTTCAATCTCCATATCTCCGAATAGGAGAAACTTAAATAGGGGCATCTGTCGCACCCTAATTTTTGACCCTAAGATCCCTTTCCTTTTTGCATAACATATTAGGTCCATCATTCGTGCATAACTAACCGCGTTATCTAGCTTTTGGCTGTTTGTTTCATTTATGAGTACAGGTGTTGCTGCAGAAGACTCAAAGGTTAGGGAGGTCGTGCGTGTGTGTGATCATGGTGATTATGGTCCTCGCAAATTGTGTTAAACCCCTACGACGATAAAGGAATGATATACCCTTTATTCTCATGGCCCTCTCAGTCGTACAAGGTCAATTTATCCTCAATTTCATCAAAGTTTCCCCCAGGGAGGATCATGATTTTTCTGTCCATTGGTCGTGAACATTTGAGAGACGGTCGTAGTCTCGATGGCTTTGAATTCAGGAATAAGGTATCCATCCAAAATTCACTTCGAATTCAAAATAACCAAGTGATGTGATTTGGCTTACGGACTCCCTTTGACATCAAAGCTTAATTTATAAAGTGTCGAATTCAAAGGATTCGATTCGAACGGATCAAGGATTATGCATGCTAAGGAAGGTTCATGTGGAGGGTTTTTTTTCTTTTTGTCAAAAATATAATTTAAAAGATAAGAATGGATTTAGAAAATTCCCGTTAGTACAAATGCACATCACCATTCAAGTTATACAATGCAATGCGAGGTTTGAAGCTTTTCGCAATATGAAAGAGTTAAGGTTCATTTTCTTTACATCGTGATCCAAGACTTCAAAATTTAAGGACCTTCACAAAATTCAAGCCATCATGGATACCATTAAAAGTTTCAATTTAAGAGAATGTCGAGTTCAAATAGCAAAAAAGGGGATTCGAATTCAAGACCAACGGTCTTTGTGCGACGTAATTTGAGAATTCGCATATTGACCCCAAATTCCAAATGTACAAAGGTACGAGGATTTCAAAGTATTAAAATGCGCCATAAGACAAGCTCAATACAATTTCAATCAACATTTACAAGTTGTTTGCAAAATTCACAAGCTTCCATGCCACTACATAAATCCCCCAAGATCCCATTTTTGCCTATACAAGTTCCAGAAGTATTGGCCGGTCATAGCTACAATTGGATGGTGTAATTACAACACTTTTACTAAGAATCATGAACCAAGGAAAACCTTTACATAAGTTAAGTTCAAGTTGTGGGGCACTTTTTTCACTTGTGTCATACAGGCCTTACTCCATGATTTCTTGATGGCAAGCATAAAGACGAATGTTTCTAAAGAGTTAAAGGGAAGTACTGTCAAGGCCTTAAAAGAGCGGTGGTAGAAGACCTAGCACAGTATCTTTGATAGATCATACTTGGCCCTTGTAATAGTTGGACACGAGGTATAACTTGATAAAAGAGTAACCTTTGCTAAACCTTCCGTAAAAAGGTGCGCTCCAACATGGCCTCGCCTTTCATTTTGGAATGTGCTGCACAAGAAGAAAGCAATAAGCATAAGAACGAAACATCTGCAGTGAATTGACACACACAATTTGGTACCATACTTCTCGGGCTTCATCTCGGCCATCCGTCCTCATCAAGCATTGTTGGAATTCGTTTAACAACAGGCTCAACCTGCTAGTCGCGTGACACTCATCAGCCAAAGTAATTTGCAAGCGATCACACCTCGTAGCAATACCATAAAATCTGCAGCAATAATAACACCACAAATTGAAGACCATTAGGCAAGCTGAAAATTGAAGAGAATTGCTAACATTCAAAGTTGATACCGATGCTAAGAAAAGTTGATAAACATCTGAGTGATATCAGAAAGATAGCAGTTAATTTACCAAGAGAAATTCTTATTTACATACCGTGTTGAGGATGGACCCGCACTACTCCTGTTTGTAAAGCAACCTAAACCTGCCATCTCCCGGAAGTTTACCCGATCACGCAGTGACTAAAACGAGTTCAAACAAGCTGGTCAAAAAAAAAAGATGCCATGTGTCGAAGCCTGCAGATAACCAAATCATAAAGAAAATATAAATATCATAAATATTCATCACAACAACAATTCCAACGACACAGTTAAATAGAGAATCAGCACCTGCCATGTTGTCTAAGTACGCACCACACTGGTTCATCGTCCATTTCTTAAAACCTATAATCATCAGCATGATAACAACGCACCAAGAGATAATACCATGACAGAATGATGCTACGGCTATAGTCACTGCCTTCCAATTTGTTCCTATGATAAAATAAGAGGGGTAACATTTATTAAAGATGCTTGCATAACTACTGATCTGACCAAGAGAAATGGTGTTGATGCTATAAAGATAACAAACACACTGAATACGACAATTTTGAATGCTTGCTAATAACCTGGATACATTGGCCATAGAAGAAACCAGGGTATGTTGCTGCTCTCAATACTTCCACAAACGGCAACCGGCAACGGTGGTAAAATCAAGCTCTTTCTTTTATCAATACCATAATTAAGCTTTGGTCTTGTCAACAAAAAACAAATAGCAGGATTAATCATCAACATCTGGTGGGTGAGAACCGAGTACGGTAACAATCACCATAAGTCTCATTAAACCATCACCATAAATCTCATTTGATAATCTCACTAGCTATACGGTCCAAAACCTGCAATCAAAGTTGAAGAATTTTTTTTAATATTCGAAATCCATACTCAAACACAACCCATATACACCAAGAAATTGCAGACTTCCACCTAAGTTGTTCCCTCCGTGGTATGGGTTAAGTCCAAGAAAATCTTGAATTGAAGATCTCATGGCAAAACAATTATGGCCTGCTATCACATAAACAGGATAATAAAAGGAGATCAGCAAAATCTTTATCTTTGAACCAAACACCCAAAAAGAGATTGAAATCGAATAATTTGGGTCAAAACATGTTCAGACAATATTTCAAAACCTTCCTATTTTGGTCTCAGTTTCGTTTGAATCAGAAAGGTTTCATCATTTTCAAATATGAATTGATGGGCAATATCCCAAAGGGATACCGCCAGCCAAACTTTCCCAAACCAAAATCGCTTTGACAATCCGAATTAATTCAGAATCAAAAAAATAAGGGTAAACGGATTTGGGCCTCAGAGTTTTGGGCGATATTAATTCATCACATTCAAAAAAAAGGAGTTTTGGGCGATATTCAAGAACATTGCCAGCAAAACTTTCCAAGTATAGAACGAATCAAACAATTTTCTTTGAAAACCAGATTCTCCAAACCTTACCAAAACAAACGAATCACACAATTCAAAAACTTTCCAAAAAATCAAAACCGAATTAAAACCGAATCAAATCAGCATTTAAGCAAAATCATTCACATTGAAAAAGTTCCCAATTTAAACTCATCACTGGCCTTATAAGTACTCGGTCCATGTGCATCAGAGAAGAGAGGAAAAACCCTAACAGAGATACACAAGAAAAATCTTCCAAAAAAAAACCCATTCACGATCTCACACCAAAATCAAAAAGCCAGCACGCATCAAACTAAAAGAAGCTCATCAGAAACCATCACGCGAGCTCACAATCAACAACCAGAAAGCAACGAAAGAGAAAGTCACAACACAAAGCTTAACGAAGGTAAAAAAAGAAGGAGAACGACACTCCCTGATCGGAGCCGCCATCATCCGCCACCTACTCATTTTGTTTATTTTATCGCATTTTATACATTGTAATTTGTAGTCGCACCAGAATATAGTGGAAACTGGGGTATCGGGTTGTGACGGGTGGGGTTGATTTGTTTGTTTTTTTGTTCGATCGAGAGAAAGATGGTGAGATTGGCGAGAACGGCGAAGTGAGCGGCAGAAATTTTGATCTAGGGTTTTCAAAACCCCTTTCGAGTGTGACGAGAGAATGGAGGATGGAGAGAAGAGAAGATATTTCGGTTTGGCTTGTTTTTTCCTTTTGTTTGATACGTTGTGATCACACGCACACACCCATGTATCACCCTCGTTCTTTTTTCATCCACTTGATCACATGCACGTGTATCTGACGGTTGAGGTTTGAGGGTCTATGGTAGACTCTCCCTCCTGTGAGCACGCTGGATCCCTCCGTTTTAATATAAATCTGTTTAAACCAATTTAATCCTTTATTAAATAATTCATATTTTTCTAAGTAACCAAAATCTCTTTTTTTTTCACATAACTAAAAAGTAAAATATGGAACTTTGTTTAGCCCCTTTATATAAAAATAACTCTTTTTTTTTATATACTTTTAAAAAGTCCTTTTTTATAAAATATAATTAAAAATTAATTATAAACTTTAGTAAAACCCTTTAAGAGTAAATAATACTGAACTTTTAGTAAATATACAAAAATTAAAATCCTTTTGATGAGAAAACTCTTAGTAACCTTTTTTTTCTTTTTATAACTCTAAGCTAAAATAAGAATTTTTTAATAATATTAGAACCGTTTAATAAGAAAACCTTTTATTAACTTTATTGTTATAAAACTAAAATAATAAAAACTTTAAGTAATTAAACCCCTTTTTATTAATAAGAAATCTTTAACCTTTTAATTAAAAATAATCTTTAACAAACCTTTTATAATAAACCTAAAAATCAACTCTTAATTGTTCCCCTGTTAAAATCCCTAAGCATGCGCTTGTGTGGCATTTTGTTTGTGATTGATATCATGCTTGGTTATTGCTTTTGTATGTTGCTTGATGCATGTTTGTTGTTTTTTGTCTAAACCTTTTCAAACTAAAAAAAAATCCTCGATCCAACGTCGAGCCCGTTTTCTACCCATGTAAGTCGATCGCCTTAGGGCATCGCATTCGACCTACCGATCATAAGACACAAGTCTAGCATCACTTTGCTAGCACCCTCGCCTAAATAACAATAATTTAATTGCATTAATATCCAAGGGAAAATCCCATGCATGATAATCATATTATTGTGCATGGTGCATATCATTTGCATCATAATCGATACCTTAAGATAAGTCAATTAGATAACTTAGGATATATTTCCTAGGTTAGTCCCCCCATAATTTTGATTTTTTAATCAAACTTTAGGCCACCTAATTCTCCACACAAGAGAATTAGATGTTAATCATCTCAAAGAAGGGACATACAATCCCATACCCCACAAAATTCAGATATTTTCAAAAACTGTGGTGGTTTTCTTAAGATGATTACTCATCTTCTCTCCTAAACCTTTAAAACATTTTAGTATCCTTAATAAGGAACTACAAGTGCTCTGATTCCCCCTGACAGGATATGTAGGCACAAGATGCGATATCTTGTCGAGCATACTTAGGATTAAAATAATAAATCACCTACCCTTAAACCCTTAGCAAAACATATAATAAATAACATAATAAATCAAGAGGTTCCTATAGAGTACTACAGATATCTAGGATGCTAACACCTTCCCTAGGTATAACCAACCCCCGAACTTAGAATCTTAGTGCATTTGCATTGCATTGTGGGAATTCGGTTTTTCTCCCTTCCCTTGGATAAAATCAAAGACTGGTGGTGACATTAAAAATGCGATCCTAGTTAACAAATAACTATGGTATCCAATTTTCACAGCGACACATATTCACACTTTTTCTTTTCATGCTTGCTTGAACTTTTTCAAAAGTTTATAGCACCCTACAAATCTTCTCTTTCATTCTTCCCAACTTGAATTCAACCAAACCTCAAGTGAATGCTCCTTGCTTTTTAAGGCAAGGAAATCAAATTAAAACAACGTGCAAAGGTTCAAGAAGAAATTTTTAGAACCTCAAAAAATTCAATGATGAACTACACTTTCAAATTATGTACATAAACCAAGTTCACTAAACTGAGATCTAAACTGTTTTAGGCTCAAAGGGGTTAACGAATTCTCACTACTCACGGGTAAGGTACTTTCGGATACGGTTGTGCTCATTATAAACAAATGCCTTGATCATTTCTAATGCTTCCACTAAATCACAATAATCAACAGATAAAGCATGAATCAAATGTATTAAACAAAGTTATCAGACATCCAAGCATTTAGTAAACAATGGAGGTTTCTCACAATTTGTGGCATTTGAACCTAAGTGAAACAAGCATTCAAACAAGTTGCAAAATGAAACAAAAATACACATTTGCACAAAGAACAAAATTCTTAAATCATTCTAACATTCTATGAAGCGGTACAATTTACCTCGCAGACATTCAAATCTCACCATCCAGACTCGTTCGAAGCTTCATTGAATACTTTTATACAAATAGCAACCAATCTAGAAGAAGTTCTCATCATTCCTGATCACACTAGAGAAAACATAAAAGAAAACAAATACATATAATATAAACAAATGTACAAAGCTCAAAAATATAGAAACTATCACAATCCAACTCAATATCTAAACACCGATCCCCGGCAACAGCGCCATTTTGTTGAAACTGTATTACAGCAGCAAGCAAAAACCTTTAAGTAACCCAGTTTTGTCGTATCCACAGGGATCAGTGCGAGGGAAAGAATGTTGTTCGACGGTCTCTATGTTTCTAATCTTATGGTTCAAAAGTTTTGATTTAAAAGAGGAACCAAAATTAAATGTAGAAAATGTAAAGACGGAAAATATAAAGTAAAGACTGATTTATAAACGGAGCCTTGTTGGAATTGGATCTCATCAATTGATAACACATGCATTCTTCTGACCAATTTTATACATAAATCAAACATTCTCCTAATATCATCATGTATCACTCACGACATACATATCATCACGGTCCCCGCATATTATGAGTGATTTTATACCAATCAATAATTGCTCTCGCACATCACCAATCAATACAAAGCATTTAAAGCCTACATGAATGTTAAGCCTACATCCATTTCTGGTCTCAAGACTCAACAGATATTACTATAACATCAAAATCAAACCAATGAGTAATTCATATACAAAGCCAATGATCAAAATACGTACACACGATTAATCCTTTTTTACATGCATTCAACAAATTTACCCCATGGATGTGAACAAAGTTAGTCATCAATATTCTCAAGCACCCTCACGATATTGTTTGTCAAGCACTATCGCAGTCTCTTATTGCATTAATTACTATAAGCTATTCAAACTAACAATCAACACAATGCTAAAAAGCTGAGATGCAAATGAATATTAAATCACAAACATTGTCAAAAGTTTACTCATTGATAAATGAACATCTAAGATCAAGGATTTGAAAGAGGTTTTGTCAAGACCAACAAATCAGCAATCAAAGACAACCAAAAATAGAGAATCAAAACTTGTTCACAAACATAGATTAGAAGAAATACATAAGGTATCAAAAGATTACATCCTTTCCCAACAAGAAATCAAAGATCCTACCTTTTCTCCCTTGAAATGAAGAGATATAACCCTCTGATCTTTAAATTACAAGTTTCTCTATCTAAAATTATAATTATATTTCTCCAAAAGTGTGAAAATTTAATTTATACACATTCAAGAATTTCACAGTTCGCAAAGCGAACCTATCATTCGCAAAGCGAATGGTAAAAATAGGCACCTGAGGTGCCTCTGTATAGTTAAACCGCCACAAAATTATTTCATAACTTCGCAATGCGAAGGATAGTTCGCAAAGCGAACACTCACTTTCATGTTCGCAAAGCGAACTTTAGTGCCTTTTTCCTCTGCCATAATTCTGGGACCATTCGCTGGGACCTCGCCAGAGTTCGCAAAGCGAACCTTCGCCTGCAAGTTTGCAAAGCGAACTTGCTGATGTTTTCCTCTGTTCTTTGGCAGCTTGCATCAATTCTTGTGTCTTACAACTTTGATCAATTAGTGCCTTTTGCTGCACAATAACACACACATTACAAGCACCAAAGGTATATTCAGGATGTTAGAAGAACAACAACAATCACGAGTAAAACTAATGAAAACATGAGAATTGAGTAGAAAAAGTGCCAAGAAAAATAGTTCATTTTTAGGTAAAATCTGCACCTAACAACTCTCCCCAACTAGATTTTTGCTTGTCCTCAAGCAAAGTATGCCTCTCATTGAAAACAAGAGGATTTACTCAAGCTTATGACTCAACCAAGAATATATGAAAATGCGCACAAGCAACGTTCACCACTCAATAGAATCGAACAATGACAAAGAATCAAGTTCTTAAACAAATATCATGGAATGGTTCAAAGAACAACTAAATTTTCATACTTGAATCACTCTAACACTGCTCTTCAAAAATAAGAATGAAGAACTTGACGCGTTTGCAACCGCGGGGAAATTTCACTCACCTGACAAACAATGCAAATAGCAATCCAATTCATACAACATCTATCAAAAAAAGAAAATATGGAAGCAAAAAGATCACTAAGGGCGTCAAAGGTTGTAACTTGGTCGGGTTCACAACAAAGGGACATTTCTAAAGGCCATTGAATCGAAATTGCCGATGCAAAACGAAACATTCACTATACATGGTATTTACACATCACAACTTCATTCACCATTTTCATTCCTTTACCACAAACCTTCTCAAACTTCCTTATGCACAATTATTTCATTCTCTATTTTTCTTATTCAAACAAGCACTCTTTTTCTTTTGTTTTTCACGTTCAGATTCACACTTTTTCTTTTCATGCTTGCTTGAACTTTTTCAAAAGTTTATAGCACCCTACAAATCTTCTTTTTCATTCTTCCCAACTTGAATTCAACCAAACCTCAAGTGAATGCTCCTTGCTTTTTAAGGCATGGAAATCAAATTAAAACAATGTGCAAAGGTTTAAGAAGAAATTTTTAGAACCTCAAAAAATTCAATGATGAACTACACTTTCAAATTATGTACATAAACCAAGTTCATCACTAAAATGAGATCTAAACTGTTTTAGGCTCAAAGGGGTTAACGAATTCTCACTACTCACGGGTAAGGTACTTTCGGATACGGTTGTGCTCATTATAAACAAATGCCTTGATCTTTTCTAATGCTTCCACAAAATCACAATAATCAACAGATAAAGCATGAATCAAATGTATTAAACAAAGTTATCAGTCATCCAAGCATTTAGTAAACAATGGAGGTTTCTCACAATTTGTGGCTTTTGAACCTAAGTGAAACAAGCATTCAAACAAGTTGCAAAATGAAACAAGAATACACATTTGCACAAAGAACAAAATTCTTAAATCATTCTAACATTCTATGAAGCGGTACAATTTACCTCGCAGACAGTCAAATCTCACCATCCAGACTCGTTCAAAGCTTCATTGAATACTTTTATACAAATAGCAACCAATCTAGAAGAAGTTCTCATCATTCCTGATCACACTAGGGAAAACATAAAAGAAAATAAATACATATAATATAAACAAATGTACAAAGCTCAAAAATATAGAAACTATCGCAATCCAACTCAATATCTAAACACCGATCCCCAACAACAGCGCCATTTTGTTGAAACTGTATTACAGCAGCAAGCAAAAACATTTAAGTAACCCAGTTTTGTCGTATCCACAGGGATCAGTGCGAGGGAAAGAATGTCGTTCGACGGTCTATATGTTTCTAAGCTTATGGTTCAATAATTTTGATTTAAAAGAGGAACCAAAATTAAATGTAGAAAATGTAAAGACGGAAAATTTAAAGTAAAGACTGAATTATAAACGGAGCCTTGGTGGAATTGGATCTCATCAATTGATAACACGTGCATTCTTCTGACCAATTTTATACATAAACCAAACATTCACCTAATATCATCATGTATCACTCACGACATACATATCCTCTCGGTCCCCGCATATTATGAGTGATTTTATGCCAATCAATAATTGCTCTCGCACATCACCAATCAATACAAAGCATTTAAAGCCTACATGAATGTTAAGCCTACATCCATTTCTGGTCTCAAGACTCAACAGATATTACTATAACATCAAAATCAAACCAATGAGTAATTCATATACAAAGCCAATGATCAAAATACGTATACACGATTAATCCTTATTTACATGCATTCAACTAATTTACCCCATGGATGTGAACAAAGTTAGTCATCAATATTCTCAAGCACCCTCACGTTATTGTTTGTCAAGCACTATCGCGGTCTCTTATTGCATTAATTACTAGAAGCTATTCAAACTAACAATCAACACAATGCTAAAAAGCTGAGATGCAAATGAATATCAAATCACAAACATTGTCAAAAGTTTACTCATTGATAAATGAACATCTAAGATCAAGGATTTGAAAGAGGTTTTGTCAAGACCAACAAATCAGCAATCAAAGACAACCAAAAATAGAGAATCAAAACTTGTTCACAAACATAGATTAGAAGAAATACATAAGGTATCAAAAGATTACATCCTTTCCCAACAAGAAATCAAAGATCCTACCTTTTCTCCCTTGAAATGAAGAGATATAACGCTCTGATCTTTAAATTACAAGTTTCTCTATCTAAAATTCTAATTATATTTCTCCAAAAGTGTGAAAATTCTATTTATACACATTCAAGAATTTCACAGTTCGCAAAGCGAACCTATCATTCGCAAAGCGAATGGTAAAAATAGGCACCTGAGGTGCCTCTGTATAGTTAAACCGCCACAAAATTATTTCATAACTTCGCAATGCGAAGGATAGTTCGCAAAGCGAACACTCACTTTCATGTTCGCAAAGCGAACTTTAGTGCCTTTTTCCTCTGCCATAATTCTGGGACCATTCGCTGGGACCTCGCCAGAGTTCGCAAAGCGAACCTTCGCCTGCAAGTTTGCAAAGCAAACTTGCTGATGTTTTCCTCTGTTCTTTGGCAGCTTGTAACAATTCTTGTGTCTTACAACTTTGATCAATTAGTGCCTTTTCCTGCACAATAACACACACATTACAAACACCAAAGGTATATTCAGGATGTTAGAAGAACAACAACAATCACGAGTAAAACTAATGAAAACATGAGAATTGAGTAGAAAAAGTGCCAAGAAAAATAGTTCATTTTTAGGTAAAATCTGCACCTAACAACTCTCCCCAACTAGATTTTTGCTTGTCCTCAAGCAAAGTATGCCTCTCATTGAAAACAAGAGGATTTACTCAAGCTTATGACTCAACCAAGAATATATGAAAATGCGCACAAGCAACGTTCACCACTCAATAGAATCGAAAAATGACAAAGAATCAAGTTCTTAAACAAATATCATGGAATGGTTCAAAGAACAACTAAATTTTCATACTTGAATCACTCTAACACTGCTCTTCAAAAATAAGAATGAAGAAATTGACGCGTTTACAACCGCGGGGAAATTTCACTCACCTGACAAACAATGCAAATAGCAATCCAATTCATACAACATCTATCAAAAAAAGAAAATATGGAAGCAAAAAGATCACTAAGGGCGTGAAAGGTTGTAACTTGGTCGGGTTCACAACAAAGGGACATTTCTAAAGGCCATTGAATCGAAATTGCCGATGCAAAACGAAACATTCACTATACATGGTATTTACACATCACAACTTCATTCACCATTTTCATTCCTTTACCACAAACCTTCTCAAACTTCCTTATACACAATTATTTCATTCTCTATTTTTCTTATTCAAACAAGCACTCTTTTTCTTTTGTTTTTCACGTTCATATCCACACTTTTTCTTTTCATGCTTGCTTGAACTTTTTCAAAAGTTTATAGCACCCTACAAATCTTCTTTTTAATTCTTCCCAACTTGAATTCAACCAAACCTCAATTGAATGCTCCTTGCTTTTTAAGGCATGGAAATCAAATTAAAACAATGTGCAAAGGTTTAAGAAAAAATTTTTAGAACCTCAAAAAATTCAATGATGAACTACACTTTCAAATTATGTACATAAACCAAGTTCATCACTAAAATGAGATCTAAACTGTTTTAGGCTCAAAGGGGTTAACGAATTCTAACTACTCACGGGTAAGGTACTTTCGGATACGGTTGTGCTCAATATAAACAAATTCCTTGATCATTTCTAATGCTTCCACAAAATCACAATAATCAACAGATAAAGCATGAATCAAATGTATTAAACAAAGTTATCAGTCATCCAAGCATTTAGTAAACAATGGAGGTTTCTCACAATTTGTGGCTTTTGAACCTAAGTGAAACAAGCATTCAAACAAGTTGCAAAATGAAACAAGAATACACATTTGCACAAAGAACAAAATTCTTAAATCATTCTAACATTCTATGAAGCGGTACAATTTACCTCGCAGACATTCAAATCTCACCATCCAGACTCGTTCAAAGCTTCATTGAATACTTTTATACAAATAGCAACCAATCTAGAAGAAGTTCTCATCATTCCTGATCACACTAGGGAAAACATAAAAGAAAACAAATACATATAATATAAACAAATGCACAAAGCTCAAAAATATAGAAACTATCGCAATCCAACTCAATATCTAAACACCGATCCCCGACAACAGCGCCATTTTGTTGAAACTGTATTACAGCAGCAAGCAAAAACATTTAAGTAACCCAGTTTTGTCGTATCCACAGGGATCAGTGCGAGGGAAAGAATGTCGTTCGACGGTCTATATGTTTCTAAGCTTATGGTTCAATAGTTTTGATTTAAAAGAGGAACGAAAATTAAATGTGGAAAATGCAAAGACAGAAAATTTAAAGTAAAGACTGAATTATAAACGGAGCCTTGTTGGAATTGGATCTCATCAGTTGATAACACGTGCATTCTTCTGACCAATTTTATACATAAACCAAACATTCACCTAATATCATCATGTATCACTCACGACATACAT
This sequence comes from Lathyrus tuberosus, assembly GCA_022829125.1. Taxonomy (NCBI): domain Eukaryota; kingdom Viridiplantae; phylum Streptophyta; class Magnoliopsida; order Fabales; family Fabaceae; genus Lathyrus; species Lathyrus tuberosus. The sequence goes on along the minus strand of JALAZF010000236.1, from coordinate 1,205,993 downwards.
ATCCTCTCGGTCCCCGCATATTATGAGTGATTTTATACCAATCAATAATTGCTCTAGCACATCACCAATCAATGCAAAGCATTTAAAGCCTACATGAATGTTAAGCCTACATCCATTTCTGGTCTCAAGACTCAACAGATATTACTATAACATCAAAATCAAACCAATGAGTAATTCATATACAAAGCCAATGATCAAAATACGTACACACGATAAATCCTTTTTTACATGCATTCAACTAATTTACCCCATGGATGTGAACAAAGTTAGTCATCAATATTCTCAAGCACCCGCACGATATTGTTTGTCAAGCACTATCACGGTCTCTTATTGCATTAATTACTAGAAGCTATTCAAACTAACATTCAACACAATGCTAAAAAGCTGAGAGGCAAATGAATATCAAATCACAAACATTGTCAAAAGTTTACTCATTGATAAATGAACATCTAAGATCAAGGATTTGAAAGAGGTTTTGTCAAGACCAACAAATCAGCAATCAAAGACAACCAAAAATAGAGAATCAAAACTTGTTCCCAAACATAGATTAGAAGAAATACATAAGGTATCAAAAGATTACATCCTTTCCCAACAAGAAATCAAAGATCCTACCTTTTCTCCCTTGAAATGAAGAGATATAACGCTCTGATCTTTAAATTACAAGTTTCTCTATCTAAAACTCTAATTATATTTCTCCAAAAGTGTGAAAATTCTATTTATACACATTCAAGAATTTCACAGTTCGCAAAGCGAACCTATCATTCGCAAAGCGAATGGTAAAAATAGGCACCTGAGGTGCCTCTGTATAGTTAAACCGCCACAAAATTATTTCATAACTTCGCAATGCGAAGGATAGTTCGCAAAGCGAACACTCACTTTCATGTTCGCAAAGCGAACTTTAGTGCCTTTTTCCTCTGCCATAATTCTGGGACCATTCGCTGGGACCTCGCCAGAGTTCGCAAAGCGAAACTTTGCCTGCAAGTTCGCAAAGCGAACTTGCTGATGTTTTCCTCTGTTCTTTGGCAGCTTGCATCAATTCTTGTGTCTTACAACTTTGATCAATTAGTGCCTTTTCCTGCACAATAACACACACATTACAAGCACCAAAGGTATATTCAGGATGTTAGAAGAACAACAACAATCACGAGTAAAACTAATGAAAACATGAGAATTAAGTAGAAAAAGTGCCAAGAAAAATAGTTCATTTTTAGGTAAAATCTGCACCTAACAACTCTCCCCAACTAGATTTTTGCTTGTCCTCAAGCAAAGTATGCCTCTCATTGAAAACAAGAGGATTTGCTCAATCTTATGACTCAACCAAGAATATATGAAAATACGCACAAGCAACGTTCACCACTTAATAGAATCGAACAATGACAAAGAATCAAGTTCTTAAACAAATATCATGGAATGGTTCAAAGAACAACTAAATTTTCATACTTGAATCACTCTAACACTGCTCTTCAAAAATAAGAATGAATAAATTGACGCGTTTGCAACCGCGGGGAAATTTCACTCACCTGACAAACAATGCAAATAGCAATCCAATTCATACAACATCTATCAAAAAAAGAAAATATGGAAGCAAAAGGATCACTAAGGGCGTCAAAGGTTGTAACTTGGTCGGGTTCACAACAAAGGGACATTTCTAAAGGCCATTGAATCGAAATTGCCGATGCAAAACGAAACATTCACTATACATGGTATTTACACATCACAACTTCATTCACCATTTTCATTCCTTTACCACAAACCTTCTCAAACTTCCTTATGCACAATTATTTCATTCTCTATTTTTCTTATTCAAACAAGCACTCTTTTTCTTTTGTTTTTCACGTTCAGATTCACACTTTTTCTTTTCATGCTTGCTTGAACTTTTTCAAAAGTTTATAGCACCCTACAAATCTTCTTTTTCATTCTCCCCAACTTGAATTCAACCAAACCTCAAGTGAATGCTCCTTGCTTTTTAAGGCATGGAAATCAAATTAAAACAATGTGCAAAGGTTTAAGAATAAATTTTTAGAACCTCAAAAAATTCAATGACGAACTACACTTTCAAATTATGTACATAAACCAAGTTCGTCACTAAAATAAGATCTAAACTGTTTTGGGCTCAAAGGGGTTAACAAATTCTCACTACTCACGGGTAAGGTACTTTCGGATACGATCGTGCTCAATATAAACAAATGCCTTGATCATTTCTAATGCTTCCACAAAATCACAATAATCAACAGATAAAGCATGAATCAAATGTATTAAACAAAGTTATCAGTCATCCAAGCATTTAGTAAACAATGGAGGTTTCTCACAATATGTCGCTTTTGAACCTAAGTGAGACAAGCATTCAAACAAGTTGCAAAATGAAACAAGAATACACATTTGCACAAAGAACAAAATTCTTAAATCATTCAAACATTCTATGAAGCGGTACAATTTACCTCGCAGACATTCAAATCTCACCATCCAGACTCGGTCGAAGCTTCATTGAATACTTTTATACAAATATCAACCAATCTAGAAGAAGTTCTCATCATTCCTGATCACACTAGAGAACACATAAAAGAAAACAAATACATATAATATAAACAAACTTACAAAGCTCAAAAATATAGAAACAATCGCAATCCAACTCAATATCTAAACGCCGATCCCTGGCAACAGCGCCATTTTGTTGAAACTGTATTACAGCAGCAAGCAAAAACATTTAAGTAACTCAGTTTTGTCGTATCCACGGGGATCAGTGCTAGGGAAAGAATATCGTTCGACGGTCTCAATGATTCTAAGCTTATGGTTCAAAAGTTTTGATTTAAAATAGGAACCAAAATTAATTGTAGAAAATGTAAAGACGGAAAATATAAAGTAAAGACTGAATTATAAACAGAGCCTTGTTGGAATTGGATCTCATCAATTAATAACACAAGCATTCTTCTGACCAATTTTATACATAAATCAAACATTCATCTGATATCATCATGTATCACTCACGACATACATATCCTCTTAATCCCCGCATATTATGAGTGATTTTATACCGATCAATAATTGCACTCGCACATTACCAATCAATACAAAGCATTTAAAGCCTACATGAATGTTAAGCTTACATCCATTTCTAGTCTCAAGACTCAACAGATATTACTATAACATCAATATCAAACCAATGAGTAATTCATATACAAAGTCAATGATCAAAATACGTACACACGATTAATCCTTTTTTACATGCATTCAACTAATTTACCCCATGGATGTGAACAAAGTTAGTCATCAATATTCTCAAGCACCCTCACGATATTGTTTATCAAGCGCTATCGCGGACTCTTATTACTTTAATTACTAGAAGCTATTCAAACTAACAATCAACATAATGCTAAAAAGCTGAGATGCAAATGAATATCAAATCACAAACATTGTCAAAAGTTTACTCATTGATAAATGAACATCTAAGATCAAGGATTTGAAAGAGGTTTTGTCAAGACCAACAAATCAGCAATCAAAGACAACCAAAAATAGAGAATCAAAACTTGTTCACAAACATAGATTAGAAGAAATACATAAGGTATCAAAAGATTACATCCTTTCCCAACAAGAAATCAAAGATCCTACCTTTTCTCCCTTGAAATGAAGAGATATAACGTTCTGATCTTTAAATTACAAGTTTCTCTATCTAAAATTCTAATTATATTTCTCCAAAAGTGTGAAAATTCTATTTATACACATTCAAGAATTTCACAGTTCGCAAAGCGAACCTATCATTCGCAAAGCGAATGGTAAAAATAGGCACCTGAGGTGCCTCTGTATAGTTAAACCGCCACAAAATTATTTCATAACTTCGCAATGCGAAGGATAGTTCGCAAAGCGAACACTCACTTTCATGTTCGCAAAGCGAACTTTAGTGCCTTTTTCCTCTGCCATAATTCTGGGACCATTCGCTGGGACCTCGCCAGAGTTCGCAAAGCGAAACTTTGCCTGCAAGTTCGCAAAGCGAATTTGCTGATGTTTTCCTCTGTTCTTTGGCAGCTTGCATCAATTCTTGTGTCTTACAACTTTGATCAATTAGTGCCTTTTCCTGCACAATAACACACACATTACAAGCACCAAAGGTATATTCAGGATGTTAGAAGAACAACAACAATCACGAGTAAAACTAATGAAAACATGAGAATTAAGTAGAAAAAGTGCCAAGAAAAATAGTTCATTTTTAGGTAAAATCTGCACCTAACAACTCTCCCCAACTAGATTTTTGCTTGTCCTCAAGCAAAGTATGCCTCTCATTGAAAACAAGAGGATTTGCTCAATCTTATGACTCAACCAAGAATATATGAAAATACGCACAAGCAACGTTCACCACTTAATAGAATCGAACAATGACAAAGAATCAAGTTCTTAAACAAATATCATGGAATGGTTCAAAGAACAACTAAATTTTCATATTTGAATCACTCTAACACTGCTCTTCAAAAATAAGAATGAATAAATTGACGCGTTTGCAACCGCGGGGAAATTTCACTCACCTGACAAACAATGCAAATAGCAATCCAATTCATACAACATCTATCAAAAAAAGAAAATATGGAAGCAAAAAGATCACTAAGGGCGTCAAAGGTTGTAACTTGGTCGGGTTCACAACAAAGGGACATTTCTAAAGGCCATTGAATCGAAATTGCCGATGCAAAACGAAACATTCACTATACATGGTATTTACACATCACAACTTCATTCACCATTTTCATTCCTTTACCACAAACCTTCTCAAACTTCCTTATGCACAATTATTTCATTCTCTATTTTTCTTATTCAAACAAGCACTCTTTTTCTTTTGTTTTTCACGTTCAGATTCACACTTTTTCTTTTCATGCTTGCTTGAACTTTTTCAAAAGTTTATAGCACCCTACAAATCTTCTTTTTCATTCTCCCCAACTTGAATTCAACCAAACCTCAAGTGAATGCTCCTTGCTTTTTAAGGCATGGAAATCAAATTAAAACAATGTGCAAAGGTTTAAGAAGAAATTTTTAGAACCTCAAAAAATTCAATGATGAACTACACTTTCAAATTATGTACATAAACCAAGTTCGTCACTAAAATAAGATCTAAACTGTTTTGGGCTCAAAGGGGTTAACAAATTCTCACTACTCACGGGTAAGGTACTTTCGGATACGATCGTGCTCAATATAAACAAATGCCTTGATCATTTCTAATGCTTCCACAAAATCACAATAATCAACAGATAAAGCATGAATCAAATGTATTAAACAAAGTTATCAGTCATCCAAGCATTTAGTAAACAATGGAGGTTTCTCACAATATGTCGCTTTTGAACCTAAGTGAGACAAGCATTCAAACAAGTTGCAAAATGAAACAAGAATACACATTTGCACAAAGAACAAAATTCTTAAATCATTCAAACATTCTATGAAGCCGTACAATTTACCTCGCAGACATTCAAATCTCACCATCCAGACTCGGTCGAAGCTTCATTGAATACTTTTATACAAATAGCAACCAATCTAGAAGAAGTTCTCATCATTCCTGATCACACTAGAGAACACATAAAAGAAAACAAATACATATAATATAAACAAACGTACAGAGCTCAAAAATATAGAAACTATCGCAATCCAACTCAATATCTAAACGCCGATCCCTGGCAACAACGCCATTTTGTTGAAACTGTATTACAGCAGCAAGCAAAAACATTTAAGTAACCCAGTTTTGTCGTATCCACGGGGATCAGTGCGAGGGAAAGAATATCGTTCGACGGTCTCAATGATTCTAAGCTTATGGTTCAAAAGTTTTGATTTAAAATAGGAACCAAAATTAAATGTAGAAAATGTAAAGACGGAAAATATAAAGTAAAGACTGAATTATAAACAGAGCCTTGTTGGAATTGGATCTCATCAATTAATAACACGAGTATTCTTCTGACCAATTTTATACATAAATCAAACATTCATCTGATATCATCATGTATCACTCACGACATACATATCCTCTTAATCCCCGCATATTATGAGTGATTTTATACCGATCAATAATTGCACTCGCACATTACCAATCAATACAAAGCATTTAAAGCCTACATGAATGTTAAGCTTACATCCATTTCTAGTCTCAAGACTCAACAGATATTACTATAACATCAACATCAAACCAATGAGTAATTCATATACAAAGTCAATGATCAAAATACGTACACACGATTAATCCTTTTTTACATGCATTCAACTAATTTACCCCATGGATGTGAACAAAGTTAGTCATCAATATTCTCAAGCACCCTCACGATATTGTTTATCAAGCGCTATCGCGGACTCTTATTACTTTAATTACAAGAAGCTATTCAAACTAACAATCAACATAATGCTAAAAAGCTGAGATGCAAATGAATATCAAATCACAAACATTGTCAAAAGTTTACTCATTGATAAATGAACATCTAAGATCAAGGATTTGAAAGAGGTTTTGTCAAGACCAACAAATCAGCAATCAAAGACAACCAAAAATAGAGAATCAAAACTTGTTCACAAACATAGATTAGAAGAAATACATAAGGTATCAAAAGATTACATCCTTTCCCAACAAGAAATCAAAGATCCAACCTTTTCTCCCTTGAAATGAAGAGATATAACGCTCTGATCTTTAAATTACAAGTTTCTCTATCTAAAATTCTAATTATATTTCTCCAAAAGTGTGAAAATTCAATTTATACACATTCAGGAATTTCACAGTTCGCAAAGCGAACCTATCATTCGGAAAGGGAATGGTAAAAATAGGCACCTGAGGTGCCTCTAAATAGTTAAACCGCCACAAAATTATTTCATGACTTCGCAATGTGAAGGATAGTTCGCAAAGCGAACACTCACTTTCATGTTCGCAAAGCGAACTTTAGTGTCTTTTTCCTCTGCCATAATTCTGGGACCATTCACTGGGACCTCGCCAGAGTTCGCAAAGCGAACCTTCGCCTGCAAGATCGCAATGAGAACTTGCTGATGTTTTCCTCTGTTCTTTGGCAGCTTGCATCAATTCTTGTGTCTTACAACTTTTATCAATTAGTGCCTTTTCCTGCACAATAACTCACACATTACTAGCACCAAATGTATATTCACGATGTTAGAAGAACAACAACAATCACGAGTAAAACTAATGAAAACATGAGAATTGAGTAGAAAAAGTGCCAAGAAAAATAGTTCATTTTAAGATAAAAATCTGCACCTAACAACTCTCCCCAACTAGATTTTTGCTTGTCCTCAAGCAAAGTATTCACCTCATTGAAAACAAGAGGATTTGCTAAAGCTTATGACTCAACCAAGAATAGATGAAAATGCGCACAAGCAACGTTCGCCACCCAATAGAATAGAACAATGACAAAGAATTAAGTTCTTAAACAAACATCATGGAATGGTTCAAAGAACAACTAAATTTTCATACTTGAATCACTCTAACACTCGTCTTCAAAAATAAGAATGAAGAAATTGACGCGTTTGCAACCGCGGGGAAATTTCACTCACCTGACAAATAATGCTAATAGCAATCTAATTCATACAACATCTATCAAAAAAAGAAAATAGGGAAGCAAAAAATCACTAAGGGCTTCAAAGATTGTAACTTGGTCGGGTTCACAACAAAGGGACATTTCTAAAGGCCATTGAATCGAAATTGCCGATGCAAAAAGAAACATTCACTATACATGGTATTTACATATCACAACTTCATTCACCATTTTCATTCCTTTACCACAAACCTTTTCAAACTTCCTTATGCACAATTATTTCATTCTCTATTTTTCTTATTCAAACAAGCACCCTTTTTCTTTTGTTTTTCACGTTTATATTCACACTTTTTCTTTTCATGCTTGCTTGAACTTTTTCAAAAGTTTATAGCACCCTACAAATCTTCTTTTTCATTCTTCCCAACTTGAATTCAACCAAACCTCAAGTGAATGCTCATTGCTTTTTAAGGCAACAAAATCAAATTAAAACAATGTGCAAAGGTTCAAGAAGAAATTTTTAGAACCTCACAAAATTCAATGATGAACTAAACTGTCAAATTATGTACATAAACCAAGTTCATCACAAAAATGAGATCTAAACTATTTTAGGCTCAAAGGGGTTAACGAATTCTCACTACTCACGGGTAAGGTACTTTCGGATACGGTCGTGCTCAATATAAACAAATGCCTTGATCATTTCTAATGCTTCCACAAAATCACAATAATCAACAGATAAAGCATGAATCAAACGTATTAAACAAAGTTATCAGTCATCCAAGCATTTAGTAAAAAATGGAGGTTTCTCACAATATGTCGTTTTTGAACCTAAGTGAGACAAGCATTCAAACAAGTTGCAAAATGAAACAAGAATACACATTTGCACAAAGAACAAAATTCTTAAATCATTCTAACATTCTATGAAGCGGTACAATTTACCTCGCAGACATTCAAATCTCACCATCCAGACTCGGTTGAAGCTTCATTGAATACTTTTATACAAATAGCAACCAATCTAGAAGAAGTTCTCATCATTCCTGATCACACTAGAGAACACATAAAAGAAAAAAAATAAATATAATATAAACAAACGTACAAAGCTCAAAAATATAGAAACTATCGCAATCCAACTCAATATCTAAACGCCGATCCCTGGCAACAGCGCCATTTTGTTGAAACTGTATTACAGCAGCAAGCAAAAACATTTAAGTAACCCAGTTTTGTCGTATCCACGGGGATCAGTGCGAGGGAAAGAATATCGTTCGACGGTCTCAATGATTATAAGCTTATGGTTCAAAAGTTTTGATTTAAAATAGGAACCAAAATTAAATGTAGAAAATGTAAAGACGGAAAATATAAAGTAAAGACTGAATTATAAACAGAGCCTTGTTGGAATTGGATCTCATCAATTGATAACACATGCATTCTTCTGACCAATTTTATACATAAATCAAACATTCATCTGATATCATCATGTATCACTCACGACATACATATCCTCTTAATCTCCGCATATTATGAGTGATTTTATACCGATCAATAATTGCACTCGCACATCACCAATCAATACAAAGCATTTAAAGCCTACATGAATGTTAAGCCTACATCCATTTCTGGTCTCAAGACTCAACAGATATTACTATAACATCAATATCAAACCAATGAGTAATTCATATACAAAGTCAATGATCAAAATACATACACACGATTAATCCTTTTTTACATGCATTCAACTAATTTACCCCATGGATGTGAACAAAGTTAGTCATCAATATTCTCAAGCACCCTCACGATATTGTTTGTCAAGCGCTATCGCGGTCTCTTATTACATTAATTACTAGAAGCTATTCAAACTAACAATCAACACAATGCTAAAAAGCTGAGATGCAAATGAATATCAAATCACAAACATTGTCAAAACTTTACTCATTGATAAATGAACATCTAAGATCAAGGATTTGAAAGAGGTTTTGTCAAGACCAACAAATCAGCAATCAAAGACAACCAAAAATAGAGAATCAAAACTTGTTCACAAACATAGATTAGAAGAAATACATAAGGTATCAAAAGATTACATCCTTTCCCAACAAGAAATCAAAGATACTACCTTTTCTCCCTTGAAATGAAGAGTTATAACGCTCTGATCTTTAAATTACAAGTTTCTCTATCTAAAATTCTAATTATATTTCTCCAAAAGTGTGAAAATTCTATTTATACACATTCAAGAATTTCACAGTTCGCAAAGCGAACCTATCATTCGCAAAGCGAATGGTAAAAATAGGCACCTGAGGTGCCTCTGTATAGTTAAACCGCCACAAAATTATTTCATAACTTCACAATGCGAAGGATAGTTCGCAAAGCGGACACTCACTTTCATGTTCGCAAAGCGAACTTTAGTGCCTTTTTCCTCTGCCATAATTCTGGGACCATTCGCTGGGACCTCGCCAGAGTTCGCAAAGCGAAACTTTGCCTGCAAGTTCGCAAAGCGAACTTGCTGATGTTTTCCTCTGTTCTTTGGCAGCTTGCATCAATTCTTGTGTCTTACAACTTTGATCAATTAGTGCCTTTTCCTGCACAATAACACACACATTACAAGCACCAAAGGTATATTCAGGATGTTAGAAGAACAACAACAATCACGAGTAAAACTAATGAAAACATGAGAATTAAGTAGAAAAAGTGCCAAGAAAAATAGTTCATTTTTAGGTAAAATCTGCACCTAACAACTCTCCCCAACTAGATTTTTGCTTGTCCTCAAGCAAAGTATGCCTCTCATTGAAAACAAGAGGATTTGCTCAATCTTATGACTCAACCAAGAATATATGAAAATACGCACAAGCAACGTTCACCACTTAATAGAATCGAACAATGACAAAGAATCAAGTTCTTAAACAAATATCATGGAATGGTTCAAAGAACAACTAAATTTTCATACTTGAATCACTCTAACACTGCTCTTCAAAAATAAGAATGAATAAATTGACGCGTTTGCAACCGCGGGGAAATTTCACTCACCTGACAAACAATGCAAATAGCAATCCAATTCATACAACATCTATCAAAAAAAGAAAATATGGAAGCAAAAAGATCACTAAGGGCGTCAAAGGTTGTAACTTGGTCGGGTTCACAACAAAGGGACATTTCTAAAGGCCATTGAATCGAAATTGCCGATGCAAAACGAAACATTCACTATACATGGTATTTACACATCACAACTTCATTCACCATTTTCATTCCTTTACCACAAACCTTCTCAAACTTCCTTATGCACAATTATTTCATTCTCTATTTTTCTTATTCAAACAAGCACTCTTTTTCTTTTGTTTTTCACGTTCAGATTCACACTTTTTCTTTTCATGCTTGCTTGAACTTTTTCAAAAGTTTATAGCACCCTACAAATCTTCTTTTTCATTCTTCCCAACTTGAATTCAACCAAACCTCAAGTGAATGCTCCTTGCTTTTTAAGGCATGGAAATCAAATTAAAACAATGTGCAAAGGTTTAAGAAGAAATTTTTAGAACCTCAAAAAATTCAATGATGAACTACACTTTCAAATTATGTACATAAACCAAGTTCATCACTAAAATAAGATCTAAACTGTTTTGGGCTCAAAGGGGTTAACAAATTCTCACTACTCACGGGTAAGGTACTTTCGGATACGATCGTGCTCAATATAAACAAATGCCTTGATCATTTCTAATGCTTCCACAAAATCACAATAATCAACAGATAAAGCATGAATCAAATGTATTAAACAAAGTTATCAGTTATCCAAGCATTTAGTAAACAATGGAGGTTTCTCACAATATGTCGCTTTTGAACCTAAGTGAGACAAGCATTCAAACAAGTTGCAAAATGAAACAAGAATACACATTTGCACAAAGAACAAAATTCTTAAATCATTCAAACATTCTATGAAGCGGTACAATTTACCTCGCAGACATTCAAATCTCACCATCCAGACTCGGTCGAAGCTTCATTGAATACTTTTATACAAATAGCAACCAATCTAGAAGAAGTTCTCATCATTCCTGATCACACTAGAGAACACATAAAAGAAAACAAATACATATAATATAAACAAACGTACAAAGCTCAAAAATATAGAAAGTATCACAATCCAACTCAATATCTAAACGACGATCCCTGGCAACAGCGCCATTTTGTTGAAACTGTATTACAGCAGCAAGCAAAAACATTTAAGTAACCCAGTTTTGTCGTATCCACGGGGATCAGTGCGAGGGAAAGAATATCGTTCGACGGTCTCAATGATTCTAAGCTTATGGTTCAAAAGTTTTGATTTAAAATAGGAACCAAAATTAAATGTAGAAAATGTAAAGACGGAAAATATAAAGTAAAGACTGAATTATAAACAGAGCCTTGTTGGAATTAGATCTCATCAATTGATAACACATGCATTCTTCTGACCAATTTTATACATAAATTAAAAATTCATCTGATATCATCATGTATCACTCACGACATACATATCCTCTTAATCCCCGCATATTATGAGTGATTTTATACCGATCAATCATTGCACTCGCACATCACCAATCAATACAAACCATTTAAAGCCTACATGAATGTTAAGCTTACATCCATTTCTGGTCTCAAGACTCAACAGATATTACTATAACATCAATATCAAACCAATGAGTAATTCATATACAAAGTCAATGATCAAAATACGTACACACGATTAATCCTTTTTTACATGCATTCAACTAATTTACCCCATGGATGTGAACAAAGTTAGTCATCAATATTCTCAAGCACCCTCACGATATTGTTTGTCAAGCGCTATCGCGGTCTCTTATTACATTAATTACTAGAAGCTATTCAAACTAACAATCAACACAATGCTAAAAAGCTGAGATGCAAATGAATATCAAATCACAAACATTGTCAAAACTTTACTCATTGATAAATGAACATCTAAGATCAAGGATTTGAAAGAGGTTTTGTCAAGACCAACAAATCAGCAATCAAAGACAACCAAAAATAGAGAATCAAAACTTGTTCACAAACATATATTAGAAGAAATACATAAGGTATCAAAAGATTACATCCTTTCCCAACAAGAAATCAAAGATCCTACCTTTTCTCCCTTGAAATGAAGAGATATAACGCTCTGATCTTTAAATTACAAGTTTCTCTATCTAAAATTCTAATTATATTTCTCCAAAAGTGTGAAAATTCTATTTATACACATTCAAGAATTTCACAGTTCGCAAAGCGAACCTATCATTCGCAAAGCGAATGGTAAAAATAGGCAGCTGAGGTGCCTCTGTATAGTTAAACCGCCACAAAATTATTTCATAACTTCGCAATGCGAAGGATAGTTCGCAAAGCGAACACTCACTTTCATGTTCGCAAAGCGAACTTTAGTGTCTTTTTCCTCTGCCATAATTCTGGGACCATTCACTGGGACCTCGCCAGAGTTCGCAAAGCGAACCTTCGCCTGCATGATCGCAATGAGAACTTGCTGATGTTTTCCTCTGTTCTTTGGCAGCTTGCATCAATTCTTGTGTCTTACAACTTTGATCAATTAGTGCCTTTTCCTGCACAATAACTCACACATTACTAGCACCAAAGGTATATTCACGATGTTAGAAGAACAACAACAATCACGAGTAAAACTAATGAAAACATGAGAATTGAGTAGAAAAAGTGCCAAGAAAAATAGTTCATTTTAAGATAAAAATCTGCACCTAACAACTCTCCCCAACTAGATTTTTGCTTGTCCTCAAGCAAAGTATGCCTCTCATTGAAAACAAGAGGATTTGCTAAAGCTTATGACTCAACCAAGAATAGATGAAAATGCGCACAAGCAACGTTCGCCACTCAATAGAATAGAACAATGACAAAGAATTAAGTTCTTAAACAAACATCATGGAATGGTTCAAAGAACAACTAAATTTTCATACTTGAATCACTCTAACACTCGTCTTCAAAAATAAGAATGAAGAAATTGACGCGTTTGCAACCGCGGGGAAATTTCTCTCACCTGACAAATAATGCTAATAGCAATCTAATTCATACAACATCTATCAAAAAAAGAAAATAGGGAAGCAAAAAATCACTAAGGGCTTCAAAGATTGTAACTTGGTCGGGTTCACAACAAAGGGACATTTCTAAAGGCCATTGAATCAAAATTGCCGATGCAAAAAGAAACATTCACTATACATGGTATTTACATATCACAACTTCATTCACCATTTTCATTCCTTTACCACAAACCTTCTCAAACTTCCTTATGCACAATTATTTCATTCTCTATTTTTCTTATTCAAACAAGCACCCTTTTTCTTTTATTTTTCACGTTTATATTCACACTTTTTCTTTTCATGCTTGCTTGAACTTTTTCAAAAGTTTATAGCACCCTACAAATCTTCTTTTTCATTCTTCCCAACTTGAATTCAACCAAACCTCAAGTGAATGCTCATTGCTTTTTAAGGCAACAAAATCAAATTAAAACAATGTGCAAAGGTTCAAGAAGAAATTTTTAGAACCTCACAAAATTCAATGATGAACTAAACTTTCAAATTATGTACATAAACCAAGTTCATCACTAAAATGAGATCTAAACTATTTTAGGCTCAAAGGGGTTAACGAATTCTCACTACTCACGGGTAAGGTACTTTCGGATACGGTCGTGCTCAATATAAACAAATGCCTTGATCATTTCTAATGCTTCCACAAAATCACAATAATCAACAGATAAAGCATGAATCAAACGTATTAAACAAAGTTATCAGTCATCCAAGCATTTAGTAAACAATGGAGGTTTCTCACAATATGTCGCTTTTGAACCTAAGTGAGACAAGCATTCAAACAAGTTGCAAAATGAAACAAGAATACACATTTGCACAAAGAACAAAATTCTTAAATCATTCTAACATTCTATGAAGCGGTACAATTTACCTCGCAGACATTCAAATCTCACCATCCAGACTCGGTCGAAGCTTCATTGAATATTTTTATACAAATAGCAACCAATCTAGAAGAAGTTCTCATCATTCCTGATCACACTAGAGAACACATAAAAGAAAACAAATACATATAATATAAACAAACGTACAAAGCTCAAAAATATAGAAACTATCGCAATCCAACTCAATATCTAAACGCCGATCCCTGGCAACAACGCCATTTTGTTGAAACTGTATTACAGCAGCAAGCAAAAACATTTAAGTAACCCAGTTTTGTCGTATCCATGGGGATCAGTGCGAGGGAAAGAATATCGTTCGACGGTCTCAATGATTCTAAGCTTATGGTTCAAAAGTTTTGATTTAAAATAGGAACCAAAATTAAATGTAGAAAATGTAAAGACGGAAAATATAAAGTAAAGACTGAATTATAAACAGAGCCTTGTTGGAATTGGATCTCATCAATTGATAACACATGCATTCTTCTGACCAATTTTATACATAAATCAAACATTCATCTGATATCATCATGTATCACTCACGACATACATATCCTCTTAATCCCCGCATATTATGAGTGATTTTATACCGATCAATAATTGCACTCGCACATCACCAATCAATACAAAGCATTTAAAGCCTACATGAATGTTAAGCCTACATCCATTTCTAGTCTCAAGACTCAACAGATATTACTATAACATCAATATCAAACCAATGAGTAATTCATATACAAAGTCAATGATCAAAATACGTACACATGATTAATCCTTTTTTACATGCATTCAACTAATTTACCCCATGGATGTGAACAAAGTTAGTCATCAATATTCTCAAGCACCCTCACGATATTGTTTGTCAAGCGCTATCGCGGTCTCTTTTTACATTAATTACTAGAAGCTATTCAAACTAACAATCTACACAATGCTAAAAAGCTGAGATGCAAATGAATATCAAATCACAAACATTGTCAAAACTTTACTCATTGATAAATGAACATCTAAGATCAAGGATTTGAAAGAGGTTTTGTCAAGACCAACAAATCAGCAATCAAAGACAACCAAAAATAGAGAATCAAAACTTGTTCACAAACATAGATTAGAAAAATACATAAGGTATCAAAAGATTACATCCTTTCCCAGCAAGAAATCAAAGATCCAACCTTTTCTCCCTTGAAATGAAGAGATATAACACTCTGATGTTTAAATTACAAGTTTCTCTATCTAAAATTCTAATTATATTTCTCCAAAAGTGTGAAATTTCTATTTATACACATTCAGGAATTTCACAGTTCGCAAAGCGAACCTATCATTCGGAAAGGGAATGGTAAAAATAGGCACCTGAGGTGCCTATAAATAGTTAAACCGCCACAAAATTATTTCATGACTTCGCAATGCGAAGGATAGTTCGCAAAGCGAACACTCACTTTCATGTTCGCAAAGCGAACTTTAGTGTCTTTTTCCTCTGCCATAATTCTGGGACCATTCACTGGGACCTCGCCAGAGTTCGCAAAGCGAACCTTCGCCTGCAAGATCGCAATGAGAACTTGCTGATGTTTTCCTCTGTTCTTTGGCAGCTTGCATCAATTCTTGTGTCTTACAACTTTGATCAATTAGTGCCTTTTCCTACACAATAACTCACACATTACTAGCACCAAAGGTATATTCACGATGTTAGAAGAACAACAACAATCACGAGTAAAACTAATGAAAACATGAGAATTGAGTAGAAAAAGTGCCAAGAAAAATAGTTCATTTTAAGATAAAAATCTGCACCTAACAACTCTCCCCAACTAGATTTTTGCTTGTCCTCAAGCAAAGTATTCCTCTCATTGAAAACAAGAGGATTTGCTAAAGCTTATGACTCAACCAAGAATAGATGAAAATGCGCACAAGCAACGTTCGCCACTCAATAGAATAGAACAATGACAAAGAATTAAGTTCTTAAACATACATCATGGAATGGTTCAAAGAACAACTAAATTTTCATACTTGAATCACTCTAACACTCGTCTTCAAAAATAAGAATGAAGAAATTGACGTGTTTGCAACCGCGGGGAAATTTCACTCACCTGACAAATAATGCTAATAGCAATCTAATTCATACAACATCTATCAAAAAAAGAAAATAGGGAAGCAAAAAATCACTAAGGGCTTCAAAGATTGTAACTTGGTCGGGTTCACAACAAAGAGACATTTCTAAAGGCCATTGAATCGAAATTGCCGATGCAAAAAGAAACATTCACTATACATGGTATTTACATATCACAACTTCATTCACCATTTTCATTCCTTTACCACAAACCTTCTCAAACTTCCTTATGCACAATTATTTCATTCTCTATTTTTCTTATTCAAACAAGCACCCTTTTTCTTTTGTTTTTCACGTTTATATTCACACTTTTTCTTTTCATGCTTGCTTGAACTTTTTCAAAAGTTTATAGCACCCTACAAATCTTCTTTTTCATTCTTCCCAACTTGAATTCAACCAAACCTCAAGTGAATGCTCATTGCTTTTTAAGGCAACAAAATCAAATTAAAACAATGTGCAAAGGTTCAAGAAGAAATTTTTAGAACCTCACAAAATTCAATGATGAACTAAACTTTCAAATTATGTACATAAACCAAGTTCATCACTAAAATGAGATCTAAACTATTTTAGGCTCAAAGGGGTTAACGAATTCTCACTACTCACGGGTAAGGTACTTTCGGATACGGTCGTGCTCAATATAAACAAATGCCTTGATCATTTCTAATGCTTCCACAAAATCACAATAATCAACAGATGAAGCATGAATCAAACGTATTAAACAAAGTTATCAGTCATCCAAGCATTTAGTAAACAATGGAGGTTTCTCACAATATGTCGCTTTTGAACCTAAGTGAGACAAGCATTCAAACAAGTTGCAAAATGAAACAAGAATACACATTTGCACAAAGAACAAAATTCTTAAATCATTCTAACATTCTATGAAGCGGTACAATTTACCTCGCAGACATTCAAATCTCACCATCCAGACTCGGTCGAAGCTTCATTGAATACTTTTATACAAATAGCAACCAATCTAGAAGAAGTTCTCATCATTCCTGATCACACTAGAGAACACATAAAAGAAAACAAATACATATAATATAAACAAACGTACAAAGCTCAAAAATATAGAAACTATCGCAATCCAACTCAATATCTAAAGGCCGATCCCTGGCAACAGCGCCATTTTGTTGAAACTGTATTACAGCAGCAAGCAAAAACATTTAAGTAACCCAGTTTTGTCGTATCCACGGGGATCAGTGCGAGGGAAAGAATATCGTTCGACGGTCTCAATGATTCTAAGCTTATGGTTCAAAAGTTTTGATTTAAAATAGGAACCAAAATTAAATGTAGAAAATGTAAAGACGGAAAATATAAAGTAAAGACTGAATTATAAACAGAGCCTTGTTGGAATTGGATCTCATCAATTGATAACACATGCATTCTTCTGACCAATTTTATACATAAATCAAACATTCATCTGATATCATCATGTATCACTCACGACATACATATCCTCTTAATCCCCGCATATTATGAGTGATTTTATACCGACCAATAATTGCACTCGCACATCACCAATCAATACAAAGCATTTAAAGCCTACATGAATGTTAAGCCTACATCCATTTCTGGTCTCAAGACTCAACAGATATTACTATAACATCAATATCAAACCAATGAGTAATTCATATACAAAGTCAATGATCAAAATACGTACACATGATTAATCATTTTTTACATGCATTCAACTAATTTACCCCATGGATGTGAAGAAAGTTAGTCATCAATATTCTCAAGCACCCTCACGATATTGTTTGTCAAGCGGTATCGCGGTCTCTTATTGCATTAACTACTAGAAGCTATTCAAACTAACAATCAACACAATGCTAAAAAGCTGAGATGCAAATGAATATCAAATCACGAACATTGTCAAAAGTTTACTCATTGATAAATGAATATCTAAGATCAAGGATTTGAAAGAGGTTTTGTCAAGACCAACAAATCAGCAATCAAAGGCAACCAAAAATAGAGAATCAAAACTTGTTCACAAACATAGATTAGAAGAAATACATAAGGTATCAAAAGATTACATCCTTTCCCAACAAGAAATCAAAGATCCTACCTTTTCTCCCTTGAAATGAAGAGATATAACGCTCTGATATTTAAATTACAAGTTTCTCTATCTAAAATTCTAATTATATTTCTCCAAAAGTGTGAAAATTCTATTTATACACACATTCAGGAATTTTACAGTTCGCAAAGCGAACCTATCATTCGCAAAGCGAATAGTAAAAATAGGCACCAGAGGTGCCTCTAAATAGTTAAACCGCCACAAAATTATTTCATAACTTCGCAATGCGAAGGATTGTTCGCAAAGCGAACACTCACTTTCAAGTTTGCAAAGCGAACTTTAATGCCTTTTTCCTCTGCCATAATTCTGGGACCATTCGCTGGGACCTCGCCAAAGCGAACTTGCTGATGTTTTCCACTGTTCTTTGGAAACTTGCATTAATTCTTGTGTTTTACAGATTTGATAAATTAGTGTCTTTTCCTGTACAATAACACACACATTACAAGCACCAAAGGTATATTCACGATGTTAGAAGGGAAGAAAAACAACAATCATCTGTAAAACTAATGAAAACATGAGAATTGAGTAGAAAAAGTGCCAAGAAAAACAGTTCATTTTAAGGTAAAATCTACACCTAACAACTCTCCCCAACTAGATTTTTGCTTGTCCTCAAGCAAAGTATGCCTCTCATTGAAAACAAGAGGATTTGCTCAAGCTTATGACTCAACCAAGAATAGATGAAAATGTGCACAAGAAACGTTCACCACTCAATAGAATCGAACAATGACAAAGAATTAAGTTCTTAAACAAATATCATGGAATGGTTCAAAGAATAACTAACTTTTCATACTTGAATCACTCTAACACTCCTCTTCAAAAATAAGAATGAAGAAATTGACGCTTTTGCAACCGCGGGGAAATTTCACTCACCTGACAAACAATGCTAATAGCAATCCAATTCATACAACATCTATCAAAAAAAGAAAATATGGAATCAAAAAGATCACTAAGGGCTTCACAGGTTGTAACTTGGTCGGGTTCACAACAAAGGGACATTTCTTAAGGCCATTGAATCGAAATTTCCAATGCAAAAAGAAACATTCACTATACATGGTATTTACACATCACAACTTCATTCACCATTTTCATTCCTTTACCAAAACCTTCTCAAACTTCCTTATGCACAATTATTTCATTCTCTATTTTTCTTATTCAAATAAACACTCTTTTTCTTTTGTTTTTCACGTTCATATTCACACTTTTTCTTTTCATGCTTGCTTGAACTTTTTCAAAAGTTTATAGCACCCTACAAATCTTCTTTTTTATTCTTCCCAACTTGAATTCAACCAAACCTCAAGTGAATGCTCCTTGCTTTTTAAGGCAAGGAAATCAAATTAAAACAATGTGCAAAGGTTCAAGAAGAAATTTTTAGAACTTCAAAAAATTCAATAATGAACTACACTTTCAAATTATGTACATAAACCAAGTTCATCACTAAAATGAGATCTAAACTGTTTTAGGCTCAAAGGGGTTAACGAATTCTCACTACTCACGGGTAAGGTACTTTCGGATACGGTTGTGCTCAATATAAACAAATTCCTTGATCATTTCTAATGCTTCCACAAAATCACAATAATCAACAGATAAAGCATAAATCAAATGTATTAAACAAAGTTATCAGTCATCCAAGCATTTAGTAAACAATGGAGGTTTCTCACAATTTGTGGCTTTTGAACCTAAGTGAAACAAGCATTCAAACAAGTTGCAAAATGAAACAAGAATACACATTTGCACAAAGAACAAAATTCTTAAATCATTCTAACATTCTATGAAGCGGTACAATTTACCTCGCAGACATTCAAATCTCACCATCCAGACTCGGTCGAAGCTTCATTGAATACTTTTATACAAATAGCAACAAAATCTAGAAGAAGTTCTCATCATTCCTGATCACACTAGAGAAAACATAAAAGAAAACAAATACATATAATATAAACATATGTACAAAGCTCAAAAATATAGAAACTATCACAATCCAACTCAATATCTAAACACCGATCCCCGGCAACGGTGCCATTTTGTTGAAACTGTATTACAGCAGCAAGCAAAAACATTTAAGTAACCCAGTTTTGTTGTATCCACAGGGATCAGTGCGAGGGAAAGAATGTCGTTCGACGATCTCTATGTTTCTAAGCTTATGGTTCAAAAGTTTTGATTTAAAAGAGGAACCAAAATTAAATGTAGAAAATGTAAAGACGGAAAATATAAAGTAAAGACTGAATTATAAACGGAGCCTTGTTGGAATTGGATCTCATCAATTGATAACACATGCATTCTTCTGACCAATTTTATACATAAATCAAACATTCGTCTAATATCATCTTGTATCACTCACGACATACATATCCTCTTGGTCCCCGCATATTATGAGTGATTTTATACCGATCAATAATTGCACTCGCACATCACCAATCAATACAAAGCATTTAAAGCCTACATGAATGTTAAGCCTACATCCATTTCTGGTCTCAAGACTCAACAGATATTACTATAACATCAATATCAAACCAATGAGTAATTCATATACAAAGCCAATGATCAAAATACGTACACACGATTAATCCTTTTTTTACATGCATTCAACTAATTTACCCCATGGATGTGAACAAAGTTAGTCATCAATATTCTCAAGCACTCTCACGATATTGTTTGTCAAGCGCTATCGCGGTCTCTTATTGCATTAATTACTAGAAGCTATTCAAACTAACAATCAACACAATGCTAAAAAGCTGAGATGCAAATGAATATCAAATCACAAACATTGTCAAAAGTTTACTCATAGATAAATGAACATCTAAGATCAAGGATTTGAAAGAGGTTTTGTCAAGACCAACAAATCAGCAATCAAAGACAACCAAAAATAGAGAATCAAAACTTGTCCACAAACATAGATTAGAAGAAATACATAAGGTATCAAAAGATTACATGCTTTCCCAACAAGAAATCAAAGATCCTACCTTTTCTCCCTTGAAATGAAGAGATATAATGCTCTGATCTTTAAATTATAGGTTTCTCTATCTAAAATTCTAATTATATTTCTCCAAAAGTGTGAAAATTCTATTTATACACATTCAGGAATTTTACAGTTCGCAAAGCGAACCTATCATTCGCAAAGCGAATGGTAAAAATAGGCACCTGAGGTGCATCTGAATAGTTAAACCGCCACAGAATTATTTCATAACTTCGCAATGCGAAGGACAGTTCGCAAAGCGAACACTCACTTTCAAGTTCGCAAAGCGAACTTGAGTGCCTTTTTCCTCTGCCATAATTCTGGGACCATTCGCTGGGACCTCGCCAAAGCGAACTTACTGATGTTTTCCTCTGTTCTTTGGAAACTTGCATTAATTCTTGTGTCTTACAACTTTGATCAATTAATGCCTTTTCCTGCACAATAACACACACATTACAAGCACCAAAGGTATATTCACGATGTTAGAAGAACAACAACAATCATGAGTAAAACTAATGAAAACATGAGAATGTAGTAGAAAAAGTGCCAAGAAAAATAGTTCATTTTAAGGTAAAATCTACACCTAACAACTCTCCCCAACTAGATTTTTGCTTGTCCTCAAGGAAAATATTCCTCTCATTGAAAACAAGAGGATTTGCTCAAGCTTATGACTCAACCAAGAATACATGAAAATGCGCACAAGCAACGTTCACCACTCAATAGAATCGAACAATGACAAAGAATCAAGTTCTTAAACAAATATCATGGAATGGTTCAAAGAACAACTAAATTTTCATACTTGAATCACTCTAACACTCCTCTTCAAAAATAAGAATGAAGAAATTGACGCGTTTGCAACCGCGGGGAAATTTCACTCACCAGACAAATAATGCTAATTGCAATCTAATTCATACAACAGCTATCAAAAAAAGAAAATATGGAAGCAAAAAGATCACTAAGGGCTTCAAAGGTTGTAACTTGGTCGGGTTCACAACAAAGGGACATTTCTAAAGGCCATTGAATCGAAATTGCCGATGCAAAAAGAAAAATTCACTATACATGGTATTTACACATCACAACTTCATTCACCATTTTCATTCCTTTACCACAAACCTTCTCAAACTTCCTTATGCACAATTATTTCATTCTCTATTTTTCTTATTCAAACAAGCACTCTTTTTCTTTTGTTTTTCACGTTTATATTCACACTTTTTCTTTTCATGCTTGCTTGAACTTTTTCAAAAGTTTATAGCACCCTACAAATCTTGTTTTTCATTATTCCCAACTTGAATTCAACCAAACCTCAAGTGAATGCTCCTTGCTTTTTAAGGCAAGGAAATCAAATTAAAACAATGTGCAAAGGTTCAAGAAGAAATATTTAGAACCTCAAAAAATTCAATGATGAACTACACTTTCAAATTATGTACATAAATCAAGTTCATCACTAAAATGAGATCTAAACTGTTTTAGGCTCAAAGGGGTTAACGAATTCTCACTACTCACGGGTAAGGTACTTTCGGATATGGTTGTGCTTAATATAAACAAATGCCTTGATCATTTCTAATGCTTCCATAAAATCACAATAATCAACAGATAAGGCATGAATCAAATGTATTAAAAAAAGTTATCAGTCATCGAAGCATTTAGTAAACAATGGAGGTTTCTTACAATTTGTGGCTTTTGAACCTAAGTGAAACAAGCATTCAAACAAGTTGCAAAATGAAACAAGAATACACATTTGCACAAAGAACAAAACTCTTAAATCATTCTAACATTCTATGAAGCGGTACAATTTACCTCGCAGACATTCAAATCTCACCATCCAGACTCGGTCGAAGCTTCGTTGAATACTTTTATACAAATAGCAACCAATCTAGAAGAAGTTCTCATCATTCCTGATCACACTAGAGAAAATATAAAAGAAAACAAATACATATAATATAAACAAATGTACAAAGCTAAAAAATATAGAAACTATCGCAATGCAGCTCAATATCTAAACACCGATCCCCGGTAACGGTGCCATTTTGTTGAAACTGTATTACAGCAGCAAGCAAAAACATTTAAGTAACCCAGTTTTGTCGTATCCACAGGGATCAGTGCGAGGGAAAGAATTTCGTTCGACGGTCTCTATGTTTCTAAGCTTATGGTTCAAAAGTTTTGATTTAAAAGAGGAACCAAAATTAAATGCAGAAAATGAAAAGACGGAAAATATAAAGTAAAGACTGAATAATAAACGGAGCCTTGTTGGAATTAGATCTCATCAATTGATAACACATGCATTCTTCTGACCAATTTTATGCATAAATCAAACATTTTCCTAATATCATCATGTATCACTCACGACATACATATCCTCTCGGTCCCCGCATATTATGAGTGATTTTATACCGATCAATAATTACTCTCGCACATCACCAATCAATACAAAGCATTTAAAGTCTACATGAATGTTAAGCCTACATTCATTTCTGGCCTCAAGACTCAACAGATATTACTATAACATCAATATCAAACCAATAAGTAATTCATATACAAAGCCAATTATCAAAATACGTACACACGATTAATCGTTTTTTACATGCATTTAATTAATTTACCCCATGGATGTGAACAAAGTTAGTCATCAATATTCTCACGCACTCTCACGATATTGTTTATCAAGCGCTATCGCGATCTCTTATTGCATTAATTACTAGAAGCTATTCAAACTAATAATCAACACAATGCTAAAAAACTGAGATGCAAATGAGTATCAAATCACAAACATTGTCAAAAGTTTACTCATTGATAAATGAACATCTAAGATCAAGGATTTGAAAGAGGTTTTGTCAAGACCAACAAATCAGCAATCAAAGACAACCAAAAATAGAGAATCAAAACTTGTTCACAAAAATAGATTAGAAGAAATACATAAGGTATCAAATGATTACATCTTTTCCCAACAAGAAATCGAAGATCCTACCTTTTCTCCCTTGAAATGAAGAGATATAAAGCTCTGATCTTTAAATTACAAGTTTCTCTATCTAAAATTCTAATTATATTTCTCCAAAAGTGTGAAAATTCTATTTATACACATTCAGGAATTTCACAGTTCGCAAAGTGAACCTATCATTCTGAATAGTTATACAAATTCTATTTATACAAATTCTGAATAGTTAAACCGCCACAGAATTATTTCATAACTTCGCAATGCGAAGGATAGTTCGCACAGCGAACACTCACTTTCAAGTTCGCAAAGCGAACTTTAGTGCCTTTTTCCTCTGCCATAATTCTGGGACCATTTACTGGGACCTCGCCAGAGTTCGCAAAGCGAACCTTCGCCTGCAAGTTCGCAAAGCGAACTTGCTGATGTTTTCCTCTGTTATTTGGCAGCTTGCATCAATTCTTGTGTCTTACAACTTTGATCAATTAGTGCCTTTTCCTGCACAATAACACACACATTACAAACACCAAAGGTATATTCACGATGTTAGAAGAACAAAAATAATCATGAGTAAAACTAATGAAAACCTGAGAATTGAGTAGAAAAAGTGTCAAGAAAAATAGTTCATTTTAAGGTAAAATCTGCACCTAACACTAACCTTGCATGTTAGTCCCTTTTTCCGTCATACCAAAAACTTGTTCCACCAATCCAAAACCATATCTCACCATTTCACTGATCATTTCTAATTATTGAACAAAACAATCAGGATGAAATACTTAAAAACAAACTTTTTAAAAAATGTAAAATGAAGAAAAAATTACACTAAATATCTTTTAAGTTATTTTTGTATTACAAGTTGGTCTTTTAAGTTTTTTTTAACAACTCGCTTTTTTAAATTACCAAACATGTGCACAATTACCCTTTTTTATTAGAGTGTATGTGTTAATTGTGCATATAATTATTTTTAATGGTATAAAAATGATGAACTGCAACAAAAAAATACAACAGTCACAAATATCTAAATGTACAAAATATAGAAAAAATTGTCGAAATCAATTTAAAAATTTAAATTGTTAGAAAAAAATTTATATAACTAATTTGTTTCACTAAAATATCTTTTGGTGTAATTTTGATTAGAAATTATAAATTGAAATGATGATTCATTTTGAGACAATATATTTAAAATCAATTACTCAACGGGTAAAGTATTGAATGAAGGGTAGGTAAAACCAATCACAATTCAATGCACCCAAAACCAAGTGGCAGTTCTTTTACAAACGGAACTCAATTTTGTGGTTTTGTCCCACTCTATAGTCCACCCTCTTCTTAGCTGTCCATGCCCTGTCCCCGCGTATAGTGACTACTCTAAAAAAACAATGAATTCTGTCCAAACTTGGCAGGCACCTAACCGCCCAAACCCATGAAATTGATTACTATCATTTTTTTTTTGAAATTGATTACTATCATTTTTTTTTTTGAAATTGATTATCATTAAAGGGAGGTAAAAAATCATAATTGGAATAACAACGCGTAATCTTAGCTGGTACCACCACTCACCCTCCACCATAATTTGACTTCACCAATACCACCTATTAACTCCCCTTCTTCCCACCTTCCTTCCACTACACTCTCTCACACTATATATACCAAAAACCCCATCTTACTTTTCCATCAATCTAAACTCAACTCACACCATTTCCCACAACACCTCCCTTCAACTTCTAATTGCTTTCCACATTGCAAAACCCAAATGGCATCTCTTAACATAAGTATCATCTTCACTCTTTATCTCACTATTTCACTGCTTCATTTGATCTCAGCTAGAAAGCTCACTGAAACAGAGCAACAACTTAAATTTCAATACCACAAAGGTCCTCTCCTAACTGGCAAAATCTCCATTAACCTCATTTGGTATGGAAATTTCAAACCTTCCCAAAGAGCCATCATCGTTGATTTCATAACATCCCTCTCTTCTCTAAAACAAACAACAACATCACAACCCTCCGTTGCCACGTGGTGGAAATCAATAGAGAAATACGATCAACTCACCAATAACAAGAAATCAGTTAATCTTGCTCTCTCCCTCGGTGCTCAAATTCTCGACGAGAATTACTCTTTAGGAAAATCTCTCACAACTAACCAAATCATTAAACTCGCTTCTAAAGGACAACAGCAGAACGCCATCAACCTTGTTCTAACAGCTTCCGACGTGGCAGTTGATGGTTTCTGTTCAAGTAGGTGTGGAACACACGGTTCTTCTTACGGTGCCCGCGTGAACGGGAAACAACACAAATTCGCTTACATTTGGGTTGGAAACTCTGAAACTCAATGTGCTGGTCAGTGTGCTTGGCCATTTCATCAACCAATTTATGGTCCACAAAGTTCACCATTGGTTGCACCAAACAATGATGTGGGGCTCGATGGAATGATTATAAACGTGGCTAGTCTTTTAGCTGGAACCGTAACAAACCCTTTTGGAAATGGATATTATCAAGGACCAAAAGAAGCTCCATTGGAAGCATCTTCAGCATGTACTGGTGTTTATGCAAAAGGGGCTTATCCTGGTTATGCCGGAGATGTTTTGGTGGATAAAACAAGTGGTGCTAGTTACAATGCAAATGGTGTTAATGGGAGAAAGTATTTGTTGCCTGCTATTGTTGATCCTAAAACCTCAGCTTGCTCTACATTAGTATAGAGAAATACTACTGAGTTTGTCTTAGTTGTTAGGCAATGAGATATTCTTTGATTTGTTCCTTCATTCAATTCATTTGTTATATTGTATTATATAAATATGAAATCGAGTTTATTGCTACAATATATATTTAGGTGAATTCAATTACTATAATTTTCAATATATATTTTGACTTTGTTTTTTTAATTGGATATTGACTCAGTTTGTCAATGAAATCGAGTTTATTGCTACAACATATATTTAGGGAAGTATGTGTAGTTCCAGACCAGCTTGCTCCAATGGTCAGATTAACTCAATTTGTTAATGAAATTATAAGCATTGTTGAGGGCCAAGTAACTATAGTCCAAATGTTTCCAACATATTTTGTCCACAAATCATCCACGGGTGTATGACAAATGTAGAGAATAAATATTATTGAGATTATTGAAGCCCAACTTAAGATTTTTAGGGATCTCCCGTTTCTTGTTATTGAGGAAGTTACAAACTTTAGTATATAAGCATGCCATGAACAATGGACTTGACTAGTTGTATTGTTCAGTAGTAGAAAGGAGGAAAGCATTCTCAGCAGACAACTTGATCTTGATTCTACTTGCACTGAATTGAAAATATTTGACCTTAGGATTGGCTCTAAAAATTGGAACCTGTTAAATTGTAATTCGTAGTGTCTAAGTGTGTCAAAGTCGAAGTAGAAGTCAAGTGTCGAAGTCGAAACTTTCATTGTGTCGAAACAGTTTGTTTCACACAGATTTGTTTTGATAAGATTTGATATGATTTAGATTAGATTTGATTTAGTTCAAATAGATATTTTGGGCCTTTAGCGTTTTGGGTATTTGTAAATCTAAATCTATAAATAGGGAGTATCCATTGTACTTTGTAATATGCAGAAATATAACAAGCAGTGAAGATAATCACAGTGTTTGTATTCACAGTTGCAAGTTTGCAAGTGAAATAGAATCTGAAATCCCACAGTTCGTGGGTAACATTTTTCTCCAAATATTTCTCCTTTCTCTCGTTTCTTTTCTTGCTGTTTTGTTCTTCATCTTCTTCATTGCAATTGCGTATTGTGTGGGTTGTTATCAATCTTGAGAACAAGATTGAAGAGGAATTCCCATAGTTTGTGGTGAATTTCCAACATCTGGTATCTAGAGTTCCGGTTGCGATTCAAGAAAGAAAATCGTGATGGCTATGAATCATTCAAATGGGCACTTTCCAGCGACCCTACCAATTCTCAAGAAAGATAATTATGAGAATTGATGCAAGCAGATCAAGGTGGTTTTCTGTTATCAAGATCTTTGGGATCTTGTGAAGGAATGAGTAACACCGCTTGGGGAGAACGCGACGGATCAAGAAAAGGCTGCACACAAAGAGTTGAAGAAGAAAAATTATAAAGCACTCTTTATAATTCACCAGTGTGTTGATCTAGATAACTTTGAAAAATTTAGTGATGCAAAGTCAGCGAAGGAAGCATGGGAGATTCTTGAAAAGTCGTTTGGAGGCGCAGAAAAGGTGAAAGAGGTGAGGTTACAAACTCACAAGAGAACCTATGAGTTGCTTCAGATGGAAGACAACGAAAGTATTACAGATTTCTTCACCAGAGTTACAAAGTTGGTGAATCAAATCAAGGTATGTGGAGAGGTGTTGACATCAAGATCAGTTGTTGCAAAGATCTTGAGGTCATTGGCTCCAAAATTCGACCATGTGGTAGTAGCCATAGAAGAGTCGAAAGATTTGTCAGTATTGAAGAAGGAAGAGCTTCAAGGGACGCTTGAGTCTCATGAACAAAGAATGGCTGAAAGAACTGCAGGAAAGTCGAAAAGTGATATGGCTTTGCAGGCGCAGTCAGAAAAGGAAAGGAAAGGCAAAGGAAACGTGAATGGCAACAAAGGTAGAGGAGGCTACAACAATTTGACTCAGAAGAAACCCTGGAACCAAGGCAACCAAAGAGGTGGTGCTGCAGGTAAAGGAAGAGGTGGTGGTCGAAAGCCAGACAAAAGTCACATTCAATGTTTCAATTGTCAGAAGTATGGTCACTATGTTAATGATTCTCCAGAAAAGAAGAGAAATCAAGAAACTGATGCAAAGCTGACGAAACATAAAGAAGCTGATGGTCACAACAAAAGATGAAGAAAGATTCCAAGATCAGTGGTACTTGGACTCAGGATGCTCATCACACATTACTGGAAGGAAAGATTGGTTTGTCAACATGAAGCCCTCGTCGAAGAACACTGTGAAGTTTGCAAATGACAACACTCTAGCAGCTGAAGGTGTTGGTGATGTTCTGATTATGAGGAAAGATAGCAAGAGGTCAACAATTTCCAATGTGTTGTACATACCAGGCATGAAGAGTAATTTGCTCAGTATAGGGCAGCTTGACGAAAAGAACTACAAGGTAGTTGTCGAAGACAAAATGATGAGAGTTCTCGATGCAGGTGGTAGGTTGATCTTGAAGGCTCCAATGTCTCAGAATAGGACCTTCAAGATTGAACTCAAGGTGATGGAGCACAAGTGTCTAGCAACAGCAGCCAGCAGAGATGAGTGGTTATGGCATTTTCGACTAGGCCATCTCAACTTCAATAACATC
Source organism: Lathyrus tuberosus (assembly GCA_022829125.1). Lineage (NCBI taxonomy): Eukaryota > Viridiplantae > Streptophyta > Magnoliopsida > Fabales > Fabaceae > Lathyrus > Lathyrus tuberosus. Next base: position 1,176,260 of record JALAZF010000236.1, on the reverse strand, counting down.
AGAGAGCTGAAGAGAAGAAATATGGTTTCAGGATTACCAGAAATCGACATTCCAAGCGAAGTCTGTCAGGAGTGTGTTCAGTCGAAACAACACAAGAATAGCTTCAGCAAGGATGCAGGAAGGAAGTCGAAGGCAATTCGGGAAGTCATATACTCTGATGTATGTGGTCCAATCCAGGTGGATTTAATTGGTGGCAACAGATATTTTGTCACGTTTGTAGATGTTTTCAGTCGAAAGTTGTGGACTTACCTCATCAAGAAGAAAAGTGATGTGATTGAGGTATTTTCTAGATTCAAATCCATGGTCGAAAGATAGAGTGGTCGAAAGCTGAAAATTCTGAGGACAGATGGTGGTGGAGAGTATGTGTCGAAAGAGTTCGATGCATTATGTGAAAAAGAAGGGATTGTGCATGAGGTGATGCCACCCTATACACCACAGCAAAATGGAGTTGCAGAACAAAAGAACAGAACCATCATGAATATGGTGAGAAGTATGTTGAATGGAAAGCATCTACCCAAAGAATTATGGGGAGAAGCGGTTTCGACAGCAACATATATTTTGAACAGATGTCCGACGAAGAAGCTTGAAGGAATCACACTAGAAGAATGTTGCTCTGGTGTCAAGCCTAGCCTCAGTCACTTGAAAGTGTTTGGATCTATAGCACACAGACATGTGCCAGATCTGTTGAGAAGGAAGCTTGATGACAAGTCGAATCAGATGATCTTGATAGGATATCATTCGACTGGAGGTTACAAGTTGTTCGGCCCAGTGAATAAGCAGGTAGTGATCAGCAGGGACGTGATCATAGATGAGGGATTGAACTAAGAATACCAAGAAGGATTCAGTGAGAATCTCTTGTGAAGAACTAGCCAATGAAGTCGAAAGAGAAGTTCGACAGGAACCAGTCGCGGATGAAGCAGGTTCAATCAGACCTCGACGAACAAGACACATGCCTGCAAGGTTGCAAGAATGTGTAGTTACATCAGATGATGTGGTCGATGAAGAGGGTGAGCTGGTATATTATGCTTTCTACGCAGATGTCGAACCAGTCAATGCAGCTGAGACATTGAAAGATTTGAAGTGGGTGAAAGCGATGAATGAAGAGTTAGAATCCATCAAAGTCAACAACACCTGGTCACTTGTCGAATTGCCTCAAGGCAAGAAGGAAATTGATGTGAAGTGGGTTTACAAAGTGAAAGTGAATCCCAGAGGAGAAGTAACTCGACACAAGGCAAGACTTGTGGCGAAAGGATTTCTACAGAAGGAAGGAATCGACTTCGATGAAGTGTTCGCACCTGTTGCTAGAATCGAAACAATCAGGTTGGTTGTTGGTCTAGCAAATATGAACAATTGGCACACATGTCAGATGGACGTGAAGTATGCATTCCTTAATGGTCCCCTAGATGAAGAAGTTTATGTCGCACAACCAGCTGGGTATGTGAAACGAGGCGAAGAAGGAAAGGTGTACAGGCTGCATAAAGCCCTGTATGGACTTAAGCAAGCTCCAAGAGCTTGGAATAAGAAAATTGACAGCTTCTTAAGGGAGAAGGAATTTGTGAAGTGTACAATAGAGCATGGAGTGTATGTAAGGAGAAGCAATAATGAATTGCTTATACTATGTCTCTATGTCGATGATTTACTGATAACAGGGAGTTCCAAGAAGGAGATCGAAGATTTCAAACATGACCTGAGTTAGGAGTTTGAAATGTCAGACTTGGGAAATCTCTCATATTTCCTTGGCATCGAATTCTACAAGACTAGTAGAGGTTTGATGATGCACCAAAGAAGATATGCAGGCGAAATACTCAAGAGATTTGAGATGCAAGATTGCAACCCAACTTCGACTCCAGCTGAGACCAGATTACAACTGTCGAAGGATCCAAAGGAAGATGATGTCGACCCAACCCAATATAGAAGACTTATTAGGTCACTTAGATACCTTTGTCACACAAGGCCTGACTTAGCGTACAATGTGGGTATGGTAAGTAGATTCATGCAGAAGCCAAAGGTATCACACCTAACAGCGACGAAGAGGATACTGAGGTATCTGAAAGGGACTATCGACTACAGCATTTTGTTTCCTGCAGCTGATGAAGGGAAAGAATGCAAGTTAGTGGGATACACCGACTCTAGTTGGTGTAGTGATGCTGAGGATAGAAAATCCACAACTGGATATGTGTTTATGTTAGGTGGTTCACCAGTTTCTTGGAGTTTGAGAAAGGAGCCAGTAGTGGCATTGTCATCATGCGAAGCATATATAGCTGCTTCTCTTTGTGCATGTCAAGCAACTTGGATGGTGAACTTGGTCGAAGAGATTACAGGGAATAGTCATGGAGCAATTACCATGAAGATAGACAACATGTTAGCTATCAACTTGGCGAAGAATCCAATAGCTCACGGTCGAAGCAAGCACATCGAAATGAGGTTCCACTATCTTCGAGAGCAGGTAGCAGAAGGGAAGATGAATCTAGAACACTGCAGAACTGAGAATCAGATTGCAGATATCATGACGAAGAGAGTGCAGGTCGAAGCCTTTAGAAGACTAAGAGCCATGATGAATGTAGATAGCTTAGACACAATAAATTAGGTGGTGTGTTAAATTGTAATTCCTAGTGTCTAAGTGTGTCGAAGTCGAAGTAGAAGTCAAGTGTCGAAGTCGAAACTTTCAGTTTGTCGAAACAGTTTGTTTCACACGTATTTGTTTTGATAAGATTTAGATTAGATTTGATTTAGTTCACATAGATATTTTGGGCCTTTAGAGTTTTGGGCCTTTGTAAATCTAAATCCATAAATAGGGAGTATCCCTTGTACTTTGTAATATGTAGAAATATAACAAGCAGTGAAGATAATCACAGTGTTTGTATTCACAGTTGCAAGTTTGCAAGTGAAATAGAATCTGAAATCCCACAGTTCGTGGGTAACAGTTTTCTCTAAATATTTCTCCTCTCTCTCGTTTCTTTTCTTGTTGTTTTGTTCTTCATCTTCTTCATCGCCATTGCATATTGTGTGGGTTGTTATCAATCTTGAGAACAAGATTGAAGAGGAATTCCCATTGTTTGTGGTGAATTTCCAACAGGACCCCCGGGTACAAGAAAGGGAGGGAGCCAATGGCGAAGCCAACTGAGAAGCAATATGGTTATGTTTAGCAGGATTTATAGCTCCTACATAAAAGATAAACTTTGCATAATTACACAATTGACCAAAGCAGATTGCACTTCTTTTCAAAATATTGTCAATGATTTTGATTGATTTTATGTTTCCCTTATAGAAAAGAATTATATTGTCATCATAATGCATATGAAAAGGGGCTTTGAGCCTCTGACATTTCTAGTTCCATTCACGAGCTTGATTTTTGACTCAGAGACCATATGGGAGATTCCTATACTTAAGACATCTTCATGAAGTAAAAAAAGAAGAGGTGATAGAAGATCTCCATGTCTCACACCTCTTTGACAAATGAAAAACCTATTTGCCTACCATTGATATAGATATGGAGAGGAAAGATGATTGAAGAATGGTGTGAATCCAATAGATAAATTTCATATCAAATCTAAAGCACCTGAGGACCTTAAAGATAAATTTCCAATTTGAAGTGTCAAAAGCCTTTCAAATGTTTATCTTAAGGGTTGCATTGCCACCAAATCACTTTTTATCTAATAGATTAACTACTAAGAAAATGCATATCTTACTATCTTTGTCTCATAAAAAGTGTTTTATTTACACTTTTTTTATGTCTCAAAAATAAATGTTTTTTTTATAATATCAATAAAATATTTTTTATTTTTTTCCACCACTATATTTCTATTTATTAATTTTCATGCTTTTTAATTACTCCACTAACTATAATAAATAAAGGTATTTTAGTAAAAGATATTATTTTTATCATTAAAATCAACACATCTAATCATTTTCTTAAGAACCGCGCAGAGTACAAATAAGATATTTATTATGAGATGGAGGGAGCATGTTTTTACTTTTAATGTATCCCATTTTGCTTAGGATATAATAAGGGAATGGATGGTTTCCTTCACAAGATCATTATCTTGCAAAATAGAAGATGTGATAAGTAAATCCTTGAAATGATATATCACATGCTTAAGTTAACTATAAGCTACTGATTAGTTATGAGTTCATTGTTATGGTTGATAGTAGAAATGAGTTTATTTGAAATCTTGATCTTGACATATCTGTAAAATAATATGGTGTTCCTATCACCATCAGTACTCCATTTGATTCTATCTCTATCCTTGAAAAAAGGTTCCTCCAAATTCAAGGCAAAATCTAGCTCATTTTGAGCAAAATTTTCTTGAGCCTGAGCTACATGAGTATGACCATTAGTATTTAGTATTTATGTCCTGCTGAATGAGTTTCAAAATGGCCTCAACATTCCTGAACTTGTCATGAACATTACATAAGAAAATTTTCTTCAAATATTTTAACTTCATTTTTTATAGATTTTTGACCTTCTTGTCTAGAATGAACATGAGACGACCATCCGCCTTAGTTTCCCAAGATTTGGCAGTAATATTTTTGCAGTCCTTATGAAGAGAGCACATTTTCATAAACCTTAATGTGGAAGAGAACCTAGTATCATTCATCTTAAAAATGAGAAGAGGATAATGGTAAAAGCTAGTTTTATTGCATATAGCCATATCTAGCCGCTTCTCAGTAAGAGTTTTACCACTTCTGTCATTGGACTAGGTGTGATGATTTCTAATTGTATGCAAATGAATCAAATGGTTGGAATTAGACCAGTTTAATAAATCTTCCATATACAGTCTAGAAGGTTGAAATGAGTCTTTATACTCATGAGCACTAACACTAGAATTGTAGTCCCCTTAGAATATGATAATTTTATATGGGCCTAAAAAAGGGACGACCCCTAATAGAGCATTCAGAATTTAGTAAAACAATATTGGGCGAGCGTCCAAATGGGAAGTATTTGCTCGAAGCACACTTTGTCCTCCCAAAGCGCCTTCGTCGGTCGGTTGGCCTTGGCCTATTCGCCCGATTTCGATGTAGCATGTGAGGTGTTCAGAGAATAATTGTCTGGAAATATCAGTTAAAGGGAAAACCATCTCCCACACGATTTAAGGTATAATGAGTCTTCCTTTACTCCCATGTTTCTCTGATCATGGAGCTAGGCAAATTGTTTTATGGCTTTCTAGCCCAGGCCCAAGAAGTCTTCTATAAAAACTGCAATCCCATAGTTGAAAGGATATTCACCAATTCCATAAAAACATATAGAGTCACATAATCCTTACGTGAGTAGACTCTCCTTCAACTATTGTGCTTTAGCAAGTATAATTGATGTCTGCAGCGGGCCCCTAGTAAAATTGATATGGGCCACACTCACCGTCATTCCATAATCCACCTCAGTCGCCTTCCTCGACATGGTACTGAGACGAGGTACAATGATATCTATCAACCTAGACATATCCATTTACACCATATCGGTGGAGTTTGATAGAGGCAAAGAATCTAACTCCTCCTGCAGAAGATACACTCGACAGGTTCTGGTAGTGGAAGGTTCGTCTACCATCCTCAAACCTTATACAAAAAGAAAGTCAGAGCTTGAAATCATATTCTTTGACAAAGACACCGCTGACATCTGTCCTCACGACAATGAACCCATGGTAATTACGATGCAGTGTAACAATCGGGATATAAAATGGGTATTGGTTGACCTAAGAAACTCATCATATGTCACTTATTGGGAGATATTTGAGAAGTTTCAGTTGGATTCGGACGACCTTCGAATGTTCCAAGGTTCTCTTTTCGGGTTATATGGTGCGTGAGCCATATAACTCTTAAGAGAGTGTTTGGGCACAATGAGATTGCAAAGATGATCAAGGTCGGGTATCTTGTGATAGATGTTTCCTGTTCATACAACATCAATCATATGATGGATTGCCTTCAAAATTTTAAAGGTCTCCATGTCGACCTTGTACTTAAGCATGCAGTACTCGCTACCTAACAGGTGGGTCAGATTAGTCCAAGGTGATCAAGACTCTGCCCAAAAATTTTACCAAGATAGCGTGAGAATAAGAATGGCGACGATGGGTGAAAAGATCGTTCTACAACAAGGCGTGCAAAGAAAGAACCTTTTCAAATTAGATCCCAAGATAGATCCTAAAAAAGAAATACTAACACCCATAAAACATCTAAAGGAGGTCCAGATTTTTCCCCAAAGAATTTCACACCACCAAACCGGGCACCTCCTTCACCATTGATTCCACAATAATTGAAGAGGGGAAGTTCGTCACCATGCTAAGAAGGAACATTGATTTGTTCGCTTGGTCCCTCGACGACATGCCAAATATAGACCCTAAGGTGCTTGGACACCCCATTGCCATTGATTCCACTTTGAAACATATGACATGTAGGAAATATAAGTTTAACAAATAGAAGCGGGCGATGATCAATGTTAAGGTTGAGAAGTTGAAGAATGTAGGCTTCATAACTTAAATCAAGTACCCGACTTGGTTGGCTAACCTTGTTCTAGTTAAGAAGTCATCAAATAAATGGAAGATGTGTGTCGATTTCATTAACATAAATAGAGTATGTGCTAAAGATCTACACCCATTGTCAAACATTGATTGGTTGATTGATGGGTCCTTAGGTTATAAGACTCTAATATTCATGGATGCTTACTTCGGTTATAACCAAATAAAAATGTACCCCTTGGACGCACCAAAACGATTTTCATGTCCAATCAAGGTAATTATTACTACAACGTGATGCCATTCAGACTGAAAAACACAAGTGATACTTATCAAATTCTAATGGACATAATATTCTCATATCAAATAAGGCGTAATCTGGAAGTCTATATTGAAAATATGTTTGGTAAAACCCCTAAATAAGGAAGCCACTATGAAGATTTGAAGGACATCTTGGACCTAGTTAAAAGAAATAATATGTGATTGAGTGCTCCTTCGGGGTTCAAACTGACAAGTTCTTGGGATTTATGTTGACGAGAAGAGGAATTAAGGTGAAATATAATAAATTTAAGCGATCATTAACATGATGAGCCCTTCCAACATCAAATAAGTTCAACATCTAACTTAGTGCTCGCTGCCTTATCTCGTTTTCTTTCCTGTTCTAGTGACAAAGTATTCCTCTTCATCGTTACTCTAAAGAAAAATGAAAATTCAAGTGAATAAATGAATGTGAGGAGACGTTAACAAAAATGAAAGTCACTTTTTGGCAACACTGCCCAAACTATAATGCCTAGAAGTAGGTACACCCATATACCTATATTTATCAGTTACTAATAAGGCAAGGAGCTCTGTGCTCATCCAGAAGAAAGACAATATGGAACAACTAGCCTGCTCCGTAAGCAAAACAGATACGAAACAAGTGTCATACCCAAAATTTTGACCACCAAGATTTCCCATCATTGTGCAAATCATCACCACAATATGGATGCACCTTCATGCCTCTTCAATCTCCTCAAGGATTGTTAAGCATTCACTACAATCAAGAATTAGTGTTTGAGCCCTCTCAGAGCACTTAGACAAAGGATAAATTAAGAATTGACATGATCTTCAACTTGTCTAGCCTCTCAAGCACCCATAAAGGATCAAGAGGAATCCTACATCAAGAATCAAGCACAAGGTTGCAACATTCCAAGTGGATCAAGCCTAAAGATCGCCAGTATCACCAAATTAGGGTTTTGGTCGACCAAGGCCTCTGGATGAAAATTTTCATTTGGGCATGGGCCAATACTTCAAAACATGATCCAAAATTCTCAAACAAACCTTATGAGTCCCATCCTCAAGTCAAAATGGCCTCAGAGGAAGCATTCATAAAAAATCAGGAATTAGGGTTCCTTGACCTAATTCACACCTAAGTTGACTTTTAAGGCAAGACATGAATCAAGACCTCAAGACATGATTTGAGGGCCTCAAATACACCACATTGATCCATTTGGAACAATGGATTAATCCAAGGAGCTTGATTCACAGGTTTCATTTTCATCTGGACCACAATTAGGGTTTTGAAGAAAAAGTCAAATGTACCTTTGACTTTGGACCAAGACATGTTCCCAAACCTTGGGACATGATTCAAGACACCCTAAAACACCTATGGAATCCATGAATTAGGTTTGAATTAGGTCAAGAACTTGATTGCATAGAAGATCACACAATTTGGAATTCATCTAACAAAAAGTCAACTGTGCCCAAAATCAAGTTTGACTTTTTGAAAATTTTCACAAATATGGCTCCCCTAAGTAAAAAACAATGTTAATGAATGGTTTTGATCATCATCCATCAAGAAAAATCAAGAAAAATAGGGATACTTGCAAAATGGGCAACCTTAAGAAACTTAAATTTTTCTAAGTTATGGAACAAAATGGATTTGGTACCAACTTTGCAAGGTCATAACTCCTAAACCCCAAGGCCTTTTTCTTCCATATAAAGCTTAAATGAAAGTTCACATGACATACTTTAAAAGTGTCAACTACAAAAGATTCCAAATCCTCATGGATTTTGAGTTATGGATTGATCAAAATCACAAAAACATAAAAATGATCACTTTTTCCAACACTTAGTGAAATTTTGAACAGAATCTGTCTTGAATTTTCACCAACTCTGAGGCCATTTTCACCTTGATCCAAGCTAAACCAGGTCCATTGGTGGACATCAGAGTTAAAGTATGTCATGAGAGCTTTCCAACAAGTACCAGATCATCTCCAAATTCAGTTTGAGCAGGGAGTTACAACCCTTGGAACATGGCACCAAAAACTGATTTCTTCCCAAGGCAGCTTATAGGTCATTTGCTCGAATTGGTTAATTTGTGCAATTACAAGTATTGTAATCCTTCTTGAAACATTAAGGATCAGATCAAGGCAAAAGATCTCTGAGCCACAAGCCTCCTAAGACAAAAGATTATCATGTATGCATGTGACATCTAATGATGCAAAAGCCAAAAACTTCAAAGTTGTCATGGAGCATTCAATGGATGCATGGACTGAAGCAAATCCAACTGAATGAGTCAAGCCTTATCCCTGCAACAGAAGTCCATAGGCCTGCAAGATTGACTCAAGTCAATGGCTAGAGGAGACTTGAGATTCCTTTTGAAAACCAATGGACAATGGACTGTACCAGCCTCCATTCACTATTGCTCCCAAAACAAACTTGCTCTACTATAAATAGAGCTTCTTTCTAATCAATTCAGGTACACCAAAGCACCATAACACATGATTTCCTCAAAATCTCTTTCAAAAAACCAGAAATGCCTTATTTTGCAAGTCACCATCGAATTTTGAGTTAGAGAGCAAATCCACGTCAGCTTATGATCCAAACACATCCAATATATCATATATAAGTTGTTCAAACACCCATCCTTCATTTGTAATACCAAAATCACAAACCTCCATAGCCATCCTAGAGGTCATTTGCAGTTGAGGTACCACAGAGTGATCCAGGTGCTTTCCATCCATTCCAAGCATTCATACACCTTACATAAGGTCTACTGAAGCTGTCTAAATCATTGCATAACATCTGTAACATCTCCATCATCAAATTCAATCACCAGCTACAAGAAATAAGCCTGAAGCCTTCAAACTCTATATTACATGCATCGTCAATTCATTTTCATGTTACCAATTTGTTTCTGGTAGTTCATAGAGTGATAACCCTCAATCAATTTCCATGTTTCAATCGTGTTTAGAATTTCATGATAGTTTTTGCAAATTCTAGGGTTTCTGTATTCATCACAATTATCTCACTCCACACTTAAAATAAATGAAATTAAGTACCACCATCGTGTTCCTTGATCAAAAGCGAGCAAGATTGATGTTTGAATCATTTGATTTCATCATTTATTCAATGAGATAGAGAGGTTTTTGCAAATCTGGAAAACCAGAGCACACGCGACCAAGAACATGTGTTCTTGGTGCCCTTTTTTGAATTTTTGAATATTTGAATTTTAGTTAATTCTATTAATTGATTCAAAAATTAATTTCTCTTTGGATTTTAATGTTTTTTAATTAATTCTTTTTTTCAAAATTCACCAAAATGTTAAAATATTTTATTCTACAAAAATTCCACAAAAATGTTATTTATTTTATATATTTAATATTTTTGTAAAGAATTTATTTTTATTTGTTTTTTAGCATTTAAAAATATTTCTTTCTCTTGATTTTTCAAATTCAAATGATTTTCAAATCATTATATGGATAAAAAATAATTTTTCAAACATTAATCCAAGATCACAACTCGTTTTTCATACATGTTTGATAATTTTGATCATTTTAATTGATTTTTATTCAAATTAAAATGCATTTTTAAATCAAATTAGAGTTTTTATTGTTTTTACCCTCACAAACATTTTTTAAAAACACTCTTGGGCCTCTTGGTAGAGTGTAAGTCCCATCCCTTTGTAAATAAACCATTTTTGGGCCTCAGTCACTGTATAAGTCCCAATGCAAATTTTAAAATCTCGGCGCGATCGCTGTTTTCAAATAATTTTCATCTGGGCCTCCCCTTGTGTTATAAGCCTCATTTTTCTCTTTTTCTAACACTTTTTAGGCCTCTAATAGAGTGTAAGACCCAACCCCCTTTGTACATAAATCATTTGGGCCTCAGTCATTGTATAAGTCCCTACGCGATTTTCAAAACAAACGGTGCGATCGCTATTTTTCATCTGGGCCTCTCCTTGAGATATAAGTCACATTTCTTGTATAAAAATAAACTCTTGGGCCTCTAATAGAGTGTAAGACTTATTCTCTTTGTAAATACAATAATTTGGACCTTAGTCATTGTATAACCCCCTTTGTGGTTTTCAAAACCACGACGCGATCGTCGCCTTTTCAAAAGAGATCATCTGGGCCTCTCCTTGAGTATAAGCCCCAATCTTCCTTTTAAAACAAATTTCCTTTTGATTTAGATTCAAATTCAAAGTTTTATCAAAACTTTCTTCAATTTCTTGAATGACTAACCATACAGCTGTAGTTACTATGCTTGCACTTGCACAACTGTAAGTTCCACTATCTTTTCAATATATACTTGTTTTTATATTTCATCTGTATATATATATATATATATATATATATATATATATATATGCTTGTGTATACTTGCTTAGAGTTTTCCCCAGCAATTAGGTCTAGGTTTAGATCAAACTAGTGATTACTCTTTCAACATGGTCAAAACTAGTTCCCCATAGGAAATTCCAAATACAGTCTTGCCTCATCTTGGGCTTATACAATATGGAACAGAGAAATGCATTATTCCCGGTGAAACTTTTCTCAAGACTGTCACAACTTAGAAATATTTGTATAAGAAATTCATTTCCCCAAAGAGGATTATTTCCTGGTGAAACCTCTTTTGAATTTATTCAAACCCTAGAACTGTTATGCAAGGAAAGGACTTATTCCCGGTGAAATCTTTCTTGAACTTTTCTCAGGTTTGGACCCACAGGCTTCCTAAAAGCATCCCCAGCCTCCTCTTGGGCTTAGTGCAAGGATCCAAAGGCTTCTTAGAAGTTCTCAGCCTCCTCTTGGGCTTAGTACAAGGACCCGAAGACCTTCTACAGGTATAGGACATAACTTAGTCATCTCTATTAGTTCAATTCTCCGGAGAGTCAGAATTCGAAAACACTAAACCATTCTAGGGTTGTTTCTCATCCCTTAAAACCTCAGCCTCCTCTTGGGCATCATACAAAGATTATTCTCCAACTAAGAGTCAACCTCTTCATACAAGTAAGACTTGGAAAGTCTCACCTCCTTTTAGATCTCACAGAGACCCTCAAATTTCCTAAAAAACACAGAAAAAACTCTGATCATTTCATCAACATACCAATCTCCAGTAGAGTTAAAACCTCCATAGGTTTTCAAACTCAATCGTTAAGTTTTCATTTTGAAAAAAACCCAGCCAGGGTCAATTTACCATCAATAAAACCCTAACAAAATCAGAACCTCATGGTATCTGATACTACAGCTCTCCCTTCAATCCCCACAAAGAGTATACCCTTTGGATTCCCCAATACATATGGGACCTGCCTCTGGATTACAACAGTCCTCAGCAGAAGCTAGCCTCCTCTTAGGCTTCATATAAGAATTTCCCCAACCAGCCTCCTCTTAGGCTTTGTATAATGATTTTCCTTAGTAAAGTCAACCTCAATCTTGGGCTTTGTACAAGACAGATAAAAACCTCGCCAGTGGAGTCCATCTCTTTTCAGCCTCAATCTTGGGCTTTGTACAAGACAGATAAAAACCTCCCCAGTAGAGTCTATCTCTTTTTAGCCTCAATCTCGAGCTTTGTATAAGACAGATAAAAACCTCTCTAGCAGAGTCAATCTTTCAGCCTCAATCTTGGGCTTTGTATAAGACAAATATAAAACTCCCTAAGCAGAGTCAATCCTTTAGCTTCAACCTTGGGCTTTGATCAAGGCACACAAAAATCAACATCCCCTCAGAGGAAATCAAGAGTTCTCTATGTAGGAAGACATTTCTCTGTACATCACATATCAAAACAGACAATCAAAAAACCTAATTTCCAGATAACTGCTGTAAGTGGCACACTTGTTGATTCAAAAATCCAAGCTATAGTCCCTTTTTTTATCCTGGTAAACTTCCTCTTTCATCTAATTGTTTTAAGTGGCAAGCCTCTAGATTATTTATATCCAAGCCAATGTCCCTCTCTTAGCATGAAAGACTCCTAAGGAAAAATAACATTGCTCTACACTGAGTTAAAGTTTATTCCTTCAGGACACCTCCCTTATAAAGGAAATTATGGCATTGCTGGATTCCATATATTCCAGTTAAAGTAATTCCCCTTTATAACCAATCCTTCAACAACTATGATGAATAGGTGAGATATCTCCCCTTAGAGATGACAAATTCTCTCTTAGTCAAACCTTTAGCTTCAATCTTAGGCTTTAAACAAGACACAAATACTCAGATAGCTTCAATCTTGGGCTTCGAACAAGATACCAAACAACTTTTCCTCCCATAGAAATAGGAGGAACTACGATTGCTCTAATTTCCCAGTTATCTTTATGGGAATACGTAGGCATAAGATTACGAAATCTTAGCGAGCACACAAATAAAAAACTTTAGGTCCAGTACCTTACCAAAAACAACGGGAAACCTTAAAACAACAAAAACACTCTCAATACTCCCAAAGGAGAAACTTTCCCAACCCATGACAAAAAAATAAACACTAGAAAGTATTCAAAAAACATGTCATAAAAGGTCTATGGATAACCATATATACACTGGGTTAGTGACAACTTCCCTTTATATAACCTGACCCCGACCCCCTAATCTCTTAGCATTTGTTAAAGAAAACATTTGCGTGCAAGGTTAGTTTTAGATAGCTTCCCTTTCCTTTCAAGCTTCATAGGATAAATAAGAAATCAGAAAGTAGCACCCAATTCCAACTATTGCAGTAAGGTGGTCGCGTCACCGACAAAAATCGCACGCTACAACAAGGTATCAAAAAATTGAGAGACTAGTGTTGGCGGTCTTGATTACTACAAGGAAACTCAGACTATATTTCTAAAGGCATTGTGTGATGGTCAAGACCAACTATCTAATCCACCATATCCTAAAAAAGTCGGATCTAGCATTTAGAATGGAATCTTTCAGTTAATATATTCGAGCAAGACATCCATTTAGTGCCTAAATGAAGCATAAAACTCAGGTGTTGGCGGACTTCTTGGCATAGTTTAGTTCACCTATGGGTAAGGAGGTCCCCCATGTATAAATAATATAAGTAGATGGCACCTCAAATATGATGTAAGGTGGTGCTAATATAGTTTCAGAAGACCCAGAAAACCTCCTCACAAGCCATCCCTAAGACTCAAGTTCAAATCCAGAAACAACCAAGTTAAGTATGAAGCCTTAATTGATGGTCTCAATATCACCATCGAGATGGGCGCTTTGAGTCTCAGAGCTAGGAGTTACTCACAACTGATTAAAAAATAAGGTTGTTAGGGAATATTAAGCAAATGAGGCCCAATTGATCAAATATCTCATAAATATACAACAATTATCTAGTCGTTTCAAATTTTTTGAAGGGATATTTGTGTCTAGGGAATATAATTCTCAAGAAGATCTCTTCTCAAAGCTTGCAAGCACTAAGAAACCTGACCATTATCATACAATCATATAAGAAACTCTAATCGCCCCTGGTATCAAAATAAAAGAATTTATCGCCATCGAAGTCACCTAACCCACGAGTTGGATGGTTCATATAATGCGATACTTGATGATAGATGAACTCCCTCTAGACAAGGTTAAAGTGAAGAGAATTCCAAAAGCTCACAGCTAAATATACTATGGTATATGGAAAAATCTATAAAATGAGAGTAATAAAGGTATTGTTGAAAATTTTTAGGTTCTTATAATTATTAAGAAACTTGAGGATATTGTAAGTGATATTTTTTCCAACAATATCGCAATAGGTTTGATAAAACCTAGTTGGGATGCCATCAGGACTAGGGGTTGCATTGCCTTTGAGTTGATTGACATCTAGAAGAATTTCCTATTGGTTGAACGAATTATCAAGGTTATTGTCCATATCAATAGAGCACTTTTGATAGTTGTTAGGAAAGCAATAATTATGAATATTGAGCTCTTCAACAGTGAATTTTTTAATATAGAATTGCATAAGGGTTTCTTGAATTTCCTCCTCTTTATTAGTGATAACATCATTTCCATTATTAATATAAATAATTCTATTATGGTTCTAGGTAGCTTTTTGATGGAAAAACTTTGTGTTTCTATCTTCCTCTTTAAGCCAGTAGTATTTAGCTCGTTGGGCCCACCAAACTTCTTCTTTTTGGAGCAGAGAGTCGATTTTATCTTGAGTCTCTTGGAGTTGAAAAAGATTCATGTTCTGGTTATTATTGTCTTGTAGTTTCTTGTGGAGGAGACTTAGCTTGATTATCTCTTTTAAGGGGTGGGCAAGCCCAATTCCATTGAGTGTCCAAAGTATAGGATAGCTTGTGACTGATATCCTGGTTGTTATTGGAGTTCCAAGTCTCGACTATAAAGTGGTTGGTTTCCAAGGACTCCAACCATATATTCTTAAACCTTTAGGCCTTTTGTATGCCCTTCTTTTCCTACGTTGATACTAGCTCTCTTGAAAAGAGAGAAAAATAAGGTTATGTTCTGACTTGTATTTGGGAAGGTGTGATTTTTTGTAATGGGGGAACATAGCCATCAAACCTTTTGTCGCCATGTTGTCTTTATATCCTAAATCAAACTTATGAAAAGCATTAAAAGTATCACTGGAAACATGCTTTAAGTGGGGGTCTATTGGGTTTCCCCCTCTTTCTCAAAAATTACTAAAAATCAAGTTTAAATCTCCAAAAATAAGCCAATTAGAGGGGCTGTGTCTTTCGGCCAGGTTATCAATCATAGAGCACGTAAGACCTTTTTTATTGGACTTGGGATAGCCATAAATAACATTCCCTCTCCACAAAATAATATCAATGTTATTATCACCATTATCATTATTATGAGACATAATATAGAAATCAATAAAGTTTTTAGTAGAATCCGTGATCATGAGATTAACATCATTACTCCACATAAGGGTAAGACCCCCGACCCTCTAAATACCATTAATACCACTACTGATACTATAAAAACTGGTTAGGGTACCAATTCTAGTGAGATTATTGAACCCAATATCATTGTTATACTTCTTAGTTTCATACAAAAACAAAGTATTGGGAGAGTGGGATCTTATCAACTACTTAAGAGCTCTAACCAATTAGGGGTTTCCCAACCCCCTTCAATTGCAGGCTAGGATCTTCATCCTTCAAAGGCTACCTTGTCCATGAGGTAGACCATGATTGTTGATGAACTTGTTGAAGGTGCGAGAATGACACAAGAAATGGGGGTTTGAATTGTGTATTTACTCTTTTGACAACTTTTTGCTTCTTATTGTCAAGGCTCTTAGGATAACATTAGAGTTTGTTGAGAGACTCTGACTAGCGCAACTACATTCAGACTTGATAGGTATGAAACGTAAGAACCATCATGAGTCTGAACATAAACTACACTCCTCAGAACTTACAGTGCGGAAGCTTATCAGAGTTAGGCTGCAAGGTTCTGACTTGCTTGTGTAAGGTTCTGATACTCAATATAGGAGGATAAATAACGAAATTAAGCATAAGAGTAAAGAACACATGATATATCCTAGTTCACCACAAAGGCTAATCCAGTCCACCCTCCTCAGGTGATTTCTCCTTGAACACAAGGTCTTAATCCACTATAGTCAATCTCGATTACAGATGCACGGGCAACAGCCGGTGACTAACCACTTGCACAGCCGCACTGTGACTAACATGCAATGAACCGTTCAGGGATTCAACTTAATGAATATAACGAACATTGACCTGCAGGTTCCAATCTCGCAAGATCTACTGCTAGGCTTTCACAACTAGACGTTCAGGGATTCATCGCAATGAATATAACGCTACTGGCCCTATTTCAGGCTTTTCCCACAATGACATCTCGCCATTGTCTTCTCGAGTCTCCGGTCACACTAACCACTCAAGGAATACTAATTCAACAAGAATTATTTTAACTAGAGATTACAATAATGCTTCTTAACAAGCAGATTACTCCTAAGTTTAAGTACAAAGAACACACAAGTGTTCAAGCAAGATGTGAGCAGCAGCTCCTTGCTCTCCTAAAAAACTACACAGATGTATAATGATTTGACAGTTGTTGACATCTTATAGATCTTCTTCTTCTTTGTCTTCTTGGGTGAGCAAGCTTTGAGCAACAACTCCTTGCTTCAGATCTTCAATGTAGCGCTGACGAGAAGGTGGTTGATGACTTGACTGATTTACAATGTTGTCTTCTTCATCAACAACTTCTGTACCAATTCATTGTTGTTATGTTGAATGATGATCTTTGAGCTTCAACAACAATGGCCATGTGTAAATGGTGATAGCTTTGGATATTCTAAGTGTTACAACGAGAACTCATCGTTGTTTCTATATTCACACAATGACTTGATCAATTCTCCTTTGATGGAATGAATCGATGCCTTCAGAAGCGAGAACTCTTTCCTTTAAATAGCCCAGTAGAAATATAGTCATTTGAAATACTGTTGGCTGTTGGAAAAGAGACGTTGTGTAATAATTAGCTGTACTGACACATCTCCTTTTTGCTATGGGAGAAGTGACGGGATATCTTCTTGAGCAGTGTGTACAGTTGTTCACAACGGTAATATTTTGACTTCCAAACTTCAGAGGCTTCTGATGGTAAATTGATGAAACATGAGTAGAGCCTTCTTAGCAGGATATCTGATACGTCAAGTCTTCAGTCATTTGAAGAAGTCCATTAGGAATCAGTCTTCAGAACTTCAACACTTGCCTTTGAGCACGTTATCCTTTACTTCTTCAAGTCTTGCGAAACTTCAGAACTTGTCCATTAGGAATCTATCTTCAGAGTCTTCAATACTTGATCTTCAGAACCTTAATCTTCGGAACACATAAGTCTTTAGAGTCTTTCTGCACTTGGTCTTTAGAGCCTTCCACCTTTAGAACTTCAAGTCATGAGAGTCTTCAGCACTTCGGTTCTCTTCTTCAGAAGCTTCACAATCTTCAGAATCTCGACCACTTTCAGAGAGCATCCACAAGAGCATTGCATCAGCAATATCAGCATCCTTGGATCTGACTGATCACGATCAGATACATAAGCGTTCTTGCTTCTTGCGACTTGTGTCACACATAGTAACTTCGCATATTATCAATTACGCTCATCTAGCTGGTGCTTGTTGGATATGATATTTTCTATAATTATGATCTGCACACAACACACGTTAGAACATAAAATGGTTCTTTCACAAATACGTGTTGTTATCATCAAAACATAGATTGACTTGTAGAGACAACCTTTGCTCTCACAATCTCCCCCTTTTTGATGATGACAAAACCATGTATTTTGATTGAACATTTTATACAAGGTAATCACCAACAAAACATATTCAGAGTCTGGAACAACAGCTCCCCCTGAATGTGTTATCCTCAAAGTTTTTATCTGTGATCATCTAGAATCTTATAAGATCCAAAGACATACAGAGTAACAACTTGAGTTGCCAGAATGAAGAGTAGAAAAGAACTACTTCTCTATCTTGTCTATAAGACAACAGAGAATCTTTAGCATCTTGACTAGTTCATCAGAACTTCCATCTTCAGATCTTCAGAACTCAGTTTCCTTTTGTAGTTGTATTAGAGTTTGTAATCTTCAGAGACTTCTGAAACATTTCTAACTTTCAGCAGATTCATTTAAGCACAAGCAGATCAGTTCTTATCTGATAACATAGCCTCGCTATTCATCAGAGACAGACACCGTCTTTTAAGAAACTCCCCCTGAGTTTCAGACTTGTGAAGATTATAAGATTTATCATTTGAATCTTCTGGGTAGTCTCCCTCTAAGTTCCATAAGTCAGATATTGGGATCTTCAGAATCATAATTCAGGATGGTAAGATTTTAATCACCAATGTCGATCATGACTTTTTCAGAGTTTGACTTTTGAACACAGGTCTTCATCTCAGAACCTTGTTACTGTCACAACTCAGTGGTTCATCAAGGCTTGATTTTTATCAGATACCATTTGAAGGTTTAATTATAGTGGTCAATCAACGCTTGATTCTAAATCTGGTACTCATGATTTGATTCTGGTCTGATACCACGTGATGTGATGAGTCTTATACCAGAGTATGTTGAGTTTGATACCAAGTGAAGAACTTCTTCTCATACCACTTGAGAGGTATTTCCTTAGTGTGCTGAAATGATACTAATGAAGGTATTTTGATAATAATCCATAGCTTTGTTCTGATTGACGAGTCTGATACCAATCTTTGTGTACTGAGTCTGATTACCAATTGTTGATTTAGTCTGATACCAAATCGTTTTCATTTTAATTGGTTTCTGGTAAACATCAGAACTACTTCTTCTTGGATCTTCAATCCAGATCTTCAGACAGCTCTTGGTCTTCTGAATTGCAAAGTTCTTCTGAGTAAGCATCTTGAAATGTATACTTTGTCTTGACTGCTTTCAGAGTTTCTTCTTCTGATACTTAGACAGCTCACAATATCTGAACCAAGTGAGATAGAGATCAAGATAAACTTTGACTTTCAGACAGTTCTCAACTTCTGGACAATACTGGGTAGATCTGATTCTGAACACATGTTCACGAAGTGTACAACTTCTTTCTTTATCTGTCTTAGAATGCCTAGTGAACTTGTTTAGAGTTCCTCGGATAAACATCAAACAAAAAACGTTAGAAGTAACGCATTTTATGTTTTATATGAGTACTTTGTTTGAGTTCTGCATTCTTTAATCAAAATCATTATATTTCTCCCCCCTTTTTGACATCATCAAAAAGTTATAGAGCATCTGAGCATTTAGGCATATGATAGTGAACATAAATAGACTCAAAAGATATTATCATTTAAGCATTAATCATACGAAGGTTGATATGATAAGAAACAGTTCTAGTGATCAACATCTTCAGAGATTAGTTATAGCATTAACACAGAACCACAAAATGATTTTAAAATATAAGGCATAGGTTAAGCTTAATCCTAAAGGTAAACAAAACATAGACCTAATGATGATGGGTTCCTAAGGATTAGACTAGAAGGAGCCTAATGATGATGAGGAAGATGAGAACAAGCTTTCAGAACCATTTGTTCTTGAGGTATGCAGCTTTTCTTCTGCTTGAGTGACATCCAATTTCTTTCTCTTCACAATTTCCTCTGAGATCCATTCATGGAACTCAGTCTAGATGTTTCTCACTTCTAAGGGATCTATGCTTGAACTGGAAGCATCTACTAAGCTATGGATTTTGTTGATGGCATTATTCTTAGATAATGTTAATGCATCATTGACAGTCTTTGATTCTAATGATCATCGTTAGATAATGCTTTAAATGTTTTATTTAAGCAATGTAAGCATCTCAGAGAGTGATAAAAGTTTAAGTTATGGATTTAATACTGATATGATTATAGATGATAAAACAGGAAGCAACATTGATTCATAGATTAAAATGATATAGAACCATCAGCACAAAACTACACAAAAACAATTTGAGATTTACTAAGGTTTAAAGCTTAATCATCAAAATCCTCAACATTGTCCACACTCTGACACCTGGTTTCAACAGGCGAAGATCCTGGTTCAAGCCTGCTGATCAGTCCCCATGCCTTTTCTTTAAGAAGTATTTTAGATATTATTCTTGCATATGGAATGAAGGCATGCATCTTGTTTCGTGAGACTCTGATAGAATGTCTCATGTGGTTAAAGATGGTCTTAGGAAGGTCTATTATAACGTGATGTGTTAAGAGGAAGACGAAGATTTTGTTGTCATGAGTCATAGTGCTTCTTGCAGAAGCACGCGGATGAAGGTTGGTTAAGGAAAACTTAAACCAGGTTTTTGGAGAAGGGAGAAGCTTCTCTGGGTTGTTCGATTCATAAGGAACTGAATCGTCAAATAGAATTCTGCACCTTTCAACCATGCTTAAGTCTGATTGATAGTCATCAATTGTGGCTCCGAAGGAGACACATCCCATGATTCTCTCTATCGAGGAGATAGAGATAGCAATGGGTTGATAGTGGACTTCAGACCAGATAGTTTTTCCATCGTTGCTGACTCTTTCGTAGTTCCAGAATTCTTTAACAAGGTTTTTAAAGATGAGACCATACATGAGTGAGTAATAGCACTGCCAAGACTGAGCTTGCATGCTTCTGATTATTTCCAGACCATAGTTTCTGAGACGAGCAAGGTTTGGCCTTTTCTCAGCAATGTGTATCGAGCGATTTTGGACGCGGTTCTTAAGCGCTGGTCGCTCTCTGCGGTTGAGCTTAAAACTACAGGTCGATTCATTTTTTATCCTATTGTGAGATGAATAAGGAAGGGAAATAGATGTCTCCAATTAAGCCTGCTTTGCATACTGAGTTTAAACAGCGGTCTGTTAGGTTACGGATGCTATCAATGTGGGGGGGCCTTTGTACTGGTTATTTGTATTTCGCCAATACAGGTTCTTTCTTTCTTTTTACCTGGGTAGAAGGTTTCTGGCGGGGAACAAGGATTAGGGTATTAGGACTGGTGCTTTTGAAATACTACTTTTGATTGACGGAGATATGGGATTTGGGTTTTTTGTTGATTGCGCTCGCTAAGATCTTTTCTTTCGATCTTATGCCTACGTATTCCCGTTTACCGAAACAGGGAAATCAGAGCGTTCGTAGTTCCTCCTATTCTATGGGAGGAAATGGGTTTTTGGTGTCTTGTTCAAAGCCCAAGACGTGAAGCGAAAGGTGATTTGTATCTTGTTCAAAGCCCAAGATGTGAAGCTAAAAGGTCTATTTGTGTCTTGTTTAAAGCCCAAGACGTGAAGCTGAAAGACCTCGACTTTAGAGAGAATTTGTCATCTCTAAAGAGGGGAGAAGGAGAATTACTTTAACTGGGATACGCGGATCCGAGAAATGCCATAATTTCCGAAGAAAGGGTTTTAACCTGAAGGAGATGACTTTAACTCAGTGTAGAGCAATGCCATCTTTCCTTAGGAATTTCTCATGCTAAAAGAGGGACAGTGGCATGGATATAGATGATCCAGAGGCTTGCCGCTTACAGCGATTAGATGAAAGGGAAGGAGTTGTTGATGTTTGTGTACTGTGAACGAGGCACAGCTTTGATGCTAAAAGGTTGATTGGATCAACCAGTGGTTTTCTTATACAAAGCCTAAGAGGAGGCTAATTTCCGCTCGGAAAATCATTATACAAAGCCTAAGAGGAGGCTATTTTGTGTCTCGTACAAAGCCCGAGAGAGAGGCTAAAAGTTTTTGACCCAGTGGGGCATATCGTTATACAAAGCCTAAGAGGAGGCTAAAAGAGTTCGACTCTTGCTTAAGGAATTTGTATCTCGTACAAAGCCCGAGATGGAGGCTATTGTAACTGTTTCAGTTGAGTGACAGATCCAATATACTGATTTAAAAGAGAAAATCAGTTCTTATATGAGTAACACTGTACACAGGGATTTAATTTGAGGATCAGGGATATTTCCTTCTCTTTGAGGAAACGGGAAATCCAAAGGGTATTGAGAATATCCGAGTCTGCGGGTTTCCTTCCTATTTAACGAAGGGTGCTTGAGAATGTCTTTGAGACTCAAGGAAGTTAGACTGTCCAAGTCTAGAGTTTTATCTTTCGTACTATGCTTCGAGAAACAGTAGTAGACTCTATGAAAGGATTGTTCTATGAGGATGACTAGGTTCTGTTCCTATACCTCTAGGAGGTCGTCGGGACAATTTGTACGAAGCCCAAGAGGAGGCTGGAATCTTTTAAGAAGCCGACGGGTCCTTGTACGAAGCCCAAGAGGAGGCTATCATTCCCGGAGGAAGAGATCATTATACGAAGCCTAAGAGGAGGCTGTGAATACTTCTAAGAAGCCGTAGTGTCCTTGAATAATGCCCAAGAGGAGGCCGATGCTTTTAAGAAGCCCGTGGGTCTATCATCTCCTTTCCATTAGGAGAGATAACTCTTTTAAAGATAAAAACCACTGGTAAACGTGCGAGGTTTACTATCCAGGGACTTTTAGCTTTTAAAGAGGGTCCCTTAGTTAAGGTCCAAGATTATGACCGTAGTGGGTACCCAAACCCCGAGACATTCAAGGCAAGCTATCCACAAGGAATAGATCAAGTCAGGAAAGTTCGAGAATTGGGAAGAAACTCAAAGATGCCATTCACGGAGAATACATTCATCTTGGGGAGTAGAGCTTCTTGACGATTCCTAAGGAGGACAGCCGAAGAGAAGACTGTATCTGGTGCTCCTATTGGGGATCTAGGCGTCTATTTCTAAGAATAAATGAAACGGCGTCACTTACTTCTAGACATAGTTGCCGGGGAAACTCGAAATATCTATACTATTATTACACAGTAGATATGAGTTTATGAAAGGAGACTTACAGTGAGCAGCCCCACAATACAGTTTATAATATGAAAGCAGTAAATGAAAACGATAACCACTTACTCGGTTGGAGTGCTTCCATGCTGTTTGGTTAGTTGTTCAACAAAGAAAGATTAAAAACAACAGTATATTCAAAATCAAAGGAGAAAGTGCTTTGAAAAAGAAAGATTTGGGGCTTACAGCTCAAGGAGATGCCCTGTTTGACTTTGTACAGCGGGACTTATACAAGTGACTGGGGCCCAAAAAGGTTTTCTGTACAAAGGGATGGGTCTTACACTTTCTCAAGTGGCCCAAAAAAGGTTTAAAGAAAAGAGAGGGGCTTATAACACGAGGGTAGGCCCAAATGATTTTTCGTTTAAAAATGGCGATCGCGCCGAGGTTTTCTTTTAACGCAGAGGGACTTATACAATAAGTGAGGCCCAAAATGTTTTGGTTAAAAAGGGGGTTTGGGTCTTACACTCTAATAGAGGCCCAAAGTGTTTTGAATGGGTCTTATAGCTCAAGGAGAGGCCCAGATGATTTTTGAAAAGGCGACGATCGCGCCGTTTGTTTTTTGACAGTATCGGGACTTATACAATAAGTGAGGCCCAAAGATGATTTGGTAAAAAAAAAGGATTGGGTCTTACACTCTAATAGAGGCCCAAAGTGTTTTGAAAATGATTTATGAGGGTTGAATTAATCCAAAACCCTAATTTATTTCCAAAAAATGTATTTAATTGAATAAAAATTCAATTAAATTGATCAAAAATTATTTTACACATGGGAAACAAATTGTGATCTTGGATTAATGCTTCAAAAATTAAGTATTGACCTACAAAACAAATAGAAAGCATTAAAAGTTGCAAAATCATTGTGGAAATAATATTTCAAATGTTAAAAACAATTAAAATATTAATTCTTTGCAAAAATATCAATTATATGACATAAATAATATTTTTGGGATTTTGTGTGAAAATAAAATATTTTAACATTTTTGTGAATTATTAAAAAAAGAACCAATAAAAAATGATAAAAATTGAAGGAGTTATTAATTTTTCAAATCATTAAAAATAATAGTATGAAAAATAATAAAATAAAAAAGTGATAAAAAGAAGTCTGGGGCGAGGGGGATTCGAACCCCAGACCTCTCGCTTGCTAATACTCACAAAACCAGCTGATGAACCGCTGGGGCGCAATGCCAATTCATTAAATATATGGCAAGTGAAAATTATATAGAGAACTTGGTTGGTTTTCTGAAAATGGCGCCATGGCCATCTCCTTCCCCGAGCTCGTGCATGAAGCACCCTATCTCACTCATCTCTCAACCATTGGACATGATTCAAACACCAGACTCATGCGTTTTTTCACAAGGAACAAGATGGCAATACTCAATTTTATTCATTTTCAGTGTGGAGTGAAATAATCATGATGAACACAGATGAACCCTAATTTGCAAAAGCAATCGTGCAAGCATGGTTATGAGGTCTATGATCAAATTTATTGAGGCAAAACATCCAGCATATGATGATAATCAAATGGCAAAATTATCATGCGAGGAAATATGCATGGATCATGGAGTTTGAGTTTGAAGCTCACCTTGATGCAAGTTGAAATGGAACTTTGCCCAGATGGTGTTCCAGTCATGAATTGATGATCCCTACAGCTTCAATGGATGTTATGGAGTGTGTTGCAAGCTTTGGAAAACTTTGAAATTCTCTGGATCAAGCTGGAGACCTCCACCTGCAAAACTGAAGCAAAATGGCTTGGTTGAAGAGTGATTTTGAGCTGGGAGTGTTGCAGATGTTGTTTAAGCACTTGGACACCTCAAATACATCATATGTGATGTGTTTGAGCAATTAGAATTGATTGCTTATGGCTGAAACTCAAAACCCGATAGTGGTTACTCAAAAACAAGAAAACTTGAAGTTTAAGAAAGAATGAGAGAAAGCAGTGCTGTAACTGGCTTTGGTGTGAGTTGAAGGATCAATTGAGACCTCTATTTATAGGTGATCAACTTTTGTCTTGGAGGAATAGTGAATGGCAGCTGGATCAGATCACATTTGCATGGATTGGCTTGGCATAAATGCCTCTTGAACTAGGCATAACAGCTGCTCCAAATAGATCAGCTATGCCTTGACTGAAATCACATTTTTCAGATGTTTTTAATGTTGTTTAATCAGAGAACTTGACTGAGGAGAGTGAGAATCTTGACAATGCACTATTCCACATAAATGCATTTTGAATTCAAGGCAAAAAGTGCCAAAGTGGATGAATTTCAAGTTGGAAGGTTCTTTGCCTTTTTGACTCAGATTTATCAGTTGGATTAGATGCAATGTGATTGGTTTGAACACAAGTGGCATGCTGATCCTCAGTCTTTGGCTCAAAATCGTGTGAGATAAGCAAACATTCAAACTGATATTTCCAAAACAGCTTGCAGCAGCATGACTTTGGGCATGGATTTTTCTTGGCTCAAGTTGATTCAATTCATGCTGTTAAGCTCTTTGAATTCTTAGCAACATATGCAACAACATTGATGTTTAACTTTGGGACTGATTCAGCTTGCATCTATGTGCAAAAATCCCACAAGTTTTGGTGTTTCAACAAAATTCTGTTTTAGGCAGAATTTTTCTAAGTGTTGGAAAATGGTATTTTTTCACATTTTCAGCCACTTTGGCTCACTCATAGCTCAAAATCCATAAGGAATTGGAGTTAGGCCTAGTTGAAGTTTTTGTAGAGGGCAGTGAGATCTACAATTCAAGCTTTGGATGGAAAAAATTGGCCTTGTGGTTTAGAAGTTATGGTCCTCCAAAGTTGGTACCTTTGCCACTTTATTTTTAACTTAGAAAAATTTCTAAGTTTTATGGTTACCCCTTTTACAAGTTATCTCACTTTTCTTGATTTTTCTTGATGAATGATGATTCAAATCATACATTAACATCATTTTAGGGTTAAAAATCCATTTTGGTGAAAAATCTCAAAAAGTCAAAGTTGACTTTTGTGCACAGTTGACTTTTTATCAGATGAATTCCAAACTGTGCAATTCTTCAGGAAATCATGTCCTTGACCTAAATCAAACTTGATGGACATGTTCCATGGGTGTCACAGGGTATATTCAATCATGTATTAGGGTTTGGGAGCATGTCCTGGTCAAAAGTCAAAGTTACAGTTGACTTTTCCCTTAAAACCCTAATTGTGGTGCAGATGAAAATGAGACTTATTGCTCAAGCTTCTTGGATCAATCCATTGTTCCAAATGGATCAATATGGTGTATTAGAGACCCTCAAATCATGTCTTGAGGTCTTGGCTCATGGTTTGTCCCAAAAGTCAACTTAGGGGTGAATTAGGTCAAGAAACCCTAATTCCTGATTTTTGATGAATGCATCCCCTGAGGCAAAATTGACTTGATGCATGGGTTCATGAGGTTCCATGAAGCATATTAGGTCATGTTTTGGATCATTGCCTTGTGCCCAGATGAAAATTTCCATCTGGAGGCCCTGGTCGACCAAAACCCTAATTTGGTGACACTGTCGATCTTGAGACTTGGTCCACCTAGAAGGGAGCAGCCTTGTGCTTAATCCTTGAAGTGGGAGTCCTTTTTGATCCATTGTGGATGTTTGAGAGATTAGACAAGTTGAAGATCATGTCATTTCTTGATTGATCCTTTGTCTAAGCACTCAGAGAGGGCTTGAAACCCTAATTTTGATTCTAGTGGATGCTCACCTATCTTTGGGGAGACTAATGAAGCATGATGGTTCATCCACATTGTGATGATGATTTTCACAATGATGGGAAATCTAAGTGGTCAAAATTTGGGGTATTACAGATGCCCCTATTTAATCTTCTTGGACCCGAAGGTGTGAATGACGAAGGGATTCAGGCATTCGGGGTGCAAGAGGGTTAAATATCGGAATATCCGAAATTTTGATGGTGGTTATGAATGGTAGCTTACGCATTCATCTTCTTTAGCTAAGCGATGATGCTTAGAAAAGGTAAACTTCCCCTCGATCCTGGTTTCCTACCAAGGAACTGGTCTTAGTTTCTGATTTAAACTTCCCCTCGATCCTGGTTTCCTACCAAAAACTGGTCTTAGTTTCTAATTTAAACTTCCCCTCGATCCTGGTTTCCTACCAAGAACTGGTCTTAGTTTCTGATTTAAACTTCCCCTCGATCCTGGTTTCCTACCAAGAACTGGTCTTAGTTTCTGATTTAAACTTCCCCTCGATCCTGGTTTCCTGCCAAGAACTAGTCTTAGTTTCTTTTGTCAATAAACTTTCTTGACAAGGGACGTTATTCATAGCGGCTTTCCTCAAACTTCTCGCTGAATTTTCCTGGGGAGATGCCATTTGAGTGGAAAAAGTTTTGATGTCAGACTTGCTGGGGAACCCAGTCGTCTGAATTGTAGAGTTGTACAAACTTCTCTGTTGGAGACGCCATTTGTTTCTACTGGGGAAAACGAGTCTCTTGAGAGACTGTTTTCGTTTGGGATTACATCATACTTTTCTCGGGATCTTCCCGGAGAAATGCCATATGATGGGATCCAATTTTGAGGTGCCAATGACCTTCTCATCAGTGGTTTTTCGGAGCAAAACTGGCGTGCTGCCGAATCTCTGATCACGAGGCTTTCTCTGTGGATTTTCCTTAATCCGGGAAAGCAAGGATATCATCTTCAATGGCGAAGAGTGATGCTTATTGAAAGTTTTCTCTGGCTTTTCAGAGGTTCAAGTTATCAAAGTGGTCAAGGACCAACTTCTTTCCAGAATTAAACTGGAAACGAGGTTGTTCAGTCACAGTATTTCCTGACGAGGCAAGAACTGACAACTCGATTGAGAGGACTTCTACCACTAGGGGACAAGACCGACTAGAGTGATAGTGATGCGATATGAAATATGAATGCAAATAAAAAATGCACGATGTATGTATGTATATGCTGACAAAACAGACGCGACATACAGACTAATGGATGAACACAATTGGATACTCGGCCATCGTGGGGCGAAGAAGTATCGTTGATTCAAAATAGCAATTCCACCTTGCTTAGGAGAGATAGTCCCGTTGGGAGCTATGTTGATCGAGCTTAGGAGATGAGAACTCGGCCGAGGCGTGTCAAACGAAACAAGGTCTCTGACACAGTTGATCCCTTCATTCAGGCATACTGGCTTAGAAGGAGTACTTTGATTCTGCACTTTGAAGTTCGCTTACTTCGGGAGAAGCAATCGATGTTCTTCTGATGTTCAACAGTAAAAGAAATTGCCATCTTTATTTTAAAAGCAGAAAAAGTTTTAACAAGTAAATTCATTTTTGTTTTATTTCAAGAATCGTTGATTAAGTTTAAACAACGTCGTTCTGTAAAGCTAAAACAAGTAAAGAATTACAAACAAAAGCACAAGGGCTCAAATTTTATTGATAAGATGGAGATCAGCCAAACGCGTGATTCCAAAGAGTATATACAAAGTTAGAAAATGGTAATTTACAGGGCAAAGGGCTACGTTGAAACATAACGACCACTATCCTTCTACCAACTTTGAATTCGGGGCATCCTGAGCTTCTGTCGAAGATGACCTCTGACTGGAGATTTCCTCCGATAGATGATGCTGTAACTGCTGCTGAGGGACTTGCCTCTGTTGAACATAGTTACTTACCATTATCCCTAATTTTTGCCTGGATTGTACTATGAGATTTCCAATCCATCGGGATGATTCTTTTTTTTCATGTCTCTAACTTTTGCCTGGACCGCCCTTTCGGGTTTTCAATCCACCGAGACGTTTTTTTTTTAGTTTTAGGCGAAGTATTTCTTGACTACATCAACATTCGTGGGGTAGGCAAATTCCTCTCTGTCCATGGTTGCAAGTCTCAAGGCGCCGCCTGAGAAAGCTTTCGTGACCATATAGGGGCCATCATAATTTGGGGTCCATTTGCCCCGAGAGTCAGTGAGAAATGATTGTATCTTCTTGAGCACGAGGTCTCCTTTCCTGAAGACACGAGGTCAGACCTTTTTGTCGAACGCCCTCTTCATTCTCTGTTGATAAAACTGACCGTGGCATAGTGCCGTGATTCTCTTTTCTTCGATCAGGTTCAGTTCGTCGTGTCGACTTTGACACCATTCAGCTTCGGTGAGCTGAGCTTCCATCAATACCCGGATTGATGGGATCTCTACTTCTATGGGAAGCACTGCCTCCATGCCATATACTAGAGAGA
Source organism: Lathyrus tuberosus (assembly GCA_022829125.1). Taxonomy (NCBI): domain Eukaryota; kingdom Viridiplantae; phylum Streptophyta; class Magnoliopsida; order Fabales; family Fabaceae; genus Lathyrus; species Lathyrus tuberosus. The sequence continues at coordinate 1,147,144 of JALAZF010000236.1, read as the reverse complement.
AAGGGGTAGCCCCTGTTGAAGTGCGGACAGATGTACGATAACCATGAAGAGCAAAGGGTAGCATTTCATGCCAATCTTTATAGGTTACAACCATCTTTTGAACAATCTTCTTGATGTTCTTGTTAGCCGCTTCTACCGCTCCGTTCATCTTGGGTCGGTAGGGAGATGAGTTATGGTGTTCGATCTTGAACTCTGCACACAACTCTTTCATCATCTTATTGTTCAAGTTAGATCCATTATCAGTAATGATCTCGCTTGGAACACCATAACGGCAGATGATATTGTTTTTGATAAATCGGACCACCACTTGTCGGGTTACATTGGTGAATGATGCTGCTTCGACCCACTTGGTGAAATAATCAATGGCTACAAGGATGAACCGATGTCCGTTTGAAGCCTTGGGCTCAATCATACCAATCATGTCGATTCCCTATATGGAGAAAGGCCACGGGGAAGAAAGAACTTTGAGATGTGATGGCGGTACATGAATTTTGTCGGAGTATATCTGACACTTGTGACACCTCCTCATGTACTTGTAGTAGTCAGATTCCATGGTCAACCAATAATACCCGGCCTTGAGAATTTTTCTCGCCATTGTGTGTCCGTTGGCATGAGTGCCAAAGGATCCTTCATGAATTTCTTTCATGAGCATGTCTGCTTCTGGTCTGTCGACACATCGGAGCAAGACCATGTCAAAATTTCTCTTATAAAGAGTGTCACCGCTCAGGAAGAAGTTTCCAGCCAATCTTTTGAGAGTTTTCCTGTCTTTTCTAAGTGCCCCAGATGGGTACTCTTGTTTTTGAAGGAAGCATTTGATATCGCGATACCAAGGTCTGTCGTCTATGACTGCTTCAATCACGAAAATGTAAGCGGGCCGTTCAAGGCGCATGATGTCAATCTTAGGTAAGTCATTCCATCGACCTACACTAATCATGGAAGAGAGAGTGGCTAAAGCATCAGCCATGTGATTCTCATCACGAGGGATGTGATGAAAGTCAACTCTGTCGAAGAAGGGTAACAACCTTCTTGCATAGTCTTTGTAAGGAATCAATCCTGATTGGTATGTGTTCCAATCTCCTTTTATCTGGTTAATAACCAAGGCTAAATCGCCGTATACGTCCAAGTTTTTGATCCTTAAATCAATCGCTTCTTCGAGACCCATGATACATGCTTCGTATTCGGCCTCGTTGTTCGTACATTTGAACGTAAGTCTGACAGTGAAAGGAATGTGGGAACCCTGAGGGGTAACAATGATTGCCCCAATTCCATTTCCATAATGATTAACTGCTCCGTCAAAGATGAGTCCCCACTGGGAACCTGGTTCTGGCCCTTCACTGGGTAGCGGTTCATCGCAATCTTTCATCTTTAGATACATGACATCTTTGTCTGGGAAGTCAAACCCGATTGATTCTTGATCGTCAATCGGTTGATGAGCCAAATGATCGGCTAAAATACTTCCCTTAACGGCTTTCTGAGCATGGTACTCTATGTCATATTCTGATAGTAGCATCTGCCAACGGGCAATTCTTCCCGTGAGAGCAGGTTTTTCGAAAACGTACTTGATTGAATCCATTTCGGAGACCAACCAAGTAGTATGACGAATCATGTACTGGAGAAGACGTTTGGTTGCCCAAGCCAAAGCGCAACAAGTTTTCTCAAGCATTGTGTAGCGAGTCTCGCAGTCGGTGAATTTCTTGCTTAGATAGTAAATGGCAGACTCTTTCCATTTGGTTTCGTCTTGTTGGCCAAGTACACATCCCATTGAGTCCTCTAGGACTGTGAGGTAAATAATCAGTGGTCTTCCTTCCATTGGAGGTGATAGAATTAGAGGATTCAACAGATATTCTTTGATACTGTCGAAGGCAGTTTGGCAGTCTTCTGACCAAACGCAATCCTGGTTCTTTTTCAATAACTTGAAAATCGGCGCACAAGTGGCGGTCATAAGGAATATGAATCTGGAGATGTAGTTCAAACGTCCCAGGAATCCTCTGACTTGTTTTTCAGTTTTCGGAGAAGGCATTTCTTGAATGGCCTTGACCTTGTCAGGATCAACCTCAATTCCTTTCTGGCTGACGATGAACCCTAGTAGTTTCCCTGAACGGACACCGAAGGTGCACTTGTTAGGATTCAAGCGGAGCTTGAATTTTCTTAGACGTTCGAACAATTTTGACAGATGTTCAACGTGCTCATCCTCTGTTCTTGATTTTGCAATCAAATCATCGACATATACCTCGATTTCTTTGTGTATCATGTCATGAAACAGAGTAGTCATGGCCCTTTGATAGGTTGCCCCAGCATTCTTCAAACCGAACGGCATTACCTTATAACAAAAGGTACCCCATGGGGTAATGAACGAAGTTTTCTCCATGTCTTTCGGCGCCATTTTGATCTGATTATAGCCCAAGAATCCATCCATGAAGGAGAATACTTTGAACTTTGCTGTGCTGTCAACCAGCATGTCAATGTGTGGTAAAGGAAAGTCGTCCTTTGGACTTGCCTTGTTTAGATCTCTGTAATCAACACACATTCTGACCTTTCCGTCCTTTTTGGGAACGGGTACGATGTTGGCTAACCATTGAGGATATTCAGATGTAGCGAGGAAACCCGCGTCGATCTGTTTCTGTACCTCCTCTTTGATTTTGATGGCCATGTCCGGGTGAGTCCGTCTCAACCTTTGCTTTACTGGCGGACATTCCGATCTTAGCGGTAAGTGATGTTCCACGATGCTGGTATCCAACCCTGGCATATCCTGATAGGACCAAGCGAATACATCGGGGAATTCTTTGAGAAGCTTTATCAAACTTTCTTTGACAGTTGGACTAAGCAGTGCTCCGATCCTGATTTCTTTTCTCTCTTTTTCTGAACCCAAGTTTACCGTTTCCAACGGCTCTTTGTGAGGTTCAATGGACCTTTCCTCTTGTCTGAGTAGTCGGGAGATCTCTTCAGGAATTTCGTCGTCATTTTCTTCTTCAGCCTCGAATACCGGGAACTCAAAGTTGAAAGAAGGCATCGGATCGTATGTTTCAACGGGGTATAAAACAAGCAATCTGCATGACGTGATGATTCGTGTTTAGAAGAGATAGAGAAAATGCAAGTGTGTGCAGTGTATTTATTTTACTGCTTGTTTTTATTTTTGAATTGTTTTTTAGGATTACCATTTTCTGAAAAAGCAAAAAGAGAAAACAATAATTAATACAGAAATTACAGAACGACGTTATTTTATTAATGAACAAGTCGAATCTTGAAACTACAGCCCTATAAAACAAAACTCTGTCACTTTGGGCAAAGCGAAGAGGGAAATTTACAAAAAGCGAGCCCTATCAAAATATCCGTTTCACCTGGGCAGGGTGAAAGGTTTAAAGATGGCAATTACTTTGACTGGTGAACGACCTTCGGAACCTCGACGGCAACCCATTGGCGGCGAACTCCTCGGTGAATCACAAAGTCTGGCACCTTCCTTGATTTGTCTTCAGAAATGACGCTGATTTCTGGTGGAGTAGGATCATTGGAATCTGTTTCCCAGGCAGAATTGTCGTAGGAGGATTCCTCTGTTGCATTTTGCATAGCATTGGTGCTCTCAGCTGTATCTCCCCATCCAGTTGACTGGATATCTTCGAGCCTGATACGAGAGCTTTCGGGAGCGGTGTACTTGACCATAAAGTCGTATTTTCCACTTGGTTGTCCCAAAGTGTCCCAAACTTCTTTGGAACTAGAGAAGTCATCCCTCTCGATGACGTTGACCTCAGGAAAAGCATAGTTGATGAATTCTAGTCCTGCAAACATTGCGAATTCATCTTCATGTTGAGTAGTTTCTGAATGACCTGAAAGTTGATCCCATGACATGGTGGGGACACAGGTATTCTGTTCAATGACGCTCAGCTGAGTTTCATTACTCGGATGACTTTCTTGCCCCAAGTTTCCTGGATAAGGTTGCCACATTGGCAGACCATCCATTGGGCCATAGTAGTTGTGATCAAAGTTGTCTTTCATCAGAGTGCCTTCCTCTAATGAATTTGGCGGAGCACGGCATCCTTCCGGATCACAATCCCCGTAGATCATTTCGACATCTGATCTTGGTATAAATCTCAGACTTTCTGTAGGAAAGCAAAAAGGCATAGGCACCTCTTCCTGAGACATATAGCCGTCCTTGGTAAGGTAGGACTTCCATTTTTCATCTATGTCAGAGGGATCTTCCTCATTGATAGCATGAACTGTCTGAGACACTGGGTGAAGAAAACCTCCAATGTGGAAGAAGTTTTGAAGGGGATGAAGACTTTCATCGTTGGCGGCTATCTGAGTACAGGTTGCAGAAAAACCAAGACCCTTCTTTGTTTTATTGTCAATAGGAATGACAAGCCATCCCCATCCTGTCGTATCGGTACTCTCGACCGATTTGATAGCATCTTTGTATGAAGAAATTGAAGTTCCTTCTTCGGATTGATCGTTCTTGCTCACCGATAGTGCTTGGAATTGAGTTCCAATAACCTCCTCGGGTTCCACACAAGTAGATGATGATAAGTTGCTTACAAGCAAGGCTTGTTCCCCATAAACTGTGACAAGTTGATCGTTCTTGATGAACTTTAGCTCTTGGTGGAGGGTTGAAGTAACCGCTCCAGCCTGATGTATCCAAGGTATTCCTAATAAATAACTGTATGTTGCCCGGATGTTCATGACCTGGAAAGTAATTTGGAAAGTGTGAGGACCAATAGTTATGGGAAGATCAACTTCGCCGATAACTGTTTTTCTGGATCCGTCGAATGCTTTGGCGACGACCTCGCTGACTCTCATCGGAGGGCCCTTGAATGATAATTGCATCAAAGTGTACTTCGGCATAACATTCAGGGCTGACCCTGTGTCTACCAGTACGTTGGCTAAAGCATCGCCCTGGCAGTTAACTGTGATATTGAGCGCCATGTTATGACGGCGACCCTCTTCAGGTAATTCCTCATCACTAAATCCCAAATTATTGCAGGAAGTGATGTTAGAGACAATGCTATCGAATTGTCTGATTGTTACATCCTGTTCCACAAAGGCTTGCTCCAAGACTTTCTGTAGAGCCTCTCTGTGTGCTTCTGAACTGAGTAACAGTGATAATACTGAGATCTTTGAAGGAGTCTGTAACAGTTGATCAACAATGTTATATTCACTCCTTTGGATGAGCTTTAGCATTTCATCCTTGTCTTTTGAAAAGTCGGGATTACCAGATCGACCGACTGGTGGATCAGGAATTTTCGCCTGAAGTTCCTTTTCTTTGTTGGATTCTCCAACCCCTCGGTTGAAGATTCGACCGCTCCGTGTTACACGACTGATGTCTGCAATATTCATGACGGAGGGTAATGGAATTTCCTTTCCATTAGCTGATTCATACGGTAGTGGCCCCGGCAGATAGATGACTATGGGGATTTTCTGATTTTTCTGACCATCATAAGTAACCTTGATCCGTTCCCGGTTGGGAACTCTAGATTCGTCAAGTAGAGGGATGATGGCAAAAACATCCCTGGTCTTGTGATGACCAGAGATCGTGACAACATCCTCAACTTGCTCGGCAAGGTAGTTCGGCGACCAAATGATGGGTCCTGAACCTGGATATGGACGAATTTCTCCATGATCGACCTGACCCTGAAGAGCTGCTCTCACAAGGTAACACCCTTGGTTACTTTCCGAACAGACGCTACAACTGTCATAGTTGTGTGGTGGCACCTGGCCACGCCCACTTTGAATGCAATGTAACCTCACTAGGTTATCTTCCATTAATCGAACATCCTGACTTTGACGACGAGTAGGATTCCTGTTATTGATGCTAATTTGCTGAGTATCTTCGTCCATATAGATTGGCATCCACCAGTGATTTAACAAGTGCTGAAGTGCCTCCTGGACAAGGGTACAACCTCGATCGTTTTCGCAACCCGCTTTACAATTTTGATAGTCATGTGTTATTAAGAATCCGAGTCGGACCTGCTCAGCATGTAACTCTACCAGGTTGGTATTCATTACGCGGATATCGAAGACCTGAACTATATTGATTTTATAGGAGTTCCTATCATGGTAGTCTTGGATCCATCCAAGATCCATCTGACGCTGGAGGGCCTCTTGTATAAAAGAGCATCCCTGTTTGTTTACCGAGCAAATCAGATAGGAACTGTAATCGTGCCGCGGCAGATTATGATACTGGCTTTGCCTTGAGTGCATCGCCACCAAGTTGACATTCATCGCACGGATGTCGTGGTTTTGAATGACGTTGGAATTCGTGTAAACCATGTTAACTCCACGAACTCGGTGCTCTTGGATCCATCCAAGATCCATTTGTTCCTGTAGAGCTGCTTGCACTACAGAACACCCCTGGTTGTCTTTAGAGCAGATATCACACTGGTGATAATCATGAGGTGGCACATGGCCATATCCACTCTGTCTACAATGCATCTTGACCAGACTGGTCTTCAATAAGAGTACATCGTGAATTTGATAGACATTGTTAGTCTCTTTCTCAATCAGATTGACTGCAGCTTTCTCGTGTTGAGGCAGCGGGTTCGTGAGAACATTAGGGTTCGTATCTTTGAAAGATAAGAGCCCGCTCCTAACAAGCTTTTTCACGTCAGATTTGAAATTGAGACAAGTCTCAATGTTATGCCCTGAACCTCCTTGATGATAAGGGCATGTTTGATCCGCTTTAAACCAAAAAGGCGGATTTTCCGGAACTGAAAGGGGAGACTTAGTCTGAATGTGCCCCTTGGCTAGCAGTAACGGAAATAACTCTGCGTACGTTACGGGTATAGGATCAAATCCTGGTGGCCGTGTTGTACGGTTGTTGTTATATGGAGGATGAGCCTGCTGAAGAGGCTGTTGTGTCCTTTGCTGATCAGGTTGGCTCTGCACAACCTGAGGATGATACGTAGGAATACGCGCGGGGCCGATAGCAGGAGTAATAGCTGCTACTGGCTGATAACGTCGCCTTTGCTTTCCGAGAGAGATATTCCCAATATCTTGCTCTTTTTTCTTAGGGAGAGCACTACCATATTTTTTAGTACCGCTCGTCGATCCAGTGTCTTTTACCAAACGTCCTTCTCGGACGACTTCCTCAAGACGTACACCCATGCCGACCATTTCGGTGAAATCACTGGGTGCACTGGCAACCATTCGGTCATAGTAAAATGAGCTTAAGGTCTTTAAGAAGATTTTTGTCATCTCTTTTTCCTCAAGAGGTGGACAAATTTGAGCGGCAATTTCACGCCACCTTTGAGCATACTCCTTAAAGGTTTCCTTGTCCTTTTGCGACATCGATCTGAGTTGATCTCTGTCGGGTGCCATGTCCAAATTGTATTTGTATTGTTGGACGAAGGCAGTACCAAGATCTATGAATGTACTGATCGTAGTACGGTTTAAACCCATGTACCATTTGAGTGCGGCACCGGTTAAACTATCCTGGAAGTAGTGAATCAGCAGGTCCTGATTCTCCGTCTGAGCTGACATCCACCGAGTGTACATCACCAGATGGCTCTGAGGGCAAGAGTTACCCTTGTATTTTTCAAAGTCGGGCACTTGGAACTTGTGCGGGACTTTCACATTTGGGACCAAGCAGAGGTCTGCGACGTCCTTTCCAAATAGATCCTAACCGCGAATGGCTTGCAGCTCTTTCTGCATTTCCAAGAACTGCTCCTGGAATTCATCCATTCTGTCAAACATAGTTTCCTTCTTACCAGAAGGTATTGGTGGAATCTGTCCTTCCGGGATAGTGTGCACCACAGGGGGTGGTACCGTGACTACGGCAGTAAGTCTTGGCGCCTCCCGAAGTTTGTAACCTTCAGGAGTCTTCAGTATGCCCCTAGCATCTTTGCTTTCCCGAAGTTTGTAACCTTCAGGCCCAGCGGCTTCTGTTGCGATTCCCTGATCTTCAGTGATCGGCGGAACATATCCTTCCGGGATATAGTTAACAGGCATGCCCCAAGGACGATCTTTCGGCATTTGATACCTAGGATCATACTTTTCTATGATGGGCGTTGAGGTGATCTCTGAGATCACAGTTCTTTGTAGCTGAGCTTCTGCCATGGCTTGCATGTCGTTAAGAAGCTTTCTCACATCCTCTCTCAGAGCGTTGATCTCTTCTTTCAACTCTCTGTTTTCTTCCTCAAGATCATCCATCTTTTTCTGACGATTGGCCCGAGTATTATACGAATGAGACAGTTTGACTCTAGAATCGAGACACAAACGTGAGATTCGTAGGGAAGAAGAATACGCGATGTGAGAATGATGAATGCAATGATTATATTAATTGTTTTTTGGTTTAAATAAACTTTGACAATTAGATTGCAAATATCAAACAGTGGGGAAAACCCTTTTTATTGAATTCCAAAGGATTACAGAAATGGAAATACAGTAGATTACAAAGTGCAGAAACAGAAACCTAAACTAATGGATCCCGAGTCCTCTCTGAGGAGAAGCCAGGTGCTGATTCTGGTATCTTCCTTTTCTTTGACCGGGGCGCTTGGGCCGTTGTCGGGTTGTCATTCCTTTGCCAGGTGAAAGGAGTGAGCAAATTCCTTTGGTCATCTTGATTCTCTACAGCATGCTGCTCCAAAATTTCAATCAGAGCATCTTTCTCTTTTAGTAGTTGCTGTATTTGGATACACTCTACGTCGAGGGTGCGGTACTTGTTCTTCCAAGACCTTCTTTCCTTTTGAACTTTGTTGAGAGTAACCTGAAGCTTTTCAGTTTCCGTCATGAAGTACATGACAGTTTCCCTCGGTGGAAGAATTCTGTAACGAGGATAAGGCATTTTTAGCTTGAGAGCTCTGGTTTGTACCCAATGGAGATAAGGCTCCACCGAGACACAGTCCGGTTTTCCCAGAGACTCTCGTCCTTTCTTATGAACCTGTTTACAAGCTTGCACTATTTCCATCTTTAGTGCTCTGTCACTTTCTCCTTCTTTGAAGAAAAGACCTTCCAGATGAACACCCAGTGGGATGTGTCTCATCGGGTATCCAAATTGACGAAGAACTAATATCGGATGATAGTTGATTCCTCCCTTAGTTCCTATGAGGGGTACGCTGGGGAAGTTTCCACAACGGTCAATGATTCTGATTCCCTCATAAATCCTATTACACCAATCTATATCAGAGTTGGTGAGAGACATGATCTTCTGCGACCAACGTAAGACACTCTTGCAATCCCAAAAAGCAGCAGACTTGGGCAAGTGCGAGATAAACCATTTGTAGAGCAAAGGTACATAGCATGTGATCTCCCCTCTGCTGTACAAATTTCCTAAGTGTACAGAATGATACGCATCTGCAAGCAAAGTCGGCACAGGGTTTCCAATGAGAAAAACCTTAATAGCGTTGATATCGACGAAGTTATTGATGTTGGGAAACAAAAATAACTCGTAGGTGAGCAAGACAAAGATGCTTTCAAAAGCAGTCCCGTTCCCTATACTAGCAAAGTACAGAGCTTTCTTTGTCAAGAAATGGGCTGGCAAACCTTGGATGCCACCCTTAGTGGTCATGTGAGTCCTGACCTCAGACTCGTCCAAATGAATTGCTATTGCAATAGTCTGATTCTTTGGAATTTCTTCCAGTCCAGAAAATGGAGCTCGATCAGTGATATGTAAATCAGTCAGATGAGAATACTCCTCCAGCGTTGGTGCTAACTGGTAATCCGGGAATGTGAAACAATGATAAACCGGATCGTAGAATTGAATGAGCGCGTCCATGATTCCCTTAATCACATGGACTCTTAACAGTGGTAGCAGACCACCGTGCTTGGCTCTGAAAGCCTCTGGGTTAACGATCATCCTTGCTAACCTTCTCAAATCCCCTAGTTTTGGAACCTTGAAGGTATACTGGCGAGTTCTCCTTCTACCGAAATCCATTAGCGTAATCTTTTTCTCTGATATTTGCAACCACAGTCTTAGTTTAATTTGAAAAATAGAGAGACTAGAAGAGAAAGTTTTTTGAATGTTTTAATGTTTTATTAAATGAATGCATGAATGCAGCACACAAAAACATAGAAAAAACATGGGGTCAAAGGGTCGTTGTCATGAAGTCAAGGCTCTACCCATCCCCAAAGGTTTATACTAGGGTGATTTTTGTACCTGTACTCATTATCATCAGCTCCTCCCAGGAAGGCAGACAACAAGCGGATCGCCAGCGAGTTGTGTGCAATCTTAGAGTAAGTGCTATTCACCGAGAATAGATCACCAGCCTCAAATGAGGGTAGTATCGCGTAACAGCTATTTCCGATAGCTTCCGCACTACGAAAGGGTTTGGCTTTTCTAGGTGTATACTCATTCTCACCACATGCGGCATCACACGCATTCCCAGTAGCAGAAAAATAAACATGTATAGCAATTAGGAAAAGCAGTATATATATTTATCCTAGACTTATAAAGCTACAATTCTTAAGTTCCTGACAGAAATGGGTTCCCCGGCGGAAGCCCCAATCTGTGGTTCCCTGCCTAAGAGATGGACCAGCATAGGTCAATCTTTCTCTTCGGTAGAGTTCCCATTTTCTGTAGAAAATGGGGATGATGCCCTAAGGCAGAAAAGGAGACTCCCTAGCAGAGTCGCCATTTGTGTAATTTTTCACACAAGAGAAGTAGAAAGAAAGGAACGGGCCCCACGGTGGGCGCCACTTTTCTGTAGCGAGCGATTTTGGACGCGGTTCTTAAGCGCTGGTCACTCTCTGCGGTTGAGCTTAAAACTACAGGTCGATTCATTTTTTATCCTATTGTGAGCTGAATAAGGAAGGGAAATAGATGTCTCCAATTAACCCTGCTTTGCATACTGAGTTTAAACAGCGGTCTGTTAGGTTACGGATGCTATCAATGTGGGGGGGCCTTTGTACTGGTTATTCGTATTTCGCCAATACAGGTTCTTTCTTTCTTTTTACCTGGGCAGAAGGTTTCTGGCGGGGAACAAGGATTAGGGTATTAGGACTGGTGCTTTTGAAATACTGCTTTTGATTGATGGAGATATGGGATTTGGATTTTTTGTTGATTGCGCTCGCTAAGATCTTTTCTTTCGATCTTATACCTACGTATTCCCGTTTACCGAAACAGGGAAATCAGAGCGTTCGTAGTTCCTCCTATTCTATGGGAGGAAATGGGTTTTTGGTGTCTTGTTCAAAGCCCAAGACGTGAAGCGAAAGGTGATTTGTATCTTGTTCAAAGCCCAAGATGTGAAGCTAAAAGGTCTATTTGTGTCTTGTTTAAAGCCCAAGACGTGAAGCTGAAAGACCTCGACTTTAGAGAGAATTTGTCATCTCTAAAGAGGGGAGAAGGAGAATTACTTTAACTGGGATACGCGGATCCAAGCAATGCCATAATTTCCGAAGAAAGGGTTTTAACCTGAAGGAGAAGACTTTAACTCAGTGTAGAGCAATGCCATCTTTCCTTAGGAATTTCTCATGCTAAAAGAGGGACAGTGGCATGGATATAGATGATCCAGAGGCTTGCCGCTTACAGCGATTAGATGAAAGGGAAGGAGTTGTTAATGTTTGTGTACTGTGAACGAGGCACAACTTTGATGCTAAAAGGTTGATTGGATCAACCAGTGGTTTTCTTATACAAAGCCTAAGAGGAGGCTAATTTCCGCTAGGAAAATCATTATACAAAGCCTAAGAGGAGGCTATTTTGTGTCTCGTACAAAGCCCGAGAGAGAGGCTAAAAGTTTTTGACCCAGTGGGGCATATCGTTATACAAAGCCTAAGAGGAGGCTAAAAGAGTTCGACTCTTGCTTAAGGAATTTGTATCTCGTACAAAGCCCGAGATGGAGGCTATTGTAACTGTTTCAGTTGAGTGACAGATCCAATATACTGATTTAAAAGAGAAAATCAGTTCTTATATGAGTAACACTGTACACAGGGATTTAATTTGAGGATCAGGGATATTTCCTTCTCTTTGAGGAAACGGGAAATCCAAAGGGTATTGAGACTATCCGAGTCTGCGGGTTTCCTTCCTATTTAACGAAGGGTGCTTGAGAATGTCTTTGAGACTCAAGGAAGTTAAACTGTCCAAGTCTAGAGTTTTATCTTTCGTACTATGCTTCGAGAAACAGTAGTAGACTCTATGAAAGGACTGTTCTATGAGGATGACTAGGTTCTGTTCCTATACCTCTAGGAGGTCGTCGGGACAATTTGTACGAAGCCCAAGAGGAGGCTGGAATCTTTTAAGAAGCCGACGGGTCCTTGTACGAAGCCCAAGAGGAGGCTATCATTCCCGGAGGAAGAGATCATTATACGAAGCCTAAGAGGAGGCTGTGAATACTTCTAAGAAGCCGTAGTGTCCTTGAATAATGCCCAAGAGGAGGCCGATGCTTTTAAGAAGCCCGTGGGTCTATCATCTCCGTTCCATTAGGAGAGATAACTCTTTTAAAGATAAAAACCACTGGTAAACGTGCGAGGTTTACTATCCAGCGACTTTTAGCTTTTAAAGAGGGTCCCTTAGTTAAGGTCCAAGATTATGACCGTGGTGGGTACCCAAACCCCGAGACATTCAAGGCAAGCTATCCACAAGGAATAGATCAAGTCAGGAAAGTTTGAGAATTGGGAAGAAACTCAAAGATGCCATTCACGGAGAATACATTCATCTTGGGGAGTAGAGCTTCTTGACGATTCCTAAGGAGGACAGCCGAAGAGAAGACTGTATCTGGTGCTCCTATTGGGGATCTAGGCGTCTATTTCTACGAATAAATGAAACGGCGTCACTTACTTCTAGACGTAGTTGCCGGGGAAACTCGAAATATCTATACTATTATTACACAGTAGATATGAGTTTATGAAAGGAGACTTACAGTGAGCAGCCCCACAATACAGTTTATAATATGAAAGCAGTAAATGAAAACGATAACCACTTACTCGATTGGAGTGCTTCCATGCTGTTTGGTTAGTTGTTCAACAAAGAATGATTAAAAACAACAGTATATTCAAAATCAAAGGAGAAAGTGCTTTGAAAAAGAAAGATTTGGGGCTTACAGCTCAAGGAGATGCCCTGTTTGACTTTGTACAGCGGGACTTATACAAGTGACTGGGGCCCAAAAAGGTTTTCTGTACAAAGGGATGGGTCTTACACTCTCTCAAGAGGCCCAAAAAAGGTTTAAAGAAAAGAGAGGGGCTTATAACACGAGGGTACGCCCAAATGATTTTTCGTTTAAAAATGGCGACCGCGCCGAGGTTTTCTTTTAACGCAGAGGGACTTATACAATAAGTGAGGCCCAAAATGTTTTGGTTAAAAAGGGGGTTTGGGTCTTACACTCTAATAGAGGCCCAAAGTGTTTTGAATGGGTCTTATAGCTCAAGGAGAGGCCCAGATGATTTTTGAAAAGGCGACGATCGCGCCGTTTGTTTTTTGACGGTATCGGGACTTATACAATAAGTGAGGCCCAAAGATGATTTGGTCAAAAAAAGGATTGGGTCTTACACTCTAATAGAGGCCCAAAGTGTTTTGAAAATGATTTATGAGGGTTGAATTAATCCAAAACCCTAATTTATTTCCAAAAAATGTATTTAATTGAATAAAAATTCAATTAAATTGATCAAAAATTGTTTTACACATGGGAAACAAATTGTGATCTTGGATTAATGCTTCAAAAATTAAGTATTGACCTACAAAACAAATAGAAAGCATTAAAAGTTGCAAAATCATTGTGGAAATAATATTTCAAATGTTAAAAACAATTAAAATATTAATTCTTTGCAAAAATATCAATTATATGACATAAATAATATTTTTGGGATTTTTTGTGAAAATAAAATATTTTAACATTTTTGTGAATTATTAAAAAAAGAACCAATCAAAAATGATAAAAATTGAAGGAGTTATTAATTTTTCAAATCATTAAAAATAATAGTATGAAAAATAATAAAATAAAAAAGTGATAAAAAGAAGTCTGGGGCGAGGGGGATTCGAACCCCAGACCTCTCGCTTGCTAATACTCACAAAACCAGCTGATGAACCGCTGGGGCGCAATGCCAATTCATTAAATATATGGCAAGTGAAAATTATATAGAGAACTTGGTTGGTTTTCTGAAAATGGCGCCATGGCCATCTCCTTCCCCGAGCTCGTGCATGAAGCACCCTATCTCACTCATCTCTCAACCATTGGACATGATTCAAACACCAAACTCATGCGTTTTTTCACAAGGTACAAGATGGCAATACCCAATTTTATTCATTTTCAGTGTGGAGTGAAATAATCACGATGAACACAGATGAACCCTAATTTGCAAAAGCAATCGTGCAAGCATGGTTATGAGGTCTATGATCAAATTTATTGAGGCAAAATAACCAGCATATGATGGTAATCAAATGGCAAAATTATCATGCGAGGAAATATGCATGGATCATGGAGTTTGAGTTTGAAGCTCACCTTGATGCAAGCTGAAATGGAACTTTGCCCAGATGGTGTTCCAGTCGTGAATTGATGATCCCTACAGCTTCAATGGATGTTATGGAGTGTGTTGCAGGCTTTGGAAAACTTTGAAATTCTCTAGATCAAGCTGGAGACCTCCACCTGCAAAACTGAAGCAAAATGGCTTGGTTGAAGAGTGATTTTGAGCTGGGAGTGTTGCAGATGTTGTTTAAGCACTTGGACACCTCAAATACATCATATGTGATGTGTTTGAGCAATTGGAATTGATTGCTTATGGCTGCAACTCAAAACCCGATAGTGGTTACTCAAAAACAAGAAAACTTGAAGTTTAAGAAAGAATGAGAGAAAGCAGTGCTGTAACTGGCTTTGGTGTGAGTTGAAGGATCCATTGAGATCTCTATTTATAGGTGATCAACTTTTGCCTTGGAGGAATAGTGAATGGCAGCTAGATCAGATCACATTTGCATGGATTGGCTTGGCATAAAGGCCTCTTGAACTAGGCATAACAGCTGCTCCAAATAGATCAGCTATGCCTTGACTGAAATCACATTCTTCAGATGTTTTTAATGTTGTTTAATCAGAGAACTTGACTGAGGAGAGTGAGAATCTTGACAATGCACTATTCCACATAAATGCATTTTGAATTCAAGGCAAAAAGTGCCAAAGTGGATGAATTTCAAGTTGGAAGGTTCTTTGGCTTTTTGACTCAGATTTATCAGTTGGATTAGATGCAATGTGATTGGTTTGAACACAAGTGGCATGCTGATCCTCAGTCTTTGGCTCAAAATCGTGTGAGATAAGCAAACATGCAAGCTGATTTTTCCAAAACAGCTTGCAGCAGCATGACTTTGGGCATGGATTTTTCTTGGCTCAAGTTGATTCAATTCATGCTGTTAAGCTCTTTGAATTCTTAGCAACATATGCAACAACATTGATGTTTAACTTTGGGACTGATTCAGCTTGCATCTATGTGCAAAAATCCCGCAAGTTTTGGTGTTTCAACAAAATTCTGTTTTAGGCAGAATTTTTCTAAGTGTTGGAAAATGGTATTTTTTCACATTTTCAGCCACTTTGGCTCACTCATAGCTCAAAATCCATAAGGAATTGGAGTTAGGCCTAGTTGAAGTTTTTGTAGAGGGCAGTGAGATCTACAAATCAAGCTTTGGATGGAAAAAATTGGCCTTGTGGTTTAGGAGTTATGGTCCTCCAAAGTTGGTACCTTTGCCACTTTATTTTTAACTTAGAAAAATTTCTAAGTTTTATGGTTACCCCTTTTACAAGTTATCTCACTTTTCTTGGTTTTTCTTGATGAATGATGATTCAAATCATACATTAACATCATTTTAGGGTTAAAAATCCATTTTGGTGAAAAATATCAAAAAGTCAAAGTTGACTTTTGTGCACAGTTGACTTTTTATCAGATGAATCCCAAACTGTGCAATTCTTCAGGAAATCATGTCCTTGACCTAAATCAAACTTGATGGACATGTTCCATGGGTGTCATAGGGTATATTCAATCATGTATTAGGGTTTGGGAGCATGTCCTGGTCAAAAGTCAAAGTTACAGTTGACTTTTCCCTTAAAACCCTAATTGTGGTGCAGATGAAAATGAGACTTGTTGCTCAAGCTTCTTGGATCAATCCATTGTTCCAAATGGATCAATATGGTGTATTAGAGACCCTCAAATCATGTCTTGAGGTCTTGGCTCATGGTTTGTCCCAAAAGTCAACTTAGGGGTGAATTAGGTCAAGAAACCCTAATTCCTGATTTTTGATGAATGCATCCCCTGAGGCAAAATTGACTTGATGCATGGGTTCATGAGGTTCCATGAAGCATATTAGGTCATGTTTTGGATCATTGCCTTGTGCCCAGATGAAAATTTCCATCTGGAGGCCCTGGTCGACCAAAACCCTAATTTGGTGACACTGTCGATCTTGAGACTTGGTCCACCTAGAAGGGAGCAGCCTTGTGCTTAATCCTTGAAATGGGAGTCCTTTTTGATCCATTGTGGATGTTTAAGAGATTAGACAAGTTGAAGATCATGTCATTTCTTGATTGATCCTTTGTCTAAGCACTCAGAGAGGGCTTGAAACCCTAATTTTGATTCTAGTGGATGCTCACCCATCTTTGGGGAGACTAATGAAGCATGATGGTTCATCCACATTGTGATGATGATTTTCACAATGATGAGAAATCTAAGTGGTCAAAATTTGGGGTATTACACAATGATATCTAAGTTTTCTTTTCTTCCTAGAAAGGTTGGACCAGTTCTTTGAGAGGTCGTCATCTTGTTGAAATGAGAGTTTTATCAGAAAAAAGAGTTTAGATTTGAGGACGAGTTATGCAAGGGAAACATCCAACTATTTATGGTGAGTTAAAGTGAAGAGAGTGACTGGTTTGGTGCAAAGGATTTGTGTTTACTATTTCCTAGGTAGGTTATGATTACTTAGGGTATACTAAGGGTTGTATCTGTGTGGGAAAAGAAAAATGGAACAGTTACTAATTTATTTAGGAAGAGTTAATGTGTTAACAACTGTTTTACAGCGAGTGGCCAAAGGGCTGATGAGTTAATAATGACGATTTCTTGAGCCACTAAAATATCTTTCAAATATCTTTCGATAGATAATATCAATTAATGCTTTGTCAGATACTTGATTTTCTTAATTCCAATTAATGGTTAGTCATGAGAGAATCTCATATTCTTAGAATAACAAAGAAATGATATTTCATTGATTTAGATGATAGGCTTGCCACTTCATTTACCCTAAATCGTTTAGAAACAACCTGAATACAACTACCTAGACAAAATACGATTAAACCAATACATAATAAAATCCATACCTAGATTAAACAGAGATAGTTTTTCTAGTTGCTAAAAATTTCACATTTAGTTTTCATCAAGCAGTTATCTGGAAGGCTTTCAGGACCATCTTCTTCAATTTTCTCTTTGATCATGTCCACAATTCCATCTCTAAAGAAAATCTCAGACAAAACTCTTCCATAAGGAATGTAGGACTTTGTGAGGTTTCTGGACTTAGAGATGGTTTTCCAGAGACAGTTGAAGATAGTGTGTGGTAGATTTATTTGAAATTCATTCATTAGTAAATAAATGAATTCATGGTCATGAAATCTAAGTAAGTCATGACTTTCTCCTCTAGGAAGAAAGTTGGACAACATGAGCTTGTACCAAGCTTTGGGAATGGGTAGGAGATTTTCAGGATTGAAGGGTATATATCCTAAAGTTAGGTCATGAAGGGATGCAAAATTTTTAGCAGCTAAAAATTTGTTTTTGTCAAAGTTAACAGGGATTTCAACATTCTCACACCCAGTCGCAAGCGTGACTGAGAACGGATTGATGGTGATTGGGATTTCAAAAACAAAGGAGGTGATACACTTGCTTTCAAGATCAAGATCATCAAGTTTCTAGAAATCCTTAACAAGATTTTAGTAGATAGGTTTTTCTAGCATCATGGAGTACCTAGTCCATTGTTGAGTGTACAACACATCTGCTAGACTACAAGCAATGTGATTCAGAAGAGGAAGGGTGTTGATTACAAACTATTTTTCAGGAATGAGTTCAAGGAGGTCTTGGTTTCCAAGAAAGGTTAGTGGAGGCATGATGATGGGTGGACAACAAAGTTTTGACCCTTATGTTTTATGAAATAAGGATTTAGGTATGAAATTATTTGACGGGGATAAGCTTATTTTTATACACATAAATAGATAGGATGAGTTGTGCCTAGTCTAGAGAAAAACATAGATCAAGAACAAGAAAGATTTTATTAAGATTTCTAAAGAGCTCGTGTTGTCAGAGATATGTTATGATTACCCAAGATGTGCAATTAAAGTTACTTTTGAGTGCACGTATAGTCAAAAGATTTTTCTTACAAGACAGGAATATTTCAGATCATATATTTTTAGTTTAAGTGAAAGGAGTCGTACCTTGGATATTCTGAAATCTCTATCGTCATACTTTGTGTTTAGTTCTGACTCAGAACTGCTGATCATCATCTTTCTGTATTTGTTTGCATCTGAGTGACTTGCTGCTGGTTTCCACGTTCTTCAGGGGTTTTCCTTTGTATTCTGACTTCAATGCTGAGCTTCTGATCATTAATTTTCATTTCCTGCTTCCTTCTGAGTGTCCTGTTGAACACTTACTGATCTTCTCAAAGATCAGAGTTTGAAGTCATTTGACATTTATTCCATTCTAATATTCAAGAATCATATTCCAGATGATTCTGTCTTTTTCTGTTCAGAGTTATTCATCTGACAACCAATCAGAGATTCTGAATCTTCATTGTCAGAACATCAAGCTTTCACCAAGCTTTCTGGTTTTTAGAAGATCAATAGGTTTTTTTAGCTTAATCATCAACTATTATGAGCTAAGAGAATCGATTTCCATTTCATAGCTTCATTTGACTTTGTTTCTCTAGACACACACAAAGTTAGTTCAGAACCAAGTATCATGAGACATGTGGTTAATATGTAACATAGTTTGCATGATATTTTCTTTATCTCACAATGCTGATATTTCTTGTCACAGAAGTAGTCCATCATGAATTAACAGCATATCTACTTCTGAACAGAATGTTAACTGATTTCTTCTTTCTGAAGGACATCAGTAACTTAAATTCTTTTTTACTTTAAGTAGAAAACTTAAGTGACTGGTTGACATCTTCTGATTCCAGTGCAAGAGAGATTCTGAAAAACTTATCAGATAGTGATCTGATCACTAATATTTGATTCACCTGAGAGATAGTTTTCAAGTTATCAGAACTTAGTTATGCTGATTCAAACAAAACTTAAGAGTTCATTCTTGATCAAGTATTTGATGAATCCGTGAGAATCTTCTTCCTAAATATTCTTTTAGTTTCGTACAGAGCTTCCAAGAAAACAATATCCAGTTCTTTAGTTTTCTGAATTCTGCACACTTCATTCTGAAGTTCAGCATCATAGAACAACAATCTTTCCTCTTTACATGAAGAAGTTCTGAATGAGTTTTTATACGAGAAAGTCAAGGGTGGACCTAATCCGTTTCTTGAAAACATCTCAAAAACTCATAAAGAATTAATCTTCAGCAAACAAGACTTCCTGTTTTCTGATGATTCAACTTTGAGCAAATATGTGGTTCATCCACATACATCTTCCAAGATAGGCATTCAACATATACTACTTCTTATCTGATGAGTCTATCTTATCAGCTGATTCTTCAATCTTCATTAAAACTTTAGTGAGGAAGATTTAGTTGTTTGAGAGCTGCAAAACTTCCAGAATCAATGATTTGCTCAAATACTTAGATTGATAACAATTTTGTACACAATCATCTTCTGAACTGTTACAGAAATTGTAAGTGGATTTCAATCTCACCCAGAGTATTTCTACGCACCGTATCCGGATCTTTTTCTGACACTGTTAGGTGTTTGATATCCATCAATAATAGAACCGGAGCTCTGATACCAATTGAAGGTGCGAGAAAGACACAAGAAATGGAGGTTTGAATTGTGTATTTACACTTTTGACAACTTTTCGCTTCTTATTGTCAAGGCTCTTAGGATAGCATCAGAGTTTGTTGAGAGACTCTGACTAGCGCAATTACATTCAGACTTGATAGGTATGAAACGTAAGAACCATCATGAGTCTGAACATAAACTACACTCCTCAGAACTTGCAGTGCGGAAGCTTATCAGAGTTAAGCTGCAAGGTTCTGACTTGCTTGTGTAAGGTTCTGATACTCAATATAGGAGGATAAATAAAGACATTAAGCATAAGAGTAAAGAACACATGATATATCCTAGTTCACCACAAAGGCTAATCCAGTCCACCCTCCTCAGGTGATTTCGCCTTGAACGCAAGGTCTTAATCCACTATAATCAATCTCGATTACAGATGCACGGGCAACAGCCGGTGACTAACCACTTGCACAGCCGCACTGTGACTAACATGCAATGAACCGTTCAGGGATTCAACTTAATGAATATAACGAACATTGACCTACAGGTTCCAATCTCGTAAGATCTACTGCTAGGCTTTCACAGCTATACGTTCAGGGATTCATCGCAATGAATATAACGCTACTAACCCTATTTCAGGCTTTTCCCACAATGACATCTCACCATTGTCTTCTCGAGTCTCCGGTCATACTGACCACTCAAGGAATCCTAATTCACCAAGAATTAGTTTAACTAGAGATTACAATAATGCTTCTTAACAAGCAGATTACTCCTAAGTTTAAGTACAAAGAACACACAAGTGTTCAAGCAAGATGTGAGCAGCATCTCCTTGTTATCCTAAGAAACTACACAGATGTATAATGATTTGACAGTTGTTGACATCTTGTAGATCTTCTTCTTCTTCGTCTTCTTGGGTCAGCAAGCTTTGAGCAACAACTCCTTGCTTCAGATCTTCAATGTAGCGCTGACGAGAAGGTGGTTAATGACTTGACTGATTTGCAATGTTGTCTTCTTCATCAACAGCTTCTGTACCAATTCATTGTTGTTGTGTTGAATAATGATCTTTGAGCTTCAACAACAATGGCCATGTGTAAATGGTGATAGCTTTGGATATTCTAAGTGTTACAACGAGAACTCATCGTTGTTGCTATCTTCACATAATGACTTGATCAATTCTCCTTTGATGGAATGAATCGATGCCTTCAGAAGCGAGAACTCTTTCCTTTAAATAGCCCAGTAGAAATATAGCCGTTTAAAATACTGTTGGCTGTTGGAAAAGAGACGTTGTGTAATAATTAGTTGTACTGACACATCTCCTTTTTACTATGGGAGAAGTGACGAGATATCTTCTTGAGCAGTGTGTACAGTTGTTCACAACGGTAATATTTTGACTTCCAAACTTCATAGGCTTCTGATGGTAAATTGATGAAGCATGAGTAGAGCCTTCTTAGCAGGATATCTGATACGTCAAGTCTTCAGTCATTTGAAGAAGTCCATTAGGAATCAGTCTTCAGAACTTCAACACTTACCTTTGAGCATGTTATCCTTTACTTCTTCAAGTCTTCCGAAACTTCAGAACTTCTCCATTAGGAATCTGTCTTCAGAGTCTTCAATACTTGATCTTCAGAACCTTAATCTTCAGAACACATAAGTCTTCAGAGCCTTTCTGCACTTGGTCTTCAGAGCCTTCCGCCTTCAGAACTTCAAGTCATGAGAGGCTTCAGCACTTCGGTTCTCTTCTTCAGAAGCTTCACAATCTTCAGAATCTCGACCACTTTCAGAAAGCATCCACAAGAGCATTGCATCAGAAAAATCGACATCCTTGGATCTGAATGATCACGATTAGATACAGAAGCGTTCTTGCTTCTTGCGACTTGTGTCACACATA
Source organism: Lathyrus tuberosus (assembly GCA_022829125.1). Lineage (NCBI taxonomy): Eukaryota > Viridiplantae > Streptophyta > Magnoliopsida > Fabales > Fabaceae > Lathyrus > Lathyrus tuberosus. The sequence continues at coordinate 1,125,449 of JALAZF010000236.1, read as the reverse complement.
GTAACTTCGCATATTATCAATTACGCTCATCTGGCTGGTGCATGTTGGATCTGATATTTTCTATAATTATGATCTGCAGACAACACACGTTAGAACATAAAATGGTTCTTTCACAAATACGTGTTGTTATCATCAAAACATAGATTGACTTGTAGAGACAACTTTTGCTCTCATACTTGTTGTAGGTGTTGTTATGTTTGGGTGCTTCTCATCCAACTCTAGGAATCTTCTTTTCTTGTTCTGATTTGAGGGTGTTAGTTCAACCTCCTCTCCTGATTTTTTGTCTTCCTTCAAAGATATAACTTCTGTTTGTTCAATCATAGATTTAGGAATGGGGTTGTATACACTCATGTTAGGTTTGTTTTTCGGATTGCTACTGAATTTCCTTTCTGAAAAGGAAATGTGTCTCCTTTCCAGTTGATTAGCTTTCAGCCAAGGGCCTAGAGGATAAACTTTTTTTATGCCATGACTAGGAGCAGAGAGCATTTTACAATATTCCTCACTATGCCCCATGAGACCACAATTGAAGCAAAATAGTGGCACCTTTTTGTATCGAAAGTCTATCCATGTTATACTATTGTTTTTGCTTCTTATGTACATTCAATAGCTAATGGGGGATAAGAAATTTAAGTTGATTCTGACCTTCACGATCATAGTTATGTTAGGCATGTTATATATTCCAGCATCAAGCACTTCTCCGATTTCCCTAGTAGCTTTGTTCCAATCTGAGTAATTTTTTCATTTGTTGGCAAGTTGTAGCATCGATTTTTTTGTGACGCGACCAAAACCGTTATTGGTGCTACTTTCTGATTTATGTATTTATCCTATGAAGCTTAAAAGAAAGGGGAAGATATCTTAAACTAACCCTGCGTACAAGTGTTTTCTTTAACAAATTCGAAGAGATCGGGGATCGGGGTTTTGTTATACAAAGGGAAGCTATTAACACCCAGAGTATCTATAGTAATCTATAGGAACCTTCATTTGCATATATTTTCTACTGTTTGAAATGCTTACTTAAGTCTATCTGGTTTTGATTGGAGAAAGTTTCTCCTTTGTGAGAACTGAGGAAATGTTTTTGTTGTTTTTCTGTTTTTCTATTATTTTTGGGAAGGTGCTTGACCTAAGATTTTTATTTGTGTGCTTGCTAAGATTTTGCAATCTTATGCCTACGTATTCCCGTAAAGAGATTTAGGAAATCAGAGCAATCGTAGTTCCTCCTATGCTATGGGAGGAAAATTGGTGTCTTGTTCAAAGCCCAAGATTGAAGCTAAAGTTTGATTGAGAGAGAATTTGTCATCTCTAAAGGGAGATAACTCACATATTCATCACAAAATTTCAATTAATTGGTTATAAGGGAAGTTACTTTAACTAGGATGTGTGGAATCCCGCAATGCCATAATTTCCTTTATAAGAGAGATGTCATGGAGGATGAAGCTTTAACTCAGTGTAGAACAATGCCGCTTTTTCCTTTATGAATCTTTCATGCTAAGATAGGGACATTGGCTTGGATGTGTAGAATCCAGAGGCTTGCCACTTATAGCTATTAGATGAAAGAGAAATTTTAACCATGATAAAGGAGGGACTCCAGCTTGGAGTTTGAATCAACAAGTGTGCCACTTACATCAATTATTTGGAAAAAGGTTTTGATTGTTTGTATTGATATGTGATGTATAGAGGGGATATCCTCCTACAGAGAGGACTCATGGTCTCATCTGTGGGGATGATGGATTTTGTGCCTTGATCAAAGCCCAAGGTTGAAGCTAAAAGAGTTGAAAACTGACTCCACTGGAGATGTTTTATTTGAGTATCTTGTTTGAAGCCCAAGATGATGAAGCTTAAGAGTTTGAGTATAGCTTTAAAGAAAATTGACTCAACTGGGGAGTATGATATTTGTCTTGTACAAAGCCCAAGATTGAGGCTGACTGGGAAAATCATTATATGAAGCCTAAGAGGAGGCTTTCTCTTGCTGAGGATTATTGAAATCCAGGAGAAGGCCTAAACTGTGTTGGGGAATCCAAAAGGGAACTAACTCTTACTGGTGATTGGATCAGAGTTGAATTATCAGATGCCATGAGGCTCTGATTCCTTTGAGGATTTGTTGATGGTAACCTGACCCTAGCTGGGGATTTTTAAGGTGAAAATAAAGCTTTGTTGGGGGTCAGAAGGGATTTAAAGATGAGTTTGAAAACCTTATAGTTTTTAACTCTTCTGGGAATTGATGTATTGGTAAAGATGATTAGGATCTATCCTAGGTTTTTAGGAAACCTGAGGGTTCTTGTGTTAAGCCCAAGAAGAAGCTATGAGGGTGAGACTTTCCAAGTCTAAATTATATGAAGCCCAAGAGGAGGCTGAGACTATCCAAGTCTCTTAAGAAGAGGTAGACTCTGGTTGGAGAAAGATCTTTGTATGATGCCCATGAGGAGGCTGTGGGTTCTAGAGATGAAGATCAATTCTTGACTGATTGGATGTTCTAGAATTTTAACTTTCCTGAGGATTGAACTAGTAAAAATGACTAAATTCTATCTGTAGAGAGCGATTTTTGTCGGTGACGCGACCACCTTATCGCTGAAGTTTTGCTCACCGCAATGAGGAGGAGTGGGTGCTACTTTCTGATTTCTTATTTATCCCATGAAGCTGAAAGGGAAAGGAAAGCTATGTAAAACTAACCTTGTACGCGAATGTTTAACTGAACAAACGCTTAAAAGAGATTTGGGGAGTCGGGGTCAGGTTATACAATGGGGAGTTGTCAATTACCCATCCCATATATGGTTATCCACAGGATATTAGCTTTAGGTTTTGCTTTGCAATTGATGGTGTTTATCTGTTAATGGGTTGGGAAAGTTTCTTGGGAAGTATGAGTGAGTGAGATTTTGTTGATGTTCGGGTGTTTTTGGTAAGGTACTGGACCTAAGTTTTGATGTGAAGGTACTTGACCTAGAGTTTTTTATTAGTATGCTCACTAAGATTTCGCAATCTTATGCCTACGCATTCCCGTTTAAATGAAACAGGGAAATCAGAGCAATCGTAGTTCCTCCTATTCTATGGGAGGAAAATAGATGTTTTGGTGTCTTGTTCAAAGCCCAAGATTGAAGCTAAAAGGTTTTGACTAAGAGAGAATTTGTCATCTCTAAGGAAGGATTGTTGATTTTTTTGTGCCTTGATCAAAGCACAAGGTTGATGCTAAAAGGTTAATTGACTCGGCTAGGGGATTTCTTTATACAAAGCCTAAGAGGAGGCTAGAAGTTTGACATTTCCGGGGAAAATATTTTGTCTATATTATACAAAGCCCAAGATTGTGACTAAAAGGGATTTTGACTCTGTTGGGGAGGGTTTGTATGTGTCTTGTACAAAGCCCAAGATTTGAGGCTGACCTTACTGGGAAAACCATTATACAAAGCCTAAGAGGAGGCTGAAATGAGTTTGACTCTTCTCGGGGAAAATCATTCCCCAAAGCCTAAAGGAAGGCTGGGAGGAAATGACTCTGTTGGAGAAGATATATGTCCCAAGCTTAAGAGAGGGAGATTTATGTCTTGTACAAAGCCTAAGATTGAGGCTAAAGGGGTTTGACTCAACAAGAGAGTGTTTTTATCTCTCCTGTACCAAGCCCGGGATGGAGGCTGGGCAAGCTGGAGAAATTATTCTACACAACTTGAGAAGAGGGTAGCTCCTGCTAGTGGAAATCTTTATGCCAGGTTTGGACAAAGATCGACTCAACGAGAGAGTATTTTTATCTGTCTTGTACAAAGACCAAGATTGAGGCTAAAAAAGGTTGACTCAACAAAAGAGTCTGAAAAGGTGATTGACTCAACAAGAGAGTCAAAAAATTGATTGACTCAACGAGAGAGTCTAAAAAGGTTAGCTCCGCTAGGGAGAATCATTTTTACAAAGCCCAAGAGGAGGCTGACTTCACTGAGGAAGGATCATTATACAAAGCCTAAGAGGAGGCTAGCTTTCTGCTGAGGAAAGGTCCTTATACAAAGCCTAAGAGGAGGTTATCTTTTGCCGGGGATAATTGAGATCCCCAGAAAGGTCCAAGTGGGGAATCAAATCTTGCTGAGGGTTATAGAAGAACAGAGATGTCAGATACCTTGAGGTTCTAATTTAAGATAGTTTTGACCCTGGTCGGGGAACTCTCATGAGAGAGACTGGGTTTCTGCTGGAGATCGATCCAGAATGCCCAGGGTTTTTTCCTATAGTTGTAAGGAACTTGAGAATGTCTTTGAGACTCAAGGGGATTAGACTGTCCAAGTCTACTGGTGTGGACGAGTTTTATCTTTTTAATGATGCCCAAGAGGAGGCAAGGGAGTTCAGGGATGAGAATCAACCTTAAAGTGGCCTGAGGTCTGACACTGGAAAGACTGCTCTAGCAAAGGATGACTAAGTTCTGTCTTATACCTCTAAGAGGTCGTCAGGGTCCTTGATTAAGCCCAAGAGAAGGCATGAGAACTTATAAGAAGCCAGAGGGTCCTTGTACAAAGCCTAAGAGAAGGCGGGGATGCTTTTAGGAAGCCTGTGGGTCCCAAACCAAGAAAAGTTCAAGAAATGCTATTCACAGAGAATAGATCATTTAGTGAATGTTCTGTGATTTGAAGAAATTCAAGAGATGCTATTCACCGAGAATAGATCAACTCCGGGGAGTAGAATTTCTTTGACAATTTCTAAAGTGACAGCCTAAGAAAAGGTTCACGAAGAATACTGCATTTCCCTTTGTTCCATATTGTTTAATTCCCAAGAGAAGGCAAGACTGTATCTGGAGATGCTATGTGGATCTAGTTTTGTTTGTATTTTAAGAGTGACCAACAAGGCTTTACCTAGTTCTAGACCTAGTTGCCGGGAAAAACTCTAAATAACTATACTAGTATATACAGTTGATATATGATAAGTATTTAAAAAAGGTATGAAAGAAAACTAACCATGCGCAGCTTCCCACAATACAGTTATATATATATATATATATATGAAAGCGTGTAAAAGAAAGCCGATAAAACTTACAGGTAAGCAAGCTTCCATGCTGTATTGTTAGTTGTTCAAAGAAATTAAATAAAGTTTTGATAACAATACATATATTTGAATCTAAATCAAAAGGGAAGTTGTTTTTGAAAAGATTATTGGGGCTTATATTCAAGGAGAGGCCCAAGGTTTTAATAGTGATCGCACCGTTGTTTTAAATATGTACAGAGGGACTTATACAATGTGTGAGGCCCAAAAAGGTTTATGTACAACAAGGGTTGGGTCTTACAACTCAAGGAGAGGCCCAAAAGGTGTTTTAAAAGAAAAGAAATGGGACATACAACACGAGGGTAGGCCCAGATGATTTTCTTGTTTGAAAATGGCGATCGCGCAGAGATTTTTTTGCGCAGCGGGACTTATTCAATGTCTGAGGCTCAAAAAGGTTTTGGTTAAAAAAAGGATTGGGTATTACACTCTATTAGAGGCCCATGAGTAATTTTCAGAAAAATAATGGGGCTTATAACTCAGGGAGAGGCCCAAGTGGTTTTATTTTAAACTGGCGATCGCGCCGAGATTTTTGAAAACACCGTGGGTCTTATACAATGACTGAGGCCCAAACTATTTTTGTTTCAAAGAGGGATTGGGTCTTACACTCTATTAGAGGCCCAAAGAGTTTGAAAATGAATAAAGATGGGTCTTATAGTTCAAGGAGAAGCCCAGGGATTCTGTTAAAAAGGCGACGATCGCGCCGAACTTTTGAAAATATACAGAGGGACTTCTACAATATGTGAGGCCCAAAAAGGTTTTATTTACAAAGGGGTGGGACTTACACTCTATAAAGAAGCCCATGAGTGTTTGAAAAAGATTGATGAGGGTGGAATTAGTCAAAACCCTAATTTTGTCTAAAATGAAATTAATTTTGTTTAAAAATTAATAAAAATTATTGAAAACATGTGAAAAATGAGTGGTGATCTTGGAACAATGTTTCAAAAATCATGTTTTTATCCACAAAATGATTGAAATCCATTTAAGTTGGGAAAACCAAGAAGGAAAAAATATTTTAAATGTTAAAAAATAAATAAAAATTAATTCTTTGCAAAAATATCAAATATATGAAAGAAATAATATTTTTGGGAACTTTTTGTAATATAAAATATTTTAACATTTTTGTGAGTTATTAAAAAAAGAATCAATTCAAAATCATTAAAATTCAGAGAGAAATTAATTTTTGAATCAATTAAATAAAATCACAAAATTCAAATATTTGAATTTTTGAAAAAGGGCGCCAAGAACACCCAAGAACACGCATGTGTTCTTAGTTTTGCCCAGATTTGCATTTTCTCATCAATCTCACTGAATACTTGATAAAATCACACAATCCACATATCAATCTACTCGTTTTCACCTCACGATCATGTCAATGGTCTTTAATTTCATTTATTTTAAGCATGGAATAAGAAATCAAAGAGAAACCTCAAGAACCCTAAATTCTGCATGAAGGCTCAGAAATTCCACACACGATTCATACAAAACAATTAATTGAGGGGAAACATTCCATACATGATTATGAACATATGGCAAAATTATTGTGCGAGGAAATATGCATGAATCATGAGATGACCAAGTTGAGGCTTACCTCTTGCAGCTGGTGATCGTGTTTTGGGTTAGAGGTGTTACAACTTAGTTCCAATGATGTGAACAACTTCCCTAGGTGCTATGGAGTGTGTCTGGATACTTGGAGTGGATTGAATTGAGCTGGAACTTGATTTGGCACCTCAACTGCAAATCTGTCAAAGGCTTGTGCAGTTGGCTGGTGATTTTGAGAATCTGGTGTTCCAGATGTTGTTTAAGTGTTTGGATCACTTCTATATGATGTTTATGAGGTGTGTGTGTATGTGTGATTGGTTTGGTTGGAATTGCTCTCAAACTCAAAACGTGATAGTGACTTGCTTTAGAAGGCAAAATTGGAGTGAAAGAGGTGATTTTGAGGAAAGCATCAGTTTGGGTGCTTTGGTGTACTCAAACTGATTATAAATGAGGTTTATTTATAGTGCAACAAGTTTGTTTTGGCTGCAATAGTGTATGGCAACTGCAGGAGGCCTTTGGCCAATGTGGATCAAATGGAATCTCAAGTCTCCTCTAGCCATTGACTTGAGATTAGAGCACAGGTCTATGGTTCTCTGATTCAAGGATAAGGCTTGACTAAAGTGTCCATCTTTGCTCTGATACATGCCACCTCTAAGCATCCATTGAATGCCTCAAAACAAAATTGGAGTCTTGAGGCATCTTTAGCTTTTAGGGGTGCCAAACCTATATGTAGTTCAAAAGACTTGGGAGGCTTATGGATCAGTGTTTGTTCCTCCTTGGTCTCCCCCTGAGGTGTGCAGATGGATAGACTTGTTTATTGTTTGCAAAATTTGGGCAATTCGAGCACTAATTCACAAATCCGCCTTGCATAACAGTTTGCAGCAAGGCATGTTGCAGCTTTCATAACTCCTAGCTCAGATGGAATTTGATGGAGTTCTTGGACATTTTGGAAAGCTGGTATATCCTATTTCAACATGATTTCTAACTTTTGTTTTGATCCAACTTGAATTAAAATGAAAAATGCCTCTACATTTGGGAAAAAATAAGGCAGATTCTGACTTAGTGAAAATTTCACTAAGTGTTGAAAAAATGTCACTTTTGTGTTTTCAGCCATTTTGACCGCTCCATAACTTAAAATCCATGAGGAATTGGAATGAGGTGTAGTTGACACTTTTAAAGTATGCCATGAGAGCTACAAATTCATCTTTGGACCATCCAAAATGGTTGCTTGGATCTCAAGTTATGATCCTTGGGAGTTGGTACCCTAGCCACTTTGCTCCATAACTTAGAAAAATTCTAAGTTTTTATGGTTACCCCTTTTACAAGTTATCCCACTTTCTTTCATTTTTCTTGATGAATGATGATTAAAATCACATATTAACATTGTTTTAGGGTTGAGGAACCATAATTGCGAAAAATCTCAAAAAGTCAAACTTGACTTTTGTGCACATTTGACTTTTTATCAAATGAATTCCAAACTGTGTGATCCTTTGTGAAATCAAGCCCTTTATCTAAATCAAACTTGATGGATATGTTCCATAGGTGTTATAGGGTGTATTGAATCATGTCCCAGAGTTTGGGAGCATGTCCAGGTCAAAAGTCAAAGGTTCAGTTGACTTTTTCCCCTAAACCCTAATTGTGGTCCTGAGGAAATTAAAACTTAGGGATCAAGCTTCTTGGATCAATCCATTGTTGCAAATGGATCAATGTGGTTTATTAGAGACCCTCAAATCATGTCTTGAGGTCTTGGCTTATGTTTTGTCCCAAAAGTCAACTTAGGGGTGAATTAGGTCAGGAAACCCTAATTCCTGATTTTTGGTGAATGCATCCCCTGAGGCTAAATTGACTTGATGATTGGGTCCATGAGGTCCCTTGGAGTATCTTGAGTTATATTTTGAAGCACTGGCTCATGCCCAGATGAAGATTTTCATTTGGAGGCCCTGGTCGACCAAAACCCTAATTTGGTGACACTGGCGATCTTGAGGCTTAATCCACTTGGAAGGCTGCAACCTTGTGCCTGATTCTTGATGTGGGAGTCCTCTTGATCATTTATGTGTGTTTGAGAGGTTAGACAAGTTGAAGATCATGTCATTTCTTGATTGATCCTTTGTCTAAGGCTCTAAGAGGGCTTAAGACCCTAATGCTTGACTGCAGGGAATGCTCAACAATTCTTGAGGAGATTGATGAGGCATAAAGGTACATCTATATTATGATGATGACTTGCACAATGATGGGAAATCTTAATGGTCAAAATTTGGGGTATGACAGATGCCCCTATTTAATCTTCTTGGACCCGAACGTGTGAATGGCGGAGGTATTCGGGCATTCGGGGTGCAAGAGGATTAAATATCAGAATACCCGAAATTTTGACAGTGGTTATGAATGGTAGTTTATGCATTCATCTTCTTTTGCTAAGCGTTGATACTTAGAAAAGGTAAAACTTCCCCTTGATCCTGGTTTTCTACCAAGGAACTGGTCTCAATTTTCGATACAAACTTCCCCTCGATCCTGGCTTCCTACCAAGGAACTGGTCTAAGTTTTCTTTTGGACTAAACCTCCCCTCGATCCTGGTCTTCAGTCATGGAACTGGTCTTAGTTTTCTTTTATAAACTTCCCCTTGATCCTGGTTTCCTACCAAGGATCTGGTCTCAGTTTCTTTTGTTAATAAACTTTCTTGACAAGGGACGCTATTCGTAGCGGTTTTCCTCAAACTTCTCGCCGAATTTTCCTGGGGAGATGCCATTTGATGGAAAAAGTTTTGATGTCAGACTTGCTGGGGAACCCATTCGTCTGAGCTGTAGAGGTGTCCAAACTTCTCTATTGGAGACGCCATTTGTTGACTCTACTGGGGAAAACGAGTATCTTGAGAGACTGCCTTATGCTTGGGGGTATTACATCATACTTTTCCTCGAGATCTTCTCGAAGAAATGCCATATGATGTAATCCAGTTTGGAGGTGCTGATGGCCCTTTCGTCAGCGAATTTTCCAGAGAAAACTGCCGTATTGCCGAAGTTTTGATTAAGAGGCTTTCTCTGGGGATTTTCCTTAATCCGGGAAAGCAAAGATATCATCTTCAATGGCGAAGAGTGATGTTTGTCGAATGCCTTCTTGCCTTTTAGAGGTTCAAGTTATGAAAGTGGTCGAAGACCGTCTCTAATCCAGAGATAAACTAGAGTGAGATTCCTTAGATGATTCACTTCCTGACGAGGAAAGAACTGACAACTCAATTGACTAGAGGACTTTTATTACTAGGGGGTAAGACTGACTAGCGTGGTAGTGATGCAATTTGAACATGTATGAATCAATAATGCATGATGTATGTATGTATATGCTAATGAAACTGACAGGACATACAGACTAATAGATGAACACGACTGGATACTCGACCACTGCAGGGGATGAAAAGTATCACTGGTCCAAAAGTAGCAATTCTGCCTTGCTTAGGAGAGATAGTCCTTGTGGGGAACAACTTTGGTCGGGCTTAGGAGGTAAGAACTCTACCGGGGATGTCGGACGGAATATTCGCATCTGACATAACTGATCCTTCAACAATCAAAAGAGGGACAAAAGTACTTTGATTCTCCACTTTGAAGCTCGATTACTTCTGGAGAAGCGATCGATGTTCTTTCGATGTTCAATAGTCAAAAGAAATTGCCATCTTTATTTAAAAGCAGAAAAAGTTTGACAAGTAAATTCATTTTTGTTTTATTTCAAGAATCGTTAATCACATTAAAATGTCGTTCTGTAAAGCTAAAACAAATGAGAATTATAAACAAAAGCATTAGGGCTCAAATTTTATTGATAGGATGGAAATCAGCCAAACACGTGATTCCATGGAGTATTTACAAAGTTAGAAAATGGTAATTTAAGGGAAAAAGGCTGCATTGAAACATAACGACCGCGATCCTTCTACCAACTTTGAATTCTGGACATCCTGAGCTTCCGTCGAAGATGACCTTGACTGGCATTTTCCTAATGGATGGCATGACTGCTACTGAGTGATTTGCCCCTTTGCTGGACATAGTTACTTGCCATGAATCCCTAAGTTTTGCCTGGATTGTACTTTGAGATTTCCAATCCACCGGGATGATTTTTTTTATCATGTCTCTAATTTTTTCCTGGACCACCCTTTCGGGTTTTCAATCCACCGAGATGTTTATTTTTTATTTTTTTAGGCGAAGTATTTCTTGACTATGTCAACATTTGTGGGGTAGGCAAATTCTTCTCCATCCATGGTTACAAGTCTCAAGGTGCCGTTTGAGAAAGCTTTCTTGACCACATAGGGGCCGTCATAATTCGGAGTTCATTTGCCCTGGGAATCAGTGAGAAATGATTGTATCTTCTTGAGCACAAGGTCTCCTTTCCTGAAGACACGGGGTCGAACCTTTTTGTCAAACACCTTCTTCATTCTTTGCTGATACAACTGACCGTGGCATAGTGTCGTTATTCGTTTTTCTTCGATCTAATTTAGTTCGTCGTGCCGACTTTGGCACCATTCAACTTCTATTAACTTAGCTTCCATCAATACCCAGATTGATGGGATCTCTACTTCTATGGGGAGAACTGCTTCCATGCCATATACTAGAGAGAAAGGGGTTGCCCCTGTTGAAGTGCGGACAGATGTGCGATAATCGTGAAAAGGAAAAGGTAACATTTCGTGCCAGTCTTTGTAGGTTATAACCATCTTTTGAATGATCTTCTTGATGTTCTTGTTAGCCGCTTCTACCGCTCCGTTCATCTTGGGTCGGTAGGGAGATGAGTTATGGTGTTCGATCTTGAACTCAGCGCACACATTTTTCATCATTCTATTGTTCAAGTTGGATCCATTATCAGTAATGATCTGGCTTGGAACACCATAACGGCAGATGATATTGTTTCTGATAAATCGGACCACCACTTGTCTGGTTACATTGGCGTATGACACTGCTTCGACCCACTTGGTGAAGTAATCAATGGCTACCAGGATAAACCGATGTCCGTTCGAAGCCTTGGGTTCGATCATGCCAATCATGTCGATTCCCCATATAGAAAATGGCCACGGGGAAGAAAGAACTTTGAGATGTGTTGGTGGTACATGGATTTTGTCTGAGTATATCTGACACTTGTGACACCTCCTCATGTACTTGTAGCAATCGGATTCCATTGTCAACCAATAGTACAATGCTCTTAGAATTTTTCTCGCCATTGCGTGTCCGTTGGCATGAGTGCCAAAGGATCCTTCATGAATTTCTTTTATCAGCATGTTTGCTTCTGGTCTGTCTACGCATCGGAGCAAGACCATGTCAAAATTTCTCTTATAGAGCGTATCACCACTCAGGAAGAAGTTGCCTACCAGTCTTCTGAGGGTTTTCCTGTCTTTTCTTGATGCCCCAGGTGGGCACTCTTGTTTCTAAAGGAAGCATTTGATATCCTGATACCAAGGTTTGTCGTGTATGACTGCTTCAATCGTGAAGATGTAAGCGGGCCGTTCAACGCGCATTATGTCAATCTTACGTATGCCGTTCCATTGACCTACACTAATCATGGAAGAGAGAGTGGCTAGTGCATCAGCCATGTGATTCTCTTCACGAGGGATATGATGAAACTCGATTCTGTCGAAGAATGGTAACAACCTTCTCGCATAGTCTTTGTAAGGAATCAGTCCTGATTGGTACATGTTATAATCTTCTTTGATATGATTGATAACTAGGCCTGAGTCGCCATATACATCCAAGTTCTTGATCCTTAAGTCGATCGCTTCTTCGAGACCCATAATACAAGCTTCGTATTCAGCCTCGTTGTTTGTACACTTGAATGTCAGCCGGGCAGTGAAAGGAATATGGGTACCCTGAGGTGTTATGATGATTTCCCTAACTCCATTTCTGTAATGATTGACAGCTCCGTCAAAGATTAGTCCCCATTGGGAACCTAGTTCTGGCCCTTCACTGGGTAGTGGTTCATCGCAGTCTTTCATTTTCAAGTACATGATGTCTTCGTCTGGGAAGTCAAACCCAATTGATTCTTGATCGTCAATCGATTGATGAGCCAAATAATCGGATAAAACACTTCCTTTTATGGCTTTCTGAGCATGGTACTCGATGTCGTATTCTGATAACAACATCTGCCAACGGGCTATCCTTCCCGTGAGAGCAGGTTTTTCAAAGATATACTTAATTGGATCCATTTCGGAGATTAACCAAGTAGTGTGACGAATCATATACTGGCGAAGATGTTTGGCTGCCCAAGCCAGAGCACAACAAGTTTTCTCAAGCATAGTGTACCGAGTCTCGCAGTCCGTAAATTTCTTACTCAAATAGTACATGGCAGACTCTTTCCTTTTGGTTTCGTCTTGTTGGCCAAGTACACAACCCATTGAGTCCTCCAAGACTGTTAAGTAAATGATCAGTGGTCTTCCTTCCATTGGAGGTGATAGGATTGGTGGGTTCAATAGGTATTCCTTGATACTGTCGAAGGCGGTTTGGCAGTCTTCTGTCCAAACGCAGTCCTGATTCTTTTTGAGTAATTTGAAAATCGGCACACATGTTGCGGTCATGAGGAATATAAATCTGGAAATGTAGTTCAAACGTCCCAGGAATCCCCTGACTTGTTTTTCAGTCTTTGGAGAAGGCATTTCTTGAATGGCCTTGACCTTGTCAAGATCAACCTCAATTCCTTTCTGGCTGACGATGACCCCTAAAAGTTTCCCTGAACGGACACCGAATGTGCATTTGTTGGGATTCAAGCGGAGTTTGTACTTTCTTAACCGCTCGAATAGTTTTGATAGGTGGGTCACATGCTCCTCTTCTATCCTAGATTTGGCAATTATATCATCGACATACACTTCTATTTCTTTATGTATCATGTCGTGGAACAGAGTAGTCATGGCCCGTTGATAGGTTGCCCCGGTGTTCTTTAAACTGAACGGCATTACCTTGTAACAAAAAGTGCCCCATGGGGTGATGAAGGAAGTTTTCTCCATATCTTTCGGCACCATTTTTATCTGATTATAGCCCGAGAATCCATGTATGAAGGAGAATACTTTGAACTTTGTTGTACTGTCTAACATCATGTCAATGTGTGGTAAGGGAAAGTCATCCTTTAGACTGGCCTTGTTCAGATCCCTGTAGTCTACACACATTCTGACCTTTCCGTCCTTTTTCGGAACTGGCACTATGTTGGGTAGCCATTGAGGATATTCTAATGTGGCGAGGAAACCCGCCTCAATCTGTTTCTTTACTCCCTCTTTGATTTTAATGGCCATGTCCGGGTGAGTCCGTCTTAGTCTCTGTTTTACCGACGAACATTCTAATCTCAACGGTAAATGATGTTCCACGATGCTGGTATCCAACCCTGGCATATCCTGATAGGACCAAGCGAATAGATCGGGAAACTCTTTCAGAAGTTTTATCAGACTTTCTTTAACAGTTAGACTGAGCAGTGCCCTAATCTTGACGTATTTTCTCTCTTCCTCTGAACCCAAATTGACTGTTTCCAACGGTTCTTTGTGAGGTTCAATGGACCTTTCCTCTTGTCTGAGTAATCAGGAGATCTCTTCTGGAATTTCGTCGTCATCTTCTTCTTCATTCTCAAATACCGAGAATTCAAAGTTGGGAGAAGGCATTGGATCGTATGTTTCAATGGGGTTTAAAACAAGCAATCTTCATGACGTGATGATCTGTTTTTAGAAGAGATAGAGAGAATGCAAGAGTGCGTGCAGTGTACTTTCTGAAAAATGCTTGTTTTTATTATTTGAGTTGTTTTTTTAGGATTACGATTTTCTGAAAAAGCGAAAAGAGAAAACAACAATAAATGCGGAAATTACAGAACGACGTTATTTTATTTATGATTTTGTCGAATCTTGAACCTACAGCCCTATAAAACAAAACTCTGTCGCTTTGGGCGAAACGAAGAGGTACATTTACAGAAAGTGAGCCCTATCAAAACATCCGTTTCACCTGGGCAAGGTGAAAGGTTAAGATAAAAACGACAATTACTTAGACTTAGGAACAACTTTCGGAAAGTTGACTGCAACCCATTGGCGGCGAACTCCTCGGTGAATCATAAAGTCGGGTACTTTCCTTCTTGATTTATCTTCAGAAATAACGCTAATTTCTGGTGGAGCAGGATCATTGGAATCTGTCTCCCAGGCAGAGTTATCGTAGGAGGATTCTTCAGCTGTATCTTGCACTGTGTTTGAACTCTCAGGTAAATCTCCTCATCCAGTTGGCTGGATGTCTTCGAGCCTAATACGAGAGCTTTCGGGAGCGGTGTACTTGACCAAGTAGTCGTACCTGCCACTTGGTTGTCCTAACGTGTCCCACACTTCTTTGGAATTGGAGGTGTCATCCCTTTCGATGACGTTGACCACGGGAAAAGCGTAGTTGATAAACTCTAGTCCGACAAGCTTTGCAAATTCATCGTCGTGCTGGATGTTTTCTGAATGCCCTGAGTAATGATCCCATGATTCTGTGGAGACACATGTATTCTTTTCAATGATGCTGAGCTGATATGCATCGTTGTGCTAACTCTTTTGCCCCAAGTCTCCTGGGTACGGCTGCCAGATAGGCAGGCCATCCATCGGGCCATAATAGTCATGGTCAAAGTTATCTTTCATCAGAGTGTCCTCCTCTAATGAGTTTGGTGGAGCCCGACATCCTTCCGGATCACAATCTCCGTATATCATCTTGACATCTGCTCTCGGTATAAATCTCAGACTTTGTGCGGGATAGCAAAATGGTGTAGGCACCTCTTCCTGAGACATATAACCGTCCTTGTTAAGATAGGACTTCCACTCTTCATCTGTATCAGAGGAATCACCCTCGTTGATGGTATGTACTTCTTGAGACACTGGGTGAAGGAAGCCTCCACTGTGGAAGAAGTCCTAAATGGGATGGAGACTTTCATCGTTAGTAGCATTCTGGGTACAGGTTGAGGAAAAACCAAGACCCTTCTTCGCTTTGTTATCAGTAGGAATGACAAGCTGTCCCCATCCTTTTGCATTGTTATTTTTAATCACTTTGAGAGCATCTCTGTACGAGGAAATCGACGTTCCTCTTTCCGATTGGTTGTCATTGCTCACCGAAAGTGCTTGGAACTGGGTTCCAACAACCTCATCTAGTTCTACACAAGGGGATGACGATAAGTTACTCACGATCAAGGCTTGCTCTTCGCAGACTGTGATGAGTTGGTCATTCTTGACAAACTTTAACTTTTCGTGAAGCGTCGAAGTGACTGCCCCAACCTCGTGTATCCAAGGTCTTCCTAACAAACAGATGTATGTTGCCCGGATGTCCATGACCTGGAAAGTGACTTGGAAAGTGTGGGGACCGATAGTTATGGGAAGGTCGACTTCGCCGATAACAATTTTTCAGGATCCGTCAAATGCTTTGACGATGACCTCGCTGCCTCTCATCAGAGATCCTCTGAATGATAGTTACATCAGAGTGGACTTCGGCATAACATTCAGAGCCGATCCGGTGTCAATCAGTACACTGGCTAGCGCATCGTCCTGATAGTTGACTGTAATATTTAGCGCCATGTTGTGACTTTTGCCTTCTTCCGGAAGTTCCTCGTCACTAAATCCCAAGTTATTGCAGGAAGTGATGTTGGAGATGATGTTGTCGAATTGTCTTATTGTTGCATCTTGTTCCACAAAGGCTTACTCTAAGACTTTCTGAAGAGCTTCCCTGTGAGCTTCGGAACTGAGTAAAAGTGATAGCACTGAGATATTTGAAGGAGTTTGCAACAGCTGATCAACAATGTTGTATTCACTCTTCTGGATAAGCTTCAGCATCTCATCGCTGTTCTTTGAAAGGTCGGGATCACTAGACTAACCGACTAGTTGATCAGGAACTTCCGTTTAAGGTTCCTTTTCTCTGGTAGGTTCTCCAACTCCTCGGTTGAAGATTCGACCACTCCGTGATATTCGAATAATGTCTGTAATATTAATGACGGAGGGTAATGGAGTTTCCTTTCCATTTTCAATTGTTGTTGCACCGTATTTGTAAGGGATAACCTTAGTTGATTCATACGCTAATGGTCCTGGTAGATAGATAACTATAGGTGCCTTCTGATTCTTCTGACCATTGTAAGTAATTTCAATCAGTTCCTGGTTGGGAATTTTTGATTCGTCAAGTAAAGGGATGATGATACAAACATCCTTGGTCCTCTTATGATCAGAGATTACGACAACGTCCTTGATTCGATCAGCGACATAGTCGGGCATCAAGTTGATTGACCCAGGACTTGGACACTGTCGAATCTCTTTGTGGTCCAACTGAGTCTGAAGGGCTGCTCGCACGAGGTAACATCCTTGATTATCTTCAGAGCAAACTCTACAGCATTCATAGTTGTGTGGTGGCACCCGGCCACGTCCGCTCTGTATGTAGTGTAACCTCACTAGATCTGTTTCCATTGATTGGACATCCTGACTTTGATGCCTAGTAGGGTTCCCATTAATCATACTGACTTGTTGTGTGTCTTCATCTAAATAGATCCGAAGCCACCAATGGTTTAACAAGTGTTGCAAAATTCTTTGAACGAGAGCGCAGCGCTCTCACGACATCCCTTACAATTCTGATAATTATGCAAAGTCAAAAAACCGAGTTGGACTTGCTTAGCATGTAACTCCACCAAGCTGGTATTCATCAAACGAATATCAAAGATTTGAATCATATTCACTTGATAATGACTTCTATCGTGGTAATCCTGAATCCATCCAAGATCCATCTGACGCTAAAGGGTCTCCTGTACAAAAGAGCATCCCTGATCGTTCTTTGAGCAGATAGGACAGGAATCGTAATCGTGCTGTGGCAGATTATGATGTTGGCTTTGCCTTGAGTGCATTGCTACCAAGTTGACATTCATAGCACGGATGTCGTGGTATTGAATAATGTTGGAATTTGTATAAGTCATGTTGACCTCACGGATTCGGTGATCTTGGATCCATCCGAGATCCATCTGTTCCTCTAGAGCTGATTGCACCACAAAACACCCTTGATTATTTTTAGAGCTGATATTACACTGGTGATAGTTGTGAGATGGTACATGCCCGTACCCGCTCTGTTTGCAATGCATCTTAACCAGGTTGGTTCCCAATAAGAGTACATCGTGAATTTGATAGCTGTGCTTAGACTCTTCTTCTATCAAATTTACCGCATCTTTCTCGTGTTGAGGCAATGGGTTCATCTGAACATTTGGATTTGTATCCTTGAAAGATAAGACCCCATTCCTAACAAGCTTCTGCACATCCGATTTAAAGCTGAGACAGTTTTCTATGTTATGCCCTGGTCCTCCTTGATGGTAAGGGCAAGTCTGATCTGCTTTGAACCAAAAAGGCGAATTCTTTGGTATTGCAAGAGGAGCCCTGGTTTGGACGTGCCCTTTGACCAGTAATAATGGAAACAGTTATGCGTACAACATAGGTATAGGGTCGAACCCTGGTGGTCGCGTTGTACTGTTGTTGTTGTACAGAGGACAAGCCTGCTGAAGAGGCTGTTGTGTCCTTTGCTGATATTGTTGTTGACTCGGTTGGCTTTGAGCAACCTGAGGTTGATACGTAGGAACAGGCGCAGGGTTGATAGCAGGAGTTACAGCTGCTACTGGTTGGTACTGTCGCCTTTGCTTTCTGAGAGAGATATTACCAATATCTTGCTCTTTTTTCTTAGGGAGAGCACTACCGTATCTTTTGGTACTGCTTGATGGTCCGACATCTTTGACCAAACGTCCTTCTCAGACTGCTTCCTCAAGACGAACTCCCATGCCTACCATCTCAGTAAAGTCACTGGGCACACTGGCGACCATTCTGTCATAGTAAAATGAGCTCAAAGTTTTCAAAAAGATCTTTGTCATCTTTTTTTCCTCAAGAGGGGGACAAATATGGGCGGCAATTTCACGCCATCTCTGAGCATACTCCTTAAAGGTTTCATTATCCTTCTGCGACATAGCTCTTATATGATCTCTATTTGGTGCCATGTCCAGGTTATACTTATATTATTGAACGAAGGCAGCGTCAAGATCTCGGAAAGTGAAGATCTTAGTGCGGTTTAATCCCATGTACCATTTGAGTGCGGCACCGGTTAAACTATCTTGAAAATAGTGGATCAGTAGCTGTTGGTTCTCTGTCTGAGTTGACATTCTCCGAGCGTACATCACCAAATGGCTTTGAGGGCAAGAGTTACCCTTGTACTTTTCAAATTCGGGCACCTTGAATTTGTGCGGAACTTTCACATTGGGGACCAGACAAAGGTCTGCGGTGTCCTTTCTGAATAGATTCTGACTGCGAATAGCTTGCAGTTCCTTCTGCATCTCCAGGAATTATTCCTGGAATTCCCTCATTCTTTCGTCCATACTTTCGTTTCCACCAGATGGTATTTGGGAAATCTGTCTTTCCGGGATAGTGTGTATCATAGGTGGTGGTATAGTCATCACGGTAGTGACTCTTGGTGCTTCCCGAAGTTTGTAACCTTCAGGAGTTGCTGTTATGCCCATGGCATCTTCGCTTTCCTGAAGTTTGTAACCTTCAGGCCCATCGGTTCCTGCTGCAGTTTCCGGATCTTCCGTGATCGGCGAAATATATCCTTCCGGGATATAGTTAATAGGCATGCCCCAGGGACGATCTTTAGGCATGGTATATCGAGGATCATACTTTTTCACTATGAGCGTCGATGTGATCTCTGAGATCACAGTCCTTTGTTGTTGCATCTGGGCTACTGCCAGAGCTTGCATGTCATTATGAAGTTTCCTCAGATCTTATTTCAGAGCGTCGAGTTCTTCTCTCAACTGTCTGTTCTCTTCCTCGAGATTATCCATTTTCTTTTGTTGACTGGCCCGAGTATTATACGAATGAGACAGTTTGACTCTAGAATCGAGACACAAATGTGAGATTCGTAGGTAAGAAGAATGCGTTATGTGAGAATGATGAATGATATGCAATGATTATATTATATATTTTTTTGTTTAATCAAAATAAACTTCGACAATTGGATTGTAAATATCATACAGTGGGGAGACCCCGTTTTATTGAATTCAAAGATTGCAGAAATGGAAATACAGTAATTTCAAAGTGCTGTAAAAGGAAATGTCTAAGCTAATGGCTCCTGAGTCCTCTCTGAGGAGGGCTCAGGTGCTGGTTCGGGTACCTTCCTTTTTTTTGACCGGGGCTCTTTAGCAGTGGTCGGGTTGTAATTCCTTTGCCAAGTGAAAGGAGCGAGCAAATTCCTTTGGTCTTCTTGACTTTCTACAACATGTTGCTCTAAAATCTCGATCAGAGCATCTTTTTCTTTTAATAGTTGTTGTATTTTCTTACACTGCACGTTGAGAATACGATACTTGTTCTTCCAAGACTTCTTCTCCTGTTGAACTTTGTTGAGAGTAACCTGAAGTTTTTCCGTATCAGACATAAAATAAAGGACATACTCCTTTAACGGAAGAACTTCCTGACGAGGGTAAGCCATCCTCAGCTTGAGAGCTCTAGTTTGTACCCAGTGGAGATAAGGTTCCACCGAGATAGAGTCTGGTTTTCCTAGAGACTCTATTCCTTTCCTGTGAACATGTTTCCAGGCATGCACTATTTCTGTCTTTAGTGCCCTGTCATTTTCTCCTTCCTTGAAGAAAAGACCTTCCAGATGAACATTACGCGAGACATGTCTCATCGGGTATCCGAATTGACGACGAACTAAAACTGGATGATAATTGATTCCTCCTTTAATTCTTATGAGGGGTACATTAGGGAAGTTTCCACAACGGTCAATGATTCTGATCCCGTCATAGATTTGATTGTACCAATCGATGTCAGAGTTGGTAAGAGACATGATTCTCTGCGCCAACGTAAAGTACTCTTATGATCCCAAAATGCAGCAGATTTGGGTAAGTGAGAAGTGAACCATTTGTATAGCAGGGGTACACAATATGTGATCATTCCTCCGATGTACAAGTTCCTTAAGTGTACAGAATGATAAGCATCTGCGAGCAAGGTCGGTACGGGGTTTCTAATCAGAAAAATCTTAATGGCATTGATATCAACAAAGTCATCAATGTTGGGAAACAGAAATAATCCATAGGTGAGCAGAACAAAGATGCTCTCGAAAGTAGTCACGTTCCCTATACTAGCAAAGTATAGAGCCTTCTTTATCAAAAACTTGGCTGGCAAACCTTGGATTCCACCCTTAGTGGTCATGTGAGTCCTGACTTCTGACTCGTCCAAATAGATGGCTCTTGCAATGGTTTGATCCTTTGGAATTTCTTCCAGTCCGAAAAAGGGATCTTGGTCAGTGATGGGTAAATCGGTCAGGTGAGAGTACTACTCCAGTGTTGGTGCTAGTTGATAATCCGGGAATGTGAAACAATGATAGACCAGATCATAAAACTGAATGAGCGTAGCTAGGATTCCTTCAATTACATGGACCCTTAACAGAGACAGCAGTCCTCCGTACTTAGCTCTGAAAGCATCAGGGTTGGTGTTCATCCTCGCCAACCCTCTTAAATCCCCTAGTTTTGGAACCTTGAAGGTGTACTTGTGAGTCTTCCTTCTACCGAAATCCATAATGCAATCTCCTTTCTTTGATATTTGCAATCATTGTCTTAGTTTAATTTAAAAAAGAGAGACTAGAAGAGAAGATTTTTTTGTTTGATTAATGTTTTTTAATGAAATGAATGCATGAATGCAACACACAAAAACATAGAAAAAACATGGGGTCAAAGGTTCGGTGTCATGAAGTCATGGCTCTACCCATCCCCAAAGGTTATACTGGTGATTTTTTGTACCTGCCCTCAAAATCATTGACCCCTCTTGGGATAACAATAGCAGGCTGGTTCACCCGAGTGAGCTGCAGTATCTTAGAGTAATCTCAAATGAGGGTAGTATCGCGTGACAACTATTTCCGATAGCTTCCGCACTACAAAATAGTAACAAGGTCTCAGCCTACTAAATCCTCAGTTTCATGGACAACCACAATCGAACAATCTACTTTCAACAACCAAAGTCGTATAGGCATTGAATCCGCAAAGGGCGTCTCCACTGATTCGATGGTCGACCGTGGTCTCTTATTTGGGAGTCACTCCCTGTAAGATTACCCGTCTAGTGCCATCACTTATCTTAGGTGTATACTCAATCTTTCCAGATGCGGCATCACCCGCAGTCCCATTAGCAGAAAAATAAACACGAATATCAATTAGGAAAAGCGATATATATATTTATTCCTAAAACTAACATCCTAGACCTCTTAAGAGCTAATCTTAGTCCTATACAGTCAATGACTCCCCAGCAGAGTCGCCATTTTACTGTAGCAAGCAATTTTTATCGGTGACGCGACCACCTTATCGCTGAAGTTTTCCTCACCGCAATGAGGAGGAGTGGGTGTTACTTTCTGATTTATTATTTACCCTATGAAGCTGAAAGGGAAAGGGAAGTTATCTAAAACTAACCTTGCAAGCGAATGTTTAACTGAACAAACGCTTAAAAGAGATTCGGGGAGTCGGGGTCAGGTTATACAATGGGGAGTTGTCAATTACCCATCCTATATGTGGTTATCCATAGGATATTAGCTTTAGATTTCGCTTTGCAATTGATGGTGTTTATCTGTTAATGGTTTGGGAAAGTTTCTTGGGAAGTATGAGTGAGTGAGTGAGATTTTATTGATGTTTGGGTGTTTTTGGTAAGGTACTGGACCTAGAGTTTTTGATTAGTATGCTCGCTAAGATTTCGCAATCTCATGTCTACGTATTCCCGTTTAAATGAAACAGGGAAATCAGAGCAATCTTAGTTCCTTCTATTCTATGGGAGGAAAAAAGGTGTTTTGGTGTCTTGTTCAAAGCCCAAGATTGAAGCTAAAAGGTTTTGACTAAGAGAGAATTTGTCATCTCTAAGGAAGGATTGTTGATTTTTGTGTGCCTTGATCAAAGCACAAGGTTGATGCTAAAAGGTTAATTGACTCGGTTAGGGGATTTCTTTATACAAAGCATAAGAGGAGGGAAGAAGTTTGACTTTTCCGGGGAAAATATTTTGTCTGTCTTGTACAAAGCCCAAGATTGAGGCTAAAAGACATTTTGACTCCGCTGGGGAGGGTTTGTATGTGTCTTGTACAAAGTCCAAGATTTGAGGCTGACCTTACTGGGAAAACCATTATACAAAGCCTAAGAGGAGGCTGAAATGAGTTTGACCCTTCTCGAGGAAAATCATTCCCCAAAGCCTAAAGGAAGGCTGAGAGGAAATGACTCTGTTGGAGAAGATATTTGTCCCAAGCTTAAGAGATGGAGATTTATGTCTTGTACAAAGTCCAAGATTGAGGCTAAAGGGGTTTGACTCAACAAGAGAGTGTTTTTATCTGTCCTGTACCAAGCCCAGGATGGAGACTGGAAAAGTTGGAGAAATTATTCTACACAACTTGAGAAGAGGCTAGCTCCTGCTAGGGGAAATCTTTATGCCAGGTTTGGACAAAGATCGACTCAATGAGAGAGTATTTTTATCTGTCTTGTACAAAGCCCAAGATTGAGGCTAAAAAAGGTTGACTCAACAAAAGAGTCTGAAAAGGTGATTGACTCAACAAGAGAGTCTAACAAGTGATTGACTCAACAAGAGAGTCTAAAAACGTGATTGACTCAACAAGAGAGTCTAAAAAGTGATTGACTTGACGAAAGAGTCTAAAAAGGTTAGCTCTGCTGGGGAGAATCAATTGTACAAAGCCTAAGAGGAGGCTGACTTCGCTGAGGAAGGATCATTATACAAAGCCTAAGAGGAGGCTAGATTTCCGCTGAGGAAATGTCCTTATACAAAGCCTAAGAGGAGGCTATCTTTTGCCGGGGATAATTGAGATCCCCAGGCAGGTCCAAGTGGGGAATCAACTCTTGCTGAGGGTTACAGAAGAGTGGAGATGTCAGATACCTTGAGGTTCTGATTTAAGATAGTGTTGACCCTGGTCGGGGAACTTGAAGGTGTGAAAAACTCAAGAAAGGGGGTTTGAATTGGTTTTTCAAAATAAACTTGTTTTTAAAAATAAATTATTTTTATAAAACCCTTCCTTTTAATGTAATGACCTTTGTTGAGAATCAAGTGATGAACACGTTATGTTTATACTAGTTCGCTTGAGAAACCCTCAAGTTAGTCTAGTCCACCCGCCAAGGTGATTTTGCCTCTCTCAACGAGGTCTTAATCCACTATTTAATCAAATCAGTATAATGCACGAGCCAAACTGCTGGTGACTAACACAACCTCTAAAACTCTCAAGCTTTAGACTTCTCAAGTAATACAACCTCTCAGGTCTTACTCAAGGAACAACCTCTAAGACACACGACGTAGACTTCTCAAGAAATACCACCACAGGGTCTTTCTCAAGGAACACAGAAACCTAAGTTTGAACAATTTACGTTTACAGAAATATGCTTCTATACAAGCTGCAAATGTAAACACGTTTTTGACCAGAATTACTTAAGAAAGATTTCAGATAGAGAGAGTATTGCAGTAGCGTTTGTGTGTATCTTTCTTCAAGTCTTTTGCTTCCTTTTATAGACGTGTAGAAAGAGCCGTTGAAATGTAATCATGATAGCTTAACTAGGCTGGCGGCTAGAAGCGTGAGGACAGATAATAGCTTTTGCGTGCTGCGCATCCTATTTTTGTCAGAATATCTTTGATTGTACTGTTGCACAGTTACCAAGATATTTTCACTTGAATTAAGGTACAGCTGTACTATGTAGCTTTGTCTTCTTGGCTTCTCAACTTCAGAGGCTTTTCACGAGCATGAGTAAGAAGGGAAAACATCGCTTGGTTCTTGAGATTATCAATTCTTCGAATCTTCAGAGTCTCTAGTACTTGGTTTTCAGAACCTCGATTGCTTGGTGTGTTGTCTTCATATCTTCAGAGGCTTCTGATAGTATTTGGCTGAAGCATGAGTAGAGACTTGATTTAGGTCTTCAGAACCTTGATTCATAGAGCTTAGGACTTTAGTATCTGGACTTCGTTCGATCAGAACCTATGTCTTCAGATCTTTAGAACCCGTTCTCTTTTCCTTTTATATCAGAGTGTGTAGGCGGAGTATTTTACTTTAAACATTGTGTTCACGCCAATTTACGGAAGCATAACCTGTTTATTACATTCTCACAAATAATAAACATTAGTTGTACAAAATTGTTCATACAAAAATACTCATTTGATATCATCAAAACTTAGAGATAAAATTGCATAACCAAATCATGTTCTCACAGAACTCTCATAAGAGAGACTGGGTTTCTACTAGAGATCTATCCAGAATGCCCGGGGTTTTTTTCCTATAGTTGTAAGGAACTTGAGAATATCTTTGAGACTCAAGGGGATTAGACTGCCCAAGTCTACTGGTGTGGAAGAGTTTTATCTTTTGTATGATGCCCAAGAGGAGGCAAGGGCGTTAAGGGATGAGAATCAACCCTAAAGTGGCCTGAGATCTGACACTGGAAAGACTGCTCTAGCAAAGGATGACTAAGTTCTGTCTTATACCTTTAAGAGGTCATCAGGGTCCTTGATTAAGCCCAAGAGAAGGCATGAGAACTTCTAAGAAACCGGAGGGTCCTTGTATAAATGCCCAAAAGGAGGCAGGGATGTTTTTAGGAAGCCTGTGGGTCCCAAACCAAGAAAAGTTCAAGAAATGCTATTCACCGAGAATAGATCATTTAGTGAAAGTTTTATGATTTGAAGAAATTCAAGAGATGCTATTCACCGAGAATAGATCATTTAGTGAAAGTTTTATGATTTGAAGAAATTCAAGAGATGCTATTCACCGAGAATAGATCAACTCTGGGGAGTAGAATTTCTTTGACAATTTCTAAAGTGATAGCCTGAGAAAAGATTCATGAAGAATACTGCCTTTCTCTTTGTTCCATATTGTTTATGCCCAAGAGAAGGCAAGACTGTATCTGGAGATCCTATGTGGATCTAGTTTTGTTTGTATTTTAAGAGTGACCAACATGGCTTTACCTAGTTCTAGACCTAGGTGCCGGTGAAAACTCTAAATAACTATACTAGTATATATATAGTTGATATATGACAAGTATTTAAAAAAGGTATGAAAGAAAACTAACCATGCACAGCTTCCCACAATACAATTATATATATATATATATATATATATATATATATATATATATATATATATATATATATATATATATATATATATATATATATATGAAAGCGTGTAAAAGAAAGCCGATAAAACTTACAAGTAAGCAAGCTTCCATGCTGTATTGTTAGTTGTTCAAAGAAATTAAAGAAATTTTTGATAACAATACATATATTTGAATCTAAATCAAAAGGGAAATTGTTTTTGAAAAGATTATTGGGGCTTATACTCAAGGAGAGGCCCGAGGTTTTAACAGTGATCGCACAGTTGTTTTGAATATGTACAGAGGGACTTATACAATGTGTGAGGCCCAAAAAGGTTTATGTACAACAAGGGTTGGGTCTTACAACTCAAGGAGAGGCCCAAAAGGTGTTTTAAAAGAAAAGAAATGGGACTTACAACACGAGGGTAGGCTCAGATGATTTTCTTGTTTAAAAATGGCGATCGCGCCAAGATTTTTTTACGTAGAGGGACTTATACAATGTCTGAGGCCCAAAAAGGTTTTGGTTAAAAAAAGGATTGGGTCTTACACTCTATTAGTGGCCCATGAGTAACTTTAAGAAAAAGAATGAGGCTTACAACTCAGGGAGAGGCCCAAGTGGTTTTATTTTAAACTGGCGATCGCGCCGAGATTTTTGAAAACACTGTGGGTCTTATACAATGACTGAGGCCTAAACTATTTTGGTTTCAAAGGGGGATTGGATCTTACACTCTATTAGAGGCCCAAAGAGTTTGAAAATGAATAAAGATGGGTCTTATAGCTCAAGGAGAAGCCCAGGGATTCTGTTAAAAAGGCGACGATCGCGTCGAACTTTTGAAAATATACAGAGGGACTTATACAATATGTGAGGCCCAAAAAGGTTTTATTTACAAAGGGGTGGGACTTACACTCTATCAAGAGACCCATGAGTGTTTGAAAAAGATTGATGAGGGTGGAATTAGTCAAAACCCTAATTTTGTCTAAAATGGAATTAATTTTTTTAAAAATTAATAAAAATTATTGAAAACATGTGAAAAATGAGTGGTGATCTTGGATCAATGTTTAAAAAATAATGTTTTTATCCACAAAATGATTGAAAACCATTTAAGTTGGGAAAACCAAGACGGAAAAAAATATTTTAAATGTTAAAAAACAAATAAAAATTAATTCTTTGCAAAAATATCAAATATATGAAATAAATAATATTTTTGGGAATTTTTTGTAAAATAAAATATTTTAACATTTTTGTGAATTATTAAAAAAAGAATCAATTCAAAATCATTAAAATTCAGAGAGAAATTAATTTTTGAATCAATTAAATAAAATCACAAAATTCAAATATTTAAATTTTTGAAAAAGGGCGCCAAGAACACCCAAGAACACGCGCGTGTTTTGAGTTTTGGCCAGATTTACATTTTCTCATCAATCTCACTGAATACTTGATGAAATCACACAATCTACATATCAATCTACTCGTTTTCACCTCACGGTCATGTCTATGGTCTTTAATTTCATTTATTTTAAGCATGGAATAAGAAATCAAAGAGAAACCTCAAGAATCCTAAATTATGCATGAAGGCTCAGAAATTCCACACACGATTCATACAAAGCAATTAATTGAGGGGAAACATTCCATACATGATTATGAACATATGGCAAAATTATTGTGCGAGAAAATATGCATGAATCATGAGATGACCAAGTTGAGACTTACCTCTTGCAGCTGGTGATCGTGTTTTGGGTTAGAGGTGTTACATCTTGGTTCCAATAATGTGGACAGCTTCCCTAGGTGCTATGGAGTGTGTCTGAATGCTTGGAGTGGATTGAATTGAGCTGGAACTTGATTTGGCACCTCAACTGCAAATCTATCAAAGGCTTGTGCAGATGGCTGGTGATTTTGAGAATCTGGTGTTCCAGATGTTGTTTAAGTGTTTAGATCACTTCTATATGATGTTTATGAGGTGTGTGTGTGTGATTGGTTTGGTTGGAATTGCTCTCAAACTCAAAACTCGATAGTGACTTGCTTTAGAAGGCAAAATTGAAGTGAAAGAGGTGATTTTGAGGAAAGCATCAGTTTGGGTGCTTTGGTGTACTCAAAATGATCACAAATGAGGTCTATTATAGTGAAACAAGTTTATTTTGGCTGCAATAGTGTATGGCAACTGCAGCAGGCCTTTGGCCAATGTGGATCAAATGGAATCTCAAGTCTCCTCTAGCCATTGACTTGAGATTAGAGCACAGGCCTATGGTTCTCTGATTCAAGGATAAGGCTTGACTGAAGTGTTCATCTTTGCTCTGATACATGCCACCTCTAAGCATCCATTGAATGCCTCAAAACAAAATTGGAGTCTTGAGGCATCTTTAGCTTTTAGGGGTGCCAAACCTATATGTAGTTCCAAAGACTTGGGAGGCTTATGGATCAGTGTTTGTTCCTTCTTGGTCTCCCCCTGAGGTGTGCAGATGGATAAAATTGTTTGTTGTTTGCACAATTTGGGCAATTCGAGCACTAATGCACAAATCTTCCTTGCACAACAGTTTGCAGCAAGGCATGTTGCAGCTTTCATAACTCCTAGCTCAGATGAAATTTGATGGAGTTCTTGGATATTTTGGGAAGCTGGTATATCCTATTTCATCATGATGTCCAACTTTGGTTTTGATCCAACTTGAATTACAATGAAAAATGCCTCTACATTTGGGAAAAAATAAGGCAGATTCTGACTTAGTGAACATTTCACTAAGTGTTGTGAAAATGTCACTTTTGTGTTTTCAGCCATTTTGATCACTCCATAACTTAAAATCCACGAGGAATTGGAATGAGGTGTAGTTGACACTTTTAAAGTATGCCATGAGAGCTACAAATCCATCTTTGGACCATCCAAAATGGTTGCTTGGATCTCAAGGTATGATCCTTGGAAGTTGGTACCCTAGCCACTTTGTTCCATAACTTAGAAAAATTCTAAGTTTTTATGGTTACCCCCTTTTACAAGTTATCCCACTTTCTTTGATTTTTCTTGATGAATGATGATTCAAATCACATATTAACATTATTTTAGGGTTGAGGAACCATAATTGTGAAAAATCTCAAAAAGTCAAACTTGACTTTTGTGCACAGTTGACTTTTTATCAGATGAATTCCAAACTGTGCGATCCTTTGTGAAATCAAGCCCTTGATCTAAATCAAACTTGATGGATATGTTCCATAGGTGTTATAGGGTGTTATAGGGTGTATTGGGAGCATGTCCAGGTCAAAAGTCAAAGGTTCAGTTGACTTTTTCCCCAAAACCCTAATTGTGGTCCTGAGGAAATTGAAACTTGTGGATCAAGCTTCTTGGATCAATCCATTGTTGCAAATGGATCAATGTGGTTTATTAGAGACCCTCAAATCATGTCTTGAGGTCTTGGCTCATGTTTTGTCCCAAAAGTCAACTTAAGGGTGAATTAGGTCAGGAAACCCTAATTCCTAATTTTTGGTGAATGCATCCCCTGAGGCTAAATTGACTTGATGATTGGGTCCATGAGGTCTCTTAGAGTATATTGAGTTATATTTTGAAGCATTGGATCATGTCTATATGAATATTTTAATCTGGAGGCCCTGGTCGACCAAAACCCTAATTTGGTGACACTAGCGATCTTGAGGCTTAATCCACTTGGAAGGCTGCAACCTTGTGCCTGATTCTTGATGTGGGAGTCCTCTTGATCATTTATGTGTGTTTGAGAGGTTAGACAAGTTGAATATCATGTCATTTCTTGATTGATCCTTTGTCTAAGGCTCTAAGAGGGCTTAAGACCCTAATGCTTGACTGCAGGGAATGCTCAACAATTCTTGAGGAGATTGATGAGGCATAAAGGTACATCCATAATGTGATGATGACTTGCATAATGATGGGAAATCTTAATGGTCAAAATTTGGGGTATGAAACCATCCTATGCTTTTAGGAAGCCTTTGGGTCCCTGTATAAAGCCCAAGAGGAAGCTAAGGGGATCTTCTAAGAAGCCTGTGGGTCCAAGTCTACGAAAAGTTCAAGAAAGGAATCACTTGGAAATAATCATTTCTTTGTTGATCAGTTCTAAGGTATGAAGAAATTCAAAAGAGGTTTCACTGGGAATTAATCCTCTCTGGGTGAATGAATTTCTTTGTATAAGTATACACTAGTTTATTAGACTAAGTTATAAGTATCCTACTTTCTAACCTAAGTGTGAATTGAGGATGACTTATTTGTTGAGGGAACTCTAGACAGGTATGCACGAGTATATACAGATATATGAACAAGCACATAAACAAGTATGAATTGAAAATGTGATGGGTCTTATTCTTTGGATAGAGGCCCAAGTGTATTGTGATTGGTTGTATTGACTACAACTGTATGATTAGAGTTTTGAGAAATCGAAGAAATTTTTGAGAAAAATTTGAATTTGAATTTGAATTAAAAGAAAGTTGTTGTTATTTGAATGAATTGAAAATAAATTTTGGGGCTTATAACTCAAAGAGAGGCCCAAGTGGTCTAAGAGTAGTTTCACCGGGAATAATGCTCCTCTAAGTACCAGTTTAAAACAGACAGATGATTTTGAAAATAGAGGTATGGGGATTACAACTCAAGGAGAGGCCCATGGAGGTTGGTTATTGTTTAAAACAAAGTTTATGTACAAAAGATTGGGGCTTATACTCAAGGAGAGGCCCAGGTGATTTATTTGAAAATAGTGATCGCACTGCGATACTGAAAGATGTTGTGGGACTTATACTCTAGCACATGACCAAAATTTATTTATGTACATAAGGGGGTTGGGTCTTACACTCTAATAGAGGCCCAAGGATTTTTATGATTTGAAAATTAAAAGGGTTGAGACTTACACTCTAGCAGAGGCCCAAAATTTATTTAAAATAATTTATTGGAAGGATGTGAAAAGTGTTAAGTTTTGAATAAAGAGATATGTTTACCATGGTAAGAGTTTATGAAGGAAATACTTGTTCATTGAAGAAAGGATAAAAGTTGAACATGTTAAGACAAGTTGATGACAATCAAACATTCATGTTAGGGTTTGAACATGGTCTTGAACAAGGTGGAAACATCATCAAGGTTCATACAAACAAACATGTATACAAAGGTATTTACAAGACACAGTTCAAGTGTTTTAGGAGAACATAAACATGGCATAATCAACACAAAGACATAGGTATATGTCAAAATGACACAAACATGGAAGGGAGACCACATATTAGGGCAAAATATCAAGTAAAAAGTCTCATGGTATGGATAAAGTTCAACATACATTTACATGTAATCATATACTTGAAAATACATTAAAACCAAGTACGAATAAGCATCTACAAATTTACAACCTTATTTAAGGATCATACAAGATTTATATGGTTTACACAAATCATTTTAAGCAAGGAAAGACAAGGCATTGTTTAAAAGAATCAAAAGAAGTCTTAAAAAGACCCTAAAAAGTCACACACTTTGGACATCCAAAAATGCATCAAAAATAAATATCTTTGGAAATTTATTTTTACAAATAAAAAATAGACATTATCATGAACAATTTGCAAAAAGAATGGTTTCAAAATGATTAAAAATGAGAAAGTTATGATAGTTTGAAATTGTGAAGAAAGGTGAGAAAATAAGTGATAAAAAAAGAAAGGAAGATGGCCTCCATGTGTGTTGAACCCATGTCATCACGCTCCCAGCACAAAGCAGAAGCCATCTCTACCACGCGTGCAGGTTGAAAGGGAATGGAAATAATGAATAATATATGAAAAATGTTTTTGAAAATAGTTTAAAAAATAAAAACCAACAGGTCAGGGGCGAGGGGGATTCGAATCCCAGACCTTGGACTCGCTCACACAAATACTAGTGTTTCCACTAGGGCGCAATGCCAATTCAAGTATTATATTGGAAGCTGAATAATATATATTAAAACTTCATTTTATTTTGAAAAATGGCGCCAAATGTTCTTCTTCTTCATCAAATTTTGCAAAATGCTTACTATCTTACTCATTTCTCAACCATTTTGGAAGATGTAAAAATGAAACTTGTTGGAAATTTCATGAGGAATTCAATGATGTAACTTAATTTCATTTATTTTAAGTGTAAAACAAGTTATCATGTTATGAGCATATGAACCTAAAAACTGCAAGAACTAAATGAAATCCTATATACAATAGATAGTATGCAATTGATTGAGGGAAAACAACATATATAGGGGCAGAAACACAATGGTAACTTAAAATAACAAAAATGATGCATGTATTAATGAGTTTGAAAGTTTGAGGCTTACCTCTGCAAGAAGGAATCGAATTATGTAATAGAGGTATTACATATGTAAGATGATGATCTGGATAGCTCCCGTAGGACTCAAGGAATGTGTTGAAGTGCTTGAAATGGTTTGAATCCTTCTGAATTGAGTAGCTCGAATTCAACTGCAGTTTATGATGTATTTTGAGCAAATGGGGTATGACTCGGTGATTTTGATGTTACAGAAGTGTTTTGAGGTTATGGATCACTTCTATAATGCTTATGTGAAGTGTTTGGATGCTTGGTTTAAGTGGAAATGGGCTGGTTTTAGAATTCCAAGTTTTCACTCTTTGAGAACTTTGAATTTGGAAAGAAGGAGGATTTGTAAGAAAACAAGTATTGTAGTTGTTTTGGTGTGATCTGAATGAGGAAATGTGACCTCTATTTATAGGTTAATGGTTTTGTCTTGGATGAATAACTTCAGATTAGAGGATAAGGGCTTGGTTTAATGGTTTTGGACTTATGCCATTACTTATCATGCAAGGAACCATAGCCTCTTCTAATAGCACAACTACCAATTGACCAATTCCACATTCCTCAGTCTTTTTTATTGTTTTTTTTTGTGTGAGCATCTTGACTGAAATAAGCACCTTTGTTGAATGTGCACTATTGCACATAAATGCCATTTAAATTCAAGGCATAAGGTGACAAAATCCATCATTCCATTGAATGACTCTCTTGACTCTTTGGCCTAACTTTTCAGGTTGGTTGTGACTCATCAGATTTTCATTGAGTTGGGTTAGCATAGTGATCATTGCACTTGACTCCAAAATCGTGGCTAGCAAGAAATGGCAAAAATTGTCTTTGAAGAACTGTTGCAGCATGGCATGTTGATCACTCCATATCTCTTTGCTCAAGTGGAGTTTGATGATGTTCTTGTACTCTTTAGAAAGCTTGCACATCATACTTCAACTTTGATGTTTAGATTTGGTCTTGATTCCTTTTGGATTATAATGAATAATCCCTCCAAAGTTGGGCAAAACATGAAATAGATTCTGCCTAAAAATTTTCTAAGTGTCAAAGTTCAAATCTTATGAAACCGTAACTTTATGGTCTTATAACTCAAAATCTAGGCATTTTTTGACCATGGACCAATAGGACACTTTTGTAGTATGTAATGAGAGCTTTCATTTGAGCTTTGGATGGAAGAAAATAGTTGCTTGGATCACAAGTTATGGCCTTGCAAAGTTGGAAAAAAATCACTTTTTTCATAACTTAGTGAAATTTCAAGTTTCTCAAGGTTGCCTTGTTTGCAAGTAACCTCACTTTTCTTGATTTTGCTTGATTGATCATGGTCCAAATCAAAAGTTAACACTGTTTTTGACTTGAAGAGGCCACCTTTGTCAAAAAGATCCCAAAAGTCAAACTTGATTTTGGTCACAATTGACTTTTTATATCAGATGAACCTTAAACTTTGTGATCCTTTATGAAACCAAGTCCTTGGGCTAAATTGAACCTAATGGATGGAGTCCATAGGTGTTTTAGAGTTTATTGAACCATGTCCCAAGGTTTGAGATCATGTCTTGGTCAAAAGTCAAAGGCATGGTCGACTTTTTCTCAAAAACCCTAATTTGTGGTCTAGATGAATTTAAAAGATAGTCGTACCAAAGTTGACCTTGGCATGACGTTCAAGGATGAACGTGTGTCTACCAGTACGCTGGCTAAAGCACCATCCTGGCAATTTACTGTGATATTGAGTGCCATATTATGATTCTTGCCTTCCTTTGGAAGTTCTTCATCACTGAAACCCAAATTGTTGCAAGAAGTGATGTTGGAAATAATGCTCTCAAATTGACCCATTGTCACATCTTGTTCTACAAAGGCATGTTCTAAGACTTTCTGCAGAGCTTCTCTGTGAGCTTCTGAATTGAGCAAGAGAGATAAGACGGAAATCCGAGAAGCAATTTGCAATAATTGATCCATAAAGTTGTATTCACTTCTCTAGATGAGTTTTAACATTTCATCGTTATTTTTCACAGGCTCTGCGCTGATGGATTGACCAATTTGTTGATTAGGAACTTCAGCTTGAGGTTCCTTTTCTTTTACAGGTTCTCCAACTCTTCTTTTGAAGATTCGACCACTTCAGGTGACTCGGATGATATCAGCAATGTTGACAACAGATGGTAGTTGAATTTCTTTTTCATCTTCTATTGCAGTCGCACCATACTTATATGAAATAGCTTTCTCCAACTTGTATGGTATTGGTCCCAGCAAGTAGATGACCACAGGGGCTATTTGGGTCTTTCGACCATCATAAGTAACCTCAATCGGTTCTAGGTTGGGAACTTTTCTACTATCCAGAGGGATTTCCACGCGCTTTGGTTCCTTGAGCAAAGGAATTATGGTGAAAACATCCTTTTTAATTCCATAATTAATAGGTTCTTTTTTATCGGAGACTGTGATAGTTTTTTTGTCCAGTAGTCTTTGGACCTTGTTTTGGCCAATGAGGCAACCCTGCACCATGTTGATTGACTGAGAATTCAGGCGTAGTTGGGTTTCCCCTTGGTCTACCTGATGCTGGAGAGTTGCTCGTACGAGGTAGCATCCTTGGTTATTTTCTGAACATACTCGACAACGCTCATAATTGTGAGGTGGCACTCTGTCGTGCCCACTCTGCATGCAGTACATCTTTACCAAATCTATTTCTAGCAAGCGGATGTCATAGTTTTGGTGTCTTCCTGGATTCCCGTTGGTTATGCTAACTTGTTGTATGTCCTCGTCCTGGTAGACTGGGAGCCACCAATGGTCCAAAAAATGTTGAAGAGTTCTTTGTACAAGTGCACAACCTTGATCGTTTTCGGAGCAATCTTTGCAGTCCTGATAACTATGGGAGGACAGAAAACCGAGCCTGACTTGTTTGGCATGCAATTCTACCAAGCTGGTATTCATTAAACGAATGTCGAAAATCTGAATCATGTTGACCTGATGATCATTCCTTTCATGGTAGTCTTGGATCCATCCAAGATCTATTTGACGCTAGAGGGCCTCTTGTACAAAAGAGCATCCCTGATTGTCTTTTGAGCAAATCAGACAAGCGTTGTAGTCGTGCAGCGGCAAATTTTAGTATCGACATTGTCTTGAATGCATTGCCACTAGATTGACATTCATTGCACGGATGTCATGATTTTGAACAATGTTTGGATATGCATGGTCCATATTTACTTCACGAATCCTATGATCCTGAATCCAGCCTAGATCCATATACTCTTGAAGAGCTGCTTGTACAATGACACATCCTTGATTGTTTTTAGAACAGACATCACATTGATGATAGTTGTGAGAGGGTACATGGCCGTAACCGCTGTGCCTGCAATGCATTTTTACCAGATTTATTCCTAGTAGGCGTACATTGTGAATTTGATAACTACTGCCGGGTTCTCCTTCTATCAAGTTTACCAAAGTTTTTTCATGTTGCGCCAACAGATTCGTTTGAACATTTGGATTCGTATCTTCGAAAGATAAAACCCCATTTCTGACAAGCTTTTGTACATCAGATTTAAAGCAAAGGCAATTCTCAATGTTATGTCCTGGTCCTCCTTGATGGTAAGGGCAAGATTGATCGGATTTGAACCAAATAGGCGGATTGTTTAGTACTGTAAGAGGAGTCCTGGTTTGAACGTGCCCCTTGACTAGCAGAAGTGGAAATAATTCTGCATATAACATTGGTATGGGGTCAAACCTTGATGATTGTGTGATACGATTGTTATTATTGTACTGTGGGCAAGCCTGCTGAAGAGGTTGTTGCTGCCTTTGCTGATACTATTGTTGATTTGGCTGGCTCTGAGCAATCTGAGGTTGATATGTCGGAGCTGGTGCTGGGTTGATAGCGGGAGCTACTGCTGCTACTTGCCTAGGTTGATATCTTCGCCTTTGGTTACCCTGAGAGATATTACAGATATCTTGCTCTTTCTTCTTTTGGAAAGCACTACCGTATCTTTTAGTACTGTTGGACAACTTTGTCTCTTTGACTAACCAGCCTTCTCGGACTGCTTCCTCAAGGCGTACTCCCATGTTCACAATTTCGGTGAAGTCACTAGGTGCACTTGCAACCATTCGATCATAATAAAATGAGCCTAATGTTTTTAGGAAGATTTTTGTCATTTCCTTCTCCTCGAGAGGTGGACAGATCTGGACGGCGATTTCACGCCATCTCTGAGCATACTCCTTGAAGGTTTCATTATCTTTTTGGGACATTGCTCTGAGCTAGTACCTATCTGGTGCCATGTCCAAATTGTATTTATACTGCTGAACAAAAGTTTCCCCAAGATCTCTGAAAGTACTGATCTTGGTACGGTTTAGACCCA
The DNA here is from genome assembly GCA_022829125.1 of Lathyrus tuberosus. Lineage (NCBI taxonomy): Eukaryota > Viridiplantae > Streptophyta > Magnoliopsida > Fabales > Fabaceae > Lathyrus > Lathyrus tuberosus. Next base: position 1,089,271 of record JALAZF010000236.1, on the reverse strand, counting down.
TGTACCATTTGAGTGCAGCACCAGTTAAACTATCTTCGAAGTAGTGGATAAGTAGCCATTGGTTTTCTGCCTGAGTAGACATTTTTCGAGCGTACATTACCAAATGACTTTGAAGGCAAGAGTTGCCTTTGTATTTTTCAAAGTCAGGCACCTTGAATTTGTTCGGTATCTTCACATTAGAGACCAAACAGAGGTCAGTGGCGTCCTTACCAAACAAGTCATGTCCGCGAATGGCATGCAGTTCTTTATGCATTTCCAAGAACTGTTCCTGGAATTCATTCATCCTTTTGTATACTTCTTTATTTCTGCCAGAAGTGGCCTGCAGAATCTGTTGCTCTGGGATAGTATGTTTCACAGGTTGTGGTATAGATATTACTATGGTAACTCTTGGCGCTTCAGTGACCTGAAGTTTGTAACCTTCAGTGAAATTCTGCCAATGCAGATAGCAGATGTCCTAACACATGTAAAGACATTGTTCTGCATAACATTTAAACAAGGAACAACAGCAGACTGATACCTTGAATATCAGAACTGCAACAACACAGATATTACGACATCTATTCCAACATGTTTATCATGAACCCTAACAGAAAAGCAAATCTGCAGAATGATAAAGAACACAACAATTGTTAACCCAGTTCGGTGCAACTCACCTACATCTGGGGGATACCAATCTAGGATGAAGACTCCACTATATGTAGAATTATTACAAAGCTAAACTCCCCCGTTTACAACTTTATATCCTAACCTCTACCCAATGAAATCCTTATCAAAGAACATCCTCTTTGATACGAGATACCCCACTCACTTCCCTTAATCACAACCTATGATATCTACATCATCCCGGTCAATACATAATTCTGTCAAGCATACTTGACAAACAAGCTAACTCGGATTTGCTTAAAAGCTTCATCCAAGAACAATACATAATCCAATACCTCAAGGTTTATGGATCTGTGCGACACCTATATTTGCCACAATGCATCAACTGATACAAAGGGAGATTACAACCTAGAGAGCCAACGACTCTCAAAACCCTAAACCCTTATTTTTACACAAGAGAACTAGGTTACAAAAGGCATGTAAAATCCTAGGTCTAAGTCTTCTTTTATAGGCTTCAGTTTTCTTGGGCTACATATCTATGGTCTTTGATCCATTCCTAGAAAGCACATTAAATCTTGGGCAGATTTGTTACAGATTTAAAAACTGCTAAATCAGTGTTGTACTCCAGGATGTCATGTCTTCAGGTTAAGACATCTTCTTCGACATCTTTGTTCAGGGCCAGATTTCTTCATCTTTATCATTAAAATTGTTTTACCAAAATTCTGTCAAACCAAAGGTGCTTTCTCCCCTTTTTGATAAATTTGGCTAAAACTCCTTTTAGTTTGAATGGCGGTTATGATTGGAATACTGAGCATGTTGGATTCATGTTGGTGTACATGAAGAGGAAGATAATATAAACTTCCTCTTCCCAGGGTGAGTGAAGTTGAAAAAGGTCCAGAAGTTAAAACTCCTAAAGAAACAGAAAGAAAGTCTGAAACACCAGAACACTGGACACTCCTTTCAAACACACTACCCCTCTAGAGATTAGTTGTATACTTCATGGATCTGAGTACATAAAGCATGTAACTCAGGTCATAAGACACAACTTGATCTTTAACTCAAGTCACAAGACACAAGAGAAACATGGACAAGATGATAAAGACAACACCTTGTTCAATGTTCTTGCAAAACAACTACAAAAATAGCACACACATTCCCTGTTCCCGTGACTCATACTCCCCCTTTTTAGCCAAAAATTGGAAAAGGTAGCCAAGGCATTCCCATACCCAACCAATACTAATCCAGACTTGAACAAAATACATTTGAAACACACCACAAAGAAAACACAGCCTGAGACAAACTGATCCAACGACTCCCTTAAATACCCAAGAAATTTCCTTCGAATGTAACGAGCCTTTGAAAATAGCAATGGTTAATTCAATGACCTCATTAATCCAAAGATGTAACTTCACCAATACCAATGTGCACCGGTTAAGAATGCTTTAACTATTTCTTCTTTGAAAAAAACCGTCCAAAAATAATGTAAGTTACGATGAACACGCATGTTCTCCACCGACCACAAGACCAGTTACTTTTATCACATGTCCTTAACAATGTTCTGACATCATGTCAAACATTGTCTACCAAAGAAAACTTCTGCATTGATCAATACCTTCACAGTCTGCAGCAGCAGAGCAATGTCAAGACATCCTTCTTGATATCTCATCTTCAAAATTCTCACAGGTTGCTTGACCTCCAAAAAAACTGGATCTAGAACTGCACCCCTGCAGTAATATATCTTAGATCAATGAAGAGAAACTCCTCCTATCTAATATAACCAGTGTTCCTCCAACGAACACTTATGTTGATGAAAAGTAAACATAAGACGCATCTTCATGTCTTCAAGAGCACACCCTCTGTCCAACGTACCTGTTGAACACAATCATCAACTACACTTATTACTTCTTCTGACAAGAACCAATAATCACTCACACGTGAACACCATCATGCTTCCCGTGAGGACTCATTAGGATCACCATCCTAATTTAACAAACTCTTGGATTGAGATCAAAGCTTCATTGATCCCTCTCGTCCAGAAACTATCCATACACCACACGAATTCCTCTTGAATTCTCATATATATATATATATATATATATATATATATATATATCTCCTTGTTCTCTGAGATACAACCCAATTGATCTGGAATGATCCATATTCCTCAAAGAAATACCTTACCTCTTAGTTTGTTATCTTCTTAACGATGTCAAATATCGTATACATGCTCCAGAACTTCTCAGCTTGCCAAACATATCCACTTATCTCTAGCATGACTCGTAGCAAGGGCGATATCCCATCCACAAGCTTTTCTACTGACCTCAGCAAGGCCAACAAATTTGATAGACACCCTACAATCTAAGACAGTTATTCCTTCATCATTCTCCCGTATGATAACCTGGAATACTTCTAATTCTCTTGGTGAATATCCACTTCCATATTCTGAATGAATCAGAATCCAGACCTTTATGCAATCAACTTGTGATCCACTACAGTCTTACCAAACCTTCACATCAGACTTCCAAGACAGCTCTCCTACTTCATCATTCTCCCGTATGACAATGTAGGTACTTCTTAGAAACGATGTAAGTTACAAGTTCCTCACAGAACTTAGTATCCTACTCCAAGGATTACAAATCCAGAAGATGTTCTAACATCAGTTAGAACATCCTTCACACATCATAGACACCACACACCATGGTTCTTGATATGCTCCACCACTGGACTTATTATCCAACTGAAGATCTTCAAACAACACTACGCCACCAGCTTGATCAACAAGAACTCCAAAACCCAAAGAGAGAAATAAACTCTCATCCACCAAAAGAAGGAATACTTCCATCCTCAAACTAGAACTTCTACCACAAGCTCCAAGAGAACCAGAACCTACTTGCTTTTTCAACCAACTACCCTTCTGCCCAAGAGTAATAAGTTCCAAGCACCCTGCTTGAATGCACACTATGAAACCAACGAAATGCCACCTTTTGATTGTTCTCACTCTTCTTCAGAATTCCCACAAGATACATTGACCCACCAATGAAATTTGATCTTCAAGTTACATGAACTAATTGCTCCATAGCAAGACATCTTGGATCCACTAAGCCTCTAGACATGTAACATCTTCTCAAACCACGGCTCCCGCAAACTGCATGAGATAGACATTTTTGAAGCATCCATAACTTCCATTCTCCTGTAGATCACCTTACCTTAAGCTGATGTGCCACATCACTAGCTGAGATTCTGATGTTAAGCTAGATGTCAGAACATTTTGATACGACATCCAACTGCTGAATTCAGCTCCTTCTTTTGCCACTTAGAAGAACCTCCTCCCTTTAACAGAACAAGAGTTACATGCTCTCATAGACTTGATTAAACAACCAAGTTTGAGTAGACAACCTCCATCCTGCTTAATCATGTCACATATACTTCATACAATCTCACACCTTGATGAATAATTATCTGCTTTGAAACTCCAAAGACTTCACACCTGCCACGTCTGAATCTTCAGATGATAAAGTAGTCCTGGACTACACCATAGACATACCAAAGAATGCCACTTTCCTTAGTAGAGCAGTCTGTAGAAAGTCAGAGATAACTGCCACTTAACCTTGACCTTCAAACTGAGCAAGATTATATGCTCCCAAGTACCTAGATCAGAAATAAACTGATCCAAGCTGTGCTACCACCAGCACTCCATCAGATGCTTCTAGTAACAACTTGAACACACCTGCTGCACTTCAATACTCTTAGATACAAAATAAACTGATCCAAGAACTAACCATCAAGATTATGATGTCTTCATCTTCATCTTCAATAGCACCAAAGTCCATACCAGTTTCTTTCCAGGAAACTCTCCAGAGATCACATGCTTCTGTCACACCAGACTGAAGTCGATTCTTAGGTCAACACCCAAGACCAAAACAGATGTTAAAGTGTATGCAGTACCCCTTCCATGATTCTGCACAAACTTTGACGATGAGATGTTCCAACATCTTGTTGAACATCAGTAATCTTGACTTTCAAGGATAATCCATTAAATACTTGTGAATTCCATAAATAGCAATTGATCTTAAATCCTTGTCCAATAACCCTTCTTCACTGTTGTAGCTAAGCTCCACCAGATCACTTCATGAACACTTATCAAGCAATCAATCTTTTGCAAGTATCTTCTTTAACAAACAGTGTTGAGATACCAAGGCTGTCGCCCTTGACTCAAGTAACTAAGATTCTCTCTGAACGAACCCTATATACAACAACAATTCTGAGAACTCAAATCAAATTGGATCCACCCTTAGGGTTAAGAGAGATGAATCCTTGCCGTTTTTGGATAGTGAAAATAAATCACCTCCACTTTCTTCAAATTTATGTTTCATAGAAACACCTTTTAGTCAGAAGAACAACTAGAAGACTCTAGATGAATGACTGAGATGCCTTTATGAGTTGACTTGAGAGAATTCTCAAGTATCTTTGACAACCTAGATGATCAATAATTTATCAAACTCCCAGAGCAATAACTTGATAAACCTAAACTCAACTCATCTCCTCTTCAACTGACTTCAAACTGCACCATGGAACCAAGCTTCCAAGTACCAAGTCACCATAGCAGACATTTTCCAACAACTCTTTCTATTACATCGCTCCCGACTTTGGAATAAAAAGATGCAGATATCTTCAACTATAAAGGCCGACGATTGAGACCTTCCACCATCTGTCTTCAGTAACAACTCCAAAATCCCATAATTCTATAGCTCTTCCATTAGAAACATATGCAACGGAACCACCAAAGAACAGATACTACTTGCCCTAATAAGTTGTCAGATCATCTTATAAGACACCCCAACAAGAGAACTAGCCGCTTCTCCTGCAGTTGTTGTATAACCTCCTCAGCAACATAAACAACCACCGGGTTGTTACCTTCGATCCAGAACACCCATCTCATCCATTAATACCCTTGAGTATGTCTGAGTTAATTGATCTGATCTTCAAAACTCCTCCTTGTTTAAACGCCAGAAAGTATCTCTTAAAGATCTCATCCAGAAACAGACAGGATGCCTGCTCTGATACCAATTGAAATTCTAGCAATGCAGACAACAGATGTCCTAACACATGTCAAGACATTGTTCTGCATAACATTTAAACAAGGAACATCAACATTCTGATACCTTGAATATCAGAACTGCAACAACACAGATGTTATAACATCTGTTCCAACATGTTTATCATGAACCCTAACAAAAAAGTAAATCTGCAGAATGATATAGAACACAACAATTGTTAACCCAGTTCGGTACAACTCACCTACATCTGGGGGATACCTATCTAGGAAGAAGACTCCACTATATGTAGAATTATTACAAAGCTAAACTCCCTCATTTACAACTTTATATCCTAACCTCTACCCAATGAAATCCTTATCAAAGAACATCCTCTTTGATACGAGATACCCCACTCACTTCCCTTAATCACAACCTATGATATCTACATCATCCCTGTCAATACATAATTCTGTCAAGCATACTTGACTAACAAGCTAACTCGGATTTGCTTAAAAGCTTCATCCAAGAACAATACACAATACAATACCTCAAGGTTTAAGGATCTGTGCGACACCTATATCTGCCACAATGCATCAACTGATACAAAGGGAGACTTAGAACCTAGAGAGCCAACAACTCTCAAAACCCTAAACCCTTATTTTTACACAAGAGAACTAGGTTACAAAAGGCATGTAAAGTCCTAGGTCTAAGTCTTCTTTTATAGGCTTCAGTGTTCTTGGGCTTCATATCTCTGGTCTTTGATCCATTCCTAGAAAGCGCATCAAATCTTGGGCAGATTTGTTACAGATTTAAAACCTGCTAAATCAGTGTTGTACTCTAGGATGTCATGTCTTCAGGTTAAGACATCTTCTTTGACATCTTTGTTCAGGGCCAAATTTCTTAATCTTTAACATTAAAATTGTTTTACCAAAATTCTGTCAAACCAAAGGTTCTTTCATTCAGGTACATGAGTTTCTGTTGTAACCCTTATGTCTTCATTTACCTGAAGTTTGTAACCTTCAGGTCTGGAGGTTCCTGCTATAGCTTCTAGGTCTTCAGTGACCGGAGGTATATATCCTTCTGGTACAAAATTGAAAGGCATGCCCCAGGGAAAACCTTTGCGCATGTTGTACTGAGGATGACTGGAAGGTATCTCAAATGCTGGTGTAGACATAATCTCTGAGATTGCAGTCCTTTGAAGTTGTTGATCCTGAGCTGCTGCCAGGGATTCAATCGTGTTGTGGAGTTTCTCCAAACTCTCCTTCAAAACGTTGATTTCCTCTCTTAGTTCTCTATTCTCTTCTTTGAGATTGTCCATTTTCTTTTGTCCGATGGCCCAAGTATTATACGAATTAGACAATTTGACTCTAAAGTGCGACACATGTGTGAGACTCAATGACAAAGATGTGTTATGTAAGAATGATGAATGATATGCAAAAAATGAGAATAATCTTTTTTTGTTTTGTTTTCAAAAGAACTTTTAATAATTATGTTGCAAATATTATACAGTGGTGGAAACCTTTTATTGAATTCAAAGGATTGCAGTATCTTACAGGTAAAAGTACATTATTTTACAAAGTGCGAGAAGGTAAACTAGGCCTATGGATCCTAAGGTATTCCTGATGAAAGCTGAGATGTTGGTTGCTGAATTTTTCTCTTCTTTGATCGGGCCCCTTCAACCGTTGTCGGGTCAATGATCCTTTGCCATGTGAAAGGAGAGAGAAAATTTCTTCGTTCCTCTTGACTTTCTATAGCATGCTGCTCCAATATCTCAATCATAGCATCCTTTTCTTTCAAGAGCTCTTGGATCTTTGTGCATTCCAAGCTAATAATCTGGTACTTGTTCTTCCAAGAGTTCTTTTCGCGTTGGACCTTGTTGAAAGCGATCTGAAGCTTCTCCGTGTCATTCATGAAGTAAAGAATTGACTCTTTCAGGGGGAAAAATTCCTGACGAGGGTAAGGCATCTTCAATTTGATGGCTCTAGTTTGTACCCATCGGAGGTAAGGCTCTGCAGAGATGCAGTTTGGTCTTCCTAAGGACTCTCTTGCCTTCCTATGAACATGTTGCCAGGCATGCCCAATTTCTTTCTTTAGTGCTCTGTCATTTTCTCCTTCCTTGAAGAAAAGACCTTCCAGATGAATGTTATGTGGTACATTCTTCATCGGGTATCCAAGTTGACGACGAGCTAAAATTGGATGATAGTTGATCCCTCCTTTAGTACCAATGAGGGGTACATTAGGGAAACTTCCACATTTGTCAATGATTTTTATTCTGTCATAGATCCGATTGTACCAATCTATGTCAGAATGAGTGAGAGACATAATCTTCTGCGACCATCACATACCACTCTTGGGATCCCAAAAAGCAGCAGACTTGGATAAGTGGGAAATACACCATTTGTAGAGTAATGGTACACCGCATGTGATCATCCCACCACTGTACAAATTCCTTAAATGTACTGAATGATAAGCATATGTGAGCAAAGTTGGGACTGGATTCCCAATTAAGAATATCTTGAAAGCATTAATATCGACGAAGTTGTCAATGTTGGGAAAGAGAAATAATCCACACATGAGCAGAACAAAGACACCCTCGAAAGCAGTTACATTTCCTATACTGGAAAAGTGTAGGGCTTTCTTCATCAGGAATTTAGCTGGTAAACCCTGGATTCCTCCCTTGGTGGTCATGTGAGTTTTGATATCTGACTCTTCCAAAGAGGTAGCTTTTGCAATGGCTTGATCTTTTGGAATTTCTTCCAGTCCAGAAAATGGATCTTGATAAGAAATAGGTAAATCAACAAATGAGAGTAATCCTCCAGTGTCGGTATGAGCCGATAATCCGGAAATGTGAAGCAGTGGTATACTAGATCATAGAACTGAACCAATGTAGACAGGACTTCTTCCACCATGTTAACCTTTAAAAGAGACAACAGTCCTCCGTGCTTAGCTCTGAAAGCTTCAGGATTAGTAATCATCCTTCCCAACTTCCTTAGGTCTTCTAGTTTTGGAATTTTGAAGGTGTACTTGTGCGTTTTTCTTCTACCAAAATCTATAGAACGACCTCCGATATTTGCAACGATTGTTTTAGTTCTTTTAGAAAAGGATTTTTTCTTGTTTAAAAAAGTTTTTTAATGAATAAAATACATGGATGCATGAATGCAGCAAACAAAAACATTTGAAAACATGGGTTTAGGGGTTCATCGTCACGAGCATGGAGTCATGGATCTACCCATCCCCAAAGTGTGTACTAGAGTCCATCTTTTTGTACTTGTAGAATGGGTTCTATAAAAGGTTCCCAAAATCATTGACCCCTCTCAAGAATATTAACAACAAATAGACTGACTCATGAGAGCTGTAATATCCCCAAGATGAATCTCTTTTAAGCGTAGTATCGTACATTAACTATTCCCGATAGTCACCGCACTACGTCCTAATAAAGTGGGTAAATGTCTACTAATCCTCAGTTTCAAGGGTGCCCAGTGGAAAAAGTAATGTTTTCACGACTTGCTCGTTCAACATCAGTAATTCCAAAAGGGTACCTCTACTGATTCGGTGGACTTTCAAGTTAGCTTAGTCGGGACTCACTCCCTATAAGCCTTCCTGAATCTGCCACCACTTATCTTAATGTGCTCTCGGACTCACCACATGCGTATTAATCGCATTCCCAGATAACAGTAATTAAAACAAGTATAGCAAATAGACAGATAATATGACAACAAATGATATGAGAAAACAAATAAGAAAAAGCAGAAAAATAAATGCAGTGCAAGGCCTAAACCTCCTAGGAAATCTAATTCTAAAACTCCCCAGCAGAGTCGCCATTTTTCTGTAGCGTCGGTTTTTTAGTGACGTGACCACAACCGCTATTGGTGTTACTTTCTGATTTTTGTATTTATCCTATGAAGCTTAAAATGAAGGGTAAGATATCTTAAACTAACCCTGCGTGTAAGTGTTTTCTTTAACAAATGTGAAGAGATCAGGGATCGGGGTTTGGTTATACAAAAGGAAACTATTAACACCCAGAGTATTTATAGTAATCTATAGGAACCTTCGTTTGCATATATTTTCTATTGTTTGAAATGATTTCTTAAGTCTATCTGCAGTTGATTGGGGAAAGTTTCTCCTTTGTGAGAACTGAGGAAATGTTTGTGTTGTTTTTGGTTTTTATATTGTTTTGGGGAAGGTGCTTGACCTAAGATTTTTTATTTGTGTGCTTGCTAAGATTTCACAATCTTATGCCAATGTATTCCCGTAAAGAGATTTGGGAAATCAGAGCAATCATAGTTCCTCCTATGCTATGGGAGGAAAATTGGTGTCTTGTTCAAAGCCCAAGATTGAAGCATAAGTTTGATTGAGAGAGAATTTGTCATCTCTAAAGGGAGATATCTCACATATTCATCACAAAATGTTAGGTAATAGGTTATAAGGGAAATTACTTTAACTACTATGTGTGGAATCCAGCAATGCCCTAATTTCTTTTATAAGAGAGATGTCATGAAGAAAGAAGCTTTAAATCAGTGTAGAGCAATGCCATTTTTTCCTTTATGAATCTTTCATGCTAAGAGAGGGACATTGACTTGGATGTGTAGAATTCAGAGGCTTGCCACTTATAGCTATTAGATGAAAGAGAAATTTTAACCATGATAAAGGAGGGACTACATCTTGGATTTTGAATCAACAAGTGTGCCACTTACATCAATTATCTGGAAAAAGGTTTTGATTGTTTGTTTTGATATGTGATGTATATAGGGGATATCCTCCTACAGAAAGGACTCATGGTCTCATATGTGGGGATGATGGATTTTGTGCCTTGATCAAAGCCCAAGGTTGAAGCTAAAAGAGTTGAAAATTGACTCCACTGGAGATGTTTTATTTTAGTATCTTGTTTGAAGCCCAAGATGATGAAGTTGAAAAGTTTGAGTATAACTTTAAAGAAAACTGACTCAACTGGGGAGTATGATATTTGTCTTATACAAAGCCCAAGATTGAGGCTGACTGGGAAAATCATTATATGAAGCCTAAGAGGATGCTGACTCTTGCTGAGGATTATTGAAATCCAGGAGAAGGCCTAAACTGTGTTGGGGAATCCAAAAGGGAACTAACTCTTGCTGGTGATTGGATCAGAGTTGAATTATCAGATGCCATGAGGCTCTGATTCCTTTGAGGATTTGTTGATGGTAACCTAACCATGGTTGGGGATTTTTAAGGTGAAAGTCAAGCTTTGTTGGGGGTCAGAAAGGATTTAAAGATGAGTTTGAAAACCTTAGAGTTTTCAACTCTTCTGGGAATTGATGTATTGGTAAAGATGATTAGGATCTATCCTAGGTTTTTAGGAAACCTGAGGGTTCTTGTGTTAAGCCCAAGAAGAGGCTATGAGGGTGAGACTTTCCAAGTCTAAATTGTATGAAGCCCAAGAGGAGGCTGAGACTATCCAAGTCTCTTAAGAAGAGGTAGACTTTGGATGGAGAAAGATCTTTGTATGATGCCCAAGAGGAGGCTGTGGGTTCTATAGATGAAGATCAATTGTTGACTGATTGGATGTTCTAGAGTTTTGACTTTCCTGAGGATTGAATTAGTAAAGATGACTAAATTCTATCCTATGATTTTAGGAAGCCTTTGGGTCCTTGTATGAAGCCCAAGAGGAGGCCGAGGGGAACTTCTAAGAAGCATGTGAGTCCAAGCCTAAGAAAAGTTCAAGGTTTCACCGGGAAATAATCCTTTCTTTGTTGATCAGTTCTAAGGTTTGAAGAAATTCAAAAGAGGTTTCACTGGGAATTAATCCTCTCTGGGGAAATGAATTTCTTTGTATAAGTATACACTAGTTGATTAGACTAAGTTATAAGTATCCTACTTTCTAACCTAAGTGTGAATTGAGGATGACCTATCTGCTGAGGGAACTCTAGATCGGTATGCACGAGTATATACAAATATATGAATAAGCATATAAACAAGTATAAATTGAAAAGGTGATGGGTCTTATTCTTTGGATAGAGGCCCAAGTGTATTGTGATTGATTGTATTGACAACAACTGTATGATTAGGGTTTTGAGAAATTGAAGAAAGTTTTGAGAAAACTTTGAATTTTGAATTTGAATTAAAAGAAAGTTGTTGCTATTTGAATGAATTGAAAAGAAAGTTTGGGGCTTATAACTCAAAGAGAGGCCCAAGTGGTCTAAGAGCAGTTTCACCAGGAATAATGCTCCTCTTAGTACCAGTTTAAAACAGACAGATGATTCTGAAAATAGAGGTATAGGGCTTACAACTCAAGGAGAGGCCCATGGAGGTTGTTTATTGTTTAAAACAAAGTTTATGTACAAAAGATTGGGGCTTATACTCAAGGAGAGGCCCAGGTGATTTATTTGAAAATAGTGATCGCACTGCGATACCGAAAGACGTTGTGGGACTTATACTCTAGCAAAGGCCCAAAATTTATTATTGTACATAAGGGGGTTGGGTCTTACACTCTAACAGAGGCCCGAGGATTTTGATGATTTTAAAATTAAAAGGGTTGGGACTTAAACTCTATCAGAGGCCCAAAATCTATTTAAAACAATTTATTGGAAGGATGTGAAAAGTGTTGAGTTTTGAATAAAGAGATATGTTTACCATGGTAAGAGTTTATGAAGGAAATACTTGTTCATTGAAGCAAGGATACAAGTTGATTAATACAAGTTGATGACAATCAAAAATTCATGTTAGGGTTTGAACATGGTTTTGAACAAGGTGGAAACATCATCAAGGTTCATACAAACAAACATGTATACAAAGGTATTTACAAGACACATTTCAAGTGTTTTAAAAGCACGTAAACATGGCATAATCAACACAAAGACATAGGTATATGTTAAAATGACACAAACATGGAAGGGAGACCACATATTAGGGCAAAATATCAAGTAAAAAGTCTCATGGTATGGATAAAGCTCAACATACATTTACATGTAAACATATACTTTAAAATACATTAAAACCAAGTAAGAAAGAGGATCTACAAATTCATAACCTTACTTAAGGCTCATACAAGATGTATATGGTTCACACAAATCATTTTAAGCAAGGAAAGGCAAGACATTGTTTAAAAGAATCAAAAGAAGTCTTAAGAAAACCCTAAAAAGTCACACACTTTGGACATCCAAAAATGCATCAAAAATAAATATTTTTGGAAATTTCTTTTTACAAATGTAAAAATAGACATTATCATGAACAATTTGCAAAAATAATGGTTTCAAAATGATTAAAAATGAGAAAGTTATGATAGTTTGAAATTGTGAAGAAAAGTTAGAAAATAAGTGATAAAAAAGAAAGGAAGATGGCCTCCATGGGTGTTGAACCCATGCCATCACGCTCCCAGCATAAAACACTAGCCATCTCTACCACGCGCGAAGGTTGAAAGGGAATGGAAAGAATGAATAATATATGAAAAGTGTTTTTGAAAATAGTTTAAAAAATAAAAACTAAAAGGTCTGGGGCGAGGGGGATTCGAACCCTAGACCTTGGACTCGCTCACACAAATACTAGTGTTTCCACTAGGGCGCAATTCCAATTCAAGTATTATATTGGAAGCTGAGTAATATATATTAAAACTTCATTTTATTTTGAAAAATGGCGCCAGATGTTCTTCTTCTTCCTCGTGTTCTTCCTCTTCATCAGATTTTGCTAAATGCTTACTATCTTACTCATTTCTCAACCATTTTGGAAAATGTAAAAATGAAACTTGCTGGAAATTTCATGAGGAATTCAATGATGTAACTTAATTTCAATTATTTTAAGTGTAAAACAAGTCATCCTATTCTGAGCATATGAACCCTAAAAACTGCAAGAACTAAATAAAATCCTATATACAATAGATACTATACAATTGATAGAGGGAAAACAACATATATAGGTGCAGAAACACAATGGCAACTTAAAATAACAAAAATGATGCATGTACCAATGAGTTTGAGTGTTTGAGGCTTACCTCTGCAAGAAGGAATCAAATTATGTAATAGAGGTATTACAGATGTAAGATGATGATCTGGATAGCTCCCCTAGGCCTCAAGGAATGTGTTGAAGTGTTTGGAATGGTTTGAATCCTTCTGAATTGAGTAGCTCGAATCCAATTGCAGCTTATGATGTATTTTGAGCAAATGGGGTATGACTTGGTGATTCTGATGTTACAGAAGTGTTTTGAGGTTATGGATCACTTCTATAATGCATATGTGAAGTGTTTGGATGCTTGGTTTGAGTGGAAATGGACTGGTTTGAGAATTCCAAGTTTTCACTCTTTGAGAATTTTGAATTTGGCACGAAGGAGGATTTGTGAGAAAACAAGTATTGTAGTTGTTTTGGTGTGATCTAAATGAGGCAATGTGACCTCTATTTATAGGTTAATGGTTTTGTCTTGGATGAATAGCTTCAGATTGGTGGATAAGGGCTTGGTTTAATGGTTTTGGACTTATGCCATTACTTATCATGCAAGGTACCATAACTTATTCTAATAGCACAGCTACCAATTGACCAATTCCACATTTCTCAGTCCTTTTTTATTGTTTTTTATGTGAGCATCTTGACTGAAATAAGCACCTTTGTTGAATGGGAACTATTTCACATAAATTCCATTTGAATTCAAGGCATAAGGTGACAAAATCCATTATTCCATTGGATGTCTCTCTTGACTCTCTGGTCTAACTTTTCAGGTTGGTTATGACTCATCAGATTTTCATTGAATTGGATTGGCATAGTGATCATTGCACTTGACTCCAAAATTGTGGCTAGCAAGAAATGGTAAAAACTATCTTTGAAGAATAGTTGCAGCATGGCATGTTGATCACTCCATATCTCTTTGCTCAAATCTGATGAAGCCCTAACTTTATGGTCTTATAACTCAAAATCTAGGCATTTTTTGACCATGGATCAGTAGGACACTTTTGTAGTATGTAATGATAGCTTTCATTTGAGCTTTTTATGGAAGAAAATGGTTTCTTAGATCACAAGTTATAGCCTTGCAAAATTGGGAAAAATCACTTTTTTTCTTAATGTAGTGAAATTTCAAGTTTCTCAAGGTTGTTTTTTTAGCAAGTAACCTCACTTTTCTTGATTTTTCTTGATTGACCATGGTCCAAATCATAAGTTAATAATTTTTTTGACTTGAAGAGACCACCTTTGTCAAAAAAATCCCAAAAGTCAAACTTGATTTTGGTCACAGTTGATTTTTTATATAAGATGAATCTTGAACTTTGTGATCCTTTATGGTACCAAGTCCTTGGGCTAAATTGAACCAAATGGATGGATTCCGTAGTTGTTTTAGAGTGTCTTGAACCATGTCCCATGGTTTGAGATCATGTCTTGGTCAAAAGTCAAAGCTATGGTTGACTTTTTCTCAAAAACCCTAGTTTGCGGTCCAGATGAATTTGAATCCTTACATTGCTTGTGAACCAAGTTCTTTGAATCAATTTAGTATTGTGAAAGGATCAACATGATGTATTTGAGGTACTTAAAGCATATCTTGAGGTTTTGGCTCATGCCTTGCTCCAAAAGTCAACTTGGGGATTGAATTAGGTTAAAACCCTAATTCCTATTTTTTATGAATGCATCCCCTGAGGCTATTTTGAACTTATGAATGGACTCATGAGGTTCTTTTGAGCTCCTTGAATCATGTTTTGAGGTATTTGCTCATGCTCAGATGAAAATTTCTCTCTAGAGGCCTTGGTCGATCAAAACCCTAATTTGGTGACACTGATGATCTTGAGGCTTGATCAACTTGAAATGTTGCATTTTTATGTTAGATTCTTGATGTGGAAGATCTATTGATCCTCCATGGATGTTTGATAGGTTTGACAAGTTGAAGTACATGTCAATTCTTGATTTATCCTTTGCCTGGATGCCCTGAGAGGGCTCAAAAACCCTAATTCTTGGTTGAGGAGAATGCTCAACAATCTTTGAGAGGATTGATAAGGCATGAAGGTACATCCATATTGTGGTGATGATTTGCACAATGATGTGAAATCTTGTGGTCAAAATTTAGGGTATGACACAAGCCCCAAAACTTCATCCACACAGGGGCTTTTGAGAATTCAATTTTGTTGACTGCACTTCTTCCATTCCATTCATGCATTACAATCCAAGAGGTTTTGAACAACCAAGGGCTAACTTTCATAATTTTTTAGTGATTTTTCATTTTTTCCATAGTGAACTTGAAAATATTCAGTTCCCTCTTGGACCATGAGGTTCTTTTAGTTGCACCAAAGGCTAGCAAGAGCATTTTGCAGGGACCTTCTATAAATTAGTTTTTCCGTAACTATCTTACCCAAAATACTAATGGGGGGTTCAAGATCTTCTTGGATTTCTATGAATCGGTTTTTCCGTAACAAGCGGGTGATTTTTAATCTTGATTCCCAGATTGATTCTTTGAAATATTTGGCGTGTAATCAAGATTAAAGTTGGTTGGGGTATTGTTTCAAAGGATGAAATTATGGCTAGGACCGAGGCTATTGTGGAACTTTGGTCCTTATTAAGGATTGAAGATTCTTAATTTTACCAAAGATCCCTAGCCAAGTGACCTAAGGAGGGAAATTCTGACAATGGCTTTTTCCATGATTATGTCAAAACTAGGAGTAAGAGAAATGCAATTTTAGATCTTAAGGTTGGTGAAAGATGGTTTGAAGGAGTATCAATTTATAAAGATGTCATTAATTATTTCTCCTGTCATTTTAGAAAAAATCTTACGGATATGCCTTAGGTAGATGCAATTATGTTTTTCTTTCTCTTATTGTTGAGGATAATTACGCCCTATTTGATTTCTTTCTTCTCTTTGAGATAGATTGGGATGTGGCTCAGCGTGATGGCAACAAGAGTTCTGGACCTAATGGGTTAAATATTTCATTTTTATGAGATTTTGGCATCTAGTTATGGTAGGTTTAGGGTTATGTTTTATTAGATTGATTGATTTTCCTTTCTTTTTCATAATTTCTTCTTCTATTTATTGACTTTGATACTTAAGGTTGAGTCTTTGTCTTAGCTGAGTTAATTTCAGCCTATCTCCCTAGTTGTCCCCCTTTACAAATTGGTTGCTAAAGTGTTGGAAACCAGACTCATTAACATAATGGATAAGTTAGTTTCACATAATCATTTGAATTTCCTTGAAGAAAGGTTGTCGGTGGACGGGGTTATGATTGTGAATGAGTTGAATGATATAGCGGGAAAATCGACAAAATCTTATCTCATTTTTTTAATTTTAATTTTAAATTTAAGATTTTGTTGGTTGGATTTTTCTGGATTATATCCTTATCATATTTGGATTTGATGAGAAATAGAGATCTTTGATGAGTGTCTTTATGTTCTCGAGGTTTTTTTTTGTGGTGTTGGGTGATTCTAGCTATGTTTACTTTTGTGGTTAATATGTATTATAAATCTGATTTTCTAGATAAGAGCATCTTGTGGGAATTTTTTTCTAAGTATAGTTATCCTTGGTTAAGAGGTTTGGTTTATGATTGGGGAGTTTAATTTCATCTGCTATAATAGTGAAAGTATATGAGTTAAAGGTTATTTTTTCGTATATCAGGATTTTTTTATTGATTGGCCTTCAATATTTTTATTTCTCATATGGATTTGGTTGAAATTCCTCTTTTATGTTGGAATTTTACTTGGTTTTAACCTAAAAGGAGGGCTACGAGAAGTCTAGATAGGATTCTTGGGTTCGATGGTTGTTTGGATCAGTGAGGGTGATATTTCTGATCATTTTGGGGTCATTATTTCGTATGCAATCAGTTATAAGGCCTAAGGTGTGTAGATTTACTAATTGTTGGGTCACTTATTGTAATTTGCATGAGGTGATCAAATCTAGCATGACCGGCTCTCTAGACTTTGGTTGGAAAGAAATTGTTCTTAAAGAGAATCTTAAATCCCTTAAAGGTGTTTTGAAAGTCTAGAATAAGCAGGTGTTTTTTTAATCTTGATTCCCATATTGCGTCCTTGAAATATGTGGTATGTAATATAGATTAAAGCTTATCAGAGTATTCTTTCAAAGGATAAGATTGTGTCTAGGACTGGGGCCATTGCAGAACTGTGGTCCTTCGTTAAGGATTACAAAATTTTAGTTGTACCAAAGACCCCAAGCCAAGTGGCCTAAGAAGGGAAATGCAAACAATGGTTTTTCCATACCTATGTCAAAGGTAGGAGTAGTAGAAATGCAATCTTAACGCTTAAGGTCGGTGACAGTTGGATTGAATGGGTACCTGAGATTTATCAAGAGATTGTTAGTTATTTCTACTATCATTTTATTAAACATATTGTGGATAGGCCTTAGTTAGATTCAATTGTTTTCTCTCTTTCTTTTTGTTAAGGATAATTCTGCCCTCTTTGAGCCCTTTTTTCTCTTCTAGAATTAGGGTTATGTTTTATAAATTTCCTTTCTTTGCCTCCCTTCGTCGTATTTTCTCCTTCTATGTTGTGATTTTTATCCTGAAGGTTTTGTTTATGTCTTACCCGAGTTATTTTCAGCATATCTCCCTAGAGGGATCCCTTTACCAGTTGGATACTAACGTGTCGACAACTAGACTCGTTAAGGTAATGTATATTTTTGTTTCAACTAATCAATTGAATTTTCTTAAAGAAAGGTTTTTGGTGGATAGGGTTGCGGATGTGAATGAGATGATTGATTTGGCAAAGAAAAAAATCTTGTTTCTTTTTCTAACTTTTTAAACAAAATGTATGATTTCATTAGTTGGATTTTTCTGAATTATATGTTTATTAGATTTGGATTTGATGAGAAGTAGGGTTCTTTGATGTATGTATATATGTTATTGGGAAATTTTTTAGTGTTGGTAAATGGTTGTGTGACCCTAAAGAATATCATTCAAAAGGGGTTAAAACAAGTTTACCTCTTAGCTTTATTTCTTTTCTTGATTGTGGTAGAATGCATTAATGGGTTGTATAGTAGGGTTCTCAAGTTGGATCTTTTATATAGATTTAGGGTTGGTTCCTTTGAGTTTATGGTCACCCATATCCACTATTTGGATGACACTTTAATATTGGAAGATCCTTCAGTTAAAAATCTTTGCTTTATTAAAGCCATCCTCTAAGGTTTTGAGCTTACCTCAGGTCTTCCTGTCAATTTTGAATAAAATAGTCTTATATGGGTTAATGTTGATCAATTGTTATTGGAATTATCCAGTAATTTTCTCTATTGTAATAAAGAGACCCTTCCTTTCAAGTACCTTGGTCTACCCGTGAGGACCAACCCCCACCTTGAGACTACATGGGATCCACTAGTTAATATTGTATCTAGGCGATTAAACTTTTGGAAACATAAGTATGTCATTTTGGGAGGGCATGTGATCCTTCTTAATTCGGTGTTTAATGTTATTCCTATTTTACCATGCTCATATTAAATATATGTTGAATGCCAAATATGACTTAAAATGAAGCATCTTTCTTGGCATTTTTCAACTTATTTCTTAAGTCTTAATTGATTTATTCCATGTTTTGTGTGATTCTTCAATATAATTAATTTTACCTTTGGATTCCTTGATATGTTTATTATTGTGTAGGAATTAGGCTTGATTATCAAAGAACAAGGCACAAATGAATGGACAAGGAAGCCAAAGAAATGATTAAGAGTCCAGCAAGTTCACATTGCGAGAAAGTAGCGAAGGCAAGGCGAGCTCGCAATGCGAGCTCAAAGCTAGGCCAAGGAGACTTGAAAATTTTGGATGGCAGTAGCGAAACGCCTCACTGAACGCAGTACGAGGCCTGGGCGAAGAAGTTTGTAGTGCAAAGTTAAAGAATCCTCAAGGGCGGTTTAACTGTTCAGATGCATTTCATGTGCCTAAAAGTGAAGTTCGCAGTGCGAACAGAGAGCTTGCAGTGCGAGCAAGACAAATTTTGTAAAGATATTTATGTACTTTTTTTTGCTTTTTGGGGATAAATACCTGATAACCTTATTTTCTGAAAAATAGACACATTGGGTTAGAGAGAAAAACCCTAAGTTCTTCATTTCTTCATCAAGAAGTGATATTTTACAAGTAGAAGCTGGATTCGCATCCTAGATCGATTCTTCATCTTGGATGCACATTCATCTTCTATCTTTCCTTGTGAAGCAAGCTGCCATGGTGATGGGTAGATAAATCTTTGTATCAAAGGTAGATGTAGTCTATCTTAGCTTGTAAGTATTTCTTTTAATCTCTTTGTATGTGAACAAGTGGATGATTAATATATGGTGAATGTTTTTGTTCTTAAAGATCTATTTATGATTTGTAACACTCTATTTATGATTTGTAACACTCTAATATATCCATTTATCAATAAATAAACTCTAGACATAGATTTGTGAGTTGATATTTGCTTTGTGTTGATCTTAAAGATTACTTTATTTGTTGTTAGCATGAGACATCATCTAATTAAGGATATAATAATACTCATGGCACCACTCTAAACATAGACGGTATTGAGAAGATACGTGATTATATTAATCGAAAACTAATTCGGATGCTTGATTAATATAATATATACACATTAGGTTGATGAAATCTATCTTTGATATGCTTTGTTAAACAAACATCTTTTATAATCTTATCTTTGCTACTGAACATGTGACAAACTTATGATCCAAAACAAAGATATTTGAAAACTCTACTTAAAACTCTTTGAACTATAGAACGGCAAGTGATATCACTACAATCCATGTGGAGACGATAAAACTGTTACTCACAGAAAAATACTTTAAAAAATATACCCATTAAGGTTTGTAAGAATATTGTTATGATCCAAATAAGGTTCCTGTGGGGTAGTGTGAAGGCATATTATAATATTTCTTGGGTTAATTGGTCAGGTGTCTACAAACCTAATCTTACGAGTTAATTAGTAGTGGGAAGGTTTATTTAGATATTCAACCTCACTTTGGTCTTACTTGTGGAACTAACAACATGCATCAATTAAAGAAGGCCTTATATGAATTAAAGTGATTTATGTTGGCCTTGTTTGGAAGATTCACAAAAGCCATGATGTGTTTGGGATTTAAGCAATGTCCAGGAGACCAAATTTTGTTCTTAAAACATTCACATGGAGAAAAAATTACACTATTTATTTATATTGATGATATTAATGTTATTGGTGATGTTTTGAGTGAGAGATAATTAGTCAAAGAAAAGTTATCAATGAGTTTTGAGAGGAAAGCCATAGGAAAACTCAAATATTTATTGGTGTTATTACATTTGATTGACAAATTTTTGTAGGCAACATGTTAAGCAAGATGATGTGACTTAATGTGAGACATTATATCTCAGGATGTTTACTAGGCGTGTGTTTCTTAATTGATTCAGTTTTGCTCCAACAAGATTTGTTTCCTTTTTGGGTTAATAAGGGATTTTATTTATAACACATTTCTATTTGGAAAAGATTTATTTTGAATCCTTTTCTGAAGACATTGAAATTCTTATCTATGACAACTTAAGATAAGGTTCAAATTTGGTTTTATGAAGATTGATTCTATTTGGGCTTTTTCGAAGCCACCTGTTTTATTTCTAAAACCCTACTAGACTTTTATGATGGGTGATGTTTCTATTTAAGGATATATTCTACATCATGTGAAGACTTATACCCTGTAACTTGAAGCTTTTTATTTCATAGTTTTCGTTGAGTCTTTTTTTTTTGGGTTTGTAATACTCTATTATGCATATATATTTCATAAGTTAGAAAGATATAGTGTTTGTTTGTAACTCTGATTTATCAAGCCATATATTTGTTTAATTGTACAAACCATTGGGAGAGTATTTGTTTCTAACTGTGATTTATCAAGACATATATTTATTTAATTGTACAAACCATTGGGAGAGTGTTTAAGTCAAAGTAACAGGGGTCTCAGATTCAGGGGGAGCCTGGATCAAATTTCACAAGTAGTATTAGAAAATAGCACTGAACTAGGGGAATTCATATGAGACCTTTAGGTGCTATTGACTAATGATTAGTTAATTTCCTTTCATTTGGCTAATGCCCTCTAGACGTAGGTTACTTTGGACTGAATTGGGTTAAAAATTACCTCTGTCATTTATTTTTCTTATTTTTTATTTGTTGTTACGCCTTTTTATTGTTGTGCACATTGTTCCAACATTGTGTGTGACATCCTGTTCCCGATGGAACAAAATTTTAATTGGTCTCATAGAAGTAAACATGTTCTTGTTGGGTAAGCTCTAGAGTCTTCTTTATATTATATTCAAGATGGACAATGCAAAAGAAAAAGTATTTGTGAATTGACCACCATTTATTGATGGTGTGAACTATGATTATTGAAAGGCTTATATGTTTGTTAGAACAAGTTTTGGTTCTACAAGATATCTCTTTGTTTTGATAATAACAAAGTTGTATTTGTGTGAGAACAATTTTGGTACTCTAACGTGTATTTTCTTAAGAATTGACAAACAGGTGCTGACTCTGATAAAGATAGCTCTGACTCTGATAGAGATCATGTGCTACGTCACTCTGAAATTCTCAATTGTCGCTTCTGCGTCATGAAGCAAGATTGCTTCTGATTTACTGTGCTTCAGAAAGACTCTAAGAAGACACTATGTTGCTGCTGCAATGTTCTCTTGGATTCTGGCTCCGAATTTAACTCTGATACTTATCTTCTGAAGACTAAGTGCTGAAGACTTTGAAGACAAGGTTCTGATGAACAGTGTTCTGAAGACTTTGAAGACTTAAGTTTCTGAAGACCGAGTTCTGAAGACTCTGAAGACAAGGTTCTGTTGAACAAGTTCTGAATACTCTGAAGACTTATGTTTCTGATAACCAAGGGTTCTGAAGAAGGAGTGCTGAAGATTCTGAAGGCGAGGTTTTACTGAACAAGTTCTGAAGATTCTGATGACTCTAGACTCTGAAGACCCAATGATTCATTCTTCTGATCATGCTTCAATCATATCAACTCAGAAGCCTCTAATGAACAGAAGAAGATGAAACGTTTGCGTGGGAAAATAGTACATAGCACAGATCAAACACGTTCTTTTCCACTACCCTGATTTGGTGGTACAAAGGACAATTTCAGTGTACGATTTTCATCCCAGCATAACAACATTATTTCAAATCGCCGGTATTTTTTGATATTACTGATCTACCCTTCAACAGATCTTTTCCTTGCTATATAAAGACTTGATCATTCAACAAATCAAGTGTAACACTGAGTGTGAAAAAGGAGAAATATTCAAAACACTGATTCATACGAAGAAAGAACTCAAGAAATAGAGAAATACATGAGCATAGTACCCTAAATTTTGACCAGTAATTTGTTACTATATTTGAATTCTTGTGCTGACAGGGGGTGTCATTTAGATGTCAGTGGGCTCCTGAGGTTGTTAGCATTTTTAGGCCCGTTTTAGAATTGGTTTGGTATACGGGGTTTTTTTTCTTCTCTCTCTCATTAATTGGAAATTAAAGGTTTTAGTTGATTTATTTGTTAATTTTTATTAATTAGATGGCAAATAAAGTATAATAATTAGGTTTTTTTAGAGTTAATTATTTTTTAGTATTTATTATGAAAGATTAAGCCTATCAAGTACTTATTATTTATTTTTGCTATTTTTAATAAAAGTCTTTAGAATTAATTAAATAATTTCAATAGGTCTGAGTTTTAGAGATTAAGTATATTATTTTACCTTAATTGTTAATTAGGAATGACTTTTTTTATTATGTTATTAATTTAAGGTAATTAAATGAAAAGTTTAAATTTGGGTGATATTTAGATTAGGAGGGACCGGTAGTTCATTTTTATTTTAATATGGTTATTTTTTTATTTTTTTATTTTTATTATTAAAATGATTATTGTAACATTTAGGATTATTTTTTATTAATTTGGTTGATTAGTAATATTTACGTTTTTTATAATGGTTGTTGTTATTATTATTTTAAATTATTTATTTTCATTATTATTTATTTTATTTTAATTTTCATTTTTCGGTCAAAATAGTTGACCAAGAGGAAGTCATCTTCTTCCCCTTACTCAAACCCTAGATCTATGCAGAAAGAGGAAAAACGAATCAAACAAAATCAATTTCATTAACTTTTTGGATCAAATTACAATCTAAATCCTACAAATCCAGAACCCTAATTCTAAAACTGAATCAAAATCAAATCAAATAAAATTACATCAAATAATTCCTATAACAAATCAACCTAATTGAATAAATAAAACCTAATACTAATCATCTATATAAACAAAGAAATTAAGGAAAAAAGGGGACCCCGGAGCTAAAGTTGTGGCTGCAAATCACCCAAACCCACTTAAAGCTCGTACAAAGAGGACTAGGGTTCATCATCAGAACCTTAAATCCCCTGAGCAAAGCCCTATTTGAACACCTGCAAAAGAGAAAGAGAGAGGATTAGCGAATCGGAGAAAGAAAATAAGGAATCGGAGTAGCAAAAAAAGGGTCACGGCAGGGAAGGTAAAAAAACCACTTAGCTTTAGTTTTATTTGTCGCTGATTGTTGAACTGTGGGTGGTAGGGTTTTCTGGATTGTCTTGCTTGTTGTTTCTGGGTTTGATTAGGGTTTTTAGGGTTAGGGTTCTTGGGATACGGTTAGGGTTCTTGAGTTTAAAGTTAGGGTTCTTCGTGGAACCCTTA
Organism: Lathyrus tuberosus; assembly: GCA_022829125.1. Classification (NCBI taxonomy): domain Eukaryota; kingdom Viridiplantae; phylum Streptophyta; class Magnoliopsida; order Fabales; family Fabaceae; genus Lathyrus; species Lathyrus tuberosus. The sequence continues at coordinate 1,065,046 of JALAZF010000236.1, read as the reverse complement.
GGGTTCATACGGTATGTAGGTCACTGGGTTTTAGGGTGAGTATCAGGGTTAGGGTTCTTCCCAAGAACCTAGGGTTCTTAGGGTTCATCTCGAACCCTTAAGAACGTTCAAACATCTGGGTTGAAAGGGGGTAGTGGTTGAAGATTCCGGTGGTATCCTCACCGGAATCTGGGTTTGATGATGGTTTGGGGGGCGGTCGGAGGTTCACCGGTGGAAGAGAAGCACTATGCCAAACAAGGGCTACGACAGCGCTTTTTTTGGCCTTTAACAGCGCTTAAAAGCACTGCCTAAGGTGGCGCTGTTGTAGGTAAAGACAACGCTTTTTTTTTATGAAAAAACGCTGCTAAAGGCATACTTTAGGCAGCACTTTACCTTTAAAAGCGCTTTCTAAAGTAGGCCTTTAGCAGCGCTTTTTCCTTTAAAAGCGCTCTCTAAAGTGGGCCTTTAGACAGCGCTTTTGAAAGCGCTGTCTAATGTATACGTATAAAATTTTAATGAATTTTTTTATATACCTTTAGTGAGCGCTTTTACAGGAAAAAGCGCTTTCTTTTGTGGGCCTTTAGACAGCGCTTTTTAAAGCGCTGTCTAATCTATAAGTATAAAATTTTAATGAATTTTTTTATATATCTTTAGAGAGTGCTTTTACAGGAAAAAGCGCTTTCTTTTGTGGGCCTTTAGACAGCGCTTTTGAAAGCGCTGTCTAATGTATACCTATAATTTTAATGAATTTTTTCCTATACCTTTAGTGAGCGCTTTTTTGAAAAAGCGCTTTCTTTTGTGAACTATAGGCAGCGCTTTTTCTAGAAAGCGCTGTCTTTTCTATACGTATAATTTTAATGAATTTTTTTAAAAATCCCATTTTAACCATTTTTTTATGCAGAAACCTGTATAATTCAAGCCATTTCAATAAACCTGTATAATTCACATTTCCATTAACAATTTCCAGTATGATTCATTAACCATTTCCACTAATCCCATAAATCACATAAACCACATAAACCATTTCCATTATAATTCAAGTCATTTACATTAACCATTCACAAAACTATACAATTACAATCCAAAATCACATAAATAACATAAACCATTCACAAAACTATACAATCCCATAAAATAAACCATTCACAAAACTATACATTCACATAATCCCATAATCCTATACCTTATATGATTCTTTTTCCAATATGGTATTCGCACAATTCCTCCTTAATTTCTTGCAATTTATCCTTCGTGTAATGAGAACACGAGTATTCATCAAAGTACTACATAACAAAACAAAATATACATTATTTAGTTTAAAATAATAAATTATATGACATATCCGATAAATATTAAAATAAATCCTAAGTTATAAATCCATGCATACCATGATAGGAATCTCTAATCGATCCATTTGAAGGATTTCTCTCATAAACCTCAAAACGAAATACCCGCAGTCTATGCCATTACGCTGACGAGGACACTACACATAGACAAACAAATAAGAATTAATATATAGTTGTTTTGTGTTATCAAGTAGCATCACTAATAAGCAACATTGTGAAAATTAATATACCTCCACTTTGACCCATGTAACGCTGGTTGCTTTAGCCCGTGCTACTCGAGCTTCTCTTTGTGCTCGGTATACTAGTATTGCTCTATAAAAGAAAAACGTAAATTTAGAACAATCTCACAGAAATAATTAAATATACAAATACACACGAATATTTCGAACAATCTTACTTACGTATCAACCACATCCTTCATACTCTCATATGTTGACCAATCATGATCTAATGAATTCAGATAATAGACCACTTCTCTTATAGGATTAATGGCAACCAACAACCAGTGTCCACTGTAAAATATAAAAAAAGTTTAGATGGATAATTTCTACGCAAAAGATACAAATATTAGAATGAAAATCTTACCCGTTTCCAGTATTATACGGTAAAAGAAACAAACTTTCTGTCTTGTTGGCCATAAATCTCTCAATTAAGTGGTCTCTTACTGAAAGTGGATTCATACCAATTTCCGGTGCATTGACACAGGTGCAAGACAAGAAACGGAATCTGTTTGACAATTGCGTCCCGCGCATCAATTTTTCATACAAGCACCTTAAATAAAAACATAATAAACATTAGACTATTTTCATTGAAATGTGTAAATAAAATGTTCAACTAAATAAATAATAGATTGATCGGAGGACCAGATGTATGAATGCATAACACTGATGCCTAATTCAAGATGCTTGAAAATCTGCTCCATGTCATCTCTTCTGATTATCTCAGAATGAGGAAAACCAAAAACACCTTCGTCCATGTCTATTTGACGAATAACACCATCCATCATATCTGATGTTGCCACAAGTGTTTCAAGACATGACTGAAAGCGAGGAGGAGCTCTTTTTGCCTGCACGGTCCTAATAGGAGCTTTTTTCTTGCTGGCCTGTTGTGAAGCTTGAAGCTTGAGCATGTAAAAAAAATGTACGTAATGGTTCAGAATGATTTTCATAATGGTTCAGAATTGACATTTGAATACTAAGAGATTCGTAATGGTTTTCAACATACCTCATCATCTATGGAAATGAGGTCTAACGACCATGCAACAAACGAACCTATTGCATCTCGTAGCAATGTAATCTCTGAAACCGAGTCAGGCATAGGTAGTACCGCATCCGTATCTAAAGCGATATCAACCTACACTTTCAGATATCCATGAGGGAGCGGTTTATGGTGAAGTAACTCTCTGACTTTGTTATGCACTTTTCCCTTGCCAACCATGCGATAAGTCGGTAACGATAAATACAGCTGACAAGATGAAATGCCCTGAAGCAATAATAAATATGTAACTGTTAAAGTGTATAAAGGTCAATTAAAATAAATGTGTTAATTTAATTAAAATAATTATGTTCTAATTACCTCGGGAATTTTATTTTGGCAATTGATACTAGCTTTGTCACTAGTATCTTTCAACACGGAACCACGCTTTTCCACCTCATATCTCTCTTTATCCTTTTGCAATTCACGGACTTGCGCTTTTAGTTCCTCCAATGATTGCATGACTTCTTGGTTGCTGGGATTTTTTCTCTTTGGTTGCTTATACAACGAAGATGGAGTCACACCAAATCCTTTACCTCTCACCCAACCGGAATACTCAGGAACATTTAGTACTCGACTAAGAATGCTCTTGCAATCCTCCTCATCTGTGGTTAAGGACTTAGATAGAGTCTCCTGAAATTCATTGACATATCGAAAATTATTAGTGGAGATTAAAAATTAACTATATTTTAATAAAATTTTGATTAACTTAAAGACATAATGTTATACTTACACATTCGTCATAAACATGCTGAACATCTTGCCTAACAACTTCATCCTTACCCACACGAGCTTCCTTCCACAAAACATGATCCGGAAGTGATGATTCTTCACTTTTCGTCTCTTCTAACTACATATGTATGTGCAAAAGGTTTTCCAAACTGAGTACTCACATCTTTCACCTTTTCAAAAATTTGATCACCTGTCAATATAGTTGGAGCTCTACCTTGTTTTGGCTCTCCATTGAATGCTTTTCTCCACCCACGATAGTGATGATTAGAATTTAAGAATCTACGATGACCGAGAAAGACATTCTTCTGACCAAACTCCAATCGCGTCCAATCTGTTTTATCTTCACAAATAGGACACGCACATTGACCTTTTATGTTGTACCCTGATAGATTTTCCTATGCTGTAAAATCATTAATTGTGCCAAACAACATCGCCCTCAAGTTAAAACTTTCTTTCCTATACCCATCATAAACCTCCACACCGTTCTCCCACAAAAACTTTAAATCTTCGATTAAGGGTGCCAAGTATACGTCTATGTCATTCCCTGGTTGTCTAGGTCCAGAAATTAACATAGATAACATCATGTACTTACGCTTCATACATAGCCATGGAGGTAGGTTATAAATCATTATGATCACAGGCCAAGTGCTATGTGAGATACTTTGAAGACTGTGTGGGTTCATTCCATCAGTAGATAATGCCAAGCGAAGGTTTCTTGCTTCTTTTTCAAATTCAGGATAATCATCATCAATTTTCATCCACTGTGGTGAATCTGCCGGATGTCGAAACTTTCCATCAATAATTCTTTCATCTGCATGCCAAGTCAAGTGTCTTGAATCAGTCTCACTACGAAACATGCGTCTAAATCTCGAAATTATAGGAAAATACCATAAGACTTTTGCTGTAGACAACTTTTTCTTATATCGAAAGACACCGCATTTAGGACACTCATTTAACGATGCATACTCATTTCAAAACAAAACGCAATTGTTTGGATAGGCATGTATCTTATCATAGCTCATGCCAATAGAGCACAACATCTTTTTGGCCTCATATGTTCGATTGGGAAAAACATTATCCTCTAGAAGCATATCTTTCATAAGGGCCAATAACTCTGTGAAACTTTTATCCGACCATCCATTGCCCGCCTTTAAGTTGTACAACTTTAATACCGCAGACAATCTTGTGAATTTAGTGCAACCATTATACAACGGTTTCTCTGCATCGCTTACCAACCTCTCAAACATTTTGGGACAATCCTTAAGATCTTCTTCAAGTGCATCTGCAATCTCTTCGACTCGATCAGAATCGTATGTATCTGTGCCATTGTCGTTTGAAGCATAGGTCGTATTATCCCCCGGTTCAACATTCCCGTTAATCTTCTCACCATGCAAATTCCAACATGTATAACTTCTATCAATTCCATGCCTCATTAAATGCAATACCAACTGAACCGCGTCAACCCGACTCCCAAAACAGCAACCCAAGCAAGGACATATCATTCGACTGGGGTCTTTGGTGTGTGCAACAGCAAACTTAACGAATTCCAATACCCCATTCTCGTACTCTTTCGACAATCGACTTGAAGACATCCATTTCTTATCCATAGTTATACTAATTAAACTAAACAAAAACAAAAATAAAAAATATTTACTTGTAGGGAAACGATCCGACTTTCACACTTTGATCACAAGTAACCCCTATATATAGAAAATTCAATAAGTTAGTAACCCCATCATATCAGTTCATTCAAAGCACTACTAATTACAGTGGCGAGAGAGAACAACTAATTACCTGTAGAGATGTAAACAACTTCTAGACCCACAGAGTGTCCAGATAGGTTAGAATTACCAAGATCCCCCTGTGCACATATCATAAAATGAAATATCATTAATTGACCAATTATGAGTCATAACTTAATAAGTGGCAACATGTAATCACAAACAAGCAACAATTAGAGGTAAACACCTACATATCCCAAGTACTTGACCAAATACTCAAGAGCAAGCATACTTAAACAAGTAACCAAGCATTAGAGCAATTCGTCCTAAACCTAACAAGATTCAAATCTAAGCAATACCTAAACAAGTAAACATGCACCTACCAAACGTGCTTTATGAATAATTCAATCCTATATATAAATGTATCAAATATGACAGATATTAAAAATATTTGATATTAATATTTGGTAAAATCTTAACAATTTTTCTAGCAAAACACAAGTAATTCCAAGCCAACCATAGTTCTAACATTGATAGTAAGCTACTAACAGCTCAGTTTTAACAAACAACATCATACATTAACAGCAAATCCATTAACTTCATATTTCATAACAACAGCAAGTCATAACTAATCCAACAACACCAATTCAGTTTCATCTCATTTTAACTGGTTTACCAAATTCACTCAATTAACACTCTAACTAACAGGAAATCGAATTTCAACAACAACTAACTTTAACAGTTCTAACAGTCAACACATTGCAACTAACTCACCTTCATAAACTAATTGCACTAAGTAATCCACAGTAGCGGTTCCCAATTAACATAACATGAACCAATTTCATCATTCACAAACCAACTTTACTAACCTCTTTTTTTAACTCATAACTAACATAATTATTTGAAGCATTACATGACTAACTTCATTCAGATTACATAACTAACAGTCATAAACTAATTGAATTAACAAAAATTAACACTAATTGTAATTCATGCTAGCAACTAACAGAATGAGTTTCTAATTCATAACAGAGCTATTCACAATTCCAGCTCAGCATTCATACTAATAGTTAACAAATTCACATTGCATCATTAACAATCTAACTGTTTTATGCAATGTATCGGTTGAATGAATATATGACAAAGTTTCAATTTAATCTAGTAACAAAAGATATATCATCAGAAAAGTCATTCACAAAAAAACCAGTATTCATAGAACAAAATTCACACAGTGAGAACTTCACATACAACATTTTTCAAATTAAAGACAAAAATATCATCAGAAACATATCCACAAAATTCATAACAATCACAAACACATGCAATAGAGAGGAGGGAGCGTCAGCAACAAACACATCTCACGCAGCAGGGACCAACAAACACATCTCACGCAGCAGAGATCAACAAACACGTAACAAACAAGAACAATGTAAGGAACAAGAACAATGTAAGAAGCAAGAACAACAACAACAACGTACCTCTTCTTCGTTTTCGTCTTCTTCTTCACGACGGCAATGGACGACGACAATGGAAATGGCAAGGGTTTCAGAACGACGGCAATGGCAATGGAAAGGGTTTCAGAACGATGGCAATGGAATGGCAAGGGTTTCAGAATGAAAGCAAGAATGAACGAAAGCAAGGGTTTCAGAAAGAAACAGTCGAGAGAAGAAAATGAAAAGAAGTTTCTGAAAATGATTAGAAATGTGTTTTATATTTTAATTCATAATTGACCTTAGAGAGCGCTTTTCAAAAAGCGCTTTCTTAAGTGCTACCTCTAAGAGCGCTTTCCTTAGAAAGCGCTTTCTTAAGTGGGGAGAATTTAAGACCAATAGCAGCGCTTTCTGAAAGCGCTTTCTAAGGTTAACCTATAGCAGTGCTTTTTTAAAGCGCTTTCTAAGGTAATACCTATAGCAGCGCTTTTCAAAAAGCGCTTTCTAAGGTGGCTTCAATTTAGGGCATTTAGTAGCGCTTTTAAAAAGCGCCTTCTAAAGGCTGTCTTTTGCAGCGCTTTTTTTTAGCGAAATTTTTTAAAGACTTATAGCAGCGCTTTTTGCAAAAAGCGCTGTCTTTTTGGCGATGCGAAAAGCCAATTTTGGCGTAGTGAAGGTAGAGAGAGGAGAGAGCGAGAGGAATGAGAGAGAGAAGGTTTTAGAGAGAGAATAAGAAATGGATTATGAGGAGATTCTGAAGCAAAAATGGGTTTTATAGTTCCTCGCGAACGATTTGGATCAACGCCATGTGGTGTTCAGTTTCCCCTTAGGTTTGTTGACTATCCAGTCAACCAAGGGATCCCGTGTGTAAGGTTTCATGGTGAGTTTGCGCTGACTTTCCATCTCTTTCGCACGATTAACGTACCGTAAGATCAAAGGGTGGATATCAAACGGAAAGACGATCGTCTGATCATCATCAAACGCTCCAGAGAGGGTCAATGGTTGACTCTCTCCTTGGTGAGCTCTTTAGGGTTCTGGGTCTAGTTGATGGGCCTTGCGCCCAGATTGCCATTAGCACCCCCAAGCGATGGCCCAATTGCTTCTCCAATGGAAAATACACCCCCTGCCATAATTAAATTAATAACTTAATTTAATTATTTAATTAGGTTTTAATATTTAAATAGGATTTTTAATAGGAAATTAGGGATATTAGTAGTAGGATAAATAATTAATTTTTTTTTATGTTAATTTTTTATTTGTTATTTTTTATAATAAACTAGTAACTAACCCGTGCGTTCGCACGGGCATGTCTGTTCGAGGATTTTATGTTATGGACGCGTAATTGTTTATCAAATTGAAAAAAGAAATTGTAAAATTATAAAAATAGATTTCACAAAATTGTCGAGAAATTTGTATTATTCAAAATTTGAATTAGTAGTATAGTTGTTTCAGTTTATAATAATAGAAATTGTTTATGTATATAAAATTGTGTCCGTTTATAACAAATGTATTTTTTTTTGTATATAAATAAATTTGAATAAAAAAAAAGTTGTCGCCCGTTGATTACAATAGTATTTGTTTCGTAGATTAAAAAATTGAATCAAAATTAAAGTTGTGCTCGTTTATAATTATAGTATTTGTTTCGTTTATTAAAAAAATTGAATCCAAATTAAAATTGTGTCCGTTTATAACTCATGTATTTTTTTTGTATATAAAAAAAATTTGAATAAATAAAAGTTGCTGCCCGTTGATTACAATAGTATTTGTTTCGTAGATTAAAAAATTGAATCAAAATTAAAGTTGTGCTCGTTTATAACTATAGTATTTGTTTCGTTTATTTAAAAATTTGAATCCAAATTAAAATTGTGTCCGTTTATAACTCATGTATTTCTTTGTATATAAAAAAAAATTGAATAAAAAAAAAGTTGCCGCCCGTTGATTACAATAGTATTTGTTTCGTAGATTAAAAAATTGAATCAAAATTAAAATTGCGCTCGTTTATAACTATAATATTTGTTTCGTTTATTTAAAAAATTGAATCCAAATTTAAATTATGTTCGTTTATAACATATGTATTTTTTTTGTATATAAAAAAATTTAAATAAAAAAAAAGTTGTCGCCCGTTGATTACAATAATATTTGTTTCGTGAATTAAAAATTTGAATAAAAATTAAAGTTGCGCTCGTTTATAACTATAGTCTTTGTTTCATACATTTAACCGTTACATACCATAGTTCTTTGATATTATTTAATTAATGAAATATTTAAAAAAATTAAAATTCTATTGCTTATTATTTAGTATGAATGACTATTTACCAATCCATTTTCTTGCTATTTAATTAGTGTCATAACAATTTGAAACATTTTTTTTAATATTGATTAAAAGTGATTATCTATCTATACATCTAAATTCTAACTCTACGATTATTGTCATATTAAAAAAAATTTGAATAAAAATTAAAGTTGCGCTCGTTTATAACTATAGTCTTTGTTTCATACATTTAACCGTTACATACCATAGTTCTTTGATATTATTTAATTAATGAAATATTTAAAAAAATTAAAACTCTATTGCTTATTATTTAGTATCAATGATTATTTACCAATCCATTTTCTTGCTATTTAATTAGTGTCATAACAATTTGAAACATTTTTTTTAATATTGATTAAAAGTGATTATCTATCTATTTATCTAAATTCTAACTCTACAATTATTGTCATATTAAAAAAAAAAGAGTTATAAATTCTAACTCTACCATTCCAATTCTTACTCTATCATCAATGTCATATTAAAAAGTTTTAAAATTTTTTTCTCACTATTAAATTTTTACAATTATAAAATAAAAGTATGAAGTCTTATTGTACCATTAATAATTATATATAATTAACTTTCTAACTCAATAATTATATATGATTATATAAAAAAGTATGATATATTATTGTACAATTAATGCCTATTTATTAATAATAATTATATATAATTAAATTTATAACTATAATTAGTGTATATTAAAAATTATGAAAATGTGGGTAGTATTCTAGTGTGTTTGGTTCAGCGTTTTTTTATACAATCTCATATTTCAATGTTATATTTAACGTGATTTGTAGAAGCAACAAAAGCAAGCTTTAACATCAACATAGAAATTCACCGTGCATTTATCGAAAGTAACAGAACACCATTCACCATTTTCTAACTCTATAATGTAGGTAGCATTCATCATTTTTTATATACAAAATGTGAATCAGAATATATGGTATTTATTAGGGATGGACAGAAAATTCAGATGAATAATAATTTCTATTTTCCAATACCTGCTAATTTAATACACACAGAAATAATTTAGAGAGTAGGGTGTTATCTGCTTAAAACTATATTTTTTATATTATTTTATTCTACTATCATTACACTTTTCATTGATAAGTCTCATCTATCATTTTGTTTTGTACTAACGCGTGAGAGAGACTGGTAAAAGGTTTTCTTTTTTTTTTTGCTTTGAATAGACATCGCCTTTAAAAATGTGAAGTAGATCTCATTATCTCACTCACTCATTTTAAAGATGGTAAACACTTACAATAATATTTAATTTTAAAGAATTAGAATTTAATAATTTATTCTGCATGTATAGAATATTTATAATTAAATACTTACAATAATATTTTATTTTAAAGTATACAAATACTTATTCTTTTAAAGTATACAAATACTTATTCTGCATGTATAGAAATATAATTTATTTTGTAACGTGTTGAGATTATATGCAGCCCTTATAACATGTTGAGATTAGCATCTTTCATGGTGTAAACAGTTAAATTCGTAGAAACAATACATCAACTGTACCGAAACAAAATAAATTATATGCAGCATAAAATGTACCGAAACAAAATAAATTATATGCAGCATAAAATGTACCGAAACAAAACTTTAATCAAATAACCAACATACACATAACAACACCCCACCTATTTCATAAAATCAAACCAAAACATTTCTGCAAATTGAAACCGGGTTCAACTACAAATACAAAAACAAAACAAAAACTGCACCACCTATTCATCAACTGCTACACATTAGTTCTTTCAAGACCATCAACGGTTTAACAGACATACATACATGGTTTCTGCACAGGCAGTATGTATCGAAAATCTAAGCTTATCACCTCTTCGTAATTTCTTATTTTTAGCATACTCATACCACCCGGTCCCTATAAATTTTTCCTTTTTCAAGTTTTTTCCATTTCGCTTTGCACAGTGAATGTTTCCTGAGTAAGTATTAGCAGTATCTTCATCAACTATTAAAATTTCTTTTTGATCCCAAAATAGACAATTCATTGTGACCTCCCTTGGAAAATGCTGTAAAATTTAAATTTAAAACCACTCAATATCAATTTTGTAACATACATATGATTTAGAAAATAGGTTGAGTTAGGTGGTCTTACAAGAACATTTTTCTGAGCCTTATAACCAAAAGAAATTTCCTTTTCCCAGTAAAATACCAGCTCTTTTTCATCTTCAGATTCTTTCTCCAATTCTTCCTCATTTGAGTCGTCATCATCAGACTGGTCTTTCTTACCGTTGTGTTGTTCGCTTTTCGATTCCTCATTTTCTTCGTCAACTATGTTTCCTTCCCTTCAAAACATTCAGAAACAAATTACAAAACATAACATTCAACATGCAGAACTAATAATAACAAAGTAAATAACCCAAACCCAAAACGAAAAAGTCATTGATAAACATAACCCTAACGAAAATGTCATTGATAGATGCAACATGACCAAAACGAAAATGTATCATGAAATACTGCATGCATTTACAAAACCTAACCCTAAAGCAAAAATTTTCAATCATACCTGTTAAACTTGTTTTCAGCAAACTCATTAACTTTAGAACTTTCACCAAAGGATGCTTTTTTCACAATAATGTCTTTGTTCACACCCCTTTTAGCAGCCTTGCGTACTTTCCATCTATCAAGAACAGTTGCATGTGCTTTTCCATTTTTTTCATTTCTCGGTATTGCTTCTACCTCTTGACGCACTTCAACAACTTTGTCAACATACTGTTCAGTTCGTTCCTCTGTTGATGAGATATCTGAGGAAGATCTGAAATAAAAAACAAATGTCATACTTTGAAACATTGATGCGGCCTGGAAGAAAAACATGTTTTTGTATAACTTGACAGGAAAATCAAGAGCTTACCGGCTTGAAGATGAAATGGGTTTCGCTGTTTCCATGGAGTGTTTGTTTAATGTACAGTTCCAACAAATGCCCCTAACCATACCTTGTTATGGTTTTATTTACTATGAATGATATCCAATTTATACTACATAAAGTTGGGCCTTTGTCCAACTCAACCCAATATTACTTTTAACTTCATTATGAAAAACAAAATCGATAGAATACTAACAGTAAGTCTAACTAATGACTATATTTATAGATTTTTATTATATTATTTAATATAATAAAAATTATTTGATATTAATTGATATTTAATTAATTGAGGTCTTAATTACTTGATATTTATTGAAAAGCGCAAAAGATATTGCATGATATTACCTTTACTATTCTTTAATATCTTATGACACTCTATTTTTAAAAACCCTTCAGATTAGACCAGTCTTTCCTTGGCTGTATAACATACCTAGCCTACATCATTATTGTTCATGATTAGACAACTCTTTACTGTCATGAACTGTAGCTAATAGGGGTAGGTATTAGAACATAAATAAATTGATATAAAATTAATGAGATGAGAGAGCAAGAATAGTTAGAACAGGTACCTAATTATTCTGCAGTTCTGATTTATTACTCTTTTGATGTACAACTGTCATATCTTTGAAATTTCCTCCTGTTTGATATCTACAAACAAAAGTAAATTAAATCTGTAAGACTAGCCAGCTTCCTCATTATACATGTAACTATATCCTAAGTCTATGACAACAAATTTGCAAATGATTATCCAAACTTAACACACTTTGGTAGACCTGAAAAACTCCATAGAAAGTTTGTCCAAGAAAAATAATCTTGTTAATTAATATAAAAGCTCCATAAAAACCTTGTCCAAGAAAACTAAGGTTGTTAATTAATAACTCACTTTGAGTACTTATTTTCTGTCGTATACCATTGTCTTACCATTTTGGTGGGTGCATTCTCCCCTCTCCCTGAAAGGTGATTAACAAATTCCATGTCAGGAGAAAAAAATACTGAACAATATTATTAATGTGAATAGTAGCAATACAGAGGCAGTATATTTGACAAACCTTCTTCAGTATCATTGATTTGCAAAGGTTCCACCTTGTCTTCCATATCATAATTTCCACATTGCCTTCCACTTCATCACCTTCAAACATTAACAATTCTAAATGAAAAAAATCTATTCACATTTGATTGAGATTTTAATTGCATTCTGTAAGGTGTTAATATTAGTGTAATATCATTGAAATACTAAATGTCACCTTGAATGAGTTCATCTTCTTGAGCATTTTCCACAAGATGTAGCACTGCATCAACCATCAACATTTAACCCTATACCACCTAAAACTATATAACACATAAATGGAAATCATAAAAGCAACGATAATTTCATTAAAATAAATTGAAATCCATATCATTCAAACTGCTCAATTCAGAAGCCAAACATACATTATAAACAAACACTTCTTAGATATAGATAACATTGTCTCAAATGATCAATAGCTCTGTAGATATTGTAGGCGACATCCCTAACGCAAAATTCCTATGCATGAATCACATATCCATATTAATATCATGTTAGATGTGCCTTAGAACATCAAATACAATACAATTTGATATATCACATTACCTTAAAAAGACGGTTATAATCAAAGGCGGCAACTTATGTCTGTGTAGTTAGAAAGACGGTTATAATCAAAGGCGGCAAGTTATGTCTGTGTAGTCACTTAATCCAATTTATCAACTTTCTGAAAGATATTATATATCATCAATCAAGTGTAGTTATAATACAATAGTCATTTCTAATATGTAAGTTGTATTGTTTCAAGAGTAGTTGTAACATACCTGCATGTAGCCCAATACTAATTTCCACAACAGACGATAATGTGTTGCGATACTCCGGTCGACTCTATTGTTATGGTCTGGGATTTCCGATGACGAAAGTTTCACAACTTGGTCTCATATAAGGAGAAATGTCACAATATATTAAATTCAATAGAACTCTACAAACTATGAACAATATATTAAATTCAATAGAACTATACAAACTATGAACAACCAATAATGGAAATCACTCTTCAAACGACCGTACAGTTGTTAAATAGTCCAAAAATTGTCCATTGTTTGCATAAAAGTCGATGAAGAACTTCAAACGACTGAAAAAATTAAAAAGAAAAAATATTAGTATTAATCTGATAGTCACTGAATACTGTTGACGATTGAGATATGTACCTGTTTTATCATTCTCAGCTTCTTGGTAATTCATTTCTAGATTCTGCATAACAAACATACTTGGGCAATATACTAATAGAAATACATCATATGTAGCAAAAAACGCAATAAAACAGATAGCCAATATACGACATTCAATCAAAATATAAAAATGCATACAATGTAGCAAAATGGTTCCAAAAAACACATTAGTTGAAGTCGATTCTGACAATAATAAACTACTTTATCATAGATTTTATAAGAGCCCTAGATGAAAATCTAAAATATTAAAGATCAAATCTAAAACCCCGTGCCCGCATGAAGTTACTCCAGCTAAAAGATGCTTCATCTTCATCGTCTGAATCGAATAACCGCATGCTGGCTTGTCTTCTTCGCAATGCCCTTCTTCTTGCCTTTCTTAATCGTCTCCTGGCTTGTCTTCTTCGCAATGCAGCAGCTTCTTGGGCTTCCGCAGCTTCCTCGGCCTGGAAGAGTACTTCCTGTTCAACATGGTGTATTTGTTGGACCTCATCAACCACAGGAATTACCTGGGAACCTGTTGGATGTGTTGTGGTTGTTGAACATCTGACTCAGGTTCAACCGGGATAGCATAATTTGAATTCATTTTGTTGTTTCGCTATCCTCAGGTGATGGTTGTGTGATACTATGAAGAGAAAGTAGGATTTTATAATGGGTTATTTGATTCTTGATATTCTATTTACATTGGAAATGTACAACTTTTTAGTGGGATATCATAATTGTCTGGTTAATTTAAAAGCCAATGTTGTTTATTGAGTATTCATGGTCAAGCCTATCAATAATGTTTCAATAAACTGTAATTGAAAACTAAAGGTCAAATTAATGATTAACATTGGTAATTAAAACATATTAAAACCAGAGTAATTAAAACATTCACTTAGTAAAGTCATTAATAGGTAACAGAATACCAAACAACATGACAACTAATCATATAATACGAAGGGAGTAAAAAAGAAGGGAGAGAATTACTGGAGTCAAAAGTGTGAAAATAAATGATGGAGGCATACCAAAATAAAGAAGAAGTGACCCACCGGGTGTCAATTTTAGGTGTTAATTTAGGATATTAAACACACAAACACATAATTAAGAAAAAAGAGTAGATAGGCACCTGAGTTTGCAAGCGTTGTGAAGTTCTTCTTATCATGTGGTGTAAAATCTTTTGTGCACAATTGTCTACAAAAATCCCATAGCGTGAAAACAACATAGTTCTACAAAACAATAAAAACACTGATGATAGAGATTATTGAACCAGCATGACTTATGACATGAAGATAGTTACCTCTAAATTAGCGTCGGGAAATGTTTGGAGGATTAGTCGAAGAGGCTCAGAAAGAGTCTGTTAGATGGGTGCGACTGGCTCAGAAAAGACACTTGTTGGCAAAAGATAGTCAAACTACTACCATCGAAGAATATGGCAGCTGTAAGAGCTGAGTTGTTATCATCATTGCCAGTGAAATCAATATAGTTATACAAAACACAACAAAAACACGGATCACAGACATAATTGAAGCAGCATGACATAATAACATGAAGATAGTTACCGCTAAAACTGCATCGTGAAAAACTTGAAGGATTAGTCGTAGTGGCTCAGATAGCATAAGCTGGATGAGCGAGACTGGCTCAGAATAACATTTGTTGGCAAAGAATAGTCAAACTACTACCATAGAAGAAAATGGCAGCCGTAAGAGCTGAGTTGTTATCATCATTGCCAGTGAGAATGGAAAGGTACTAAAGTGGCACAACTATTTTGAACCGTGTAAAACATCATGTTCGCCTGAAAACACTTTAGTTTGAACAAAACACAACACAAACAGTGGTCAGCAGACATTAATAAAGCAGCATCACAATAAAACATGAATATGCTTACCTCTAAATGTGGCTCAACAAAGGGTAATTTGAACATTCACATAGTAAAGTCATGAATAGGTAACAGAAAACCAAACAACATGACAACTAATCATATAATACGAACCCAGTAAAAAATAAGGGAGAGAATGACTGGAGGCAAAAGTGTGAAAATAAATGATGGAGCCATACCAAAATAAAGAAGAAGTGACCCACTGGGTCTCAATTTTAGGTGTTACTTTTGGATATTAAACGCAAACACATAATCAAGCGAAAACATGAGATAGGCAACTGACTTTGCAAAGCTCTGTGAAATTCTTATGATCATGTGGTGTAATATCTTATGTGCACAACTGTAAGGAGATACCTGCATATAAGGAGAAATGTCACAATATATTAATTTCCACAACAGACGATAATGTGTTGCGATACTCCGGTCGACTCTATTGGTATGGTCTGGGATTTCCGATGACGAAAGTTTCACAACTTGGTCTCATATAAGGAGAAATGTCACAATATATTAAATTCAATAGAACTCTACAAACTCTGAACAATATATTAAATTCAATAGAACTATACAAACTATGAACAACCAACAATGGAAATCACTCCATGGTAATCAAATAATAATTGTCACAATATATTAAATTCAATAGAACTATACAAACTATGAACAACCAACAATGGAAATCACTCCATTTTCCTTCTAACAAACATATGAATGCTGTAAGCAAGTTAAGCAACTAATAACATTGTTACAAACACAATATTAGACTAATAACATTGAAATACTAAATGTAACCTTGAATGAGTTCATCTTTTGGAGAATCTTGTTGCACATTTTTCCAGAAGATGTCGCACTTAATCAACCATCAACATTTTACCCTATACAACCTGCAACAAAGCAACTAATTAGCATCACTTTCAAACAAATTAATTAGAAAATACTTAATTAGTTCAGATTTCAAGCCAAACTAATAAGACTACAAAACACAATACTTACAGATCTAGGGTTCTTCGTTCAGATTTCGTGTCAATATAGGGTTTCACCTTCAAACATTTAACACTATCACTTTCAAGCCAAAATAAGTACAGATCTAGGGTTCTTCGTTCATATTTCGTTCAAATCAATTACAGATTTAGGGTTTCAAAATGTACAAACAAAAAACCCTAAATATCAAACAAATTTTCCCAGACGAATCAACAAAATAAGGCTCAGATTCACATTTTCTCGAACATTCGACAGAAGAGGTTCACAATGGTTGCGTCTTGCATCTGGACGAAATACAACTAATGTTGTTCGACAGTTACAATATCGCCTTGCCATGAAACATCTCTTCTCCCAATGTTCGATTCAACAATATAAAAAATCCTCACTACATTGTTATCAAAGAAGATGAAGAAAAACATGAGATTCTGAAGAAGACGAAGAAGAAAGAAAACAAACGACGAAGAAGACGCCACCACTTGGAGATGGTCGAAGAGAGAGAAAAACATTAACGAAATGAATATCGTGGCACATGGTTTGGGGAAGCACACGCAAAGAGAGAGAGAATAAGTCAATAAATTAAATTTTGGACATAGTTAGTTTCCAATTAATTTTATGTTGTGACATCATCATCCCATTACATTATACTTTATTCTACAAACTTCAAGTTGCATTTGAACAATATGACATCACTGGTTACAAAAAGTAAATTTTGGACACAAAATACCCCTAAAATCATGATGTGGCAAAAAACCAACTAAGGGCAATGTTGTGATTTCCAGAGCATCTTCTTTTCTTATATTATAGATAGTTTTAAATATTTAAATAAATTTGTTTATTTCTTTAAAATAAAAGTTTTTATAAAATGGGATTTTGTTCCTGGTTTTCTTTGGGATGACGCATTTTGGGAATTTTGAATTTTTATTAGGTTTAGGATTTATTTTAATAAAATTAGTATTTTTAGAGTTTTATTTAAATTGAATAAATGTGGGTTTGGGATAAAAATAAATTAAAGTAAATTTAATTTAAATTTTGCAATTAAATTCTTTTATTTTGGGAGTATTTTAAATTTGGAAATTATATTTTTTGGATTGGAATAATTTAGGGATAAATTTCGCTATTTTAGCACAATGGTATTTTGGAATTTATTATTATTATTATTATTTACTAATTTCTATGGAATTTTAGGGATTCCTTTTAAATAAAAGGGATATAAAAGGTTTTGTAAGGATTTAAAACAAGGGATAAAACTCTTTTTCCGAGAGTCTAAATAAGGGATGGGATTTAGGGATAAAACTCTTTGTCCGAGAGTCTAAATAAGGGATGAGATTTAGGGATAAAACTCTTAGGTTCCAAGAGTATAAATATAGGCCAAGGGATCGGGATTTAAGGGATAAAACTCTCCATCCGAGGGTATAAACAATGGATAAAGGATTTTGGGATAAAACTCTCCATCCGAGAGTATAAACAATGGATAGGGGATTTTGGGATAAAACTCTCCATCCGAGTATAAACAATGGATAAAGAATTTTTAAGGGATAGAACTCTTTATCTAGTAGTATAAATAATGGATTTGGGGATAGAACTCTTTATCCAA
The DNA here is from genome assembly GCA_022829125.1 of Lathyrus tuberosus. Taxonomy (NCBI): domain Eukaryota; kingdom Viridiplantae; phylum Streptophyta; class Magnoliopsida; order Fabales; family Fabaceae; genus Lathyrus; species Lathyrus tuberosus. The sequence goes on along the minus strand of JALAZF010000236.1, from coordinate 1,046,718 downwards.
GAGTATAAATAATGGATTAGGTTTGGGATTAGGACTAGGGACAAGATTAAGGGGTAGGAATAGGGGAGGTGAACTACGGTTACTCTGATCCTTCAAAATTAAAGGTACGTAGGCATAGGGTTGTAAACCCTAGCGAGTATAATAATAAAAAAAACTTAGGATTCTTTTGTAAAAGAAATAACAAGTTAGATGACAAATAAAGATACCCTAAAATCTAAGGAGGATCCCATTGAGTACAATGGAAGTGAGGGGTGCCTAACACCTTCCCCTCACTTAACCGACTCCCGAACCTTAGGAATCTCTACCCTTAGGATTAGAATTTTAGGTTTATCATTTATTTCCCTTAATAAAATATGATGGCGACTCGATATTTTTGCCGGCCGCGACAGCTGGCGACTCTGTTGGGGACGCCTCCCTAAAGAGAGTTCATCATAACCTTATGTTTTAGGGTTCTTGTTTGTTGCCTTGGTTGTTTACTATTTTTGTTTTTTTATTTTCATGATTTATTATATGTTTTTTATTTTGTTTTATTTATCATATTTGTTATTTATATTTATTATATTGTCATTATTACATTGGTTTGGGATATGGTGATGTGTGAAGCTAAAACCCAAGCTTGGAGGATACCCTAAGTTAGGAAGTGGAACGGAAATGTTAATGGAAGGATGTAACATCCCGACTATGCATTGATGCCACACTCAGATAGACCCTCCAAAATTATCTTCCTGGTAAGGCTAGCCCTTAACATAGCTGATAAATTTGGATGTGGTCCAAGATTCTGAGGACCTTTAGAAAACCCAATTAACCCATGGTAATCCTAAGTATTCCACCCTCAAGGGTCGTTACTAGGATCTTCCTAGATGTGACTTATCCCTAAGGTTTACCGTAGGAAGGCTTGACCCTTCTCATGGTAAAACAAGGGTATAGTCCGTAAATTCTAGGGCCGTTATGCTGCCCAAAACTATATATCCTACATGTGAGGGAATTGGGTAGATAAGACTTAGATCTAACTTATTATAGGGAGCCTACCTAGTTAGGGTCATGCTTGCATTTCACCTTACCTTAACCAAATAAACATTTAATTAAAATACTCATTCATCATGTTCATGAAATTTTTTTTGCATCACAGGAATCTTAAAATTTTCTGAAAAAAGAGCAAAGCAAGGAAATTGACTCCAGAAAAAGAAAGACTATTCAAATTAGTGTAAGGCAATCTGACATTGAAGTGTTGAAAATTTATGCCATGTGGTTATCTGGTGCAAGAAGGAAGTTTATTACCCGAAATTATGGGAAGATCTTGGACCTTGTAATGGTTCCTGTTCGAGAAGAGGGGTTAACTGCAATAGCTCAGTTCTATGATACCGAATTGAGGTGTTTTTAGTTTCAGAATTTCCAAATGGCTCCCACTCTCGAAGAGTTTCGTAAGATTCTGGACTTCCCTATAACAGGGAAAGTGCCATTCATGGAGATAGGGTACGGCCCTTCATTAGGAGAGATTGCGGGATATTTTCACATCCGTGAAGATACTTTGAAGAGCAGTATGAGGTTTCACGAAGGTTTCCATGGCTTCTCATAGAGTTTCTAGGAAAGAAAAGCCAGTGATTATGCCATTAATAACAATTGGAAAATTCTGGATAATATTATGATGCTTCTCATCTTTGGGCTGATCTTATTCCCGAGCGCAAAGGACTTTGTGGATATAGTTACCATCAATATGTTCTTGGCTACCACCATCGGTGAACAAGATCCTACAACGGCTCTCTTAGAGGATGTCTACCATACCCTCCACCTAAGGCACAAAAGGAAGAATGGAGCTATGATATGTTGTGCTCCTTTACTATATAAATGGCTCGGTTCACATTTGGCAAAAGGTATGGACGACCTTGGGCGAATGAACAAGCATGCGTGGTCCCAATACTTGGTCTCTCTCGTTGATACCAATATCCTGTGGTTTCCAAACGTCTTCAACCGGGAAGACTTGATCCTGAAATGTGGGAATTATTCTAATGTGCCTTTAATTGGATCTAGAGGGTGCATTAATTATAACCCTATCTTAGCTATGAGACAGTTGGGGCACCCCTTAATGTACAAGCCCGAGGATAAACTACTCAAGGGTTTCATTTTGCAAGATAAAGTAACCAAGGATCATCCTACGGTTGTGGAAATCATTCAAGCATGGAGACATTGCATCAAAGGGAAAGGTAGTCTCAAGAGACCGAGGGAGGAATCTAGGGTACCCTACGACCAATGGATGAAGGAAAGAGTACAAATAGTAAAGTTACCCTTCACTCTGCAATACCCTACTGAACCAAAAGCTCCAGTTATGATTTCCATGGAGGAGGTGGAGAAACTCAAACAAACTGTCGTGAAATGGTAGAGGAGTTTAGGGCAAGGATTGGGAGGAGGATGTAGTTTTTCTATGTAATGGTTTCTTTTGTTTAATTTTATTTACCTTTCAGTTATGAATAATTTAAGGGTTTACACTTAGTTTGGTTTCCTTATGTAATGAACAGGGCTTTAACCCTTGCACTTTATTTTTGCAATTAATAAAAGTATTTGAATTTCCATTATTCTTGGCTTTGCTCTCAATAAATAAAGGTTTAAGATTCCTATCACAAAATAATATTTGCATAGTCATACATTTATGCATGCATAAAAACATAAATCATTTTAAATAAAACAACATCAAACGGAAATCATTTTTCAATATCTTCTCTCAGAATCATCATAACAATCTGATGTCTCGACCCTACACCTGCGCTCACCAAAAGAAAGCCATGGAACAAATGGAACTGAACCAAGCTGCTCTAAGGGGAGATGTGGATGCTGTCAAAGCAAATGTGGAGGAAATGAAGGACAAAATTGACCAACTGACTCGAGCTATCCAGAATTTGATAGCAAGAGACACTGAGGCTAGCAACCGTAGGAGTGTCCCTACCCCTCCTCCCCAGTATGAAGATAATAATCCTCTCTTGGGATTTGTGGCTGACTTGGAACGTGTAGCATTGGAAGCTGGTAAAGGGAAGACTGACACTCAGCCTCCTGGAGGGTCTGTTCCTCCACTTGAGCCTAATGGAGAATCACAACCTATACAGATACATGTCGCTCGTGAAGTCTCCGATGACTGGCACCTCCAATATGGTGAGGAAGATTCAAGACAGGTAGTTCGTGAAACCAAACTAGCTGCCATGGAAGGAAGAAGGGATGATGAAAAGTATAAGATAATTGAAGAGAGATTAAGGGTTGTGGAAGGATCCAAGGTCTTTGGGGTTGATGCCTTGGAAATGTGTCTAGTACCCGATGTGGTCATACCTCCTAAGTTTAAGGCACCTGACTTCAAAAAGTATAAAGGAGTTAGTTGCCCTAAAAATCACATCCGGATGTTCGCCCGAAAGATGGGTGCTAACGCTACCAATGAGAAGCTGATGATCCATACCTTCCAAGACACCCTTAGTGGGGCGTCCTTGGACTGGTATATGCAATTGGAGAGGACTCACATTAAGACTTAGGAAGACCTTGCAAGTGCCTTTCTGAAGCAGTACAAATACAATGTGGACATGGCACCTAATCGTATGCAACTAAAAAATATGTCTAAAAAAGGGAATGAGTCTTTTAAGGAATATGCCCAGAGATGGAGGGAACTAGCCTCTCGTGTGCAACCTCCACTGCTGGAAAGTGAGCTGGTAGATATGTTCATGGGAACATTACAAGGGCTATATTACAAAAAGATGATTGGGTCTGTCTCAACTGGATTTGCGAATTTAGTTATAATTAGGGAAAGGATCGAGAATGGATTAAAAAGCGAAAAGATTGGAAAGTCGTCTTCCGGTCAACATAATAACAAAAGGTACTCTGGAAAGAACTCAAAGAAGGAGGCCAATGCCATTTCTGCTGATAGGTATACTCAAGTACCTTATAACCCTTATGTGGCGGCTACATACTCTAATCAAGCATCTCCTATGCTCCAAATCCAACAGCCAAGGGCGCCACCTCCGTAAAATCAACAACAATAGAAGTATCCCCGAAGGGAACAAAGGAGGCCATGGAAGGATTTTGACCCTATACCCACCACATATACTCAGATCCTGCCTATGCTAATCCAAAAGGGATTGGTGGAAATCAAACCGTTAGGGCCCCCTCCTACGCCTCCTCCTCGAGGATATGATGCTAATGCTAGATGTGATTATCATGCTGGATCGCCGGGGCATACGACTGAAAAGTGTTTAGCCCTCAAGTTTAGAGTACAAGATCTGCTAGATCAGAAGGTCATTAATATCACTTATGACAATCCAAATGTAGGAGATAATCTTTTTCCAGGGCATGTCGGGCCAACTGTTAACTCCATTGAGGGACTGGGAGAGGATGTCCTAATCAAAGGGGTAGACCAAGTAAAGACCCCGATGACGAAAGTGAGGGAAGTGTTAATTGGGTACGAGGAGTTTGAAAAGCTGCACGGTGACTGTAAGGATTGCGCAGCAGATCCTGACAACTGTAAGAAGATGAAGAGGGTCCTCCAACAATTAATGGACCAAGGGATAGTACAGATTGGGTACTTAAGGAGTATGAATGAGGTGGCTGCCTTAGAATCCCAGGGGCAAGTACCTTCTGAGATTCCGTACCAGAAAAGGGGAGTTGCGACTCCTATTCAAATACCAGTTCCAAGGCCTACACAAGCACCCATTCAAATACCAGTTTCAAGGCCTGCACAGGCTCCTAATCAGATATCAATTATGGTACCTGCACGAACACCAATTCAAATACTTGTTCCTACACCAATCAAAATCCCAGTGCCTGCAAGGTCAGAAGGCCCTATCACTTTCCATGTTCCACCACCATTTCCGTATGAAAGCACTAAGACTGTACCTTGGAAATATGACATCATTGCATCCGTGGGAGGAAAGACTATAATACCATCACCAGCTGTTACTAACATAGCTGATATTGGAGGAATGACCCGTAGTGGAAGAGTATACTCCTCAGAACAACCTAAGAAGGATACCCCCGAAAGCTCAAATGGGAAAGAAACCACAAATACAGGTGAAGGGTCTTCCAAGAAGAATATATCTCAAGAAGACGCCGAGGAATTTTTAAGAATCATAAAGAAAAGTGATTATAGGGTGGTGGACCAACTGAATCAAACACCGTCCAAGATCTCCATTCTATCCTTGTTATTATGCTCGGAGGCACATAGGGAATCCCCGCTGAAGGTCCTGAATGAAGCACATGTCACCAAAGATATATCAGTGGTTCAGTTCGACAAAGTAGTCACCAATATTGCCGCCAACACCTGTCTGGGTTTTAGTAGTGAGGAATTACCTCCCGAGGGGCAAGCGCATAATAAGGCCTTGCATATATCAGTCAAATGTCAAGACACCATCCTCTCAAGAGTGCTAGTGGATACGGGGTCTGCTTTAAATGTCATGCCTAAGGATACCCTGATGAAATTAACATCTGTAAGGACCTTTATGAAGACCAGTTCCCTGGTTGTTAGGGCTTTCGACGGTGCGAAGAGAATCGTAATTGGGGATGTGGACATACCTTTAGTGGTGGGATCACATACCTTCATGATCACCTTCCAAGTCATGGACATCAATCCCTCTTACACGTGTCTTCTAGGACGACCATGGATTCATGCTGCGGGCGCAGTTACTTCCACACTTCATCAGAAATTGAAGTTCATATCTGGGGACAAATTAATAATTGTCGATGGGGAGGAGGACATGTTCATCAGCCATCTCTCGTCATTCAGATACATAGAAGTGGATGGGGAGACATTTGAAATACCTTTCCAAGCTTTAGAGGTTGCAACGGTCAGTCGTAAGCAAGTCGCTCGACAAGAGGAAAGGCAAAAAAGGATCACAGACTTAATCCAGAATGGGGATACTAGGAGCTGGGGCAAGGTGATAGAGATACCTGAAAAGAAGGATCGGTTCGGGCTGGGTTACAAACCAGCTAATAAAGGGGTTCAGAAGACTCGTCATATGACATTTCCTCCTCTCGAAGAAACTTTCCATAATGCCAGATTCAGAGATGAGGATCAAGCGACTTCAATTGAAGAGGAAAATAAGGGAATACCAGATTGGGTGTGCCATTGCTCACCAGACACAGTTCTCAATAATTGGAGGGCCGTCGAGATTCCTGAGATGATTTCTATTTCGAAGTAATTTACTTTTTTCTTAAAATAATAATATGTCCTTTGCTATGCCCAAGGCAAATGGACAAGCTTTGTAGGGCCACCTTTTGTTTCATCGAATTATTTAATAATAAAATCGCATTTTTGTTTTCAATCAAGATCTTTTTCTTTCATCTTTGTTCCTTTTTTTCAAATGGCAATACACTTTTTTTTTTCAGTACTTTCATTCCCATCAATTCAAAAAATAATAAACGATAAAAATCTCCCTCATGCAGATTTAAAAATGAACCTATTGAAAACGACACTACTATAATTCCTTACAACTTCGAGTTCCCGATTAACCAAGCGGAACAGGGTGATGAGGACGATGGTGAACGTCCTGAAGAATTAGCCAGACTGTTAAAGCAAGAGGACAAAGTAATACAACCTCATCAGGAACCAGTGGATGTGATCAATATGGGAACTGAAGAGGACAAAAAGGAGGTTAAAGTTGGTGCTTCTTTAAACAGGGACGTAAGGGAAAAGTTGATCAAATTGCTACAAGAGTATGTAGATGTGTTCGCTTGGTCCTACCAAGATATGCCTGGGTTGGATACGGATATTGCTGAACATAAGCTACTGCTCAAACCTGAATGCCCTCCGGTTAAACAAAAGTTAAGGTGGACCAGATCGGATATGACTATCAAAATCAAGGAAGAAGTTAAAAACCAGTTTGACGCCAGGTTCTTAGCCGCAGTAAAGTATCCAGAATGGGTGGCCGACATTTTACCCGTGCCAAAGAAGGATGGAAAGGTCAGAATGTGTGTAGACTACCGAGATCTCAATAGAGCAAGTCCTAAAGACGAATTTCCGCTACCCCACATTGACGTGTTGATGGATAATGCTGCCTAATTTTCAGTCTTCTCATTCATGGATGGGTTTTCCAAATATAATCAGATCAAGATGGCTCCCTCCGGCATGGAAAAAACTACCTTTATTACTCTGTGGGGAACCTTCTGTTACAAGGTAATGCCCTTCGGGTTAAAGAACACAGGGGCAACTTATCAAAGGGCAATGGTCACTCTCTTTCATGACATGATACACAAGGAAATAAAGGTTTACGTAGATGATATGATTACCAAATCACAAACTGAGGAAGATCACATAGTCAATTTACAAAAGTTGTTTGAACGACTGAGGAAGTTCAAGCTACGACTAAATCTTGCGAAGTGCACCTTTGGGGTCAGATCTGGGAAGTTGTTGGGGTTCATAGTCAGTCAAAGAGGTATAGAAGTTGATCCTGATAAAGTAAGGGCCATTCAAGAAATGCCAACTCCAAGGACTGAAAAAGAAGTACGTGGATTCCTAGGGAGATTAAATTACATTGCTAGGTTTATCTCCCACCTTACTGCTACTTGTGAGCTAATCTTCAAGCTATTGAGGAAAGGTCAAACCATCAAGTGGGGTGAAAACTGTCAAAAGGCCTTCGATCGAATTAAAGAATATTTGCAAGAACCACCCATATTGGTGCCACCAGTACCTGGAAGACCGCTCATAATGTACCTAACAGTGCTTGACAATTCGATGGGCTGTGTACTCGGGCAACAAGGCTAAACAGGGAGAAAAGAGCACGCAATTTATTACTTGAGTAAGAAATTCACAGATTGCGAATCCAGATACTCACTCTTGGAGAAGACCTGTTGTGCTCTTGTATGGGCCGCCCGCCGTTTAAAACAATACATGGTGTGCCATACTACTTTATTGATATCAAGAATGGACCCCATCAATTATATATTCGAGAAGCCTGTAGTGACTGGGAGAGTGGCTCGGTGGAAGATGTTACTGACTGAATATGACATCCAGTATGTCACCCAAAAGGTTATAAAAGGGAGTGTATTAGCCAATCATCTCGCTCATCAACCAGTGGACGACTATCAATTTATGCAATCTGATTTCCCTGATGAGGAGGTGATGGCTTTAAGAGATGATGATATTCCAGATTCCTACGAAGGACCTGAGCCCGGATCTCGATGGAAGGTTATATTTGATGGTGCCTCAAATGCAGAAGGACATAGGGTGGGGGGCTGTTATAACTTCTCCGACGGGATTCCACATACCTTTCACTGTGAGGATATGCTTCACATGTAATAACAATATGGCGGAATATGAGGCGTGTATCTTGGGGATCAGCGAAGCCATTAACCTCGGAATTAAGATCTTAGAAGTATATGGAGATTAGGCTCTCGTCATCAATCAAGTCAAGAGAGAATGCAGAACACTTAATTCCAAACTAACTCGATATCAAGATTGTGTCTGGAAAATGATAACATACTTCGACGAGATCACTTTCCATCATATTCCTAGAGAGGAGAATCAACTGGCAGATGCTTTGGCAACTTTGGCATCCATGTTCAAAGTCAAATGGTATAATGAAGCACCAGCTATAAGAATCAATCGCCTAGATAAACCAGCTTATTGTGCAGCAGTGGAGGCCGAAGTAGATAACAAGCCATGGTTTCACGATATCAAACAATTCCTCCAGAAGCAAGAATATCCTGCAAATGCCTCAAGTGGGGATAAGAAAACGCTTAGAAGACTGGCGGCCTAATTTTTCCTTGACGGAGATGTAGTGTATAAAAGGAGTCATGACATAGTGTTGCTCTGGTGTTTAGATGGACATGAACAGGACATGCTTATTAGAGAAATCCACGAGGGATCCTTTGGAAACCATGCAAATGGGGATGCAATGGCTAAAAAGATTCTCCGAGCAGGGTATTATTAGTTGACTATGGAATCGGACTGCTTCAAGTACGTTAAGAAGTGCCACAAATGTCAAATCTACGCGGATAAAATTCATGTGTCACCGACCCTTTTGAACGTCCTAACTGCTCCGTGGCCTTTCTCTATGTGGGGAATAGACATAATTGGGATGATCGAGCCAAAAGCATCGAATGAACACTGATTCATTCTAGTTGTTATTGACTACTTCACTAAATAGGTAGAGGTTGCTTCCTACACTAATGTGACAAGGCAAGTAATCGCACGATTCATCAGGAAAGAGATAATCTATCGCTATGGGCTCCTAACAAGATCATCACGGATAATGGGCTTAATCTAAATAACAAAGTGATGGATGAGCTATGTGAGAGCTTCAAAATCGATCACCATAACTCGTCGCCTTATCGCCCGAAGATGAATGGCGCGGTAGAGGCAGCCAATAAGAATATCAAGAAGATTATCCAGAAAATGGTGAAGACCTACAAAGATTGGCACGAAATGCTCCCTTTCGCACTACATGGTTACAGAACCTCAGTTCGTACTTCGACAAGAGCTACTCCTTTTTCCCTGGTATATGGCACAGAGGCGGTACTTCCTATTGAAGTAGAAATTCCTTCACTAAGAGTCATAATGGATACTAAGCTAGATGAAGCAGAATGGATACAAAACAGATTTGATCAATTCAATATCATAAAGGAAAAACGCATGGCTGCTGTATGTCATGGTCAATTATATCAGCGGAGACTCAAAAAGGCATTCGACAAGAAAGTTCATCCTCGCTTATTCGAAGAAGGAGACTTGGTGTTAAGGAAGGTGCTACCCATCTATAAAGATCCTCGTGGCAAATGGGCCCCAAACTATGAAGGACCATATGTCGTAAAGAGTGATTTCTCTGGTGGAGCTTAAATGTTGACTACTATGGATGGAGCAGATTTACCGCGACCGGTAAATTCCGATTCAGTCAAGAAATACCATGCCTAAAAAAAAGGATAAAAGCCCGCTAAGTCGAAAACCCTAAAGGGCGACTTAGGCAAAAATTAGGGCGTCCCGGTGGATTGAAAACTCGAAAGAGCAATCTAAGCAAAAATTAGGGACTTAAATAAAAAATGATACCTGACAAGTCAAAAACCCTAAAGGGCGGCTTAGTTAAAAAAATGGTATATCATCTTGGTGGACTAAGACTCAAAAAGAACGGTCCAGGAAAAATTAAGGATATCCAAAAGGCATATGACTGATAGCACTTATGGTCACACAACGGGAATTCAGAAGGGAATGATCAATCCAGTCGTCATCTTCAGAAGCAAGGTGTCATGGCCTCGGAGACTTAGGGATATTAGTTTGTGTTTGAATTCAATAGGGACATAAATAAATTTGTTTTTCTTATTGCCATTTTTTCCACCTTTTAAATTTGTAGTAATTCCTCCTTATGAGTATTACTTTCCTTATGTGCTATTGCCTGTTTATGGGCCCATCTTTCAATAAATAATATTTCCTCTGCTTTCCAATTACTCCGCTTGATTACAAAATGTTGATTAATTATAAGAATAATGCATTGAAACATTGGGTATAATCACAAGCTTTTAAAAGGAAAATGTATTTTACTTCGATTTTGAAACAGTAAAGGGATCATATTCTTCCAATTTAAATACAAGGTCTATATATTAACGGTCACGATTCAATCATTATGGGAGTTTCTTTAAAGGAATAATACGCATCTCCAGATATCAAGAGCATATGACTTTCTACACTCATCAAGGGGTCAAAGGTTTAAGGGTCGGGAAGTCGGAATGTTATAGAAGATATTGGTTTCCATAAAAACATGCACTGCATAGCATAAAAGAGGCGTTAGCCCAAATAATGCATCTTGCATAAGAGCACACATATTTTTAAACATGCATACATGGCATAAGGCTTGTAACCACTTTCAGGGATACCAGGGTTTAATCAGATATTTCACTACGGGTTTATTACTAGGGATCTTAGGATATTCAGCGTAGTACCTATCAGACTCTGCGGTCAAAATTAGGGTCCTTCTTGTATTTAATCGTCTCCTCTTCAAAAGAGGAAGACACATCAACATCCTCTTTCTGATTCAAAGACGATTAAATAGGGGCAGCTGTAGTACCCTAAATTTTGACCAGTAATTTGTTACTATATTTGGATTCTTGTAGTGACAAGGGGTGTCATTTAGATGTCAGTGGGCTCTTGAGGTTGTTAGCCTTTTTAGGCCCGTTTTAGAATTGGTTTGGTATACGGGGTTTTTTTTCTTCTCTCTCTCATTAATTGGAAATTAAAGGTTTTAGTTTATTTATTTATTAATTTTTATTAATTAGATGGAAAATAAAGTATAATAATTAGGTTTTTTAGAGTTAATTATTTTTTAGTATTTATTATGAAAGATTAAGCCTATCAAGTACTTATTATTTATTTTTGCTATTTTTAATAAAAGTCTTTAGAATTAATTAAATAATTTCAATAGGTCTGAGTTTTAGAGATTAAGAATATTATTTTAGCTTAATTGTTAATTAGGAATGACTTTTTTTATTATGTTATTAATTTAAGGTAATTAAATGAAAAGTTTAAATTTGGGTGATATTTAGATTAGGAGGGACCGGTAGTTCATTTTTATTTTAATATGGTTATTTTATTATTTTTTTATTTTTATTATTAAAATGAATATTGTAACATTTAGGATTATTTGTTATTAATTTGGTTGATTAGTAATATTTACGTTTTTTTATAATGGTTGTTGTTATTATTATTTAAAAATATTTATTTTCATTATTATTTATTTTATTTTTATTTTTATTTTTTGGTCAAAATAGTTGACCAAGAGGAAGTCATCTTCTTCCCCTTACTCAAGCCCTAGATCTACGCAGAAAGAGGAAAAACGAATCAAACAAAATCAATTTCATTAAATTTTTGGATCAAATTACAATCTAAATCCTACAAATCCAGAATCCTAATTCTAAAACTGAATCAAAATCAAATCAAATAAAATAACATCAAATAATTCCTAAAACAAATCAACCTAATTGAATTCTAAAACCTAATACTAATCATCTATATAAACAAAGAAATTAAGGAAAAAAGGGGACCCCGAAGCTAAAGTTGTGGCTGCAAATCACCCAAACCCACTTAAAGCTCGTACAAAGAGGACCAGGGTTCTTCATCAGAACCCTAAATCCCCTGAGAAAAGCCCCATTTGAACACCTGTAAAAGGGAAAGAGGGAGGATTAGCGAATCGGAGAAGGAAAAGAAGGAATCAGAGCAGCATAAAAAGGGTCACGGCAGGGAAGGTAAAAAAACCACTTAGCTTTAGTTTTATTCGTCGCTGATTGTTGAACTGTGGGTGGTAGGGTTTTATGGATTGTCTTACTTGTTGTTTCTGGGTTTGATTAGGGTTCTTAGGGTTAGGGTTCTTGGGATAGGGTTAAGGTTCTTGAGTTTGAAGTTAAGGTTCTTTGTGGAACCCTTAGGGTTCATACGGTATGTAGGTCACTAGGTTTTAGGGTGAGTATCAGGGTTAGGGTTCTTAGGGTTCATCTCGAACCCTGAAGAACGTTCGAACATCTGGGTTAAAAGGGGAAGTGGTTAAAGATTCCGGTGGTATCCTCACCGGAATCTGGGTTTGATGATGGTTTAGGGGGCGGTTGGAGGTTCACCGGTGAGGGAGAAGGTAGAGAGAGGAGATAGTGAGAGGAATGAGAGAGATGAGGTTTTAGAGAGAGAATAAGAAATGGATTATGAGGAGATTCTAAAGCAAAAATGGGTTTTATAGTTCCTCACGAATGATTTGGATCAGCGCCATGTGGCGTTCAGTTTCCCCTTAGATTGGTAGACTATCCAGTCAACCAAGGGATCCCATGTGTATGGTTTCATGGTGAGTTTGCGCTGACTTTCTATCTCGTTCGCACAATTAACGTACCGTAAGATCAAATGATGGATATCAAACGGAAAGACGATCGTCTAATCATCATCAAACGCTCCAGAGAGGGTCAATGGTTGACTCTCTCCTTGGTGAGCTCTTTAGGGTTCTGGGTCTAGTTGATGGGCCTTGCGCCCAGATTGCCATTAGCACCCCCAAGCGATGGCCCAATTGCTTCTCCAATGGAAAATACACCCCCTGCCATAATTAAATTAATTACTTAATTTAATTATTTAATTAGGTTTTAATATTTAATTAGGATTTTTAATAGGATTTTAGGGATATTAGTAGTAGGATAAATAATTAATTTTTTTATGTTTATTTTGGATTTGTTATTTTTTATAATAAATAGTTTTATATATTTAAATAAAATTGTTTATTTCTTTAAAATAAAGGTTTTTATAAAATGGGATTTTGTTCCTGGTTTTCTTTGGGATGAGGTATTTTGGGAATTTTGAATTTTTATTAGGTTTAGAATTTATTTTAAGAAAACTAGTATTTTTAGAGTTTTATTTAAATTGAATAAATGTGGGTTTGGGATAAAAATAAATTAAAGTAAATTTAATTTAAATTTTGGGATTAAATTCTTTTATTTTTGGAGTATTTTAAATTTGAAAATTATATTTTTTGGATTGGAATAATTTAGGGATTAATTTTGCTATTTTAGCACAATGGTATTTTGGAATTTATTATTATTATTTTTTACTAATTTCTATGGAATTTTAGGGATTCCTTTAAATAAAAGGGATATAAAAGGTTTTGTAAGGATTTAAAACTAGGGATAAAACTCTTTGTCTGAGAGTCTAAATAAGGGATGGGATTTAGGGATAAAACTCTTTGTCCGAGAGTCTAAATAAGGGATGGGATTTAAGGATAAAACTCTTAGGTTCCAAGAGTATAAATATAGGCCAAGGGATTGGGATTTAAGGGATAAAACTCTCCATCCGAGAGTATAAACAATGGATAAAGGATTTTGGGATAAAACTCTCCATCCGAGAGTATAAACAATTGATAGGGGATTTTGGGATAAAACTCTCCATCCGAGTATAAACAATGGATAAGGAATTTTGGGGATAGAACTCTTTATCCAAGAGTATAAATAATGGATTAGGTTTGGGATTAGGACTAGGGACAGGATTAGGGTGTAGGAATAGGGGAGGTGAACTACGGTTACTCTGATCCTTCAAAATTGAAGGTACGTAGGCATAGGGTTGTAAACCCTAGCGAGTATAATAATAATAATAATAAAAACTTAGGATTCTTTTGTAAAATAAATAACAAGTTAAACGACAAACAAACATACCCTAAAATCTAAGGAGGATCCCATTGAGTACAATGGAAGTGAGGGGTGCCTAACACATTCCCCTCACTTAACCGACTCCCGAACCTTAGGAATCTCTACCCTTAGGATTAGAATTTTAGGTTTATCATTTATTTCCCTTAAAAAAATATGATGGCGACTCGATATTTTTGCCGGCCGCGACAATGAGTGAACAGTAAAGCACCACAATACAAAGAAGAAGATTGTTCTTATTGTGTAGATTCGCTCTTAGTTAGATTGAGCTAGAAATAGTGTTTATATCAGCTTATGTAAGAAGCATTTCATTGTAAACATTTTATTTGATCAAATAGTTGTTTGATTTCCTTAAGGGACTAGTTGGGTCAGAAGCCTTAAGAAGAGACGGTTAGTTTGTGTATTGTTAGTCACCAACAGTTGCTAGTGCAAAAGTAATCAGTTTGGTTATAGTGGATTAAGTCCTTGTGTATAAGGCGAAATCACCTTGGCGGGTGAACTGGATTAACTTGATAGTTTTCAAGTGAACCAGGATATATCGTGTGTCTTTCTCTATTGTTAGTCTATTTGTGATCTTTGTTTGAGTTTCACAAAAAGCTTTCATTTTGAAAACCCAATTCAAACCCCCCTTTCTTGAGTTTTTCTCACACCTTCAATTGGCATCAGAGCTCCGGTTATGATTGTGATAAACATTTTATCAACACTAAATAGTGTTCAGTACCAATCCAGTATTTGTGTGAGATATTATGGCAGCTCCTGCTAATACTACTGAAGAGAAAGATCATTACAGTGCCAAACCACCAGTCTTTGATGGTGAAAAGTTTGACTACCGGAAAGACAGAATAGAAAGTTTCTTTCTTGGTTATGATGTAGATCTTTGGGATTTGGTAGTCGATGGCTACACTCACCCAGTTGATGCTACAGGTGCTAAAATATCTAGAAGTGTTATGACCAACCAACAGAAGAAAGATTATAAGAATCATTATAAGGCAAGAACCATATTGCTAAATGCTATCTCTTATACTGAGTATGAGAAGATAGCAAATAGAGATACTGTCAAATCTATTTTTGATTCTCTAAGAATGACTCATGAAGGTAATGCTCAAGTCAAGGAGACAAAGGCGTTAGCCCTAATCCAAAAATATGAGGCATAAAGAATGGAGGATGATGAGACATTTGAGACCATGTTTTCAAGGTTTCAAATGCTAGTCGCAGGACTTAAAGTTCTGGTCAAAGGTTACTCAACTGCTGATCATGTGAAAAAAATCATCAGAAGTCTTCCTAAGAAATGGAGACCTGTGGTAACAACTCTAAAGCTATCAAAGGATCTTAATAGCATAAGTCTTGAAGAGCTTGTTAGTTCTTTGAGAAGTCATGAGATAGAGCTCGAAGAAGATGAACCTCAGAAGAAAAGCAAATATATCGCTCTTAAGTCTAAACCTGAAAAGGCAAAGGCTTATCAAGCTGAGGAAGAATCATAAGATTCTAGTGAAGAATCAGAAGATGAGTTGTCGCTAATCTCCAGAAGAATCAACAACCTCTGGAAGCATAATAATTTTTGTTGCACAATAATTTGGCCATATGTTCATAATCATGCATGGAATGTTTCCCCTCAGTTAATTGCATTGTTTGAATCGTGTATCAAAAATCCTAGCCTTCATGCAGAAATTAGGGTTCTTGAGGATTTTTCGTGATTTCTTTTTTTATGCTTAATTTAAATGAAATTAATTGTCATAGACATGATCGTGAGGTTAAAACGAGTTGATTGGTATGTGGATTACATGATATGATTAAGTATTCAGTGAGATTGGAGAGAAAATGCAAATCTGGGCAAACCCAGAACACGCGCGTGTTCTTGGTGTGTTCTTGGCGCCATTTTTTGAAAATTCAAATATTTGAATTTTGTGATTTTATTTAATTGATTCAAAAATTAATTTCTCTCTGAGTTTTAATGATTTTGAGTTGATTCTTTTTTTAATAATTCACAAAAATGTTAAAATATTTTATTTTCCCAAAAAATCCCAAAAATATTATTTATTTTGTATAATTGATATTTTTGCAAAGAATTAATGTTTTAATTGTTTTTAACATTTCAAATATTTTTTCCACCTTGATTTTGCAACTTTTAATGCCTTCTAATTATTTTGTAGGCCAATACTTAATTTTTGAAGCATTAATCCAAGATCACAATTTGTTTTCCATATGTTAAACAATTTTGATCATTTTAATTGAATTTTTATTCAATTAAATACATTTTTGAAAACAAATTACGGTTTTTGGATTAATTCAACCCTCATAAATCATTTTCAAAACTCTTTGGGCCTCTAATAGAGTGTAAGACCCAATCCTTTTTTTGACCAAATCATTTTTGGGCCTCAGTATATTGTATAAGTCCCGATACCGTCAAAAACAAACAGCGCGATCGCCGCCTTTTCAAAACAAAAAAACCTTGGGCCTACCCTCGAGTAGTAAGACCCATTTCTTTTCTTAAAACTCATTTGGGCCTCTATTAGAGTGTAAGACCGAACCCCCTGTGTACAGAAAACTTTTTGGGCCTCATTCGTTGTATAAGTCCCTCTGTACATTTTCAAATAAACGACGCGATCGTCGCCAGTTTAAAATTAACCACCTGGGCCTCTCCTTGAGCTATAAGACCCATTCAAAACTTTTGGGCCTCTAATAGAGTGTAAGACCCAATCCCCTTTTAACCAAAACATTTTTGGGCCTCACTTATTGTATAAGTCCCTCCGCGTTAAAAGAAAACCTCGGCGCGATCGCCATTTTTAAACGAAAAATCAATTGGGCCTACCCTTGTGTTATAAGCCCCACTCTCACTTGTTTAAAACTTTTTTGGGCCTCTTGAGAGAGTGTAAGACCCATCCCTTTGTACAGAAAACCTTTTGGGCCTCAGTCACTTGTATAAGTCCCTCTGTACAAATTCAAACAGTGCGCTCACTGATAAAACCCTGGGCCTCTCCTTGAGCTGTAAGCCCCAAATCTTTCTTTTTCAAAGCACTTTCTCCTTTGATTTTGAATATACTGATGTTTTCAATCTTTCTTTGTTGAACAACTAACCGAACAGCATGGAAGCTCTACAACCGAGTAAGTGTTTACACGCTTTCATTTGCCGCTTTCATATACATATAACTGTATTGTAGGGCTGTTTCACTGTAAGTCTTCTTTCATAAACTCATATCAACTGTGTAATAATAGTATAGATATTTCGAGTTTCCCCGGCAACTACGTCTAGAACTAGGTGACGCCGTTTCGTTTATTCGTTGAAATAGACAACTAGATCCCCAATAGGATCACCAGATACAGTCTTCTCTTCGGCTGTCCTCATTAGGAATTGTCAAGAAACTCTACTCCCAGAGATGAATGTATTCTCCGTGAATGGCATCTTTGAGTTTCTTCCAGATTCTCGAACTTTCCTGGCTTGATCTATTCTCTGTGAATAGCCTGTCTTGAATTTCTCGGGGTCTGGGGACCCATCGGCTTCTTAAAAGCATCGGCCTCCTCTTGGGCATCGTACAAGGACCCACAGGCTTCCTAAAAGCAACCCCGCCACCTCTTGGGCTTAGTACAAGGACCCGTCGGCTTCTTAAAAGTATTCACAGCCTCCTCTTAGGCTTCGTATAATGATCTCTTCCTTCGGGAATGATAGTCTCCTCTTGGGCTTCGTACAAGGACCTCTCGGCTTTTTAAAAGTTTCCAGCCTCCTCTTGGGCTTCGTACAAATTGTCCTGACGACCTCTTAGAGGTATAGGAATAGAACTTAATCATCTGCATAGAACAGTCTTTTCAAAGAGTCTACTACTGTTTCTCAAAGCATAGTACAAAAGATGAAACTCTAGACTTAGACAGTCTAATCTCCTTGAGTCTCAAAGACATTCTCAAGTGACCCCTTCGTTAAATAGGAAGAAAACCCGTAGACTCGGACAGTCTCAATACCCTTTGGATTTCCCGCTTCCTTAAAGAACAGGAATAACCCGGATCCTCGAATCAAATCCTTGAGTACAGTGTTGCTCATATAAGAACTGATTTTCTCTTCCAAAATCAGTATACTGGACCTGTCACTCAACTGAAACAGTCACCATAACCTCCTCTTGGGCTTTGTACAATGATTCTCCCCAGCAGAGTCAAACAACGTTTAGCCTCTCTCTCAGGCTTTGTACGAGACACATAAGAGACTCCCTCGTTGAGTCAATCACCCCTTTCGCCTCCATCTCGGGCTTTATACGATATATAAAAAGGTTCTTATTGAGCCAAACAAACAACAGCCTCCATCTCGGGCTTTGTACGAGATACAAAAAACTCTCTTGTTGAGTCAAATAGCCTTCATCTCGAGCTTTACACGAGATACCAAAAGACTCCATCGTCAAGTCAAAACCTTTTACCCTCTCTCTCGGGCTTTGTACGAGACACATATTAGCCTCCTCTTATGCTTTGTATAAAGAAAATCACTGGTTGATCCAATCAACCTTTTAGCATCAAAGATGTGCCTCGTTCACAGTACAAAAACATCAACAACTCCTTCCCCTTCATCTAATTGTTGTAAGCGGCAAGCCTCTGGATCATCTACATCCATGCCACTGTCCCTCTTTTAGCATGAGAAATTCCTAAGGAAAGATGGCATTGCTCTAAACTGAGTTAAAGTCTTCTCCTTCAGGTTGGAAATCCCCTATAAAGGAAATTATGGCATTTCCGGATTCACAAATCCCGGTTAAAGTAATTCTCCTTTATAAACAGTTGTGACATACATACCCCCTTTAGAGATGACAAATTCTCTCTAAAGTCAAACCCCTTCAGCTTCACATCTTGGGCTTTGAATAAGATACAAATAGACCTTTCAGCTTCACATCTTAGGCTTTGAACAAGATACAAACCACCTTTTCGCTTCACGTCTTGGGCTTTGAACAAGACACCAAAACAACCATTTCCTCCCATAGAATAGGAGGAACTACGAACGCTCTTATTTCTCTGTTTCGGTAAACGGGAATACGTATGCATAAGATTGAAAGAAAAATCTTAGCGAGCACACTAAACAAAAACCCAAAATCCCATACTCTCACATATCTATCAAGAAGCATCCGTCCTAAACATCTAAACCGACGCCACTTTTAAAAAAATACACCCAATAGAGACCCCGAATCTTTGTAGCATCTGTAGCCTAACAGACCGCTGTTTAACCTCAGTTTGCAAGCAGGGTTAGTTGGAGACATCTATTTCCCTTCCTTCATCAGCTTTAATAGGATAAAAAATGAATCGAGCTGTAGACACCAAAGAGCGATAGCGATTCGCAACCGCGTCCAAAATCGCTCGCTACAGAAAAAATGGCGACTTCACTGGGGATTTGTCATTAGGATTTATCTCACCTTTGTAGCAAGATCTTGTTCTCTTCTCATCTATTAGGTAGAAACTTTATAAGTGGCGCCCACCGTGGGGCTCTTCTACCCTTTTTTTCTTTTCTCTTGTATGAAACCACAGATTGGGGCTTCCGCCTGGGAACCCATTTTCTGTCAGGAACTTAGGATTCATAGCTTTAAAGGTCTAGGATGATTAGGACAAATATATATACTGCTTTTCCTAGTTGTTATACGTGTTTATTTTTCTGCTAATGGGAATGCGTGTGATGCCACATGTGGAAAGATTGAGTATACACTTAAGATAAGTGATGGTGACGAGGTCGACCATCAACCTCAGTGGAGGCTGACCAATGCAACCCATTCCCTCTCATAGGCAATGGGCCGATTGTGATGTCTGAGAAGCTGAGGAGCCAACCCTTTTGTAGTGCGGAAACTATCGGAAATAGTTGTCACGCGATACTACCCTCATTTGAGGGTGGTGATCTATTCTCGGTGAATGGCACTTACTCTAAGATTACTCTACAACTCGTTGGCGATCCGCTTGTTGTTTTGCTTTCCTGGGAGGAGCTGATGATAATGAGTACAGGTACAAAAATCACCTTAGTATAAACCTTTGGGGATGGGTAGAGCCTTGACTTCATGACAACGACCCTTTGACCCCATGTTTTTTCTATGTTTTTGTGTGCTACATTCATGCATTTATTTAAAAAAAAAACATTAAAACATTCAAAAAATATTTTTTTTTCTAGTCTCTCTATTTTTCAAAATAAACTAAGACTGTGATTGTAAATATCAGAGAAAAGGATTACGCTAATGGATTTTGGTAGAAGGAGAACTCATAGGTATACCTTCAAGGTTCCAAAGCTAGAGGATTTGAGAAGGTTAGCAGGGATGATCACAAACCAAGAGGCTTTCAAAGCCAAACACGGAGGTCTGCTACCACTGTTAAGAGTCCATGTGATTGAGGGAATCATGGATGTGCTCATCCAGTTCTACGATCCGGTCTATCACTGTTTCACATTCTCGGATTACCAGCTCGTACCAACGCTGGAGGAGTATTCTCATCTGATTGATCTACACATTACAGATTAAGCTCCATTTTCTGGACTGGAAGAAATTCCAAAGAATCAGACCATTGCAAGAGCAATTCATTTGGACGAGTCTGAGGTCAGGACTCACATGACCGCTAAGGGTGGCATCCAAGGTTTGCCAGCCCAGTTCTTGACAAAGAAAGCCCTGTATTTTGCCAGTATAGGAAACGTGAATGCTTTTGAAAGCGTCTTTGTCTTGCTCACCTACGGGTTATTTTTGTTTCCCAACATCAATAACTTCGTCGATATCAACTCCATTAAGGTTTTTCTCATTGGAAACCCTGTGCCGACTTTGCTCGCAGATGCGTATCATTCTGTACACTTGGGAAATTTGTACAGCGGAGGGGAGATCACATGTTGTGTACCTTTTCTTTACAAATGGTTTATCTCCCACTTGCCCAAGTCTGCTGCTTTTTGGGATTGTAAGAGTGCCTTACGTTGGTCGCAGAAGATCATGTCTCTTACCAACTCTGATGTAGATTGGCGTAATAGGATCTATGATGGAATCAAAATCATTGATCGTTGTGGAAACTTCCCCAACGTACCCCTTATAGGAACTAAAGGAGGAATCAACTACCATCCGGTGTTGGTTCGTCGTCAATTTGGATACCCGATGAGGCATGTCCCACGTAATGCTCATCTGGAAGGTATTTTCTTCAAAAAAGGAGAAAATGACAGAGCACTAAAGATGGAAATAGTGCAAGCCTGGAAGCATGTTCATAAGAAAGGACGGGAGTCTCTAGGAAAACCGGACTGTGTCTCGGTGGAGCCTTATCTCCATTGGGTACAAACTAGAGCTCTCAAGCTAAAAATGCCTTATCCGCGTCACAAAATTCTTCCGCCAAGGGAATCTGTCATGTACTTCATGATGGAAACTGAAAAGCTTCAGGTTACTTTCAACAAATTTCAAAAGGAGAGAAGGTCTTGGAAGAACAAGTACCGCACCCTCAACGTAGAGTGCATCAAAATACAACAACTACTGAGAGAGAAAGATGCTCTGATTGAAATTTTGGAGCAACATGCTGTAGAGAATCAAGATGACCAGAGAAATTTGCTCGCTCCTTTCACTTGGCAAAGGAATGACAACCCGACAACGGCCCAAGAGCCCCGGTCAAAGAAAAGGAAGATACCAGAATCAGCACCCGATTTCTCTTCAGAGAGGAATCGGGACCCATTAGCTTAGGTTTCTGTTTCTGCACCTTGTAATCTACTGTATTCCATTTCTGTAATACTTTGAATTCAATAAAAAGGGGTTTCCCCACTGTTTGATATTTGCAATCTAATTTTTAAAGTTTATTTTGATTAAACCAAAAAACAATTAATATAATCATTGCATTCATCATTCTCACATCACATATTCTTCTTACCTACGAATCTCACGTTTGTGTCTCGGTTCTAGAGTCAAACGTATAATACTCAAGCCAATCGTCAGAAAAAGATGGATGATCTTGAGGAAGAAAACAGAGAGTTGAAGGAAGAGATCGACGCTCTGAGAGAGGATATGAGAAAGCTTCGTAACGACATGCAAGCCATGGAAGAAGCTCAACTACAAAGGACTGTGATCTCAGAGATCACCTCAATCCCATAGTGGAGAAGTATGATCCTAGGTATCAAATGCCAAAAGATCGTCCCTGGGGCATGCCTGTTAACTATATCCCGGAAAGATATGTTCCGCCGATCACTGAAGATCAGGGAATCACAACAGAAGCCGCTGGGCCTGAAGGTTACAAACTTCGGGAAAACGAAGATGCCAGGGGCATACTGAAGACTCCTGAAGGTTACAAACTTCGGGAAACGCCAAGATTCGCTGCAGTAGTCACGTACCACCCCCTGTGGTGCACACTGTCCCGGAAGGACAGATTCCACCGATACCTTCTGGTAAAAAGGAAACTATGTTCGATAGAATGGATGAATTCCAGGAACACTTCCTGGAAATGCAGAAAGAACTGCAAGCCATCCGCGGTCAGGATCTATTTGGAAAGGACGCCGCAGACCTCTGCTTGGTCCCTAATGTGAAAGTTCCGCACAAATTTCAAGTGTCCGACTTTGAAAAATACAAGGGTAACTCTTACCCTCAGAGCCATTTGGTGATGTACGCTCGGCGGATGTCAGCTCAGACGGAGAATCAGGACCTACTGATTCACTACTTCCAGGATAGTTTAACCAGTGCCGCGTTAAAATGGTACATGGGTTTAAACTGTACTACGATCAACACATTCAGAGATCTTGGCACTGCCTTCGTCCAACAATACAAATACAATTTGGACATGGCACCCGACAGAGATCAACTCAGATCGATGTCGTAAAAGGACAAGGAAACCTTTAAGGAGTATGCTCAAAGGTGGCGTGAAATTGCCGCTCAAATTTGTCCGCCTCTTGAGGAAAAAGAGATGACAAATATCTTCTTAAAAACCTTAAGCTCATTTTACTATGACCGAATGGTTACCAGTGCACCCAGTGATTTCACCGAGCTGGTAGGCATGGGCGTACGTCTTGAGGAAGCCGTCCGAGAAGGAAGTTTGGTAAAAGACACTAGATCGACGAGCGGTACTAAAAAATACGGTAGTGCTCTCCCTAAGAAAAAAGAGCAAGATATTGGGAATATCTCTCTCAGAAAGCAAAGGCGACGTTATCAGCCGGTAGCAGCTGTAACTCCTGCTATCAGCCCTACGCCTATTCCTACTTATCAACCTCAGGTTGCGCAGACCCAACCTGATCAGCCAAGGACACAACAGTCTCTTCAGCAGGCTCGTCCTCCATATAACAACAACCGTACAACACGGCCATCAGGGTTTGATCCTATACCCATGTTGTACGCAGAACTATTTCCATTACTACTGGCTAAGGGGCACATTCAGACTAAATCTCCTCTTACAATACCGGAAAATCCACCTTTTTGGTTTAAGGTGGATCAAACTTGCCCTTACCACCAAGGAGGATCAGGGAATAACATTGAGACTTGTCTCAATTTCAAGTCCGACGTGCAAAAACTTGTTAGGAGCGGGGTCTTATCCTTCAAGGATACAAATCCTAATGTTCTCACGAACCTGCTGCCTCAACATGAGAAGGCTGCAGTCAATTTGATAGAAGGAGAGACTAACGATGTCTATCAAATTCACGATGTACTCTTGTTGAAAACCAATCTGGTCAAGATGCATTGTAGACAGAGTGGATATGGCCATGTGCCACCTCATAACTATCATCAGTGTGATATCTGCTCTAAAGACAACCAGGGATGTTCTGTGGTGCAATCAGCTCTACAGGAACAAATGGATCTTGGATGGATCCAAGAGCACCGAGTTCGTGGAGTCAACATGGTTTACACGAATTCCAACGTCATTCAGAACCACGATATCCGTGCAATGGATGTCAATCTGGTGGCAATTCACTCAAGGCAAAGCCAGTATCATAATCTGCCGCGGCACGATTACAGTTCCTGTTTGACTTGCTCGGTAAACAAACAGGGATGCTCTTTCATACAGGAGGCCCTCCAGCGTCAGATGGATCTAGGATGGATCCAAGACTACCATGATAGGAATCCCTATCAGATCAACATGGTTCAAATCTTTGACATTCGCTTGATGAATACCAACTTGGTAGAGTTACATGCTGAACAGGTCCGACTCAGATTCCTGGTGTCACATAATTATCACAGCTGTAAAGCGGGTTGCGAAAACGACCAAGGTTGTACCCTTGTCCAGGAGGCACTTCAGCACTTGTTAAATCACTGGTGGATGCCAATTTATATGGATGAAGATACTCAGCAAATTAGTATCAATAACAGGAATCCCACTCGGCGTCAGAGTCAGGATGTCCGACTTGTGGAAGCTAACCTAGTAAGGTTACATTGTATTCAAAGTGGGCGTGGCCAGGTCCCACCACACAATTACGACCGTTGTAGCGTCTGTTCGGAAAGTAACCAAGGGTGTTACCTTGTGAGAGCAGCTCTTCAGGGTCAGGTGGATCGTGGAGAAATTCGTCCATATCCGGGTTCTGGACCCATCAACTGGACGCCGAACTACCTTGCCGATCAAGTTGAGGATGTTGTCACAATCTCTGGTCATCATAGGACCAGGGATGTTTTTGCCATCATCCCTTTACTTGACGAATCTAAAGTTCCCAACCGGGAACGGATCGAGATTACTTACGATGGTCAGAAAAATCAGAGGGCTCCCGTAGTCATCTATCTGCCGGGACCATTACCGTATGAATCAGCTAAGGCAATCCCTTACAAATACGGTGCAACGATAATTGAAAATGGAAAGGAAATTCCATTACCCTCCGTCGTAAATATCACAGGCATCAGTCGAGTAACACGGAGTGGTAGAATCTTCAACCGAGGGGTTGGGGAACTTAACAAAGAAAACGAACTTCAGACGGAAACTCCCGATCCATCAGTCGGTCAATCCAGTAATCCCGACCTTTCGAAAAATGATAATGAGATGCTGAAGCTCATTCAAAGGAGTGAATACAACATTGTTGATCAACTGTTACAAACTCCTTCAAAGATCTCTGTGTTATCACTGTTACTCAGTTCAGAAGCGCATAGGGAAGCTCTACAAAAAGTCTTGGAGCAAGCCTTTGTGGAACAAGATGTAACAATCAGAAAGTTCGATAGCATTGTCTCTAACATCACTTCCTGCAATAATTTGGGATTTAGTGATAAGGAATTACCCGAAGAGGGTCGCCGTCATAACATGGCGCTCAACATTACAGTTAACTGCCAGGACGATGCTTTAGCCAGCGTACTGGTAGACACAGGGTCAGCCCTGAATGTTATACCGAAGTCCACTTGGATGCAATTATCATTCAAAGGCCCTCCGATGAGAATCAGCGAGGTCGTCGTCAAAGCATTCGACGGATCCAGAAAAGCGGTTATCGGCGAAGTTGATCTTCCCATAACTATCGGTCCTCATACTTTCCAATTCATTTTCCAGGTCATGGACATCCGGGCAATGTACAGTTGTTTATTAGGAAGACCTTGGATACATCAGGCTAGAGCGGTTACTTCAACCCTCCACCAAAAGCTAAAGTTCGTCAAAAACGATCAACTTGTCACAGTTTGTGGGGAACAAGCCTTGCTTGTGAGTAACTTGTCATCATCTGCTAGTGTAGAGCCCGAGGAGGTTATTGGAACGCAATTCCAAGCACTGTCGATAAGCAAGAACAATCAGTTCAAAGAAGGAACTTCCATTTCTTCATACAACGATGCTATCAAAGCAGTCGAGAGTACCGATACGACAGGATGGGGACAACTTGTCATTCCTACTAGCAATACAACAAAGAAGGGTCTTGGTTTTTCTGCAACCTGTACCCAGACAGCTGCCAACGATGAAAGTCTTCATCCCCTTCAAAACTTCTTCCACAGTAGAGGTTTCCTTCACCCAGTGTCTCAAGCAGTACATGCTATCAATGAGGAAGATCCCTCTGACACAGATGAAGAATGGAAGTCCTATCTTAACAAGGACGGTTATATGTCTTAGGACGAAACGCAAACTCCTTTTTGCTTTCCTACACAAAGTCCGAGATTTATACCCTGATCAGACGTCGAAATGATCTATGGAGATTGTGATCCGGAAGGATGTCGTGCTCCTCCAAACTCATTAGAGAAAGACACTCTGATGAAAGGCCAATTTGACTACAACTACTATGGCCCAATGGATGGTCTACCAATGTGGCAGCCTTACCCAGGAAACTTGGGGCAAGAGAGTCAGCCGAACAATGAAAATCAGCTGACCGTCATTGAACAGAATACCTGTGTCCCCACCATGTCATGGGATCAACACTCAGGTCATTCAGAAACTACTCAACATGAAGATGAATTCGCAACATTTGCAAGAATTGAATTCATCAACTATGCTTTTCCCGAGGTCAACGTCATCGAGAGAGATGACTCCTCCAGTTCCAAAGAAGTTTGGGACACCTTGGGACAACCGAGTGGAAAATACGACTATATGGTCAAGTACACTGCGCCCAAAAGCTCTCCTATCAGGTTCGAAGACATCCAGCCTACTGGATGGGGAGATACAGCTGAGAGGACAAATACTATGCAAAATACAACTGAGGAATTCTCCTACGACAACTCTGCCTGGGAGACAGATTCCAATGATCCTGCTCCACCAGAAATCAGCGTCATTTCTGAAGACAAATCAAGGAAGGTGCCAGACTTTGTGATTCACCGAGGAGTTCGCCGCCAATGGGTTGCCGTCAAGGTTTCGAAGGTCGTTCATCAGTCAAAGTAATTGCCATATTTTAACCTTTCACACTGCCCAGGTGAAATGGATGTTTTGATAGGGCTCGCTTTCTATAAATTTCCCTCTTCGTTTTGCCCGAAGCGACAGAGTTTTGTTTTATAGGGCTGTAGTTTCAAGGATCGACTTGTTCATTAATAAAATAACGTCGTTCTATAATTTCCACATTAATTGCTATTTTTTCTTTTCGTTTTTCAGAAAATGGTAATCCTAAAAAACAATTAAAAATAAAAACAAGCAGTAAAATAAAACACTGCACACACTCTTGCATTTTCTCAATCTCTTCTAAACACGAATCATCACGTCATGCAGATTGCTTATTTTAAACCCCGTTGAAACATACGATCCGATGCCTTTTCCCAACTTTGAGTTCCCGGTATTCGAGGCTGAAGAAGAAAATGACGACAAAATTCCAAAAGAGGTCTCCCGATTACTCAGACAAGAGGAAAGGTCCGTTGAACCTCACAAAGAGCCGTTGGAAACGGTAAACTTGGGTTCAGAAAAAGAGAGAAAAGAAATCAGGATTGGGGCAATGCTCAGTCCAACTACCAGAGAGGGTTTGATAAAGCTTCTCAAATAATTCCCCGATGTATTCGCTTGGTCCTATCAGGATATGCCAGGGTTGGATACCAGCATCGTGGAACATCATTTACCGTTAAGATTGGAATGTCCGCCAGTAAAGCAGAGGTTGAGACGCACTCATCCGGACATGGCCATCAAAATCAAAGAGGAGGTATAGAAACAGATCGACGCAGGTTTCCTCGCCACATCAGAATATCCTCAATGGTTAGCCAATATCGTACCCGTTCCGAAAAAGGACGAAAAGGTCAGAATGTGTGTCGATTATAGGGATCTGAACAAGGCTAGTCCAAAGGATGACTTTCCTTTACCACACATTGACATGCTGGTAGACAGTACAGCAAAGTTCAAAGTCTTCTCCTTCATGGATGGATTCTCAGGCTATAACCGAATCAATATGGTGCCGAAAGACATGGAGAAAACTTTGTTCATCACCCCATGGGGCACCTTTTGTTACAAGGTAATGCCGTTCGGTTTGAAGAATGCCGGGGCAACCTATCAAAGGGCCATGACTACTCTATTTCATGACATGATACACAAAGAAATCGAGGTATATGTCGATGATATGATTGCAAAATCAAAAACAGAGAGTGAGCACGTTGAACATCTGTCAAAATTGTTCGAACGTTTAAGAAAATTCAAGCTCCGCTTGAATCCTAACAAGTGCACCTTCGGCGTCTGTTCAGGGAAACTACTAGGGTTCATCGTCAGTCAGAAAGGGATTGAGGTTGATCCTGACAAGGTCAAGGCCATTCGAGAAATGCCTTCTCCGAAAACTGAAAAACAAGTCAGAGGATTCCTGGGACGTTTGAACTACATCTCCAGATTCATATTCCTCATGATCGCGACCTGTGCGCCGATTTTCAAATTACTCAAAAAGAACCAGGATTGCGTTTGGTCAGAAGATTTCCAAACCGCCTTCAACAGTATCAAGGAATATCTATTGAATCCTCCGATTCTATCACCTCCAGTGGAAGGAAGACCACTGATCATTTACCGCATAGCTCTAGAGGTCTCAGTGGGATGTGTACTTGGCCAACAAGACGAAACTAAATGAAGGAGTCTGCCATCTACTATCTGAGCAAGAAATTCACCGACTTTGAAACTTGGTACACGATGCTCGAGAAAACTTGCTGCGCTTTGGCTTGGGCAGCCAAACGTCTTCGCTAATACATGATTCGTCATACTACTTGGTTAATCTCACAAATGGATCCAATCAAGTATGTCTTCGAAAAGCCTGCTCTTACGGGAAGGATTGCCTGTTGGCAGATGCTGTTATCAGAATATGACATAAAGTCATTAAAGGAAGTATTTTAGCCGATCATTTGGCTCATCAACTGATTGATGATCAAGAATCAATCGGGTTTGACTTCCCAGACGAAGATGTCATGTATCTAAAGATGAAAGACTGCGATGAACCGCTACCCAATGAAGGGCCCAATGGGGACTTATCTTTGACGGAGCAGTTAATCATTATGGAAACGGAATTGGGGCAATCATTGTTACCCCTCAGGGTACCCACATTCCTTTCACCACTCGACTTACGTTCAAATGTACGAACAACGAGGCCGAATATGAAGTATGTATCATGGGTCTCGAAGAAGCGATTGATTTAAGGATCAAAAACTTGGACGTATATGGCGACTCAGCCTTGGTTATCAATCAGATAAAAGGAGATTGGAACACATACCAATCAGGATTGATTCCTTACAAAGACTACGCAAGAAGGTTGCTACCTTTCTTCAACAGAGTTGAGTTTCATCATATCCCTCGTGAGGAGAATCACATGGCTGATGCATTAGCCACTATCTCTTCCATGATTAGTGTAGGTTAATGGAGTGACATACCTAAGATCGACATAATGCGCCTTGAAAGGCCCGCTTACATCTTCATGATCGAAGCAGTCATAGACAACAAACCTTGGTATCACGATATCAAATGCTTCCTTTAGAGACAAGAGTACCCATCTGGGGCATCCAGGAAAGACAGAAAAACCCTCAGAAGATTGGTTGGAAACTTTTTCCTGAGCAGTGACACTCTCTATAAGAGAAATTTTGACATGGTCTTGCTCCGATGCGTAGACAGACCAGAAGCAGACATGCTTATGAAAGAAATTCATGAAGGATCCTTTGGCACTCATGCCAACGGACACACAATGGCGAGAAAAATTCTCAGAGCAGGGTACTATTGGTTGACAATGGAATCCGACTGCTACAAGTACATGAGAAGGTGTCACAAATGTCAGATATACTCCGACAAAATTCATGTACCGCCATCACATCTCAAAGTTCTCTCTTCCCCATGGCCATTCTCGATATGGGGAATCGACATGATTGGCATGATTGAGCCCAGGGCTTCAAACGGACATCGGTTCATCCTAGTAGCCATTGACTACTTCACCAAGTGGGTCGAAGCAGCGTCATTTGCCAATGTAACCCTACAAGTGGTGGTCCGATTTATCAAAAACAATATCATCTGCCGTTATGGTGTTCCAAGTGATATCATTACTGATAATGGATCTAACTTGAACAACAAGATGATGAAAGAGTTGTGTGCAGAGTTCAAGATCGAACATCATAACTCATCTCCCTACCGACCCAAGATGAACAGAGCGGTAGAAGCGGCCAATAAGAACATCAAGAAGATTGTTCAAAAGATGGTTGTAACCTACAAAGACTGGCACGAGATGCTACCCTTTACTCTTCACGGTTATCGTACATCTGTCCGCACTTCAACCGGGGCAACCCCTTTCTCTCTAGTGTATGGCATGGAAGCAGTGCTCCCCATAGAAGTAGAGATCCCGTCAATCTGAGTATTAATGGAAGCTAAGCTCACCGAAGCTGAATGGTGTCAAAGCCGACACGACGAACTGAATCTGATCGAAGAAAAGAGAATAACGGCATTATGCCATGGTCAATTGTATCAACAGAGAATGAAGAGGGTGTTTGACAAAAAGGTCCGACCTCGTGTCTTCAGAAAAGGAGACCTCGTGCTCAAGAAGACACAATCATTTCTCACTGATTCTCGGGGTAAATGGACCCCAAATTATGATGGCCCCTATGTGGTCACGAAAGCTTTCTCAGGCGGCGCCTTGAGACTTGCAACCATGGACGGAGAGGAATTTGCCTACCCCACAAATGTTGATGTAGTCAAGAAATACTTCGCCTAAACTAAAAAAAAAAAAAAAACGTCTCGGTGGATTGAAAACCCGAAAGGGCGGTCCAAGCAAAAGTTAGAGTAAGAATAAAAATATCATCCCGATGGATTGGAAACATCAAAGTACAATCCAGGAAAAAGTTAGGGATAATGGCAAGTAACTATATTCAACAGAGGCAAGTCCCTCAGCAGCAGTTACATCATCCGTCAGAAAACTCCAGTCAAGGTCATCTTCGACAGAAGCTCAGGATGCCCTGAATTTAAAGTTGGTAGAAGGATAGCGGTCGTTATGTTTCAATGTAGCCCTTTTCCCTGTAAATTACCATTTTCTAACTTTGTAAATACTCTTTGGAATCACGCGTTTGGCTGATCTCCATTTTATCAATAAAATTTGAGCCTTTGTGCTTTTGTTTGTAATTCTTATTTGTTTTAGCTTTACAGGACGACGTTGTTAACATGATTAACGATTCTTGAAATAAAACAAAAATGAATTTACTTGTTCAAACTTTTTCTGCTTTTTAATAAAGTCGACAATTTCTTTTGACTGTTGAACATCAAAGGAACATCAACCGCTTCTCCAGAAGTAAGCGAACTTCAAAGTGCAGAATCAAAGTACTCCTTCTACGCCAGTACGCCTGAATGAAGGATCGACAGTGTCGGGTGCGACTATTCCATCTGACTTCTTCGGCCGAGTTCTCATCTCCTAAGCCTGACCAAATTAGCTCCCAACATGGACTATCTCTCTTAAGCAAGGTGGAATTGCTATTCTGAACCAACGGTACTTCTTAGCCCCGCGATGGCCGAGTATCCAGTCATGTTCATCTTTTAGTTTGTATATCGCATCAGTTTTGTCAGCATATACATACATACATCATGCATTATCGATTTGAATTCACATTTCATATTGCATCACTATCACTCCAGCCGGTCTTGTCCCCTAGTGATAAAAGTCCTGTTAATCGAGTTGTCGGTTCTTTCCTTGTCAGGAAGTGAATCATCTGAACAATCTCTCTCCTCCAGTTTATTTCTGGAATGAAGTTGGCTCCTCGACCACTTTGATAACTTGAACCTCTGAAAAGCCAGCGAAAGCGTTCAATAAACATCACTCTTCACCATTGAAGATGATATCCTTGCTTTCCCGGATTAAGGAAAATCCCGAGAGAAAGCCCCTTAATCGGAACTTCGGTAATACGGCAGTTTTTCTCCGAAAGAACCGCTGATGAAAAGGTCATCGGCACCTCAAAGTGGAACCCATCATATGGCATTTCTCCGGCAAGATCCCGAGAAAAGTATGATGTAATATCCCCAAGCGGAACCAGTCTCCCAAGAGACTAGCTTTCCCCAGATAGAGTCGGCAAATGGCGTCTCCAACAGAGAAGTTTTTGCAACTCTACAACTCAGACGACTGGGTTCCCCAGCAACTCTAACATCAAATTTTTTTTTTCGTCAAATGGCATCTCCCCAGGAAAATTTGGCGAGAAGTTTGAGGAAAACCGCTACACATAGCGTCCCTTGTCAATAAAGTTTATTGACAAAAGAAACTAAGACCAGTTCCTTGGTAGGAAACCAGGATTGAGGGGAAGTTTAAATCAGAAACTAAGACCAGTTCCTTGGTAGGAAACTAGGATCGAGGGGAAGTTTAAATCAGAAACTAAGACCAGTTCCTTGGTAGGAAACCAGGATCGAGGGGAAGTTTAAATCAGAAACTAAGACCAGTTCCTTGGTAGGAAACCAGGATCAAGGGGAAGTTTAAATCAGAAACAAAGACTAGTTCCTTGGTAGGAAACTAGGATCGAGGGGAAGTTAACAAGAGAAACTAAGACCAGTTCCTTGGTAGGAAACCAGGATCGAGGGGAGGTTTATCCCAAAAGGAAACTGAGACCAGCTCCTTGGCTACCAGGATCGAGGGGAAGTTTACCTTTTCTAAGCATCATCGCTTAGCTAAAGAAGATGAATGCGTAAGCTACCATTCATAACCACCATCAAAATTTCGAGTATTCCGATATTTAATCCTCTTGCACCCCGAATGCCCGAATACCTTCGTCATTCACACCTTCGTGTCCAAGAAGATTAAATAGGGGCATCTGTCATACCCCAAATTTTGACCACTAAGATTTCCCATCATTGTGAAACTCATCATCACAATATGGATGTACCATCATACTTCATCAGTCTCCCCAAAGATGGGTGAGCATCCACTACAATCAGACTTAGGGTTTCAAGCCCTCTCAGAGCTTTTAGGCAAAGGATCAATCAAGGAATGACATGATCTTCAAATTGTCTAACCTCTCAAACATCCACAATGGATTAAAAGGACTCCCACTTCAAGGATTAAGCACAAGGCTGCTCCCTTCTAGGTGGGTCAAGCCTCAAGATCGACAGTGTCACCAAATTAGGGTTTTGGTCGACCAGGGCCTCCAGATGGAAATTTTTCATCTGGGCACAAGCCAATGATCCAAAACATAACCTAATATACTTCATGGAACCTCATAAACCCAATCATCAAGTCAATTTTGCCTCAGGGGATGCGTTCATCAAAAATCAGGAATTAGGGTTTCTTGACCTAATTCACCCCTAAGTTGACTTTTAGGGAAAATCATGAGCCAAGACCTCAAGGCATGATTTGAGGGTCTCTAATATACCATATTGATCCATTTGGAACAATGGATTAATCCAATAAGCTTGATCAACAAGTCTCAATTTCATCTGCACCACAATTAGGGTTTCGCGAGGAAAATCAACTGTAACTTTGACTTTTGACCTGGACATGCTCCCAAATCCTAAGACATGATTCAATATACCCTATGACACCCATGGAACATGTCCATCAAGTTTGATTTAGGTCAAGGACATGATTTCCTGAAGAATTGCACAGTTTGGAATTCATCTGATAAAAAGTCAACTATGCACAAAAGTCAACTTTGACTTTTTGAGATTTATCACCAAAATGGATTTTTAACCCTAAAATGATGTTAATGTATGATTTGAATCATCATTCATCAAGAAAAATCAAAGAAAGTGGGATAACTTGTAAAAGGGGTAACCATAAAAACTTAGAAAAATTTCTAAGTTATGGAAAAAGTGACACTAATGTGCCAACTTTGGAGGATCATAACTCCTAAACCACAAGGCCATTATTCCCCATTCAAAGCTTGTTTTGTAGATCTCATTGCCCTCTACAAAAGCTTCATACTGACCTATGTCCAAATTTCTCATGGATTTTGAGTTATGGAGTGATCAAAATCAAGAAAAGTCACTTTGTTCCAACACTTAGTGAAAATTTCACTAAGTCAGATTTTACCTTACTTTTTGCCAAACGTAGGGGGATTTTTCACTTGGATTCAAAAGAGATCAAAACCAAACATGTTCAAACAGTTGTTGTATCATGTAAGGGCTTTCCAAAATGGCCAAAAACATTACCAAATTCAATTTGAGTCATGAGATATGACATTGGCAAGTTGCCTTGCTGAAATCTGCCAAGGCAAGGCAGATTTTTACACTTTTGGTCGATTTGCCAAAATCAGCCAAATCCAAATGCTCCTATCCACCTGGACACCTCTGAGGATTGAATCTAAAGGGGACAATCACTAAGCCAGGCCTCCAAAATCTTTGGAACAAGAAATAGCATGTTGAACTTAGAATTGCCAAAATAGGGACAAGACTCCAATTTTGGATTAGAGCATTCAATGGAAGCATCAAGGTGGCATGGACTGAGCCATTCTCAACTGAATTCATTCAAGACTTATCCAAGACCAAGGGAACCAGCAGCCTGTGCCCTAACCTCTAGTCAATGGCTAGAGGAGACTTGGATTTTCATTTGCCAACATTGGCCAAACCTACTCAAAAGTTGCCA
Source organism: Lathyrus tuberosus (assembly GCA_022829125.1). Lineage (NCBI taxonomy): Eukaryota > Viridiplantae > Streptophyta > Magnoliopsida > Fabales > Fabaceae > Lathyrus > Lathyrus tuberosus. Next base: position 1,012,310 of record JALAZF010000236.1, on the reverse strand, counting down.
TTCACTATTCCTTGCAAAACAAACTTGCTCTACTATAAATAGAGCTCAATTGTGATCAGTTTGAGTACACCAAAGCCATCAAACAGTTGCTTTCCTCAAAATCTCTTCTTTCACTCCAATTTTTCCTTCTAAGGCAAGTCACTATCGGGTTTTGAGTTTGAGAGCCTTTCCAATCAAACCAATCACACACACACCTCACATACATCATATAAAAGTGATCCAAACACTCACATAACATCTGGAACACAAATTTCACAAAATCACCAGCCAATTGCTCAAGTTCTTGACAGATTTACAGTTGGGGTACCATCTCAAGTTCCAGATCATTTCAATCCATTATAAGCATTCATACACACTCCATGGCACCTAGGGAAGCTATCCAGATCATTGGAACCTAGCTGTAACACCTCCAACACAAATCACGATCACCAGCTGCAAGAGGTAAGCATGAGATCTTCTAACTATATGATCCATGCAATTTTTGCTACACAATAATTTGGCCATATGTTCATAATCATGCATGGAATGTTTCCCCTTAATTAATTGCATTGTTTGAATCGTGTATCAAAAATCCTAGCCTTCATCCAGAAATTAGGGTTCTTGAGGATTTTTCGTGATTTCTTGTTTTATGCTTAATTTAAATGAAATTAATTGTCATAGACATGATCGTGAGGTTGAAACGAGTTGATTGGTATGTGGATTACATGATATGATTAAGTATTCTGTGAGATTGGAGAGAAAAGGCAAATCTGGGCAAACCCAGAACACGCGCGTGTTCTTGGTGTGTTCTTGGCGCCATTTTTTGAAAATTCAAATATTTGAATTTTGTGATTTTATTTAATTGATTCAAAAATTAATTTCTCTCTGATTTTTAATGATTTTGAGTTGATTCTTTTTTTAATAATTCACAAAAATGTTAAAATATTTTATTTTCCCAAAAAATCCAAAAAATATTATTTATTTTGTATAATTGATATTTTTGCAAAGAATTAATGTTTTAATTGTTTTTAACATTTAAAATATTTTTTCCACCTTGATTTTGCAACTTTTAATGCCTTCTAATTATTTTGTAGGTCAATACTTAATTTTTAAAGCATTAATCCAAGATCACAATTTGTTTTCCATATGTTAAACAATTTTGATCATTTTAATTGAATTTTTATTCAATTAAATACATTTTTGAAAACAAATTACGGTTTTTGGATTAATTCAACCCTCATAAATCATTTTCAAAACTCTTTGGGCCTCTAATAGAGTGTAAGACCCAATCCTTTTTTTGACCAAATCATTTTTGGGCCTCAGAATATTGTATAAGTCCCGATACCGTCAAAAACAAACAGCGCGATCGTCGCCTTTTCAAAACAAAAAAACCTTGGGCCTACCCTCGAGTAGTAAGACCCATTTCTTTTCTTAAAACTCATTTGGGCCTCTATTAGAGTGTAAGACCCAACCCCCTGTGTACAGAAAACTTTTTGGGCCTCATTCATTGTATAAGTCCCTCTGTACATTTTCAAATAAACAACGCGATCGTCGCCAGTTTAAAATTAACCACCTGGGCCTCTCCTTGAGCTATAAGACCCATTCAAAACTTTTGGGCCTCTAATAGAGTGTAAGACCCAATCCCCTTTTAACCAAAACATTTTTGGGCCTCACTTATTGTATAAGTCCCTCCGCGTTAAAAGAAAACCTCGGCGCGATCGCCATTTTTAAACGAAAAATCAATTGGGCCTACCCTCGTGTTATAAGCCCCACTCTCACTTGTTTAAAACTTTTTTGGGCCTCTTGAGAGAGTGTAAGACCCATCCCTTTGTACAGAAAACCTTTTGGGCCTCAGTCACTTGTATAAGTCCCTCTGTATAAATTCAAACAGTGCGCTCACTGATAAAACCCTGGGCCTCTCCTTGAGCTGTAAGCCCCAAATCTTTCTTTTTCAAAGCACTTTCTCCTTTGATTTTGAATATACTGTTGTTTTCAATCTTTCTTTGTTGAACAACTAACCGAACAGCATGGAAGCTCTACAACCGAGTAAGTGTTTACACGCTTTCATTTGTCGCTTTCATATACATATAACTGTATTGTGGGGCTGTTTCACTGTAAGTCTTCTTTCATAAACTCATATCAACTGTGTAATAATAGTATAGGTATTTCGAGTTTCCCCGGCAACTACGTCTAGAACTAGGTGACGCCGTTTCGTTTATTCGTAGAAATAGACAACTAGATCCCCAATAGGATCACCAGATACAGTCTTCTCTTTGGCTGTCCTCATTAGGAATTGTCTAGAAACTCTACTCCCTGAGATGAATGTATTCTCCATGAATGGCATCTTTGAGTTTCTTCCAGATTCTAAAATTTTCGGGATTGATCTATTCTCTGTGAATAGCCTGTCTTGAATTTCTCGGGGTCTGGGGACCCATCGGCTTCTTAAAAGCATCGACCTCCTCTTGGGCATCGTACAAGGACCCACAGGCTTCCTAAAAGCAACCCTGCCTCCTCTTGGGCTTAGTACAAGGACCCGCCGGCTTCTTAGAAGTATTCACAGCCTCCTCTTAGGCTTCGTATAATGATCTCTTCCTCCGGGAATCATAGCCTCCTCTTGGGCTTCGTACAAGGACCTCTCGGCTTCTTAAAAGTTTCCAGCCTCCTCTTAGGCTTCGTACAACTTGTCCTGACGACCTCCTAGAGGTATAGGAATAGAACTTAATCATCTGCATAGAACAGAACTTAATCCTACCCGTAGACTCGGACAGTCTCAATACCCTTTGGATTTCCCGCTTCCTTAAAGAACAGGAATAACCTGGATCCTCAAATCAAATCCTTGAGTACAGTGTTGCTCATATAAGAATTGATTTTCTCTTCCAAAATCAGTATACTGGACCTGTCACTCAACTGAAATAGTCACCATAGCCTCCTCTTGGGCTTTGTACAAAGATTCTCCCCAGCAGAGTCAAACAACATTTAGCCTCTCTCTCGGGCTTTGTACGAGGCACATAAGAGACTCCCTCGTTGAGTCAATCACCCCTTTCGCCTCCATCTCGGGCTTTATATGAGATACAAAAATGTTCTTATTGAGCCAAACAAACAACAACCTCCATCTCGGGCTTCGTACGAGATACAAAAAACTCTCTTGTTGAGTCAAATAGCCTTCATCTCGGGCTTTATACGAGATACCAAAAGACTCCATCGTCAAGTCAAAACCTTTTAGCCTCTCTCTCGGGCTTTGTACAAGACACATATTAGCCTCCTCTTATGCTTTGTATAAAGAAAATCACTGGTTGATCCAATCAACCTTTTAGCATCGAAGTTGTGCCTTGTTCACAGTACATAAACATCAACAACTCCTTCCCCTTCATCTAATTGCTGTAAGCGGCAAGCCTCTGGATCATCTACATCCATGCCACTGTCCCTCTTTTAGCATGAGAAATTCCTAAGGAAAGATGGCATTGCTCTAAATTGAGTTAAAGTCTTCTCCTTCAGGTTGGAAATCCCCTATAAAGGAAATTATGGCATTGCCAGATTCACAAATCCCGGTTAAAGTAATTCTCCTTTATAAACAGTTGTGACATACAGACCCCCTTTAGAGATGACAAACTCTCTCTAAAGTCAAACCCCTTCAGCTTCATATCTTGGGCTTTGAACATGATACAAATAGACCTTTCAGCTTCACATCTTAGGCTTTGAACAAGATACAAACCACCTCTTCGCTTCACGTCTTGGGCTTTGAACAAGACACCAAAACAACCATTTCCTCCCATAGAATAGGAGGAACTACAAACGCTCTGATTTCCCTGTTTCGGTAAACGGGAATACGTAGGCATAAGATTGAAAGAAAAATCTTAGCGAGCACACTAAACAAAAACCCAAAATCCCATACTTTCACATATCTATCAAGAAGCATCCGTCCTAAACATCTAAACCGACGCCACTTTTAAAAAAATACACCCAATAAAGACCCTGAATCTTTGTAGCATCTGTAACCTAACAGACCGCTGTTTAACCTCAGTTTGCAAGCAGGGTTAGTTGGAGACATCTATTTCCCTTCCTTCATCAGATTTAATAGGATAAAAAATGAATCGAGCTGTAGACACCAAAGAGCGATAGCGCTTCGCAACCGCGTCCAAAATCGCTCGCTACACCTGGAGGCTTCATCGACTTCAGACGAAACTAGAAAGGAAAAATCATTGGCTCTGGAACCGTTGGTAATGGTAACCTTCCTTCTATTATTGATGTTCTTTTAGTCGATGGTTTGATGCATAACTTGTTGTCAATTAGTCAACTTAGTGACAACGGTTATGATATCATCTTTAATCAAAAGTCCTGTAAGGCTGTGTAGTGTGCGATTTTTGTCGGTGACACGATCACCTTACCGCATTGGTTGGAATTGGATGCTACTTGCTGATTTGTTATTTATCCTATGAAGCTAGAAAGGAAAGGGAAACTATCTAAGACTAACCTTGCACGCAAATGTTTTTCTTTAAAAAATGCTAAGAGATTGGGGGGTTCGGGGTCAGGTTATACAATGGGGAGTTGTCAATTACCCATCCTATATATGGTTATCCATAGATTGTTTAGAATCTTCTTATGTTATCTACTTACTGGTGATTATCTGTCATGGGTTGGGAAAGTTTCTCCTTTGGGAATGTTGAGAGAGAGATAGTATTTTGTTGATTTTTGGGATTTTTGATGTTTTTGGTAAGGTACTGGACCTAAGGTTTTTGATATGTGTGCTCGCTAAGATTTCGTAATCATATGCCTACGTATTTCCGTTAAAAAAAATAGGGAAATCAGAGCAATCGTAGTTCCTCCTATTCTATGGGAGGAAAGATGATTGGTGTCTTGTTCAAAGCCCAAGATTGAAGCTAAAGGTGTATTTGTGTCTTGTTCAAAGCCCAAGATTGAAGCTAAAGGTTTGATTGAGAGAGAATTTGTCATCTCTAAAAGGGAGATTTCTCATCTGTTTATTACAGTAGTTAGGTAACTGATTATAAATGAAAATTACTTTAACTAGAATGTATGGAATCCAGCAATGCCATAATTTCCTTTATGGGGGATTTGTCGTGAAGGAGAAAACTTTAACTCTGTGTAGAGTAATGCCATTTTTCCTTAGGAGTCTTTCATGCTAAGAGAGGGACATTGGCTTGGATGTAAATAATCCAGAGGCTTGCCACTTACAACAATTAGATGAAAACAGGTTTTTTACCAGGATAAGAGATGTACTACAACTTGGATTTTTTAATCAACAAGTGTGCCACTTACAGCAAATATCTGGGATTAGGGTTTGTTGATTGTCTGTTTTGATGTGTGATGTAAAGAGAAATGTCTTCCTACAGAGAGATTTTTTATTTCCTCTGAGGGGATGTTGGTTTTGTGTGCCTTGATCAAAGCCCAAGGTTGAAGCTAAAAGTTTGACTCTATTTAGGGAGTTTTATATCTGTCTTGTACAAAGCCCAAGATTGAGGCTGAAAAAGGAGATTGACTCTTATGGGGAATATTTTGTCTGTCTTGTACAAAGCCCAAGATTGAGGCTAAAAGGAGATTGACTCCACTGGGGAGAGGTTTTATCTGTCTTGTACAAAGCACAAGATTGAGGCTAAAAGATTTGACTGACTCAGATGGAAAATATTTAGGTGTCTTGTACAAAGCCCAAGATTGAGGCTAAAAATTGGTTAACTCCCATGGGGAAGTTTTATTTGTGTCTTGTACAAAGCCCAAGATTGAGGCTAAAAAAGTTGAGGGAAAATCATTATACAAAGCCTAAGAGGAGGGTGGTTGGAGGAATTCCTTATATAAAGCCTAAGAGGAGGCTAACTTCTGCTGAGGATTATTGAAATCCAGAGACAGGTCCAAATTGGGGAATCAACTCTTGCTGAGAATTGCAGAAGAGTTGAAATATCAAAGACCATGGGGTTCTGATTTAGGGTTTATTGGTGGTAATTTGACCTTAGATGGGGAAATTTAAAGTGAGAATTTTAAGGTTGAGTTTTGAAACCTGTGGAGGTTTTAACTCTGTTGGTGATTTGATGAAGGTTTTTCCTGTGTTTTGAGGAAATTTGAGGGTTTCTTTTGAGATCTAAAAGGAGGTGAGACTATCCAAGTCTATTGGTATAAAAAGGTTTATCTTTGTATGATGCCCAAGAGGAGGCTGACATTTAAGGGATGAGAATCAATCCTAAGTTTGTCTGATGTTTTGACTTTTGAGAGGAATGCTCGAACAAAGGATGACTAGGTTATGTCCTATACCTGTAGGAGGTCTTTGGGTCCTTGTACTAAGCCCAAGAGGAGGCTGAGAACTTCTAAGAAGCATGAGGGTCCTTGTACAAAGCCCAAGAGGAGGCTGGGGATGCTTTTAGGAAGCCTGTAGGTCCAAGCCTAAGAAAAGTTCCAGAAAGGTTTCACCAGGAATAATCCTTTCTGTAGTGAACAGTTCTAGGGTTTAAAGAAATTCAATAGAGGTTTCACCGGGAATTAATCCTCTCCGGGGAAATGAATTTCTTGACAAATTTCTAATAGTGACAATCTTGAGAAAAGTTTCACTGGGAATAATGCCTTTCTCTGTTCCATATTGTATAAGCCCAAGATGAGGCAAGATTGTATCTGGAATTTCTTATGGGGAACTAATTTTGACTGTGTTGAAAGAGTGACCACTGGTTTTATCAAAATTCTAGACCTAATTGCCAGAGAAAACTCTAAGCAAGATATACAGGCATATATATACTGATGAAATATATATAAGCAGGTATGTAAAAGAAAGCTGGTAGAACTTACAGGCGAGCATGCTTCCAGTGTCATAAACACAGCTGTATGGTTAGTTATTCAAGAAATTGAAGAAAGTTTTGATACAACAATAAATTTGAATCTAAATCAAAAGGAAAGTTATTTTTAAAAGAAATTTGGGGCTTATACTTAAGGAGAGGCCCAATGAAAGACAGTGATCGCACAGTCGTTTGGAAAACTGTATTAGGACTTATACAATGACTAAGGCCCAAAATAATTGTATTTTTTATAAAAGAGATGGGTCTTACACTCTATTAGAGGCTCAAGAGTTTATTTTTGTACAAGGGATGGGGCTTACAACTCAAGGAGAGGCCCAATGAAAGACAGAGATCGCACCATCGTTCTGAACACTGTACTGGGACTTATACAATGATTGAGGCCCAAAATTATTTATGTACAAAGGGGGTTGGGTCTTACACTCTATTAGAGGCCCAAAAGTGCTAAAAAAGAATAAAGATGGGACTTATAACACAAGGGTAGGCCCAGGTGAAAATTGTTTTGAAAACGGCGATCAAGCCGAGATTATTAAAATCGTATCGGGACTTATACAATGACTGAGGACCAAAATGGTTTGTGTGAGACAAGGGATGGGTCTTAGACTCTATTAGAGGCCCATGAGTATTTTGAAAAAGATTTGTGAGGGTGTGTAATAATCAAAACCCTAATTTGATTTTAAAATGTATTTTAATTGAATAAAATTCAATTAAAATTATCAACATGTGTGAAAAACAATTTGTGATCTTGGACTAATGTTTGAAAAATCATGTTTCATTCATAGAATGATTTGAAAATCATTGGAATAAAAAAACAAGAGAAAGAAATATTTTTAAATGCCTAAAAACAAATAAAAACATAATTCTTTACAAAATATCAAATATATGAAATAAATAATATTTTTGTGAAATTTTTGTAGAATAAAATATTTTAATATTTTTTTGAATTTTAGAAAAATGAACTAATAAAAAATAATTGAAATTGAGAGAGAAATTAATTTTGGAATTAATTAATAAAACCATGAAAAATGTGAAAAATAGCCAAAAAGAGAGAAAATGGTAAAATGGTTTGGGCGGGTGTTGAACCCATGACCTTCCAAACAAACACATATGCGTGCTACCACTAGGGTGGTGATACATCCGTGTATCAAAACCACACCATAAACATATATGAGTGACAAGGTTTTAGGCCTGGCCAAGGAACCATGGCCTGGCCTTTCCCCAAGGCTGGCCTGATTTTAGGCCTCTAGCATGAAGGCTATAACTTCTTCATTTCTCCATGGATTTGGATAAAATTTAGGTGGATCCTACCTCTTGAAGCTCCTTGTGATAACTGTCAAGATCCTTGTGCCAGAAGTGATCCATTGCTTTAGACACACTTGATTGATCCCTTAGAAGCTTTTAGGATGATCAAAACCAACTGGAAAACTCAGGAGCAAGAGTTGGCTCTTTCTTGCAAAAGTGGCAAAAGTGACCAAAATGGTAACTCACTCAAATGGTGTTCCAGTTGAGGGAAACCATTTGGGACTGTTTGAGGATGATATTTGGAGTGTATTTGAAGCTTTGTTTGGTTTTGAAAGTGAATGAATCAAGACATGGCTTGTAAAATGCAGAAAAGTCAAAATTTGAGGTTTTGGAGGTTGACTTTCTGATTTTGAGCTTGTGCAATGTGGATGAAGGTTTGAACACCTCCAATGGATGATTTATGATGTGTTAGGATGGTTCTTTGAGTGGTTTTTGCTCTGGTTTCAAGAATTCCCAAATTGCTTCATAATGACTTGAAAATGGAGTAAGAGATGGAGAGTGAGAAAACAAGGCTTTGGTATTGTTTTGGTGTGGTTTGAAACATCAGAAATAACCTCTATTTATAGTAGAGGAGTTTTGTTTTTGAAGGAATAGTGAATGGCAACTGGTTCACTATATTACCAATGGATATGCCCATGTATCACTTTCTTAAGTGCCAAGGTACCAAGTCTTCACTTGGCCATTGACTGAGCTGATCTTTGTAGCTCTAGGTCTTCTGATTTTTGCAACAACCTTGACTTAATTGGACTGATAAGGCTTGGTTCATGACAGCTTAATGCACCACATAAATTCCAAATGACAAAGCTTAGTTTTGGATTTGCAACATTGATGATCACATGCCAAAGGGGTTGGATTCTTGCCTTAGGGTCCAAGCTTGCAGGTTCTTCATGATTGACTGAGATTCTTGTTGAATTTGGATGAGAATTAGTCTTGCATAGTCACCAAAATTGGACTCAAGAATCGTGTGCAACAAGCAATGTACAAAATTTGTCTTGGAAATCAGTTTGAGTAAGGCATGTTGGGAGGTTCATAACTCTTTGATTAAGTTGAATTAATGGGAGTTCTTGTATTCTTTTGAAAGCTCTTATGACATACTTCAAGTTTCATGTTCACAAATGGACCTGGCTCAACTTAGATCATGATGAAAGATGACCTCAAAATTTGGAAAAAGTGAAACAGATTCTGACTTGTTGAAAATTTCATTAAGTGTTGAAAAAGTGGTCATTTTCACTTTTTGTGATTTTGATCAATCCATAACTCAAAATCCATGAGGATTTGTAATCTTTTATAGTTGACACTTTTGAAGTATGTCATGAGAGCTTTCATTTGAGCTTTGGATGGAAGCAAATGGCTTTGTGGTTTAGGAGTTATGACCTTGCAAAGTTGGTACCAAATCACTTTTGTTCCATAACTTAGAAAAATTTTGGTTTCTCATGGTTGTCCCTTTTACAAGAAACCTCACTTTTCTTGATTTTTCTTGATGAATGATGATCAATATCATACATTAACATTGTTTTTTATTTAGGGGAACCATATTTGTGAAAAATTCTAAAAAGTCAAACTTTATTTTAGGCACAGTTGACTTTTTGTCAGATGAATTTCAAACTGTATGATCCTTTATGAAATCAAGTCGCTGGCCTAATTCAAACCTAATGGATGGATTCCATAGGCGTTTTAGGGTGTCTTGAATCATATCCCAAGTTTTGGGAACATGTCTTGGTCAAAAGTCAAAGGCATAGTTGACTTTTCCTTCAAAACCCTAATTGTGGTCTAGATGAAATTAAAACTTGTGAACCAAGCTTCTTGGATCAATCCATTGTCTTAAATGGACCAGTGTGGTGTATTTGAGGCCCTCAAATCATGTCTTGAGGTCTTGGTTCATGTCTTACCTCAAAAGTCAACTTAGGGATGAATTAGGTCAAGAAACCATAATTCCTGATTTTTGATGAATGCTTCCCCTGAGGTTGTTTTGACTTGGTGATTGGATCCATGAGGTCCCTTGAAGCATTTTGGATCATGCTTTGATGTATTGGTTCATGCTTGGATGAAAATTTTCATCTGGAGGCCTTGGTCGACCAAAACCCTAATTTGGTGACACTGGCGATCTTGAGGCTTGATCATCTTGAGATGTTGCACTCTTGTGCTTGACTCTTGATATGGGAAACCTCTTGATCTTTTATGGGTGTTTGAGAAGCTAGACAAGTTGAGGATCATGTCCATTCTTAATTGATCCTTTGTCTGAGTACTCTGAGAGGGCTCAAAACCCTAAATCTTGGTTGAGGTGAGTGCTCAACAATCTTTGAGAGGATTGATGAGGCATGATGGTACATCCATATTGTGGTGATGATTCACACAATGATGGGAAATCTTGGTGGTCAAAATTTGGGGTATGACAGATGCCCCTATTTAATCTTCTTGGACCCGAAGGTGTGAATGGCGAAGATATTCGGACACTCAGGGTGCAAGAGGATTAAATATCGGAATATCTGAAATTTTGACAGTGGTTATGGATAGCAGTTTGCTCATCCATCTTCTTTTTCTAAGCGATGTTACTAAGAAAAGGGTAAAACTTCCCCTCGATCCCGGTTTTTAGCCACGGAACTGGTCTCAGTTTCTTCTGAAATAAACTTCCCCTCGATCTTGGTCTTCTGCCACGGAACTGGTCTCAGTTTCTGAAATAAACTTCCCCCAATCCTGGTATACAGCCACGAAACAGGTCTCAGTTTCTTCTTGTAATAAACTTCCCCTCGATCCTGGTCTTCAGCCACGGAACTAGTCTCAGTTTCTTCTTGTCGAGTTCCTTCCTCGACAAGGAACGTTATTTATAGCGGTCTTCATCAAACTTCTCACCTAGCTATACTGGGGAGATGCCATTTGATAGAAAAAGTTTGAGGTCAGACTTACTGGGGAAACCTATTTATCTGAGCGGTAGAGGTGTGCAAACTTCTCCGTTGGAGATGCTATTTTTTTGACTCTACTGAGGAAAACGAGTCTTTTAAAAGGCCACTTTTTGCTTGGGGATATTACCTCATACTTTTCTTCGAGATCATTTCGGAGAAATGCCATGTGATGTGATCCAATTTTGAGGTACCGATGACTTCGTTAACATCGAATCTTTTGGTAGAAAAACCGATGTATTACCGAGAATCTTCGGTTAAGAGTCTTTCTCTGGGAGTTTCCTTAATTTGGGAAAGAGAAAATATCATCTTCACTGGTGAAGAGTGATGTTCCAAAAAGTGTCTGTTGAATGTCTTCTTGCCTTTCAGAGGTTCAAGTTATCAAAGTGGTCGAGGACAGACAAACAACTCTATCAGAGAGAGTACACCTATCACTTGGGGGATGAATATGACCAGAGTGATAGTAATGCAATGTGAATATGTATGTGAATCAAATATGTATGAGGTATGTATGTTTATGCTGAAAAAACTGACGTGACATACAGACTAGTGAATAAACATGATTGGATACTCGGCCATTGCGGGGGATGAATAATATCATCGGCTCAAGATAGCAATCCTGTCTTGCATTAGGAGAGGTAGTCCATGTGGGGGAGAACGAATCGTCAATCGGTCTTAAGAGGTAAGAACTCTGCCTGGGATATCAGATGATACATTTCATCTGAAATAGTTGATCCTTCATTCAGGTGTACTGGTTTAGAAGGAGTACATTGATTCCGCACTTTGAATTCTAATCATTTCTGGAGAAGCTATCGATGTTCCTTTTCGTGTTCAGTAGTCAAAGAATTGCCATCTTTATTTTAAAAGTAGAAGAAAATTTGAAAGTTTAAATTCATTTTCGTTTTGTTTTAAGAATCATAGACCATGTTAAAAATGTCATTCTATAAAGCAAAAATAAATGAGAGTCGCAAACAAAAGCACTGGGGCTCATATTTTATTGATAGGATGGTAATCAGCCAAGCACGTGATACCATAGAGTATTAAAAAGTTTAGAAAATGGTAATTTTCGGGAAAAGGGCTACATTGAAACATAACGACCACTATCCTTCTACCAACTTTAAATTCTGGACATCCTGGGCTTCTGTCGAAGGTGACCTTGACTGAAGTTTTCTTGATGGATGGCATTACTGCTGGGGATTTAACCTTGTCAGACGTAGTTACTTGCCATGAATCCCTAACTTTTGCCCGGATTGTCTTTTGAGGCTTTTCAATCCATCAGGATGATTTTCACTTATGTTTCAAATTTTTTCCTAGACCGCCCTTTCGGGTTTTCAATCCACCGAGATGTTTTTTTTAGGCGAAGTATTTCTTGACTACTTCAACATTCGTGGGGTAGGCAAACTCTTCTCCATCCATGGTTGCGAATCTCAGAGCACCGCTTGAGAAGGCTTTCTTGACCACATAGGGGCCATCATAATTCAGAGTACATTTGCCTCGGGAATTAGTGAGAAATGATTGTATCTTTTTGAGCACGAGGTCTCATTTCCTGAAGACACGGGGTCGGACTTTTTTGTCGAACGCTCTCTTCATTTTTTGCTGATATAACTGACCATGGCATAGAGCTTTCTTTCTCTTTTCTTCGATTAGGTTTTATTCATCGTGTCGAATTTGACACCATTCAGCTTCTGTTAGCTTAGCTTCCATCAATACCCGAATTGATGGGATATCTACCTTTATGGGGAGCACTGCCTCCATGCCATATACTAGAGAGAAAGGGGTAACCGTGGAGACCAAAGGGTAACATCTCGTGCCATTCTTTGTAAGTTACAACCATCTTTTGAACAATCTTCTTGATGTTCTTATTAGCCGCTTCTACTGCTCCGTTCATCTTAGGTCAGTAGGGAGATGAGTTATTGTGTTCGATCTTGAACTCAGCACACAACTCTTTCATCATCTTATTGTTCAAGTTGGATCCATTGTCAGTAATGATCTGGTTTGGAACACCATAACGGCAGATGAGATTGTTTTTGATAAATCGGACCACTACTTGTCGGGTCACATTAGTGTATGACGCTGCTTCGACCCATTTGGTGAAGTAGTCAATGGCTACCAGGATGAATCGATGTCCGTTCGAAGCCTTGGGTTCGATCATGCCAATCATGTCGATTCCCCATATGGAAAAAGGCCACGGGGAAGAAAGAACTTTGATATGCGTTGGTGGTACATGGATTTTGTCAGCGTATATCTGACACTTGTGACATTTCCTCATGTACTTGTTGCAATCGGATTCCATTGTCAACCAATAATATCCTGCTCTCAGAATTTTTCTTACTATTGTGTGTCCACTGGCATGAGTGCCAAAGGATCCTTCGTGAATCTCTTTCATCAACATGTTTGCTTCTGGTTTGTCCACGCATCTGAGCAAAACCATGTCAAAGTTTCTTTTATAGAGTGTATCACCATTCAGGAAGAAGTTGCCTACCAGTCTTCTGAGAGTCTTCCTGTCTTTCCTGGATGCTCCAGGTGGGTACTCTTGTCTTTGAAGGAGGCACTTGATATCATGATACCAAGGTTTGTCATCTATGATTGCTTCAATTATGAAAATGTAAGCGGGCCTTTCAAGGCGCATTATGTCAATCTTAGGTACGTCGTTCCATTGACTTACACTAATCATGGAAGAGAGAGTGGCTAGGGCATCAGGCATGTGATTTTCTTCACGAGAGATGTGATGAAACTCGATTCTAATGAAGAATGGTAACAACCTTCTCGCGTAATCTTTGTAAGGAATCAGTCCTGATTGGTATGTATTCCAATCTCCTTTGATCTGATTGATAACCAGGGCTGAGTCTCCATACACATCCAAGTTCTTTATCCTTAAGTCAATTGCTTCTTCGAGACCCATGATACAAGCTTCGTATTCGGCTTCATTGTTTGTGGACTTGAATGTCAATCTAGCAGTGAAAGGAATATGGGTACCCTGAGGTGTCACGATGATTGCCCCGATTTAGTTTCCATAAGTGTTGACAGATCCGTCAAATATTAGGCCCCATTGGGAACCTAGTTCCGGCCCTTCACTGGGTAGCAGTTCATCACAATCTTTCATTTTCAAGTACATGACATCTTCGTCTGGGAAGTCAAATCCGACTGATTCCTAATCGGCAATCGGTTGGTGAGCCAAATGATCGGCTAAAATACTTCCTTTGACGGCTTTCCGAGCATGGTACTCGATGTCGTATTCTGATAACAACATCTGCCAACGGGCAATCCTTCCCGTGAGAGCAGGCTTTTCAAAGATGTACTTGATCGGATCCATTTCAGAGATTAAACAAGTAGTGTGCCAAATCATGTACTGGTGAAAACGTTTGGCTGCCTAAGCCAGAGCACAACAAGTTTTCTCGAGCATAGTGTACCGAGTTTCACGGTCAGTGAATTTCTTGCTTAGGTAGTAAATGGCCGACTTTTTTCTTTTCGTTTTGTCTTGTTGGCCGAGTACACATCCCATGGAGTCTTCCAAGACTGTTAGGTAAATGATCAGTGGTCTTCCTTCCACTGGAGGTGACATAATCGGTGGATTCAATAGATATTCTTTGATACTGTCGAAAGCTTTTTAGCAATCTGCTGTCCATACACAGCTTTGATTCTTTCTGAGTAGTTTGAAGATTGGCGCGCATGTCGCGGTCATGAGGGATATGAACCTTGAGGTGTAATTCAGACGTCCTAGAAATCCTTTGACCTTTTTTTCAGTCTTTGGTGAAGGCATTTCTTGAATGGCCTTGACCTTGTAAGGATCAACCTCGATTCATTTTTGGCTGACAATGAACCCTAAGAGTTTTCCTGAGCGAACACCGAACGAGCATTTATTGGGATTCAAGCGGAGTTTGTATTTCCTCAGGCACTTAAATAGCTTTGACAGGTGTGTCACATGCTCTTCTTCTGTTCTAGATTTGGCAATCATGTCGTCAACGTACACCTCAATTTCTTTGTGCATTATGTCGTGAAACAGAGTGGTCATGGCCCTTTAATAGGTTGCCCCCGCGTTCTTTAGACCGAACGACATTACATTGTAACAAAAGGTGCCACATGGGGTAATGAATGAAGTTTTCTCCATATCTTTCGGCACCATTTTTAATTGATTATAGCCCGAGAATCCATCCATGAAGGAGAAGACTTTGAATTTTGTTGTACTGTCTACCAGCATGTCAATGTGTGGTAAAGGGAAGTCATCTTTTGGACTTGCTTTGTTCAGATCCCTATAGTCTACACACATTCTGACTTTTCTGTCCTTTTTCGGAACTGGCACTATGTTGGCTAGCCATTGAGGATATTCTGAGGTGGTGAGGAAACCTGCGTCGATCTGTTTTTGTACTTCCTCCTTGATTTTGATGGCCATATCCGGATGAGTCCTTCTCAGTATTTGTTTCACCAGAGGACATTCTGTCTTTAACGCTAAATGATGTTCCACGATGCAGGTATCCAACCCTGGCATGTCCTGATAGCACCAGGAAAATACATCGGGAAACTCTTTGAGAAGTTTTATTAAGCCTTCTCTGACAGTTGGACTGACCAGTGCCCCAATCCTAACTTCTTTCTTTTCTTCTTCTAAACCCAAGTTAACCATTTCCAACGGCTCTTTGTGAGGCTCGATAGACCTTTCCTCTTGCCTGAGTAATCGGGAAATTTCTTCTGGAATTTCTTAGTCCTTTTCTTCTTCAGCTTCAAATACCGGGAATTCAAAGTTGGGAGAAGGCATTTGATCGTATGTTTCAATAGGGTTTAAAACAAGTCATCTGCATGATGTGATGATTCATTTTTAGAAGAGGTAGAGAGAATGCAAGTGTGTGCGCAGTGTATTTTCTGAAAAATGCTGGTTTTTAATTTGTTTTGGGTTGTTTTAGGATTACCATTTTTTGGAAAAACGAAAGGCGAAAACAACAATAACTGTGGAAATTACAGAATGACATTATTTATTTATGATTTTGTCGATTCTTGAAACACAACCCTATAAAACAAAAACTCTGTCGCTTTGGGTGAAGCGAAGAGGGACATTTACAGAAAAGTGAGCCCTATAAAAACATCTGTTTCACTTGGGCAGGGTGAAAGGTTTAAAACAAAGACGGAAAGTACTTAGACTTATGGATGACTTTCGGGACATTGACAGCAACCCATTGGCGACGAACTCCTCGGTGAGTCACAAAGTCTGGTACCTTCTTCCTTGGTTTGTCCGTTGAAACAACGCTGATTTTTGGCGGAGCAGGATCGTTGGAGTCTTCCTCCTAAGCAGAGTTGTCATAAACGAACTCTTCTGTTATTTCTTCCTTAGTCTTTTCACTCTTAAGAGGCTCTCCCCATTCAGTTGGTTGGATGTCCTCGTATCTGATGCGAGAGCTTTCAGGAGCGGTGTACTTGACTAAGAAGTCGTACTTGCCACTCGGCTGTCCTAAGGTGTCTCATACTTTTTTGGGAGTGGTCGAGTCATCTTCCTCGATGACGTTGACCTCAGGGAAAGTATAGTTGATGAACTCTTGTCCTGCAGTCTTTACAAATTCATCATTATGCTGAATATTTTTAGAATGTCCTGAGTAATGATCCCATGACTCGGTGGAGATGTGAGTATTCCTTTCAATATTACTCGGCTGATAGGTATCGTTGGGCTGACTCTTTTGCCCCAAGTTTTCTGTGTATGGTTTCCAGATAGGCAAGTCATCCAGGGGATCATAATTATCTTGATCGAAGTTATCATTCATTAGATCATCTTCTAGTGAGTTAGGTGGAGCACGACATCCCTCAGGATCGCAATCTCCATAGATCATCCGGACGTCTGACCTCGGTATATATCTCGGGTTCTGCTTTGGAAAACAGAAAGGCATGTGCGTTTCTTCTTGAGACATATAACCGTTATCATTGAGATAAGATTTCCATTCCTCGTCCGTATCAGAGGAGTCACTCTTGTTGATGGTGTGTACTTCTTAAGACACTGGGTGGAGGAAGCCTCCACTGTGGAAGAATTCTTGAATGGGATGAAAACTCTCATCCTTCTTGGCAGTCTGGGTACAGGTTGAAGAGAAACTAAGACCTTTCTTTGTCTGGTTATCCGTAGGAATTACATGTTGTCCCCATCCCTTTATGTTATCACTCTTGATCACTTTGAGAGCATCTTTGTATGAGGAAATCGACTTTCCTTTTTCTGATCGCTTCTCATTGCTCACCGAGTGCTTGGAACTGGGTTCCAACAACCTCCTCTGGTTTTAATTAGGAAAATGATGATAAGTGGCTCACAATTAAGGCTTGCTCTCCACAAACTGTGACTAGCTTGTCATTTTTGACGAACTTCAGCTTTTAGTGAAGTGTCGAAGTGATTGCCCCAGCTTCGTGTATCCAAGGTCTTCCTAATAAACAGCTGTACGCTGCCCAAATTTCCATGACCTGGAAAGTGACTTGGAAAGTGTGAGGACCGATGGTTATGGGAAGATCGACTTCACTGATAACTGTTTTCCGAGATCCGCCAAAGGCTTTGACGATGATCTCACTGCCCCTCATTGAAGCTCCTTGAAATGATAGTCGTATCAGAGTCAATTTTGGAATAACATTTAAAGACGATCCTGTGTCCACTAGTACGCTAGCTAAAGCATCGTCCTGGCAGTTGACTGTAATGTTAAGCGCCATG
Organism: Lathyrus tuberosus; assembly: GCA_022829125.1. Lineage (NCBI taxonomy): Eukaryota > Viridiplantae > Streptophyta > Magnoliopsida > Fabales > Fabaceae > Lathyrus > Lathyrus tuberosus. Next base: position 994,680 of record JALAZF010000236.1, on the reverse strand, counting down.
TTGTGATTCTTGCCCTCTTCTGGCAGTTCTTCATCACTGAATCCTAGATTGTTGCAGGAAGTGATGTTGGAGATGATACTGTCAAATTGTCCTACCGTCACATCTTGTTCTACGAAAACTTGCTCCAAGAATTTATGCAAAGCTTCCCTCTGAGCTTCGGAACTAAGTAAGAGAGACAGTACAGAGATTCGAGACGGAGTTTGGAACAATTTGTTTACAATGTTGTACTCGCTTTTCTGGATGAGCTTCAGCATCTCATCGTTGCTCTTTGTAAGTTCGGGATTACTGGACTGTCCAACTTGTCGATTTGGAACTTCTGTTTGAGGTTCCTTTTCTTTAGCAGGTTCTCCAACTCCTCTGTTGAAGATTCGACCGCTCTGAGTGACTCGACTGATGTCGGCAATGTTCACGACAGAGGATAATAGATTTTCCTTTCCATTTTCTATTGTCGTTGCACCGTACTTGTAAGGGATAGCCTTTTCTGATTTGTATGGTATTGGACCTGGCAGGTCGATAACCACAGAAGACTTTTGATTTCTCTGACCGTTATAGGTAACCTCAATCAGTTCCTGGTTGGGAACTTTTCTATCATCAAGAGAGATTCTCGATTCGTTGAGCAGAGGAATTATGGCGCACACGTCCTTGGTTTTCCCATGATTAGAGATTACGACAACGTTCTCGCTTTGATAAGGGAGAGATTCTTGTACCATGTTGATCGACCTAAAACTTGAACATGGTCGAATCTCCTTCCGGTCTAACTGATTTTGAAGAGCTGCTCGTACGAGATAACATCCTTGGTTGTTTTCTGAGCAAACTCTATAGCGCTCATAATTGTGCGGCGGTACCTGGCCTCGCCCACTTTGTATGCAGTGCATTTTTACCAAATTTGTTTCCATCGAGCGGACATCCTGATTTTGATTTCTGCCAGGATTGTAATCATGCCGTGGTAGATTATGATATTGACTTTGCCTTGAATGCATCGCCACCCAATTGACATTCATCGCGAGAATGTTGTGGTTTTAAACAATGTTGGGATGTGCATGGGCCATGTTGACCTCCCGGATCCTGTGATCCTGAATCTAGACTAGATCCATCTGTTCTTGTAATGTTGATTGCACTATGGAACACCCCTGATTGTTCCTTGAGCAGATATCACACTGGCGGTAATTGTGAGACGGTACATGACCGTACCCACTCTGCCTGCAATGCATCTTCACCAGATTTGTTCCTAGTGAGAGTACATCGTGAATTTGATAAATGCAGCTAAATTCTTCCTCTATTAAATTTACTGCAGCCTTCTCATGTTGTGGCAATGGGTTCGTCTGAACATTCGGATTAGTATCTTTGAAAGATAGGATCCTTTCCTGACAAACTTTTGTACGTCAAACTTGAAGCTCAAACAATTCTCAATGTTATGCCCCGGTCCTTCTTGATGGTAAGGGCCAGTTTGATCTGCTTTGAACCAAAAAGGTGGATTTTCTGGTATTGTAAGAGGAGTCCTGGTTTGCACATGCCCCTTGGCCAGTAGAAGTGGAAATAGCTCTGTGTACAACATCGGTATAGGATCAAACCCTGATGGTCGTGTCATACGATTGTTGTTGTTGTACTGAGGACGAGCCTGCTGAAGAGGTTGTTGTGTCCTTTGCTGATACTGTTGTTGACTTGGTTGGCTCTGAGTAACCTGAGGTTGGTAAGTCGGAGTCGGCGCATGGTTGATAGCGGGAGTTATCGCCGCTACTGGTTGATACCTTCGCCTTTGCTTTCCCAGAGAGATATTACTGATCTCTTGTTCTTTCTTCTTTTGGAAAGCACTGCCGTATCTCTTAGTACTTCAAGATGGATCTGTATCTTTGACCAATCGTCCTTCTCGGACTGCTTCTTCAAGGCGTACTCCCATGTTCACCATTTCAGTGAATTCACTGGGCGCACTGGCAACCATTCGGTCGTAATAGAATGAGCTTAAGGTTTTCAAAAAGAACTTGGTCATCTCCTTTTCCTCAAGAGGGGGACATATCTGAGCAGCAATTTCACGCCATCTCTGAGCATATTCTTTAAAAGTTTCTTTATCCTTTTGTGACATTGCTCTGAGCTGATCCTTATCTGGTGCCATGTTTAAATTGTATTTATACTGCTGAACGAAGGCTGCGCCGAGATCTCTGAAAGTACTAATCTTGGTGCGGTTTAAACCCATGTACCATTTGAGTGCGGCACCACTTAAACTGTCTTGGATGTAATGGATCAGTAGATGTTGATTTTCCGTCTGAGTTGACATTTTTCGAGCGTATATCACCAAATGACTTTGAGGGCAAGAGTTGCCTTTGTCTTTTTCAAAGTCAGGCACCTTGAATTTGTGCGGTATCTTTACATTAGGGACCAAACAGAAGTCAGCGGCGTCTTTTCCGAATAAGTCTTGACTGCGAATGGCATGCAGTTCCTTCTGTATTTCCAAGAATTATTCCTGGAACACATTCATCCTTTCATACATGTCTTCATTTCCACCAGAAATTACTTGTGGAATCTGTCCTTCCGGGATAGTGTGTATCATTGGCTGTGGTATAGACATTATGGCGGTAACTCTTGGCGCTTATATGCCCTAAAGTTTGTAACCTTCAGGAGTTGCTGTCGTAACCCTTGCATCTTCACTTTCCCGAAGTTTGTAACCTTCAGGTCCAATGGCTCCTATTATGGCTTCTGGGTCTTTAGTGACCGGTGGGATATATCCTTCAGGTATAAAGTTGAGAGGCATGCCCCAAGGACGACCTTTAGGCATGTTGTTTCGAGGATGATTCTCATGTGCCTCCATTATGGGCGTAGATGTGATCTCTGAGATTACAGTCTTTTGATGTCGCTGCTTCTTAACTGCTGCCAGGGATTGCATGTCACTGTGAAGTTTTTCCAAACTTGCCTTCAGAGCTTTGATTTCTTCTCTCAGCTCTCTGTTCTCTTCCTCGAGATCGTCCATTTTCTTTTGCCGATTGGCCCGAGTATTGTATGAGTGAGACAATTTGACTCTAGAATCGTGACACAGACGTGAGACTCAAAGATAAGAAGAATGCGTTATGTGAGAATGATGAATGATATGAAATGACATATTTTTTTAGTTTTTTTTTGTTTTATTTAAAAGAAACTTCGCCAAATAGATTGTAAATATCATACAATGAGGGGAGACCCCTTTTATTGAATTCGAAAGATTGTAGTATGTTACAATGAAAAGTACAATATTTTACAAAGTGCTATAAAAAGAGATGTCTAAGCTTATGGATCATGAGTCCTCTCTGAAGAGAGCTCAGATGCTGGTTCCAGTAGTTTCCTTTTCTTTTATCAGGGCTCTTCAACCGTTGTCGGGTTGTCAGTCCTTTGCCAAGTGAAAGGAGCGAGTAAACTTCTTCGGTCTTGCTAACTTTCTATAGCATGCTGCTCTAATATCTCAATCAGAGCATCCTTTTCCTTTAACAGTTCCTGAATCTTGGTACACTCTAAATTGAGGATTCAGTATTTGTTTTTCCAAGAGCTCTTTTCATGCTGAACTTTGTTGAGAGCGACCTGGAGTTTTTCTGCATCAGACATGAAATAAAGGATAGATTCCTTTAACGGAAAAACTTCTTGACGAGGGTAAGGCATCCTCAGCTTGAGGGCTCTAGTTTGCACCTAGTGGAGATAAGGTTCCATGGAGGTACAATTTGGTTTTCCTAGAGACTCTCTTCCTTTCTTGTGAATGTGTTGCCAGGCGTGCACTATTTCTTTCTTTAGTGCCATGTCATTTTCCCCTTCCTTGAAGAAAAGACACTCTAGATGAACATTATGTGGAATATTCTTCATCGGGTATCCGAGTTGATGGCGAGCTAAAATTGAATGGTAGTTGATTCCTCCTTTAGTTCCAATGAGGGGTACGTTAGGGAAATTTCCACATCTGTCGATGATTTCTATCCCTTCATAAATCCTATTGTACCAATCTATGTCAGAATTGGTAAGAGACATAATCTTTTGTGACCAACGTAGAGTACTCTTGTGATCCCAAAAAGCAGCAGACTTGGGCAAATGGGAATTGAACCACTTGTAGAGTAAGTGTACACAACATGTGACCATTTCTAAGTTGTACAAATTCCTTAAGTGTACATAATCATAAGCATCTGCGAGCAAGGTTGGTACGGGGTTCCCAATCAGAAATATCTTAACAACATTGGTGTCGACGAAGTTGTCGATGTTGGAGAAAAGGAATAATCTGTATATGAGCAGGACAAAGATATCCTCGAAAGCAGTTATGTTTCATATACTGGAAAAGTATATATCTTTCTCTATCATGAATTTAGCTGGTAAACCCTGGATTCCTCCTTTAGTGGTCATGTGAGTTCTAACCTCTGACTCGTCCAAATAGATTTCTCTTGCAACGGTTTGTTCCTTTGGAATTTCTTCCATTCCAGAAAATGGAGCTCGTTCAGTGATAGGTAAATCAGTCATATGAGAGTAATCCTCCAATGTTGGTACCAGTTGGTAATCTGAGAAAGTGAAGCAGTGGTAAACCAGATCGTAGAACTGAATCATCGTAGACAGGATTCCTTTAACCATATTAACCCTTAATAGAGAAAATAGTCCTCTGTGCTTAGCTCTGAAAGCCTCCGGGTTGGTAATCATCCTTGCCAACATTCTTAAGTCCTATAGTTTTGGAGCCTTGAAGGTGTACTTGTGTGTCTTTCTTCTACCGAAATCCATAACGCAATCTCTGATATTTGCAATTATTATTTTAGTTTATTTTGAAAAGATTTTTTTTCTTGTTTGAAAAGAGTTTTTTAGATGAATGCATGAATGCAGCACATAAAAACATTTGAAAACATGGGTTCAAGGGTTCAACGTCACGAGCATGGAGTCATGGCTCTACCCATCCCCAAAGGTTGTGCTATTTTGCTCAATTTTGTACCTGTAGAACGGGTTCAAAGGTTCCCAAAATCATTGACCCCCCTAGGGATATTAACTGTAAGCTGATTCACTCGAGCGAGCTATAATATCCTTGGATGAATCTCATTTTAGTGTAGTATCGCGTATCAACTATTCCCGATAGTCACCGCACTATCAAATGGGCATATGGTTAAAGTCTACAAAATCCTCAGGGTCACGGGTACCGCACTGGGATAAACGATGCTTTCTTGACAATCCGTTGTTTAACATCAATATTTCCACACGGGTACCTAGCCTGATTCGGCGGGCTACCAAGATAGCTTGTTCGGGATTCACTCCCTATAAGTTTCTCTTGTCTATGCCTCCTCTATCTTAATGTTCTCTCAAACTTTCCACGTGCGTATTAATCGCATTCCCATTTGACAGAAAAATAAACACGGGTATCAAGTAGGAATAACAGTATATATATATATATATATATATATATATATATATATATATATATATATATATATATATATATATATATAGTATGAAAATTGCTAAACGACCTAGACCTCTTAGGAATTCTAATCCTAGTTTGGCTCCACAGCAGAGTCGCCATTTTTCTGTAGCGTGCAATTTTTGTCGGTGACGCGACCACCTTACCGCATTGGTTGGAATTAGGTGCTACTTTCTGATTTGTTATTTATCCTATGAAGTTGGAAAGGAAAGGGAAGCTATCTAAAACTAACCTTGCACGCAAATGTTTTTCTTTAACAAATTCTAAGAGATTGGAGGGTCCGGCGTCAGGTTATACAATGGTGAGTTGTCAATTACCCATCCTATGTATGGTTATCCATAGATTGTTTAGCATTTTCTTCTGTTATCTACTTACTGTTGTTTATCTATCATTGGTTGGGAAAGATTCTCATTTGAGAATGTTGAGAGAGAGAGAGAGAGAGAGTATTTTGTTGATTTTCAGGTTTTTCGATGTTTTTGGTAAGGTACTGGACCTAAGGTTTTTTATATGCGTGCTCTCTAAGATTTCGCAATCTTATGCATACGTATTCCCGTTAAAAAAAACAGGGAAATCAGAGCAATCGTAGTTCCTCCTATTCTATGGGAGGAAAGATGATTGTTGTCTTGTTCAAAGCCCAAGATTGAAGCTAAAGGTGTATTTGTGTCTTGTTCAAAGCCCAAGATTGAAGCTAAAGGTTTGATTGAGAGAGAATTTGTCATCTCAAAAAGGGAGATTTCTCATTTGTTTATCACAATAGTTATGTAACTGATTATAAAGGAAAATTACTTTAACTGGAATGTATGGAATCCAGCAATGCCATAATTTCCTTTATAGGGGATTTGTCCTGAAGGAGAAAACTTTAACTCAGTGTAGAGCAATGCCATTTTTCCTTAGGAGTCTTTCATGCTAAGAGAGGGACATTGGCTTGGATGTAAATAATCCAGAGGCTTGCCACTTACAGCAATTAGATGAAAGAAGGGTTTTTACCAGGATAAGAGATGGACTACAACTTGGATTTTTGAATCAACAAGTGTGCCACTTACAGCAAATATCTAGGATTAGGGTTTGTTGATTGTCTGTTTTGATGTGTGATGTACAGAGAAATGTCTTCCTACAGAGAGATTTTTTATTTCCTCTGAGGGGATGTTGATTTTTTTGTGCCTTGATCAAAGCCCAAGGTTGAAGCTAAAAGGTTGACTCTGTTTAGGGAGTTTTATATCTGTCTTGTACAAACCCAAGATTGAGGCTAAAAAAGGAGATTGACTCTTTTGGGGAATATTTTGTCTGTCTTGTACAAAGCCCAAGATTGAGGCTAAAAGGAGATTGACTCCACTGGGGAGAGATTTTATCTGTCTTGTACAAAGCCCAAGATTGAGGCTAAAAGATTTGACTGACTCAGCTGGAAAATATTTAGGTGTCTTGTACCAAGCCCAAGATTGAGGCTAAAAATTGGTTGACTCCCCTGGGGAAGTTTTATTTGTGTCTTGTACAAAGCCCAAGATTGAGGCTAAAAAACTTGAGGGAAAATCATTATACAAAGCCTAAGAGGAGGCTGGTTGGAGGAATTCCTTATATGAAGCCTAAGAGGAGGCTAACTTCTGCTGAGGATTATTGAAATCCAGAGACAGGTCCAAATTGGGGAATCAACTCTTGCTGAGGATTGCAGAAGAGTTGAAATATCAGAGACCATGGGGTTCTGATTTAGGGTTTATTGGTAGTAATTTGACCCTAGCTGGGGAAATTTAAAGTGAGGATTTTAAGGTTGAGTTTTGAAACCTGTGGAGGTCTTAACTCTGTTGGTGATTTGATGAAGAATTTTCCTATGTTTTGAGGAAATTTGAGGATTTATTTTGAGATCCAAAAGGAGGTGAGACTGTCCAAGTTTAATGGTATGAAAACGTTTATCTTTGTATGATGCCCAAGAGGAGGCTGACATTTAAGGGATGAGAATCAACCCGAAGTTGGTATGATGTTTTGACTTTTGAGATGACTGCTCTAACAAAGGATGACTAGGTTATGTCCTATACCAGTAGGAGGTCTTTGGGTCCTTGTACTAAGTCCAAGAGGAGGCTGAGAACTTCTAAGAAGCCTGAGGGTCCTTGTACAAAGCCCAAGAGGAGGTTGGGGATACTTTTAGGAAGCCTGTGGGTCCAAGCCTAAGAAAAGTTCCAGAAAGATTTCATCGGGAATAATCCTTTCTGTAGTGAACAGTTCTAGGGTTTGAAGATATTCAAGAGAGGTTTCACCGGGAATTAATCCTCTCTAGGGAAATTAATTTCTTAACAAATTTCTAATAGTGACAGTCTTGAGAAACGTTTCACCAGGAATAATGCATTTCTCTGTTCCATATTGTATAAGCCCAAGAGGAGGCAAGACTGTATCTGGAATTTCTTATGGGGAACTAGTTTTGACTGTGTTGAAAGAGAGACAATTGGTTTTATCTAAATTCTAGACCTAATTGCTAGGGAAAACTCTAAGCAAGATATACATGCATATATATACAGATGATATATATATAAGCAGGTATGTAAAAGAAAGCTGGTAGAACTTACAGGCGAGCAAGCTTCTAGTGTCATAAACACAGCTATATGGTTAGTTATTCAAGAAATTGAAGAAATTTTTGATACAACCATAAATTTGAATCTAAATCAAAAGGAAAGTTGTTTTTAAAAGAAATTTGGGGCTTATACTTAAGGAGAGGCCCAATGAAAGACAGTGATCGCACCGTCGTTTGGAAAACTGTATTAGGACTTATACAATGACTGAGGCCCAAAATTATTGTATTTTTTATAAAAGAGATGGGTCTTACACTCTATTAGAGGCCCAAGAGTTTATTTTTGTATAAGGGATGGGGCTTACAACTCAAGGAGAGGCCCAATGAAAGTCAGTGATCGCACCGTCGTTTTGAAAACTGTACTGGGACTTATACAATGACTGAGGCCGAAAATTATTTATGTACAAAGGGTGTTGGGTCTTACACTCTATTATAGGCCCAAAAGTGCTAAAAAAGAATAAAGATGGGACTTATAACACAAGGGTAGGCCCAGATGAAAATTGTTTTGAAAATGGCGATCGCGTCGAGATTTTTAAAATCGTATCGGGACTTATATAATGACTGAGGCCCAAAATGGTTTGTGTGTGACAAGGGATGGGTCTTACACTCTATTAGAGGCACGTGAGTGTTTTGAAAAAGATTTGTGAGGGTGTGTAATAATCAAAACCCTAATTTGATTTTAAAATGTATTTTAATTGAATAAAATTCTATTAAAATGATCAACATGTGTGAAAAACAATTTGTGATCTTGGATTAATGTTTGAAAAATTATGTTTCATTCATAGAATGATTTGAAAATCATTTGAATAAAAAAACAAGAGAAAGAAATATTTTTAAATGCCTAAAAACAAATAAAAACATAATTCTTTACAAAAATATCAAATATATGAAATAAATAATATTTTTGTGAAATTTTTGTAGAATAAAATATTTTAATATTTTTGTGAATTTTCAAAAAAAAGAACCAATAAAAAATAGTTTAAATTGAGAGAGAAATTAATTTTAGAATTAATTAATAAAACCGTGAAAAATGAGAAAAATAGCAAAAAAGGGAGAAAATGGAAAAATGGTCTGGGTGGGTGTTGAATCCACGACCTTCCAAACAAACACACATGCGCGCTACCACTGGGGTGGTGAATAATCCGTGTATTAAAACCGCCCCATAAACATATATGGGTGACAAGGTTTTAGGCCTGGCCAAGGCGCCATGGCCTGGCCCTTGCCCAAGGCTGGCCTGATTTTAGGCCTCTAGCATGAAGTCTATAACTTCTTCATTTCTCCATGGATTTGGACAAAATTTAGGTGGATCCTACCTCTTGAAGCTCCTTGTGCTAATTGTCAAGATCCTTATGCCAGAAGTGATCCAATACTTTGGACACTCTTGATTGATCCCTTAGAAGCTTTTTGGATGATCAAAACCAGCTGGAAAACTCAGGAGCAAGAGTTGGCTCTTTCTTGCAAAAGTGGCAAAAGTGACCAAAATAGTAACTCACTCAAATGGTATCCATTTGAGGGAAACCAGTTGGGACAGTTTGAGGATGATATTTGTAGTGTATTTAAAGCTTTATTTGGTTTTGAAAGTGTCTGAATCAAGAGATGGCTTGTAAAATGCAGAAAAATCAAAATTTGAGGTTTTGGAGGTTGACTTTCTGATTTTGAGGTTGTGCAATGTGGATGAAGGTTTGAACACCTCCAATGGATGATTTATGATGTGTTGGGATGATTCTTTGAGTGTTTTTTGCTATGGTTTCAAGAATTCCCAAATTGCTTCATAATGACTTGAAAATGAAGTAAGAGAGGGAGAGTGAGAAAACAAGGCTTTGGTATTGTTTTGGTGTGGTTTGAAACATCAGAAATGACCTCTATTTATAGTAGAGGAGTTTTTTTTTGAAGGAATAGTGAATGATAACTGGTTCACTCTATTACCCAATGGATATGCCCATGTATCACTTTCTTAAATGCCAAGGTACCAAGTCTTCACTTGGCCATTGACTGAGCTGGTCTTTGTAGCTCTAGGTCTTCTGATTTTTGCAACAACCTTGACTCAATTAGACTGATAAGGCTTGGTTCATGACAGCTCAATGCACCACATCAATGCCAAATGACAAAGCTTGGTTTTGGATTTGCAACATTGATGATCACATGCCAAAGGGATTAGATTCTTGCCTTAGGGTCCAAGCTTGCAGGTTCTTCATGATTGACTGAGATTCTTGTGGAATTTGGATGAGAATCAGTATTGCATAGTCACCAAAATTGCACTCAAGAATCGTGTGCAATAAGCAATGCATAAAATCTGTCTTCGAAATCAGTTTGAGTAAGGCATGTTGGGAGGTTCATAACTCTTTGATTAAGTTGAATTAATTGGAGTTCTTGTATTCTTTGGAAAGCTCTCATGACATACTTCAACTTTGATGTTCACAAATGGACCTAGTTCAGCTTGGATCATGATGAGAGATGACCTCAAAGTTTGGAAAAAGTGAAACAGATTCTGACTTGTTGAAAATTTCACTAAGTGTTGGAAAAAGTGGTCATTTTCACTTTTTGTGATTTTGATCAATCCATAACTCAAAATCCATGAGGATTTGGAATCTTTTGTAGTTGACACTTTTGAAGTATGTCATGAGAGCTTTCATTTGAGCTTTGGATGGAAGCAAATGGATTTGTGGTTAAGGAGTTATGACCTTGCAAAGTTGGTAACAAATCACTTTTGTTCCATAACTTAGAAAAAATTTGGTTTCTCATGGTTGCCCCTTTTGCAAGAAACCTCACTTTTCTTGATTTTTCTTGATGAATGATGATCAATATCATACATTAACATTGTTTTTGACTTAGGGGAACCATATTTGTGAAAAATTCCAAAAAATCAAACTTGATTTTAGGCACAGTTGACTTTTTGTCAGATGAATTCAAAACTGTGTGATCCTTTATGAAATCAAGTCCCTGACCTAATTCAAACCTAATGGATGGATTACATAGGTGTTTTAGGGTGTCTTGAATCATGTTCCAAGGTTTGGGAACATGTCTTGGTCAAAAGTCAAAGGCACAGTTGACTTTTCCTTCAAAACCCTGATTGTGGTCTAGATGAAATTGAAACTTGTGAACCAAGCTTCTTGGATCAATCCATTGTTGTAAATGGACCAATATGGTGTATTTGAGGCCCTCAAATCATGTCTTGAGGTCTTGGTTCATGTCTTACCTCAAAAGTCAACTTAGGGGTGAATTAGGTCAAGAAACCCTAATTCCTGATTTTTTATGAATGCTTCCCCTGAGGTTGTTTTGACTTGGTGATTGGATCCATAAGGTCCATTTAAGGATTTTGGATCATGATTTGAAGTATTGGTTCATGCTTAGATGAAAATTTTCATCTGGAGGCCTTGGTCGGCCAAAACCCTAATTTGGTGACACTATCGATCTTGAGGCTTGATCATCTTGAGATGTTGCACTCTTGTGCTTGACTCTTGATATGGGAAACCTCTTGATCCTTTATGGGTGTTTGAGAGGATAGACAAGTTGAGGATCATGTCCATTCTTGATTAATCCTTTGTCTGAGTACTCTGAGAGGGCTCAAAACCCTAAATCTTGGTTGAGGTGAGTGTTCAACAATCTTTGAGAGGATTGATGAGGCATGATGGTACATCCATATTGTGGTGATGATTCACACAATGATGGGAAATCTTGGTGGTCAAAATTTGGGGTATGACAGGCTGTAAGTCAGAAAGATGGTTCAATCCTATTTGTCGGAAAGAGGAAAAACAACATTTATAAGATTAGACTTTCTGATCTTCGTGAACAGAATGCCAAATGCTTAATGTCTGTTAATGAAGAGCAATGAGTATGGTATAGACGTTTAGGCCACATTAGCATGAGAATAATTTCTCAACTAAATATGTTTGAACTTGTCAGAGGCTTGCCAAATCTGAAGTATTCTTCAGATGCTCTTTGTGAAGCACGTCAGAAACGAAAGTTTTCTAAAACTTATTATAAAGCAAAGAATGTTGCGTCCACCGCTAGACCGTTAAAACTTCTACACATTGACTTGTTTGGACCAGTAAAAACCGTGTCAATCAGTGGAAATAAGTATGGATTAGTAATTGTTGATGATTATAGTCATTGGACATGGGTAAAATTCTTGAAACACAGGGATAAGTCTCATTCTGTATTCTCTACCTTTTGCTCTCAAGTGCAAACAGAAAAGGATTGTAAAATAGTCAAAGTCAGAAGTGATCATGGCGGAGAATTTGAGAACAGATACTTTGAGAATCCTTTTGATTCTCATGGCATTTCCCATGATTTCTCCTATCCCAGAACTCCACAACAAAATGGAGTAGTGGAAAGGAAGAATATGACTTTGCAAGAAATGGCTCAAACCATGATCCAAGAACTGACATGGCTAAGCACTTCTGGGCAGAGGCAGTAAATACAACATGTTACATTCAGAACAGAATTTCAATAAGACCTATTCTAGGTAAGACTCCTGATGAATTGTGGAAGAATAGAAAACCTAACATTTCATATTTTCATCCTTTTGGATGTGTTTGTTTTATGTTGAACACTAAAGAGAATCTTAGCAAGTTTGACTCCAAAGCTCAAAAGTGTTTATTGTTAGGATACTCTGAACACTCTAAAGGCTACAGAATCTATAACACAGAAACACAGATTATTGAGGGATCAATTCATGTCAGATTCAATGATAAGCTTGACCCAAAAAAGTCAAAGCTAGTTGAAAAGCTTGCAGATCTGAAGATCACCTTATCAGAATCTAAAGAAGCAGAAGATTCAAGAGAAGCAGACAAAGATGTAGACTTTCCAGATTCAGATACAACCTTACCAAAAACTAAAAACAACCTATCTCATCAGAAGAAGAATCGATTAAAGACTTATCATTCTGAAGAATTGATTCTGGGAGATAAAGTTGATCCAGTAAGAACTCGGTCATCCTTCAGACATTCCGAAGAAACCCTTCCGGGTCTAGTGTCTCTGATAGAGCCAACAACAATTGATGAAGCTCTCAAGGAAAATGAGTGGATTCTGGCCATGCAAGAAGAACTGAATCAATTCACCAGAAATGACGTCTGGGATCTTGTTCAGAAACCCAAAGGTGTCCACGTTATTGGAACTAAATGGGTGTTCAGAAACAAGTTAGATGAGAAAGGTGAGGTCAAAAAAAACAAAGCATGACTGGTTGCACAAGGTTATAGTCAACAAGAAGGGATAGACTATACATAAACTTTTGCACCAGTTGCCAGGTTAGAATCTATTCGCATTTTAATCTCTTTTGTTGTAAATCATGACATCACTTTATATCAGATGGATGTAAAGAGTGCATTTTTAAATGGATATATTTCTGAAGAAGTGTATGTACACCAACCTCCTGGTTTTGAGAGTTCTGAAAACTCAGATTGTGTTTTCAAACTTAAAAAATCATTATATGGTATGAAACAGGCTCCCAGAGCTTGGTATGAAAGGCTAAGTAACTTTTTTTTGGAAAATGACTTCACCAAAGGAAAAGTGGATACAACACTCTTTTGTAAAACCTTTAAAAATGACATTCAGATCGTTCAAATCTATGTTGATGATATTATATTTGGTTCTGCTAACCTTTCCTTGTGCAAGGAATTTTCTAAGTTAATGCAGGCTGAATTTGAAATGAGTCTGATGGGAGAACTCAGATTCTTTCTGGGAATTCAAATTGATCAAAGATCAGAAGGAACGTACATTCATCGGAGCAAGTATGCAAAATAACTTCTGAAGAAATTCAACATGTCAGAAAGTAAACCTGCTAAGACTCTTATGCATCCGACATGCATTCTGGAGAAAGAAGAAGTAAGTAAAAAGGTTTGTCAGAAGCTATATCATGCTATGATAGGATCTCTTATGTATTTGACAGCCTCTCGTCTAGATATTCTATTCAGCGTATATCTTTGTGCTCGTTTCCAATCAGATCCAAGGGAAACTCACTTAACTGTCGTTAAGAGAATCCTAAGGTATCTTAAAGGAACAACTAACCATGGCTTGATGTATAAGAAAACATCAGAGTACAAGTTTTCTGGTTATTGTGATGAAGATTATGCTGGAGACAAATTGAAAAGAAAGAGTAATTCTGGAAACTGTAAGTTTCAGGGAAGTAACCTCGTCTCATGGGCAAGCAAGAGACAATCAACAATTGCTCTCACCACTGCAGAAGCAGAATACATATCAACATCTATGTGCAGTACTCAGATACTCTGGATGAAGAATCAACTTGAAGATTATCGGATACACGAGTGTAACATTCCTGTCTTCTGTGATAATACTTTTGCCATTTATTTATCTAAGAATCCTATTCTACATTCTAGGGAAAAACATATTGAAATATGTTAGACGGTGTGGCTAGTGATCGAGAGGGGGGGGGGGGTGAATAGATCACCTCCTTGAAACTCAAGGATTTAAAAATACTTATCAGAGTTTTTGAAAGTTAGCGGAAAATTACGATCCCGAATCGACTTCCGTCTATTCTGGACCAGCTACTAGAAAACCGGACATACGAATTAATGCTAGATTTATATTAGGATGACAAAGATTTATTAAAACCAGATTAGGATCGAATCAAATGCACTTATTATACAAATACTATTTCCAATGAACAAAAACTCAGCTGACAGTTTTGTCAAACACTTGGCGTGTGAGTGTTCAATGATTAACAATAATGGTGATTTGATAAAAGTTTTCTTACCACTATTGTATCATAAAACGTTAAGACACAATACACCAAATGAATCACAAAATTGTTGAAAACGTAAAGAGAAATAAGGACAGAATACAATACGCAGAGATTTGGTAAGGACGTTCCCCACTTTCGTCCTCGCGTGTGGGTACGTCTCCCTCTCAATTTCAAACTGAAATTGAGACCTGTTATATCAATAATGCTGAATTCGTTATTTACAAGGTTACAATACAAAGCCAGAAATCTAAACCCCAAGATCTTTCTCTTGTATGAACCTTCACTTGATCTGAGCTTAATCAAGAATTTCCCCTGCAAGAATTACAAACAATTCACCGGTTCCACGACCTGTTTGCGAAATTACCAAATTTCCAAACCCTACGCTGCGGCTGAATATGTTCTGCAAACGTGACTAACAAACCCTCAAGAACACATCAGTTCTTGAAGGACAAACCAGATGGTTTTTCCTCGAAACCCCCTTTGAATCTTCAACTCAGCTAGATCCTTGATCGTACCACTGAACGTTATCTCGATGATCCTTTAATCCGATGAACAAGAATGATTATGTGTTGATGTTCTTGAATCAAAGTGATTGAAAAGATGATGAAGATAAAGTATCTTTCAGGTCTCTAAAACTGCTCACAAAATTGATGCACACCAAACTTACTTTTGCTGTGATTACACAATTTTCACACTAACGAATTCCTACTTTCAACTGAACTGTCAAAACCTTCTTATATGTGAAACAGAAATGGTTAGAAAAAGAAACAGCTTTATGTATCGATACGAAACTCGTATGAGTCGATACATGGTAGTTATATAACATACATGAGTCGACACACAGATATATGCATCGATGCATACTGTAACTTTGTTTAATTTCAGAAAGTAAATTCAATCATGCATCGATACATAATACGAAAGGATCGATACATAGCATAATTTTCAGAAACATCAAAGAAGCATGTATCGATGCAAACTTCGTATGAATCGATACATGGCTTAACAACAAGGAAGCATGTATCGATGCAAAACTCGTATGGATCGATCCATACTGAAGCAAACACGTTTTTGTGATTTTAACAGAGGAATGTGTCGATGCAAGATAGACATGGATCGATACATACATAAGGAAAATTGTTTTTATGATTTCAATAAAGATATGTATCAATTGTGTTGTCTTTAAAGCATAGTATAGGTATAAAATCACATATATGTACCAACTAAACATGCATACTAATCTTATAACATGCACATCAAACACATAGGCATTTATATATGCATTTATCAGACAATTTGCTATCATACAAAACTTAAAAGATTGCTCACAAACTCCCCCTTTTTGATGATGGCAAATTTGCAAGATGTGTGATAGAACACTCCCCCTGAGTTTGTGCATGGCTGTCAACATCTTGTTTTCTTTCTTCTCCCCCTTTGTCAACATCAAAAAGAAGAAAAAGACAATCTGTGTAAAGAGTCACAAGGCTAGAATGATGTAGCACTAAACTGCAAAATTGATATTGAAGCTAACAATCACAAAGAAAGAAGCTTAACATAAAACAAACACTCACAAAGAATGACAAGGAAAGGGCAAAAATAACACAAGTAAACAGAAATAAAAGAAATAAGCATTGAACTGTATAACAAAGTGCTTAGAATTACATAAGAACTACCAAAACATACAAAGTTTGAACAATATAACAAAGAAACTTAAGCAACATGATTATGAAATGAAATGCAATGAAATGACATGATGATGGCTTAAAAAGGGTTATGGCCTCCACAGGACTCCTCATCAGCTCTATCAGGATCTCTGAAACTTGGTGGAGGCGGCGGAGGAGGCATCTCATCAGGATTATGGCCCATGAAACTATATTGCCTGAATCGGTTCTGAACTTCAGCGCTTCTGAACCTGTCCATGATACCAGGATTGGCACGGCAATCGTCCATAAAACTAGACATTTCATTGTAAAAAACTTGATGCCATTTAGCCAAGTCCATGTGCCAAGAATGCTGATTGTGATACATCTATATGTGCTCATCATGCCACTCACGATGCTCTTTATGCCACTCATTTTGTTGATTATGCCAAGCAAGCGCCTGTTCATGACGGGCTTGATTGGCAAGCTCCATTTGCTGAAACATTTGAGTCAAATACGCAGGAGTTGTTGAAGAAGAAGCAGCACCAGAGAACGGAGGAACAGTTGGACTTGGTTCATAATTTGTTGGAGACCACCTTTGTGGCACCCAATCACCCCAACCAGCATTAGCATTTGCTTTAGGCTGATTCTCGTCATTGACATCATTCCTTTCTTCATCCATTTGATCTTCAGTCACATAAACTTGTTCAGAAGGCACATCAAAATTATACACCCTTGTTTTGGATCCTCTTTCCAAAAAGTAAAAACATTTACGCTCCTTATCCCACCGGTATCCCATATGAGATAAAGTGGCGGTGTTGAACTCTTGAGCAGAAGTGGGAGATATAAGAGGTACTAAAGGTATGGCTATATTCCAGTATTTTATGATTCTCATAATCTGAGCAGCATATCCAAGTGTAATATTCTTCGAACTGTTACGCATAAGAAATATGCGTTTCACAAAATTGTTTGGCCAATTCAATGAAACCTTATTTTGAAGAAGGTACACAAGGTGAATATCTGGTCTATCCAACCTAGAATGACCACCGGATCTTGGACGCAAAATGTACGAGACAATCCAGTGAAGGATTCTAGGTATGCTTGTAATCATACCAGATATGAGTGGTTCATCCTCACCCAGAGGTCTGTCCAATTTTAAAATGGATGCAACATATTCCTTTATTTTAAAGTCAATATCAAAGCTCTGGTCATGTCAGTTCTTCATTCCAGGCACCCCAAAAGGGATTTGAAACACTTTGTCCCAATCAGCAGCTTTAAAAGTATAAGTTCTGGTTCCAATGGAACATTTGAACATATAACCTCTACCAGATTGTAGACCAGCATAAAAGATGCGAATAAAGTCCTCATGATAATCATCATTTATGCTCAAAAATGTACCAAGCTTTTGCACATTCAACAGATCAACAATATCGTTGAGATGCAGAGCGGAAGCATCAGTTTTATTAAAGACATGTGGTTTCATAACTAACCTTGTCTTGAAAAAGGTCTCAAACTCATCAGCAATGGCAGGATGAAGGAGAGTCAGCGCACTAGGAGGGATTTCTGGGGGTGGTGGAGACTGATGAGATGTATCAATAGGTTCCTTTCCTTTTCCTCTTCCTCTTTGTCTAGCAGGAATGGTTCTTGGAGGCATGGTGATGAATTGAAGAAGAGTTAAGATGAATGAGGGATAGGAGGTGAATTAGGGTTTAGGAGATGAAGATGTTTGAAGAGATTAGGGTTAGCCGCTTGGGTATGAGAGGAAGAAAGAGTCTAGAGTGAATGAATGAGACCTAAAAATTTGGCTGATGTGTCGATCCAGAACTGAATTAGCATGCATTTATTGTAAAACAATCAGTATGCATCGATACAAGGGGTTATGAATCAATTCATTTCACGAATTAATTGTTTTTAAAATGTCCTATGTGTCGACACAAAACACGGATGCATTGACACATACTGAAACAAGTTTAAAAAATGTGAAATAAAAAAAATATGAATCGACCCATAGCACGAATGCATCGACCGGAAACTAGAATGTATCGACACATGCCCTTGTTGCATCGATACATACTGATGCTAAACTAAGTTTTAACTAATTTTTGAATACCAGTTGAGTATAAAAACCTGTTAGCAGCTCTAAGTCAATGCAATATGAATTATGTCATGATAATTATGCTCAAGTATAATCCACAAATCAAACATTAATGTTCAAATAACATATGCAAAGGAATACATATAAACGATTTTAAAGAATTTGTTCAAACATACACAAATCACATAGTTCCAAAGAGATATAGAAAGGAATGATATTACCTCTGTTGATGTAACCTTATGAAGTACGAATGAGGTCTAAAAACAAATCTCAACAAACAAAGTGAGACATATATAAATAAGAACCAACATGCTTAAGACATCAATGAAGAGAGATCTAAAATCCCTAATTCACGACGAATGTTGAAGAACGGTTCCGTTGCTAATGGTTTAGTAAAAATGTCAGCAAGTTGGTTTTTAGTATCAACATGCCCAAATACAACGTCCTCTTTTTCAACATGATCGCGAAGAAAGTGATGCCTAATCTCTATGTGTTTAGTGCGTGAGTGTAAAACAGGATTCTTAGTAAGATTTATAGCACTTGTGTTATCACATTTTATTGGAATACGTTTGAGTTGAATATCGAAATCTTGTAGTTGTTGCTTCAGCCACAAAATCTGAGCGCAACAACTACCGGCTGCAATGTACTCAGCCTCAGCAGTTGACAATGCGACAGACACCTGCTTTTTGCTATGCCATCTTACCAAAGAGTTTGAAAATAAGTGACATGTACCACTAGTGCTTTTCCTATCTGATTTGCAGCCAGTAAAATCAGAATCGGAGTAACCTACTAGGCTACAATCGCTTCCTTTGGAATACCAGAGCCCATATTTAGATGTTCCATGAAGATATCTAAATATACGCTTAACAACTTTCAAGTGTGATTCCTTAGTATTTGATTGATATCGTGCACATATACAAACACTAAACATGATGTCAGGTTTAGATGCAGTAAGATACAAGAGAGACCCAATCATACCTCTATACCTTTTGACATCTACACTCTTACCGTGTTCATCTTTATCTAGATTCCCGTTGGTAGGCATAGGGGTGTCGATTGATTTTGAATCGTTCATTCCAAAGTGCTTGAGCAGCTCTCTGCAGTATTTTGTTTAACGCACAGTTGTACCCTCATCAAGCTGCTTTATTTGAAGACCGAGGAAGTAATTTAGCTCCCCCACAAGACTCATTTCAAATTCACCCTGCATAACCTTTGAAAACTCTTCGACCAGGTGTATGTTAGTTGAACCAAAAATTATATCGTCTACATAAACTTGAACTAAAAGAATGTGTTTTCCCTTGTGTTTAATGAAGAGAGTGGTATCCACTTTACCTCTTGAATATCCATGATCAAGTAGAAATTTGCTAAGTCTTTCATACCAAACCCGAGGGGCTTGCTTAAGACCGTACAAAGCTCATTTTAATTTGTAAACATAATCTGGATATTCAGCATTCTCAAAACCAGGAGGTTGTGAGACGTATACCTCTTCATTTAGGACACCGTTTAGAAATGCACTCTTTACGTCTATTTGGTAAAGCTTAAAATTCTTAGAACACGCATAAGCAAGCAAGAGACGTATAGCTTCAAGGCGAGCAACTGGAGCATAAGTTTCCTCATAATCTATGCCCTCCTCTTGGTTATACCCTTGTGCCACTAAACGTGCTTTATTCCTAGTTATCACTCCGTTTTCATCAAGCTTATTTCTAAAAACCCATTTAGTACCTATGATATGATGATCTCGCGGACGAGGAACAAGTTCCCAAATGTCATTTCTTTGAAATTGATTAAGCTCTTCTTGCATGGCCATTAGCCAAAATTAATCAATCAAGGCCTCTTTGGCATTTTTAGGTTCTACTTGAGAAACAAAAGCGAAGTGAGAACAGAAATTACTTATCCTAGAACGAGTCATTACTCCCTTTGAGATATCTCCCAAAATGTTGTCAATAGGATGGTCTTTTGAAGATCTCCAAGCTGTTGGAAGGTCATTCACTTCAGCTTGCCCTTCTTCCTTATCTTTTACATGACTGGTATCTTCCTCCTCCTCATTGTCTTCTGTTTTGGACTGATCAATTTCCGAAACAGCTTCTTTGAGTATGTCTTCTGTAGATACACCTGCGTCATCAAAAGAAATACCTTTTCCGACATTTTTCGGATAAGACTCATCAAAAGAAACATGGACAGATTCTTCAACAGAAAGTAAACGCTTATTATACACTCTATATGCTTTACTTGATTGTGAGTATCCAAGAAAGATACCTTCATCCGCTTTTGCATCAAACTTCCCAAGTTTTTCTTTACCATTATTCAAAACAAAACACTTACAACCGAATACGTGAAGATGTGACAAGTTTGACTTTCTTCCTTTTAGAAGCTCATAAGGGGTTTTATTTAAAATAGGACGAATTAAAATCCTGTTTAAAACATAACAGGCTGTACTAATTGCATCAGCCTAAAATTATTTTGGTAATCCACCCTCATTTAGCATTGTTCTTGCCAACTCCTCTAAAACGCGATTTTTGCGCTCCACAACGCCATTCTGTTGTGGAGTTCGAGGAGCTGAAAAGTTATGCTCAATACCATACTTATCACAATACTTATCAAAGAGGTGGTTTTGAAATTCACCTCCATGATTGCTTCGAATTGTAACTATTTTGGAGTTCATTTTATTTTGGGAGAGTTTTGCAAAACTCTTAAAAGCGGAAAAAGTTTCATCTTTGCTATGAAGGAATATAGTCCAAGTAAATCTAGAATAGTCATCAACGATTACGAAACCATAATAATTTCCACCTAGACTCTTTGTCCTAGAAGGTCCAAAGAGATCCATATGGAGAAGCTCAAGGGGTCGTGAAGTTGAAATTACATTTTTGGACTTAAAAGAGATCCTTGTTTGTTTTCCCATTTGGCACGCGTCACATAGGTGGTCTTTTGAAAATTTTATTTTTGGAAGACCGACTACTAGATCCTTGGATACAACCTTATTAAGCAAATCGAAATTAACATGCGCTAAACGTCTGTGCCAAAGCCAAGAATCATCATTCAAGGCAACTAGACACTTAGTGCTTGTTAAAGATACATCAAAAAGATCAAGCATATAGATATTGTTTACTCTTACACCCTTAAACACAATATTCTGTTCAGTATGTTCAATTATGCAGCAAGTTTTTGTGAAAGAAACCTTGTAACCCTTGTCGCACAATTGACTAATACTTAACAAATTGTGTTTAAGTCCCTCTACTAGATGGACATCAGAAATAGTAGTGGTAGAGGGATTACCTACACTACCTTTGCCAAGTATAGCTCCTTTGTTATTGTCTCCATAAGTAACATATCCCTTCTTCTTTGCTTTGAGGTCTATAAAAAGCGATATATCACCCGTCATGTGCCTTGAGCACCCGCTGTCTAGAAACCATCTTCTATCTACGGATGCAAGACACTCATCCTACAATATCAAAAGAGAGAAATAGGTACCCAATTTTCATTGGGTCCATGTGGGTAAGTGGTAACATGGTTGCCTTTAGGCTTCCATTGATAAATGCCTTTAGGAACAAGAAATCTCCTAAACTTGCATTTTTCAATGGTATGACCAGCACGACAACAATAATGACATAAGCCATGATGATGTATTTGTTTATGTTTGTTCATTAAATCCTTTGGAATAAAAGAGTATTTTGCATATGGTGGATTTAATGACTTCTTAAACAACCTAGAATCAACGGCATAAGTAACCTTGGGTTGTAAAGCTTTTCCCAATTTGACTTTAAGAGTGTTAACCTCTTGTTGCCAAATATGACAAACTTCACAATACCTAATTTTACTACATCCGTTAATATTGATATCTTTTGAATTTTCTGCAATACTAGCTTTCAAACTTTCTAAATCTTTTTCAACTTTGTATACTTTACCTTCCAAGAATGAAAAAATTTGTTTATCGAAAGATAATCTTTTAAAAGCATCTACAGCTTCGTTATGCAGTTTTTCAAAAGCTATTTTCAGTTCAAAAAAAGACATAGAAGAAAAATTACTATAGTAGGCTTGTCTTACTTTCTTATCGTTGATCTTCTTCTTGTGGTGGGACTGATTTTTGGTGTGAGCCATAAAACACAGATTTGTTGTCTCATCACTATCATTTGAACTTTGTGAGCTTGATGAATCACTATCACTTTCCCACGCAATATAAGCTCTTCTTTGTTTATTGAAACTTTTTGGTGAAGCTTTTCCTTTATCCTTTTTCCTCATAGGACATTCTGTCTTATAATGTCCAGATTTACCACAATTAAAGCAAGATCCTTTTACTCTATGCTTCTTATTCTCTTCCTGTTTTGACTCTATAGATTGTCTTCGGAACTTAATGAGATTTTTGTCAGAATGCTTGATTCCATTCTTTTGAATGAATCTATTATATCTCTTAACAAAAAGTCCCATTTCCTCATCACCCGAATCTTCGTCACTACTTGAATCATTGTCACTTTGCACTTTTTGTGAGGACTTTGAGCTAGAGGCCACAAGAGCTATTGGCTTCTTCTCACTCTCTTTGTTTTTATTCTTTTCCTTTTTACTCTTGTTCTCAAATATTTCAAGACTTTCCAGTTCTTGCTGATGTTCTTCCAGCTTGCCAAATAAAGTTGTAATCGTAAGCGTCGTGAGGTCGTTGGCTTCCTTAATAGCTGTTACTTTAGGTTGCCATTCCCTGCTAAGACATCTCAGAATTTTATTAGTGGCTATTTCATTGGAGACAGATTTTCTAAGTG
Source organism: Lathyrus tuberosus (assembly GCA_022829125.1). Lineage (NCBI taxonomy): Eukaryota > Viridiplantae > Streptophyta > Magnoliopsida > Fabales > Fabaceae > Lathyrus > Lathyrus tuberosus. The sequence continues at coordinate 971,548 of JALAZF010000236.1, read as the reverse complement.
CATTCAAACAATTGATGAGATGAACGAATCTCTTTTGCATGTCAGAGATAGATTTTCCTTGTTTCATGCGAAAGAGCTCAAACTCTTGATTAAGTGTGTTAATACGGGACTGTTTAACTTCAGTAGTACCCTTATGGGCAATTTCAAAAGCATCCCACATTTCTTTAGCTGTCGTGCAATGGGATACCCGATAATACTCATCAGCACCAAGTGCTGAAATTAGCATATTTCGAGCTCTCCAATCACACGACCACTTTTTCTCATCTTTCTCATCGTAATCCTCTTCTGGTTTAGGAACTATGGCGCCAGCCTCATTTCTCATAGTAATTTGAAAAGGACCATTTTGAATGGCAGACCACACATTCCTATCCACAGAATTTATATGAACTCGCATGCAGTCTTTCCAGTAGCCATAATTTTCACCGTTGAAAACAGGCGCTCTATTGTACGCCCCCTTTGGTTCAGAATCCATATCGTTACAAGCAGCCACAAAGCACCAGCGAACCGGCGCTCTGATACCCCTTGTTAGACGGTATGGCTAGTGATCGAGAGGGGGGTGAATAGATCACCTCCTTGAAACTCAAGGATTTAAAAATACTTATCTGAGTTTTTGAAAGTTAGCGGAAAATTACGATCCCGAATCGACTTCCGTCTATTCTGGACCAGCTACTAGAAAACCGGACATACGAATTAATGCTGGATTTATATTAGGATGACAAAGATTTATTAACACCAGATTAGGATCGAATCAAATGCACTTATCATACAAATACTATTTCCAATGAACAAAAACTCAGCTGACAGTTTTGTCAAACACTTGGCGTGTGAGTGTTCAATGATTAACAATAATGGTGATTTGATAAAAGTTTTCTTACCACTATTGTATCATAAAACTTTAAGACACAATACACCAAATGAATCACAAAATTGTTGAAAACGTAAAGAGAAATAAGGACATAATACAATACGCAGAGATTTGGTAAGGAAGTTCCCCACTTTCGTCCTCGCGTGTGGGTACGTCTCCCTCTCAATTTCAAACTGAAATTGAGACCTGTTATATCAATAATGTTGAATTCGTTGTTTACAAGGTTACAATACAAAGCCAGAAATCTAAACCCCGAGATCTTTCTCTTGTATGAACCTTCACTTGATCTGAGCTTAATCAAGAATTTCCCCTGCAAGAATTACAAACAATTCACCGGTTCCACGACCTGTTTGCGAAATTACCAAATTTCCAAACCCTACGTTGCGGCTGAATATGTTCTGCAAACGTGACTAACAAACCCTCAAGAACACATCAGTTCTTGAAGGACAAACCAGATGGTTTTTCCTCGAAACCCCATTTGAATCTTCAACTCAGCTAGATCCTTGATCGTACCACTGAACGTTATCTCGATGATCCTTTAATCCGATGAACAAGAATGATTATGTGTTGATGTTCTTGAATTAAAGTGATTGAGAAGATGATGAAGATAAAGTATCTTTCAGGTCTCTAAAACTGCTCACAAAATTGATGCACACCAAACTTACTTTTGCTGTGATTACACAATTTTCACACTAACGAATTCCTACTTTCAACTGAACTGTCAAAACCTTCTTATATGTGAAACAGAAATGGTTAGAAAAAGAAACAGCTTTATGTATCGATACGAAACTCGTATGAGTCGATACATGGTAGTTCTATAACATACATGAGTCGACACACAGATATATGCATCGATGCATACTGTAACTTTGTTTAATTTCAGAAAGTAAATTCAATCATGCATCGATACATAATACAAATGGATCGATACATAGCATAATTTTTAGAAACATCAAAGAAGCATGTATCGATGCAAACTTCGTATGAATCGATACATGGCTTAACAACAAGGAAGCATGTATCGATGCAAAACTCGTATGGATCGATCCATACTGAAGCAAACACGTTTTTGTGATTTTAACAGAGGAATGTGTCAATGCAAGACAGACATGGATCGATACATACATAAGGAAAATTGTTTTTATGATTTCAATAAAGATATGTATCAATTGTGTTGTCTTTAAAGCATAGTATAGGTATAAAATCACATATATGTACCAACTAAACATGCATACTAATCTTATAACATGCACATCAAACACATAGGCATTTATATATGCATTTATCACACAATTTGCTATCATACAAAACTTAAAAGATTGCTCACAAAATAAAACATCATTCTGGAAAACTTATTTATCAAACCTTGTCCAGAATAAGATGATAATATTTTAATATGGCAGGCTACCAAAACGTCTGATATAAGATTCTGATGACTAAGCAAAGTGTGTTAACTATTTGTTTATTGACTTTCTGATTCATGATAAACGGCTATGATTATTTGTGACACGCATCCAAAATCAAATCATATCTACTGTTGAAGAGACACCTCGAGCATTGTGATTTCGTGAGACTAGGTTTCAAGTAATTATTTCCTATTACTCCTTAATATCTCTAATCATGTTTAACACATTAGATTTGAAAATTTACTTGATAACTGTTTGAATCCTTTCGTCTTCCTTCCTCATTAGGCATTCATAAAAGATGCATGTAAGACAAAGATTTCTTGGAACTAAACACTTGTCTTCCTTTCTTTATTCTTTGTCAGAATATGCCCTCTCATTTTTTAGTATACATTTATTTGTATTTATTGACTGATGTCATAATATGAATAACGTATACTGATCTGTGATCTTTTGGAGATTGATACACTCCTTCATCATTCCTTGTTCTCGCTTGTATCCCTTGTATTGGAAATGATGAATTTCTCGTCTCAATTCATCTAGTATTTATTGCTATTTATTTCTATCACTCTTTGTTCTCTTTATATACCACACTTCTCATCATAATTATTCATCAGTTTCTACTTGTTGTTCACTCATATCCTTCTTGATTTCACTATGTCTTCTAAAACCATCAAGGGAGAAATCTCTGATTTGGATCTCTTGAAAGAATGCTCAATCGATTTCAACGATCTTATTGGCAATGGTCATACCAACATTCTCTCAGACATCATCTACCAAAACTGGGATAAATACCTTGAAATTCTAAATGGACCTATCTATTCAGCTCTTGTAAAAGATTTCTGGGCCAATGCTCGCATCCTTGCATATGAGTCCGATACTTGTTGCATTATGTCTATGGTTTATGGTTTTCCCATCATGATTAACTCCTCAATCATCTCTCAAGCTATTGAATGCAAAGAAGATGGTGAATGTATTGAATACTACAGAGGAAATAACTGGTTTGCTAAACACATTCACATCATCTATCTTCAAGAAGGACCTACTGACAGTCCCTCTTCTCTCACTCTTGAGGCTAAAATATGGTACCAAATCATGGGAACGAATCTTAGACCCAGGGAAAAGGGAACAGGAAGGCTCTCTGTAATGGATAAGCTCTTCATTTTCTTAATCTCCAAGCTTAAGATTAATCTGACCCAATCCATATTCAACTTCTTGAAAGGAGAAATTCTTTCGTCGAGAGAAGAGTTATCATTTTAGCTTCCTTACAGTAGAGTTATTTCTCACATTCTTGATCTTCAAGGAGTTGTTTCTCACTTAAAACAAATCGGAATGAGTGAGAAACTTGTTACTGAATGGTGTTCTCCTATGAACTACTCTGAAACCATCATCAGGGAATAAGATAGCTGGTTGGCGTGTATTTCATCACTGTCGGTCTCTTGGTTGCTGGTTGCTTGGTCTTTCTTTCGTTTATCATTGCTTTTCTTGTTTGTTTTTATGTTTTGTAATTCTGTTCCTGTACTGCACTCTGGCGCTTTGTTGTTTTATCAATGAAGTATTTTCCTTATTTGCATTTATCTGGTCTTACTGCATTCCATTATGATTACCATAAAAAGGGAAGAAAAGGACTAAAATTAACTTATCTAAATTCTTTCAAATCAAAATGCTTTAGTTAAATCTTGATTACCCTTTTTTATTATGACAAAAAGGGGGAGTATTAATATCGAAAAGTTATTTTGATAAATATCTTGTCTCTAATCATAGCTCTAACATTCTAACACCTTAAAATGTCATATCTTTTTGGAATGTTTTTCAGGAAAAATTATTATATTGGTAAAATGACTCTGATATCAATCAGGCTCTGATTTAGTTAATCAAGCTCTGTTATCGGAATGCATCACCACTATAATCAAGTTCTGATACTGTGGATCTATCTAAGATCTCTGCAATCAGGCTCTATATCCCAAATCTTATAAGATTTTGTTAAGTCTTAGATTCAGGGGGAGCTTGACAAAGGGTAGTTTACTTTAAACTTATCTGAGTCAATTCTAATTATCTTCGTACAAAATCATGTTATCAAAATACATTGTTTTGTCATTATCAAAAAGGGGGAGATTGTTAGAACAAGATTTGGTTTTGCAAGATATCTCTTTGTTTTGATAATAACAAAGTTGTATTTGTGTGAGAACAATTTTGGTACTCTAACGTGTATTTTATTAAGAATTAACAAACAGGTGCTGACTCTAATAAAGATAGCTCTGACTCTGATAGAGATCATGTGCTACGTCACTCTGAAATTCTAAATGGTCTCTTCTGCGTCAAGAAGCAAGATTGCTTCTGATTTACTGTGCTTCAGAAAGACTCTAAGAAGACACTATGTTGCTGCGGCAATGTTCTCTTGGATTCTGGCTCCGAATTTAACTCTGATACTTATCTTCTGAAGACTAAGTTCTGAAGACTCTGAAGACAAGGTTCTGATGAACAACGTTCTAAAGACTCTGAAGACTTAAGTTTCTAAAGACCAAGTTCTGAAGACTTTGAAGACAAGGTTCTGTTGAATAAGTTCTGAAGACTCTGAAGACTTATGTTTCTGATAACCAAGGGTTCTGAAGAAGGAGTGCTGAAGACACTGAAGACGTGGTTCTGCTGAGCAAGTTCTGAACATTCCAAAGACTCAAGACTCTGAAGACCCAATGATTCATTCTTCTGATCATGCTTCAATCATATCAACACAGAAGCCTCTGATGAACAGAAGAAGATGAAACGTTTGCGTGGGAAAATAGTACATAGTACATGTCAAACATGTTCTTTTTCACTACCATTCCACTACCCTTATTTGGTGGTACAAAGGACAATTTTAGTGTACGATTTTCATCCTACCATAACGACATTATTTCAAGTCACCAGTATTTTTCTGATATTACTGATCTGCCCTTCAACGAATCTTTTTCTGGCTATATAAAGACTTGATCATTCAATGAATCAAGTGTAACACTAAGTGTGAAAAAGGAGAAATATTTAAAACACTAATTCATACGAAGAAAGAACTCAAGAAATAGAGAAATACATGAGTGAACAGTAAAGCACCACAATACAAAGAAGAAGATTGTTCTTACTGTTTAGATTCTCTCTAAGTTAGATTGAGCTAGAAATAGTGTTTATATCAGCTTATGTAAGAAGCATTTCATTGTAAACATTTTATTTGATCAAACAGTTGTTTGAATTCCTTAAGGGACCAGTTGGGTCAGAAGCCTTAAGAAGAGACGGTTAGTCTGTGTATTATTAGTCACCAGCAGTTGCTAGTGCAGTTTTAATCAGTTTGGTTACAGTGGATTAAGTCCTTGTGTATAATGCGAAATCACCTTGGCGGGTGGACTAGATTAACTTGATAGTTTTCAAGTGAACCAGGATATATCGTGTGTCTTTCTCTATTGTTAGTCTATTTGTGATCTTTGTTTGAGTTTCACAAAAAGCTTTCATTTTGAAAACCCAATTCAAACCCCCCTTTCTTGTGTTTTTCTCACACCTTCAATGTTTGCCTTTCTTAAGTCAATGGACAACAAGTCTTAGAAAGTACTCATAAAAGGATGGACTCCTCTAAAGATCATAACTGAAGATAAAACTAAAGCAGGGAATCTTGAAAAAGGATTGGACAATGGATGAAGACGAAGAAGCACTTGGAAAATCACGGGCCCTCAATTCCATTTACAATGCAATAGACAAGAATATTCTCAAAATCATTAACACTTCCACCAGTACTAAAGAAGCTTGAGAGACTATAAAAATTCCTCATGAAGGTATATCCAATGTTCGTATGTTAAGACTTCAACTTCTCTCAACAAATTTTGAAAATATAAATATGAAAGAAGACGAAATCATTTTTGAATTCAATATCTAAATTCGAGACATTGCTAACAACTCTTTTTCACTTGGTGAAAAGATGTGTGAAGAAAAGCTGGTAAGAAAAATCCCTATATCTCTTTTAAAGATGTTTAATATGAAATTCACATGTAACGAAGAAGCCCAAGATGTATCTAAAATGAAAGTTGATGAGCTAATTAGATCTCTTTGAAATGGAAATTGATGATAAATCACAAAAAAAAGAGTAAATGTGTGGCTTTCAAAGCAAATGTTGAAGAAGGTCATGACCACTTAGAAGGTGGTGCTATTCAAAACCTAACTAAATCCATTACCCTTCTAGATAAGAGGTTTAGCAAGGTCATGAGAAGACTTGAGGGAACATTGAGGATCAATTTCACCACAAATTTAAAAGGCAACTAGCATCAAAAATCCAAATGTGTCAACTTTCAGTGTAAAAGGAAATGATGGAGAAAAAAATAATGTCAAGAGAATCTAGTTCCATGAATGTGAAGACTTTAGACATATTCACGATGAATGTACTAACTTTCCTAGAAATCATAAAAATGAGATACAATGCCCCCTTTTATGATGGAGTCGGATGTGGAACGTGAATTTGAGCTAGCCAATAGTTTGGTTGCATTCACAACTCACAAAAGATTAATTTCAGATGTGCATGTTGATGATGACATAAGTGATGACGACTTGTTTGATGATGATTTTACAGAAGCATGTAAGATTTTGTATCTTAAATTGAATGATGAATGAAAAGTTGATAAGAAGCGAAAAAAAAGAAAATTGAAGTTCTACTTCAAGGAAAAGCTCGTCTCATGGCTACTATCTCATAATTGAAGGAAGAAGTCGACCATCTTAATTCCAAACTTAATGGAATGACTAAATTTGTTCATGTATTGGATTCTAGAGCTGAAACCTATGAGGAAATTCTACGGGTGGGCAAAAAGTCTCGATACATGAAAGGAATTGGATACACTTATGAGTCATCCAACTTAAAAAAACATGTTTGTTTCCTCTGCCAAGAAAACTGAGTTCATAATATATGACTATAAGTTTCAACATCCTGTTAATCGCAACCATCATGTGAATGTTTATGCTAGAGTATCTTAGGTATGTCACTACCATAGTTGCACTACTACAAAAAAAAAACATATCTTACCTCGGTTGAAAATAGGGTTTTAGGTCAAATTCATAGGCAAGGTAACGAAGAGGGTCATTCAAAGTTGCCATTTTTCCCATCGGTTTTGGGTACACTAAGGGATAAATTGTGCTTCTCCTGGGTTCAAACCGCAACACCATTAATTTAGTATTTTATTAAAAATACTCAACTTTTCCTGTCGGTTTTATGAATACCTAAGGTGAAAGATATATATATATATATATATATATATATATATATATATATATATATATATATATATATATATATATTATTGATAAACACTTTTTGGTTAATCTCCCTGAGGCCAGTCAGGTGAGATTATAAACGTACTGTATTTAGGGTGATATTTGTGGTATGTTCCCTTCTCCCTCATCGGGAAGCCTTTTTATACTCATCTTCAATCTCAAATTTCATTAAGAAGTGTCTCCTCAAATTCTATGTTAAATGATAGCCATAACGTCTTCCGCTCTCATTGCTATCATGTAACATCTTCTTGATCATTTTCTGTAATTCTCATGAGACCTTGGAGCTACCCCATAACCGTTACACTGATCTATACATGTCGTCTACGAACATGTCTCTAAAAACCATAAAGCATGGGTCTCGACTTGCTTTATCTATGACAACTCGACACTTGTCATTCTCTATAAGTACTCGATTTACTACCTCTTCATACTCATCCTTAATGACTTATAACTCGACTTCGGGAATTTCAAGATGTACATAAGCCCCATGATCAAAAAGTCCAACGGGGTGAAATGTTTGGACAGAGAGTCCTGGAATTCTTCCCTCGTTGAATTGAGACCTATTTCCATCCAACAATCACCTTTATGGTCCGTTAATGTGTGATAGTGGATTTTTAAATATTAATAATGACGATCATTTTGTCATACTTCTTCTTTCTATGTCATGATGACTTTTATGGGGAAGCCAATCGCTATCATGAACCTAGTTTGATAGAGGTTCCTGACCATTATAAAACACATTCCCATAAAAACCTTACCTCCTTTATTCCTTTGTTCATCATTTGTGACTCTTGCCCCTTTTCTTCAAGATTTGTTGACCAATTTTTTGCGTTTTCTGCCAATTACTTCGCAAGCACAAGTCTCATATATTAATTATTTTCCCTTCTTACTCTTATTTAATTCTTTTATAATGGTTATAATACGTGAGTGTGATGATTCAGGTAACATAGTAATTCCCCTTAATTCCCAAGAGAGAAGAAAGCTCTAGGATGAATGTATGAAAAACTGTGAGGGGCATCTGAGGGCATTTTTATGGAGATGGCAGGGACTTTTATTGACAAAGAAGTCCTAATATATGACCACAAAATACTTACTAAAAAATATATTTCAAAAATCTGATCTAATAGAAAGATTTCTTCAAGTGGGAATGAAGAAGATGTTATACTAGAACCCTATGTGGTTGGTGAAAGAGTTTGCATCACTCGATCAAGGGGAGTATCATACAAATATTTTTATTTCTATTCAGGGGTAATCAAAGATTTTAAGATCCGTATTTCTTTTAATAATTTTGAATCCAATCTCCTTAAAACCTTAAACACCACCCTTTCTCAGTTGCACCAAAATGGATGGGATTTTGTTAAAGCTTTTGAACTCGTCTATGAGGCAGTGAACATACTTCCTACTTTAAGTTTGTTCTTCCCTTTCTTTGAGACGAAAGAAGTAGACAAAGGAGGTTGGGTTTCCCTTAGTGGAATCCCAGGGAAAAGTTTCCTCCATGCCTACACCACAAACTACAAAGGTTTCAAGGATAAGTATCTTCAAGGAAAATGTGGGAAAAGATGTCCTCAAGTTATGCATGCATTGGATGGGGATCATCGCTTCCAGATCTATTAGACGGATAATCCGTTTTTGGTGTCCGACTTTGATTATAACAATATAAAAGCTCTGGAAGTCCGAGCTTTAGCTATTCTAGATGCCTTCCGGTTGGCCGATGATCCTAAACAAATCTCTAATTTCTTGGGTAATTCTTATATGTCTCTTGTTAAACTCTAGCGTTCTCTTTATTTTATCCTCTCTAATCTTAGCTTTTCATTCATTTTTCAGCCGAAATGAAGAACTTAAGTTGACGGAATAAAAGAATATAATTGGTGAAGCGAGTGCGAGATGGGGAGAATAATCTTCCTCCAAGACCGACTTGTCTGGCATCGAGACCCGGGTGCGAGTGCAGCTTTCCATTATATGTATTTTGTATGATGTCAAAACTAGGATACTTTAGCATTTATGTACATTGGATGGTATCCTTAGAGTCTAGTTATGCATTTTAGCATTAGGAATCTTAGAAACATGTTGGAAAAGCTTTATAAAAGGTTCATGCATCAAAGAAAAAGTTCCATGCCTCAAAAACTGATTTTCATGTGAAAAACAGTTATGTGTCGACACATACGCTATATAGGTCGACACATAGAAAGAAATTTTCTCTACAAGTTAACTCATTTGTTCTTCAGGTCTGCTCATGTACTGCATTTTTAAAGCTTGTAGGCTCTGTTGGATGTGCCGCCTCTACAGGTCGACACATGCATTGTATGTGCCGACACATGACTTACATAGATTGACACATACATTAAAAATCTTAAAAATTTGCATTGTTTTCTATTCTTTTTGCTTCATATTTGGTCTCATATATATACCTGTTACATGCATCATTTCTTTTCAATGATTTTGAGAAAATCATAAACGAAACCTGAAACATACAAAGAGTCTTCTTCATCTTCAACCTTGATTTGATGCATACACACAGATAAAGTACACATAATCATTTATTGTATGGGTGTCATCTAGAATCAAGTTGATAACGTCCAATTTAGGTTGGTGAACTGTAAATTGAGTTGGGATCTTTGGGGGGGGGGGGGGGGGGGTTTAACAAGAAAACCAAGGTAGGGTTTTCCTTCAAGTTCAATTGGGGATTTGAAGGTTTTGGAAAATATTACGCATATTTTGATTCGATTGAGTTGAGGCTTTGAAGAATGGGGGTTTCTTACAAAGGAGTAGTGTGACACGGTGAATCAAATTGATATTGTTGGGTGACTTGATCAAGATCAGATCAAGGGAAGAGAAAGTGTTAGGATCAACATCAAACATAGGGTTAGTATGGTTGCATTTCTACATTTCTCTTGTAAACAACATTTGCAAAGTAAGGATAATTTCACTATCTCAATTCAAGTTCAAATTCAGGGCAGACATACCCATAGTGAGGCCGATTGAGGAACTGGCTAAACAAATCTTTGTGTATTCTCTCTCTCTCTCTCTCTCTCTCTCTCTCTCTCTCTCTCATACGCACACACACACACACACACACACACACACATACACACACACACACTTTTATATTTCATTTGCAAATTGTTGAGTTCATCAATTGTGCGATAAGTACGTTTGGTTCATTCTTTTTAAAACCAATTGAAAAAATGTTTGTTGAGTTAATCACAAACCTTTAGATTGGGGTTGGATTTTAAGATCAACAAAACTATACAAATTTCCAAATAAAATTGATTGCACACAAGGTGTTCGATAATTTGTCTCAATAGTATTTTTGTGTGATTTATCATTGGAAATAGCATTGCTTGTTGAGTAGCTTTCAAGTGATTGTGATTAAAGCATAATGATTGATTTGTTTATAATTATCATCGATTAGTTTTCATATACACATATCTAAGCTTTTTTATAGCGGTTCAGTTTAGACAAATTGATTCGAGTCACTTCCCCTAGCCATTGTTTTTTGAAAACAGTTTTTGTACATCAATTTTTTTACTTTGGATCTATTCACCCCCTCTAGATAAGTCGCCTTCGTTTAACAAGTGGTTTCAGAGCTCCGATTAATTTGGTGCTTCAATATTCGCTTATTAGAAAATGGCTACCGAACCTAAAAGGGTGTACAATAGAGCGCCCATCTTTATCGATGAAAACCATGACTATTAGAAAGCTTGTATGTGTATCCATATCAACTCGGTTGATAATGGTGTATAGGATGCCATCATCATTGGTCCTAATCAAATTATAGTGACCAATGTTGAAGGTGTCGTCATACCAAAACCGGAAGCACAATGGAATGATAATGATAGGAGATTGTAGTCACATGATTGGAAGGCAAAAAATATTCTTATATCCACACTTATTGTAGATGAATATTATCATGTCTCTCATTGTGAAACCGCCAAAGCTATGTAGGACGTATTAGAAGTTTCCCATGAGGGAACTAATGAGGTCAAACAGACTAGGATCAATACGTTAAATCAAGAGTTTAAACTATTTTGCATGAAGCATGGTGAAACCATTGCTGACATGCAAAAGAGGTTCATACATCTTATAAATCATTTGAAGGCTCTAGGTAATCCTATCTCCAAAGATATTGCTACTAATAAAGTTTTGAGGTATCTTAATAGAGAATGACAACCCAAGGTCACAGCGATCAAAGAAGCAAATGATCTTAAAACACTTGATCTCACAATTTTATTTGGCAAGCACTACTACAAAACGCGCAAACAACAACGCCCAAGTCACCACGGTTCTTCCAAAAACCGTGGTGATATCTCTAAACTCAGGCGCTAACTTTATATTATATTTTTTAATTTAAATTTTATAGGGTATAATAATGGTTGTAAGTATAACCGATATGATTGAGTCAATCTTTCATGGGTTCGAACCTCAGTTGTGGCAAAAAAAAATTTCATTTAACGTTAAGGCACTCCTTTCCTTTTTATTTATTTTTAAATAAGGGATATCACTACAGTTATTATGGGTAACCGTCGTGATATAGTTTGCTATTATTTTAAAATATAAAATATAATTACAGTTATATTTTTAAACCGTAATGAAAAGTGATATTTTTTAATATATTAACGAAACTATTTGTTGCCCAGTTCATAACAACCGTTTCTCTCTAAAGAAAACCCTAACACAGCCCTCTCCTCTCATGAATCTTAACCAATACTATTACAAGTGAATGAAGAAAAGAAGCTTAAAGGATATCTGACGGTAGTAACGTCCGGCGCAAACTCCTACGGCGGCGAAGATGGTATGTTCTCCTGTTCTCTTCTTTCTACTCTTCTTCTGGATGCTGTTGATGTTTAGAATTTAGGATTATTGTTTTAGGGTTTGGTTTTAGGATACTGTGGAAAACATTATGTTATTGATGTTTTATGGTTAAGTTTGATTTTTGTTGTGTTTCCTTACAGATACATGGTGATGATGGTGGTAGCAAGCGTATAGTATGGTGATGGTCATATGGTTTTTATTGCCATGGAAAAAAATATGAGAAGTATGAAGTTATTGTATAAACTTCATCCACCTTATATTTTTTCTTCATGGTATCACAAACTAGATGAACTTAATATATCTTGATTTGTTACAGTTCCGCGATTATTTTCAATAAGAGGTGCGTTATTTACTCAATGTATCTTGATTTGTTACAATCCCACTTGGGATTTTGTTGCTTAAATAATGTATATTTTTATTTTATTGTGTTGCATTGATTTCTTGTATGTTATTGTTGACAAATGTTCTCAAAACAAGAACAAAACATTGCTAAGTCACAAGATATTGTGACTTAGCAATGTTTTGTTCCTTAAATTCTTATACAGGTTGACAAGTTTAGTTTATTATATACTATGTATATTATTTGTTTCACTAACCTTTTAATGAAAATGCAATCATTTATATTGACATAGAAACGTATATTCAAAAAATTAAGATGTATTTGAAAACCAACTTATATCAATCAATGTTTTTCGAATCGCATTTGTGTCATTCAGCACATTTTATGTTCCTTAACACATAATATATGGTTCAATGGTCTGTTTGCTTCAATTCATCGATATCTACATTCGCGATGATAAGCGACAATGATGAGATAAACTATAATAAAAGATATCGAAGCATTGAAGGAATCCAACCATTGAACTGTATATGTGTTAAAGAACATAAAATATGCAAAATGAGACGGATTCAATTTGGAAAACATTGGTGTGTTTAAGTTGGTTTTCAAGAATAGTTTAATTTTCAGATTATATATTTCTTTGCCAATTTTAATGGTTGTATTCCTTTAAATAGGTGTATGATAAACCAGGCAATATAAGTTGGTATATAATAAATTATGGGTACTTTCCACAACGGTTTTCTACATTAACCGTGATCTAATGTAATTTATTCGTTGTTGCTAGGTTTCGAACCCAGTACCTTATGTATCACAGCGGTTGTTAAGCATAACCATTGTGATATACCACACGCTTTTTAGAATACAATAATGGTCCCAGGGCCGTGATTATAAATAGTGCATTTACCACAACACTCTACATAACAACGCCTTGATTTGCGTTATTATATATATTTTTCAACCATTATTAAAGGGGTTTTCCATAGTAGTGAAGCTAGAGGAACATGAGAAAGAACTCACTTGCTTGGAAAAACATGAGAAAAAGTATGAGAAGAAGATGAAGAAGGAGAAAGGTAGAGACAAGGAGGAAGAAAAGAAATATATTGCTCTAAAGGCTTCAAGTTCAAAGTCCTCAACCAATGAATAACGTGATTGTGAAAAAGTGATGTCGAGAATTTGGATGACGAAGATATGGGAATTTTTGTGAAAAGATTCAACAAGTACATAAAAATAAATGGTGTAAAGTTCTCCGACAAAAACCTCATCAAATTTAGAAGACAATAAAACTCATCAAAGAAAATGATAACAAGAAAGCAAGATCAAGTAGTTCACGTTACAATTATGGCAAAATCGGCCATTAAAATTTGGAGTGTCCATTGATTGAAAAAGACAAAGAGAAAGGCCATTACAAGAAATCTAGCAAGTCTAGAAAAGCTTATGTTGCTTGGGAAAGTGATAGCGGTTCCTCAAGTGATGAAGGCTCAAGTGATAACGAAGAATTGGAAAATTTTTGTCTCTCGGCTTCTTATCGTGAAAAGAAGAAAAAGAATGTAAGTCACTCTAAATATGAACATGTCAATAAGTTGTCTTATTCTGAGTTACAAAAAGCATTTGAAAATCTACATAGAGAAGCCATAGACATTTTCAAAAAGCTTGCTTCAAACAAAAGAATCTTTCCATATTTAGAAGCTAAAGTTTTGGAAACCAAAAAGAATATGGAAGCTCTTAAATATCTATGAATCTCTATCTTGATTCAGGTTTGTGGGTAATCATATATCCCTCAAACCTCTTCACTTCTCATTCACACATTCTATCGAACACTTAGCGTGCAAAATTTGTTTGAACAATTATCAATGGCACCTAAGATTTTAAAAACCAAGGGTGATTCCAAGGGCAAGGGTAAGGTTACCACATCCTCTATTGTTCCAGAAATTTCACTTTCATTGGTTTCTTCTAATTGTGTTAAGGAATTTGAAGAGAAATGCCAGCACCGTCTTGTTATGAAGTAACATGTTTGGAAATCGGTTGTTGGTGGATGTTTAGACATTCTTGTTTTTGTTCGTCTTGTCAAGCATTAGCAAATTAATTATTTATTGAAGCTCACATAAGATTACAAAGAAGACCTCATTCGTGTATTCTACTCCGGGTTGCACGATAGACGTGGCTCTTCTTTCAAGTTCACAATAAGTAACAAGGTTTATGATTTTACTGATGAGCTGTGAAAGTCTCTGTTTTGAATAATCATTGTTAGTGTTAATGCTGAACCGTGGGTGACAAATTTCAATATGCATCAAGATTTTAAGTGGATCATTCATCTGAATGAGATGCTTAAGGCTCCCCAATCTGATGACTGCTATGACACCTTAGTTGTCAGCCAATTAAAAATGGTTCCTAGGATTTTATTGTGGCTGGTTTCTCATTTCTTGCGCCAAAAGAATGGCGGGTTCTCAAGAATAGACAATTCTGAAGATCATCTTGTCTACATTCTTCTGAACAAGATTTGGATAAATTGGGAAAATTACTTTGTGTCTCGAATGATTGCCATCAAGGAATGCAACAAAGGAACTTCATTTTGTTATGTTTTAATGATTGCTAAAATCCTAAAATACTTCAACATATGGGTGCCAAATCTTCTGTTTAAATCTCCTGGCAAGACTCAAGAGTTCCCCTAGCGCACCTTAGCAAATATGGGATATTTTTAGGATGAAAAACATTTGGTGTATGATTACTGTATAGGCAAGCATGGTAAGAAATTTACTCCTTTGATGACCCTGTTGAGTTTACTGATACAACTGCTAAATGACATGTGATTGGTGATCAACCAAGTGATTCTCATGGCGTTTCTCAAAGTGATGAATTTATGCAAGATGATGATCATGAGGATGGTCAAGGTAACAAATTCGGTGTTGAATATGAAGATCAGTCCTCCATTATAGATATGCTTCAAAATATACAGATTAGGAAAGATGAGCTCTATGAGGAGGAGTGTTAGAGGCGAGATGTTTTTGAAGTGAATCAAGTGGAACAATTTCATCTCATTCAAGAAAACATGATAGCACAAGATGCCAACTTTGATGCCTTTACCTCATATGTGACTAAAAGGCTTGTCTCTATGCGGAGTGAGATGGATGCTAATGATGCTTCCATAATTGCCTGGATAAATCACATGATTGCTGCTCAAAATGAGAATCATCACCACTATACTTAATCCTACCGAGAGATGTGTGATTTCTTGGATTATCAGTTTGGAAATAATGGACAAGGTTAGCATCTTGGAGTGAGTCCAATGACTAGAGGTCATGGAGGATGCTAAAGTGTTTAGTCTTCATGTCGTTTATGTCAAACATTGTGTGGAACTTTTCTGTCATGCATCTCAGAGTTTAAGTCATCATGCATTTTATGTTTTTCTTATGGTTTGTTTTTGCTTTAAGATTATGTCTTGACAATGTTACTACTATTTTAATGTTAGACAATGGTTTTTCTATGTGTATTACCTTTGATGACAATATTGTAATGTTGTATTTCTATTTATGTTGTGTTAATTTCTATTGTGTATCTTCATCTATGTAGCGTATACGTGAGTGCACATTCTTATCTTTACAAAAACCTTTGTATGGTATATTGTATATGTGATATGTTGTATCTATGTCATAATACTAATAGCTTTCTTTGTCTGTTTTTGATGTTGTCAAAGGGGGAGAAGCATATGCGGATATGAAACTATGATGCATACACTCGGGGGGAGTCTTCATGAAGACATGAAACACATCGTCTTATGTTTTTATATCATCAAAAGTGGGGAGTATGTGAGTGCAACTTTCCGTTAGATGAATTTTGTATAATGTCAAAACAAGGATACTTTAGCGTTTATGTACATTGGACGATATTCTCTGAGTCTAGTTGTGAATTTTAGCATTAGGAAGCTTAAAAACATGTTGGAAAGGTTTAGAAAAGTTTCATGCATCAAAGAAAATGTTTCATGCATCAAAAATTGATTTTCATGTGAAAAACATCTATGTGTCGACACATACGCTCTATAGGTCGACACATAGAAAGAAAATTTCTCTATAGGTGGACTCATCCATTCTTCAGGTTGGCTCATGTACTGAATTTTTAAAGCTTGTAGGCACTATTTGATGTGTTGCCTCTACAGGCGGATACATACATCGTATGTGCCAACACATGACTTACATAGGTCGACACATACATTAAAAATCTTGAAAATTTACATTATTTTCAATTCCTTTTGCTTCATACTTGCTTACATATATATACCTGTTACATGTATCATTTATTTTCAATGATTTTTAGAAAATCATAAACGAAACTTGAAACATACAAAGAGTATTATTCATCTTCAACCTTGATTTTATGCATACACACAAACAAAGTACACATAATCATTCATTGTTTGGGCGTTATCAAAAATCAAGTTGATAACGTCTAGTTTAGGTTGGTGAACTGCAAATTCGGTTGAGATCTTTAGGGGGTTTCAAATAAGAAAACCAAGGTGGGGTTTTCCTTCAAGTTCAATTGGGGATTTGAAGGTTTTGGATAATATTACACCTATTTGGATTTGATTGAGTGAAAGCTTTTAAGAACAGGGGTTTCTTGCAAAGGAGAAGCGTGACACGGTGAATCAAATTAGTATTGTTGGGTGAATTGATTAAGCTCAGATCAAGAGAAGAGAAAGTGTTAGGATAAACATCAAACATAGGGTTTGTAGGGTTGCATTACTACATTTATCTTGTAAACTACATTAGCAAAGTAAGGTGAATTTCACTATCTCAATTCGAGTTTGAATTGAGAGCATACCTACCCATAGAGAGGTCGATTGGGGAACTGTCTAAACAAATCCTTGTATACTCTCTCTCTCTTTCAAATTTCATTTGCAAATTTTTGAGTTCATTAATTGTGCGATCAATACTTTTTCTTAATTCTTTTGAACACCATTTGAAAAACATTTTGTTGAGTTAATCACAATCCTTTAGATTGTGGTTGGATTTTAAGATCAACAAAACTATACAAATTTCCAAAAAAAATGATTGCACAAAAGGTGTTCGATAATTTGTCTCAATAGTATTTTAATGTGATTTATCATTGGAAATAACTTTGCTTGTTAAGTAGCTTTCAAGTGATTATGATTAAAGCATGTTGATTGATTTGTTTATCATTATCATCTATTGGTTTTCATATACGCATATCCGAGATTTTTTATAGCGGTTTGGTTTAGACGAATCGATCTGAGTCACTTCCACTAGCCATTCTTTTTTGAAAACAATTTTTGTAAAGAAATTTTTTTACTTGGGATTTATTCACCCCCTCTAGATATGTCGCCTTTGTCTAACATTAGCCCTTAAGAGAAATAAAGAAGATGTTGGGAAAGTGGCCCCAAGTGTCTCAGAGCTCCATAATGCTTCCTTTCCCCCTCCTGGAAGTTCGAAGCTGAGCTCCCCAAAGAGGATGAAAACTTTGTTGCGTGACCCTGTAAGTCATGTCGATCTGGTCGTCACTACCCTAATGCAGGATTCATTCGACAGCCACAAATATAATTCGTTAACCAAATTCATGTTTTGGTCCAACAGTTTTGATGGCCTGAAGTTTCTTTATTATCATCTGAATGCGACAGAAGACATCGAGAAAGTGAAAACTATAGATGCTCGGCAGCTAACACAAAATATTGAGGCATATCTGATGAGTGTGTTGTTATGACTCAGGGTTTGTTTGAAGTTGGTGATGCCAATGAGTAGAATGAAATTCGTTTTACAAAGGAGATAACTTAATTGAAGGATATACTTAAGGTTCAGACTGACATGGTGGAAGATCTGACCAAACAATTATCGAAACCGATGAAACAAAAGGAAAATGTGGACTCTAAATGTTTACAGTTTAAAGCAACCACATCTGGCTTGATCTAGGATATTGAATAGTCTCGGGGGATTAATGAGACATTAAAGAAATCCTTGCAGGAGGCCCAGGTAGACCTTCTTTCAGTCGGCAATAAGGCTTTTGACATAGCTAAAGCTCAAGCGCTATGCCTTAAACCTTGACATCAATGTGTTTGATATGGATTTCTTCAAGTGTTTTTTAAGCTTTGTTTTCTTTAATAAATGTCAATCAATATTAACCATATTTTGACCATTTCATAAAGACATAAAAAATACAAAAACTCATCAAAAAAAAATTTTGTGTGCTTTGTGCACTTTTTCTTTTAAACTTTTTCATAAGTTTAGACATGATTCATTTCTTTAAGCGGAATTATTCGCTTGGAAATGACGACTTGTCTTTACACTTAAAATCAACCAAAACAAACAATTTTTGTTCTTTACCACGAACTACGAGGTTTTGATCCTACATTGCACATCGTGGGTATGTAGGCTTGAGGCGATAAGTCTCTCCAAACACAAAAATATTAAAAAATAATTCTCCTCTCATCTCCCCAATCTCTTTTTCAAGCAAACCATTTTCAGACCAAAAAGTGGTAGATATTTCAAAGGGTTCCTATAGAGTACTATAGACGTTTTTGGTGCTAACACCTTCCCATTGCGTAACCAACCCCCCTTACCCATTCTCTGTTTGTTCTTGTTGTTTTAGAATTCTTTAGGTTTTGTTCACTCTTTATCCTTTCCCTTTGTGGATAAAATAAAAGTGCGGTGGCGACTCTTGCTTTATGATTTAAGTTAATCAATAGCTTATACTCACGATTTTACCGCTACAGTTATGATGGAAGAGCGAACGACAGAGGAGTAGGAAGGGAGACACTGGTTCGGCAGAGGAATGAAGACATTGATTGGTTGGACTGTGAAATTTTTGAAGTGAGGTATGAAGTATTGAAGAGTTTAAATATGAAATGGCTAATAGAATTTGAATGAAATGCGAAAGGTTTTCTTCAAAGATTTTTTTTTTAAAAAGAAAGAAATATAAGAAGATTAATTTTTTTTAGAAGATGAAAAGATAAGGTATAATAAACTAATGATATTTAAATGATTTTTATAATTTATTAATAGATATGGATATCCGCGAGCACGAATATCATTAAACCTGTATCCATATCCATTAACAAACGGGTATTTAAATATCCATTTATTTTATCCATGGATATCCATTAAGCTATCCGCCCCATATCCGTGACGGATTTTATCCGCGGGTATGGATTGTTTTTGACATCCCTAGTGGTGGATGGCTGGCTTGTAGATATGGAGGAAGCTTCTCCTGAAGCTGAAATTTCTAAGGATGCGACGACTGATAACCTGGCCCTTGCTGCTTAAGAGGATAAACAACACTACGTTTAAGTTTGTTTGTTTTTTTATCGTTAGCCATCCATGATGATGCGCTTTTTGTAATGTTTGGATAATGTCCATTTTATTTCCAGTACAATGCTCTCTGTGAACTTGAAAATTATGTATCGTTATCAGAAACGATGATCTCTGGTAGACCAAAGTGACATATGATATTTCTCCAATAAAAATTCCTTACCCTTTCTGCCGAGATCCAGGATACGGCCTCAGTTTCTACCCATTTGGTGAAATAATCCACTATAACTATAGAAATTTTGGTTTCCCTGCGGCCTAAGGAAAGGATCCGAGAATATCAGATCCCAACTGGTAAAAAGGCCAAGGATAAATTATTGAGTGCAATAACTCGGCAGGAAAGTGTATGAATGAAGCGTAAATCAAACACTTCTCACAACGATTGATAAATCACGCATATTCTTGTAGCATACTCGACAAATAATATTCGGCCTGAGTAACTTTCCAGATAATGCTTTTCCCCTAATATGACTTTCACACACTTCTTCATGCACCTCTTTCATTATAATTCCTACTTCTTCTTCAGCGATACATCTTAACATCAAAGAGGATCTACCCATCTTGTATAGTTGGTCACCCACCATGAGGTATCAGAAAGATATCCTTTTGATGCGCTGAGCTTCAGTCTCCTCATCTGGAAATTTTTCTTGGGTAAGATATTGAATGATGTATGTCATTTAACCCCGTACATTTTCTAACACCATTACTTCCTCCATTTTCGTGCTTGGTGCTTCCAACGTTTCTTGAATCACCGTTCTAATTAACCTGAGGCCTTTAGTGCTGGCCAGATGAGCTAATAGATCGACTCTGGCATTTTGTTCTCGGGGAATATGTGATACTTCAAATTTCATGAAACCTTTGGCTAATTGCAGAGCTCATTGTAGATACTTGAGTAATAAAGTATCCTTTATCTAATACTATCGATACGAACTAACAAATGGGAAATTTTGATTTCTTTAGATAACTTTAAACCGATAATCACAGCCTCATATTCTGCCTGATTATTGCTAGCCTGGAAATTAAAGCAGAGACACTGCTCTAGTACCAATTCCCCTGGTCCCTCTAATATTATCCATGCTCTGCTACCTTTGAGATTGGATGAGCCATCCATTGATAGGATCCACTTCTCGGGCGAATCTTCCGGAATGGGTGAACTCACTCCATTAGAAAATATACCAGTACTTGTGATTTGATGATGTTCTTGGGTGTGAAAGTGATGTCATACTTGGATAATTCTATAGCCCATGTCGCTATCCTGCCTGCCAAATCCTTTTTTTTTCTTTCAGATTTCTTTTTATGGGATAGTTCTTCTTTACAATGATAGGGTGTCCTTGAAAATATTGTATGATTTTCCTAGCATTAATCACTACTGCTAAAGCAAATTGTTTGATCTTTTGATAGCAGACTTCTTCTCCTTTGAGAACCTTGCTGACAAAATACATCGGCCTCTCATATCCATCACTATCCTGAAATAATACCGAACTAACAACTTTCTCGGAGACTGCTATATACAAGGTAAGAGGTGAATTTTCCTTTAGACGGACCAAGATTGGTGGGGCAGAAAAGAACTGTTTTAATTCCATAAACGTCTTCTCACATTCTTCCATCCACTGGAACTTTTTTGAATTCTTTATGGCTCCGAAGAAGTGTATCGACATATCTCTCGCGCAAGACATAAACTGAGACAATGCGGCTAGTCTCATGGTCAGCTATTGAACTTCTTTTACCGTTGTCAGGCTTCTCATATTAATGATTGTCTGGAACTTGTCTGGATTCACCTCTATTCCCCGGTGTGTCAGCATGAAACCCAAAGACTTTCCGGCTTGTACCCCGAAAGTGAACTTGTCTGGGTTAAGCCTCATGTTGAACTTCCTTACTGACACAGATTTTTCTTCCAAGTCTTTTACATGGTTCATATCCTCATGGGTCTTTATTAACATGTTGTCAACATATATTTCCAAGTTTCTCCCTATCTGTGATGAGAATACCATATCCATCAACCTTTGATATATGACCCCAACATTTTTAAGACCAAATTGCATTACTTCATAGTAACAGTTTTTTCAATTGGTCATGAATGTCGTCTTGGGAGCATCCACCGGGTTCATTCATATTTGGTTGTAGCCTGAATACGCGTCCATGAAGCTGAGAAGAAGGAACCCAGAAGTGGCATCAATTAGTCCATTAATGTGTTGTAATGGGTAATAATTCTTTGGGAAAGCTTGGTTAAGGTCAGTGAAATCTACGCACACGCACCATTTCGAGATTTCTTCTTTACCGTGACTATATTGGACAACCAGGTGGGATATTTTATTTCTTGGATTAATTTGGCCTTCAAGAGCTTATCTACCTCCTTTGTGATAGCTTTCTTTTTTCTTCTCCATTTTTCCGCTTTCTCTACATTACAACCTTTGATGATGGATCAATGGAAAGATGATGTCACACGACATTTAGGTCGATCTCGTAAATGTTCAAGGGCTTCCAAGAAAGGAGGTCGAAGTAATCTCTTAACAACTTTATGATGTCTGCTTCCTCTTCTTGAGATAGCCCTAAACCTATTTGTGTGATCTGAAAAATATTCAGCGTCGATCTGTACCTTTTTTAGTTCTCCAATAAGGGCCAAGCTATCCTCTATCGGATCTCTCTGAGGGTCGAGGTCAACCAAATTCACCTTTAAAGTATTTTTTGTAGTAGCATGATTCTGCTGGATCTTGTTTTTCAATTTCAGGCTATCCTTGTAGCATTTCCTAGCTAGTCCCTGATCACCTATTATTACTCCTATTTGTCCATCTTCTAAGGGGTACTTCATGGACATATAAAGAGTGGACAAAATAGCCCCCAATGCATTAAACATCAATCTTCCGATGATGATGTTGTATGGTGAAGACATATTTACTATTAGGTATCTCACTTTGAGGCCTTTGGCGTTGTCTCCAATTCTAAAAACGGTCATGATAGGTAGATGACCTAGTACCTAGACTTATTCCCCATAGAAATCAACTAGAGTACCATTGAAGGGTAGCAGCTCGGACTTGTCCATGTTCATGGCTTTGAAAATACCCCAATACAATATGTCGGCAGAACTTCCCGAGTCGATTAGCAACTGCTTAACACTTCAATCATGAATCTGTACTTTTATGACCATTGGGTCTTTCTCAAGGGCCAGCACACCTTCGAAATCCCGCCTTGAAAAACCAACAACGACGAGTCCTTATTTTTATCCTGAAGAAATATTATGTGACACATGCATTACTGATCGAGTGTATCTCTTTTTGGCCGAGCTTGCTTCTCCTCCACCAGTGAAACCACCCAAGATGGTGTTGAGCATGTGGCAGGCTATCTGGGTATCACATACTTCCTTGGTGTTTTTTCTCTTCTTGACAGAGAGGTTATCTGAGTTTGGCTCTCTCCTAGAAGGAATTTTGTTTCTTACTAATCCTTCGACCTCTTTTGCATACGAAAGCAGTCAACCTCTTTGGATCAGGATTTTAATTTATCTTTTTAACTCATGGCAATCCTCAATATGGTTGCCTCACAAACGATGATAGACACACCACACATCCACATATTTTTCTAGCATATCATTGACCCTATTGGGGCAAGTAGATTTCGGTATTAGCTTGAGATGATATACTTCTCGCAGGATTTCAACACGTTTTGCATTGAGTGCGGTAAATTTCTCGGTGAAGTTGTCATATGGCCTCCGGGATGGTTTTATCACCGACCTTTCCCACAACCCTTGCTTGTGGTGCTCTTTCAGGGGCCCAGATCCGTCATGCCTAGGTTGTGTCTTTTCTTTAGCATCTCATGATCTTTTCTCCATATTTCTTTCTTCCCCTTGATACAACACTCTACTCTACTCATTACTTCCCACGTGCTAGAGGCCGACTTCTGTGCCAACGATTCATTAAAACGGTTGGATTTTAGGTCGTTTTGTAAGGCTCCCACGAACATTTCTTGACTTGGGTGGGAAACTTATATGGTTTCTTCATTGAATCGTGCCATATATTCGTTGAGGGATTTAGAGGGCCCCTGGAGGACGTTGAATAAGCTGGTAGTGGTCACCTTTCTATGTTTTCTGGAGGAAAATGATGCACCATTTCCTTGTTAGATCTTGGTAACCGGTGATTGATAATATGGGAAGTCTCATGTACCAGCATAATGCTACATCCTTGAATGTTCTCGCAATAAGCTTGTATTTCAAAGATTCAGAAGCCCCGACTATTTCCATTTGATTTTTAATTGAGATTATATGTTGATGTAGATCACTTTTGCCATCGAAGGATTGTAAAGGTGGTAGTTTGAAAATCTCTAGAACTTGATTTCCCTATATTACCTATGAAAAAGGTTAAGGATCAAGAAGCTCCTCTTCCTCTTCCTCTTCCTTAGATCTTTGCGTTTGCTAAAGTGTGTGAACACTTTCTTGCAAAGACTCATTATGCTAGTGCAGATTCTCCATAATTATCAAAAGTTGTGCCATGTTTAGCAGAGTGCGAGGTTGACTCCTACTGGGATAAGATCCAGACATCATGTTGTTATGGTGTAATATATTGTTTTGTGCGGCCTAGGAAAGTTTTACTGAGACCCCACGGTGGGCGCCAAATGTTTCTGATAAATAATTTTTGGTTAATCTCCCTGAGATCAGTCACTTGAGATCACAAACATACTGTATTTAGGGTGATACTTGTTGTTTGTCCCATCCTCCCTCGCTAGGAAGCCTTTTTATACTCATCTTCAATCTCAAATATCATTAAGAAATGTCGCCTTAAATTCCATGATAAATGATAGCCATATCATTCGTCGCTCTCATTACTATCATGTAACGTCTTATTGATAATTTTCTGTAACTCTCGTGAGACCTTGGAGCAACCCCATAAGCGTTACATTGATCTGTACATGTCGTTTACCAACACATCTCTAATAACGCTAAAGCCCATGCTTCGACTTGCTTTATCTATGACAACTCGACACTTGTCATTCTCTATAAGTACTCGAAATTCTATCTTTCCATACTCGCCTTAGTGACTTATAACTCGACTTCGAGAATTCTGGGGTGTACAATACACACACACACATACACACACACACACACACACACACCTATTTTGCTAGGATACACCCACCTATTTTTATGAAGGTGTGTTTTAGCAAACTTTAATTAAAATTTGGTTAAATGCACCCTAAGGTGCATGTTACTAAAACACACCTTCTAAAAAATAAGTGGGCGTAAGTTAGTATTTGCTTTTGGCTTTTTTTATAATACACCTATTTATTTTTTAGAAGGAGTGTGTTAGCAATTAATAACTAAAAATTTATTAAATACACCCTAAGATGCATGGTGCTAAAACACACCTTCATAAAAATAGGTGGGTGTATCCTAGCAAAACCCTATATATATATATATATATATATATATATATATATATATATATATATATATATATATATATATATTTCACATTTTTTATTGAAATGCAAATTTTCATAATTTTACATTATTTTTATTTAAATATACAACTATAATTTTGAAGAAGAATCGTTGTGAATCTTTGTGAAGAACAAATGCTAGAAGTCAAGATAGGGAAAATTATTAATCATGTATAAAGTCAAGATATTTGTATAGAACACAAAGCTTACACCAATACCATTTTCTTCTCTTGCAATCTATCACAAAAATTGTTTCCACGCTCTTTTAAGTTTCACTTTTTTTTTTCATTCCTAATGTTTTCATTACCAAAGTTATAGATTCAGTTATATAGAATATTGTTCGCATTCTCAATGGCTTTCGTGACGGTTTCACACGAATCACTAATGTTTCTTGTGATCTAATGTGTTGGTAGTGTCTTGAGTGTTGATCCTCAATAAACGGGCGACGAATATTTGTTTATGGATGGAAAAATTGACTTACATGTTCCATCGGTTAAGACAAAAACCTATGTAAAATGTTATTTCTTTTTTTAAATAAAACTTAAATTAAATAGGAGCTTTTTCCCTCGGTTTCTAATCCAACCGGTGTTAAAGGTTACTTCTATTACAAAAAAGATGGTGAATGAAAAAAATTTAAAGAAACAAGTATTGTTTCCTTTTTCATTTTTTTTACCACTCAACAATTTCTTTTCTGTGTTGCAATAATAATAAAAAAGAACTATATTCAAATCAAATTGCAGTATAGTTAAGAATAAATTTCTCATTGTTGTCAACCGAAGAAAGCAATATATTAAAGAATGTTTTCATTTATTAGCGACTGTGGGAAGTTATTCCAAAATATAACAATGTTTTTCTTTTACCATTAAACATTGAAAAGAGATGGAAACAACAACAATGACGACGACGACGATGAAGACAACGACGACGACATCGACAATGACACTGATGGCAACGACTATGATGACGACGACGACGATGAAGACAACGATGACACTGACAATGACGTCGATGGCGAAGAAGGTGATGACGACAACGACAGAGGTGACGGTGACGACATAACGACGATGATGACAACGACAGCAACAATAAAAACAACAACAATAATAACAACAATGGCACGGATAACAACGACAACAATGAAAACAAAACAAAAACAACAACAACAAAAATAACATCAACAACAATGAAGACAACGACAATGACGATGAAAACGACAATGATAATGACAACATCATCATCATCAACAACAACAACAACGACAACGGAAAAGAAAACAACGACAACGACATTGACAACAACGTTAAAAATGATGACAACAAAAACAATGATAACAACAACAACAACAACAATAACAACAACAATAACAATAACAATAATAACAAGAAAGATTACAACTACATCAACGACGACAACAATAATAATAACAACAACAAATAAAAAACAATAGTTTGGCTCGGTTCGAGGTCAGTATATATGAAATTACACTTCAGCTTGGAAGATAGTCAACTCAAAACTCCATTTTGGTTCTAGATTAGCCTATGCAAAATATTTGTTTTGTGAGAAGAGTAACCACTTTAAGCCCTATTCGTTGTTTGGTTAGAAGTCAGCCTGAAACATCAGTTCCTTGTATAAGGGGGTTCTTAGGTTTAACCTTCTAAAAGCTCTCAAGCAATAGTGGATAATATTAAGATCAATTCTTAGGGAGAGTATCATGTCACTTCATTAGCTCAAATATCTATAAATCTCTAATGTCATCTCTCTTCCTTTATCTCTTTTAGTTTCCACTTAATTCTTTTACTTTGAATTTCCGCTTCATACGTTTTATTAAATGTTTTCAAAATTTGATTTCGAAAATGATTTTGTTTTAAATCAACAGTTTTCAAATCTCCACAATTAACACCTCATCCCCTCTTGTGTATGGAGTCACGTGTTCAACAAACTCTAGTGCCATAAATCTCACCAAGAATCAGGCACTTCACTCTCAAACTAAACACAATTAGATTAAGCATCATTTTATTAGAGATCATGTTGAAAAAGGGGATTATGTTATTGAGTTTGTATTTTCATCTAATTAACCCACAAATATTTTTACAAAACCTCTTCCTAAAGAAAATTTCTTTTTCATAAGAACTGAGTTAGAAATTTTGAATCAATCATTCACGGATTAATCTTCGATGATTTCCTTTTCTCTTTCTTATTCTTCCCTATCTCAAAATGACTTATGTGATTTATGTGTTATGTTTTACCTACCTTTTTCATATTTCCAAAGAGGGAGAAGTATACTCTCAGAAAGAGTAGAGTATACTCTCTTTATGTATGAGAGCGAGTTTAACCACTTCAATACTTTATATATCCTTTTATGTTTTATCATCACCCTGAGAGATGCCTTTTCATCATCAAAAGAAAGAGAATATGGATATACGTGCTTGGTTATACAAATATCTACATCTATTAGATTGTCTTTTGGTTTTGATTATGACAACACTTTATGTCAAACAACGTTCAGTGAAATCCTTGTTGACAAATATCTAGTAATATCTACTCATGGAATTCAAGAATGAAGATATCTAAAACCTCATCGGTTAGAAGAACTAAGTTCCAATTGAAGTTTTAAGTCATTGTTGAATCTAGCAAAAGAACTTGAAGCTCCAAACTTGTAAAGGAGAGGAAGTGTGAAAGCTCGTCTGGTCTTGTACTTAACGTGTGTCTAAGATTAGTCAAATGTTAAAGGTATACAAGTAATTATCAAGATACTAAAGTACCTCACACACACAAAGTAATTTTCAAAGCCTCTCTTATTTATTTAAACACTTGAAATTTATTTTTACATGCATCCTTAATTGATTACTAACTTGTTTAATCAATTAGAAGGCCTTTTTACACTGGTTAATCAATTACCAAATTATCGTTAATCGACCAACACATTTGTAACGCCTCTAATCGATTAGAGAGGCTTTTAATTTGTTACTAATGACAGAACAAAAAACTCTCCATATTTGGACTTATTAATCGATTACTAGCTAGGGTTAATCAGTTAGAACATTAAAAATGCACATGGACCATTTCCTTTTTGAGATAAATATTTTTCTATACAAGTGAGGTTTTTTTTTCTCATACATTTCACACTATATTTTGAAATTGAAGCTCTTCCTTCTCATTTTCTACTCTTTTCTTCTACTTTTTATATTACTTCACCAAACTTGCCTCATTACCATGAGAGTGAAAAATACCTATGTGAACTTGGTTGTACCGGTGTTGTTATGGTTTTCTTCTTATTAAAGAGTATGGTTATCTTGAGTAATTTCTTTGTTTGCTTTAGGGCTTATTCTGCTAAAAGTTCAGTTTGGTTCATGAGCTTAGCATGTTAAAAGTTCTATTTGATTTGGAGATTACTATGTGTAAAATCTCTTATTTATTGTAAGAAGGTTCGTTGATATATATTGTAACAAGCTAAAGACATATTTTAGTGGAAACTCTCAAGAGGAAACTCTTTGTGAAAGGACTAGGCCAAGTGGTTAGACTAAACCTGTATAAATCTCTAGTGTAATCTCTCTAACACTATCTCTTTACTTCTATCATTTTCCTATAGGTTTTTCTTCTTCTCTCTTATCTCATGCCTTATCTCGATTTTGTTAATTGGACTAACATAAACCAATTTCTAAAAAAAAAAAATTTAAATTAATTTTGATATTTGAATATCACAATTCACCCCCTTCTTGTGTTGGAGTCACTTAGTCAATAATAACCGACCGTGTCATTAGCTATTTTCCATAAATCCTTTGTAAGTTGCGACTTTCCCCTAAGATCAGTAGGGGATCGTATTTAGACAAAGCGGGTTTTGTGGTAATTAAATCATTTTGTCACCATTTTTTATTAAATAACTGTGATATAAAAAGAATCATTATAAGTTCAAGTTTGGATTAACTACATGAAAAGGAAAAAAGATTCAAATGTGGACTAGATCAATTTTATCATAATATTTTTTAGTCATTAGTTCAGTTAGTGTGTTTATAGTCATTACACAACCAAAACAAACGCGCTTTACGCACCCCTAATTAAATTATTATGTTTTTTCTAATGACAAATACTTTTACCTTATCATTATGCAAGTAGTAGAAATAAGCAGTTGAATTAAAGTAAATAACAAAAATAACAGAATTTGGTTATAAAGATCACACCAAAGAGTTATTCTGGTTTATCCTAAACCATGTGGCCTACATCAATCCCCGGAATTTGGTTATAAAGATCACACCAAAGAGTTATTCTGGTTTATCCTAAACCATGTGGCCTACATCAATCCCCAAGAGTTTTCACTTGAGATTTCTACTAAACAAACTTGAGCTTTTAGAGAAGATCAAATCAAACAATCTTACAAACAACTTAAGCATTTGCATAGGGTCAACCCAATAACCTCTCACCTGTAGCTTTTACACAAACTCAATTCTACAACCTTTCACAAACAACCTGGGCTTTTACACAGGCTCGAGCCAATAATTGTATATTGTGCTTTGTTGACAAGTTTTGTTTGAAACCTTCAAATCTATTACAAAAGATCACAAGAGAACTACGCTCTTGAATAAACAATTACAACACAACACCAATATAACACAATTTTCATATGACACTTTCACTATTTTGACACTAAGACAACTCTAGTGAAAAAAGTACTTTATAAAAAAATGAGAGAAAGAAACATAAGAGATTTTTTATTTTGTTTAGAAAACTAGTGTGTTTTAAAATAAGGATAAGCTTCCATTATGTAGTAAAAACAAATTGGCTTTAAAAAGAAACAATTTATGGGTATTTTTTTAACTTTTAATCGATTAAAATCATGTCTTAATTGATTGGCTTAAGCCAAAAAAAGAAAACTTGAATTTTGAAGTCACTTAATCGATTTCAAACTTCATTTATCATCAGAAGATGTTACACTATGTTTAAATTGATTATAAGAAAGTCTTAATCAATTAGCCAATGTATTTTGTTTTCCTAATTAATTAGATAAGCTTCCTAATCGCTTAATCACTTGCCCATATTGGTTTCAAAAAGTTTTCTCTAAAAGATTAGAAGTTTGAAATATTATTTATGTGTGTATGTTGTAACACCCCGAAATTAGTAGAATATTTATTTAATTGGTTTATTTTAAATATTCGTACTTTGGTGAATTTTTGGTGAATATTTGTGATGTCTAATGATTTATGTTGTGGGGTATTGACGATGTTAGGGGTGAGTTGATGATGTTAGGAGTATAAGATTTATTAGGGATTATTTTGATAATAATAATAATGGAATAATGTGACAATGTTATTTAAATTATTATTATTATTTTAAAATAAAAGGAAGGGCTAAGTGGTAATTGTGCGAGAATAAGTGAGGGCAATGCTGGAAGAGCCTATTTGGGGTCCTAGGGGTAAGTTGGACAAAAGAAGTTAGAGAGAATGGAGAAGTCATTGTGATACGGTCAGTTTGGAGAAAACGCTCTGAAGAAAAGGAGAAGAAGGTTAGGGCTCAGAGAGGTTTCGGAAGACCTCAGAGAGGAGAATTTAGAAGCGATTTTCTAAGGTATGGGGAGAATCTTTTACCATTATAATTGATATAGGTGTAGAAGCATGTAGGTAGCGGGTTTCCGGGTAAATTAGACCTGTTCGTGACGGAATTGGGGTTTCGGAAAGGTATTAGATGTTAGGGATAAAACCCTTTATGATGTATTGTTGTTGTTGTGTTGTTTCTATGTGGAATTATGAATAATTTGGATTGTTTAGTGTTGGAATCGTAAGCTTGTGAGGGTCTGAGATAGTGCAGAATCGCAACTGAGAAGTTGCAGGATTCGCACATTTCGCCGGGCGAAATTCTAGCCTCGTCGGGCGAAGCGAATTCGCCCCAACCTCGCCGGGCGAAAGTGGGAGCGAAGGAAAGGTGGAAAAAGGGTGCTACTGGATTTTGTATGAGAGTGTGGGATTCTCCCCTGCTTTGCCGGACGAAGATAGCAGCGATTGGAGAGTGTGAAAAGTGGGTTGTCTGGATTTTGTATGGGGAGATGCATCGCCCCTACTTCGTCGGGCAAAACCTAGGCGAGCACGCTGCTTCGCCGAGCAAGCTCTAGGCGAGCAGGAGTAGTAATTTTAGTTTCTTTTCTTTTCTTTTCTACCTTGTGTTGCTTTGTGTCTTGATGATTGATGATGATTTTTTATGCATGATGATTGTTGCGGTGAGAATCGGATATCAAGCTATTAATTAACTTGAATCACAAAACATGAAGTTCACCACCGAGCTTTGATTTATCCAAAGGAAAGGGTAAAGATCGAAGAAAACCCTAATTGCGCTATGTGAAAACACAGTTAAGAGATCGGGGATCGGGGGTTGGTTATACTAAGGGAAGGTATTAGCACCCTAAGTATCTGTAGTACTCTACAGGAACCTCTTGTTAGTATTTATGTTATATTATGTTTGCTTGCTAAGGGAATCTGCTAAGGGTAAAGGTAAAGACCTAAGTGTTGAAGGTAAAGACCTAAGGGTATATACACTAAGTATGCTCGCCAAGACGTCACATCTTGTGCCTACGTATTCTGACTAAAGAATCAGAGCAACCGTAGTTCACCTCACTAAGGGTGAGGAACCATTGACTATGGCCAAAGTTCCAAGGGGAATGAGTATGATACTCATATAGAGTCAAAGAACTCTCTAAGTCTAAGTTGTAGGGGTTGAATGGCTATGAGGCCTATGACTATGAGGTCAAGATGGTAAGATAACTATAAGGTCAAGATGGTAAGATGACTATGAGGTCAAGATGGTATGATAACCTATGACTATGAGGTCAAGGTAAAATAAGATCACCTATGACTATGAGGTCAAGGGTTGAAGAGTTATCTATGACTATGAGGTTAAGGGTTGATAAAGTTACCTACGACTATGAGGTCAAAGGGAAAAGGATGGCTATGAGGCCAGGGGTTAAAGATGGATACCTATGACTATGATGTCAAAGGTGTAAGATGGTTACCTATGACTATGAGGTCAAGGGTGGATAAGACTACCTATGACTATGAGGTCAAGGGGAAGAGATGTTTCCTATGACTTTGAGGTCAAGGGAAGATGTGTTACCAATGACTATGAGTTCAATGGTTGATAAGGTTACCTATGACTATGAGGTCAAAGGTTGAGGATGGATACCTATGACTAGAGGTCAAAGGTTGAAGAAGGTTATGAGGCCAGGATGTTAACCTATGACTATGAGGTCAAAAGGATTAACTATGGATACCTATGACTATGAGGTCAAAGGTTGAAGATGGCAATGAGGCCAAGAAGTTAACCTATGACTATCAGGTCAAAAGGATTAACTATGGATACCTATGACTATGAGGTCAAAGGTTGAAGATGGCTATGAGGCCAAGATGTTAACCTATGACTATGAGGTCAAAAGGATTAACTATGGATACCTATGACTACGAGGTCAAAGGTTGAAGATGGCTATGAGGCCAAGATGTTAACCTATGACTATGAGGTCAAAAGGATTAACTTTGGATACCTATGATTATTAGGTCAAAGGAAGATGGCTATGAGGCCAAGATGTTAACCTATGACTACGAGGTCAAAAGGATTAACTATGGATACCTATGACTATGAGGTCAAAGGAAGATGGCTATGAGGCCAAGGGTAACTTATGACTATGAGGTCAAAGGTGAAGATGGCTATAAGGCCAAGATGGTAAATGGTTACCTATGACTATGAGGTCAAGGTGGGAAGATGGCTATGAGGCCAAGATAGAAGAGTTACCTATGACTATGAATTCAAGGTTGAAGAGTAAGATGATGTTAACCATGACTATGAGGTCAAGGGTAAGATGGCTATGAGGCCAAGGTAAGATGGCTATGAGGCCAAGATGATGAGTTACCTATGACTATGAGGTCAAGGGTGAAAGATGGCTACGAGGCCAAGATGGTAAACCTATGACTATGAGGTTAAGGTAAGATGTCCTATGACTATGAGGTCAAGGTAAAATGGCTATGAGGACAAGGTAATATGGCTATGAGGCCAAGGTAAGATAGCTATAAGGCCAAGATGTTAACCTATGACTATGAGGTCAAAAGGATATGTTACCTATGACTATGAGGTCAAGGTTACCTATGACTATGAGGTCAAGGGAAGATGGCTATGAGGCCAAGATGGTATATGAGCTATCTATGACTTTGAGGTCAATAGAGAGACTTTCCTTTGGAAGGAGGGGAAGACAACTTCTTGTAAACAAGAGTTGAAGTGGGATTAACTTTAGCCTAAACTTTGTGTACAAGGGAAACTATCACCTAAGTTAAAGTTGGAGTCCACTTTTAAGAAAGGGAGGATGTTTAGGTATCTTAGTCGTGAAGGAAACCAATTGAACAAAAGGAAAAAACAAAATCTGGACGCCTTCGCGCCGCGACCAAATGCTTCGCTGCACGGCCATTCGCTATGCGAAGTGCAGCGCGGTTTAACAGAAACAAACAGAACCAACTTCGCTTGAAGCAGAAGAAGCGAGAGGTAGCGAAGGGCTTCGCTTGAAGGTCGCCTTGCGTCGCATAGCGAAATGGTCGCGGCGCGAGGAGAGGCGAGTAGAAACAAAACCAAAACAGAATCAAAAAAGGTCAGTCTTCGCTTGAAACAAAAGAAGCTAGAGGCATCGAAGGGCTTTGCTTGGAGATCACTACGCGTCGTATAGCGAAATGTGACATTTTCAGAAAAAATGCAGTCATGCTAAGCAACTTCAATGGATCAAACATGTCCTAAACATCATATTTAAACGAATCATGCTTAGTGCACATCAAAAATCATCATATTTTAAGGAGTAGTAGTTTGAGATGAACTTACCTCTTGTAGATAGCTTCATAAAAACCTCCAAAAGATGCTGCAGAACAGAAATCAAGCCTTGGACACTTCCAAAATACTTCAAGAATGCTGATTGAATGCTTGAATACCAAAGAAAACCAGTGTTGCAGCAAATGGACTCCTTCTTGCAAGAAATTCTAAATAACCAGAACTAAAACTTCAAGAGATGGAAAGTTACAATTACAAATCCAAGGTTCGGACAGTTGAATGATGATTTATGGATGGTGTTTGAGGTATTAAAGTGGTTGGAAATGGTAAGAGCAGGGGTTGTTCTTGAAAAATGCAGAAAATCAGATTTCTTTAGGTTTGAAAGTTGATTCTTGGATCAGTGAGATTTTGGATGATGAAGGGCGTTTGAATAGCTCTAACACATGTTTTATAATGTGTTAGAGTGATTGGTTTGGTAGTTTGATGTTTAGAAATGGTTCTGAGTAAGTTTGTGCAAAAGGGTGATTTTTGACACAAAGAGTGGATGAGTGTAAGAACAGATTTTCTTAGCCTTGCTTGAGTTTTTCTATCAGGTTTTTGTTGTGTTTTAAAATGTATTATAAGGCTCTATTTATAGGCAAAGGTGGAAGGACAAGGACTGAGCAGAATTGCTAATGGCTGGTTTACTTGGTTTGGTTGAAATGCAAGTAGTAGCTTGCCAAAGTTTTAAGTAGCAATGCCAAGTACTGACCTTTCTAAAGTGGTTGTAAAGTTCATACACCTTGCTTCTGCATAAAGGAAGGGTTTGGTGCAGAGGAAACCATTTAGGAGCTCAAGACAAGTTGACCTTTGGTAAAAGAGGCTTTATGTAAATGGAAGTGTTACCTTTATGCCAAAAATGGGAAGATTCATGAGATAAAGCTATAAACACTTGGCTAATGCATCAAAAGCAAGTGTACTTGTCTGATTTAAGTGATATTTGTAAGTTAAGTAGCCTGTAATCAAGGATCCTGCAGAATTGATCTGGCTTTGCACCTTGTTCTTGACATGAAAATAGCCAAAACTTTAAGTTTATGACCTCAACTTCAAGAATTCGAAAATCCTAGCTCACACATTGGATTAGGGAGTTCTTGTACTTTTTGGAAAGTCCCAAGTATTCTCTACAATGTTCATGTTCACTCCAAGTTCTGAATCCAAAGGAATCATGATGAAAAGTGGAGGTGAAGTTGGCTGAAAACTAGGGCAAAAACAGTGAAATTTCACTAAGTCTTAAATTGTCTTGAACTTCTGAGCTTCCTAACTTAAAAAACAAGCCTTTTTTGAAGAAGTGCCCTCTAATACATTTTGAAACTCATGATGAGAGCTTCAATTTGAGCTTTGATTCACAGAAAATGGATGTGTGGTTTTAAAGTTATGACTCTTCAAAGTTTACACAAGGAGCAAACTTTTCTATACTTAGAAAATTTTAGGAACCAAACCTTGCCCTTTTTGCAAGAAACCTTTCAAATGTTAATCTTCCATCCTCTAACTCAAGAATCAAGCATATGTTAATGGAATAGGACCTAAATACTTCATCTTGGGTCAAAAGATCAAAAGTCAAAGGTTTGACTTTTCAATCAAAAACCCCAATTTCTTCAGGAATTCCACTGGATGAACTTTGATGATCTGGCTTTCTCAATCTCTTCCAATACCAATGGATGGCCTCTAGGGGTGTTTATTAACATATGGAATCATGTCCCAAGGCTTGGGAACATGCTTTGATCAAGATCAAGGGCAATGGTTATTTTGTCCTGACAAAACCCTAGTTTGAGGCATGGTGAACTTGTGGCTCATAGAACTTGTGATGGGAGCCAAATACACTTGTTTTGTTGTTGAATAAGACCTCTTGGATGAATGTGGGCTCAAATGGTTGGTGAACCAATCAAGACATGGACTGATCACAACAAGATTCTTCAATGATTCTTCAGGTTAAAACCCTAATTCCACAACTCTTGATCAGATGATCTCTTCTTTATATCTCTCAACCCAATCTCATGAGACCTTGGAATATGATTTTAGAACTTCATGATTAGCCTCCAAGACCAAATGGTTGAACTTTGGAACCTCAGTTGGCTTTCTTGAACAAATGACTTCACATACCACCCTCAATCAACTAGTGAACACTTGTGATGATTGTATGGAGCCAAAGAATGTCTTACGAGACCTTGAAGCAAGTGAGAGCTTGGCTTATCAACCTTGTCCTCTTTCTTGTACAACCCCTAACTTTCATAAAAAGGAACAAACTAGCAAGATATGGTGGTTAGTTAACAATGCATAGATGATTGAATCCTAAATGTAAGTGCAAGATGTTATGACATCTAAGGGGTAAAATTTGGGGTACAACAATGATGATGTGATTACATGATGATTTATGATGATTTTTGATGCATGATGATGATGTGATAACATGATGATGTATGTCAATTTTTATGCATGTTAATGATGTGTTACCATGATGCTTGATGAGAGTTTATGAATGATGATGCAATTGACGCTTTTGTGACGATGACGATTTATGATGTTTGCATCATTCATTCATAGCATCCTAGGACTTCGGTCTAGTGACAGTTTTTAGGACTTCAGCCCAGTGGTGTCTTCAATCCCATTATGCGGATTGGAATGTATGACGTTGCTCCGGTTCTTGTGTAGAATCGATCTTATTGGTGGGGATCTTTGGAGGGTAATGGCCCAGTATCCATCAAACATGCTGAATTTGTACCACATGGATGAGTCGATGTTGTGCATTTCAAACTTATGTGGCATTGCGTGTTTGTGAATGATGATGTGATTGATGACATGGCTATAAATGATGTACAATTGATAATGATGTACTAATGACGATGCTGGTTTATTTTGATGCATGTTAACTTATTATTTCTTATCTTATATCTTGTATAATGGTTTACCTCCACGTGGGTAACGTGCAGGTGATCAGAATTAGCTTTCGATGCGTGAAGATCTGACTTGAAGTATTTTGATTATTTTGGTCGAGTAGAGGGTCTTGCTCTGATATGTAACATCGGGTAGGTACGTTTGAGTCGAACCATAGTGTTCTTTTATTTGATGATGTTATAATGCTTTGAAGTTGTTTTAAAAACCTTTTGGTGTTATAACTTATGATGTTTTTGAAGTTTTCCGATGCGTAGTATTCAAGTTAATTTTGATGTTTTAACCCGTGTTACGGAGAAAGATGTTATTATTTGATGTTTTATAACGAAATGTGATGCCCTTATGAAATTTTACTCTGATAATTGTTGTTATATTATTCATGAATATCTGTTGGGTAGAAGGGTGTTACATTAGTGGTATCAGAGTAGGTTGGTCTGTCCGGCCAGGTGTTGTATGATGTCAGTTCCCTGTCAGTCGATGAGTGTGTGTACATTATCCATGTTTTGTTTCTTCTAATGTTGTTTGATGGTGTACAGAATGGCTGGGAGAAATGACTGTGCTATTGCTGACGCGCTGGAATCACTTGCTCAAGTGATGGCTCAGAACAATCAGAATGGTGAAGCTCCTGATGAGTTACGTGCTTTGGGGAAATTCCAGAGGAATAATACGCCAACTTTCTTGGGCATTCATGATCCAGAGAGCGCGTACAAATGGCTCAAGGTGATTGAGAAGATCTTCTGGGTGATGGGGTGTACGGATGCTCAACAGGTTCAGTTCGGTACTCATATGCTATCAGAAGAAACTGAAGATTGGTGGGATAACTCCCGTTAGAGCCTGGAGGGTGCTAGTACCGAGATAATATGGGTTGTGTTTAAGAGAGAGAGTTTTTGGTAAAATATTCTCCTGAAGATGCTTGCGGCAAGAAGAAGGTAGAATTCCTTGAGCTGAAGCAAGGAAACATGATTGTGGCAGAATATACGGCAAAGTTTGAAGCGTTGGTGAAGTTTTGTCTACATTATAATCATGTTGATGCTGAGATGTCCAAATGCCTTAAGTTTGACAATGGACTGAGACCATAGATCAAACAGGGTATTAGTTACCAACAGATTCGAAGGTATGCTGAGCTGGTGGATAAGAGTAGAATCTATGATGAGGATAGTCGAGCTCGATATGCTCACTACAAGCAACTTAGCGAGAAGAAAGAAAAGGGACAGATCTGAGGAAAGTCGTATGTGACTCCAGCTGACAAAGGAAAACAGAAGGCCTCATATGGGAAGAAGACAAGTAGGGGAATAGCTCCCGCTTCTGTGAAATGTTACAGGTGTGTCGAGCAAGGCCATCGTGCTGAAGCTTGCAGCAATAGTGTGCTGAGGTGCTACATATGTGGTAAGAGAGGTCACAAAGCTAGTGGCTGCAAGGATGAGGGTCCGACTTGTTTCAACTGTGGTGAATAAGGTCATATCAGTACACAGTGTCAGAAGTCGAAGAAAACAGTTACTACGGCTCAGACTAATGGCAGAGTTTTTGCTTTGAGTGGTTTAGAGGTTCCTAAGAAGGATAACTTGATTCGAGGTACTTGTTTTATTAATAATGTTGAGTTGGTCGCTATTATTGATACTGGTGCTACTCACTCGTTTATTTCGCTTGAATGTGCTAATAGATTGGGTTTAAAATTGTCTGATATGAATGGTAGTATGGTAATAGAGACTCCTGTTAATGGTTCTATTACTACTACTTTTGTGTGTTCGAGATGTCCTTTGATGATTTTTGGGAAGAATTTTGTGATGGATTTGGTGTGTTTGCCCTTGCACCAAATCGGTGTGATTCAGAGGATGAACTGGTTAGAGTTCAACATCTTCACATTAACTGTTATAATAAGACTGTGGAGGTTCCTGAGTTTAGTGATAATGAACAGTTAATGTTCTTGTCTGCTAGGCAAGTAGACGAACTCTTAGAGGACGAAACCTTGATGTTTGCGTTGTTTGTGTCGTTGCAAGTTGATCGTGAACCTGCGAGTGTCGAATTACCTGTCGTTTGCGAATTCCCAGAAGTATTTTCGGATGACATAAGTGATTTGCCTCCAGAACGTGAAGTAGAGTTTGCATTTGATTTGATACCAGGTACGAGTCTGGTGTCAATAGCTCCTTATCAGATGTCAGCTTCTGAGTTAAGTGAATTGAAGAAACAACAGGAAGAATTGCTCGAGAAAAATTTTGTTTGACCGAGTGTTTCTCCGTGGGGTGCTCCTGTGTTATTAGTGAAGAAGAAAGATGGTAGTATGAGGTTGTGTGTTGATTATCATCAGTTAAATAAGGTGACTATCAAGAATAAGTATCCACTTTCGAGAATTGACGATTTGATGGATCAGCTAGTAGGCGCTTGTGTGTTCAGTAAGATTGATTTGAGGTCTGGTTATCATCGGATTCATGTTAAGCCTGATGATATTCCGAAGACAACTTTCAGGACAAGGTATGGTCACTATGAATACACTGTGATGTCGTTTGGTGTATCCAGTGCACCTGGTGTGTTTATGGAATATATGAATCAGATTTTTCATGAGTATTTGGACAAGTTTGTTGTGGTTTTCATTGATGATATTCTGATATACTCTAAATCTGAAGAAGAGCACGCTGAGCATTTGAGGACTGTGTTGCAAGTCTTGAAAGAGAAGAAGCTATATGCAAAACTGTCAAAGTGTGAGTTTTGGTTGAAAGAGATGAGTTTTCTTGGACATGGATTTCAAGTGGTGGAATTTCTGTTGATCCTTCTAAGATCGATGTTGTGTTACAGTGGGAGATTCCGAAGTCTGCTACAGAGATACGAAATTTTCTTGGGTTGGTAGGTTACTATCGCAAGTTCATAGAAGGTTTTTCTAGATTGGTGTTACCGTTGACGCGGTTGACTCGTAAGGGTCAGGCTTATGTGTGGGATGTTGCATGTGAAGAGAGTTTTGTGGAATTGAAGAAGAAATTGACGACCGTTCCGATTTTGGTTTTGCCTAATCCGAATGAATCTTTTGTGGTGTATT
This sequence comes from Lathyrus tuberosus, assembly GCA_022829125.1. Classification (NCBI taxonomy): domain Eukaryota; kingdom Viridiplantae; phylum Streptophyta; class Magnoliopsida; order Fabales; family Fabaceae; genus Lathyrus; species Lathyrus tuberosus. The sequence goes on along the minus strand of JALAZF010000236.1, from coordinate 931,377 downwards.
GTGATGCTTCGAAGATGGGTCTTGGTGTAGTGTTGATGCAGAATAGACAGGTTATTGCTTATGCTTCGAGACAATTGAGAGTTCATGAAAGGAATTATCCTACGCATGACTTGGAATTGGCAGTTATGGTGTTTGTGTTGAAAATTTGGAGACATTACCTTTTTGGCTCTAAATTTGAAGTGTTCAGCGATCATAAGAGTTTAAAGTACTTATTCAATCAGAAGGAGTTAAGCGTGAGGTAGAGGAGGTGGTTGGAATTGTTGAAAGACTATGATTTTGATTTGAATTACCATCCTTGTAAGGTAAACGTGGTGGTCGATGCATTGAGCAGAAAGTCATTGCATATGTCCATGCTTATGGTGAGAGAGTTGGAATTGATTGAGAAATTCTGAGATTTGAGTTTGGTATGTGAAGAAACTCCTGACAGTGTGAAGTTAGGTATGTTAAAGTTGACTAGTGGTATTTTGTAATAGATCAGATTGGGACAGCAATTTGATTTGAAGCTGGTTGATCAATCGGTTTTAATTAACCAGTGTAACGGAGGTAAATTCCGGATTGAGGAGAATGGTGTAATGAGGTTCAGAGACAGAGTGTGTGTCCTAGACATTCTCAAAATTAAGAAGAGTATTCTTGAAGAAGGACATCGAATTAGGTTGAGTATTCATCCCGGTGCTACGAAGATGTACTAAGATCTGCAGAAATTATTTTGGTGAACGGGTATGCAGAAGGATAATGCTGAGTTTGTTAACGCGTGTTTGACTTGTTAGAAGTCGAAGATTGAGTATCAAAAGCCTTTGTATATAATGCAGCTATTGAATATTCCATAATGGAAATGTGATAGTATTTCCATGGAATTTGTGTCGGGTTTGCCGAAGACTGTAAAAGGGAATGATTCTATTTGGGTGATTGCAGACAGGTTGACTAAATCGGCTCATTTCTTGCCAATGAAGATTAACCATTCTATACAGAAGTTAGCTGAGATATACATTTAGGAGATTGTGAAGTTGCATGGGATTCCTTCGAGTATTGTGTCAGACAGAGACCCGAGGTTGACGTCGAGGTTCTGGAAAAGTTTACAAGATGCTTTGGGTACTAAGTTGAGGATGAGTTTTGCATATCATCTGCAGACGGATGGCCAGACAGAGAGGACTATCCAGTCTTTGGAGGATTTGCTGAGGGCTTGTGTGTTAGATCAAGGAGGATCTTGGGATAGCCATTTGCCATTAATTGAGTTCACATTCAACAATAACTTTCATGCTAGTATTGGGATGGCACCGTATGAAGCTTTGTATGGAAGGAGGTGTAGAACTTCATTATGTTGGTATGAATCGGGCGAGAGTGTTGTAATCGGACCTGAAATTGTGCAAGAGATGACTGAAAAGATTAAGATGATCCAAGAGAGGATGAAAGCTTCACAGAGTCGTCAGAAGAGTTATCATGATAAGAGAAGGAAGGCACTCGAATTCCAAGAGGGATATCACGTGTTTTTGAGAGTTACGCCGGTGACTGGTGTGGGTCGAGCTTTGAAGTCTAGGTAGCTCACTCCACGTTTTGTTGGTCCGTATCAGATTTTGCAGAGGATAGGGGAGGTATCCTATCGGATTACTTTACCGTCGTCGATTACGAAATTACATGATGTGTTTCACGTGTCTCAGTTGAGGAAGTATATTCTGGATCCATCGCATGTGATTCAGATGGATGACATACAGGTGAGACATAATCTGACCATTTAAGCATTACCTGTGCGGATAGATGGAAGAGAAATGAAGCAACTACAGTGTAAAGATATATCTTTGGTGAAGGTGTTATGGGGTGGACCAGTTGGTGAAAGTTGGACTTGGGAACGTGGAGATCAGATGAGGGAGTCGTATCTGACTCTGTTTCCTTCAGGTAATTTTCGAGGACGAAAATTCTTTAAGTGGGGGAGAGTTGTAACACCCCGAAATTAGTAGAATATTTATTTAATTGGTTTAATTTAAATATTCGTACTTTGGTGAATATTTGGTGAATTGTTGTGATGTCTGATGATTTATGTTGTGGGGTATTGACGATGTTAAGGGTGTGTTGATGATATTAGGAGTATATGATTTATTAGGGATTATTTTGATAATAATAATAATGGAATAATGTGACAATGTTAATTAATTTATTATTGTTATTTTAAAATAAAAGGAAGGGATGATGCGCGTCAAGGACACTAACGTGACCATCGAGCTAAGACTGCAAGTATACAACTATTCGCGTAGTTTAAAATAAGGTTGTCGAACCCACAGAGAAGGGATAATCAAACTAATGCAATCTATAGTTGGAATGTAAAGCTAAGGCTAAGGGTTTACAGAATTTAAACGGAAAGGAAAAAATACTAATTCTAGAGGTTTTAGGAAATAATACTAAAATCGAGTCCGGAATATGGATTCCGCGTACCTAAGGGACTTGTAGAAAACCGGTGCTAATTACGACCGCGCTTCGTTCCATAGGAAGTACTAACTTGAAGACTTTGCCTCACACTCTTGCGCTATCGATAAAAGTCACACCTAACAACCACAGGATTTTGCTCTCGCTTGCCAGTTTTAATTGAAAAGTGTATTTTGGAAGTTAGTGAAATCATAAACGATGCCTAAAGCGTTCTCGCTATTTTTAGGATCGGTGCCTAGTTTCTATTATCTGTTCTTTCCTCACACTCTCGCGCTATCGATCCGAACTTAGCATATCCCTCACTTACGTGTCGGAATAATAAAACTTGAAGAATAGAAACTAAAACCAAAACCAGCATGCAATCACATAAAGTCGCGCCTACATTTTCTACGGAGTCCCGTCGGTAACGACGGTCCTCACACGCCGAACTCAAACAGATTTAGCAAGGCATTTCAATTTTTATTACAAACATGATCATGGTAACTTTCATGGCAAAGCACATAACATACACAAAGTAGAAAATAAAATACTAGATAGGAATAATAAAAACCTGTAAAGTGAAATACGGAATTTAATTGATAAAAAGATGTCGGCAGGCTTGTCCGAAATCAAGAGTACAACAGCAAAGTAAATTATAAGAAAGTTCCGACAATTCCTCGATGTGAGTAATTGTCGCTTTGAAAGTAAAGTATTTGCCTAAACGGAATTTTGACAGAGCTTCCGCGTCTAAAATCGAATATCTAATACAAGAGTGAGGAGTCCTATTTATAGAGCAAAAGGCCAGAAATAACTCCCAAAACGTGCAAGAGGAGTGGAGGGAAAATAGGCCATCAAAACTGCCCATGACAGTTGCAGTTTTGAATTTCTGTAACTGCGCAGCAATGGCGCTCGCCACTAGGCCATGGCAAACGCCATGGTCCTGGCCTTTTTAATTGACGTGACAGACATCTCATGGCGAACGCCATTCCTTGATGGCGAACGCCATATCAGTAAAATGCAGAATTCTTCACTTCTTTGCTGAATTTTCTTCTTTCTTTGCTCTTTTTCGATTTTGTGCCCGATTTCTCCACAGACGAAGTTGTCAACTGCAAAACACATAAAACACGATTAAATTCTAATAAAACTCAAATAAAATGAACGAAATAAATGCGTAATGAGCCATAAAATATTATACGTTTTCTCGTTATCAAACTCCCCCACACTAAGACTTTTGCATGTCCTCAAGCAAACTCCTGACTTAATTAAAAACAGTAAGTGCAGCATCCGAAATCAAAACACGTCACGACAATAAAACCGAACACAACCAATAGACTTATGCTAAAAGATAGGTACTAGACTTCGACAAATGAGGATAACGTGATGTCACACATCCACACTTGTGGACCAAGACTCCCTCCTATGCAATACTAATCTAAAGCGTACCAATATAACTCGACCTTTTATTCCTTGTCTCTTTTTCCCTCTCTTTTATTCTCGCGCGATCACATTAAGCCCGTTATCCCTATACTTGCATGGTAAGAGAACCTGTTAGTATTTATGATCTCGACTTTTCAACTTTTTGCATCATTACTTCTTTTCTTTTTTCTTTTCTTTTTGAATTTCCAGAATCCGATCCATTGGGCTAAATGGCCGGGTGAGGGCCACCTAAATTATAAGGAAACAAGTCCTTTCATTCGCTTTCTACAATAAAGCTCAAATGAAATTATTATCAATTTTTCGAGATCACCACATATTTGCATCGGTTCATTACTTAGCATGTGTTTTTGGGATGGTGCTGACCGCTAACATAAACTACTCAAGAGACTACTATGGAAACTCGGAAATCAAGGTCTCGGCATAATGGTTATTTAGATCGGTACGGCATACTTAGGGAGTCTAGGGGGCTAAAATGGTACCGACAATGTCAATACTTTCCCAAGTCTAAATAACAAAGCCTAAAGGTAAAAAAGTGTCATGTAATAGATTCGGATGAAAAAAATTTCGTTGGGGTTGCTTTTTATCAATCCTAGGGGAATTTTTCTAACGAAAGGATAAGGTAAAGTACAATAAGACTCAATTACGCATAGACGACTCGACATAAAAGAAACTAACTAGAAAGTGTGAAAATAACAAAAAACAAAGCAAGTAAAACTCCTCCCCCAAACTTGAACTAAACATTGTCCCCAATGTTTTCGTACAAGGTGAAAAAGGAGTGGAAGAACCTGGAATGATCAAAGAGGACAGCCTCGGCCGCGGTGTCGTCCAATACCTCTGCCAACGAAAGGGTTAGGAACATGCTGAACATACTCCCTCAAAGAGGTAATCTGCACCCTCATGCTCTCCATATGGTCAGTCAGATCTGCCATATCATGCTAGATACACTCTGCAAAATCAACCTGTTGTTGGTTGGCAAGATCTACAACAACTCTGATATCCTCTACTGACGCTGTAAGTTCTGGAGCGGCAAGTCATGCTCCGCGCTCCCTGTCATTCTGATACTGCAGTTCGGACAAAATATCATCCAAACTGGATCGGATAGCAACATAGTCGTACTCCTCTCGAGGCTGGTGGGTACCTGAAAATTGGTCAGAAATAGTGGGTGCGGTGTGTGCTCTGTGCGCTCTGTGACTCGGACCTGGGATGTCAGCATTGGTACGGGGGCTAGGCTGGTGTGCAAATCCAAAGGTCTCAGCAAAAGCCCTATTCACAGCTTCGTCACCTAAGTTCGGGGCCTCTATATCAAATAGCCAATTTGTGCTAACGCGCACATTAATGCGCTCTGCACATGGTAAATCTACACTCCTCACCTCCATATTCCTGATCATGAGCCCGTATTTGCCGCTCAGCTCATTCTTGATAAGTCGCATGTTGCGACAGTAATCTAAGTCAGCATAAGGGGCGGCTAAACCTTCGAGGGAAGCCAACTGAGGTTATAGTCCTAAAGCCATAGCAATGGATGTAATCACGCCTCCTACACAAATGTGACCACCGGACCTACTAGCAACAGAAGAAAGGTGAGCCAATAAGAAAGGTGTGGGATTGACCTTTGTCTCCGACCACGCACTATGAATGAAAAATAAGTCTTTAGAATTCACATTCCCTGTGTTTTCTCTCCCAAAGATAGTGCTTGCAAGAACGCGATGGAAGTACCTAATCGCTAGGTTGTGAATGGAAGTGGCCTTTAGACCTTCCCATGAGGTAACAGTCTTGCCAGTAATTTGGCGCCAGGAGCCTAAGGCATTGGCTTCCCACTCGCTCTCGAGCGGTGCCAGACAAGCGTACTCTTTCCCACTCGGAAACTGAAAAATCTCTCCTATTCTCTCTACTGGCAGCAAGTAGTCTTTATTAAGCATCCGAAAATTTGTGGTGCCAGTGGTACGGGACAGGTCATGCAAGTATTGGAATGAACTCAAGAACTCATAGGTTAGCCTAGAAAAATTATGGCTCGGAGTAGAGAAAAAGTGAGATAAACCTACATTATTCAGCATCCAGTTGATGTTGTCGAACAATCCTAGTGCACGAACAGTATCTATGTGAGCATAATGTGTGGCTTCGACAGGCCTCTTTTAGATATTTTGAAAAACAGTCCTCTGTCTCTCGCCAATGATACCTTCGGGAAATTCAATTCCCATGTAATCGATGTCGCGAGCAACTCTAGGAGGCATTGTGAATTTTTTCGGAAAGGTTTGTAGAGTTTGGAAACTAGAACAGAGAGTAAGAGTTTGAGAATGTTGTTGGTGATGATGAAGAATGGTGTTTAGATGGTTTAAATAGATGGATAAAGGGTATATGAGTGGTTAGGGGTTAATGGGATAATTAATGGGTAGTTATGTGGGTGGTTACTGATGTGTAGGGAAGTTGGAAGGGTTGCAATTGAAATCCGTGCGTTTTTCTGCAATAGAATACGTGCAGAAAATCTGCAACTTCCGTCTCCATGGTGAACACCATTAAGCACATGGCGAACGCCATGTGTTTAACGTTGAAAATTTGAAATTAAAGAGACTGATGGCGAATGCCATCATGTTATGGTGAACGCCATTAAGCAGAAATGCGCAGAATTCATTTTTCAGCTGAGAAATAATCTGTTTTTGGATTTTTAGTAATTAAAAGACACATAATACATCAGTACAATTGCAGAATGAGATTAAGATTGCAGAAAAAAAGTGAACATTAAAATGCACGAAATAACAAAAGAAACATAAACGGAAAATAACAATAATTCAAAAACTATAACATCATGTCTGTGCCGACGAATCGATAATACAAAGAATGCAAATTACAACTGAATGGAAATACAATAAAAGCCAGAATAAACTAAATCATAAAAACAACATGAACTCCATCGGTACAAATCATAGCATCACTTGCTAAAGTGCCTAGTGAAAGAATGGACTTGCTGGAATAAATGGTCAAACTGTTCATTAGCAACGTCCATGAATCCAATAAGGTCCCCTCGGATGGAAGTAATCTCATCCCTAAGGGTATCCACTTGGCACTGTAGAGCACCAATGGCAGCATCATAATCTACACGAGCCCCAGAGACATGTGAAGTGGCATCAGGGGGATTGGCATCAGGTATCTCATAAGTTTTGTGGGCTCTGGGGTGGTGTTGGTGATTCACTCTCTTCCTCAAGGTCATAAAGCCAATTATTCCTATTATGCACGTTTGTCCTCTCGTGGTTAGGAAAGGTAAAGTTATGGACCACTTTGTCATCAATTAGAAATTCAAACTCGGTTGGTCCTAGGTTAGTCAACATACCACTGTTAAAAAAAAAATTCTGGTGCATCGGACGGATGCCTCCATAAGCACGTATGCGGTTAAGTTGGTAACAAAAACCTATTGCCTCAGCGATCAGGTTACTAAATCTCCAGTGAGGATAGGACCATCGGTCGCTTGAGCAATGCGGTTCAAGCTAGCCAACATGAAGGAAGCAACATTCACAGGCCTTCCCTGTGAAGCACAGTACATAATAAATAATTCATCTTTGGAAATAGAGGTGAATTTTTCTTCCTTACAAAACAGGGTGTGAGCCAAAATCTTATGAATGTACCTAAAAGCAGGGTTATGTATGTTACTAGAGAACATAGTGTCAGGTTCTGGATGGTAGTTACCAGTAATGGTCCCCCAAAATAGTCAAGGTCAAGGGAAGTAAAAGCATCATCAGGTGTCACTGAATAGGCATCTCGTGGTGGGAAAAACGGTGTTTGGTGTTAAACAGCCTGAATGTAGCCAAACCTCGGCAAAATCCAAGACCTCGGCTAGGATCATAATACAATGAGCTAAGAAACTCTGGGGTCAGCATACGGTAAGGACTATACTTGTGCCTCACACCAAAGTTCACCCAACCAATCTGGTCGAGCAAGTAAATCACACTGTCCCTCAAACCTAAGGTGGTCAAGGTACGGCCATCAGGGTAAATAGGGAGTGCCAATTCTCTCTAAACCAGAATGTTAAATCTGCGTCTCTGAGCATCGTCCCTAAATACAATCTCCACATCAGCATTGTGATCCATACTCTAAGTCAGTGAAAGTTATTCTAAGCTAAGCTAGCCTGAAAATAGACAAAGAGTACACTATCATTTAACTGTACCGCGATGGTGTCAAAAATAAAAATAAAAAGGTAAAAAAAAAATAATAATAATAGTAATTATAATAATAATAATAATAATAATAATAATAATAATAATAGTAATATAATAATGTACAGACACAGGAATAGAAAATAGAGATAAAACAAAAAGGGAAAAAGGGGTAAACTCTAGAAATCTAAGAATCGTGGGTTGCCTCCCACGCAATGCTTGTTTAATGTCTTTAGCTCGACATCAGGGTCGAACTAGTCTTTCGAAAGAGCGGGTAGCTCCTCCAACTTATAACTTACGCAGAAATCTTTGTTTTTTATGTTATGGTAGTGTTTTAGTCTCTGCCCATTAAAAATGAAGGTTTCGTCAGATTTCCCTTTTATTTCCACTGCTCCGCTTTGGAGAACTCTTACCACTTCGAAAGGTCCAGACCATCGGGCAAGTAAAAAAAATTGAAGATAAAAGTTCAGAGAGTTTGTGACTCCAAAGGAAAATTTTACAAGCCATCAACAACTCCCAAGTCAGTCACCACGCAATCAAAGCATCTCGATCTGCATAATCAAGTGTCATCAAGAGTGATTCATTTTCTTCCAAGGCAATTACAAACACTCCCAGACGCATTCAAGAGTCATCACACTTTCTTTCCTAAACCAAACGTGCTCCTCTGAAAATAGAAAACATTCAAAAACAGACAAGGACTTGAAATCTTTCCAAAAACCAACCACAAACATATCGAACTTAAAGAGGAAATATCAAGAACATTATCGTTATGTTTCAAAAGATTAAAGAAGAAGGCCTCAGAATTTCCAAATCAGATTCGTTATCATCATTTTTGGCAATTATGCAATAATATCACAATGGCTACAGAAATTATTTCCTAAACCAGAGAGGACTCTATCACACATTTCATCAAAAGAGATTTTATTTCCAAAACAGGCATCAGATAAGAATCAAATTATCAACATTGGAAAACCATGTTTCAAGACAGAAATCAGTGTTTTCAAATTTCCAAATCAAACACAATATCAGATGGTATCAATACTTTCCAAAACCATTCCCAGACAGCGTTCAAAGATTTCCAAAACAAGTCATTCATCACAGGCCTATAAAAAGGGACTATTGCATAAAGACAAAGACACGAAAAAAATCTCCCAAACCATTCCTTATCTCACAAATTCGCATCAGTTCAAACAGCAACCATTCATCATATAACCAAACAACACAAATATACTAGAATTCACAAATCGAAACCAAGGAATTTCATTCAAAGATCAAGTACCAAAACAAGCATCCCAGGACTACCCACAGCAGAAGATTCGCAATGCACATAACGGGATAACATACAACACAAAAAAAAAGAAGACTTAACTTTGGTAAAGATTCGAAGACGGTTGGCCTCCATCGTTTTTTGCCGTTTTTTTCTTTTCATTTTCATGCGCAAGCTGCTTGTAATCTATAACTCTCAGAATATAGTGAATTGGGGCTGGTATTTGTGGGGATTAGGGTTGTGTTTGTTTCTGATTTCGTTTAGGGTTTGTAGTCGCGATGAGGTTTTCGAACGAGAGAGGTGATGGAGAGATTGAGAGCGGCGGATTTAGGGTCTGCGAACGGGGATTAGGTTTGAACACTAAAGTTTGAGAAAACGGAGAGGAGAGAAGAGAGCTTCTACGTTTCTATTGTTTTTCTTTTGTTTTGTTCAGGTCTTGATCACATGTATGCGCACACACACACGTCACATTGTGCACCCTCGCGTTTTAGTGCTAGATCATAGTACCTTTAGAGCAGATGGTTGAGATCTGAGGGTCCACGGTGGACGCTCTCCCCTGAGAGGCCTGCGTTACCCCTCCGTTTCTCTTTCACTTTTCTTTGTTTCTTATATTTCTTTTTATATAATTAACTTTACCTTTTTTTTAATAATTTAATTTAGTTTTTTAATGGACTAATATAAAAAGGTAATTTTCTAAAGTTAAAAATTATTTCTCTTAATAATAATATATTTTCTTTTAAATAGAGATTATTAACCCTTTTTAAAACAACAAATGTTATTAAAATTTAGATTTCTAATATAGAATATAACTTTTCTCTTATAAAAATAGAAACTCTTTCTAATTAATTTGAATAAAACTTCTTTTTTTAAAATATTAGAAGTAGGATTTTTTTATATAAATATGTTTTTTCTCAAAATATAAAGATTTGTTTAGAATAACTATAAGTAATGTTAAAATCTTTTCAGTATATCTAAAGATATTAATTTTTAGCTCCTACACCTTTGTTTAAATTAGATCAATTCAAACTGTTATTCGTCTTCTTTTTTGTTGTATGTATGCACCCTACTTATTCGTCCTGATTGCGCTCTAAACTTTTTCTAAAATAAGTAAAATTCTCGATCCAACATCGAGCCACTTTCCCATCCATGTAAGTCGATTGCTTTTAAGCATCGCTATCAACCTTTCGGTCACTACAAACAAGGCTAGCCCACTTTGCTAGTGTACACGATTAAAACTCAACTCTTTGTTTTGATTAATCGATGACGTCTATTTAAACGCTTATTACTTTATGCTTCATGCTTTATGCTTTATGCTTTACGCTTTACGCTTATATATCATATAATTGCTTGCATGATATCCAAGGGAAAACCTCGTGTATGATAATCACTCGCCGTGCGTGGTGCATTTCATTTGCATTTCATCCTCCCCTTAGTGGTTGTAGGTATCCTTTTATGATAAGAATTTCTTAGACAACTTTAGGATAGATTTTCCTAAGTTAGTCCCCCGTAATCTTGATTAGACAATCAAACATCTTAGATCACCTGATTCTCCCCACAAGAGAATTAGATGTGAATCATCTCAAAGAAGAGACACACAATCTCATACCCCACAATATAAACAAGATGTGGATTCCTTTTCCACTTAGGAGAGGTATGAGGCATACTCGTCGATTTTATATCCGAGTTAGAGACCTTCTCCTATGATGAAGCAAATGTCCATTCTCCTTAAAGACTGTGGTGGTTCTTAAGATGACGACTCATCTTTTCTCCTAAACCATTTTCAAACAAACTTTAGTATCCCTCAAAGAGGAACTACAAGTGCTTTGATTCCACTCCCGACAGGATATGTAGGCACAAGATACGATATCTTGTCGAGCACACTTAGGAATAGAACTTTAGGTCTTCCTACCCCATAACCCTTAGAAAAGATAACAATTAGCGATAACGTAAAACAAGAGGTTCTTGTAGAGTACTACAGATGCTTAGGATGCTAATACCTTCCCTAGGTATAACCAACCCCTGAACCTTAGATTCTCTAGCTTTGCATTGCATTGCATATTGTGGGTTATTCGATCTTTCTCCCTTCCCTTGGATAAATCAAAGACCGGTGGTGAATAAACGATTTGCGATTCAAGATTAATCAATAGCTTGATATCCAATTCTCACCGCGACAGAAATGGCGACTTCACTGGGGATAACTGAGGGTTTCCCCTAACTTGTTTATTTATGTTATTTGTTGTATACTTGTATATTTGTATTTGTTGCTATATCTGCTTGCTTGGATTTTTTTGTATGCAGGGTTGTCACTTTGTGTGGTGAGATAAGTCCTACACCCGAACTTTAGTGCAAATTATGATAGGACGGTGATACATTCAAGGAGACTTTTAGGGAGTCGATTCCCGAAGAAGTTGAATTGAGACATCACCACTCAGTTGAGGCCCTCTCGAACTTAATATTGTTTAACGAGTCTATTCGTGAAGACGATATTATTTTTGACCTAGGAGCCCGTGAGACTGAGAACCGTAGTTACTTTAACCCCACTTGGCCTATTAGGATGTAGTGCGGTGGCTATAAGGGAGTCAATTCCCAAAATAGTTGATACGCGATACTACACTCAAACAAGATTCTCTTGAGAATATTATTGACCACCAAGTTATTTGGGAAATCGATAATATCCGAAAGATGGGTTGTTGACTCTGGGAACTTTTTTAGAACCTTGTTCTGCAGATCATAAACCTTAGTACTTACCTTCTTCGGATGGGTAGACCTTGGCTCCACGCTCATGACCTCTCAAACCTAGGACTCTTTGTCTGTTTGCTTGTTTATATCTGTGTTGTGTGCTTATCTGTGTGTTTGCATACATGCGTTCATGAGCATCATATCATAAAGAGTCATGGAACTTAGTTTTGTTTGTAAACATCGTAGGGATATCATGTATACCGGAAGAAGTAATACAATGAATTACACTTATCAGAGTCCTGACCTGGACAATCTAAGGAGATTGGAAACCTTGGTGACAGATAAAGACGGGTTCAAGAGCAGGTATGTGAGGCTGGTATCTTTGTTGAAGGTGAGGATTGATAAGGGACTCCTTTCTACTCTACTTCAGTTCTACGACCCACTTTACCATTGTTTTACTTTTCTGGACTATCAGCTTGTACCTACTCTTGAAGAGTATTCTCAGCTAGTCGGTTTACCTATTCAAGACGAGTCTCCTTTTCCTATATTCGAAAAGGATCCCGAGGAAAAAGAGATTACTAAGGCTACACACTTGGATTTGGTGGATATTCGAGCTAACATGACCACAAAAGGGGGAATTTTTGGATTAACTGCAGAATTTCTAGTTGGAAAATCTCGGTATTATGCTAATAATTTAAGTATGGATGCGTTCGAAGCTGTTTTTGCCCTACTTATCTATGGTGTTTTTTTATTCCCGAGTTTTGAAAATTTTGTGGACCTCAATGCTATCAAAATCTTTCTGAAGAAGAATCCAATACCTACATTGCTAGATGAAGCCTATTATTATGTTCATTCAATGAATGCTCACAGAAAAAGAATGATTACCTGTTGCGTCCCTTTGTTGTACAAGTGGTTTATTTCACACTTGCCCAAAGCACATGTCTTTTGGGATCTCAAGAAGGGATGGTGGTGTCATACCCCAAATTTTGACCACAAGATTTCACATCATTGTGACAGTCATTACCACAATATGGATGTATCATCATGCCTCATCAATCTCCTCAATAGATAGTTGAGCATTCACTATAATCAAGAATCAGGGTTTTTAGCCCTCCCAGAGCACTTAGACAAGTGATCAGTCAAGGATTGACATGATCTTCAACTTGTCTGACCTCTCAAACACCCATAAAGGATCAAGAGCTCTCCCACATCAAGAATCAAGCACAAGGATGCAACATTCCAAGTGGATCGAGCCACAAAATCGCCAGTGTCACCAAATTAGGGTTTTGGTCGACCAAGGCCTCCAGATGAAAATTTTCATCTGGGCATGAGCCAATACTTCAAAGCATGACTCAATATGCTCCAAGGGACCTCATGGACCTAATCATCAAGTCAAAATAGCCTCAGGAGAAGCATTCATCAAAAATCAGGAATTAGGGTTTCTTGACCTAATTCACCCCTAAGTTGACTTTTAGGGCAAGGCATGAACCAAGACCTCAATACATGATTTGAGGGCCTCAAATACACTAAATTAATCCATTTTAAAGAATAAATTAATCCAAGAAACTTGATTCACAAGTTTCAATTTCATCTGGACCGCAATTAGGGTTTTGAAGAAAAAGTCAACTGTATCTTTGACTTTTGACCAAGACATGTTCTCAAACTTTGGGGCATGGTTCAAGACACCCTAAAACACCTATGGAATCCATCCATTAGGTTTGAATTAGGTCAAGGACTTGATTGCATAGAGGATTACATAGTTTGGAATTCATCTGACAAAAAGTCAACTGTGCCTAAAAATCAAGTTTGACTTTTTGGAATTTTTCACAAATATGATTCCCCTAAGTCAAAAACAATGTTAATGTATGATTTTGATCATCATTCATTAAGGAAAATCAAGAAAAGTGAGATTTCTTGCAAAAGGGGAAACCATGAGAAACAAAAAATTTTCTAAGTTATGGAACCAAAAGTGATTTCATACCAACATTACAAGGTCATAACTCCTAAACCACAAGGCCTTTTTCTCCCATTCAAAGCTCAAATGAAAGTTCATCTTACATACTTTAAATATGTCAACTATAAGAGATTCCAATTCCTCATGGATTTCAAGTTATGAATTGATCAAAATCACAAAAATTGGAAATGCCTACTTTTTCCAACACTTAGAAAAATTTGCAACAAGTCAAAATTTGTTCCAATTTTTCTCAACTTTGAGGTCATTTTTCATCTTGATCCAAGCTGAACCAGGTCCATTGGTGGACATCAAAGTTAAAGTATGTCATGAGAGCTTTCCAACAAGTACCAGATCATCTCCAAATTCAACTTGAGTAGGGAGTTACAAGCTTTGCAACATGGCATGAAAACCTGGTTTTTCAAGACAGCATTGGTGCATAACTTGTGTCGCACGATTTTCTCCTTCAAATTTTGTCACTTTGCCAACTTTGTCATCTTCCAAAAACACAAAGAATCTGATGACTCACTTGCTCCATGATCAAAGAGGCAAGAAATTCAACTTGGAATGTGAAAATCATCATGGCATGAAACTTGGAATTCAAATTTGGCAAGGTAACATCAATGCAATGCATTGAGCTGTCATGAACCAAGCCTTATCAGTCCAATTGAGTCAAGGTTGTTGCAAAAATCAGAAGACCTAGAGCTACCAAGACCAGCTCTAGTCAATGGCCAAGTGAAGACTTGGTACCTTGGCATTTAAGGAAGTGATACATGGGCATATCCATTGGATAATAGAGTGAACTAGTTGTAATTCACTATTCCTACAAAAACAAAACTCCTCTACTATAAATAGAGGCCATTTTTTATGTTTTAAACCACACCAAAACAATACCAAAGCCTTGTTTTCTCACTCTCCCTCTCTTACTTCATTTTCAAGTCATTATGGAGCAATTTGGGAATTCTTGAAACCAGAGCAAATACCACTCAAATAATCATCCTAACACATCACAAATCATCCATTGGAGGTGTTCAAACCTTCATCCACATTGTACAACCTCAAAATCAGAAAGTCAACCTCCAAAACCTCAAATTTTGACTTTTTTGCACTTTACAAGCCATGTCTTGATTCAGTCACTTTCAAAACCAAACCAAGCTTCAAATACAATTCAAATATCATCCTCAAATTGTCCCAACTGGTTTCCCTCATCTGTAACACCATTTTAGTGAGTTACCATCTTGGTCACATTTGCCACTTTTACAAGAAAGAGCCAACTCTTGTTCCTGAGGTTTCCAGCTGGTTTTTATCATCCTAAAAGCTTATAAGGGATCAATCAAGAGTGCCTAAAGCATTGGATTACTTCTGGCACAAGGATCTTAACAGTTAGCACAAGGAGCTTCAAGAGGTAAGTGCATCACAACTTGAACTCTTTAAAATATGCATTTCTTTGAGGTTCATTGAGCATAAACATGTCATATACATCAAATGTGTTGTGTTTGAACCAATTTACTATGTTATTGTTGCTTGTATGATGAGATAGCATAAAACATGCAAATCTAGACCTATTTTGAAACCATTATCGGGTTTTAAAATAGGGACATCTTTAGAAAAATCTAAAAGCACCATTGGATTCCTCATGAAATTCTAGGTAGGATCCATCTAAATTTTGTCAAAATCCATGAAGAATTGAGGGAGTTAGGGCCTTCATGCTAGAGGGCAAAAATCAGGCCATGCCTTGGGCAAGGGCCAGGCCAGGGCGCCTTGGTCAGGCCTAAAATCTTGCCACCCTCATATACACATGGGGTGGTTTTGATACACGGATGTATCACCACCCCAGTGGTAGCGCGCATGTGTGTTTGGTTGGGAGGTCATGGGTTCAATACCCACCCAGACCATTTTGCCATTTCCCATATTTTTGCTATTTTTCATACTTTTTTTTTTGTTTTTATTAATTAATTCCAAAATTAATTTCTCACTCAATTTTAAATATTTTTATTGTTTTTTTTTTAAATTCACAAAAATGTTGAAATATTTTATTCCACAAAAAATTGAATTTTATATTATTTATTTAATATAATTTGAATTTTGGTAATTTATTTCATTCCTTTATTTTCAAACATTTTTAAATACGGTTTCTACCTTGATTTTCCAAAACCAATTGAATGTCAAGCCTTCATGTGATTACACTTGACTTTTAAAAACATTTTACAAAATTTACAACTTGTTTTTCAATATATTTGGTATTTTATATCATTTATTACTTATTTTCTTTGAAAATTATATTTGAAAAAAGGAATTAGGGTTTCTTCTTGATCAAACTTCTTTTTCAAAACATTTTGGGCCTATAATAGAATGTAATACCCATCACTTATCACATACAAACCATTTTGGGCCCCAGTCATTGTATAAGTCCCGATACAATTTCAAAAATCTCGTCGCGATCGTCGTTTTCAAACAAAATCATCTAGGCCCCTTTGGTTATAAGTCCCACTTTTCTTCCTTTTCAAACACTTTGGGCCTCTATTATAGTGTAAGACCCAAACCCCTTTTGTACATAAATAAATTTGGGCCTCAGTCATTGTATAAGTCCCGATTCAGTTGTCAAAACAACGGTGCGATCACTGTTTTTTCATTTGGGCCTCTCCTTGAGCTGTAAGCCCCATCTCTTGTACAAAAATAAACTCTTGGGCCTCTAATAAAGTGTAAGACCCAATCTCTTTTGTAAATACAATAAATTTGGGGCTTAGTCATTAAATAAGTCCATATGCTGTTTTCAAAACTACGACGCGATCGTCGCCTTTTCAAAAGAATTCATCTAGGCCTCTCCCTGAGTGTAAGCCCCAAACTTCTTTTTAAACAAAAACAACTTTCCTTGTTGATTTAAATTCAAATTTATAGTTGTTATCAAAACTTTCTTCAATTTCTTGAATAACTAACCATACAGCTGTAACACTGGAAGCTTGCTCACCTGTAAGTTCTACCAGCTTTCTTTTACATACTTGCTCATATATATCTCATCTGTATATATATATACATGTATATCTGCTTAGAGTTTTCCCCGGAAATTAGGTCTAGGATTAGATAAAGCCAGTGGTCACTCAAGCAACACAGTCAAAACTAGTTTCCCATAGGAAATTCCAGATACAGTCTTGCCTCCTCTTGGGCTTATACAATATGGAACAGAGAAAGGCATTATTCCCGGTGAAACTTTTCTCAAGACTGTCACTATTAGAAATTTGTCAAAGAAATTCATTTCCCCTAGAGAGGATTAATTCCCAGTGAAACCTCTCTTGAATTTCTTCAAATCCTAGAACTGTCACTAAAGAAAGGATTAATTCCCGGTGAAACCTTTCTTGAACTTTTCTTTGGTTTGGACCCACAGGCTTCCTAAATGCATCCCCAGCCTCCTCTTGGGCTTTGTACAAGGACCCTCAGGCTTCTTAGAAGTTCTCAGCCTCCTCTTGGGCTTAGTACAAGGACCCAAAGACCTCTTACAGGTATAGGACAGAACCTAGTCATCTTTTGTTAGAGCAGTCCTTTCAAGAGTCAAAACATCAGACTAGTTTAGGGTTGATTTTCATCCCTTAAAACATCAGCCTCCTCTTGGGCATCATACAAAGATGAACCTTTTCATACCAGTAGACTTGGACAGTCTCATCTCCTCTGGGATCTCAAAGAAACCCTCAAGCTTCCTAAAAGCACAGGAAAAAACCTAATTATTTCATCAGTCTCCAACGGAGTTAAAACCTTCAAAGGTAAAAACTCCACCTGTTAAAACTTCCATCCTGAATTCCCCAGCTAGGGTCAAACTACTGTCAATAAACCTTTAATCAGAACCTCAAGGCATCTGATATTTTAACTCTTCTACAATTCCCAACAAGAGTTTATCCCCAATTTGGACTTGCCTCTGGATATCAATAAATCCTCAGCAGAAGTTAGCCTCCTCTTAGGCTTCATATAAAAAAAATTCCCCAGCCAGCCTCCTCTTAGGCTTTGTATAATGATCATTTCTCAGCAAACTTTTAGCCTCAATCTTGGGCTTTGTACAAGACACATATAAATATTCTCCAGCTGAGTCAATAACTTTTAGCCTCAATCTTGGGCTTTGTACAAGACAGATAAAACCCCTCCTCAGTAGAGTCATAACTTTTTGCCTCAATCTTGGGCTTTGTACAAGACAGACAAAATATTCCCCAAAAGAGTCAATCTTTTTAGCCTCAATCTTGGGCTTTATAAAAGACAGATAAAGCACTCTCTTGTTGAGTCAATATTCTTCAGCCTCCTCTTAGGCTTTGTATAATGATCTCCCTAAAACAAAGTCAACCTTTTAGCTTCAACCTTGAGCTTTGATCAAGGCACACAAAAATCAACATCCCCTAAGAGGAAATCAAAAATCTCTCTGCAGGAAGACATTTCTCTGTACATCACACATCAAAACAGACAATCAAACAAACCCTAATACTAGATAACTGCTGTAAGTGGCACACTGTTTGATTCAAAAATCCAAGCTGTAGTCCATCTCTTATCCTGGTAAATCCCTTATTTCATCTAATTGCTGTAAGTGGCAAGCCTCTGGATTATTTACATCCAAGCCAATGTCCCTCTCTTAGCATAAAAGACTCCTAAGGAAAAATGGCATTCCTCTACACTGAGTTAAAGTTTTCTCCTTCAGGACAAATCCCCTATAAAGGAAATTATGGCATTGCTGGACTCCATGTATTCCAGTTAAAGTAATGTTCCTTTATAAACCAGTTACCCAAACAACTGTGATAAACAGATGAGATATCTCTCTTTAGAGATGACAAATTCTCTCAGTCAAACCTTTAGCTTCAATCTTGGGCTTTGAACAAGACATAAACAACCTTTAGCTTCAATCTTAGGCTTTAAACAAGACACCAAACATCTTTTCCTCCCATAGAATAGGAGGAACTACGATTGCTCTAATTTCCCTGTTTTCTTTAAACGGGAATACGTAGGCATAAGATTGTGAAATCTTAGCGAGCACACTATTCAAAAACCTTAGGTCCAATACCTTACCAAAAGCATCGAAAAACCCGAAAAAACAACAAAAACACTCTCTCTCAAACATTCCCAAAGAAGAAACTTTCCCGTTATAATAGATAAACACCAGTAAGTAGAATAACAGAAGAAAATGCTAAACAATCTATGGATAACCATATATAGGATGGGTAATTGACAACTCCCCATTGTATAACCTGACGCCGAACTCCCCAATCTCTTTGAATTTGTTAAAGAAAACATTTACGTGCAAGGTTAGTTTTAGATAGCTTCCCTTTCCTTTCCAGCTTCATAGGATAAATAAGAAATCAGAAAGTAGCACCCAATTCCAACCAATGGCGATAAGGTGGTCGCGTCAACAACAAAACTCGCACACTACAGAAAAATGGCAACTCTGCTGGGGAGCCAAAATAGGATTAGAATTCCTAAGAGGTCTAGGTTGCTTAGCATTTTCTATATTATATACTATATATATATATATATATATATATATATATATATATATATATATATATATATATATATATATATATATTACTGCTATTCCTACTTGATATGCGTGTTTATTTTTCTGTCAATGGGAATGCGATTGATACGCATGTGGAAAGTTTGAGAGAATAATAAGATAAGTGGTGGCATAGACGGGGAACACTTACCAGGAGTGAATCTAGACTGAGTTGAACCTGGTAGCCCACCAAATCAGGAGAGGTACCTGTATGGATACTTAATGTTGAACAACCAATCGTCGTGAAAGCATAGTTTTCCCAGTGTGGTGCCCGTGACCCTGAGGATTTAGTAGACATTAACCATATGACCATTTGGTAGTGCGGTGACTATCGGGAATAGTTGACACGCAATACTACACTCAAATGAGATTCATCCTAGGATGTTACAGCTCGCTCGGGTGAACCAGCTTGCTGTTGATATCCCTAGGAGGGTCAATGATTTTGGGAACCTTAGAACCCGTTCTACAGGTACAAAAATTGACCAAAATAGTACAAACTTTGGGGATGGGTAGAGCCATGACTTCATGCTCGTGACGTTGAACCCTTGAATCCATGTTTTCAAATGTTTTTATGTGCTGCATTCATCTAAAAAACTCTTTTCAAACAAGAAAAATCTTTTTTCAAAATAAACTAAACAATAATTGCAAATATCAGAGATTGCGTTATGGATTTCGGTAGAAGAAAGACGCACAAATACACCTTCAAGGCTCCAAAACTTGAGGATTTGAGGAAATTGGCAAGGATGATTACCAACCTTGAGGCTTTTAGAGCTAAGCATGGGGGACTGTTGTCTCTGTTAAGGGCCCACGTAGTTGAAGGAATTATGTCTACACTGATACAATTCTACGATCCGGTTTACCACTGCTTCACTTTCCTGGATTATCAGCTGGCACCAACTTTAGAGGAGTACTCTCATCTGACTGATTTACCTATCATTGACCAAGCTCCATTTTCTGGACTGGAAGAAATTCCAAAGGAGTAAACCATTGCAAGAGAAATCTATTTGGACGAGTCAGAGGTTAGGACTCACATAACCACTAAAGGAGGAATCCAAGGTTTACCAGCTAAATTCCTGACAGAGAAAGCTCTATACTTTGCCAATATAGGGAATATAAATGCTTTCAAGGACATCTTTGTTTTACTCATTTATGGGTTATTTCTTTTTCCCAACATCGACAACTTCATCGATACCAATGCCATTAAGATATTTCTGATTGGAAACCCCGTACCAACCTTGCTCGCAGATGCTTATCATTCTATACACTTAAGGATTTTGCACAGTGGAGGAATGATCACATGCTATGTACCCTTGCTATACAAATGGTTCATTTCCCATTTGCCCAAGTCTGCTGCTTTTTGGGATCACAAGAGTACTCTACGTTGGTCACAGAGGATTATGTCTCTTACCAACTCTGACATAGATTGGTACAATAGGATTTATGAGGGGATAGAGATCATCGACAGATGCGGATATTTCCCTAATGTACCCCTAATTGGAACTAAAGGAGGAATCAACTACCATCCAATTTTAGCTCGCCGTCAACTCGGATACCCGATGAAGAATATCCCGCATAATGTTCATCTGGAAGGTCTTTTCTTCAAGGAAGGAGAAAGTGACAGGGCACTAAAGAAAGAAATAGTGCATGTCTGGCAACATATTCACAGGAAAGGAAGAGAGTCTCTAGGAAAACTAGATTGTACCTCTATGGAACCTTATCTCCACTGGGTGCAAACTAGAGCCCTCAAGTTGAGGATGCCTTACCCTCGTCAAGAAGTTTTTCCGTTAAAGGAATCTGTCCTTTATTTCATGTCTGATACGGAAAAACTCCAGGTAGCTCTCAACAAAGTTCAACGTGAGAAGAGCTCTTGGAAAAACAAGTACCGAATCCTCAATGTGGAGTGTACTAAGATTCAGGAACTGTTAAAAGAGAAGGATGATCTAATCGAGATATTAGAGCGGCATGCTATAGAGGGTCAGGAAGACCGAAGGAATTTGCTCACTCCTTTCACTTGGCAAAGGACTGACAACCCGACAACGGCTGAATAGCCCCAATCAAAGAAAAGGAAAATACAGGAACCATCATCTGAGCTCTCTTCAGAGAGGACTCGGAATCCTTGAGCTTAGACATTTCCTTTACAGCACTTTGTAAAATACTGTACTTTTCATTGTAACATACTGCAATCTTTCAAATTCAATAAAAGGGGTCCCCCACTGTATGATATTTGAAATCTATTTGTCGAAGTTTCTTTTTTATTGAAACAAAAACTAAAAATATGTCATTGCATATCATTCATCATTCTCACATAACGCATTTTCTTATCTTCGAGTCTCACATACGTGTCACAATTCTAGAGTCAAACTGTCTCATTCGTACAATACTCGTGCCAATCGACAAAAGAAAATGGACGATCTCGAGGAAGAGAACAGAGAGCTGAGAGAAGAAATCGACGCTCTGAAGGAAAGTTTGGAAAAACTTCACAGTGACATGTGTCATACCCCAAATTTTGACCACTAAGATTTCCCATCATTGTGTAAATCATCATCACAATATGGATGTACCTTTGTGCCTCATCAATCTCCTCAAGGAATTGTTGAGCATTCACTACAATCAAGCTTAGGGTTTCAAGCCCTCTCAGAGCTTTTAGACAAATGATCAATCAAGGAATGACATGATCTTCAACTTGTCTAACCTCTTAAACATCCACAAAGGATCAAGAGGACTCCCACATCAAGAATGAAGCACAAGAGTGCAACATTTCAAGTGGATCAAGCCTCAAGTTCATCTAATACAAAGTCAACTGACGCAGAAAGTCAAAGTTTGACTTTTGGTCAACTATGAGCTTCACAAGCCATTACTCAAGAAAATATGATGGATGATTTAATTTGATCAAATTTAAATCAAGAAATCATGCAAAATTGCAAAATTGATCAAATTGAAAGAAACTTAGAAATTTTTTCTAAGTTAAAATCATGTTCAAGTGCACAACTTTTCAAGGTTGTAACTATTGATCCAAGCATCCATTGATTTTGCGTAAGAGCTACTTTTAAAGAGGGTATTTGATAGTTCAACATTGAAGAAGGAATCACCTCAAAATATCATAAGGATTGAAAGATATAAGTGATCAAAGTTGGGAATTCTTAATGTCCAATGTTCTGACATTGTATAGGACATCATTAATATTTTTTCAGCAAGAATGTCCCAACTTCAAGGATGTTTTTCTCCATGATCCAAGTTGAACCAGGTCTGGGGTCAAACATGAAAGTTGAAGTACATCATCTCAGCTTTCCCGAAAGTCCTAGAACGTCCTTGTAGCATACTCGAGCAAGGAGATATGATTTTTGTAAAAAGCATTGATAAAGCATAATTTTCATGACAACTTTTAGGACAGATTTGACTACACAAGTTCAAGACCATTTTTGATGACTTTGCAAGCTGAACCAAGACCAAAGTCAAACATCAAAGTTAAAGTATGTCATTAGGGTTTTCCAAAATGTATAAGAACTCCCATTAATTCAACTTGAGCAAGGAGTTATGCACCTCACAACAGGCCTTGCTCGAGCTGATTTTTTAGGACAGATTTTGTGCACGTTTCTTATGCCACCCAATTTTCAAGCTTTGTCACCATGCAAGACAAGCATCAAAGATGCAGTTCACTTCAACTCAAAATATCATAGTGGATTAAAATATACAAGTGATTAAAGTTTGGAATTATTAATGTTCAAAGTTGTCTGATGTTCCAACATTGCATAGGACATCACTATTATTTTTCCAGCAAGAATGTCCCAACTTCAAGGATGTTTTTCTCCATGATCCAAGTTGAACCAGGTCTGGGGTCAAACATGAAAGTTGAAGTACATCATCTCAGCTTTCCAGAAAGTCCTAGAACGTCCATGTAGCATACTCGAGCAGGGAGTTATGGATTTTACAAAAAGGCTTGCTGTAGCTGAATTTTTCATGGGGTAGATTTGCACATTTCTTGTGCCACACGAATTTTTAAGCCTTGTCATCATTTTGAACACATCTGAGGATCAAATCTAAAGGGGACAATCACTGAGCCAAGCCTTGTCATCATTTTGAACACATTTGCAACTGAATTCAGTCAAGATTCCTCCAACAACTAGGGAACCAGCAACCTGTGCCCTAACCTCTAGTCAATGGCTAGAGGAGACTTGGATTTTCATTGGACAACATTGGCCAAACCTCTGCTGCAGTTGCCATTCACTGTGGATCCCAAAACAAACTTGCTCTACTATAAATAGAGCTCATTTGTGCTCAGTTTGAGTACACCAAAGCCATCAAACAGATGCTTTCCTCAAAATCTCTTCTTTCACCTCAAATATGCCTTCCAAAGCAAGTAATTCTGAGTTTTTGAGTTAGAGAGCAATTCCACTCAAACTAATCACACACACACCTCACATATATCATATGTAAGCTGTCCAAACTATCAAAAGTGACCTGTAATCACAACATCACAAAGTCACCTCTCAAAACCTCAAAATTAGACTTTTTTGCATTTTTCAAGCCATGTCTTGATTCAGTCACTTTCCAAACCAGATAAAACCTCAAACACACTCCAAATATCATCCTTGAACTGTCCCAAATGGTTCCCCCCAGGAACACCATTTGAGAGAGTTGCTATTTTGGCACTTTTAACCCCTTTTGCAAGAAAGGGACAGTTTGTGTTTTTGCAGGTACCAGCTGATTCCAATCATCCTAAAAGCATCCAAGAGGTCATTTGAGGGTGTCCAAAGCATCATTTCATTTCTGGAACAAAGCACTTGGTAGGTTGCACAAAATCTCCAAAAAAGAGGTAAAATTCACAACTTGAATTCTTTGAATCATGCTTTACTTTGTTGTCCACATACATGCATCATATTGAACAATTCTTGAAGCAAACATGTAGTCCTTAATGTGTATGTTATGATCCTCATACTGTTTGCACTTTAACATGTTTATATGTGGAGTTTATGTTGTTTTAAACTTAAGGTGCATATCTGGTTTTTTGCCTTGTGTGTACTGTACATTAAGTTTCAGTATGTATGAGTGATACCATTGGATTCCTTGCGAAAAATTGGTCAAGATAGGTTCTTACGGATTTTAATTTCGTTAAAAATTGAGAGAGTTATGAATGTTTGAAGTTTGATAGCAAAGATGTTGAAAAACCAAGGTGCATTTCTGATGTCAAATGTGATGTTGTGACATCTTCCCTTTTTCTCTTATCTTCAAAACTCATGAGTGATGTCGAATGTGATGTTGTGACATTAGTTTATTCTCAAAAAACTCAACCAATTCTTTTACATAGCAAAAATCATCATTTTCCAATTCTGTTTTACACACTTCTTATTCATACTCCAAAATATTTTATTCCACAAAAAAATTAGTTTTATATTATTTATTTAATATAATTAGTATTTTTGTGAATAAATTCCTTTTTAATGTTTTTAAAACATTTTAAAAGTGAATTCTCATATTGAAAATCAAGACCAAATGAATTTTATTTCATCTTGTGATTAAAACATCATTTTTCAAACCCCAACCAAAAATCACAAGTTGCTTATTTGGTATTTTTATCATTTTGTATTGATTTTATTTTAAGAATTTACTTTTAAAATGATAAAATTAGGATTTCTTCGATTTTCACCATCATAAAACTTTTTCAAACACTCATGGGCCTCTAATAGAGTGTAAGACCCAATCCTTTTTTTGACCAAATCATTTTTGGGCCTCAGTATATTGTATAAGTCCCGATACCGTCAAAAACAAACGGCGCGATCGTCGCCTTTTCAAAACTAAAAAACCTTGGGCCTACCCTCGAGTAGTAAGACCCATTTCTTTTCTTAAAACTTTTGGGCCTCTAATAGAGTGTAAGACCTAACCCCCCATTGTACAAACCATTTTGGGCCTCACTTATTGTATAAGTCCCTCTGTACAAGTAAACGGCGCGATCGTCGCCTTTTAAAAAATCAACTGGGCCTCTCCTCGAGCTATAAGACCCATTCAAAACTTTTGGGCCTCTAATAGAGTGTAAGACCCAACCCTTTGTAAATACAACCTATTTTGGGCCTCACTTATTGTATAAGTCCCGTTGTATTTCAAAAAGTTCGACGCGATCATCATCCGTTGAAAAACAAACTTTGGGCCTACCCTCGTGTTATAAGCCCCACTCTTTTCTTTAAACCTTTTGGGCCTCTTGAGAGAGTGTAAGACCCATCCCTTTGTACAAAAAACAATTTTTGGGCCTTAGTCACTTGTATAAGTCCCTCTGTACAAAACAACAGTGCGTTCACTGATAAAACCCTGGGCCTCTCCTTGAGCTGTAAGCCCCAAATCTTTCTTTTTCAAAGCACTTTCTCCTTTGATTTTGAAATATACTGTTGTTTTCAATCTTTCTTTGTTGAACAACTAACCAAACAGCATGGAAGCTCTACAACCGAGTAAGTGTTTACACACTTTCATTTACCACTTTCATATACATATAACTGTATTGTGGGGCTGTTTCGCTGTAAGTCTTCTTTCATAAACTCATATCAACTGTGTAATAATAGTATAGATATTTAGAGTTTCCCCGACAACTACGTCTAGCATTAAGCCCGTTGATCACTCTTAAATAGTCAAAACTAGATCCCCATAGGATTACCAGACACAGTCTTCCCTCCTCTTGGGGTTAAACAATATGGAGACATGAAAGGCAGCATTCTCGGTGAACCCTTTCATAGACTGTCACTCGTAGAAGTTGTCAAAGAAACTCTACTCCCTAGAGATGATCTTTTCTCCGTGAATGGCATCTCTTGAGTTTCTTCCAAATTCTTGAACTTTCCTGGCTTGATCTATTCTCGGTGAATGGCATGTCTTGAACTTCTCAGGGTTTGGGGACCCACAGGCTTATTAAAAGCACTTTTCAAGAAACGCTACTCCCCAGAGATGATCTTTTCTCCGTGAATGGCATCTCTTGAGTTTCTTCCAAATTCTCGAACTTTCCTGGCTTGATCTATTCCTCATGAATAGCCTGTCTTGAATTTCTTGGGGTTTGGGGACCCATCGGCTTCTTAAAAGTATTGGCCTCCTCTTGGGCATTGTTCAAGGACCCGCAGGCTTCCTAAAAGCATCCCTGTCTCCTCTTGGACGTTGTACAAGGACCCGTCGACTTCTTAGAAGTATTCATAGCCTCCTCTTAGGCTTCGTATAATGACTCTTCCTCCGGGAATGATAGCCTCCTCTTGGGCTTCATACAAGGACCACTCGACTTCTTAAAAGTTTCCAGCCTACTTTTGGGCTTCGTACAAATTGTCCCGATGACCTCCTAGAGGTATAGGAACTGAAATCAGTCATCTTAATAGAATAATCTTTCCAAGAGTCTACTACTGTTTCTCAAAGCATAGTACGAAAGATGACACTCTAGACTTGGACAGTCTAATTTCCTTGAGTCTCAAAGACATTCTCAAGCTCCCTTCAAAAATAGGAAGGAAACCCGTAGACTCGGACAGTCTCAATACCCTTTGGATTTCCCATTTCCTTAAAGAACAGGAAATAACCTTGATCCTCGAATCAAAAATCCCTGAGTGCAAACATTACTCATATAAGAACTGATTTTCTCTTTAAATCAGCATACTGGACCTGTCACTCAACTGAAACAGCACCATAGCCTCCTCTTGGGCTTTGTACTATGATTCTCCCCAGCGGAGCTAACAATTTTAGCCTCCATCTCGGGCTTCGTACGAGATACAAAATCACTCTCTTGTTGAGTATAAAAGATTCTCTTGGTGAGTCACCATCTTTAGCCTCCATCTCGGGCTTCGTACGAGATACAAAAACACTCTCTTGTTGAGTATAAAAGATTCTCCTGTTGAGTCAACCCTTTTAGCCTCTCTCTCGGGCTTCGTACGAGACACACAAAAACTCCCTCTTGTTGGGCCACTAGCCTCCTCTTAGGCTTTGTATAAGAAAACCACTGGTTGATCCAATCAACCTTTTAACATCAAAGTTGTGCCTCGTTCACAGTACACAAACATCAACAACTCTTTCCCCTTCATCTAATCGCTGTAAGTGGCAAGCCTCTGGATCATCTACATCCATGCCACTGTCCCTCTTTTAGCATGAGAAATTCCTAAGGAAAGATGGCATTGCTCTACACTGAGTTAAAGTCTTCTCCTTCAGGTTGGAAATCCCCTATAAAGGAAATTATGGCATTGCCGGATTCACAAATCCCGGTTAAAGTAATTCTCCTTTATAAACAGTTGTGACATACAAACCCCTCTCTAGAGATGACAAATTCTCTCTAAAGCCAAACCTTTAGCTTCACATCTTGGGCTTTGAACAAGATACAAATAGACCCTTCAGCTTCACATCTTGGGCTTTGAACAAGATACAAACCACCTTTAGCTTCACGTCTTGGGCTTTGAACAAGACACCAAAACAACCATTTCCTCCCATAGAATAGGAGAAACTACGATCGCTCTGATTTCCCTGTTTCGGAAAAAAAGGGGAATACGTAGGCATAAGATTGAAAGAAAAATCTTAGCGAGCACACTAAACAAAAACCTAAAATCCCATACTTTCATATATCTGTCCTAACATCCTAACCGATAGCCTAAAGCACCCCTTTTCAACAAAATAACCTAGGAGAAACCCCGAATCTTTGTAGCATCTGTAAACCAACAATTTTGACTATTTAACCTCAGTATGCAAGCAGGGTTAATTGGAGACATCTATTTCCCTTCCTTCATCAGCTTTAATAGGATAAAAAATTAATCAAGCTGTAGTACCAGAGCGAACGTGCTTCGCAACCACATCCAAAAATCACTCGCTACAACATGCAATCCCTGGCAGCAGCTCAGGAGCAGTGGCATCAAAGAACTCTAATCTCAGAGATCACATCTACGCCCATAATGGAGACCCATGAGAATCATCCTCGGTACAACATGCCTAAAGGTCGTCCCTGGGGCATGCCTCTCAACTTTGTACCTGAGGGATATATCCCACCGGTCACTGAAGACCCAGAAACTGCAGCAGGAACCGCTGGACCTGAAGGTTACAAACTTCGGGAAAGTGAAGATGCAAGGTTTACGACAACAACTCCTGAAGGTTATAAACTTTGGGGCATGGAAACGCCAAAAGTCATCGCTATAATGACTATACCACAACCAGTGGTACACACTGTCCCGAAAAGACAAATTCCACAAGCAATTTCTGGTGGAAACGAAGACATGTACGAAAGGATGAATGAGTTCCAGGAATAATTCTTGGAGATGCAGAAGGAACTACATGCCATTCGCGGTCAAGATTTATTCGGAAAGGATGCCGCAGACCTCTGTCTGGTCCATAATGCAAAGATACCGCATAAATTCAAGGTGCCTCACTTTGAAAAATACAAAGACAACTCTTGCCCTCAAAGTCATTTGGTGATGTACGCTCGAAAAATGTCTACTCAGACAGAAAATCAACAGCTACTGATCCATTATCTCCAAGACAGTTTAACCGGTGTCGTACTCAAATGGTACATGGGTTTAAACCGCACCAAGATCAGTACTTTCAGAGATCTCGGTGCTGCCTTCGTTCAGCAGTATAAATACAATTTAGACATGGCACCAGATAGAGATCAACTCAGAGCAATGTCACAAAGGGACAAAGAAACTTTTAAGGAATATGGTCCGATATGGCGTGAAAGCCGCCCAGATCTGTCCCCCTCTTGAGCAAAAAGAGATGACAAAGATCTTTTTGAAAACCCTGAGCTCATTCTATTACGACCAAATGATTGCAAGTGCGCCCAGTGACTTCACCGAAATGGTAAACATGGGATCACGTCTTGAAGAGGCAGTCCGAGAAGGACGATTGGTCAAAGATGCAGAGCCATCTAGCAGTACAAAGAGATATGGTAGTGCTTTCCAAAAAAAGAAAGAACAGGAGATCATCAATATCTCTCTGGGAAAACAAAGGCGAAGGTATCAACCAGTATCAGCAAAGGCCGCAACAGCCTCTTCAGCAGGCTCGTCCTTAGTACAACAACAACAATCGTACGACACGACCATCAGGGTTTGACCCTATACCGACGTTGTACAGAGAGTTATTTCCACTTCTACTGGCCAAGGGGCACGTTCAAGCCAGGACCCCTCTTGCGGTACTAGAAAATCCACCTTTTTGGTTCAAAGCAGATCAAACTTTCCCTTACCATTAAGGAGGATCAGGGCACAACATTGAGAACTGTCTCAGCTTCAAGTCTGACGTACAGAAGCTTGTCAGAAACGGGGTCTTATCTTTCAAAGATATTAATCCAAATGTTCAGACGAACCCGTTACCGCAACATGAGAAGACGACAGTAAATTTGATAGAGGGAGAATTTAGCAGTAGTTATCAAATTTGTGATGTTCTCTTATTATGAACCAATCTGGTCAGGATGCATTGCAGACAGAGCAGGTACGATCATGTACCGCCTCACAATTATCACCAGTGTGATATCTGTTCAAAAAATTATCAGGGGTGTTCCGTAGTGCAATCAGCCCTACAAGAACAGATGGATTTGGGTTGGATTCAGGATCACAGGATCCGGGAGGTCAACATGGCTCATGGACATCCCAACATTGTTCAGAACCGCAATATCCTTGCGATGAACGTCAATTTGGTGGCGATGCACTCAAGGCAAAGTCAATATCATAATCTGCCACGACACGACTATAACACTTGTCTGATCTGCTCAACAAGCAATCAGGGATGCTCTTTTGTACAAGAGGCCCTTCAACGTCAGATGGATCTCAGATGGATCCAGGACTACCAGGAAAGAAATAAACATCAAGTCAATATGGTTCAGATATTTGACATACGCTTGATGAATACCAGTCTGGTTGAACTACATGCTAAGCAAGTCAGGCTCGGCTTTCTGGCTTCACATGATTATCAGGACTGTGAAGGTTGCTGTGAAGATGACCAAGGTTGTGCACTTGTCCAAAGAACACTCCAACACCTGTTGGACCACTGGTGGCTTCTAATTTACCTGGATGAAGCTACACAATAGATCAACATGACTCACGGGAATCCTGGTAGACATCAAAGTCAGGATGTCCGCTCGATGGAAACAAATCTAATAAAGATGCACTGCATACAAAGTGGGCGTGGCCGGGTACCACCGCACAATTATGAGCGATGTAGAGTTTACTCAGAGAACAACCAAGGATGCTATCTTGTACGGGCGGCTCTTCAAAATCAGCTAGACCGAAAAGGGATTCAACCATGTTCAAGTTATGGGTCGATCAACGTGATACAAGACTATTTACTTGATTAAAGTGAAAACGTTGTCATAATTTCCATTCATGAGAGGGCCGAAGACGTTTGCGCCATAATTCCTCTGCTCAACGAGTCAAAAGTCTCTCTTGACAGTAGAAGAATTATCAACCTCGAACCAATTGAGGCTTTCTACGATGATCAGAGAAATCAAAAGGCTCCTGTGGTTATCTACTTGCCCCGACCGATACCGTACAAATCCGATAAGGCTACCCCTTACAAGTACGGTGCAACAATAATTGAAAATGGAAAGGAAACTCCATTACCCTCCGTTGTGAACATTGTCGACATCAGTCGAGTCACTCGGAGTGGCCGGATCTTCAACAGAGGAGTTGGAGAACCTGCCAAAGAAAAGGAACCTCAAGCAGAAGTTCCAAATCAAGAAATCGGGCAATCCAGTAATCCCGAACTTACAAAGAGCAATGATGAGATGCTAAAACTCATCCAGAAGAGCGAGTACAACATTTTGGACCAATTGTTTCAAAATTCATCTAGAATCTCTGTGTTTTCTCTCCTACTTAGTTCTGAAGCTCACAGGGAAGCTTTGCAGAAAGTCTTAGAGTAGGCTTTTGTAGAACAAGATGTAACGGTAGGACAATTTGACATAATCATTTCCAACATCACTTCCTCCAACAACTTAGGATTCAGTGATGAAGAACCATCGGTCCTCACACTTTCCAAGTCACTTTCCAGGTCATGGACATCCGGGCAGTCTACAATTGTTTATTAGGAATACCTTGGATACACGAAGCTGGGACAATCACTTTGACACTTCACCAAAAGCTGAAGTTCGTCAAGAATGACAAGCTAGTCACAGTCTGCAGAGAGCAAGCCTTAATCGTGAGCAACTTATCATCATTCCCCTGTATAGAACTAGAGGAGATTGTTGGGACTCAATTCCAAGCACTCTCGACCAGAAAAAGGGACGTCGATTTCCTCATACAAAGACGCTCTCAAAGTGATCAAAAGTGATAACGTAAAGGGATGGGGACAACTTGTAATATCTACAGATAACAAGACGAAGAAAGGTCTTGGTTTCTCTTCAACCTGTACCCATGTCGCTCCCGAGGATTTGCATCTATGGTATAAACGCGAAAGTGGCGCGGAAAACAGAGTCGCCAACAATGTGTATTTATCCCAAGAGAGGGAAAGGAAACACTGCGTAAACTTGAGGGAAGGGAAAAGACATGGTCTCGAGACCAAGAGAAACGGGTAAGGGAGTCGGTTGCGCGAAGGAAAGGTGTTAGCACCCCACGCGTCCATCGTACTCGATGGGATCTATGCTTGTTGTCTCGATCAAAGGGTACCGTCATCTGGAGCTCCACTGCTACTGGAAACGAGAAGGAACGGGAACGGAAAAGAACGAAGAAACGGGGGAGAAAAGAAAAAGAAGTGACTCGATCGGACGAGAAAGAGGAAATCAGAGCAATCGTAGTTCGACCTAACGAGGTCGGTTAGTGTTTTTAATGAGCGACGTTAGATTCGCGTCCGACAGTTAGGGTCGATGCCTGTTTGTGACGAGACGGAAGTAACGTGCCCTTTTCTGAAAATGATTTGAACTTAAGAACCCCGAAGGAAAAAAAGGTTTGAATTTGTTTTTGTGTTTTTTAGACAAAGTGGATTGAAGTTAGTTCGTAACTTACATTGCACTAAAGTCTACCATGCGGGAACGAGTGAATCGCATGGTCGCCCCCAAATGGGACATATGCTAAACACTCTAGAAGAGGAGGGGAGACCCCTCGTTCTTCATTTCCTACACTTAAGGCTCGAGCGCAATATTCGTTATTTATTAAGTGTTTTAGAAGTGTTATGAGATGAGAAGAGAAGACTTAAAGAAAACACTAAGGGGAAACTAAATTGTTCCTAATGTTGTCATGTAAAGGTGGCCCTATAGTTGAGGTTGAAAGGGAAACGTCTACCTAAGTTAGCATGCAAAGGGAAGCCTAATGCTAATCCTACTCCAAGCTTAATAAAAAATTAAGTTGGACTAGGTAGCTCTAAGGGATTGAATCCAAGACTTAAACAAGTCTTGAGATCCAAGGGAAGAGAAGGAGTGAAAGAGAAGAAGAAGAAAAGAAGAAAAATGAGCAAAAACAGCAGCTACAACAGCGCATCTGCAACAAAACAGCAGTAAAAAGCAGCACACAAGCAAGACAGCTTACAACAGCATACGACTCAGCACAAAGATAGGTGTAAAATGTCAACCAGCAACACATACAACAGCATACATGCATATAGACGGCAGTAGAAACAGGGCAGCATGCGATTCACTTGAATACAATTCAAACATGGCAAAGCAATTATACACGAAGCATTACATTTCACAATCAAACATGATCACAATCACGTCATACACCAAGGTACACAATACTTGAATTCATCATGAAAGAAAACACGTCATTTGATAATGGACAAGTCAAGACAAGCATGCATCTCATGAAGTTAAGTGCAAACAATCAAGTTCAAACAACCAGCTCAAGCAACATCATCAACACGTCATAATCAACATGATCTAGAAGTGTGTGCTATGTGTTCATTGCATCAATTAATCAACAACGCAAACATGATTATAAACGATAAAAATCCAAGAGTCGCGTGTCGGAAAATTGTGTGCATACAATGGTGTGAGGTGCAACAGCATCAAATTAATCCACAAATCATCAACATAATAATCCATGAAGTTTATACATGAAAAGGATCTCAAACAACCAAGAGAATGCAAGAAAATCACACTCTGCTTCAGTGGTAACCGGTTACAGCATAACTGATAACCGGTTACACAGTTCAAAATTGCACAAATTACACTGAAAATACACAGTGTAACCGGTTACAGCATAATTGCTAACCAGTTACCCTGGGACAGTGGTGAAAAAAAAATCAGTTTCAAAAGCACTTTTCAGCAGCAAATCACTTATGTAATCATGTTCAATGATCATGTACTCAACAATGCACGAAAATTAAGTTCAGAAACAACATTCAAACATCATTTAAATCCAATAATCATCAACATCCACAATTAAATTCACACAAATGAATCAAAACACACCAAAAATCATTGCTCTACATTGTGAAAGTTGCAATTAAGCTAAAATGAGTATGGATATGAAATTAACCAACCTACAAAGCTGAGATTTGCTTTGGTAAGTGTTGTAAACAGAATTTGATGAATCCAAGTAGAGAAATCCAAGATCCATAAGCTCCTTGCACTCAAAAGTTGAAGATCCAAGCAATAAGCAACCAAAAACTCCAAAATCACTTTCAATAATCACTTTTGAAATTCCAGATCTAGATC
Source organism: Lathyrus tuberosus (assembly GCA_022829125.1). NCBI lineage: Eukaryota > Viridiplantae > Streptophyta > Magnoliopsida > Fabales > Fabaceae > Lathyrus > Lathyrus tuberosus. The sequence goes on along the minus strand of JALAZF010000236.1, from coordinate 897,417 downwards.
CAAACGAAAATCACCAATGAAATGTAGCAATGAAGTGGTAATGAGTGGCTTTAGCTCAAGAATTAACAAGTTCCAATGAAGAACTTGTTAATCTTTGAAAGAGAGCTTTGAGTATGGTTGAAAATGGAGGTTGAGAGTGAAAAAGTGAGAAAGAATTGAGAGCAAAATTCTGAAAAATGAAAGTGAAAAATGATCTAGGGTGGAGAGGTTTGGAATGAATTGGTTTAAATAACCCCTAGGTTAGGAGTTAAGTTTGGGTTTGGAGTGAGGTTAAGTGGGTGGAAATTGGGGTGAAAAGTGGATTAGGAAATGAAATAAGGAATTTGAGTAGAAGAATGATGGAGAGAATTTGAATTTTGGCTGGAAAATGATGAAATTGGATCAATTCTAGATCCTTCCCACACATGCACAAGCCAAGCACATGATCACTAATGATGCAAACTTAATTTTTTTCAGACTGCGCCCAGGGTAATCGGTTACAGCATAACTACTAACTGGTTACACAGTTCAAAAACCTTGAAAATATGCTGATAATGAATGAGTAATCGGTTAACACATATGCTGTAACCGGTTACACAGTTGAAATTTTGAATTTTGGCGCCTTTTGGAGGGAAACTTGGAAAAGTGACTTCTGATAGCTATTTTGAACCCGTTAAACCTCTGAAACTCAAAACTTGATATTGCTACTGAGTAACACCTGAAAAGAACACAAATTCCTGCTGACACCTCAGAATATCCTGCTGAATTAATAATGCCTGATACAGGATCGCTTGATCAGAAAATGACTGTTGAAGCTTTTGATTATCAAAACGCCTAATGAGCAAAATAAAAGCTCCAAAAGACCTTGAAAACCATCTGCTTGACCCTGGATACTGCTGAAAATAATGCCGGAGCTGATAATGCCACGAGCTTCCAGAAAATACCTTGATCCCATGCCCAAAAGAAACATGCAAAATGCAGAAATGACGATGCAAACAAAATGAAACATAAGCCGAAAAGGTTAGCAACACTAGGGCAAATTTGAGGTGTTACAGCTGCCCCTATTCAAACTTCTTGGATCCGAGGGTATGGAAGCAACGGCTTTCAGCCAATCGGGATACACGGGGTTTGAATTCCAAAATAACCTGAAAATTTGCAACATGTGGGAATGATGAAATAACACGAATATGAGAACGGCCGAAGGCGAACTCGGAAGGCAGACCGGCCGAAGGCGGACTAAACTGGGGATACAAGGATAAACGAGAACGGACGAAGGCGAACTCGAAAAGGTAATCCGGCCAAAGGCGGACCACGCTGGGGAGATATGCAGGATACGAGACCATGCCAAAGGTGGGCTCGAAAAAAGAAAGACCAAACCGAAGGTGGACTTTCAAAGAAAGGCTAATCCGAAGGTAGACTCTCAAACAAAGGATACGAGACCATGCCGAAGGTGGGCTCGAAAAAAGAAAGACCAAGTCGAAGGTGGGCTTTCAAAGAAAGACTAAGCCGAAGGTAGACTCTCAAACAAAGGATATGAGACCATGCTGAATGTGGGCTCGAAAAAAGAAAGACCAAGCCGAAGGTGGGCTTTCAAAGAAAGACTAAGCCGAAGGTAGACTCTCAAACAAAGGATATGAGACCATGCCGAAGGTGGGCTCAAAAAAAGAAAGACCAAGCCGAAGGTGGGCTTTCAAAGAAAGACTAAGCCGAAGGTAGACTCTCAAACAAAGGATATGAGATCATGCCGAAGATGGGCTCGAAAAAAGAAAGACCAAGCCGAAGGTGGGCTTTCAAAGAAAGACTAAGCCGAAGGTAGACTCTCAAACAAAGGATATGAGACCATGCCGAAGGTGGGCTCGAAAAAAGAAAGACCAAGCCGAAGGTGGGCTTTCAAAGAAAGGCTAAGCCGAAAGTAGACTTTCTTGGGGAGAACAAGATAACAGCGGTGCGAGGACGGCCGAAGGAGAACTCGAGAAAAGAGAAAGACCAAGCCGAAGGTGGACTTTCATAGAAAGGCTAAGCCGAAGGTAGAATTTCAAACAACAATATGTAGAATCGACAGTTATACAAAGATAGCTCCACCGGGGAAAAGAGAAATCTAAACAGACAACTCTGCGGGGGAGTATAGGAAGGACCAACAAGAAGGACGAATTCACTGGTTGCGGTGTAGTGTAAAACAACGCCTCCTGAATTTTGTTACTTTCTGCTGGGGAAAGAAACTGATAAAGGATATCAAACCTGGCTTATGCTTCGAATGCATATGTTTGAATTTTGCCGTAATGCTCCATACGAAATGGAAATGCTACGCGTTTGGGAGGATGCCTTGCAAAAATGCTTATGCAATGCAAAAGAGGCGTCTCAGCAAAATAAATGCTAAAGACAAAGGCAACTCCACTGGGGATGACAAACTAAATTGTCCTCTGAAATAAAAGACCCCTGCTGAGGATGATTTCACTGAACGACTTCCTGATCACAAACTCTGCTGGATATGAAAACTTCGAGAGAAGATCCACTCTGTTGGAGATGGATAAAAATGAATAATGAAGATGGAACCCAAAGAGAAATTCTCTCCGCTGGGGATTACCAATGACTCCCATCGAAGACAGAACTCAACAGCTAGATTTGAAATATGCCAGTAACCATTGGACTTAAGACCTGCTTGGGATTTCAACTGCTGTTGAACAAACCACTGTGAAGATCACCACCAAACTCTGCTTGGGGAGACAAGTCAATAATTCCGAACCTACTTGGGGATATTACCGAACTCAACCTGCTGTTGGGAGATGCCCTTGCTTTTACCCTGCCGGGGAATATTAGTATTTTTACCCTGCTGGGGAATATCGGTCATGACTAGCAAACCTGCTTAAGGAACAGTAGATGCTGATATCCACCCTGCTAGAGAATAACATCAAGCTTACTCATCTGAGGGGATTAACTTATACCGTTGCTGGTGAGGAAAACATTTCTTGAATAGCTGAGGAGAATGAGCGCTCAGGCCCTGTGGGGAAAATAACATCTTTGTCCAAAGAAGATATTCCATAAGTCTCCTGCTGGGGATGCGTCAACATCAACTTCTGACTACTCGTTGAGAGAGTAATAAACAACCATAACTCTAGCTGGGGAAATGATCCTCTGCACTCTACTGAGGAAGATAATCCTTGACACTCTGGTTGGTGAAAGTAACAACCTGCTGAGGAGGATGAACTTTTTCAATGTCGAGGAGAATAGCTCTACTGGGGAGAAAAAGTCAACGAAACCTGCCAAGGGATATCATTGGGCTTGACCTGCTGTTGGAGGAAAGATTCTGCCCTGTTGGGGATTAAAGCATGCCGTTGCTGACGGAACTACACTTCCTGATCTCCTGAGGAAAGTGATTACCAGGATCTGTGGGGAAAATAAAGTCTTTTCAAAGACATCCAACACACCTCCTGCTGGAGATACAACCACACCCACCTCGGAGCAATCCACTTTAAGCTGCTTGCTGGGGGAATGAGTTCTGATGATGAACTTTCAGTGCTGGGGGGAGTAACGCTATTGGGGAAGAACAACCTGTTGCCCTGCAAGCAGAATCAACAGAAAGTTCTATATTCAAAAAGGCTACTTCTATTACCATTACAACGACCGTTGCCTAAGCAATTTCCACTGTTTTCTGATATGCTTCGCAAAGCTTAACATTTTCGCATGCAATGTTTTATCAAAATATCGGACGTTTTCACAAACAAAACAGTAAAATGTAAAAACACAAATGGAAAGCTTTTGAGTGAAATGAAGATTTTATTGAATGAAATTGGCCTGTGAATAGGCATTTACATCTGGAAGCAATTCCTGAAAAGAGGTAATTGCAGAAAGAAATAAAAGAAAATACACATGTTGGCAATGTGGGGAACAAAAATCCACCATGATTCAATTCAGCTATGACCTAGTATGCCTTGCTTATCCGCAAATGCTCTGGCCTTCGAAAAGACTGACTGGACTGACCTTTCCTTCGAAATTTCCACGTATCAAAAGTGTTCACAGATCGAACGCAGATCGTAGCCTTTGCTTTCAAATCGCTAACTTTTGCCTGAATCGCCCTTTTCGGGTTTTCAATCCACCAGGATACCCTTTTTTGCCAAAGTTGCCTTTTCAGGTTTTCAACTTTGCGGGTTTATTCTTTTTTTTTTATCCCTAACTTTTGCCCGAACCCTTTTCTTTTTATGGTTCGCCGGGATGCCCCTTTTTGCCTGGACTTTCTTTTTGTGTCCAGCGGGTCTTTTTTATGCAAAGTATTTTTTGACTACGTCTGCGTTCACAGGGGACGTAAAATCTTCGCCATCCATAGTTGAAAGTAATAAGGCTCCACCAGAGAAAACCTGTCTTACTACATATGGCCCTTCGTAATTTGGAGTCCATTTGCCCTTGTGATCTGTTTGAGGAGGAAGGATCCTTTTCAAAACCAATTCACCAGCCTGAAAACACCGAGGACGCACTTTCTGATCAAAGGCCTTCTTCATCCTGCTCTGATACAACTGACCATGTGCAATGGTTGCCAATCTCTTCTCTGCAATAAGGTTCAGCTGATCCAGTCTGGAACGCACCCACTCAGCTTCATCAAGCTTCACGTCTGCTAAGATTCTTAAAGAAGGAATCTCAACCTCTAATGGTAGAACTGCTTGCATACCATATACCAATGAGAAAGGAGTTGCCCCAGTTGATGTGCGTACCGACGTACGATAACCATGCAAAGCATAAGGCAACATCTCATGCCAGTCTTTATAGGTCACTACCATTTTTTGCACAATCTTCTTGATGTTCTTATTGGCTGCTTCAACAGCCCCATTCATCTTCGGACGATAGGGAAAAGAATTGTGATGCTCAATCTTAATGCTCTGACATAACTCATTCATCATCTTGTTATTCAAATTTGAACCATTATCAGTAATGATTCTCTCTGGGACTCCATACCGGCAGATGATGTCCTTCTTGATAAATCTGGCAACCACTTGTCTGGTGACGTTGGCGAATGAGGCTGCTTCCACCCATTTCGTGAAATAATCGATGGCAACCAAAATTAAACGATGCCCATTGGAAGCAGTCGGCTCAATCTTTCCGATCATATCAATGCCCCACATAGCAAAAGGCCAAGGTGATGACAATACATTCAGAGGAGTAGGCGGCACATGCACCTTGTCTGCATAAATCTGGCATTTATGACACTTCCGGGCGTATTTGAAACAATCAGATTCCATAGTCATCTAATAATACCCCGCTCTCAATAGTTTTCTGGCCATAGCATGCCCATTGGCATGGGTGCCGAAAGATCCTTCATGGACTTCCTCCATCAACAAGTTTGCCTCGTGCTCATCAACATAACATATCAAGACCATGTCAAAATTCCTCTTGTACAGTACATCGTCTTTTGTCATAAAGAAATTTCCCGCCAGCCTCCTCAGAGTTTTCTTGTCTTTGGTGGATGCACCCTCTGGATACTCTTGACTTTTCAGAAAAACCTTAATATCATGATACCAAGGTTTGCCATCTGTCACATCTTCAATTGCAAACACAAAAGCTGGCCTATCCAAGCGCATGATTCTGATCGAAGGAGTTTCATTCCAACGATTCACCTGATACATCGAAGACAACGTCGCCAACGCATCGGCCATATGATTCTCCAACCGGGGTATATGATGGAAGTCAATTCTGTCAAAGAAAGGTAACAACCTCTCGGTATAGTTGTTATAAGGCACCAAGTTCGCTTGACGAGTTTCCCATTCACCTGTAATCTAATTAACTACCAACGCGGAATCACCATAAACATCGAGGTTCTTGATTCTAAAATCAATTGCTTCTTCTAACCCCATAATGCATGCTTCATACTCCGCCTCATTGTTGGTGCATATGAACGCTAATCGGGCAGTGAAAGGTATATGAGAACCTTTCGGAGTTGTAATGACTGCCCCGATTCCATTACCGTATGAATTAACAGCCCCATCAAAAACCAGCTTCCATTGGGACCCAATTTCTGGCCCTTCATCAGGTAGAGGCTCTTCACAATCTTTTATCTTCAGATACATGCTATGCTCATCAGGAAATTCAAACTTCATCGGTTGATAATCCTCAATTGGTTGTTCAGCAAGATATTCTGACAAAACACTTCCCTTGATGGCTTTTTGGGAAACATATTGAATATCGTATTCTGTCAGAACCATCTGCCAACGGGCTATTCTTCCAAAAAGCGCCTGCTTTTCAAACACGTACTTGATCGGATCCATCTTCGAAATCAAGAGGGTTATGTGGTTCAACATATACTTCCTCAAACGCTTAGCTGCCCAAGCGAGTGCACAACATGTTTTCTCCAGCATCGAGCACCTCGACTCACAATCAGTAAACTTTTTACTCAGGTAGTAGATGGCATGCTCTTTTCTACCTGACTCGTCGTGTTGACCAAGCACACACCCCATTGAATTCTCAAGAACCGTAAGATACATATCAATGGCCTTCCTGGCACTGGCGGCATAAGGACCGAAGGTTCCTGCAAATACTCTTTTATTTTTTCGAACGCCTTTTGACAATTTTCGTTCCACCTGACCTCTTGATCTTTTCTTAGCAACTTGAATATCGGTTCACACATGGCTGTAAGATGAGAGATGAACCTAGCAATGTAGTTCAACCTTCCTAGGAAACCACGAACCTCCTTTTCTGTTCTTGGTTCAGGCATTTCTTGAATGGCTTTTACTTTAGCAGGGTCCACCTCGATACCTTTTTTGCTGACAATAAAACCCAGTAACTTTCCAGATCTCACACCGAAGGTGCACTTGTTCGGATTCAACCTTAGTCTGAACTTTCTCAACCTCTCAAACAATTTTTGAAGATTAATCAGATGTTCTTCCTTCGTCTGTGACTTCGCAATCATGTCATCAACATAGACCTCGATCTCTTTGTGAATCATATCATGAAAGAGAGTCACCATCGCCCGCTGATATGTCGTCCCAGCATTTTTCAATCCAAAAGGCATCACTTTGTAACAGAATGTTCCCCACGGTGTTATGAATGTCATTTTCTCCATGTCCTCTGGGGCCATCTTGATTTGGTTATACCCAGAGAAGCCATCCATGAAGGAAAACACAGAATACTGAGCGGTATTGTCCACTAACACGTCTATGTGAGGAAGCGGGAAGTCGTCTTTTGGGCTTGCTCTATTCAGATCTCTGTAATCAACGCACATCCTGACCTTTCCGTCCTTCTTAGGTACAGGCACAATATTAGCAACCCACAGAGGATAATTTGTTACCTCAAGAAAACCAGCATCTAACTGCTTCTGAACCTCTTCTTTAATCTCGACGGACATTTCTGGTTTCGTCCTTCTCAGCTTCTGCTTAACCGGAGCACATCCTTCTTTGAGCGGCAGCCGGTGTACCACGATGTCAGTGTCGAGCCCAGGCATGTCTTGGTAAGACCAGGCGAAGATATCCACATACTCTCGGAGCATTTCGATCAATCTTCCCTTGACAGTGTCATCCAAAGCACCCCCTATCCGTACCTCTTTCTTTGCGTTCTCGGTTCCCAAGTTAACAACCTCGATTTCCTCCTGATGAGGCAGAATGACCTTTTCCTCTTGTCTTAACAGCCTGGCTAATTCCTCTGGTAGGGAACAATCTTCATCAGTCCCCTCTTCAGCCTGATATATAGGATTATCGAAGTCGTATCGGGCCATAGCTGAATCATGAGGGGTGGAATCTGAACAAGAGAACCTGCATGATTGATGATATATGTTTATTATGGATGCATCAAACAAAAACACATTGCCATTTTGCTGTGATTTTAATGCAAAAATAAAAAACAGAAAAACAGGGATCAAAACATTTGAATGTGAAAACGTCCTTTATTAATGATAAAGAAAAGCATACAAAAACATTCAAGCCCTACAAACAAGAATCACTACGTCTTGGGCAGAACGTAGGATTAACAGAGATGACAAACAGAAGCAGTTACTTTGGTCTGGTCACACGAATGACTCTTTCCGACGAACAGTTGCGAAGGCTTTGACCTGGGACATATGGGCGGATCCAACTATCCATATCCCAATCACTATTCCCATCCTCCTCAATCGCATTGACTCTGTCGAAGAAAACACCGGCACTGGTGAAACGGACTGGACCATAGAACTTGGGAGGCTCTTCAGGACGCCTGGGTGGCTTATATCCCAATCCATGAGTATTCCGCTTTTCTTGGATATCAATAATCTGACCCCACTTTTGTGAACCACCAGCTTCAACCACGGCCCGAGCATCCTTGAAAGAAGACATAGAAATCTCCGGCTGATGTACCACTACAGGCTGAACCACTTCATATTGGCTACCTTCTTTGAGAGGCTTCTCAGTGATCTTCACTGCTTCGAAACCCTGACATAGAGTTTCATGTATTTCACCATCTACCTCCACATACTTGAAAGTAAATAGCTGGCTTATCATGATATCCTCTTCTCCACAAACCGTCACCATATGCCCGTCTACCATGTACTTTAACTTTTGATGCAATGTAGACGTCACAACCCCAGCACTGTGAATCCATGGACGACCCAGCAGACAGCTGTAAGCAGGTTGGATGTCCATGATATAGAAGGTATCATCGAAAACATCCGGCCCAACCTTAATTGGTAGCACAATCTCACTGAAAACAGACCTCTTTGAACCGTCGAAAACGCGCACCACCAAATCACTTGGTGTGCATATCAACCCCCGAGTGTCCAACTTCATCAAGGCTTTCTTAGGCAGAACATTCAAAGAGAATCCAGTATCCACAAGCACATGAGACATCAACGATCCACGACACTCAACAGAAATATGCAAGGCATTGTTATGGTTTCTCCCAGCCGGAGTCAAGTCAACATCAGTAAAACCCAAACCATTGTCTGCATTAACATGGGCCACTACCCCCTCCAACTAATTAACCGAGATCTCTTGGGGTACGTAAGCAGCATTCAGTACTTTCAGCAATGCATTTCGGTGTGCCTCGAAACACAATAACAGGGACAAGATAGAGATCTTGGACAGAGTCTACTGCAATTGATCAACGATTTTGTAATCGCTCTTCCTGATTAATCTCATAAATTCTTCTACGTTCTCGGAGAAAGAATTATCAGTCGGTCCTATCGTGGAGTCATTCACTACTGGTGCTTGCACAAAATTACCTACGACTTGCTTACATCGGTCAAACTGCAATCAACCTTCATCTATCAGTTTTTGAATTCCTGACTTCAACAAATCACACTCATTCACTTGTGACATACACTCTGAACAATTCTCATCACATCCGGGGGATACCCCACCCTTCAATAACCTCTCCTTTACCACCATCAAAGGAGTCCTTAATTCATTGACATCCGTAATCAAATTCAAAGATTCACTTTTCTCTAACACAGCGTTAACCCTTGGCCCACCATGGTTCGGTATTGGGTTCTGGATGACATTTGGCCCATCATTTGAAAAATTAATGGCCTTTGAATCCACCGAGTCTTGGACTGCGTGCTTAAAAGCTTTACAGTCTTCAATATAGTGTCCGGGTGTCCCAGAATGAAAGTCACAGTGGGCATTAGGATTATAACCCGGAGGTGGATTACCGGTGGGAGGAGCTAAAGTCCTTTTCTGGATTAACTGCAACTGTAGCAAATGTTGAAACAACTGTGAATATGGTAGAGGTGGAGTATCAAAATGTCGTTTCTGCTTAGGCCTTGGCTAATACTGACACGGAGCCTGATTTTGCTGTTGCTGAGATGGAAGCGCTGCAGGAATTGTCACTGAGGCTACCTGCTAGTTATTACTCTGATGCTTCTTTCCTTTACCTCGGTGAGACGATACAGAATTTGTTTCCTCCTTCTTCTTATAATTAGCATAGGGTTTCTTCCCTTGACCAGAAGACGACCCATCACTACCTGCTACCTTCCCCGCTTTGATTCCACTCTCTAGCATTTCCCTAACCATGATCAAATCAGCGAACTTGTCTGACGCGCAAGGTAACAGTTTCTCATAATAACGTCCCGGCAAAGTATCCATAAAGAAAATCAGCATTTCTTTTTCCAACATGGGTGGCTGCACCCTTGCCGCTAGTTCACGCCATCTCTGCGCATATTCTTTGAAGCTTTCGTTATTCTTCTGAGACATATTCTGTAACTGGGTCCTGTTAGGAGCCATATCAGTGTTGTATTGGTAGTGCTTGACAAAGGCCTCGACCAACTCTCTCCAATTACGGACATGGCACCTTTCTAGTTGCATATACCATTCCAAGGATGCCCCAGACAGGCTGTCCTGGAAAAAATGCATCAGCAATTTCTCATCTTTAGAATACGCCGCCATCTTTAGTGCATATGCCCTGACATGCGTCTTGGGACAAGTGGTACCATTGTATTTCTCAAAAGTGGGCGCCTGAAATTTGTGCGGAATTACAACACCGGGAACCAGCCCCAAATCCTCCAGATCCATACCCACAGAATTTTGATTCACAACACCCCTTAGTTGTTCTTCAATCAGTCTAAACCTCTGATCATTATCAGCCTGAGGACCAGCATCCCCGCCTGGCATGGAGAAAATGTCATCTTGTTGGTCTTCGAAACGACGACCATGAACAACACAAACACTTCTTCCTCCCATAACTGAAGGAATCACAAGCTTCTCTCCTCCGCCCGGAGGGATTACAACACCAGAAATAGGGACCTCTACGCCCACAGGACCTCCCTGAGCACCGTTACCAACAACGCCATTATGGACTCCGCCATGAAGAACCCCATCTTCATCCACCCTTGACACTAAGGGTTGGACCAAAGTCCTCAATTGCTCTTGCCCTTGGGCAACACCTTGCATCAGCTCCATGAATTGGTCTATACGGGCCTGCATGGCAGCCATCTCTGCTTGCATTTGCTCCATAATTCTCCTCTGATTTGATCTAGTAGAATACCGGTGAATTGGATGGTTATCAATCCTGCCTGCAACCAAATAAAGGTTAGAAAAAAACCGGGACGAGCACCTGCTATGCAAAAATGATTATGATTATGCAAATGCAACTGAACATGTTTGAATATTTACAGGGCGATCCATCCCTTGATTCCAGTTTAAAGAAGAGATAGGATGAAACTGCTGCTCATATAAAAATCAGAGAAAATCACTGTCAGAGATTACAACCCAAGATAACAATAATAAGTTTGAAAACAAAAGGAGCAAAGATCCCAGCCAACAATTCTGGTGGTGACCCGAGATACAAAGAAAAACAAACTACAGAGTATCACCCACTGCCTGATCCAGAGCCTTCACCCCTAGGCCTCTTCACTTCAGCTCGTATCTTCAGCTCTGCTATGGTCGTTATGGCCTCATTTAGTCGCTCTTCAACTGCGTGTCTCTGGAATGTCCCTGACAAGATCTCCTTGTCTTTCTTCTTGAGTTTCGTCTTCAAACTCTCGATCTGATCCAGGAACTTATCTTCTTTCTGCTTGTTGGCTGTGATTGCAGTATCTCGGTAAGCGTTGAACTTGTGAATTTTCAGCGAAGCTTTGGCCAAGTCTTCCTTCTTTGACTTTAGAACCCTGCTAACACCTTTTAAGGCTTGTCCTACCTTCTGTCTGGCTGTAACCTCCTCAGCTAGCTCTTTTTCTTTCTCAGCGAGCAATTATGTTTTCAACTTAGCAACATGAATAGCTTTACCTCGCTCATGTTTCAACTGGTAAATTTCTCTTTGCAGCTCATCGTTCTCCTCTCGAAGCTTCTCCTTTTCAGCCCACAGTTTGTTATACTTCTCTATTTCAATTATGGTCGGAGATTCAATCAGTAGGGGGTAAGATGGGGGTTCTCTGCAGAATGGTAGAAGTACACTCTCTACTCTCCTCTGAATCCAGTCCTCATATGCAGGGAAGGCTTTGTTGTTACACTTTCCGAAAGAAGTCTTTCCTTTCTTGTGGCGATCTCCCCAAGTATTTGCAGCTTCTTTTAACACTTCCAGATTGGCTTCTCCACTCATATATAGAGACTCTTGAACATCCTGGTCCCTTGGCGGCTCCTTCAAAGTATACCCAAATTGCCTAACAGCAAGAATAGGGTTATAATTAATTCCCCATTTTCTTCCTATTACAGGTACGTTTGGGTAACCTCCACAGCTGATCAGGATCTCTTGGCCCAGCAAATCACGATTGATCCAAATCAAGTTGTCAGCCCTTAAACCCATCAATCTCCTCGACCAATCCAATGTTTCTTTGGTGTCTTCGAATGCCCCAGATTTGGGAAGGCGATCGGCAAATCACTTATAGAGAACTGGAGCACAAAATTAAAGAGGTCCTCCTCTCCTCTTCTCATTCTTATAGTGCATCGAATAGTACAGATCCCCAAGCAAGGTAGGTACCGGATTCTTCGTGGTGAATATCCGGACAGCGTACACGTCTACAAAATCCTTCACATTAGGGAACAATGTCGTTCCATAAACACACATAGCCAGGATTGCATTGAACACCGACCAACACTTAGCCTTAGCACAAATAGCAGCCTGCTCGATCAAAAACTTCATGTGAAAGCCCTTATAACCTCCTTTACTAGCAACATTTCTCTTCAACAAAAACTGATCCAAACGTAAAGCAGCAGAAACCTTTTCCAGATCGGGATATTCCTTAGAAGGATAGAAGGGAGCTTCTTATTTGACTGAAACATCCAAAATGAGAGCATACTCTTCCAATGTCGGAGCTAAAAGATAATCCGCAGACAGAAAACACCATAGGTGAGGGTCATAGAACTGCACCAGAGTGTGCAGAGGCCTAAACTCATAGTTGGTAACATCTCGGGCGAAACTCAGAATGCTCCCATATTCTCCTCTAAAGTCTGCCAATACCCCGGGTTTTACCATAGCCGAGATCTTGTGCACAACATCTAAATGAAGCTCCGGGAACTTGTACGGGATGATATTCTTTCTCTCTTTAGTGCTAGTATTCATCATGGACAGTCTTCGGACAACCGGAATTAAAGTTAGGATGCAACCCTACAAATGAACAAACATGTTAGAATGCAAAATGATGATGCAAATGCAAACATGGGATCAAGGTATCCATGATGCTCAAAACTGCTGTTGTTCTGCTGACTGAATAAAACCCCAAATATCAGAAAACCAAAAATCCAGAATAACGGCCTATTCAAACTGCCAGAAAAACAGGATGATAACAGTACACTGATGAGAAATCCAGAAAACCAGGTGGGTTGAAGGCCAAAGTCACCTGCAAACCTGCAAACACCCATCCCCTATCACATGTGGGTTCTAGAAAACGAGATCCTCAGTCTCGGATTCTCGATTTGAGAAGCAATAGTACATTCATCCCTCGGGGTACAATACTATTGCCAAACAAAGAGGTCGTCCACTGATTCCCCAAAAAATAAGGTCATCCTATAGTAAGTTCCCAGCATTGGGTCCTCGGATCGACGAGTGTAATGGGTTTACCATTTCTGGACTGCCATTATCACATGCCAGGAGGAGAGGCGTTGCTGAGTCCTTGGGAGACGGCCGCCAGAGTCGACAGTTTTCCAGGTTATATTCCATCGTCTACCCCAAATGCGCAGGATAGAATATTACCAAGAAAACCTCGTCTGGATGTGGAGTTTTCATGTATACTAAGTCTGGCCAAATGCCAAACAAGTCACACTACTTTCCACGCTAATCATAGGTGTATGCTCAAGCCTGGGTATTGGGCTTTTCTCTCATGAATCCAACCCACCCTACAAACAGAAAATCCAGCAGCAGAACAGTACAACATAATAATGAAATGCAATGCAATAAATGCGGTAAATACAGTAAAACAGTAATATACAACAAAATAAAGCACAACAGATAAACACCCAATGAGATAAAACAGACAAGCGCTAGGATTGACTCGCAAAAGGGGTTGGACCAGCCAGAGGTCTATCTGTCCCCAGCAGAGTCACCAGCTGTCGCTCCTGAGGATTTGCATCCATGGTACAAACGTGAAAGTGGCGCGGAAAACAGAGTCGCCAGCAATGTGTATTTATCCCAAGAGAGGGAAAGGAAACACTGCGTAAACCTGAGGGAAGGGAAAAGACATGGTCTTGCGACCAAGAGAAACGGGTAAGGGAGTCGGTTACGCGAAGGGAAGGTGATAGCACCCCACCCGTCCATCGTACTCGATGGGATCCATGCTTGTTGTCTCAATCAAAGGGTGTCGTCATCTGGAGCTCCACTGCTACTGGAAACTAGAAGGAACGGGAACGGAAAAGAACGAAGAAACGAGGGAGAAAAGAAAAAGAAGTGACTCGATAGGACATCGCTCGTCCTACGCCTACGTATTCCCTCGTGCAATGGGAAAGTCAGAGTCAACGTAGTTCGGACACGAACTAGGGGGGAGGTTGCTCGCCAAGACATCGCCGTCTTATGCCTACGTATCCTCAATCGGTCGAGAAAGAGGAAATCAGAGCAATCGTAGTTCGACCTAACGAGGTCGATTAGTGTTTTTTATGAGCAACGTTAGATTCGCGTCCGACAGTAAGGGTCGATGCCTGTTTGCGACGAGACGGAAGTAACGTGCCTTTTTCTGAAAATGATTTGAACTTAAGAACCCCGAAGGAAAAAAAGGTTTGAATTTGTTTTTGTGTTTTTTAGACAGAAGTGGATTGAAGTTAGTTCGTAACTTACATTGCACTAAAGTCTACCATGCGGGAACGAGTGAATCGCATGGTCGCCCCCAAATGGGACGTATGCTAAACACTCTAGAAGAGGAGGGGAGACCCCTCGTTCTTCATTTCCTACACTTAAGGCTCTAGCGCAATATTCGTTATATTTATTAAGTGTTTTAGAAGAGTTATGAGACGAGAAGAGAAGACTCAAAGAAAACACTAAGGGGAAACTAAATTGTTCCTAATGTTGTCATGCAAAGGTGGCCCTATAGTTGAGGTTGAAAGGGAAACGTCTACCTAAGTTAGCATGCAAAGGGAAGCCTAATGCTAATCCTACTCCAAGCTTAATCAAAAATTAAGTTGGACTAGGTAGCTCTAAGGGATTGAATCCAAGACTTAAACAAGTCTTGAGATCCAAGGGAAGAGAAGGAGTGAAAGAGAAGAAGAAGAAGAAAAGAAGAAAAATGAGCAAAAACAACAGCTACAACAGCGCATCTGCAACAAAACAGCAGTAAAAAGAAGCACACAAGCAAGACAGCTTACAACAGCACACGATTCAGCACAAAGATAGGTGTAAAATATCAACCAGCAGCACATACAACAACATACATGCATATAGACGGCAGTAGAAACAGGGCAGCATGGGATTCACTTGAATACAATTCAAACATGACAAAGCAATTATACACCAAGCATTACATTTCACAATTAAACATGATCACAATCACGTCATACACCAAGGTACACAATACTTGAATTCATCATGAAAGAAAACACGTTATTTGATAATGGACAAGTCAAGACAAGCATGCATCTCATGAAGTTAAGTACAAGCAATCAAGTTCAAACAACCAGCTCCAGCAACATCATCAACACGTCACAATCAACATGATCTAGAAGTGTCTGCTATGTGTTCATCGCATCAATTAATCAACAACGTAAACATGATCATAAACGATAAAAATCCAAGAGTCGCGTGTCGGAAAATTGTGTGCATACAATGGTGTGAGGTGCAATAGCATCAAATTAATCCACAAATCATCAACATAATAATCCATGAAGTTTAAACATGAAAAGGATCTCAAACAACCAAGAGAATGCAAGAAAATCACACTCTGCTTCAGTGGTAACCGGTTACAGCATAACTGATAACCGGTTACACAGTTCAAAATTGCACAAATTACGCTGAAAATACACAGTGTAACCAGTTACAGCATAACTGCTAATCGGTTACCCTGGGACAGTGGTGAAACAAAATCAGTTTCAAAAGCACTTTTCAGCAGCAAATCACTTATGTAATCATGTTCAATGATCAAGTACTCAACAATGCACGAAAATCAAGTTCAGAAACAGCATTCAAACATCATTTAAATCCAATAATCATCAACATCCACAATTAAATTCACACAAATGAATCAAAACACACCAAATATCATGGATATACATTGTGAAAGTTGCAATTAAGCTAAAATGAGTATGGATCTGAAATTAACCAACCTACAAAGCTGAGATTTGCTTTGGTGAGTGTTGTAAACAGAATTTGATGAATCCAAGTAGAGAAATCCAAGATCCACAAGCTCCTTGCACTCAAAAGTTGAAGATTCAAGCAAGAAGCAACCAAAAACTACAAAATCACTTTCAATAATCACTTCTGAAATTCCAGATCTAGATCCAAACGAAAATCAGCAATGAAATGCAGCAATGAAGTGGTAATGAGTGGCTTTAGCTCAATAATTAACAAGTTCCAATGAAGAACTTGTTAATCTTTGAAAAAGAGCTTTGAGTGTGGTTGAAAATGGAGGTTGAGAGTGAAAAAGTGAGAGAGAATTGAGAGCAAAATTCTGAAAAATGAGAGTGAAAAATTATCTAGGGTGGAGAGGTTTGGAATGAATTGGTATAAATAACCCCTAGGTTAGGAGTTAAGTTTGGGTTTGGAGTGAGGTTAAGTGGGTGGAAATTGGGGTGAAAAGTGGATTATGAAATGAAATAAGGAATTTGAGTAGAAGAATGATGGAGAGAATTTGAATTTTGGGTGTAAAATGATGAAATTGGATCAATTCTAGATCCTTCCCACACATGCACAAGCCAAGCACATGATCACTAATGATGCAAACTTAATTTTTTTTCAGACTGCACCCAGGGTAACCGGTTACAGCATAACTGCTAACCGGTTACACAGTTCAAAAACCTTGAAAATATGTTGAAAATGAATGAGTAACCGGTTAGCACATATGCTGTAACCGATTACACAGTCGAAATTTTGAATTTTGGCGCCTTTTGGAGGGAAACTTGGAAAAGTGACTTCTGATAGCTGTTTTGAACCCGTTAAACCTCTGAAACTCAAAACTTGATATTGCTACTGAGTAACACCTGAAAAGAACACAAATTCCTGCTGACACCTCAGAATATTCTGCTGAATTAATAACGCCTGATACAGGATGGCTTGATCAGAAAATGACTGTTGAAGCTTCTGATTATCAAAACGCCTAATGAGCAAAATAAAAGCTCCAAAAGACCTTGAAAATCATCTACTTGACCCTGGATACTGTTGAAAATAATGCCGGAGCTGATAACGCCATGAGCTTCCAGAAAATACCTTGATCCCATGCCCAAAAGAAACATGCAAAATGCAGAAATGACGATGCAAACGAAATGAAGCATAAGCCAAAAAGGTTAGCAACACTAGGGCAAATTTGAGGTGTTACAACCCAGACTGTCAAGAAAGATTAAAGTTTTCATCCCATTCAGAACTTCTTCCACAGTGGAGGATTCCTCCACCTAGTGTCTCAAGAAGTACACACCATCAATGAGAGCGACTCCTCCGATACAGAAGAAGAGTGGAAGTCTTATCTTAACAATGACGGTTATATGTCTCAGGGAGAGGCGCACACGCCACTTAACTTTCCCAAACAGAATCCGAGATATATACCAAGGTCAGACGTCAAGATGATTTACGGAGATTGTGATCCTGAGGGATGTCGTGCTCCACCAAACTCATTAGAAGATGATCCAATGAAAGACAACTTCTGTAACACCCTAAATTCCCCCGTAATATTTAATCGAAAAATCAGAGTAAAATGAAACAATTCGGAATAAAATGGTATTACTTTCAACAAGAAACTGCTCACAAATAAGACATGTAACATATAATAAATATTAATGCAACTTTAATCCAAAAATCATCTTTATTACACAGCGGAAATTCTTCATTGTGATCAACAAAATATAACGGTTTCAATTAATTGAAATATTAGTTTTCAAAAATGTAAAGGCAACTGTAATTCTTTAACAAAGTAAAATCATGCATAAAGTGTTCCCGACACCCAATGTTACATATCAGAGCAGACTCCAAACTAAAGTGAAGCACCTCATCTTCACCGACCACGACATCCACACTACTCCTGATTACCTGCACGTTACCCACATGGAGGCAACATTCAAACAGAAGGGGTGAGATTCTCAAATCAAACAAAAGAGAAAGATGATATAAATATAAGAGCATAAAATATTAAGTATATCACCCACAACACCACTTCCAACACAATTCGAACAATTCAACATAACACAGATAATCAATCCAATCACAATGCAACACAACTATCAAAAGAAATGCAAAGAGACACCAACTAGACTCAATGCATGTGGTACCATAATCGATCCCTGTTTCATTATCACAGTTCCCATCGGAACTCTCGACCCCTGTTTCATGGTCAAGTATGACCCCTATTTCATGATCACACCAACGACCCCTGTTTCATGGTCAAGTACGACCCCTATTTCATGATCGCACCAACAACTATGATTACGTACACCCCATCTGGACACACAATCACGCCAACAACAACGATTCCATCAAGGAATTCGGATAGACGATAACACCCCACCTGGGCACGCCATCCCACAACTATGCACATGCCATGCACCATCAATGACAACATGCAACAACGACTCATGCATACACATAGCATATTCATCATCATGCCAATACCACTCGACAATCAACACGCATTTATCAAAACATGCATATAGCTCATCAAAACATGCCTACCACATAACATGCCATAACAACTCAACGTCATCATCTTACTACCACATAAGTAACAGCTAGTGCATTTACAAGTTACGTCACAACAACTCAACAACAACATCATGCAACTTCATAAACAACAACTATTGCATTTATCAGTTAAGTCACAACACATCATACAATAACTAGTCAACAATATCGTCACACAATATTATAAGCAACAACGATTACAATCACATGGTATGCTACAACAACTTCTCAACAACATCACGCAACATCATAAGCAACAATCACATCACACATTCCTACGAAAACTCCCACATTTCACATTTCAACACATCGGAACCTACACGGAAACTCATATGGCGCGTCTAATAGTTGGAAATCTATCATTGAAAATTATTTTAACATAAAGTACATAAAGTCAGCTTTCCAACGATTCGAACGGCGACCCAAACGTACTTACGAGTCAAAAGTTATGAATTTTCGAAGTTTTTAAAATAAGCTGCCCGAGGGGACCGCGCTAAGCGCCAAAAACCGGGCTGAGCCCGCTCTGGGATTCAGCCAAAAGTGCATGCGATGACAGCACTTCTCCCACTGCGATTTCACACCCTTAAATTGCATTTTTAACCCCAATAACCCTAGTTTATGTCATTAAAACCCATTTATACCACATATACATTATTCACGACAATCTCAACAATTCGAATACAACAATTTCGTCAATTCCAAACATTTTAGTTATAGATTCTTCCCAAAAACCCCAATTAATCCACAAACAACAATCCATATCATCAACCTAACGATTCCTACCCACATACCTACATCATCTAACCCTTGAGTGATTAAAGAAATCTCACCCTTATCTTGTATTGATGAGCTTCCCTCTTCCTCAATGGGTTCCTCTCCTTCTTCTTGCCCTAGCCTCTTCTCCCTCTTTCTCCCTTTAGCTCTTCAACTTTCTTTCACTTTTATGTATAATGAGAATAACTTTCATTCCCCACTCTTTACATACCCCTAAATATAATTCGCCTCTTTTACCCTTACTTATTCCCACGAATTTACCACATTACCCTTCCACTCTCCACACTTCTAATATTCCAACTTATTCTATTTATTTTATTTTCAATATATTATTATTATCACTTCCACTCATGAAATAATTCTAACAATAATAATTTCCACCACAACTCTAATTAAATATATATTCTACACTATGCTTAACAAATATTAAATTAAAGTAATTGAGTTAGTCTTTACTCTCCACACCACCAATTTCTACATTATTAGCCATACACCCCTACTACCCCCAAGACTCACTTCTTAAGGCCACTACCCCTCACCATGGGTACACAAAACACAACGAAAACACACCAAAACACACAATCAATTACATCAATTCACAGTTATTTCACAAATAATAATTAAAATAAAAACGGGGCGTTACAACTCTCCCCCACTTAGAATATTTTCGTCCTAAAAAATTTACTCGATGCAAACTACTCCAGATACGTTCTCGCATCCGACTAATCAACTCCCATGCCCTGAATGGCAACATCATGGATAACACAAGACAACAATACACCTTATCAACGACAACAACAACACGATGCAATGCTCACGCAATGTACTCGACGACCAACTCAAGACACAAAGAATAACCAAGTTAAGAACACACAGGTTCACTATGAACCAGAACACAACACAATCGTTACCATCACCATAGGAAACACCCCCTAATTCCCCATCATGGAATTAGCTAATCGCACTCAAACCATCACCATAGGTAACGCGGCAACAACAAAGATAAAAACACAAAAGTCCATAACACAACCTCAATGTAACCAAACTACCAACATCGTTGTTACACACGTACGAACAAACTACACTACACCACGCTTTCGCTGTGCACTCGAATTACTCGCAACTATCAAATCTACCAAGTTCACATCCAACTTCTGACCATCAAAGCAGACACAAGAAACGACTTTCGACTTAACTCATCTGGAATTCCGACCAAACAGGTATTCTACACTCTTGTGATTACTAAACACTTTGGACCTAGATTCATAAAAATAATTCCTCCGGATACTTAACATAATTACAACCTCAGCCAATTCCAAATCTTGAATAGGATAGATACTTTCATGAATCTCTAACTATCGTAAAACATAAGCTACAACTTCACCATCTTATATTATCACGCTGTCTAAACTCATCTTAAACACATAACAACATCCCAATACCATAACCGCATAAGGATACATTTTTCCAATTAATTTCGACAAGAAAAATCACATTTTCCACTCCCAGACCGCACTAAGCGGGATCCGACTCGCGCTAAGTGCGCTTGCTTCTGCCTTGAGAGGGCGAGAGTCTTCCAGACCGCGCTAGGCGCGCTCAACGGCGCTAAGCGCCCTTCGCGATTCCTGCTACAAAACTTCGTGATAATAACCAACTAAGTCCAAGAATATTATACTCCCCTTAATCCACTGCCAAGCTTCCTCATTGTAGAACTACATCTACTCGGATGGATCCACAACAATACCCTCATCTGAATTAACACAACCAAGTAAACTCATCTCTACTAACCAAAAATCATACTTTGGTAACTTAACATATGACTCCACTTCTTTTAATACTTGTAACTCAATTCTCAATTACTCTACACGTTCTTCTTCCGATTTTTATAATAGATCTGAACATCCACAATGAACACCAGTTCTAACTTATCCAAATAAGTATGGAAGATACGATCCATACTCTCTACACACACTTTAAGGCGTACTAGTCACTACTATCCTCTACCAAACATCCTTAGTTAAATCATGGTCTTGCATTTCCATTTATTCCCTCACTGGATCATCTTTTGAATGCTTCAAGTCTCATGTCTATCGGATTCTCGATTTATCTCAAATAAAAACTCAAGCTACCCCGGACACAACTGTGAGTTTCCATACTACTCACCGATCCACACGCAACCTCATGCTGTCATCCTTTTCTTTACTAATAATAATAAGGCTTTCCACGGCGACATCCTTGGCATATTTTTAGTCAGCACGTTGTTCTCTGCTTCTGATAAGTAACTATCAACATCATCTAATCAACATACAAAAGCCTCGAATCCGCCTCATCTTCAGAAATAGGAATCTGCATCGACTAATCAAACAATCCACAAGCACTTGGCTCGACTTCAAACAATTCAATGTACATACTATACCAGCTGGCAAGACACATCTATCCCATCCAACATGATCCCGTCTACTATCAACAAAAGATTAAGGGTGATCAGAGTCTCAATTTGTCAATAGGTAGTCGGCAACCATAACGGTGGCATAAATCGTCATTATCCAACTACAATAGCGTCCTTTCTTTAATTTCACAATTTCGATGATCCTATAGTTTCACATTTGGTCTCATCCTAATCACAATTTTAACAGTACCATCTCATCATCTGGTTGGTGATAGAAACTTTCCAAAATCTTCCTGACACATGTTGACACCATGTCATCAATGACACACAATCCATGTTACTATTTAACCTTCTCCATTCCTCAAAATATCTCCACTCTAATCATTCTCAACTGGCATACGCCGCATCTCCATGTGCTCCTCTGAGGTCCTCACCTCCGTCCTGTTACCAAACATCTTATACCCGACCTCATCTTACCCACTTTTAGCAAGACTCACTCAACTTCAAACGCAATTATCTCATTCAATACAGACCTTCTTGATACAAAATTATATGCCAAAATGAAGGGAATTTCCTGTAGATTCCAGAAATTCAAGAATCGCTTCAATCTGATTTTCGATTAAAAAGTTATCACCTGCGCAATGGAGGCTGATCAAGAAATCCCGTATACATGCCTTCTCAAAAATCAGAATCAGACCCAAATCTTCAAATGCGTTTTTCTCTCTCGTCAAAAATATGTAGAAGACAAAGTTTATACGCAAACTGTAGGGAATTTCACAAGCTTTCCAAAAAGTCCAGAATTTCTCCCATCGGAGTTACTAGCGAAAAGTTATCACCTGTTTAGTGAAGACTGTTCCATAAGTGCGAAACTGAAAATTGGAAATGAGGAACATGAGTTCCACATTTTTCTCTTACTTCCAAGATCCTCCAACTATCCTCACTTTTCACCCAAATCTGAAGGTAATCCGACTTCAATTCCATTATACCGAAAACACACTAGCCCACCAGTTGGTCCATCAAATCATCAATCCCGTTGAAATGGATATTTATTCTCAACCGTCGGTAATCCACACACCATCTCGTACTACCTTCTTCCTTCTTAACTAATAACAACGGAGCTACACTTGTCTCAACAACACACTACACCACTCATTTAAATAATTGGTAAACACATGGTTTATCTCCACCAATTCGTCCAAAAATGACATCATCTTGTTCTAACTAAAGATAACTGTGCACCTCCTAAGGAAACACGTTAGGAAACTCCACACATCACCGACCTATCTCTAGCCACAACATCGCCTTCCCCCTCACAAGGAAGCGAACAACAAAAACACCTAACCGTCTTCCCTCAAGGATCACACCATTCTCAAATAGTTGGACAATCCAACACTGCACTCCCTCATGCGACAACATGGTATCCAATCCCTCAACCACTGGAATATCCAAGAGAAGTAGATACTTCTCCCCCACTTGTTTCATTCCCAACCCGCAAATGGAAAACAAAACAAGCACCGTCAGTGTTTTCACACACATGTCGCATACTAGGGAACAACATAATTAGACAACCTTGCCGGACGGACCAACCAGGCTCTGATACCACTTTGTAACACCCTAAATTTCCCCGTAATATTTAATTGAAAAATCAGAGTAAAATGAAACAATTCGGAATAAAAGGGTATTACTTTCAACAAGAACTTGCTCACAAATAAGACATGTAACATAAAATAAATATTAATGCAACTTTAACCCGAAAATTATCTTCATTACACAGCGGAAATTCTTCATTGTGATCAACAAAATATAACGGTTTCAATTAATCGAAATATTAATTTTCAAAAATGTAAAGGCAACTGTAATTCTTTAACAATGTAAAATTATGCATAAAGCGTTCCCGACTCCCAATGTTACATATCAGAGCAGACTCCAAACTAAAGTGAAGCACCTCGTCTTCACCGACCACGACTTCCACACTACTCCTGATTACCTGCACGTTACCCACGTGGAGGCAACATTCAAACAGAAGGGGTGAGATTCTCAAATCAAACAAAAGAGAAAGATGATATAAATATAAGAGCATAAATTATTAAGTATATCACCCACAACACCACTTCCAACACAATTCGCACAATTCAACATAACACAAATAATCAATCCAATCACAATGCAACACAACTATTAAAAGAAATACAAAGAGACACCAACTAGACTCAATGCATGTGGTACCATAATTGATCCCTGTTTCATGATCACAGTTCCCGTTGGAACTCTCGACCCCTGTTTCATGGTCAAGAATGACCCCTATTTTATGATCACACCAACGACCCCTGTTTCATGGTCACGTACGACCACTATTTCATGATCGCACCAACATCTGTGATTGCTTACACCCCATCTGGGTACACAATCACGCCAACAACAACGATTCCATCAAGGAATTCGGATAGACGATAACACCCCACCTGGGCACGCCATCCCACAACTATGCACATGCCATGCACCATCAATGACAACATGCAACAACGACTCATGCATACACATAACATATTCATCGTCATGCCAATACCACTCGACAATCAACACGCATTTATCGAAAAATGCATATAGCTCATCAAAACATGCCTACCACATAACATGCCGTAACAACTCAACATCATCATTATACTACCACATAAGTAACAGCTAGTGCATTTACAAGTTACATCACAACAACTCAACAACAACATCATGCAACTTCATAAACAACAACTATTGCATTTATCAGTTAAGTCACAACACATCATACCATAACTAGTCAACAATATCATCACACAATATTATAAGCAACAACAATTACAATCACATGGTATGCTACAACAACTTCTCAACAACATCACGCAACATCATAAGCAACAATCACAACACACATTCATACGACTAACTCCCACATTTCACATTTCAACACATCGGAACCTACACGGAAACTCATATGGCGCATCGAATAGTTGGAAATCTATCATTGAATATAATTTTAACATAAAGTACATAAAGTCAGCTTTCCAACGATTCGAACGGCGACCCAAACGGACTTACGAGTCAAAAGTTATGAATTTTCAAAGTTTTTAAAATAAGCTGCCTAAGGGGACCGCGCTAAGCGCCAAAAACCGGGCAAAGCCCGTTCTGCAATTCAGCCAAAAGTGCCTGCGATGACAGCACTTCTCCCACTGCGATTTCACACCCTTAAATTGCATTTTTAACCCCAATAACCCCAGTTTAAGTTATTAAAACCCATTTATACCACATATACATTATTCACAACAATCTCAACAATTCGAATACAACAATTTCGTCAATTCCAAACATTTTAGTTATAGATTCTTCCCCAAAACCCCAATTAATCCACAAACAACAATCCATGGCATCAACCTAATGATTCCTACCCACATACCTACATCATCTAACCCTTGAGTGATAAAAGAAATCCCACCCTTACCTTGTATTGATGAGTTTCCCTCTTCCTCAATGGGTTCCTCTCCTTCTTCTTGCCCTAGCCTCTTCTCTATCTTTCTCCCTTTAACTCTTCAACTTTCTTTCACTTTTACGTATAATGAGAATAACTTTCATTCCCCACTCTTTACATACCCCTAAATATAATTCGCCTCTTTTACCCTTACTTATTCCCACGAATTTACCACATTACCCTTCCACTCTCCACACTTCTAATATTCCAACTTATTCTATTTATTTTATTTTCAATATATTATTATTATCACTTCCACTCATGAAATAATTCTAACAATAATAATTTCCACCACAACTCTAATTAAATATATATTCTACACTATGCTTAACAAATATTAAATTAAAGTAATTGAGTTAGTCTTTACTCTCCACACCACCAATTTCTACATTATTAGCCATACACCCCTACTACCCCCAAGACTCACTTCTTAAGGCCACTACCCCTCACTACGGGTACAAAAAACACAACGAAAACACACCAAAACACACAATCAATTAAATCAATTCACAGTTATTTCACAAATAATAATTAAAATAAAAACGGGGCGTTACAACTTCGACTACGACTATTATGATCCCCTGGATGACTTGCCCATCTGGAAGCCGTACTCAAAAGACTTGAGGCAAGAGAGTCAGCCCAACGATTCCTATCAGTTGAGTAACATTGAAAAGAATACCCACGTCCCCACCAAGTCATGGGATCATTACTCAGGACATTCAGAAAATATCCATCACAATGATAAATCTGCAAGGATTGCAGGACAAGAGTTCATCAACTATGCTTTTCCAGAGGTCAACGTCATTGAAAAAGATGACTCGTCCACTCCCACAGAAGAATGGGATACCTTAGGACAACCGAGTGGCAAGTAAGACTTCTTGGTCAAGTACACCGCTCCTGAAAGCTCTCGCGTCAGATACGAGGACATCCAGCCAATTGGATGGGGAGATCCTCTTGAGAGTGAAAACACTAAGGAAGATACAACAGAAGAGTTCGTTTATGACAACTCTGCATGGGAGGAAGACTCCAATGATCCCGCTCCACCAGAAATCAGTGTTATTTCTGAGGACAAACCAAGAAAGAAGATATCAGACTTTGTGATTCACCGAGGAGTTCATCGCCATTAGGTTGTTGTTGATGTCCCGAAAGTCGTCCATAAGTCTAAGTAATTGTCGTCTTTGTTTTGACCTTTCATCCTGCCCAAGTGAAACAGATGTTTTATAGGGCTTACTTTTCTGTAAATGTCCCTTTTCGCTTTTCCCAAAGCGACAGAGTTTTGTTTTATAGGGTTGTATTTTAAGAATCCATAAATCATAAATAAATAAATGTCATTCTGTCATTCCCGTATTTATTGCTTTTTTCACTTTTCGTTTTTCAGAAAATGGTAATCCTAAAATAACCCAAAATAAAAACAAGCATTTTCAGAAAATACACTGCACACACTTTTGCATTTCTATCCATCTCTTCTAAAAACAAATCATCACGTCATGCAGATTGCTTGTTTTAAACCCCATTGAAACATACGATCCAATGCCTTCTCCCAACTTTAAATTACCAGTATTTGAAGCTGAAGAAGAAGAGGACGAAGAAATTCTAGAAGAGATTTCCCGATTACTCCGACAAGAGGAAAGATCTACTGAGCCTCACAAAGAGCCATTGGAAACAGTCAATTTGGGTTCAGAAGAAGAGAAGAAAAAAGTCAAGATTGGGGCTCTGCTCAATCCAATAGTCAGAGAAGACTTGATAAGACTTCTCAAAGAGTTTCCAGATGTATTTTCTTGGTCCTATCAGGACATGCCCGGGTTGGATACCAACATTGTGGAACACCACTTACCGTTAAAATCAGAATGTTCGCCGGTGAAACAAAGGCTGAGAAGGACTCACCCGGATATGGCTATCAAAATCAAGGAGGAAGTGCAGAAACAGATCAACACAGGTTTCCTTGCCACCTCAGAATATCCTCAATGGCTAGCTAACATAGTGCCAGTTCCGAAAAAGGACGGAAAAGTCATAATGTGTGTAGATTACAGGGATCTAAACAAAGCAAGTCCAAAGGATGACTTCTCCTTACCATACATTGAAATGCTGGTAGATAGTACAACAAAGTTCAAAGTCTTCTCTTTTATGGATGGATTCTCGGGCTATAATCAAATCAAAATGGCGTCGGAAGATATGGAGAAAACTTCATTCATCACCCCATGGGGCAGCTTTTGTAACAAGGTAATGCTGTTCGGTTTGAAGAACGCTGGGGCAACCTATCAAAGGGCCATGACGACTCTGTTTCACGACATGATGCACAAAGAGATCGACGTGTATGTCGATGACATGATTTCCAAATCTAGAACCGAAGAAGAGCATGTAGACCACCTATTGAAGTTGTTCGAGCGTCTGAGGAAATACAAACTCCGCTTGAATCCCATTAAGTGCACATTTGGTGTTTGCTCAGGAAAACTTTTAGGGTTCATTGTTAGCCAAAAAGGAATTGAGGTTGATCCTGACAAGGTCAAGGCCATTCAAGAAATTCCTTCACCAAAGACTGAAAAATAGGTCAGAGGATTTTTGGGACGTCTGAATTGCATCTCAAGGTTCATATCCCTTATGACCGCAACCTGCGCCCCGATTTTCAAACTACTCAGAAAGAATCAAAGTTGTGTATAGACAGAGGACTGCCAAAAAGCTTTCAATAGTATCAAAGAATATCTGTTGAATCCGCCGATTCTGTCTCCTCCAGTGGAAGGAAGACCACTGATCATTTACCTAACAGTCTTGGAAGATTCTATGGGTTGTGTACTTAGCCAACAAGACGAAACAAAAAGAAAAGAGTCTGTCATTTACTACTTAAGCAAGAAATTCACCGACTGCGAAACTCGTTACACCATGCTCGAGAAAACTTATTACGCTCTGGCTTGGGGCAGGCAAACGTATTCGCCAGTACATGATTTGTCACACTACTTGGTTAATCTCTAAAATGGATTCGATCAAGTATGTCTTTGAAAAACCTGCTCTCACGGGAAGGATTTCCCGTTGGCAGATGTTGTTATCAGAATATGACATCGAGTACCACACTAAAAAAGCCTTCAATGGAAGTATTTTAGTCGATCATTTGGCTCATCAACCAATTGACGATTAGGAATCAGTCGGATTTGACTTCCCAGACGAAGATGTCATGTACCTAAAAATGAAAGATTGCGATGAACCACTACCCAGTGAAGGGCCAGAACCAGGTTCCCAATGGGGAATAATATTTGACGGAGTTGTCAACACTTATGGAAACGGAATTGGGGCAATCATTGTTACTCCTCAGGGTATCCATATTCCTTTTATTGCCAGATTGACATTCAAGTGCACAAACAATGAGGCCGAGTACGAAGCTTGTATCATGGGCCTCGAAGAAGCTACCAATTTAGGGATTAAGAATTTGGATGTGTTTGGGGACTCAGCCCTGGTTATCAATCAGATCAAAGGAGAGTGGAATACATACCAATCGGGACTGATTCCTTACAAAGATTACGCGAGAAGGTTGTTACCATTCTTCAACAGAATCGAGTTTCATCATATCCCTCATGAAGAAAATCACATGGCCGATGCACTAGCCACTCTCTCTTCCATGATTAGTGTAGGTCAATGGAACGACGTACCTAAGATTGACATAAAGCGCCTTGAAAGGCCCGCCTACATATTCGCAATTGAAGCAGTCATAGATGACAAACCTTGGTATAACGATATCAAGTGCTTCCTTCAAAGACAAGAGTACCCATCTGGGGCATTAAGAAAAGATAGGAAGACCCTCAGAAGACTGGCTGGCTACTTCTTCCTGAACAGTGATACACTCTACAAAAAAAACTTTGACATGGTCTTGCTCAGATGCGTAGACAGACCAAAAGCAAACCTGTTGATGAAAGAGATTCACGAAGGATCCTTCGGCACTCATGCGAATGGACATAAAATGGAAAGAAAAATTCTAAGAGCATGGTACTATTGGCTGACAATGGAATCCGATTGCTACAAGTATATGAGAAGGTGTCACAAGTGTCAGATATACGCTGCCAAAATCCATGTACCGCCAATGCATCTCAAAGTTCTTTCTTCCCCATGGCCTTTATCTATATTGGTGTCATACCCCAAATTTTGACCACTAATATTTCCGATCATTGTGCAAATCATCACCACAATATGGATGAACCAACATGCCTCAGTCAATCTCCTCAAAGATGATTGAGCATTCACTACAGTCAAAGAGTTAGGGTTTCAAACACTCTCAGAACCTTAGACAAAGGATCAATCAAGAATTTACATGATCTTCACCTTGCCTAACCTCTCAAACATTCAAAAAGGACCAAGAGGACTCCCACATCAAGAACCAAGCACAAAGTTGCTACATTTCAAGTGGATTAAGCCTCAAGATCGCCAGTGTCACCAAATTAGGGTTTTGGTCGAACAGGGCCTCCAGATAAACTTTTTCCTCTGGGCATGAGCCATTGCTTCAAAGCACAACCTAAGATACTCCAAGGGACCTCATGGTCCCAATCATTAAGTCAATTTAACCTCAAGGGATGCATTTATCAAAAATCAGGAATTAGGGTTTCTTGACCTAATTCACCCCTAAGTTGGCTTTTGGGACAAAGCATGAGCCAAGACCTTAAGACATGATTTTAGGGTCTCCCATACATTACATTTATCCATTTGCAACAATGGATTTATTCAAGAAGCTTATTAAGGTTTTGAGGAAAAAGTCAACTGTACTCTTGACTTTTGACCCAGACATGCTCCCTAACCTTGGGACATGATTCAATATACCCTATATCACCTATGGAATCCATCCATCAAGTTTTATTTAGGTCAAGGACTTGATTTCATAGAGGATCGCACAGTTTGGAATTCATCTGGTAAAAAGTCAACTGTGCACAAAAGTCAAACTTTAACTTTTTGAGATTTTTCACAATTATGGTTCCTTGACCCTAAAATGATGTTAATGTGTGATTGGAATCATCATTCATCAAGGAAAATCAAAGAAAATGGGATAACTTGTAAAAGGGGTAAGCATAAAAACTTAGAATTTTTCTAAGTTATGGAACAAAGTGGCTAGGGTACCAACTTCCAAGGATCATAACTTGAGATCCAAGCAACCATTTTGGCTGATGCAAAGATGGATTTGTAGCTCTCATGGCATACTTTAAAAGCTTCAACTACATCTCATTCCAATTCTTCATGGATTTCAAGTTATGGTTGGATCAAAATCACCAAAAACATGAAAATGCATCATTTTTCAACACTTAAACAAAATTCTGTCCAAGACAGATTTTGTTGAAAACACCAAAACTTGTGAGGTTTTTTCACACAGTTGCAAGCTGAATCAATTCAGGACATAAACATCAATGTTGTTACAAATGTTGCTGAGAATCCAAAGAACTTATTGGCATGAAACAAATCAACTTGAGCCAAGAATTATGGCTGCTACAACACACCATGGCAAGGCTGTCATGAAAATTCAGTTTGTAGGATTTCTTGCTTTACACGATTTTGAGCCAAAGACCAATGATCCCTATGCCAAATTCATCTAATCTGATCCTAATCCAACTAATCCAACTTGTACATCTGAGTCAAAAAGCCAATGGATCTTCCAACTTGAGATTAATGTATTTTGGCATATATGCCTTGAATTCAAAGGCATTTATGTGAAATAGGGCACTTTCAACAATGCCACTCTACTCAGTCAAGATGCTCACTTAAAAAACAATTAAAACATCTGAAGAATGTGGATTTGGTCAAGACATAGCCCTGCTCTTGGGAGAGGCTAGTTTGCCTTGCATGATGTATGTGAGGAATTCAAACACTTAAATCATCTCTGTAACACTCTTAGCTCAAAATCACTCTTCAACCAAGCCATTATGCATCCATTCTGCCGTTGGATTCCTCCAACTTGATCCAAAGATTTTCAAAGTTTTCCAAGGCTTGCAATCCACTCAACAACATCCATTGAAGCTGTAGGGATCATCAAATCACTTCTGGAAGACCATCTGTACAGAGTTCCATTTCAGCTTGCATCAAGGTAAGCCTCAAAACTCTCATAACATGATCAATGTATATTTCCCCACATGGTACTTTTGCCAATTGCTTGTCATCATATGTTGAGTATTTCCCCTCAATCAATTGTTGTTTACAATTCGTATATAGGATTTCCTGGAGTTCATGCCAATTTTAGGGTTCTTCAGGTTTTACCTTGTTGTGTTATGATTCAATCCATTTCAACAAAATTGAATATTGCCATCATATTCCTTGTTAAAAAACGCATGAAATTGGTGTTTGAATCACGACAAATGGTTGAGAAACGAATGAGTTAGAGAGCTTCATGCATCTGAGCTTAATGATGAAGATGGCCATGGCGCCATGGTTCAGAAAACTAACCAAGTTTGCTATATATTTTTCCCTTACCATATATTAAATGAATTGGCATTGCGCCCCAGTGGTTGATAAGCTGGTTTGTGTGTATTAGCAAGCGAGAGGTCTGGGGTTCGAATCCCCCTCGCCCCAGACATCTTTTTTATCACTTGTCCTATTTTTTATTTTTTCATATTATTTTTATTAATGATTTGAAAAATTAATTTCTCACTCAATTTTTATCATTTTTGATTGGTTCTTTTTCTGAAAAATCATAAAAATAGAAAAATATTTTATTCTACAAAAAAATCAGATTTATATTAATTATTTAATATAGTTGATATTTTTGTAAATAAATTCATTTTTATTGTTTTTAAACATTTGAAAATGAATATTCATCTTGAAAATCAAGACCAAATGAGTTTTAATTCATCTTGTGATTAAAACCTCATTTTTCAAACCTTAACCAAAAATCACAAGTGGTTTATTTAAACTTATTTGGTATTTTTGTCATTTTTTTTATTAATTTCCTTTGAAAAATTACTTTTAAAAGGTGAAAATTAGGGTTTCTTTGATTTTAATCACTCAAATATTCCAAACTCTTTGGGCCTCTTGGTAGAGTGTAAGTCCCATCCTTTTGTAAATAAACATTTTTTTTGGGCCTCACATATTATATAAGTCCCTCTGTATATTTTCAAAACAACGACGGGATCGTCGTCCTTTTAACAAAAAATCATCTGGGCTTCTCCTTGAGCTATAAGACCCATCTTTATCCATTTTCAAACTTTTGGGCCTCTAAAAGAGTGTAAGACCCAATCCCTCTTTGAAACCAAAACTTTTTGGGCCTCAGTCATTGTATAAGACCCACTGTGTTTTCAAAAACCTCGGCGCGATCGCCGTTTTCAAACAAAACCTTGGGCCTCTCCTTGAGTTGTAAGCGCCATCACTTGTACAAACACTTTTGTGCCTCTAATAGAGTGTACGACCTAACCCCTTTGTAAATAATACCTTTTGGGCCTCATACATTGTATAAATCCCTTTGTATATTTTCAAACGTTCGGCGCGATCGCCGCCTTTTTAACAAAAATCATTTGGGCTTCTCCTTGAGCTATAAGACCCATCTTTATCCATTTTCAAACTTTTAGGCCTCTAAAAGAGTGTAAGACCCAATCCCTTTTTGACCAAAACTTTTTGGGCCTCAGCCGTTGTATAAGTCCCGATACAAAACAACAGTGCCATCACTGTTAAATTTTGGGCCTTTCCCTAAACTGTAAGCCCCGATCTCTGTTCAAAGTATTCAGTCCTTTGATTTTGAATCCAAATGAATAGTTGCTATCAAAACTTTCTTTAATTTCTTTGTTGAACAACTAACAAAACAGCATGGAAGCTCTACAACGGGTAAGTGTTTATCCGCTTTCTTTTATTTGCTTTCATATATATAACTGTATTGTGGGGCTGCTTCACTGTAAGTCTTCTTTCATACCTTCTTTAAATACTGGTCATATATCAACTGTATATATATACTAGTATAGTTATTTAGAGTTTTCCCGGCAACTACGTCAAGAACTAGGTAAAGCCATTTTGGTCACTCTTAAATACAAACAAAACTAGATCCCTCGTAGGATTCTAGATACAGTCTTCCCTTCTCTTGGGGTTAAACAATATGGAACAAAGAGAAAGGCAGTATTCTCGGTGAACCTTTTCTCAGACTGTCACCCTTAGAAATTGTCAAAGAAATTCTACTCCCTAGAGTTGATCTATTCTCCGTGAATAGCATCTCTTGAGTTTCTTCCAAATACTCGAACTTTCCTGGAATGATCTTTTCTCTGTGAATTGCATTTCTTGAACTTCTCTTGGTTTGGGGACCCACAGGTTTCCTAAAAGCATCCCCGCCTCCTCTTGGGTGTTGTACAAGGACCCTTCGGCTTCTTAGAAGTTCTCATGCCTTCTCTTGGGCTTAATACAAGGACCCTAACGACCTCTTAAAGGTATAAGACAGAACTTAGTCATCCTTTGATAGAGCAGTCTTTCCAGTGTCAAACCTCTGGCCATTTTAGGGTTGATTCTCATCCCTTAAGGCCATTACCCTCTTTTGGGCATCCTACAAAAGATAAAACTCTAGACTTGGACAGTCTAACCCCCTTGAGTCTCAAATACATTCTCAAGCACTGTAGAAACCCTGGTCATCTTGGAAAAATCTCCAGGAGAACCTAAACCCAGTCTCTCTAATGAGATTTCCCCAACCAGGATCAATTTATCATCATGATAAAACTATCTCAAATCAGAACCTCAAGGCATCTAATCTTTTTGGACCTGCATATGGATCTAATCCTCGGCAGTAAGTTAGCCTCCTCTTAGGCTTTGTATAATGATCCTTTCCTCAGGAAAGTTAGCCTCCTCTTGAGCTTTGTACAAATGATTCTCCCCAGCGGAGCTAACCTTTTCAGACTCTCTTGTTGAGTCACTCACTTTTCAAGACTCTCTTGTTGAGTCAATCTCCTTTTAGCCTCCATCTCGGGCTTCATACGAGACAACAAAACACTCTCTTGGTGAGTATACAACACTCTTTTGTTGAGTATAAAAGACTCTCTTGCGGAGTCAATCAACTTTCAGACTCTCTTGTTGAGTCCATCCCCTTTGAGCCTCCATCTCGGGCTTCGTACGAGACACTAAATCACTCTCTTGTTGAGTATAAAAGACTCTCTTGTTGAGTCAAACCCTTTTAGCCTCAATCTTGGGCTTTGTACAAGACAGATAGAACACTTTCCCCTGAAAAGTCAAACAAATCAGCCTCCTCTTAGGCTTTGTATAAGGACTTCCCCAGTGGAGTCAATCAACCTTTTAGCGTCAACCTTACGTTTTGATCAAGGCACCCAAAAATCAACAATCCCTCTTTAGAGAGGACAAATTCTCTCTCAATCAAACCTTTTAGCTTCAATCTTGGGCTTTAAACAAGACACAAATACTCCTTTCAGCCTCTGTCTTGGGCTTTGAACAAGACACCAAAACACCTTTTTCCTCCCATAGAATAGGAGGAACTACGATTGCTCTGATTTCACTGTTTCGTTAAACGGGAATACGTAGGCATAAAATTTCGATATCTTTGCGAGCACACTAATAAAAAAAACCTAGGTCCAGTACCTTTATACATCAGTCAGAAAAAACCAAATCCAACATCTTATCAAAAGCCTCAAGACACCCTATTCTCCAGCGAAATAAACCTAAGACAGAACCCCCTATTTTGATAGCATCTGTAAACCAACAGTCAGCTGTTTAAACTCAGTATGCAAGAAGGGTTAATTGGAGACATCTATTTCCCTTCCTTAATCAGCTTCACAGGATAAAAAATTAATCGAACTGTAGTACCAAAGCGATAGTGATTCGAAACCACAAAAATCGCGCTACAGAAAAAATGGTGACCACAGTGGGAGTCATTCTTTCTTACAGTTTCAGGTAGAAACCATGAAAAAGTCATTTTCAATGTGGCCGCCACAGAAAAAATGGCGACCACAGTGGGAGTCATTCTTTCTTACAGTTTTAGGTAAAAACCTTGAACAAGTCATTTTCACTGTGGCTGTAACACCCCAATTCCCATCGCGAATAAATAATACATAAATAAAACAGAGTAACTAAAAATTTATTTTTCCGACATAAACAAGGATGCCACATTTTAAAATAAGAAAACACAATCCCTGCTCAATTATTTGATACATAACACATAATAGAGAAAATCATTAACGGGAAACTTTTTCCATCTAAAGGGAAAGGTCAATTATGGAATAAAGCGGAAAGATCCATAACCGACTTGTTTTACAAAATAAATCATTTTAGAACATCAACTATACACACAAAGGTACTACGAAATACATTCAACAAATGTATACATATATATATATATATATATATATATATATATATATATATATATATATATAATCGTTTCCCGACTCCTGTGCTACGTATCAGAGCAGACACCAAGACCGACAACAGAACGGAGGGCTAATCTTCACAAAAAGACCTCCAGCAACTCTAATCTGCAATGCCTCATAGAGCATTATAAAACAACAGAAGGGTGAGAAATAACAACTAAAATCAAGATTGCATAATAATATGCAAATACATAACAATTCACATGCATAGCTATTCTCACCACAAACACCACATACTAATACATATAACATACCACATATACGTAGTATATATCTATTAATCCAAAAATATAGCATATATCAAGTACCCAATATACTCACATATTTGCACATAAGGCATGCCAAGTCATAACATCCAGAAACACATCACACATCTCATAGCATATGTCTACGCATAATACATATTTTCCACAACCAATGCATTTATCACATATGCACATCAAATTACCAATGCTATCACAATCTCAACACATAACAAATCGATGCACAACTTCCACACCTAATCAATCAAATCATGATTTTCCACACATAATGCATCCATTCACAATTCTCACACATAATCAATCCATGATTTATGCAAATGCACAGAGACCGACACCACGACTCTATGCAAATGCCATGCGGTACCGACTTCCAATATTTCTCATCACTAGTTCACTCAAGAACTCTGCTGGAACCATCGCTCGTTACTTAGCGTAACTCCCCGTCGGGAATACGATGTTCCCCGTCACTCAGACCCCACACAGGCACACGACGTTTATGGATCGCTCACACCCCACACGGGCACACGACCCGATCGCTCACACCCCACATGGGAACACGATCGTCTATAACCATCGCTTTCGGTCCTCTTATTTTTAAGGTGATTCATACCTCTTATTTTTAAGGCGCACGATGTTATAGCAGATTCCCTCTGGAATCAATCTGTCACTCATGACGTCACAAGAATGCATATCATGATGCTTGGCATACAATGACTCATGACATTCAAAATGCACACATATACACATCCATAATCATGCATATATCATCAATTACCACGGATTGCATTTTCGTGCCCTTAGGCCACAAATCATCATCACAACATGTATCACATGCATTTTCATTTCACAACAGCACACAAGTCATACAATATCCATATTAACAACACATTGCATGATACACATCAATTACACACAATAGCAACGACAAAAGTCGACAAAACAACACCATTCAAATATCATACATCCATCACCAATGCGTATCAATCATGCACAACATTTCATCACATATATTCCCGCCATATAACAGCACACCATCTATACGTTACATATCAAAGGCATATAGCATGATAACACATCAATCGCACACAATTAACGCGATAAAAACCCGACAACCCGACTATTTTTCAAAAACACAAATTAATTAAATTATATTTTACCCTCCAAACCGTTTTTTATAGAAAGAATATTTTATTAGCTTTCCAACCCTTCGAGCGGGGGTGAAAACGGACTTAAGGTTCAAAAGTTATGAAGAAAACAAAATCGGACATTTTGGAAAATTCTGTGATCATGCGTCGACGCATGAGGCTGGGGGTCAGCGCATGATCCTGGAAATTTCGCCCAGGTTAGCGCATAAACCTGGGGGTTAGCGCATAATTCTGGGGGTTAGCGCATGAATGCGCAGATTTTGCTAAAAATTTAGTTTTCGATCGTTAAATGCCTTCCGGACCTCCGATTTCGATTCCGTAAAAAGCTGCGATCTCAGAATTCAACGTACTACAATATTTTCACCATTAAAAAGCCATCCAACACATTTTCCATTTTTGAAATATTTTGAAACATAGTTTTATCAATTTACCCCAACTCCAAACTCGCTCAAAACCACTCGAAAACACAAAAACAACCATTCTCGATTAATTCCTATCGTTACCCGATTAAATATCAACCTATACCAATGTTACCAGATATATCCAAACACTTTTACTCGATCACAACATTAATTTGCACAAAAACATGATATATATCAAAAACGTAAAAGTTACAAATTCAACTCGATTCAATCAAACGATCACGCTAAATCACGACCCAACATCACTCGACTCTACCACGCGATTTATTCCGACTTTCATCCGTAAAAACATCGATTTCTACTCATTTTTACCATTTCGAACTAAAATGAAAACTATAAGAAAATATCCAAAACAATCCAAGAAAACATACACATATACATACACAAGCAAGATATAATTGAAACTTCTCACCCTTACCCGATTAATCGCGATTGAAACGGAGTTATGTCGATTTTTCCCACTTTTCCTCTTCTCCCTTTTCTTTCCTCCTTTTTCTCTTCTCTTCTCTTTCTCTTCTTTCTTTTTCTTTTCCTTACTATCTTTTCTCCCTTTTCTTTCTATTTATATAAAAACATAAAACTTACCCAAGCAAAAGACCAAAATACCCCTCAGCTCAAATATCTCCCAAACGCTCTTAAAATGCGATAAAACATAAACAACGATGAAAAATAATATATTGTCAAATAAAAGTCAATAATAAAATAATATAAAATGAAAATAATTAAATCGACTCAATTAAATAAATAAGACAAAATGGGGTGTTACAACTCTCCCCCACTTAGACATTTTCGTCCTCGAAAATATAACCGATACGAACAACTCCGGATACGACTCTCGCATCCGACCAACAAACTAACATGCCAACAAAAGCACACCACGAATAACACAAACTGACAAACCACCTTGCTAACAGCAACCACAACAACGACACGACACAAATAACAACTACAGCGACAAGATGCAAAGCCCATACAATGCACTTGACGACCAACTCACGACTCAAAGAAAACCATGTTGCCAAACTCCCACATAAGGATTAACCACACACACTCGAACCAGCACCATGGAAATGAGGCAACAACACAAACAAGAACATAAAGTTCCACGACACCACATTATTTCAACAACCTCGACTAAACTAGGATACCAAACATACTTGTCACACAACAATATTACAACAATGCTACGACTCACCAATCGAACATACGACCAAAACACCCAACTACATATTAGTACCTGAATAATATTTAAACCTTTCACTTAACACTGCCATTCTGAAACGTCCAATATTCTCATCACCCCTACATGTTCCCAATGTTCAACCTATGAACTCGTACAAGTCACACACACAAATATACGAATTGTGCCGCATCACGCTTCCGTTGCGCACTCTGATTACTCGTAACCATCAAAACTACCAATCTCACGTCCATAGTCTAACTCTTTCTCATATTCACCAAAAATCACTGTTCACTTTTAATATACCCAACCTCACACTCTACTGTGTTATCTCACACACCAGACACAAGTCTCGGAACTGCTCAAATCATTTTAATTCTCTGACCATCAAAACAGACATGCATAACAAATTTCGACTTAACTTTTCAGGCACAACCTTAGCTTTTCCCGAAGGATAATCCAAGCCAAATTCATAACTCATCACGAATTCTAATCATCCTCGTTGTCTCATACTCT
This sequence comes from Lathyrus tuberosus, assembly GCA_022829125.1. NCBI lineage: Eukaryota > Viridiplantae > Streptophyta > Magnoliopsida > Fabales > Fabaceae > Lathyrus > Lathyrus tuberosus. The sequence continues at coordinate 858,259 of JALAZF010000236.1, read as the reverse complement.
GTTCCTTCAAACCAAACAAGTACTCCATATCCTTGTGATTACTAAACACTTCGAATCTAGAACCATAAAGATAATACCTCCAAATATTCCAACACAATACAACCGCGACCAAATCCAAACCTAAAATAGTATAGATCCTTTTATAAATCTTCAAATGTCGTAAATCATAAGAAATGACTTTACCCTCTTACATTAACACCCTGACTAAACTCATCATAAACACTTCACAATGCCTCACCACCGGTTTATTAGGATCACACAGAATCAAAACTGAAATCGTAGACAACTTCTACATCAGTTCTCTGAAACTGTCCTCATAATGAACATCCAAAACAAACGACTTACCCTTTGCGCATCAACTGAGATAACAGAAGTACTAACTTAGCAAAGTCTTCCATAACCTGCAGTAACAACCAACTAAGCCCAAAAGTTTCTAATCTTCTTAACCAACTTCGGAGTCTCTCAATGTAGAACGACATCTATTTCCGAGGGATCCATAATCATACTCTCATCTGAAATAACATATCCAAGAAAACAAACCTTTTCAACCAAGATTCTCACTTGAATAACTTAGCATAAAACTTCGTCTCTTTTCAACACTTGTAATTCAAATCTCAAACACTCTACCTGTTCTTCCTCTGGGTTTATAACAAATCCGAACGTTCTCAATCAAAGCCCTTACGAACTTATCCAAATAAATATGGAAGATACGATTCCTCTACTCCACAAACATTACAGACGCACTACTAACACCAAACAACATCACTGAGCATTGTAATGCCCAACCAAACCAACCCTCATCCAAACTTGTCCAGACTTACATACAAGCTTAATCGAGTAAATAACAGCCTATCCCGATGCTAACAACCATAACCAGTCACCTTAAATCGATCAAAGCCTTAACTCACACAATTCACTATCCTTATCAAACGTGGCAAACAATTGTAATTTCACTCCAACTCAACCAAACCATTCCAGTTATCTAACCATGAAAGTGGACACTTATTCTCAATCGTTACCTTACTCCACTGTTAGTAATCCATACACAAGTCCTTCTCTTAACCGTCCAAATTCCATAAATCCCAACATGTAGCAACAACCAACCAAAAAAAACTCTTAAATATTACATCCATACTTAAAGGTTCTCTCAAAATTTCCATTAATGCTCTAAAATTCCAAAGACTCCAAACCTCACCAGAACTCTAAGTTTCGCTTCCCATAGTCTCGATACCGTCATACACATCATGCTTGTTATTCCATGCAATCATCCTTCCCTTTACTACCAATAATACTCGAGCTCTCTAAGACAACACCTTAATGTTCCATCCAAAAACACATCTGAAAACTATGCCCAACTGACGGACATCACTGTGACTTCCAGCCAATTTCCAGAACACTACCATCGCAGACAAAACAAACATCTTATTCCCATCTACTAAGATTTTCCTACTTACTTAGCAGATATAAGCCTCAACTATTCACCTTCGTCCAATTAAGTTCAATCTCTACTCTCTGAGAACAACCATTAACGATACCCAATCGTTCTCTCTCAAAGACATTCCAATTTGACCAATATACAAAAATCTCTAATCCGGCTCATCTTCCGATATTAGCATCTTCATCGACTCATCAAAACAATCCGTAATCATTTTCTTAATTCCAAACAATTCATTTCACACACTATCAAAGCCGGAAAGACACGTCTATTCCATCCAACATAATTCCCATCGGCTATCAACAAGAGATTAAGGGTGATCAGTTCCTCAATTTGTCAATAGACAGCCGACAATCATGATGGGGCATAAACCCTCTTTACCAAACTATAATAGCATTCCTTACATCTCATGCACAAAACTAACTAAGGCACCAATCCTTAGTCGACATAAACCTTACCTCCGCATTCCCTCCAGAATCGGGAACAATACTGTCCAAACAACACTTACAATCTTGCAATCAACGACACACGGAGCCAACCCACAACTGAAGCAACTTGGAGAAGTACCAGCTTCTCCCCCACTTATCTCAATCTAAATCCTGCAGACAAAGGACTAGAAAAACCCGAAAGTACTGACAGTGTTCCACACACATATCACGTACTAAGAAACAAACAACACCGACAGTATTCAACTGTCACACCAACAGACTCAACAACTCGGCCGGACGGACCGACCTGCTCTGATACCACTAATGTAACACCCCAATTCCCATCGCGAATAAATAATACATAAATAAATCAGAGTAACTAAAAAATTATTTTTCCGGCAGAAACAAGGATGCCACATTTTAAAATAAGAAAACACAATCCCTGCTCAATTATTTGATACATAACACATAATAGAGAAAATCATTAACGGGAAACTTTTTCCATCTAAAGGGAAAGGTCAATTATGGAATAAAGCGGAAAGATCCATAACCGACTTGTTTTACAAAATAAATCATTTTAGAACATCAACTATACACACAAAGGTACTACGAAATACATTCAACAAATGTATACATATATATATATATATATATATATATATATATATATATATATATATATATATATATATAATCATTTCCCGACTCCCGTGCTACGTATCAGAGCAGACACCAAGACCGACAACAGAACGGAGGGCTAATCTTCACAAAAAGACCTCCATCAACTCTAATCTGCAATGCCTCATAGAGCATTATAAAACAGCAGAAGGGTGAGAAATAACAACTAAAATCAAAATTACATAATAATATGCAAATACATAACAATTCACATGCATAGCTATTCTCACCACAAACACCACATACTAATACATATAACATACCACATATACGTAACATATATCTATTAATCCAACAATATAGCATATATCAAGTACCCAATATACTCACATATTTGCACATAAGTCATGCCAAGTCATAACATCTAGAAACACATCACACATCACATAGCATATGTCTACGCATAATACATATTATCCACAACCAATGCATTTATCACATATGCACATCAAATTACCAATGCTATGACAATCTCAACACATAACAAATCGATGCACAACTTCCACACCTAATCAATCAAATCATGATTTTCCACACATAATGCATCCATTCACAATTCTCACACATAATCAATCCATGATTTATGCAAATGCACAGAGACCGACACCACGACTCTATGCAAATGCCATGCGGTACCGACTTCCAATATTTCTCATCACTAGTTCACTCAGGAACTCTGCTGGAACCATCGCTCGTTACTTAGCGTAACTCCCCGTCGGGCATACGATGTTCCCCGTCGCTCACACCCCACACGGGCACATGACGTTTATGGATCGCTCACACCCCACACGGGCACACGACCCGATCGCTCACACCCCACATGGGCACACAATTGTCTATAACCATCGCTTTCGGTCCTCTTATTTTTAAGGTGATTCATACCTCTTATTTTTAAGGCGCACGATGTTATAGCAGATTCCCTCTGGAATCAATCCGTCACTCAGGACGTCACAAGAATGCATATCATGATGCTTGGCATACAATGACTCATGACATTCAAAATGCACACATATACACATCCATAATCATGCATATATCATCAATTACCACGCATTGCATTTTTGTGCCCTTAGGCCACAAATCATCATCACAACATGTATCACGTGCATTTTCATTTCACAACAGCACACAAGTCATACAATATCCATATTAACAACACATTGCATGATACACATCAATTACACACAATAGCAACGACAAAAGTCGACAAAACAACACCATTCAAATATCATACATCCATCACCAATGCGTATCAATCATGCACAACATTTCATCACATATATTCCCGCCATATAACAGCACACCAGCTATACGTTACATATAAAAGGCATATAGCATGATAACACATCAATCGCACACAATTAACGCGATAAAAACCCGACAACCCGACTATTTTTCAAAAACACAAATTAATTAAATCATATTTTACCCTCCAAATCATTTTTTATAGAAATAATATTTTATTAGCTTTCCAACGCTTCGAACGGGGGTCAAAACAGACTTACGGTTCAGAAGTTATGAAGAAAACAAAATCGGACATTTTGGAAAATTCTGTGATCATGCGTCGACGCATGAGGCTGGGGGTCAGCGCATGATCCTGGAAATTTTGCCCGGGTTAGCGCATAAACTTGGGGGTTAGCGCATAATTCTGGGGGTTAGCGCATGAATGCGCAAATTTTGCTAAAAATTCAGTTTTCGATCGTTAAATGCCTTCCGGACCTCCGATTTCGATTCCGTAAAAAGTTGCGATCTCAAAATTCAACGTACTACAATATTTTCACCATTAAAAAGCCATCCAACACATTTTCCATTTTTGAAATATTTTGAAACATAGTTTTATCAATTTACCCCAACTCCAAACTCGCTCAAAACCACTCGAAAACACAAAAACAACCATTCTCGATTAATTCCTATCCTTACCTGATTAAATATCAACCTATACCAATGTTACCAGATATATCCAAACACTTTTACTCGATCAAAACATCAATTTGCACAAAAACATGATATATATCAAAAACGCAAAAGTTACAAATTCAACTCGATTCAATCAAACGATCACGCTAAATCACGACCCAACATCACTCGACTCTACCACGCGATTTATTCCGACTTTCGTCCGTAAAAACATCGATTTCTACTCATTTTTACCATTTCGAACTAAAATGAAAACTATAAGAAAATATCGAATACAATCCAAGAAAACATACACATATACATACACAAGTAAGATATAATTGAAACTTCTCACCCTTACCCGATTAATCGCGATTGAAACGGAGTTATGTCGATTTTTCCCACTTTTCCTCTTCTCCCTTTTCTTTCCTCCCTTTTCTCTTCTCTTCTCTTTCTCTTCTTTCATTTTCTTTTCCTTACTATCTTTTCTCTCTTTTCTTTCTATTTATATAAAAACATTAAACTTACCCAAGCAAAAGACCAAAATACCCCTCAGCTCAAATATCTCCCAAACGCTCTTAAAATGAGATAAAACATAAACAACGATGAAAAATAATATATTGTCAAATAAAAGTCAGTGGAGATACCCTTTGTGGATTCAATGCCTATACGACTTCGGTTGTTGAAAGCAGATTGTTCCATTGTTTTATCCGAGAAGCTGAGGATTTTAGTAGACTGAAACCATTTTGTAGTGCGGAAGCTATCGTAAATAGTTGTCACGTGATACTACCCTCATCTGAGATTACTCTAAGATACATCAGCTCGCTTGGCACTCCGCTTGCTGTTGTTATCCCAAGAGGGGTCAATGATTTTGCGGACATGTACAAAAATCACCAGTAAAACCTTTGGGGATGGGTAGAGCCTTGACTTCATGACACCGACCCTTTGACCCCATGTTTTTTCTATGTTTTTGTGTGCTGCATTCATGCATTCATTTCATTAAAAAACATTTAAAACAAAGAAAAATTTTCTCTTCTAGTCTCTCTTTTTCAAATTAAACTGAGACAATGATTGAAAATGTCAGAGAGAAAGATTGCGTCATGAATTTCGGTAGAAGGAGGACTCACAAGTACACCTTCAAGGTTCTGAATCTAGAGGATTTAAGAGGATTGGCGAGGATGATCACCAACCCTGAAGCTTTCAGAGCTAAGTATGGACGACTGCTGTCTCTGTTAAGGGTCCATGTAATTGAAGGGATATTTTACACACTCATCTAATTCTACGATCCGGTCTATCATTGTTTCACATTCTCGGATTATCAACTAGCACCAACACTGGAGGAGTACTCTCACCTGATTGATTTACCTATTACTGATCAAGCTCCATTTTCTGGGCTGGATGAAATTCCAAAATATCAAACCATTGCAAGAGTAATTTATTTGGACGAGTCGGAAGTCAGAACTCACATGACCACTAAGGGTGGAATCCAAGGTTTTCCAGCCCAGTTTTTGATAAAGAAAGCCCTGTACTCTGCTAGTATAGGGAATGTTCCTGCTTTCGAAAGCATCTTTGCTTTACTCACTTATGGGTTGTTTCTGTTTCCCAACATTGATAGCTTCGTTGATATCAATGCCATTAAGGTTTTTCTAATTGGAAACCCCGTGCCAACCTTGCTCGCAGATGCGTATCATTATGTACACTTAAGGAATTTATACAGCAGAGGAATGATCACATGCTGTGTACCCCTGCTATACAAATGGTTTATTTCCCACTTGCCCAAGTCTGCTGCATTTTGGGATCCTAAGAATACTTTACGTTGGTCGCAGAGAATCATGTCTCTTACCAACTTTGACATCGATTGGTACAATCGAATCTATGACGGGATCAGAATCATTGACCATTGTGGAAATTTCCCTAACGTACCCCTCTTAGGAATTAAAGATGGAATCAATTATCATTCGATTTTAGTTCGTCGTCAATTTGGATACCCGATGAGGCATGTCCCACATAATGCTCATTTGGAAGCTCTTTTCTTCAAGGAAGGAGAAAATGACAAGGCACTAAAGACAGAAATAGTGCATGCTTGGAAACACGTTCATAGAAAACGACGAGAGTCTCTAGGAAAACCGGACTGTGTCTTGGTGGAGCCTTATCTCCACTGGGTACAGACTAGAGCTCTCAAACTGAGGATGCCTTACCCTTGTCAATAAGTTCTTCCGTTAAGGGAATCTGCCCTTTAATTTATGTCGGATACGGAAAAGCTTCAGGTTACTCTCAACAGAGTTCAACAGGAGAAGAAGTCTTGGAAGAACAAGTACCGTATTCTCAATGTGGAGTGTAAGAAACTACAACAACTGTTAAAAGAAAAGGATGCTCTGATTGAGATTTTAGAGCAACATGCTGTTAAGAATCAAGGAGACCAAAGGAATTCGCTCGCTCCTTTCACTTGGCAAAGGAATGACAACCCAACAACGGCTCAAGAGCCCCGGTCAAAGTTGAAGAAAGTACCAGAACCAGCACCTGAGCTCTCCTCAGAGAGGACTCAGGATCCATAAGCTTGGACATTTCCTTTTACAGCACTTTGTAATCTACTGTAATTCAATAAAACGGGGTCTTCCTGACTGTTTGATATTTGCAATCCAATTGTCGAAGTTTCTTTTGATTAAATAACAAAATTTAATTAATATAATCATTGTATATCATTCATCATTCGCCCATAATGCATTCTTCTTCCCTACGAATCTCACGTTTGTGTCTCGATTCTAGAGTCAAACTGTCTCATTCGTACAATACTCAGGCCAATCAATAAAAGAAAATGGAGGATCTCGAGGAAGAGAATAGAGGGTTGAGAGAAGAAATCGACACTCTGAAAGAATATTTGAGGAAGCTTCACAATGACATGCAAGCTCTGGCAGCAGCCCAGATGCAACAACAACGGACTGTGATCTCAGAGATCACATCTACGCCCATAGTGGAAAAGTATGATCCTCGATATACCATGCCAAAAGATCGTCCCTGGGGCATGCCACTCAACTATATCCCGAAAGGATATATTCCTACGATCATGGAAGATCCGGAAACCGCAGCAGGAGCCACTGGGCCTGAAGGTTACAAACCTCGGGAAGCACCAAGAGTCACTGCCGTAATGACTGTACCACTACCCGTGGCACACACTGTCCCAGAAGGAAAGATTCCACAAATACCTTCTGGTGGAAATGAAAGTATGAACGATAAAATGAAAGAGTTCCAGGAGCAGTTCCTGGAGATGCAGAAGGAACTGCAAGCCATTCGCGGTCAGGATCTATTTGGAATGGACGCCGCAGACCTTTGTCTGGTACCCAACGTGAAAGTTCCGTTCAAATTCAAGGTGCCCAAATTTGAAATGTACAAGGGTAACTCTTGCCCTCAAAGTCACTTGGTGATGTACGCTTGGAGAATGTCAACTTAGACAAAGAACCAGGAGCTACTGATCCACTATTTCCAAGATAGTTTAACCGGTGCCGCACTCAAATGGTACATGGGTCTAAACCGCACTAAGATAGGCACTTTCATAGATCTTGGTGCTGCCTTTGTTCAACAGTATAAGTGTAATCTGGACATGGCACCGGACAGAGATCAACTCAGAGCCATGTCACAGAAGGATAAGGAAACCTTTAAGGAATATGCTCAGAGATGACGTGAAATTGCCGCTCAGATTTGTCCACCTCTTGAGGAAAAAGAGATGACAAAGATCTTCTTAAAAACATTGAGCTCATTTTACTACGACAGAATGGTCGCCAGTGCACCCAGTGACTTCACTGAAATGGTCGGCATGGGAGTTCGCCTCGAGGAGCCAGTCCAAGAAGGACGTCTGGTTAAAGATGTCGGATCATCAAGCAGTACCAAAAGATACGGTAGTGCTCTCCCTAAGAAAAAAGAGCAAGATATTGGCAATATCTCTCTTGGAAAACAAAGGCGACGGTATCAACCAGTAGCAGCTGTAACTCCTGCTATTAACCCAGGGTCTGTTCCTACGGTTTCTCAGAGCCAACCGATTCAACAAAGATATCAGCAAAGGACACATCAGCCTCTTCAGCAGGCTCGTCCTCCGTACAACAACAACCGTACAACGCGACCACCAGGGTTTGACCCTATACCAATGTTGTACGCAGAACTGTTTCCACTATTACTGGTCAAGGGGCATGTCCAAATCAGGTCTCCTCTTACAGTACCAGAGAATCCGCCTTTTTGGTTCAAGGCGGACCAGACTTGTCCTTACCATCAAGGAGGACCAGGGCATAACATAGAAAACTGTCTCAGCTTCAAATCCGATGTACAAAAGCTCGTCAGGAACGAGGTCTTATCCTTCAAGGATACAAATCCTAATGTTCTCACGAACCCATTGCCTCAACACGAGAAAGATGCGGTAAACTTGATAGAGAGAGAGTCTAGCCACAACTATCAAATTCATGATGTACTCTTATTAAGGACTAACCTGGTCAAGATGCATTGCAGACAGAGAGGGTACGGTCATGTACCACCTCATAACTATCACCAGTGTGATATCTGCTCTAAGATAATCAAGGATGTTACCTCGTGCGAGCAGCCCTTCAAGGTCAGTTGGACCACAAAGAGATTCGATCGTGTCCAAGTTCTGGGTCAATCAACTTGATGCCAGACCATTTTGCTGATCAGATCAAAGACGTCATAGTACTCTCTGATCATAAGGGGACCAAGGATGTTTGTGCCATCATCCCTCTACTTGACGAATCGAAAGTTCCTAACTAGGAACTGATTGAAATTACTTACAATGGTCAAAAAAATTAGAAGGCTCATGTAGTTATCTATCTGCCAGGACTACTACCATATGAATCAGCTAAAGCTATCCCTTACAAATACGATGCAACAACAATTGAGAATGGAAAGGAAACTCCATTACCCTCCGTCGTGAATATTGCAGACATTAGTCGAGTAACACGGAGCGGTCGAATCTTCAACTGAGGAGTTGGAGAACCTAGCAAAGAAAAGGAACCTCAAATGGAAAATCCTGATCAACCAGTCGGTCAATCTAGTGGTCTCGGGCTTTCAACAAACAACGATGAGATGCTGAAGCTCATCCAAAAGAGTGAATACAACATTGTTGATCAACTGTTGCAAACTCCTTCAAAAATCTCTGTGTTATCTCTATTACTCAGTGCCGAAGCTCACAGGGAAGCTTTACAGAAAGTCTTAGAGCAAGCCTTTGTGGAACAAGATGTGACAATAAGACAATTCGATAACATCGTTTCCAACATCACTTCTTGCAACAACTTGGGGTTTAGTGACGAGGAACTTCCAGAAGAAGGAAAAAGTCATAACATGGCACTCAATATTACAGTCAACTGCCGGGACGATGCTTTAGCCAGCGTACTGGTAGACACAGGATCGGCTCTGAATGTTATGCCGAAGTCTACATTAATGCGACTATCATTCAAAGGATCCCCGATGAGGGGCAGTGAGGTCATCGTCAAAGCATTTGACGGTTCTCGGAAAGCAGTTATTGGCGAAGTCGATCTTCCCATAACTATCGGTCCTCACACTTTCCTAGTCACTTTCCAGGTCATGGACGTCCGGGCAGCGTACAGCTGTTTATTAGGAAGACCTTGGATACACCAGGTTGGGGCAGTCACTTCGACGTTGCACCAGAAACTAAAGTTTGTCAAGAACGACCAGCTAGTCACAGTCTGCGGCGAGCAAGCCTTGATCGTGAGTAACTTATCATCGTCTACTTGTGTAGAACCAGAAGTGGTGATCGAAACCCAGTTCCAAGCACTGTCAGTGAGCAATGACAATCAATCAGAAAAAGGAACATCGATTTCCTTATACAAAGATGCTCTAGAGGCAGTCAAAGGTAACAATGCCAAAAGATGGGGGCAGCTTGTCCTCCCTACTGACAAAACAAAGATGGGTCTTGGTTTTTCCGTAACCTGTTCCCAGACTGCTACTAACGATGAAGGTTGTCATCCCATTCAGGATTTCTTCCGTAGTGGGGGTTTCCTTCACCCAGTGTCTCAAGAAGTCCATACCATCAACGAGGGAGATCCCTTCGATACAGATGAAGAATGGAAGTCTTATCTTAACGAGGACGGTTATATGTCTCAGGAAGAGGTTCCTACGCCATTTTGCTATCCCGCACAGAGTCTGAGATTTATACCGAGGTCAGATGTCAAGATGATATACGAAGATTGTGATCCTAAAGGATGCCGTGCTCCGCCAAATTCATTAAAGGAGGACACTCTGATGAAAGACGATTTTGACCACGACTATTATGGCCCAATGGACGGTCTGCCTATGTGGTAGACATACCCACGAGACTTGGGGCAAGAGAATCAGCCGAACGATGCATATCAGCTGAGCATCATTGAAAAGAATACCTGCGTCCCCACCATGACATGGGATCAACACTCAGGGCATTCAGAAAATATCCAGTACGATGATGAATTAGCAAAGCTTGCCGGACTAGAGTTCATCAACAATGCTTTTCCTGAGGTCAACGTCATCGAAAGGGATGACTCCTCCAGTTCCACAGAAGTGTGGGACACCTTAGGACAACCAAGTGGAAGGTTCGACTACTTGGTCAAGTACACCGCTCCTGAAAGCTCTCATGTCAGGTTCGAAGACATCCAGCCAATTGGATGGGGAGATTTACCTGAGAGTATAAATACTGTGCAAGATACAACAGAAGAGTTTGTCTACGACAGCTCTGCCTGGGAAACAGACTCCTACGATCCTGCTCCACCAGAAATCAGCGTTATTTTTGAAGACAAATCAAGAAAGAAGGTACCAGACTTTGTGATTCATCGAGGAGTTCGCCGCGAATGGGTTGTTGTCGATGTTCCGAAAGTCGTTCATAAGTCTAAGTAATTGCCGTCTTTATCTTAACCTTTCACCTTGCCCAGGTGAAACGGCTGTTTTGAAAGGGCTCCCTTTCTGTAAATGTCTCTCTTCGCTGTGCCCAAAGCGATAGAATTTTGTTTTATAGGGCTGTAGTTTCAAGAATCGACTCGATCATAAATAAAATAACGTCGTTCTGTAATTTCCGCATTTATTGCTGTTTTCTCTTTTCATTTTTCAGAAAATAGTAATCCTAAAAAACAACTCAATAATAAAAACAAGCAGTTTTCCAAAGAAAAACACTGCACACACTCTTGCATTCTCTCTATCTCTTCTAAAAAATAAAATCATCACGTCATGCAGATTGCTTGTTTTAAACCCCGTTGAAACATACGATCCAATGCCTTCTCCCAACTTTGAATTCCCGGTATTCGAGGCTGAAGAAGAAGTTGACGACGAAATTCCAGAGGAGATCTCCCGATTACTCAGGCAAGAGGAAACGTCCATTGAACATCACAAAGAGCCGTTGGAAACGGTTAACTTGGGTTCAGAAGGAGAGAGAAAAGAAGTCAAGATTGGGGCACTGCTCAGTCCAACTGTCCAAGAAAGTTTGATAAGGCTTCTCAAAGAGTTTCCCGATGTATTTTCTTGGTCCTATCAGGACATGCCAGGGTTGGATACCAGCATCGTGGAACAACATTTACCGTTGAGATCAGAATGTCCGCCAGTAAAACAGAGGTTGAGAAGAACTCACCCAGACATGGCCATCAAAATCAAAGAGGAAGTACAGAAACAGATTGACGCGGGTTTCCTCGCCACATCGGAATATCCTCAATGGCTAACCAACATATTACCTGTTCCAAAAAAGGACGGAAAGGTCAGAATGTGTGTAGACTACAGGGACCTAAACAAAGCAAGTCCGAAAGATGACTTTCTTTTACCACACATTGACATGCTGGTAGACAGTACAACAAAATTCAAAGTATTCTCCTTCATGGATGGATTCTCGGGCTATAATCAGATCAAAATGGCGCCGAAGGACATGGAGAAAACTTCCTTCATCACCCCATGGGGAACCTTTTGTTACAAGGTAATGTCGTTCGGTTTAAAGAATGCTGGGGCAACCTATCAAAGGGTCATGTCTACCCTCTTTCATGACATGATACATAAAGAAATCGAAGTGTATGTCAATGATATGATTGCGAAAGCTAAAATGGAAGAGGAGCATGTGACCCACCTGTCAAAACTGTTCGAGCGGCTGAGAAAGTACAAACTCCGCTTGAATCCCAATAAGTGCACTTTCGGTGTCCGTTCAGGGAAACTCTTAGGGTTCATCGTCAGCCAAAAAGGAATTGAGGTTGATCCTGACAAAGTCAAGGCCATTCAAGAAATGCCTTCTCCAAAAACTAAAAAACAAGTTAGGGGATTCCTGGGGCGTTTGAACTACATTTCCAGATTTATATTCCTCATGACCGCGACATGTGCGCCGATCTTCAAATTACTCAAAAAGAACCAGGACTGCGTTTGGACAGAAGACTGCCAAACCGCCTTCGACAGTATCAAGGAATACCTGTTGAACCCACCGATTCTATTACCTCCAGTGGAAGGAAGACCACTGATCATCTACTTAACAGTCTTGGAAGACTCCATGGGTTGTGTGCTTGGCCAACAAGATGAAACCAAAAGAAAAAAGTCTGCCATCTACTATCTGAGCAAGAAATTCACCGACTGCGAGACTCGGTACACTATGCTTGGCCAGCCAAACGTCTTCGCCAGTATATGATTCGTCACACTACTTGGTTAATATTAGAAATGGATCCAATCAAGTATGTCTTTGAAAAACCTGCTCTCACGGGAAGGATTGCCCGTTGGGAGATGTTGTTATCAGAATACGACATCGAATACCACGCTTAAAAAGCTGTTAAAGGGAGTATTTTAGCCGATCATTTGGCTCATCAACCGATTGACGATCAGGAATCAATCGAGTTTGACTTCCCAGACGAAGATGTCATGTATTTAAAAATGAAAGATTGCGAGAACCGCTACCCAGTGAAGGGCCAGAACCAGGTTCCCAATGGGGACTAATCTTTGACGGAGCTGTCAATCATTACGGAAATGGAATTGAGGCAATTATCATAACACCTCAGGGTACCCACATTCCTTTCACTGCCAGACTGACATTCAAGTGTACAAACAACGAGGCCGAATACGAAGCTTGTATCATGGGTCTCGAAGAAGCCATCGACTTAAGGGTCAAAAACTTGGATGTATATGGCGACTCAGCCCTGGTTATTAATCAGATCAAAGGAGATTGGAACACATACCAATCATGACTGATTCCTTACAAAGGCTACGCGAGAAGGTTGTTACCCTTCTTCAATAGAATCGAGTTTCATCATATCCCTCGTGAAGAGAATCACATGGTTGGTATCACGATTGAGCGGCCCGCTTACATCTTCGCGATTGAAGTAGTCATAGACGACAAACCTTGGTATCATGATCTCAAATGCTTCCTTCAGAAACAAGAGTACCCATCCGGGGCATCAAGAAAAGACAGGAAATCTCTCAGAAGATTGGCAGGCAACTTCTTCCTGAGCGGTGATACACTTTATAAGAGAAATTTCGACATGTTCTTGCTCCGATGCGTAGACAGACCAGAGGCAAACAGGCTGATAAAGGAAATTCACGAAGGATCCTTTGGCACTCATGCCAACGAACACACAATGGCGAGAAAAATTCTAAGAGCAGGGTACTATTGGTTGACCATGGAATCCGATTGCTACAAGTACATGAGAAGGTGTCACAAGTGTCTGATATATTCTAACAAAATCCATGTACCGCCAACGCATTTGAAAGTTCTCTCTTCCCCATGGCCTTTTCCTATAAGAGGAATCGACATGATTGGCTTATTGAACCCAAGGCTTCAAACGGACATCGGTTCATCCTGGTAGCCATTGACTACTTCACCAAGTGGGTCGAAGCAGCGTCGTACGCCAATGTAACCCGACAAGTCGTGGTCCGCTTTATCAAAAATAATCTCATCTACCGTTATGGTGTTCATAGCCAGATCATTACAGATAATGGATCCAACTTGAACAATAAGATGATGAAAGAGTTGTGCACAGAGTTCAAGATCGAACACCATAACTCATCTCCCTACCGACCTAAGATGAACGGAGCGGTAGAGGCGGCTAACAAGAACATCAAAAAAATGTTCGTAACCTTGAAAGACTGGCACGAGATGTTACCCTTTGCTCTTCACGGTTATCGCACATCTGTCCGTACTTCAATAGGGGCAACCCCTTTCTCTCTAGTATATGGCATGGAAGCAGTGCTCCCCATAGAAGTAGAGATCCCATCAATCAGAGTATTGATGGAAGCTAAGCTTACAGAAGCTGAATGGTGTCAAAGTCGGCACGATGAACTGAATCTAATCGAAGAAAAACGAATAGCGGCTCTATGCCATGGTCAGTTGTATCAGTAAAGGATGAAGAAGGCATTTGACTAAAAGGTCCGACCTCGCGTCTTTAGGAAAGGAGACCTCGTGCTCAAGAAGATACAATCATTTCTCACTGATTCTCGGGGCAAGTGGACTCCGAATTATGACGGCCCCTATGTGGTCAAGAAAGCTTTCTCAGGCGGCGCCTTGAGACTCGCAACCATGGACAGAGAGGAATTTGCCAACCCCACAAATGTTGACGTAGTCAAGAAATACTTCGCCTAAATAAAAAAAAAACAAAAAAAAACGTCTCGGTGGATTGAAAACCCGAAAGGGCGGTCCAGGCAAAAATTAGAGACATAATCAAAAATCATCCCGGTGGATTGGAAGTCTCAAAGTACAATCCAGGCAAAAATTAGGGATAATGGCAAGTAACTACGTCCAACAAAGGGGAAAGTCCCTCAGTAGCAGTCATGCCATCCATCAGAAAACTCCAGTCAAGGTCATCTTCGACAGAAGCTCAGGATGTCCGAAATTCAATGTTGGTAGAAGGATAGCGGTCGTCATTTTTTAATGTAGCCATTTTCCCTTAAATTACCATTTTCTAACTTTGTAAATACTCTATGAAATCACGCGCTTGGCTGATTTCTATCCTATCAATAAAATTTGAGCCTTAGTGCTTTTGTTTGCAATTCTGATTTGTTTTAGCTTTACAGAATGACGTTTTAAAATGATTAACGATTCTTGAAATAAAACAAAAAAATGAATTTACTTGTCAAACTTCTTCTGCTTTTAAATTAAAGATTGCAATTCTTTTGACCGTTGAACATCGAAAGAACATCGATCGCTTCTCTAGAAATAGTCGAGCTTCAAAGTGCAGAATCAAAGTACTCCTTCTAAATCAGTACGCTTGAACGAAGGATCAACTGTGTCAGAGACCGTGTTTCAACTGACACCCCCAGGCAGAGTTCTTATCTCCTAAGCCCGACCAACGTAGTTCCTCACTGGGACTATCTCTCCTAAGCAAGGCAGAATTGCTATTTTGAACCAAATGTTACTTTACATCCCCTGCAGTGGCCGAGTATCCAGTTGTGTTCATCCATTAATCTGTATGTTGCGTCAGTTTTGTCAGATAAACATACATACATCATGCATTATTAATTTTCATTCATATTCATATTGCATCACTATCACTCTAGTCGGTCTTATCCCCTGGTGATAAAAGACCTCTCAATCGAGTTGTCAGTTCTTTCCTCTTCAGGAAACACCTCATTTGAGCGATCTCTCCTCTAGTTTATTTCTGGATTGGAAAAGGCCCTTGACCACTTTGATAACTTGAACCTCTGAAAGACCAGGAAACCTTCGACAAATGTCACTCTTCGCCATTGAAGAGGATATCTTCGCTTTCCCGGATTAAGGAAAATCCCCAGAGAGAGCCTCGCAACTAAAAGACTCTCAGGAACACAGTGGTTCTTCTCTCTAGAAAATCAATGCCACTGAAGTCATCAGCACCTCAAAATTGGGGTACATTGTATGGCATTTCTCCGAGAAGATCTCGAGAATAGTATGATGTAATATCCCCAAACAGAAAGCAGTCTCTCAAGAGACTCGTTTCCTCAGTATAATCAACAAATGGTGTCTTCAACAGAGAAGTTTGTACACCTCTACAGCTCGGACGAATGGGTTCCCCAGCAAGTCTGACATCAAAACCTTTTTCCGTTAAATGGCATCTCCCTAGGAAAATTCGGCGAGAAGTTTGAGGAAAACCGCTACGGATAGCGTCCCTTGTTAAGAAAGTTTATTGACAAAAGAAACTGAGACCAGTTCCTTGGTAGGAAACCATGATCGAGGGGAAGTTTATATCAGAAACTGAGACCAGTTCCTTGGTAGGAAACCAGGATCGAGGGGAAGTTTATATCAGAAACTGAGACCAGTTCCTTGGTAGGAAACCAGGATCGAGGGGAAGTTTACCTTTTCTAAGCATCATTGCTTAGCAAAAGAAGATGGGTGAGCAAACTGCCATTCATAACCACCATCAAAATTTTGGGTATTCCGATATTTAATCCTCTTGCACCCCGAATGCCCGAATACCTTCGCCATTCACACCTTCGGGTCCAAGAAGATTAAATAGGGGCATCTGTCATACCCCAAATTTTGACCACTAATATTTCCCATCATTGTGCAAATCATCACCACAATATGGATGAACCAACATGCCTCAGTCAATCTCCTCAAAGATGATTGAGCATTCACTACAGTCAAAGAATTGGGGTTTCAAACCCTCTCAGAACCTTAGACAAAGGATCAATCAAGAATTGACATGATCTTCACCTTGCCTAACCTCTCAAACATCCACAAAGGATCAAGAGGACTCCCACATCAAGAACCAAGCACAAAGTTGCTACATTTCAAGTGGATTAAGCCTCAAGATCGCCAGTGTCACCAAATTAGGGTTTTGGTTGACCAGGGCTTCCATATGAACTTTTTCCTCTGGGCATGAGTGTAACACCCCAATTCCCATTGCGAATAAATAATGCATAAATAAATCAGAGTAAATAAAAATTTATTTTTCCGACAGAAACAAGGATGTCACATTTAAAGAAAGAAAACACAATTCCTGCTCATAAATTTGATACATAACACAAAATGGAACAAATATTATTCAGGAAGCTTTTTCCAACAAAAGGAAAGTTCAATTATGGAATAAAGCGGAAAGATCCATAACTGACTTGTTTTACAAAATAAATTGTTTTATAACATCAAAATATTCATACAAAGGTAATACAAAATAGATCCTACAATTGTTTACATATATAACAAAAGCGTTCCCCGACTCCCGTGTTACGTATCAGAGCAGACTGACTGACAAACGGATGGAGAACTAATCTTCACAAAAGCCTCCAAGACTACTAATCTGCAATTGCCTCATAGAGCAACAAACCACAGCAGAAGGGTGAGAAATAACAACTAAATCAAGATTGCATAATAATATGCAAAACATATAAATTCACATGCATAATTATTCTCACCACAAGCATCACATACTAATACACATAGCATATATCAATTACACCAACATAATCACATAGCATATATCAATTACACCAACATAATCACATATTCACACATAAGCCACACCAAAGTCATATCATATGGAAACACCCCACCACATCACATAACATATGTCTATGCATAAAACATATTATCCACAACCAATGCATTTATCACATATGCACATCAATTTACCAATTCAAACATAAAACTCAACACATACTCAATCAATTCATGATTTTCCACACATAATCAATCCATTCATGATTTATTCAAATGCAAAGAGACCGACAAAATGACTCTATGCAAATGTAATGCGGTACCATCCATCCATCAATCTCATCATCAGTTCACTCAGGAACTATTGGAATCATCGCTTGTTACTTAGGACCACTCATGTAACACCCCGTCGGGAAAACGATGTTCCCTATCGCTTTAGGTCCTCTTTGTATAAGGCACACGACGTTTATGGATCGCTTTAGGTCCTCTTTGTATAAGGCACACGATCCGATCGCTTTAGGTCCTCTTTGTATAAGGCACACGATCGTCTATAATCATCGCTTTAGGTCCTCTTTGTATAAGGCATACGATCGTCTATAATCATCGCTTTAGGTCCTCTTTGTATAAGGCACACGATGTTATAGCGGATTCCCTCTGGAACCGTTTCATCGCTCACACCCACTAGGGCACACGACATCACAAGAATGCATATCATGATGCTTGGCATACAATGACTCATGACAATCAAATGCAACTTCACAAATCAACAATATTAATTATCTCATCATCATTATTCATGCATTGAAAAATCAATTCAAACAATGCATTTACTTGCCATAAGGCCACCAATTAACACACATTGAATTTCACATAAACAATCCATTTCATCATAATCCACAAACCACAACAATTAGCATGTTAGCATATACACTCATATCAATTCACATCAAGAATTACTCACCATCAACCACAACAATCCTACGATCATACAATGATACTCACAACACTAGGATTCACGCCACGAAGGCTACCCATAACAACATACATTAATAACATACATTTGTATTCAATTCAACAAAGTATTTTGCCATTAGGCCACAAGTAACCATGACAAATATCACATGCTTCAACATCATATAAACCACATAAAAGCTCCACGTTATACAACAATAGCACAACACACGGTAAAACACCAACCGCACGCATTTGACGCGATAAAAACCCGACAACCCAACACTTTTTCAAAACCATGACTTAAATAAATAATCTCATATCCTCCAAACCATTTTTAATAGAAAGAATATTTTATTAGCTTTCCAACGCTTCGAACGGCGACCAAAACGGACTTACGGTTTGAAAGTTATGAAGAAAACAAAATAGAAAAATCTGCCACTTCGCTCCAGTATTCGCTAGGCAAACCCTAGCGAACCAAGGCTGTGAAAAACCAACATAAAGTTCGCTAGGCAAACCTCTAGGCGAACATTTGCCAGTTCCTTCGCTGGGGTTCGCCTAGGAAACCCTGAATTCGCAGCAGCGTCAATATAGGTCATTTGGGGCCAAAATACATCATTTCTTCCACCCAAACACTTCCAAATCACAATATATCAACCAAACCATGTTCCAACATAATCGACAAGTATTCTACGCAGTTTATATCGAAATTCATCCTTGAAACATTGAATCTATCAATTTATCAATGAGAAAAAGTTGTAAAACAACCAAAACAATTACAACAAACAACACATATACATACACAAGCAAGATATAATTGAAACTTCTCACCCTTACCCGATTAATCGCGATTGAAACGGAGGTTTCCTCGATTTTCCTCTTTCTCCTCTTCTCTCTTTCTTTCTTCTCCTTTTCTTTCTCTTCTTTTCCTTTCCCTTTCTTTTCTCTCTTTTTCTCTCCACTTTCTATTTATTAAAAATATCTAATTTTTCTAAAATATCTAACCTCTCAAATATCTCTCAAACGCTCTCAAAATGCGATAAAACATAATAACGTTGAAAAATAATATATTGTCAAATAAAAGTTAAGAATAATATAATATAAAAACAAAAAGAATTAAATCGAATCGATTAAATAAATAAGACAAAACAGGGCATTACAATTCTCCCCCACTTAGACATTTTCGTCCTCGAAAATACAACTGATGCGAACAACTCCGGATACGACTCTCGCATCCGACTAACCAACTAACATGCCAACATTAGGCACACCACGAATAACACAAACTGACAAACCACCTTGCTAGCAGCAGCTACAACCACGACACGACAACGAAGACAACTACAACGACAAGATGCAAAGCCCATACAATGCACTTGACGACTAACTCACGACTCGAAGAATACCCAAGCTACGAACACACACAGGAATTCGCTACTCGCACTCGGACCATCACGATAGAAACAAGGCAACAACACAAACATGAACATAAAGTCCCACGACACAACATCGTTTCAACAACCTCTACATAACCATAATACCAACATCCTTGTCGCACAACAATATTGCAACAATGCTACGATTCCCCAATCGAACATATAACCAAAACATCCATCCACATAGTAGCCCATGAATAATATTTAAACCTTTCACCTAACACTTCCATTCTGAAATGTCCAATGGTCTCATCATTCCTACATGTTTCCAATGTTCAACCTATGAACTCTTACATGTCACACACGCATATACGAAATGTGCCACATCACACTTGCGATGCGCACTCTAATTACTCGAAACCATCAAGTCTACCAATTTCATGTCCAAAGTCCAACTCTTTCTCATATTCACTAAAAATCACTGTTCACTTTTAATATACCCAACCTCACACTCTGCTGTATTAGCTTACACACCAGACACAAGTCTCTGAACTGCTCAAATAATTTTAATTCTCTGACCATTAAAACAACCATATGCAAGACTATCGACTTAACTCTTCAGGCACAACATTCACTTTACCAATAGGATAATTCGAGCCAAGGTCATAACTAATCAGGAATTCCAACCATCCGACCGTGCCTTAATCCGAGTTACAAATCAAAAGTTATGAAGGAAACAAAACGGGACAACCTGCCATGTTCGCTAGGCAAACCCCTAGCGAGCGTTCGCTTCCGCCTTCGCTAGGCGAACATCGTTGGCGAACAATCGCTGACCTTCGCTGCCGGGTTTGCTAGGAGAACCCTCGAAAGCTGTTCGTTGGACTTCGTCCCAGGTTCTCTAGGCGAACCAAGGAAAACTCAGAATCCCAGCAGTGCTGTTACTCATCCAAAACCATCATTTTCTCCATCCAAACACCTTGAACCTAAAACCCTCAAAATAATACCTCCAGATTCTCAACACAAAATTAACCGCGGCCATCTTGAAATCATGAATCCTTAATTGTCGTAAAGCATAAGAAATGACTTTACCCTATCGCATTAACACACTAACTACCCTTATCAAGGACGCATCCCAATATTCCATAAACAGTTTATTAGGATCAGGCAGAATCAAAATTGGAGCCGTAGTCAATCTTTACTTCCGCTCACCAAAGCTTACTCACAACGAACATCCAAAACAAACGACTCACCCTTTGCAAGTCAACTGAGATAACAGAAGTACGAACTTAGCAAAGTCTTCCATAGCCTGCAGTAACAGCCAACTGAGCCCAAAAGTTTCTAATCTCCTTAACCAACTTCGGAGCCACTCATTGTAGAACTGCATCTACTTCCGATGGATCCATAACCATACTCTCATATGAAATAACATATCCAAGAAAACTAACCTTTTTCAACCCAAATTCTCACTTGAATAACTTAGCATAAAACTTCGTCTCTTTTCAACACTTGTAATTCCATTCTCAAACACTCTACCTGTTCTTCCTCTGAGATTATAACAGATCCGAATATCCTCAATCAAAGCCATTACGAACTTATCCAAATAAGTATGGAAGATACGATTCCTCTACTCCACAACATTACAGATGCATTACTAACACCAAATAACATCACTGTACATTGTAATGCCCAACCAAATTCCAAAAGATATAAATTCTTAAAGCTTTTACAAAACTTTTCACTGGGTAACTGGTTACTCACATACAAGCTTAACCAAGTAAATAACAGCCTATCCCGATGATAACAAACATAAACAGTCACATTAAGTCGATCAAAGCCTCAACTCACACAATTCACCACTCTTATCAAACATTCCAAACAATTTTAATTTCACTCAAACTCAACCAAACCATTCCAGTCATCTCTTCATGAAAGTGGACACTTGTTCTCAATCGTTACCTTATTCAACTGTCAGTAATCCATACACAATTTCTTTGCTTAACAGTCCAAATTCCATAAATCCCAACATGTAGCAACCACCAACCAAAAAGAACTCTCAAATATTACATCCACACCTAAGGGTTTTCTCAAAATTTCCATTAATGCCCTAAAACTTTAAAAACTCCAAAACTCACCAAAACTCTAAGTTTTGCTTTCCATAGTCTCAATACCATTATACACATCATGCTTGTTATTCCGTTCAATCATCCTTCCTTTTTGTTACTAACACAACTGGAGCTCTCTAAGACGACACACTTGGTCTCACAAATCCCCTTTTCCGGTAAATCTTCCAACCGCTCTTTCAATCTGAGTTTCACTTTCTAAAAGTTCTTCTACTTACTTAGCAAATCCAAACCTCAAATCTTCCCCTTCGTCAAATTTGAGTTCACACCTACTCTCTGAGAACAACCATTACCGATACCCCCATCGTTCTCTCTCAATGACTTCCCGACTGGACCAACATACCAAAACCTCTAATCCGTCTCATCTTCCGATATTAGAATCTTCATCGACTCAACAAAACAATCCGTAATCATTTTCTTAATTCCAAACAATTCATTGCACACACTATCAAAGCCGAAAAGACACGTCTATTCCATCCAACATAGTTTCGTCAACTATCAACAAGAGATTAAGGGTGATCAGTTCCTCAATTTGTCAATAGACAGCCGACAATCACGACGGGGCATAAACCATCTTTACCAAACTATAATAGCATTTCTTACATCTTGTGCACACCACTACCTAAGGCACAAATCCTTAGTCGACATAAACCTCACCTCCGCATTCCCTCCGGAATTAGGAACAACATTGTCCAAACAACACTTACACTCTTGCAATTTACAACACACTGAGCCAACGCTCCACACCTGAAGCAACATGGAGAAGCACAAGCTTCTCCCCCACTTATCTCATTCTCAAACATGAAGACAAAAGATTAGAAGAACCAGAAAGTACTGACAGTGTTTCACACAATTATCATATACTAAGGAACAAACAACATCGACAGTATTCAACTGTCACACCAACTGACTCAACAACTTGGCCGGACAGACCGACCTGCTCTGATACCACTATTGTAACACCCCAACTCCCATCGCAAATAAATAATGCATAAATAAATCAGAGTAAATAAAAATTTATTTTTCCGACAGAAATAAGGATGCCACATTTAAAGAAAGAAAACACAATTCTTGCTCATAAATTTGATACATAACATAAAATGGAACAAATATAATTCAGGAAGCTTTTTCCAACAAAAGGAAAGTTCAATTATGGAATAAAGCGGAAAGATCCATAACTGACTTGTTTTACAAAATAAATTGTTTTATAACATCAAAATATTCATACAAAGGTAATACAAAATAGATCCTACAATTGTTTACATATATAACAAAAGCGTTCCCCGACTCCCGTGTGTCGCTCCCGGGATTTTCATCCTAGTACAAACGCGAAAGTGGCACCGAAACAGAGTCGCCAGCAATGTGTATTTATTCCCCGAGGGGGAAAGGAAACACCGCGTAAACCTGAGAGAAAGGAAAAGCATGGTCCTGCGACCAAGAGAAGTGGGTAAGGGAGTCGGTTACGCGAGAGGAAGGTATTAGCACCCCCTCGCGTCCATCGTACCCGATGGGATCCACGCTTGCTTGTCTCGATCAAAGGGTATAAAAAAAAGATACTGAGAAAGAACTGAAAAAGGAAAGGAGAAAGAGAAACAAATGTAGGGAAAATAAAAGAAGTGCTCGAATGGGCCCTACCCCACTGCCTACGTATCTCATCGGGAACATGAGAATCAGAGCGACGTAGTTCCCCTCACTAGGGATGAATTGTTTGTGTTTTTTAAAGAACGGCTGACGTTCTAGCTCAGGTGTTGCAGGCTCGCTGGTCCGAGTGCGTTACCATCTTGCAAGAGAACGAGTAGAAGCGCGTTCGTGCGTTAAGAGTCAATGAGGTGAGAAAAGAATTCCCGAAGGAAAGACGTTATTGTTTGTTTTTGTCTTTTAAGAGTTTTTTCATTTGTTTGCATATGATAGTGTATCTGAATCTTAGTCATTGGAATGTGTACATCCTCACATTCCAAGATGGAATGGGTAAGAAAGCACACTAAGAGTGAAGAAGACCCCCACACTTAGTTCCAATTGTCAAGGTTCAAACACACTAGCATACTTGTGTTTATTAAGTGTTTTTGTTGATTATGAAATGAAGAAGTGTTTTTTATTATTTGCACCTTCAACAGGTATTGCATTTAAGTCCCTCATACAAGATCGAATGCCTAACACATTGACCCAAGATGGGCTATATGCTACACATTCTAAGATTATAAGAGAAGACCCCTTATAATCTTTTCTTTCTATGAAAGGCCTAAATGCAATAATTGCCTACCTTTATTAGATATTTTGAATCTTCTTTGAAATGAGAAGATGAAAGACTCAAGAGCGGAGAAAAAGGTAAAAATCTATGTGAACTAAGACTCAATCCTAATTGATTAGTTAAGGGAGTGATCCTAATGGTTTGTGAGGTATGAGAACACTATCCTAAAAAAGGAGAAAAACGTAAGAAGCAACTTACTTCCAAGATGGAAGTTAAGTTGATCTTAAAGAGGGATGAAGAAAATTAAGTCAGCAGAGAAACATTTAATCAGGAATTAAACAGAATAAGCATATAAAATCCAAGCTAGAATTAAAATGCTAAGTAACAAAGTCAAGATTAAATTCTACCAAGAAAAATAAAATTTGAGGTTAAAAACTAATTCTAAAATTAGTTCAAGTTAATTCTAAACTAAATCTAAAGAAAATTAATTCTAACATTAAATCTAGAATTAAAAGAAAATATTAATCCTAAAAACTAATTCCAATTAATTTCTAATTAAGAACTATAATCCTAATTAGTCAAATTCTAAAGCTATATCTAACTACTAAAAGTGAATTAACCAAAACTTAGGCTTAAGAATTAAAATCAAAAATCAAAGATTAAATCCTAAATCTCTAATTAAAATCTAATTAATATTCAAAATTCTAATTGAAATCTAATCCTAATTAATCAAGAGTAAAATCAATCAACACCAAAATAAAAGTTAACTTCCAATTAGAAAAATCTAACTTCAAAAAAATACTAAGACTTAATTCTAAAACCAAAATATTATCTAATTAATATCTAATTAAAAAGTTAGAACAAAAATTAAATGAATTTAAAAGGAGGGTGCAGACAAGTCCAGGTAGTGTGAATAGTCAAGATGGGCGCAGTAGAAAAACAAAAGGCGCTGGGGCTGAATGAATTTGGGCCTATTGGTTTTTCAAGTGTGAACAAGAGGGGTGCAGTAGGTGATTTGGGGGGTGAGCATGTAAATCGTGTGGGCCTTTGAGCCCGAACCAACACAAGTCCATGACAAAAACCCTACCACAAGCTCTTAACATTCTCAGCTTCATCATACTTCCTTCAACCCACCGCCGTCTTCATCCCCACCTCATCTTTCTCCTTCTCCCTTGTACATTCCTCAATGTTACACCGTCACTACAACAATCTCTCGCCATCATTCGCAAGCAACATCGCCGGAAAGACACACCGCCACGAGGAGCTCTCTTCTTTCTCAACGACCACAACCGTTCCTCCATTAATGGCGCCGCCGCGGACACGTCGTCATCGGCGTTCATCTCCTTTCGCCGTGATTCTTCCGTCAATCAAACCGTCAACCTCAAAATGATTCCAAATCGCCGCACTCGGCCGCGTCAGGGACATTCTCCGCCGCACCGTCTTCCTCATCTTCGTTGCCGGAGCCTCACTCCCTCTCTCTCAAATCAATGTCGGAGATCTCGATGATTTGTCCTGCCGTCTCAAGAACACGGACTCACCGCTCCGGTACGCCCCGCAGCGGCGGCAACCGTAACTTAAATGACTCACCGCGGCAACAGTTCATCAACCGTAAAAGATGAAAACCACACATCAACAAGCAAACATCGAAACAAACTCAAATACGGAGTTCGAATCCGAATCCGCAGCAATCAAACGAACAATACAAATAAAGTGCGGGAATCGTTTACGTACCTACCGGAGATAGTCCGGCGCTTCTTCAATCTCGAACGGACTGGTGCGAACCGAGAAATTCCAGGTATACGCAAACTTCTCGTTCTCGAAATCTCTCCTCTTCGATCCACTTCTCTTTCTGCTTCTACTTATTTCTACGAATCTGAAGAAGTCGTTGTTGATGCTGAGTATTGAATGTTGTGTTATTTCTTCTTGAGTTTACTATGCAACCTGCTGATACTTAATCATGAATTCTGCAGGTTGATGAAGGTTTGCGACAGAATTGTGAAGGTTGAAGAGATGGATGCAAGGTTGTTCTTGGTGAATTTGCAGGTTTTTTGATCGGAAGATTGAAGATGGAGGAAATTGATGAGCTGCAGAGTGAAATAGTTCGAAGAATGAAAGTTGCCGGATGAAGAAGAAGATTGATGGAGTTTTTATAGCAAAATTCAGGGAGGGGTAATTTAGGTATTGAAATGAAATTCTGTTAGGAATTAGAAGTTTCTGTTATTTTGTTCTTCAAATTCTGTTATGGTTAAATTTGTGGAATTTTCTGAACAAATGAGTTGTGCGCGAAGTTCTTCTTTCCATCAATGAGTGTGCTTACAAAACGTGGGACTGCCCTGTATTTTCCTTTTTCTGTCGTTAATTTTCTTTTGCTTCGCATTGATTTTCACTGCCATGAACTTTCTATTCTTTTGATGATGAAGAGTTACTCTTTGTTTTATAATTTTTTCAATGAATTTTGGTTTGAAGTGTAACCTTTTTCTTTACTGATTGGACTTTTCCTTCTACTACAAACTGCTTCGTATTTCCCGCTTTTGCCATTATGCAGCATTTTCTTCCTGTTATAACAAATCAGCACCTGGTCAACTTGTGAGGCAATATTTGGGTTTGACGGTCTATGAACTTGTTTGATTAACTGTGCCACTTCAATCACAACAGCCAAACTTTCCTTCAAAATGAGAAGAAAAAAAAAAAGACAAAAGCTCCAGCCTGGCATGAGACGCTATTCAATGAGCTTCCGCATCTCATCTTCACAATTTGCACCACTAAACCACCACTTTTTCGGATATGGGCCATGTAACTGATTTGGGCTTGAAAACATGGACCATGAATTGGAATTTGGTTTAAGAAAATGAGTATTTGGATGTGGATTAAAAAGTAGTTTAATGAAATGGACAATGGATTTATTTGGATTAGAAAAATGGTTTAATGGCATTTAAAAAATGTGGATAAAAATGGATATGATAATTGTGGTGTACTTTTAGAAAAACGAATATTGGTGGATAAAAAAAAAGGTTTACAAACTCAATTCAAAGGATGAATGACCAAATGAATCCAAAGCCCATTTTGAACTCTTCACAAGCACCTGATTAACTGCAAACATCTCCTGAATTTCTGATCAATGGAAACCTGACTTTCCGAACCTACACCTCACATGGCCCACTGTTTGTTGACCTGATGAATTCCACCCACAAAAACTTGACCTTGAGTATACCCAGCTTGAGAAATAACCACGTTGAATGCACACTGATAATCTTCTGAATGCGGAGAGCTCAAACCAAAGAAAGATGTCTTGACCACACGTATTAGGAACCCAATGCAATGATATGATTATGAGTTATGACCTAAGAATGAAAAATGAAAATAAACATAAGCCAGAAAAAGGTAGGGCAAATTTTGGGGTACTACAGCTGCCCCTATTCAATCAACTTGGACCTGAAAGGATGATAGCAACTGCTTTCAGACATTCAAGGTACAAGGAGATTGAATACAAAAGAACCGCAAAATTTGCACCGTGTGGAGAATAAGAAAAAGGGATATAAACCCAACCAAATGAACACTGCTTAGATAAAACTCTGATGGAAAGAAAAGCATTGGAGAGATGTCTTTTGTACAACGCCAGACGACTACTGGCTTGCCACACTACGGGTGGACTTTAATAACGTCTTTTGTACAATGCCAGACGACTACTGGCCTGCCACACTACTGGTGGACTTTAACAATGTCTTTTATGCAATTCCAGACGACTACTGGCCTGCCACACTACTGGTGGACTTTAACAATGTCTTTTATGCAATTCCAGACGACTACTGGCCTGCCACACTACTGGTGGACTTTGCAGCCTTGCGCCACCCGAAGAAGGACTTTTGCCAATCTACTGTTGGACTTTTAGAATTTGCCACCCTTAGATGGACCTTTCGCCAATCCACTGTTAGACTTTTGCCACCCGAAGACGGACTTTTGCCAATCCACTGTTGGACTTTTAGCTACTTTGCCACCCGAAGATGGACTTTTGCCAATCCACTGTTGGACTTTTGCCACCCGAAGACGGACTTTTGCCAATCCACTGTTGGACTTTTAGCTGCTTTGCCACCCGAAGATGGACTTTTGCCAATCCACAGTTGGACTTTTGCCACCCGAAGACGGACTTTTGCCAATCCACTGTTGGACTTTTGCCACCCGAAGACGGACTTTTGCCAATCCACTGTTGGACTTTTAGCATTTGCCACCCTTAGATGGACCTTTCGCCAATCCACTGTTGGACTTTTAGCTGCTTTGCCACCCGAAGATGGACTTTTGCCAATCCACTGTTGGACTTTTGGAATTTCAAAACTGGATTACTCTCTGCATCCGCGTCAGACATCTCTGCTGACTCTGCCGAGGAGCAATGATCAAAAACTTGACTTTGGAGACTCCTTAAAGGATAATATCTCTGCTGGAAAATGAACAATCCGTCTGCTTCGAATTGTCAAGTTTGCCAAAAATAAATTGGACTTTGGAGTATGGAGAAATGATGATTCTGCCAGGAATTACTTCATCTGTTTGGGGCTGGATTCTGGTCACAGCACTCCGCTGGGGATGAGAGGGTAGACCATCAACTCTGAGGTTGAGGAAAAAAATGACATCAGCTCTGAGATTAGAAGAAAGATATACGTCAACTCTGAGATTGGTAAAAGGGTATACATCGATTTTGAAACCGGAGATAAAACATTGACTTCAACTCTGAGGTTGGGGAAGAAAAGCATTTTCATCATCGAGAAAAGGTATACAATAACTTTGAAGTTGGGGAAGAAAAGGATATTCATCAACGCTGAGGTCGAGAAAAGGTATACAACAACTTTGAAGTTGAGGAAAAAAGGATATTCATCAACGCTGAGGTCGAGAAAAGGTATACAACAACTTTGAAGTTGAGGAAAAAAAAAAAAGATGTTCATCAACTCTGAGGTGCGACAACTCTGAGGTTGGATAAGGGCGTCAACCCTGAGGTTGGACAAAACAGGCGTCAACTCTGAGGTTGGGGAAAAAAGGGCGTCAACACTGAGGTTGGACAAAACAGGCGTCAACTCTGAGGTTGGGGAAAGAAGGGCGTCAACTCTGAGGTTGGACAAAACAGGCGTCAACTCTGAGGTTGGGGAAAGAAGGGCGTCAACTCTGAGGTTGGACAAAACAGGCGTCAACTCTGAGGTTGGGGAAAGAAGGGCATCAACTCTGAGGTTGGACAAAACAGGCGTCAACTCTGAGGTTGGGGAAAGAAGGGCGTCAACTCTGAGGTTGGGGACCACTGCTTTAATTGAGGGTTGATCTGGGCTTTCGTACAAAGTGCCAAATCTGGCTTATGCTTCGATGCATGTTTGAATTTTTCTTTCTATGGCGTAATGCTCCATATGAAATGGAAATGCTACGCGTTTTGAGGATGCAATGCAATGATGATTACTATATGCAAGAATGAGATGACATTCCACCGAGGAATGCGCAGAACAGAACAAGCAAACTTTGTTGAGGAAAGGATCACCAATATCTGATCTCCTGTGGGGAAATAACCAACCGTAATACCAATAACCACTGGTGATGCCAACCCTGTCGAGGAACTGCAAGATGAATTGCGAACTCTGTTGGGGAGATGCCGATGACGATTGGACTTTGAACCACAACAAATGCCAATAACCATTGGACGTTGACTTGCCGGGAAATACTAAACTTGACTGTTGAGGAAAAGAATACTCTGACTTCTCACCATCTTCAAACAGCTTGAAAATATTCTTCCATCTTACCCTGCTGAGAATGAGGAATCCACCTACACTGCTTGGGGGTAAGGAATCTTCATAAAGAACCCTTTTCGATTTGAGGACGATTCTCTGCTTGGGGAAGAATATCAATTCCACCACCTTGCTGGAAAATATACCTTCTGGCTCTTTGCTGGGGAAGAGACTTAGTACTTCAAGTTTCTACCGACCAACTGCATACTGATTGTCAAGAGTGAACGACGGTTCCTAATGAAAGAAATCATCTCAAGAGGATTTTACAAAAGACTGGGCGTTCACACTGCCCCAGGGTCTTCAAACTCTTGGAGAGATTCATCGGATCTTGACGTAACTGCCCCAGACTGTATGATCTGTGAAGGAATTTGCCCCGAGAGGACTTGTAATGATTTGAAATATTCTGCCTCAGTACTTTAAACCTTGAAGAGGTACCTCTGATTAACCGTCTTCTGGAGAGGATAACTTCTCATGCTCCGGAGGTGGCCTGCCTCAATATGAGCTTTGAAGTGGATTTGCCCCTGATCTTCGAATGAATGCCCCAAAATAACTGGACTTTAGAGAGATTTCTCGACGTGACTGCCCCAGATTGGCTACATCTCATCACGACTTACTGGGGAGAGCCCACGGCACTGAGTCTCTTGGCAACATGCCCCTCGATATGACTGTCCTTCAGAATTTTCAGGCATCCCAACTCGGTAGGATCAAGCTTCTCGACTGGCATTCACTGTGTAAGCTTCATTGATGCTTAGGCACATGTATGCAAACAAAACAAGTTTATTATGAGAATAGTAATTCTAATGCAACAACATGTTAACCTTGAAGTTTTTATGAAAAGATGTCGCAAAACCCTGTGAACGAGTCACTAGTTACGACATTGATTTTTGAATGGAAAACAATATGCACATGCAATACCAACAAAAATCTTATTAGCACAACTCATGGGAGTCAGGAACGCTATCTTATTGAAGTACGCCTTCAGAATAAACCCTGTTTCAATTAGGACTTTTAAGGGTTGTAACGTGGCCTGGTTCATGGTTTTAGAAAAAAGGATTTATGGCTCAAAATTTGTTTGTACCCACCCATTCTCCTTGATGATCTCCAGTCCTATGTTCAGTTAATTTGGCACAAGCGCTCATCTCCCAAAAGGATTTTTTTTGTGAGGATTGATAGTTAATGAACCCATGAGGTCTTTGAAATGACAGTCACCCCTTTTGTCTTCAGTGTTTCGGTCACACGACTTGTTCATTATCGTGGATTTTCTCTTGATCATTTCTTTTTCATTTTTCGCTTTTTTTATTTCCCTGATTTTGCCTGGACTGATTCTTTCCGAGTTTTTCAATTTTGAAGTCCAGCGGGATGCCCTAACTTTTGCCTAAGTCACTTGTTTTCAATTTTGGACTTAGCGGGCTTTCTTTCTTCTTTTTCTTTTGATTCTTTTTTTTTTGAACAAATCGTGTGACACAGGCTGTCTGACTTGCTTGAGAGGGTTGTGACTACCTCATTAGTTTGAACACTGATGGATAACCATTGTGGTTTCACATCTCTTGACCTCCTCAAGGTAATGGATCCTCAGATGCACACTCCTTTTGAAATATGAACGCTTGGTCAAATTACTGACAACTACCCTGCCCCTGGTTAAATGTGAGGGTTTTTTCGAATGAAAAGAATCTCCTACTTCAAGGTTCAAAGGGGTTGACGAGGGTTTATCTCCCTTATCTCTCCAGTGTTTAGGGATTGAAACAATGCCTGTACATCCTCAACAGGGTTTTATCCAAAAGCATACAACCAAAGATTTTGCGTTTTTACCTCATCATCCTCCCTCCAAGAGTTTAAGCAAGAAAGTTGGTATTGCAATGCGCAGAAACAATATATGAATGAATAAAAATGAACTACTTCAAGAAAAACATATTCATTACATTAAAACATCATTCAGAACACAAACAAGTTTTTAATGCATACAATGCTTTAACAAGAAATGAAAAACTACAAATGAAAGTGCAGTAAAGAAGCTGAAGATTGCCATCGCTGAGGAGGCTTGATTCTGTCTGGACGTCCTTGTAAACTGAGTGTTCACTTGAGACAGGAGGCTTCAATTGATGTACATATCATCTTCAGTGAATGCAATGATCTCTGAGTCCACCAGGTCTTGCACCTTGTGCTTGAACACGTTGCAATTTTCAATGGAATGACCCGGTGTGTCTGAGTGATACTCGCATCTAGCATCCAGATCATAATCAGGAGGAATGGGGTCGGGGACAGGCTTGGCATCCCTTAGTTCAACCAGAGAACTCTCAAGTAGACGGGAAAGAACATCACTGTGAGGAATAGGAAGTGGATCGAACCTTCTCGCAGGCCTCCGGGATCTTTGTTGTCTCTGTTGCTGAGGAGCATAAGGTCGCTGATACTGAACAGGCTGTTGAACAACAGGAGGAATATACACAGCACTAGTTTCTCCTTCCTTTCTCTTGGAGGACCCAACATAAGGTTTCTTTGCATCTTCAGCAGCAATTCGAATCTTTCCCGTTTTGATGCCATTTTCGACTCTTTCTCCTGCCAATACAAGACCTGAAAATCCTGCTGACAAACATCCAACCAATTTCTCATAATAATGCCCCTGAAGCGTATCCATGAACATATCAATAAGCTCTCTTTCCAACATAGGAGGTTGAACTTGGGAAGCCAATTCACGCCACCTCCGGGCGTATTCTTTGAAGCTTTCGTTTTGTCTCTGAGAAAGACTTTGCAATTGCATTCTACTGGGTGCCATGTCCGTGTTGAATTGGTAGTGCTTGATGAAAGCTTCTGCCAAATCTCTCCAGCTTTTAATATGCGTTCTCTCCAAGCTCATATACCAGTCTAAAGATGCCCCAGTTAAGCTGTCTTGAAAGAAATGCATCAGCAGCTTCTCATCATCAGTATAGGCAGACATTTTGCTGGAATATGCCATGATGTGAAGCTTAGGACAGGTGGATCCATTGTACTTCTCGAAAGTAGGTGCCTTGAACTTCGGAGGAACCTTCACACCTGGGACCAACCCTAAGTCGTACATGTTCATGCCCAACTCATTATGGCCTTTTAAAGCATTCACTCTCTCTTCGAGCATACAGAACTTCTTGTCCGTGTCAGTAGGGAAATTCATCTCAGCATCATAAAATTGTTCCTCCTGATTATTCACCTTCTGACGAGGAACATGAATCCTAGCAGCACTTCCTTTGGATTGAATCATAGGAGAGGGTAGAGGAATATCAACACGTGGTGGATTCACAACTCCGCCCGGAGTATTACCAACAACATTCCCATTACCAGCCTCTGGGACAACAACAGTCCTTTGAATAATTGCCTCAAGTTCCTCTTGTTGTTGAGTCATGCCCTGCATCATCTCACAGAACTGAGCCATACGATTCTGGAATTCCGATAACTCTGCTCGCACCTGATCCATGATCCTCCTCTGATTGCTTCAAGTTGCGTAGTGGTGAGAAGTCAAGCTTGCAGTTCTGGAGACAATACCAATGTCAGAATGAGAATCCCCTCTCTGAATACCTGTTATGCATATGAGTATGAGAATGCAAAATGACATGCGATGCAAATGTAAAGACATAGGATCAAGGTATCCACAAAGCTCTGGATAAGTGCTGTGCTGATGACTGAATAAGCTCATAGGTCTGCTCTGAAGAGAATATCGGAACACCGGAATATCTGAATAATCATAATACCATAACACCAGGCTGATACTGATAAGAAATCCAAAGTACCGGGTAGGTAGAAGGTCAAGGTTACCTGCAAACCTGTAAACACCCGCCCATTCTCACATGTGGGTACTAAGATCCTCAGTATCCCGGGCTCTCAGGTCGAGAAATGATGATACGTTCACCATTTCTGGTTTGGCATCATCATTAATCGAGGATGCCTCAACTGATTCACCAAAATGAAAGGTCCTCAGCTTCTGACACTGAGGTCGAGAAGCAATAGTACATTCATCCCTCGGGGTACAGTACTATCGCCAATCGAGGAGTGCCTCCACTGATTCTCTTTAAAAAAGGAAATCCTATGCAAGTTCCAAAGTGGGCCCTCGGGTGCGAATGGGTTTGCCACGAAATGTGGTCTGCCACTGTCACCACTAAAGAGAGATGTTTCCACTAAGGTCCTCATGATCGGTCACTAGAGTCGACAGCTCTCTGGATCGACATCCTGGAATACGCAAGATGCGCATGCCATGATGGGTCCCAAGATAGCCTCGTCTAGCTGTGAATTTCGTGAATACCCAACGCACTCCAGATGGCACGTAGGTCCCACTACTCTCCACTCTAATCCTAAGTGTATACTCAAGCCTGTGTAATGGGCTTATCTCTCAGAAATCCCATCCCGCCAAACAGAAAACCAGTCCAGCACAACAGTAACAATATGATATGTAATGCTAAAATGCAGTAAATACAGTAGAGTAAATAAATAGCAAAATAAAGCACAACAGTAAACACCCAATGAAAGAAAAGCAAACAAGCGCTAGGATTGACTCGCTTAGGATGGACCAGCAAGAGGTCAACCTGTCCCCAGCAGAGTCGCCAGCTGTCGCTCCCGGGATTTTCATCCTAGTACAAACGCGAAAATGGCACCGAAACAGAGTCGCCAGCAATGTGTATTTATTCCCCGAGGGGGAAAGGAAACACCGCGTAAACCTGAGAGAAAGGAAAAGCATGGTCCTGCGACCAAGAGAAGTGGGTAAGGGAGTCGGTTACGCGAGAGGAAGGTATTAGCACCCCCTCGCGTCCATCGTACCCGATGGGATCCACGCTTGCTTGTCTCGATCAAAGGGTATAAAAAAAAGATACTGAGAAAGAACTGAAAAAGGAAAGGAGAAAGAGAAACAAATGTAGGGAAAATAAAAGAAGTGCTCGAATGGGCCCTACCCCACTGCCTACGTATCTCATCGGGAACATGAGAATCAGAGCGACGTAGTTCCCCTCACTAGGGATGAATTGTTTGTGTTTTTTAAAGAACGGCTGACGTTCTAGCTCAGGTGTTGCAGGCTCGCTGGTCCGAGTGCGTTACCATCTTGCAAGAGAACGAGTAGAAGCGCGTTCGTGCATTAAGAGTGAATGAGGTGAGAAAAGAATTCCCGAAGGAAAGACGTTATTGTTTGTTTTTGTCTTTTAAGAGTTTTTTCATTTGTTTGCATATGATAGTGTATCTGAATCTTAGTCATTGGAATGTGTACATCCTCACATTCCAAGATGGAATGGGTAAGAAAGCACACTAAGAGTGAAGAAGACCCCCACACTTAGTTCCAATTGTCAAGGTTCAAACACACTAGCATACTTGTGTTTATTAAGTGTTTTTGTTGATTATGAAATGAAGAAGTGTTTTTTATTATTTGCACCTTCAACAGGTATTGCATTTAAGTCCCTCATACAAGATCGAATGCCTAACACATTGACCCAAGATGGGCTATATGCTACACATTCTAAGATTATAAGAGAAGACCCCTTATAATCTTTTCTTTCTATGAAAGGCCTAAATGCAATAATTGCCTACCTTTATTAGATATTTTGAATCTTCTTTGAAATGAGAAGATGAAAGACTCAAGAGCGGAGAAAAAGGTAAAAATCTATGTGAACTAAGACTCAATCCTAATTGATTAGTTAAGGGAGTGATCCTAATGGTTTGTGAGGTATGAGAACACTATCCTAAAAAAGGAGAAAAACGTAAGAAGCAACTTACTTCCAAGATGGAAGTTAAGTTGATCTTAAAGAGGGATGAAGAAAATTAAGTCAGCAGAGAAACATTTAATCAGGAATTAAACAGAATAAGCATATAAAATCCAAGCTAGAATTAAAATGCTAAGTAACAAAGTCAAGATTAAATTCTACCAAGAAAAATAAAATTTGAGGTTAAAAACTAATTCTAAAATTAGTTCAAGTTAATTCTAAACTAAATCTAAAGAAAATTAATTCTAACATTAAATCTAGAATTAAAAGAAAATATTAATCCTAAAAACTAATTCCAATTAATTTCTAATTAAGAACTATAATCCTAATTAGTCAAATTCTAAAGCTATATCTAACTACTAAAAGTGAATTAACCAAAACTTAGGCTTAAGAATTAAAATCAAAAATCAAAGATTAAATCCTAAATCTCTAATTAAAATCTAATTAATATTCAAAATTCTAATTGAAATCTAATCCTAATTAATCAAGAGTAAAATCAATCAACACCAAAATAAAAGTTAACTTCCAATTAGAAAAATCTAACTTCAAAAAAATACTAAGACTTAATTCTAAAACCAAAATATTATCTAATTAATATCTAATTAAAAAGTTAGAACAAAAATTAAATGAATTTAAAAGGAGGGTGCAGACAAGTCCAGGTAGTGTGAATAGTCAAGATGGGCGCAGTAGAAAAACAAAAGGCGCTGGGGCTGAATGAATTTGGGCCTATTGGTTTTTCAAGTGTGAACAAGAGGGGTGCAGTAGGTGATTTGGGGGGTGAGCATGTAAATCGTGTGGGCCTTTGAGCCCGAACCAACACAAGTCCATGACAAAAACCCTACCACAAGCTCTTAACATTCTCAGCTTCATCATACTTCCTTCAACCCACCGCCGTCTTCATCCCCACCTCATCTTTCTCCTTCTCCCTTGTACATTCCTCAATGTTACACCGTCACTACAACAATCTCTCGCCATCATTCGCAAGCAACATCGCCGGAAAGACACACCGCCACGAGGAGCTCTCTTCTTTCTCAACGACCACAACCGTTCCTCCATTAATGGCGCCGCCGCGGACACGTCGTCATCGGCGTTCATCTCCTTTCGCCGTGATTCTTCCGTCAATCAAACCGTCAACCTCAAAATGATTCCAAATCGCCGCACTCGGCCGCGTCAGGGACATTCTCCGCCGCACCGTCTTCCTCATCTTCGTTGCCGGAGCCTCACTCCCTCTCTCTCAAATCAATGTCGGAGATCTCGATGATTTGTCCTGCCGTCTCAAGAACACGGACTCACCGCTCCGGTACGCCCCGCAGCGGCGGCAACCGTAACTTAAATGACTCACCGCGGCAACAGTTCATCAACCGTAAAAGATGAAAACCACACATCAACAAGCAAACATCGAAACAAACTCAAATACGGAGTTCGAATCCGAATCCGCAGCAATCAAACGAACAATACAAATAAAGTGCGGGAATCGTTTACGTACCTACCGGAGATAGTCCGGCGCTTCTTCAATCTCGAACGGACTGGTGCGAACCGAGAAATTCCAGGTATACGCAAACTTCTCGTTCTCGAAATCTCTCCTCTTCGATCCACTTCTCTTTCTGCTTCTACTTATTTCTACGAATCTGAAGAAGTCGTTGTTGATGCTGAGTATTGAATGTTGTGTTATTTCTTCTTGAGTTTACTATGCAACCTGCTGATACTTAATCATGAATTCTGCAGGTTGATGAAGGTTTGCGACAGAATTGTGAAGGTTGAAGAGATGGATGCAAGGTTGTTCTTGGTGAATTTGCAGGTTTTTTGATCGGAAGATTGAAGATGGAGGAAATTGATGAGCTGCAGAGTGAAATAGTTCGAAGAATGAAAGTTTCCGGATGAAGAAGAAGATTGATGGAGTTTTTATAGCAAAATTCAGGGAGGGGTAATTTAGGTATTGAAATGAAATTCTGTTAGGAATTAGAAGTTTCTGTTATTTTGTTCTTCAAATTCTGTTATGGTTAAATTTGTGGAATTTTCTGAACAAATGAGTTGTGCGCGAAGTTCTTCTTTCCATCAATGAGTGTGCTTACAAAACGTGGGACTGCCCTGTATTTTCCTTTTTCTGTCGTTAATTTTCTTTTGCTTCGCATTGATTTTCACTGCCATGAACTTTCTATTCTTTTGATGATGAAGAGTTACTCTTTGTTTTATAATTTTTTCAATGAATTTTGGTTTGAAGTGTAACCTTTTTCTTTACTGATTGGACTTTTCCTTCTACTACAAACTGCTTCGTATTTCCCGCTTTTGCCATTATGCAGCATTTTCTTCCTGTTATAACAAATCAGCACCTGGTCAACTTGTGAGGCAATATTTGGGTTTGACGGTCTATGAACTTGTTTGATTAACTGTGCCACTTCAATCACAACAGCCAAACTTTCCTTCAAAATGAGAAGAAAAAAAAAAAGACAAAAGCTCCAGCCTGGCATGAGACGCTATTCAATGAGCTTCCGCATCTCATCTTCACAATTTGCACCACTAAACCACCACTTTTTCGGATATGGGCCATGTAACTGATTTGGGCTTGAAAACATGGACCATGAATTGGAATTTGGTTTAAGAAAATGAGTA
This sequence comes from Lathyrus tuberosus, assembly GCA_022829125.1. Classification (NCBI taxonomy): domain Eukaryota; kingdom Viridiplantae; phylum Streptophyta; class Magnoliopsida; order Fabales; family Fabaceae; genus Lathyrus; species Lathyrus tuberosus. The sequence continues at coordinate 819,777 of JALAZF010000236.1, read as the reverse complement.
TTTGGATGTGGATTAAAAAGTAGTTTAATGAAATGGACAATGGATTTATTTGGATTAGAAAAATGGTTTAATGGCATTTAAAAAATGTGGATAAAAATGGATATGATAATTGTGGTGTACTTTTAGAAAAACGAATATTGGTGGATAAAAAAAAAGGTTTACAAACTCAATTCAAAGGATGAATGACCAAATGAATCCAAAGCCCATTTTGAACTCTTCACAAGCACCTGATTAACTGCAAACATCTCCTGAATTTCTGATCAATGGAAACCTGACTTTCCGAACCTACACCTCACATGGCCCACTGTTTGTTGACCTGATGAATTCCACCCACAAAAACTTGACCTTGAGTATACCCAGCTTGAGAAATAACCACGTTGAATGCACACTGATAATCTTCTGAATGCGGAGAGCTCAAACCAAAGAAAGATGTCTTGACCACACGTATTAGGAACCCAATGCAATGATATGATTATGAGTTATGACCTAAGAATGAAAAATGAAAATAAACATAAGCCAGAAAAAGGTAGGGCAAATTTTGGGGTACTACACCGTGTTACGTATCAGAGCAGACTGACTGACAAACGGATGGAGAACTAATCTTCACAAAAGCCTACAAGACTACTAATCTGCAATTGCCTCATAGAGCAACAAACCACAGCAGAAGGGTGAGAAATAACAACTAAATCAAGATTGCATAATAATATGCAACACATATAAATTCACATGCATAATTATTCTCACCACAAGCATCACATACTAATACACATAGCATATATCAATTACACCAACATAATCACATAGCATATATCAATTACACCAACATAATCACATATTCACACATAAGGCACACCAAAGTCATATCATATGGAAACACCCCACCACATCACATAGCATATGTCTATGCTTAAAACATATTATCCACAACCAATGCATTTATCACATATGCACATCAATTCACCAATTCAAACATAAAACTCAACACATACTCAATAAATTCATGATTTTCCACACATAATCAATCCATTCATGATTTATGCAAATGCAAAGAGACCGACACAACGACTCCATACAAATGCAATGCGGTACCATCCATCCATCAATCTCATCATCAGTTCACTTAGGAACTATTGGAATCATCGCTTGTTACTTAGGACCACTCATGTAACACCTCGTCGCTCACACCCACTAGGGCACACGACATCACAAGAATGCATATCATGATGCTTGGCATACAATGACTCATGACAATCAAATGCATCTTCACAAATCAACAATATGAATTATCTCATCATCATTATTCATGCATTGAAAAATCAATTCAAACAATGCATTTACTTGCCATAAAGCCACCAATTAACACACATTGAATTTCACATAAACAATGCATTTCATCATAATCCACAAACCACAACAATTAGCATATTAGCATATACACTCATATCAATTCACATCAAGAATTACTCACCATCAACCACAATAATCCTACGATCATACAATGATACTCACAACACTAGGATTCACGCCACGAAGGCTACCCACAACAACATACATTAATAACATACATTTGTATTCAATTCAACAAAGTATTTTTCCATTAGGCCACAATCAACCACGACAAATATCACATGCTTCAACATCATATAAACCACATAAAAGCTCCACGTTATACAACAATAGCACAACACACGGTAAAATACCAACCGCACACACTTAACGCGGTAAAAACCCGACAACCCAACACTTTTGCAAAACCAAGACTTAAATAAATCATCTCCTACCCTCTAAACCATTTTTAATAGAAAGAATATTTTATTAGCTTTCCAACGCTTCAAACGGCGACCAAAACGGACTTACGGTTTGAAAGTTATGAAGAAAACAAAATAGAAAAATCTGCCACTTCGCTCCAGTATTCGCTAGGCGAACCCTAGCGAACCAAGGCAGTGGAAAACCAACATAAAGTTCGCTGGGCGAACCTCTAGGCGAAAATTCGCCCGTTCCTTCGTTGGGGTTCGCTAGGCGAACCCGCGAAACCCAGAATTCGCAGCAGCGTCAATATAGGTCATTTGGGGCCAAAATACATCATTTCTTCCACCCAAACACTTCCAAATCACAATATATTAACCAAAACATGTTCCAACATAATCGACAAGTATTCTACGCAGTTTATATCGAAATTCATCCGTGAAACATCGATTTAGATCAATTTATCAATGAGAAAAAGTTGTAAAACAACCAAAACAATTACAACAAACAACACATATACATACACAAGCAAGATATAATCGAAACTTCTCACCCTTACCCGATTAATCGCGATTGAAACGGAGGTTTCCTCGATTTTCCTCTTTCTCCTCTTCTCTCTTTCTTTCTTCTCCTTTTCTTTCTCTTCTTTTCCTTTCCCTTTCTTTTCTCTCTTTTTCTCTCCACTTTCTATTTATTAAAAATATCTAATTTTTCTAAAATATCTAACCTCTCAAAATGACCATTTTACCCCTCAGCTCAAATATTTCTCAAACGCTCTCAAAATGCGATAAAACATAATAACGTTGAAAAATAATATATTGTCAAATAAAAGTCAAGAATAAAATAATATGAAAACGAAAATAATTAAATCGACTCGATTAAATAAATAAGACAAAACGGGCGTTACAATGAGCCATTGCTTCAAAGCACAACCTAAGATACTCCAAGGGACCTCATGGACCCAATCATCAAGTCAATTTAACCTCAGGGGATGCATTTATAAAAAATTAGGAATTAGGGTTTCTTGACCTAATTCACCCCTAAGTTGACTTTTGGGACAAAGCAAGAGCCAAGACCTCAAGACATGATTTAAGGGTCTGCCATACATTACATTGATCCATTTGCAATAATGGATTGATTCAAGAAGCTTGATCCACAAGCTTCAATTTCATTAGGACCACAATTAGAGTTTTGAGGAAAAAGTCAACTGTACTCTTGTTTTTTGACCCAGACATGTTCCCTAACCTTGGGACATGATTCAATATACCCTATATGACCTATGGAATCCATCCATCAAGTTTTATTTAGGTCAAGGACTTGATTTCATAGAGGGTCGCACAGTTTGGAATTCATCTGGTAAAAAGTCAACTGTGCACAAAAGTCAAACTTTGACTTTTTGAGATTTTTCACAATTATGGTTCCTTGACCTTAAAATGATGTTAATGTTTGATTGGAATCATCATTCATCAAGGAAAATCAAAGAAAGTGGGATAACTTGTAAAAGGGGTAACCATAAAAAATTAGAATTTTTCTAAGTTATGGAACAAAGTGGCTAGGGTACCAACTTTCAAGGATCATAACTTGAGATCCAAGCAACCATTTTGGCTGATCCAAAGATGGATTTGTAGCTCTCTTGCATACTTTAAAAGCTTCAACTACATCTCATTCCAATTCCTCATGGATTTCAAGTTATGGTTGGATCAAAATCACCAAAAACATGAAAATGCATCATTTTTCAACACTTAGACAAAATTTTGTCCAAGACAGATTTTGTTGAAAACACCAAAACTTGTGAGGTTTTTTCACACAGTTGCAAGCTGGATCAATTCAGGACATAAACATCAATGTTGTTGCAAATGTTGTTGAGAATCCAAAGAACTTATTGGCATGAAACAAATCAACTTGAGCCAAGAATTATGGCTGCTACAACACACCATGGCAAGGCTGTCATGAAAAATCAGTTTGTAGGATTTCTTGCTTTACACTATTTTGAGCCAAAGACCAATGATCCCTATGCCAAATTCATCTAATCTGATCCTAATCCAACTGGTCCAACTTGTACAGCTAAGTCAAAAAGCTAAGGGATCTTCCAACTTGAGATTAATGCATTTTGGCATATATGCCTTGAATTCAAAGGCATTTATGTGAAATAGGGAACTTTTAACAAAGACACTCTACTCAGTCAAGATGCTCTCTTAAAAAACAATTAAAACATCTGAAGAATGTGGATTTGGTCAAGACATAGCCCTGCTCTTGGGAGAGGCTAGTTTGCCTTGCATGAGAAGAAATGCCACCAAGCCAAAGCCATTGAAGGTGATCTGATCCAACAGCCATTCACTATTCCTCCAAAACAAAAGTTGATCACCTATAAATAGAGGTTCCAACTGATCATTCAAACTACACCAAAGAAACTTACATCATTGCTTTCTCCCATTCTCTCTTAAGTGCCAAATTTCTTTGTTTTTGAGCAACCACCGTCGGGTTTTAAGTTGCAGCCTTGAACAATCCAATCCAATTGCTCAAACACATCACATATGATGTATGTGAGGAATTCAAACACTTAAATCATCTCTGTAACACCCTTAGCTCAAAATCACTCTTTAACCAAGCCATTATGCATCCATTCTGCAGTTGGATTCCTCCAACTTGATCCAAAGATTTTCAAAGTGTTCCAAGGCTTACAATCCACTCAACAACATCCATCAAAGATGTAGGGATCATCAAATCACTTCTGGAACACCATCTGTACAGAGTTCCATTTCAGCTTGCATCAAGGTAAGCCTCAAAACTCTCATAACATGATCCATGCATATTTCCCCGCATGGTACTTTTGCCAATTGCTTGTCATCATATGTTGAGTATTTCCCCTCAATCAATTGTTGTTTACAATTCGTATATAGGATATCCTTGAGTTCATGCCAATTTTAGGGTTCTTCAGGTTTTACCTTGTTATGTTCTGATTCAATCCATTTCAACAAAATTGAATATTGCCATCATATTCCTTGTTAAAAAATGCATGAAATTGATGTTTGAATCATGACAAATGGTTTAGAAATGAATGAGTTAGAGAGCTTCACGCATCTGAGCTTGATGATGAAGATGGCCATGGCGCCATGGTTCAGAAAACCAACCTAGTTTGCTTTATATTTTTCCCTTGCCATATATTAAATGAATTGGCATTGCGCCCCACTAGTTGATCAACTGGTTTGTGTGTATTAGGAAGCGAGAGGTCAGGGGTTCAAATCCCCCTCGCCCCAGACCTCTTTTTTATCACTTGTCCTATTTTTTATTTTTTTCATATTATTTTTATTAATGATTTGAAAAATTAATTTCTCACTCAATTTTTATCATTTTTATTGGTTCTTTTTCTGAAAAATCACAAAAATAGTAAAATATTTTATTCTACAATAAAATCAGATTTATATTAATTATTTAATATAGTTGATATTTTTGTAAATAAATTCATTTTTATTGTTTTTAAACATTTTAAAATGAATATTCATCTTGAAAATCAAGACCAAATGAGTTTTAATTCATATTGTGATTAAAACCTCATTTTTCAAACCTTAACCAAAAATCACAAGTGGTTTATTTAAACTTATTTGGTATTTTTGTCATTTTTTTATTAGTTTCCTTTTAAAAATTACTTTTAAAAGGTGAAAATTAGGGTTTCTTTGATTTTAATCATACTCAAATATTCCAAACTCTTTGGGCCTCTTGGTAGAGTGTAAGTCCCATCCTTTTGTAAATAAACATTTTTTTGGGCCTCACATATTGTATAACTCCCTCTGTATATTTTCAAAACAACGGCGCGATCGTCGCCCTTTTAACAAAAAATCATCTGGCTTCTCCTTAGGCTATAAGACCCATCTTTATCCATTTTCAAACTTTTGGGCCTCTAAATGAGTGTAAGACCCAATCCCTCTTTGAAACCAAAACTTTTTGGGCCTCAGTCATTGTATAAGACCCACCGTGTTTTCAAAACCTCGGCGCGATCGTCGTTTTCAAACAAAACCTTGGGCCTCTCCTTGAGTTGTAAGCCCCATCACTTGTATAAACACTTTTGGGCCTCTAATAGAGTGTAAGACCCAACCCCTTTGTAAATAATATCTTTTAGGCCTCACACATTGTATAAGTCCCTCTGTATATTTTCAAACATTCGGCGCGATCGTCGCCTTTTTAACAAAAATCATCTGGGTTTCTCCTTGAGCTATAAGACCCATCTTTATCCATTTTCAAACTTTTGGGCCTCTAAAAGAGTGTAAGACCCAATCCCCTTTTGACCAAAACTTTCTGGGCCTCAGCCGTTGTATAAGTCCCGATACAAAACAATAGTGCCATCACTGTTAAATTTTGGGCGTTTCCCTAAACTGTAATCCCCGATCTTTGTTCAAAGTATTTTGTCCTGTGATTTTGAATCCAAATGAATGGTTGCTATCAAAACTTTCTATAATTTCTTTGTTGAACAACTAACAAAATAGCATGGAAGCTCTACAACGGGTAAGTGTTTATCCGCTTTCTTTTATTTGCTTTCATATATATAACTGTATTGTGGGGCTGCTTCACTGTAAGTCTTCTTTCGTATCCTCTTTAAATACTGGTCATATATCAACTGTATATATACTAGTATAGTTATTTAGAGTTTTCCCTGCAACTACGTCTAGAACTAGGTAAAGCCATGTTGGTCACTCTTAAATACAAACAAAACTAGACCCCCCGTAGGATTCCAGATACAGTCTTCCCTTCTCTTGGGGTTAAACAATATGGAACAAAGAGAAAGGCAGTATTCTTGGTGAACCTTTTCTCAGACTGCCACCCTTAGAAATTGTCAAAGAAATTCTACTCCCCAGAGTTAATCTATTCTCCGTGAATAGCATCTCTTGAGTTTCTTCCAAATACTCGAATTTTCCTGGAATGATCTCTTCTATGTGAATTGCATTTCTTGAACTTCTCTTGGTTTGGGGACCCACAGGCTTCCTAAAAGCATCCCCGCCTCCTCTTGGGCGTTGTACAATGACCCTTCGGCTTCTTAGAAGTTCTCATGCCTTCTCTTGGGCTTAATACAAGGACCCTAACGACCTCTTAAAGGTATAAGATAGAACTTAGTCATCCTTTGCTAGAGCAGTCTTTCCAGTGTCAAACCTCTGGCCACTTTAGGGTTGATTCTCATCCCTTAAGGACCTTGCCCTCTTTTGGGCATCCTACAAAAGATAAAACTCTAGACTTGGACAGTCTAACCCCCTTGAGTCTCAAAGACATTCTCAAGCACTGTAGAAACCCTAGTCATCTTGAAAAAATCTCCAGGAGAACCTAAACCCAGTCTCTCTCATGAGAGTTCCCCAACCAGGATTAATTTATCATCATGATAACACTATCTCAAATCAGAACCTCAAGGCATCTGATCTTTTTGGACCTGCCTATGGATCTAATCCTCGACAATAAGTTAGCCTCCTCTTAGGATTTGTATAATGATCCTTTCCTCAGGAAAGTTAGCCTCCTCTCAGGCTTTGTACAAATGATTCTCCACAGCGGAGCAAACCTTTTTAGACTCTCTTGTTGAGTCACTCACTTTTCAAGAGTCTCTTGTTGAGTCAATCTCCTTTTAGCCTCCATCTCGGGCTTCGTACGAGACAATAAAACACTCTCTTGGTGAGTATACAACACTCTTTTGTTTAGTATAAAAGACTCTCTTGCGGAGTCAATCAACTTTCAGACTCTCTTGTTGAGTTCATCCCCTTTTAGCCTCCATCTCGGGCATCGTACGAGACACTAAATCACTCTCATGTTGATTATAAAAGACTCTCTTGTTGAGTCAAACCCTTTTAGCCTCAATCTTGGGCTTTGTACAAGACAGATAGAACACTTTCCCCTGAAAAGTCAAACAAATCAGCCTCCTCTTAGGCTTTGTATAAGGACTTCCCCAGTGGAGTCAATCAACCTTTTAGCGTCAACCTTGCGCTTTTATCAAGGCACCCAAAAATCAACAATCCCTCTTTAGAGAGGACAAATTATCTCTCAATCAAACCTTTTAGCTTCAATCTTGGGCTTTTAACAAGACATAAATACTCCTTTCAGCCTCTGTCTTGGGCTTTGAACAAGACACCAAAACACCTTTTTCCGAACTACGATTGCTCTGATTTCCCTATTTCGTTAAACAGGAATACGTAGGCATAAGATTACGAAATCTTAGCGAGCACACTAATAAAAAAAACCTAGGTCCAGTACCTTCATACATCAGTCAGAAAAAACCAAATCCAGCATCTTATCAAAAGCCTCAAGACACCATATTCTCAAGCGAAATAAACCTAAGACAGAACCCCCTATTTTGATAGCATCTATAAACCAACAGTCAGCTGTTTAAACTCAGTATGCAAGCAGGGTTAATTGGAGACATCTATTTCCCTTCCTTAATCAGCTTCACAGGATAAAAAATGAATTGATCTGTAGTACCCAAGGCTTAAAACGGACATCGGTTCATCCTGGTAGCCATTGACTACTTCACCAAGTAGGTCAAAGCGGCGTCATACACCAATGTAACCAGACAAGTGGTAGTCCGCTTTATCAAAAACAATATCATCTGCTGTTATGGTGTTCCAAGCCAGATCATTACAGACAATGGATCTAACTTGAACAACAAGATGATGAAAGAGTTGTGTGCTGAGTTCAAGATCGAACACCATAACTCATCTCCTTACCGACCTAAGATGAACGGAGCGGTAGAAGCGGCTAACAAGAACATTAAGAAAATCGTTTAAAAGATGGTTGTAACCTACAAAGACTAGCACAAGATGCTACCCTTTTCTCTTCACGGTTATCGCACATCTGTCTGCACTTCAACAGGGGCAACCTCTTTCTCTCTATTATATGGCATGGAGGCAGTGCTCCCCATAAAAGTAGAGATCCCATCAATCCGGGTATTAATAGAAGCTAAGCTAACAGAAGCTGAATGGTGTCAAAGTCGACACAATGAACTGAACCTAATCGAAGAAAAGAGAATGATAGCTCTATGCCATGGTAAGTTATATAAGCAAATAATAAAGAAGGCGTTCGACAAAAAAGTCCGACCCCACGTCTGCAGAAAAGGAGACCTCGTGCTCAAGAAGATACAGTCATTTCTCACTGGTTCCCGGGGCAAATGGGCTCCGAACTATGACGGCCCCTATGTGGTCAAGAAAGCCTTCTAAGGCAGCGCCTTAAGACTCGTAACCATGGATGGAGAGGAGTTTACCTACCCCACGAATGTTGATGTAGTTAAGAAATACTTCGCCTAAATAAAAAAACGTCTCGCTGGATTGAAAACACGAAAGGGCGGTCCAGGAAAAAAATTAGAGACATAAGCAAAAATCATCCCGATGGATTGGAAACCTCAAAAGACAATCCAAGGAAAAGTTAGGGATTCATGGCAAGTAACTACATCCGACAAGGTTAAATCCCCAGCAGTAATGCCATCCATCAGGAAAACTTCAGTCAAGGTCACCTTCGACAGAAGCCCAGAATGTCCAGAATTCAAAGTTGGTAGAAGGATAGCGGTTGTTATGTTTCAATGCAGCCATTTTCTAAACTTTGTAAATACTCTATGGGATGACGCGCTTGGCTGATTTCCATCCTATCAATAAAATTTGAGCCCTAGTGCTTTTGTTTGCAATTCTCATTTGTTTTAGCTTTACAAAATGACATTTTAACATGATCAACGAATCTTAAAATAAAACAAAAATGAATTTACTTGTCAAAATTTTTCTGCTTTTAAAATAAAGATGGCAATTCCTTTTGAATTTGAACATCAAAAAAAGAACATCGATAGTTTGTCCGAAGGTGATTGAACCTCAGAGTGCTGAATCAAAGTACTTCTTCTAAACCAGTGCACCTGAATGAAGGATCGACTGTTTCAGATGCAATGTCTCATTTGACATCCCCGACAGAGTTCTTACCTCTTAAGACCGATTGACAATTCTGTCTCCCCGCATGGACTGTCTTTTAAGCCAGACAGGATAGCTATATTGAACCAATGGTACTTTTCATCCCCCCCCCCCCCCCGCAGTGGCCGAATTTCAAGTCGTGTTCATCCACTAGTCTGTATGTCGCGTCAGTTTCATCAGCATAAACATACATACATCATGCATTATTGATTTATATACATGTTTATATTGCATTACTATCACTCTGGTCATATTCATTTCCCAAGTGATAAAGTCCTCTCACCGATAGAGTTGTCAGTTCTTTCTTCGTCTAGAAAAGGTTCGCCTAAGCAATCTCTCCCCAGTTTACTTCTGGATTGGAGACTGTCCTCGACCACTTTGATAACTTGAACATCTGAAAGGCAAGAGGACATTCAATTGACACCTTTGAAACATCACTCTTCACCATTGAAGATGATATTTTCGGTTTCCCGGATTAAGGAAGATCCCCAAAGAAAGCCTCTCCACTAAAAGACTCTCGGCAATACATCGGTTTTTATCCCAAGAAATTCGATGTTAAATAAAGTCATCAGCACCTCAAAATTGGATCACATCACATGGCATTTATCTGAAAAATCTCGAGGAAAAATATGATGTTTTATCCCCAAGCGAAAAGCGGTCTCTCAAGAGACTCGTTTCCCCAGTAGAGTCAACAAATGGCATCTCCAAAAGAGAAGTTTACACACCTCTACAATTCAGACAAATGGGTTTTCCCCAGCAAGTCTGACATCAAATTCTTCCATTAAATGGCGTTTCCCCTGCATAGCTCGGCGAGAAGTTTGATGAAGACCGCTACACATAGCATTCCTTGTCAAAAAAGAAACTCGGCAAGAAGAAACTGAGACCAGTTCCGTGGCTAAAGACCAGGATCGAGGGGAAGTTTAGTTTAAAAGAAACTGAGACCAGTTCCGTGGCTGAAAACCAGGATCGAGGGGAAGTTTATTAAAAAAGACTGAGACCAGTTCCGTGGCTGAAGACCAGGATCGAAGGGAAGTTTAGTTCAAAAGAAACTGAGACCAGTTTCGTGGCTGAAAACCAAGATCGAGGGGAAGTTTATTAAAAAAAAAAACTTAGACCAGTTCCATGGCTGAAGACCAGGATCGAGGGGAAGTTTACCCCTTTTTAAAGTAACATTGCTTAGCAAAAGAAGATGGATGAGAAAACTGTTATTCATAACCACCGTCAAAATTTTGAGTATTTTGATATTTAATCCTCTTGCATCCTGAATGTCCGAATACCTTCTCCATTCACACCTTCGGGTCCAAGAAGATTAAATAAGGGCATCTGTCATACCCCAAATTTTGACCACAAGATTTCCCATCATTGTGACAGTTATTACCACAATATGGATGTACCATCATGCCTCATCAATCTCCTCAAAAGATAGTTAAGCATTCACTATAATCAAGAATCAGGGTTTTGATCCCTCCCAGAGCACTTAGACAAGGGATCAATCAAGGATTGACATGATCTTTAACTTATCTAACCTCTCAAACACCCATAAAGGATCAAGAGGTCTCCCACATCAAGAATCAAGCACAAGGATGCAACATTCCAAGTGGATCGAGCCTCAAGATCGCCAGTGTCACCAAATTAGGGTTTTTGTTGACCAAGGCCTCCAGATGAAAATTTTCATCTGGGCATGAGCCAATACTTCAAATCATGACCCAATATTCTCCAAGGGACCTCATGGACCTAATCATCAAGTCAAAATAGCCTAAGGGGAGGCATTCATCAAAAATCAGGAATTAGGGTTTCTTGACCTAATTCACCCCTAAGCTGACTTTTGGGGCAAGGCATGAACCAAGACCTTAATACATGATTTGAGGGCCTCAAATACACTACATTAATCCATTTGAAACAATAAATTGATACAAGAAACTTGATTCACAAGTTTCAATTTCATCTGGACCACAATTAGGGTTTTGAAGGAAAAGTCAATTGTATCTTTGACTTTTGACAAAGACATGCTCTCAAACTTTGGGGCATGGTTCAAGACACCCTAAAACACCTATGGAATCCATCCATTAGATTTGAATTAGGTCAAGGACTTGATTGCATAGAGGATTACACAGTTTGGAATTCATCTGACAAAAAGTGAACTGTGCCTAAAAATCAAGTTTGACTTTTTGGAATTTTTCACAAATATGATTCCCCTAAGTCAAAAACAATGTTAATGTATGATTTTGATTATCATTCATTAAGAAAAATCAAGAAAAGTGAGGTTTCTTGCAAAAGGGGCAACCATGAGAAACCAAAATTTTTCTAAGTTATGGAACCAAAAGTGATTTCATACCAACTTTGCAAGGGCATAACTCCTAAACCACAAGGCCTTTTTCTCCCATTCAAAGCTCAAATGAAAGTTCATTTTACATTCTTTAAATATGTCAACTACAAGAGATTCTGATTCCTCATGGATTTCAAGTTATGAATTGATCAAAATCACAAAAATTGGAAATGGCTACTTTTTCCAACACTTAGAAAAATTTGCAACAAGTCAGAATCTGTTCCAATTTTTCTCAACTTTGAGGTCATTTTTCATCTTGATCCAAGCTGAACCGGGTCCATTGGTGGACATCAAAGTTAAAGTATGTCATGAGAGCTTTCCAACAAGTACCATATCATCTCCAAATTCAACTTGAGTAGGGAGTTACAAGCTTTGCAACATGGCATGAAAACCTGATTTTTCAAGACAGCATTGGTGCATAACTTGTGCCACACGATTTTCTCCTTCAAATTTTGTCACTTTGCCAACTTTGTCATCTTCCAAAAACACAAAGAATCTGATGACTCACTTGCTCCATGATCAAAGAGGCAAGAAATTCAACTTGGCATGTGAAAATCATCATGGCATGAAATTTGGAATTCAAATTTGGCAAGGTAACATCAATGCAATGCATTGAAATGTCATGAACCAAGCCTTATCAGTCCAATTGAGTCAAGGTTGTTGCAAAAATTAGAAGACCTAGAGCTACCAAGACCAGCTCTAGTCAATGGCCAAGTGAAGACTTGGTACCTTGGTATTTAAGGAAGTGATACATGGGCATATCCATTGGATAATAGAGTGAACCAGTTGCCATTCACTATTCCTTCAAAAAAAAAACTCCTCTACTATAAATAGAGGTCATTTTTTATGTTTTAAACCACACCAAAACAATACCAAATCCTTGTTTTCTCACTCTCCCTCTCTTACTTCATTTTCAAGTCATTATGGAGCAATTTGGGAATTCTTGAAACCAGAGCAAATACCACTCAAATAACCATCCTAACACATCACAAATCATCCATTGGAGGTGTTCAAACCTTCATCCACATTGTATAACCTCAAAATCAGAAAGTCAACCTCTAAAACCTCAAAATTTGACTTTTATGCACTTTACAAGCCATGTCTTGATTCAGTCACTTTCAAAACCAAACCAAGCTTCAAATACACTTCAAATATCATCCTCTAACTATCCCAACTAGTTTCCCTCATCTGTAACACCATTTGAGTGAGTTACCATCTTGGTCACATTTGCCACTTTTGCAAGAAAGAGCCAACTCTTGTTCCTGAGGTTTCCAACTGGTTTTGATCATCCTAAAAGCTTCTAAGGGATCAATCAAGAGTGCCTAAAGCATTGGATTACTTCTGGCACAAGGATCTTAATAGTTAGCACAAGGAGCTTCAAGAGGTAAGTGCATCACAACTTGAAGTCTTTTAAATATGCATTGCTTTGAGGTTCATTGAGCATAAACATGTCATATACATCAAATGTGTTGTGTTTGAACCAATTTACTATGCTATTGTTGCTTGTATGATGAGATAGCATATAACATGCAAATCTAGACCTATTTTGAAACCACTATCGGGTTTTAAAATAGAGACATCTTTAGAAAAATCTAAAAGCACCATTGGATTCCTCATGAAATTCTAGGTAGGATCCATCTAAATTTTGTCAAAATCCATGAAGAATTGAGGGAGTTAGGGCCTTCATGCTAGAGGGCAAAAATCAGGCCATGCCTTGGGCAAGGGCCAGGCCAGGGCGCCTAGGCCAGGCCTAAAATCTTGCCACCCTCATATACTCATGGGATGGTTTTGATACACAGATGTATCACCACCCCAGTGGTAGAGCGCATGTGTGTTTGGATGGGAGGTCATGGGTTTAAGACCCACCCAGACCATTTTGCCATTTCCCATATTTTTGCTATTTTTCATACTTTTTTTTTTGTTTTTATTAATTAATTCCAAAATTAATTTCTCACTCAATTTTAAATATTTTTAATTGGTTCTTTTTTTGAAAATTCACAAAAATGTTGAAATATTTTATTCCACAAAAAAATTTAATTTTATATTATTTATTTAATATAATTTGAATTTTCGTAATTTATTTCATTCCTTTATTTTCAAACATTTTTAAATAAGGTTTCTACCTTGATTTTCCAAAACCAATTGAATGTCAAGCCTTCATGTGATTACACTTGACTTTTAAAAACATTTACAAAATTTACAACTTGTTTTTCAATATATTTGGTATTTTATATCATTTATTACTTATTTTCTTTGAAAATTATATTTGAAAAAGGAATTAGGGTTTCTTCTTGATCAAACTTCTTTTTCAAAACATTTTGGGCCTCTAATAGAGTGTAAGACCCACCACTTATCACATACAAACCATTTTAGGCCTCAGTCGTTGTATAAGTCCCGATACAATTTCAAAAATCTCGGCGCGATCGTCGTTTTCAAACAAAATCATCTGGGCCTCCCTTTGGTTATAAGTCCCACTTTTCTTCCTTTTCAAACATTTTGGGCCTCTATTAGAGTGTAAGACCCAAACCCCTTTTGTACATAAATAAATTTGGGCCTCAGTCATTGTATAAGTCCCAGTACAGTTGTCAAAACGACGGTGCAATCACTGTTTTTTCATTTGGGCCTCTCCTTGAGCTGTAAGCCCCATCTCTTGTACAAAAATAAACTCTTGGGCCTCTAATAGAGTGTAAGACCCAATCTATTTTGTAAATACAATAAATTTGGGCCCCAATCATTAAATAAGTCCCTCTGCTGTTTTCAAAACTACGACGCGATCGTCGCCTTTTCAAAAGAATTCATCTGGGCCTCTCCCTGAGTATAAGCCCTAAACTTCTTTTTAAACAAAAACAACTTTGCTTGTTGATTTAGATTCAAATTTATAGTTTTTATCAAAACTTTATTCAATTTCTTGAATAACTAACCATACAGCTGTAACACTGGAAGCTTGCTCACCTGTAAGTTCTACCAGTTTTCTGTTACATACTTGCTAATATATATCTCATATGTATATATATACATGTATATCTGCTTAGAGTTTTCCCCGAAAATTAGGTCTAGGATTAGATAAAGCCAGTGGTCACTCTTTCAACACAGTCAAAACTAGTTCCCCATAGGAAATTCCAGATACAGTCTTGCGTCCTCTTGGGCTTATACAATATGGAACAGAGAAAGGCATTATTCCTGGTGAAACTTTTCTCAAGATTGTCACTATTAGAAATTTGTCAAAGAAGTTCATTTCCCCTAGAGAGGATTAATTCCCAGTGAAACCTCTCTTGAATTTCTTCAAAATCCTAGAACTATTCACTAAAAAAAGGATTAATTCCCTGTGAAACCTTTCTTGAACTTTTCTTTGGTTTGGACCCACAGGCTTCCTAAAAGCATCCCCAACCTCCTCTTGGGTTTTGTACAAGGACCCTCAGGCTTCTTAGAAGTTCTCAGCCTCCTCTTGGGCTTAGTACAATGACCCAAATACCTCTGATAGGTATAGGACAGAACCTAGTCATATTTTGTTAGAGCAGTCCTTTCAAGAGTCAAAACATCAGACCAGTTTAGGGTTGATTTTCATCCCTTAAAACATCAGCCTCCTCTTGGGAATGATACAAAGATGAACCTTTTCGTACCAGTAGACTTGGACAGTCTCATCTCCTCTTGGATCTCAAAGAAACCCTCAAGTTTCCTAAAAGCACAGGAACAAACCTGATTATTTCATCAGTCTCCAACGGAGTTAAAACCTTCAAAGGTAAAAACTCCACCTGTTAAAACTTCCATCCTAAATTCCCCAGCTAGGGTCAAGCTACTGTCAATAAACCTTTAATCAGAACCTTAAGGCATCTGATATTTTAACTCTTCTGCAATTCCCAACAAGAGTTGATTCCCCAATTTGGACCTGCATTTGGATATCAATAAATCCTCATCAGAAGTTAGCCTCCTCTTAGGCTTCATATAAGAAAATTCCCCAGCCAGCCTCCTCTTAGGCTTTGTATAATGATCATTTCTCAACAAACTTTTAGCCTCAATCTTGGGCTTTGTACAAGACAGATAAAACCCCTCCTCAGTAGAGTCATAACTTTTAGCCTCAATCTTGGGCTTTGTACAAGACAGACAAAATATTTCCCAAAAGAGTCAATCTTTTTAGCCTCAATCTTGGGCTTTGTACAAGACAGATAAAGCACTCTCTTGTTGAGTCAGTATTCTTTAGTCTCCTCTTAGGCTTTGTATAATGATCTCTCTAAAACAGAGTCAACCTTTTAGCTTCAACCTTGGGATTTGATCAAGGCATATAAAAATCAACATCCCCTCAGAGGAAATAAAAAATCTCTCTGCAAGAAGACATTTCTCTTTACATCACACATCAAAACAGACAATCAAGCAAACCCTAATACCAGATAACTACTGTAAGTGGCACACTTATTGATTCAAAAATACAAGTTGTGGTCCATCTCTTATCCTGGTAAATCCCTTCTTTCATCTAATTGATGTAAGTGGCAAGCCTCTGGATTATTTACATCCAAGCCAATGTCCCTCTCTTAGCATAAAATACTCCTAAGGAAAAATGGCATTGCTCTACACTGAGTTAAAGTTTTATCCTTCTGGATAAATCCCCTATAAAGGAAATTATGGCATTGCTGGACTCCATGTATTCCAGTTAAAGTAATGCTCCTTTATAAACCAGTTACCCAAACAACTGTGATAAACAGATGAGATATCTCCCTTTAAAGATGACAAATTCTCTCTCAGTCAAACCTTTAGATTCAATTTTGGGCTTTGAACAAGACACAAACAACCTTTATCTTCAATCTTGGGTTTTAAATAAGACACCAAACATCTTTTCCTCCTATTCTACGATTGCTCTGATTTCCCTGTTTTCTTTAAACGGGAATATGTAGGCATAAGATTACGAAATCTTAGCGAGCACACTATTCAAAAACCTTAGGTCCAGTACCTTACCAAAAACATCGAAAAACCCGAAAAACAACAAAAACACTCTCTCTCAAACATTCCCAAAGAAGAAACTTTCCCGTTATGACAGATAAACTCCAGTAAGTAGAATAACAGAAGAAAATGCTAAACAATCTATGGATAACCATATATAGGATGGGAAATTGACAACTCCCCATTGTATAACCTTACCCCGAACTCCCCAATCTCTTTGCATTTGTTAAAGAAAACATTTGCGTGCAAGGTTAGTTTTAGATAGCTTTCCTTTCCTTTCTAGCTTCATAGGATAAATAAGAAATCAGAAAGTAGCACCCAATTCCAACCAAGGGCGATAAGGTGGTCACGTTACTGACAAAAATCGTACGCTACAGGTGGTCACAGAAGATAATGTCTCTTACCCACTCCGACATCGATTGGTATAACCGTATTTATGATGGAGTAATGATTATAGACAGTTGTGGAGATTTTGGCAATGTACCCCTTCTTAGCAACAAGGGATTAATCAGCTACAACCTGGTCTTGGCCCGCAAACAATTGGGATATCCTTTGAAAGACAAGCCTGTCAGTGTTCATGTGGAAGGTATTTTCTTCAAAGAAGGGAAACTGAGCGAAGAATTAAGAGAACAGATTTTGAGTGCTTGGGATCGTAAGCACAAGAAGGATAAGAATAACTTAGGAAAACCTAATTGTGTCTCTTTGGAACCTTATCTTCAATGGGTTCGGAAGAGAGCTATTGATTTGAAGATGCCTTATTCCCAACAAGAACCTATGGTCCTAAGAGAAGAACTTGTCTTCATTTTCTCGTCTGAAGCAGAAGAGTTGAGGATCGCTTTGAACAAAGCTTAACAGATAGGGGACGCTTGGAAAAATAAGTACCAAATAGTTGTGGAAGAGAATGCAGAACTCCAACGACAACTCCAGATAAAGAATGAAGAAGTTACTTCCTGTAAGAAAAGGAAAGCACAAGAAGATTTGTCCTACTCTAGTCCTCAGTCAACACCTTGGAAATTGATCGTTGACAAGCTCATCTTGGAGAAAGCCCAGATGGAGGAAGAAATCAAGAAACTCGTGAGAAGACCATTGGAAGAGTCTCCTTAGATCTTTCTTTATTAGCTTTTATTTAGCGTTCCCGTCATGACTCTTGAAAAGTGTACCGACGCATTGTAATCAATTTTATTTATGAATTCGTCTTTTGGTATTCCGGATATTGATGGTTGTAACCGACTTTTTATGATTAATTAAATGCGCCTTTTTATATTCTTTGATGGTTATAAATAGCTGAGTTCCATGAAACTTATTGCATCGCATTTGCATTTTCATTCTTCCCCTTCAAGGAACTTAAAGTTGTTATGCTAGGCATTGTAGGATGGATTACGGAAAGAAAGGAGTTTTGTCGTACACCTTCAAGGTTCCTGATGTTGAACAGTTAAGGGAACTAGGAAATCATATCAAAGATCCTGAGGCATTCACCGAGAAGTATGGAAGGATCCTCCCGCTGCTGCAGATTCGAGTCTCTGTTGGTCTGTTAGAGACGCTTGTTCAACTCTACAGCCCGATTTATCACTGTTTCATTTTCCCAGATTTCCAGCTGATGCCTACGTTGGAAGAGTATTCTGCTCTGTTTGGCATCCCTGTCAACGGCTCACCTCCATTCTTCGGCGCGGAAGGGAGACCCAACCAAGAAGATATTGCGAGAGCGTCCCGCATAAAGCTGTTCGATATCCAAACTCACATGACAGTCAAAGGGAGAATCGATGGTTTGCCTGCCTAGTTCTTGTTCGAGAAAGCTCGACACTTCGCTAACATGGGGAATACCGAAGCCTTCGAGAATATTTTCGCACTGCTGGCTTATGGTTTGTTCTTATTTCCCAACATTGAAGATTTCGTCGATGTCCATGCAATCAAAATTTTCATGCTCAAAAATATGGTGCCTACCTTATTAGCCGACAATTATCATTCAATTCACTCAAAAGTTCTAAAAGGGGAAGGACGGATTACATGTTGCACTGATATCCTCTATGGGTGGTTTATTTCGCACCTGCCGAGGTCTACAGCTTTTTGGTACATGAGGGATGGTACAGAATGGCCCGTGAAACTCATGGCTCTCACTCTCTCAGACATTGAATGGAACGATCTGATGTATGAAGGAATTATCATGATTCATAGCTGCGGAGACTTCCCCAATGTGCCTCTTCTTGGCACAAAGGGATGCATTAGTTATAACCCTGTGCTCGCTCGTCGACAACTCGGTCATCCAATGGAGGAAGTGCTTGATCTAGACAGTCTGACCAGAATTTTCCTATATGAAGGAGAGAACCTTGAATTGAAAACCAGAATCGTGTATGCGTGGTGCCGCATAAACTGGCAAGGAATGACCGTAATAGAGAATCTTGATTGTACAGTCACTGAAGCTTGCCTAGCATGGGCATGTGAAAAGGCTCTCACCTTGATGATGCTCTATCCTAGTCCCAAGCCTCCTGTGACTGATTCAAGTGAAGTTTCGAGGTTGAAGGCGGAAGTACAGAAGCTTACCCTTGATAAGGCAAGGATGCAAGAACAGATCGACAAGCTGACAAAACAACTCCGTGGACGAGAAGGATCATTGTCATGAGGATTGAACTCCTAGTTTCCCTTGGTTTTATTGTTCCGTGTTTGATTACGTTGTAATAAACTTTAAGGTGTACTGGCCGTTATGTAAAACTTTTAAATTTTATAAATAAAACAAGTTTTTGATTACAATGGCTACAGATACACTTTCGAGTTCCTTGAAGTTCATGCTGCATCATTTGGCATTGCATCATTTTTTGCATACATCTTTTCTCTACCTCAGCTTATTCGGTCTCTTACCTTTGTGTCGCTCAACTGATCTTCTGGCATTCGTACCAAACTTGAAGTGTTTATTGGAGATAATGGATAGAACAGAGAATATGGATTCCATGTCAGGCTTCAGAGTGATGACTAATCCAATGTTTGATTTTCCTCCTGACGACAATGTCCCACAAGTGGATCTCCTTACTCGATCTCAGCCTGTGCAAGATAACCTGGTTGGTCAAGTTAAAGAAAGAGATTCCCATTTTCTGAGGTATATGCCAAATCCCCAAAACATCCGTCCTGTGACAACTGTGAACGATCCTAGATGGGGAGAAATTGAAAAAGGATTTTGTGACCTCCATGAACAATTGAAGATGTTGAAAGGACCTAACGCATCTGGTCTTAAAGCTCTTGACTTGTGTCTAGTTCCGGGCGTGGTTCTTCCCCCGAAGTTCAAAATTCCTGCCTTCGAAGTATAAAAGGGTCTTAGTTGTCCAAGGTACCATTTCAGGATGTTTTGTCGAAAGATGACTACTTATGTCGACAATGACAAGCTGATGATTCACTGCTTTCAAGAAAGTCTAAGTGGGGCATCCTTGATATGGTATATGAAGCTAGAAAGGAACCATATTCAGTCTTGGGAAGACTTAGCTAACACTTTTATGAAAAATATAATTACAATGTAGGCATGGCTCCAGACAATGACAAATTGATGAACATGAGTCAGAAAGACAGCGAGTCCTTCAAGGAATATGCACAACGGTGGAAAGAATTGGCAGTCCAAGTTCAGCCACCACTTCAAGAGAAGGAGTTGTCCAAGATGTTTATAAAAACATTGTCAGACTCTTATTATGACAGAATGATAGAAGTTGTGCCATTAGAGTTCTCTAAAATTATGGAAGTCGGAGTAAACATCGAGAATGCACTCAAAAGTGGAAAGATCCAAATGTCTCGAACAGTCAAGCTGAGGAAGAGAAATCTGTCAGTGATTCTCGAAAGGAAAGGAGCGTTGAAGTTAATGTAATTTTGGATTCTTCTCAGACCTTGCAAGCTCCAGTTCCGGGGCCTTATCACAAACGTCAGTTTGCAGCGCCTGTCCAGTGCCAGCAATCACTACCTCATGGACGTCCGTACAAACGACGAAGGTTGACTCCTCAAAATTAACGTCAAAATCTACGAATTCAGAATATGGATCATCAGAATCCGTGTCAGGATCAGCAGAGACCTCTGAGTAGTCCAGAAGGAAAAACTCGTTGGTTTGACCTAATCCTAATAACTTACAGTCAATTGTGGTCGTATTTTGCCAGAAACTCAGTGATGATACCCAGGAAAACCAGAGCCATGAAATCTCGCCCTCCTTGGTTCAACCTAGATACCAACTGTGAATTTAATGATGGAGTGTTGGGGAATTCGATTGAAGATTACAAAGTTTTCCAAGAAAAATTCCAATAAATGATCAAAGATGAAGTGCTACCTTCAAGAAAGGAAGCCCAGTTATGAATGGAACACCTTTATGCTGATGGACATGAAGACTCGAGATGTTCCTTCCAAACCACTGGAATCAAGAGCAGAGCTCACTCCCAAGATCATTAAGTTGTTTATTCATTTGCTCGTATTTGTTGTTATTTCTTCGATTATAAGCATGTTTTGCGTGTAAGAACTTGTTATTTTGAATAATTAATGCAAAAATAATGTTTGTCTTGAAGAAATCCTTTCGTTTCACTCTTTCTTAAAAATACTTTTTGTTTTATAATGCCAATGCTACCCAATCTCTTGCCTTGGCAGAGAATTGAATGGAGGATGACGAAATCAAACGCAAGATCTCTTGTTGTATGCTTTTGAATAAGACTCTGCTGATGATATAAGGCATTGTTTCAAATCCCTAAACACCAGAGACATAAGGAGATAGACCCTCGTAGCCTTTTTTTAAACCTTAGAAGTAGGAGTTTTCTTCTCTAAAATTAAAAAAAAAACCTCATTCTTAACCCGGGCCAGGGTAATTTTCAGTTAAACAAGAGTGGAGTGAACATCACGAAGATTAGGTGGGTACAAATAACTTTGAGCCTTATATCCTTTGTTTCTTAAACCGTGAACCAAGCCACAATACAACCCTAAAAAGACCTAATTAAAGCAGGGTTTATTTTGAAAGTATACTCACTGAGATAACGTTTCCTGACTCCTATGAGCTATGCTCAACATTTTGTTTTGGCTTTGTAAAATTAATCAATTTCATATCCTAACTAGTGATTCGGTCACAAGTTATTGCGATATCCTTTTCAAAACTAAAAAACCTTCAAGACAAACATGTGTGTTGCATTAGCAGTTTCAGAATTAACATTTTTCTGCTTGCTAACATTGCTTGACATCATAGAAGCTAGCATACGAGCATCAGTGATGAGGTCTACCTTTTGAGACTTGAAACTCTGATGAGTAAATGGCGAATATTTCCAGAAGATGACCATATCCAGGGGCATGCTACCTGGAGATTTTGATGAGCAGAGGCAAGTTGTTTCCCAGTTGTTTCCTTCACAGTCTGACTCCAAGGGGCCAAGTTTGAAGACTCAGAACACAATCAATCTGGGGCAGTTACGTCGAGATTCGATAAATCTCTCCAAGAGTTTGAAAATATTGGAACGTTTTGGATGCCAAGTTTTCGGTAAAATCCTCTTGAGATGACTTCTTCTTATCAACCATGTGATCTGGGGCATTTGAGAATTGAAGACTTTCATCCATTCACAACAATTGTTGTTTGAAATGGCGACTACCACACAGTTAATCAATGCAGAACTACATTATTCTCACAACATTCTTCACCCATACTCCAAAGAGTTACTGTCTCAAATGGTGTGATGATTCCTCAGTAAGTCTCTACTACAGCGGTCATAACAATTCCCCGGTGAATCCCTACTTCCAGCAGTTATGGCAGGATTGATGCAAGTTTTTCCCTATTGGTGACCCAAGAATTCCCAGTGAATTTCCTTGGCTTCAACCTTCCCTAGTGAAGTGAGTGTTTATTTCACTCCTCAGTGAATTTCTGACAACTTCAACCTTCCCCGGCGAAGTGAATGATTATTTCATTCCTCAGTGGATTTTCTCACTACTTCAATCTTCTCTAGTGAAGGCGGATGTTTATTTCATCCCCACGAAGTTTTATCTCCGACATCTTTGACTGCAACGTTGATCTGAGCTTCCCCAATGAAGTGGATATTTATTTTATCCCCGTGAGGCCTCTGCTGTGGCAGTTACAACCTTCATTCAGACTACTTCAGTTCGCAATGGATAATTATTATATCCCCAATGAAGTCTCTCCAATCATGAGTTTGATCCTTTCCCAGTGGATCTTTCTCATCTCCAACAGAGTAACCAGACTCATTTTGACCATCCCCTAAGTGAAGTCATGATGTTTATCCCCAAGCGAAAAATTCTCTATTCCCCAGAGAAGTTTTGAAGCCTTGAAGCAGGACATGGTTCCATACGCGGCTTTCCATTCATCCCCAGTGATGCTTCTTGTCTTGTTAATTTCGGCTGAGTATCCATTTCAAGATGTTTATTTCATCTCCGGTTTACTTCTTCCTCGTTGTTTTGTCAGCATACGCATAACATACATTCATTCATATAGATTCATGGCATGTGCGCATTTTGCATTCTGTGTTGTTTGCTTGTTCTTTCACTTCGGTTGTGTTCATCCCCAAGTGACTGGGTTAGTCTTCTCCCTCCAAGTAGAGTAGTCATCCATAAGCAGAAAAAGTGTGTCCTTTCTAATTCCCCACTGTGTTCGATCCTAGTGGAAGATGGTTGCTTTAGTTCTCTTTTCCATAGTTGGATAAAGATAAACCCCATTGAGTTCATTCCTCAAGGGATGGGTCTTGTTTGACCACTTCTTTTCAGTTATTTCCTGAATCGAACTTTGGTCCCTGACAATCACAAATTTTGGATATTTTTGGGATTTTGAACCTGGACTGAGCGTGCATTTATTTTTCACTCTATCTCTCTAGGAAGGATATTTAAAAAGACGTAAATTATTCCTCGAGTAGTATTATGGGAGTTAAACCCAGACAACAAGTGGTAGCTCTTTATTTGAGCTCAATTTTCTACCTGGATGACAAATGGCAGTCTCCTCAAGACATTTTGTCTATCCCCGGTGAAGTTATCAAGGTTATCAACTATTCTCCATCAAATGTTATCTCTCCGGAAACCCGCCAGAGAAGTTCGTTAAAGACTTTACAAGTATTCTCTTTATTTGAGAATTTCTATTATCAAGGAATCTTACTTGCTTCAATGCAATTTCAACTACAACAATATTGCTCCACAATGGTGTTTCTCTCCAATGAATCCACTAGGCAAAGCTACTCCCACCAAATGGTATCTCTTCGAAAAGTTTGGTGAAGACTCAGACGATCTTTCTCTTTATTTGAGAAGACGTGTTT
Source organism: Lathyrus tuberosus (assembly GCA_022829125.1). Classification (NCBI taxonomy): domain Eukaryota; kingdom Viridiplantae; phylum Streptophyta; class Magnoliopsida; order Fabales; family Fabaceae; genus Lathyrus; species Lathyrus tuberosus. The sequence continues at coordinate 795,613 of JALAZF010000236.1, read as the reverse complement.
ACAAAAATAACTGGCTTATATCTCTTTTGAAAGATCCCTGGCGATTGTTTCCAAATCTCCAATAAGTTATGGATCCCCATTGAAGCCATATACCTCCAGTGAAATTCCATCCCATGTGAGGATGTTTTCCCATAAGTATTCACCTTTCTCGGAGGGATTCAAGACTTTGCTCGAGGCAGACAACCACGTAGTCTTTATTTCAAGATCTTGCTCGAGGTAAACAACCTCAGAGCAGTGGTTTATTTTTTACCCTTTTCAAGTGGAATACTTGGTTAAAGAAGAAACTGAGACCAGTTTGTGGCTTATGACCCGATACGAGGGGAGGTTTATTATCCTTTAAACATGTTATCTGATTATTTGAAGGTTTTTCTTTTATTTCCTAGCAAATCTCGGCAGAAGATTTCCAGAAGACCTTGGCAGTAGGTATTTTCCTAGCAATTCTCGACAGAAGATTTCCAGAAGACCTCGGTAGTAGGTATTTCATTTTTTTAAATTCTTTGGTTAATCTCGGCAGTAGATCTCCAGTAGATTTCAACGGAAGATGTTTCTCTGTTTCCAGGATTTTGGCAGTAAATTCTCTGGTTGATTCTAAACTTTGACAGACAGTCATTTCTTATCTCAGCAGATTCCCAGTATTTACTCTTTCTAAACAAAACATTCAAGGGAGAAACTAAATCATTATTTTGATCATTGGAAGCTTATTTTGGTTATTACCTTTGCTTAGGCTATCATATGTTTGATAGTAGGTAATATACCGTATCATTTAGTCAGAGGCCTTTGCTTAGGTTACCATGTTTGGTAATAGGTCATCTTTCCTTTTGTGTTTACCTCTGCTTAGGCTATCATATGTTTGATAGTAGGTAACACACCTTTCTTTTGGGTCGGACTGTGCTTAGGCTACCGTGTTTGGTAGTAGGTGATCTCTCCTCTCTAGTTTATTACCTCTACTTAGGCTATCATATGTGATAGTAGGTAATATATGTCCTTCCATTTCTACTGGATACCTTTGCTTAGGCTACCAGTTGTTGGTAGTTAGTTATCCTTCTTTTCAAGTTTCTTGCCTGCTGTTTAAGCTACCTTGTGATTGTCAGTCGGTAGTCTCTTTCCCCTAGTGGAGTTAGGTCTTTCCCCGTGGAGTCTTGTTTTGCTGAGTTGTCCCTCATCAGGTCTTCCATTTCTTCAGCTGTTTTCCATGTTTCAACTACAGTATTCCCCTGTAACATTATTCCTCACAAGATCTCTGTCTTGCATATCATATCATATCATGTGCATTTTGTGGCATCTTAGGGCCAAAAATTTGTGCATGTTTGTATTTAAGTCTCTCTTATCACATCGAGACAAAGATTTCAATCTCTACATCTTCGGATAGAAGAAACTTAAATATGGGCATCTGTCACACCCTAATTTTTTACCCTAAGATCCCCACCTTGTTCTTTGTATATTATCCTTAGGTCTTTGTGTGCATGTTTATTATCATTAACCAATTTGTGTAGGTATGACAATTTCAAGAGGAAGTAAAGGAGAGGTGTGAACTCATTCTCATGACTAAACAGTCATGATATGATCATTTGCCTAAGCTATATGTTTGGATCCACTTCATTTATTTGGTTTTCGAGCTAGATTTTGGATAAATTTGTCGCAAGTTCGTTCATAGAATAACTATTCATGCTTCAGGGAAGGTCTCATTCATCCTTAGGTCATACTTGTTTTAATCCAACTTTGAATTGGTTGCAAGAGTTAATGGATAAGTTGAGTTAAGAAATTCATGGCACAATCTACTTGTGATCTGTGAATTTGTTCAAGTTATGGTGGATTGATGATTAAGGCATAAAGAGTATGTTACAAATGTTGTTGGAGAACCAAAGTTAAATTTCTCAAGTTGATTCAAAATCATTGTTGGAATGATTAAGTTGTTTCAAATTTTGAATCATGCATTCATAATTCAAGGCCACGTTTGAGATCAAGTTTTGTTGCCACGTATACACTTGATAAGAGTATGGAAATTAATATATGCAAAGTGAAGAGGGTTTGTTTAAGATTCAAATGCGTTCATAGCTACAAATTTGAATGTGAGAGCATTGTTTATTCTAGGATTTTTTTTTTTGGATGGCATGGATAAACACTTCAAGTTGCAAGATCTAAATACCCAAGTTCTATCAAGATTTAGATGTTATGAAACACAAGGCTAACATTAGGAATTTATCATGGAATTCAAGACTTTACAAGTTTCCTATATTGCAAAGAGCCATGTTATTTCCAAAGTATACATATCAAAGATTACAAATGATGCCCAAATACAAGAGTAATTGCAAGTTTTAGCATTACAAGAGAATAATCCTACGATGTCTAAGTTGAATTGAGTATATCATGGAAAGAGAAATAATGGAGCTACTCATTAGTGGTATTCCAGGTTTTAATTTGATTAATTTTGGGCATACGAGTCACACTGTTGCATCAGTGTTTGGCTTCAACTTGTTCGTCTCTTCGCATCACGGCCTTCTTTACATGAGGTTCACATGATGATTGCATCCTAGCTCTAAAATTCACAGAAGAGGAAGTGTACGCGTTATTGGTGCTGAACATGCTGCAAAAGATCAAGAGAAAACAAATCAACACACTCACACGACGAAATCAGAAGAGTATTAAGTTTCAAACAAAATGTGTTTCAATTTAAAGAATAGGAAAGAATCAAAATAATTCATGACAGGGATATTTTGTCACACGATCAAACAAGAACACAACAGTTGTAGAACCTACAACAACTCAAAGGTTGAAACCCAAAATATGGAAAAGAGAAAGTTGGAGAAACTACATACTACACACGTTACAGTTACCTTTCTCACCAAAATCCCTTCACCTACAAAACATACAGAGACACTTATGGATTCATATATTTTCCAACAAGGAGACACATTGCAATTAGAGAACATGGACGAAAAACCTGTAGCCGCAGCAACAAGACAGTACAATCGGTGGTTTGATGATGTTATCCACAAAACAACTCCAAATAGGATCTAATCAAATGGAAGATCATTCACTTCGCAACCTCCTGCCATTCTTGACTCGTTGACAAGCTTTGTCCCAATATCTACATCATACGAGCCATGAATTTGATACAATTGTGAGAGAAGGAAAGAATACTGCCAAATAGTTGTCAAAGTATTTGAACCTACCAAGCACTACTACAAAACGCTAAAACAACAACGCCAGGCTTACAACGCATCCTTTTATGCCGTTGTAATAGGTTAAAAATTCTGCGCCCAGGTAAAAGCTGAGTCATTTAATGATGGTTGAATGAAACCACCGTAGTAATAAATAAAATGTATCAAGCTTCGATTCCCTGCAACTACTTTTTTTCCATTTTTTAGAGTACATTTAGTGTGTGTCAATTAAGTCCATTATTTAAAAAATAAATTATAAATTATTTTACAACGGTTAAGATGAACAACCGTAGTAATAAATGAAATGTAACAAGCTTCGATTCCCTGCAACTATATTTTTTCCATTTTTTAGAGTACACTTAGCGTGTGTCACTTAAGTCCATTATTTAAAAATTAAATTGTAAATTATTTTACAACGGTTAAGATGAACAACCGTAGTAATAAATGAAATGTAACAAGCTTCGATTCCCTGCAACACATTTTTTCCTTTTTTTAGGATACATTTAGCGTGTGTCACTTAAGATTCCACTACGGTTTGTTTCTCCAACCGAGATTAAAAGGTTTACTGATAAATTAAAACAAAACTTATTATGTATTTCTTTCATAAGACACCTTAATCGAACAAGTGAGCCAGAGACGCCCTAACCTTTACCCTCTTCGTATCCATTCATTTGGAGCTCAAATATTGCTCAAATAAGGTACTCTTCAACATCTTCATTCCTTTTTTCTTTGTTTATTCTCAAATATTGACCATCTTCATTCATTTGCTTCTTCAGCTTCGAAGTAAGGTACTCTTCAACATCTTCATTCCTTTTTTCTTGGTTTATGCTCAAATATTGACCGTCTTCATCATTCATTTTCTTCTTCAGCTTCGAAGTAAGGTTCTCTTCAACATCTTCATTCCTTTTTTCTTTGTTCATATTGTATATGCTTAAGTCAGAATGAGATGTTTCATATGCTTTACGTTCAGTATGAGAGTACATCTTCATTGATTTTTTCTTTGTTCATATTGTATATGCTCAAGTCAGAATGAGATGTTTCATATGCTTTACGTTTAGTATGAGAGTACATCTTCATTGATTTTTTCTTTGTTCATATTGTATATGCATATGCTTGAGTTTTTGGATTAGATTTTGGTGTGTCATTCACATTATTATACATGTATAAATTTCAGAAGTTGTAATGGATCGTAGTTGGATGAAAGCCAATAGATTAGATCCGGTTTATAAGAACGGAGTTTGTGAATTCCTTGAATACGCTGATAAACATCTTCCCGGCAATGATGGTATCTTTTATTGTCCTTTTGTTGTTTGCGCTAATATAAAAAGGGGTACAAAGAAAGAAATACACAATCACCTTTGTTGTGATGGTATATGTCAAAATTATATAATATGGACGTGGCATGGTGAGGTGGATAATAAGGAAAGTCAGGCGTCACAAAGTCAAAGAGTGGAGGAAGATGAATATATGGAAGATCACCTAGAGGATATGTTCCGTGATATTGGGGAATCTTCTTTTATGAATGCTCATATTTATGATAATTTATGTAGTGATAAAGACACCCCTTTATATAAGGGATGCACAGAGTTCACATGATTATCGGCAGTGTTAAAGTTGTTTAATCTGAAGGAAAAAAATGTATGGTCAGATAAAAGTTTCACGGAATTACTTGAATTGCTACAGCAAATGTTACCAGAAGATAACAAATTGTCGGATCGTTGCTATAAGGCCAAGAAGATATTGTGTCCACTGGGTCTGGAGTATATCAAGATACATGCTTGCCCTAATGATTGTATATTATACCGGAAAGAGTATGAAGAATTGTTTCAATGTCCGAAATGTGGTGTGTCGTGTTACAAGCTAAAGGCTAGCAATGGTTATGACAATGATCACTATGACAATGTTAGTAGGAAGCATCCTCCTGCTAAAGTGTTATGGTACTTGCCAATACTTTCACGATTAAAGATGCTTTTTGCTAATTCGAATGACGCAAAGAATATTAGATGGCATGCAGATGAAAGGATTCGTGATGGAAACATTCGCCATGTAGCTGATTCTTTGCAGTGGAAGAAAAATGATTCGTTGTTTCCGGATTTTGGAGTCGAGCCAAGAAATCTTAGGCTTGGGCTTGCCACAGATGGAATGAACCCCTTTGGTAATATGAGCACTAATCATACTTCGTGGCCTATTCTTCTCACTCTTTACAACCTATCTCCTTGGTTGTGCATGAAGCGCAAGTATATACTGTTAAGTATGATGATTTCTGGACCACGACAACCTGGTAACGACATAGATGTTTATCTTAGTCCATTAATTGATGATTTACGACTCTTGTGGGATGAAGGCGTTGAAGTTGATGATGCATATTCTGGGGAAAAGTTTAATATGCGTGCAATGTTATTTTGCACAATTAACGACTTTCCGGCTTACGGTAACTTGGCGGGATGCAGTGTCAAAGGACATAAAGTGTGTCCTATATGTGAAGATGATACTTGTTATCACCAACTTGAGTTTGGAAAAAAGACCGTTTACCTTGGGCATCGAAAATTTCTAAAACCGGGTCATCCTTATCATAGATTGCGAAAGGCTTTTAATGGAGAGCAAGAGTTTGGTTAGGCTCCTAAACCTTTAACCGGGGATGAAGTTTATCAACGGCAGGAATACATTAATGTTGTCCTTGGGAAGAGAGAAAAAGAAAAAGGTGGGAAGAGAGAAAAAGAAAAAGGTGGGAAGAGAGGAAAAGAAAAAGGGGCAGTTGCGAAAAATATATGGAAAAAGAGGTCCATCTTCTTTGATCTTCCATATTGGTCAAGTCTTGATGTTAGACATTGTCTTGATGTGTTGCACGTGGAGAAAAATGTGTGTGATAGTTTGACTGACACACTTCTAAACATTTCGGGCAAGACTAAAGAGAGTAAGACTTCCCTTCTTGATATGGAGAAGATGGGTATACGAAAACAGTTGGCTCCAATAGAGAAAGGAAAAAGAACTTATCTGCCTCCAGCATGTCACACTTTATCTAAAAAGGAAAAGAAGATGTTCTGCGAGTGTTTGCAAGGTATTAAAGTTCCGCAAGGTTACTCATCAAACATCAAGAAACTTGTATTAATGAAAGATCTCAAGTTAATTGGTTTAAAATCTCATGATTGTCATGTATTGATGCAACAACTTCTACCAGTGGCTATCCGTGGGATCCTTCCAAAAAATGTGAGAGTAACTATAACGAGACTGTGTTTATTCTTCAATGCCATATGTAATAAAGTTCTTGATTTCAAAAAATTGGATGAATTAGAAGATGAGGCTGCCATAATCTTGTGTCAATTGGAGATATATTTTCCGCCATCATTTTGACATTATGGTTCACTTACTTGTTCATCTCGTATGAGAAATGAGAATTTGTGGTCCAGTTTATTTAAGGTGGATGTATCCAATAGAGCGATATATGAAGATATTTAAAGGATATACGAAGAATCATCGTCGGCCGGAAGCTTCGATTGTTGAAAGGTACATCACAGCAGAAGCTGTTGAGTTTTGTACAAACTATTTGTCGGATACAGATTCTATAGGAATTTCAAAGTCTCGTCATGCTGACACAGACGGAAGAGGTATTCAAGGTCTAAATGTTAGGTCAATGGCTCGGGATGTAGTTATTCAATCACATTTCTATATATTGAATAATATAGATGAGGTTCAACCTTTCATAGATACTCACAAAAGACTTATGAAGAAAAAATATCCCCGAATGAATGACAAGTTGTTGTTAATAGAGAATAATAATAGATTCATGGATTGGTTTAATAAAAGTGTATCTAATGATCCTAGTGCATCCGAGATACTTAGATGGTTGTCGTACGGCCAAAATTTTGTGTCATTACCTGGAGTGCATACGGCATTGGTCATTATACCTTTTATACAAAATCAAAAGATGATTGTAGTACAATGCAAAATAGTGGGGTTATGGTTGAAGCCGAATCGATGTATTTCTCTAGTTCGAAAGATAAGAATCCGTTATTGGCAACTACCGTGTTTTATGCTGTCATTGATGAGATTTGGGAGATTGATTATGTTATTTTCAAAGTGGCTTTATTTAAATGCAAGTGGGTTCCCAAAAATAGTAATGGTGTAGACATTGATGACTTAGGATTCACCCGGGTCGACCTTGGCAAGGCATCTTTTAATACAGAACCATTCATCATGGCTTCTCAAGCAAAACAAGTTTTCTATGTTTCCGATCCATCGGACAAATCGGGGAAATGGTCAATCGTTCTCCAAGGAAAATACATTCCTCTTAGTGATGAAAGTCTTGATATTCCATCCACACCTTCTTACACAACACAAGTTCCTACCTCATATGATGAAGTTGATGGAGATGTCGTGAATGCTATACGACTCGATCATGAAGAAGGCATATGGGAAAATTAACAAGTATGTAATTTATTATTTATTCATAATATATTAATTGTATGTTATAGTTTAGAAGTATTTTTACTAACAAGTATAATTATTTGAAATCATAGGTATTTTGAGTCCAGACACCAGACCAGGAGCCAAGACACCAAGAGACAAGATACCAATACACCAAGTTACAATTATGTGAAGTTATGTAATGTGTGTTAACTGTAATATGGTATATGTGATATTTTATTTATGTAGGTTGTTTGTTCTGATAAACTGTAATCTGGTATATGTGATATTATGAATATGATACGATTAATATTATTATGAAAACTTTATCACAAAATGTGAATTGTATTTTTCTGCTGTGCTGAGATATGGAGAACATTAATGCAGGTAAAAAAATGGGATTAATTATAAAAGCAGGATCATATTTGTTAATTTTTCAGAAACTTTAACGACGGTTATATTTCATAACCGTTATAATATCTGGCGCGCTGTCCGGGAAAAAATAAATATCAAAACTGCGCTGCTGGGAATCGAACCAAGGACAATTATATTTATTACAACGGTGTATTATAAAACCGTTGTGATAGTTAGCGCGCTTTTCTGTTTATTACAACACCTACAAGGCCGTCGTTGTAAGTATCATATATACAACGACAATCTACATAACAATGCCCTCGCCCGCATCATTATATGTCATTCCTAACCGTTGTTAAATGGGTTTTTCGTAGTAGTGAAGAGTGCAACAATATGAAAGTTCAAGAAAAAAACAATGTATACCTCAAGTGAAGCTTCAATAATGCATGTGGCTACACTTAACCCAAAGCATGACCATTGCCCACACGTGACTTACTCGCTACAAAGCATTCGCAAGCCATAAGCTTTTCACAACCTGCAATGATATCACATAATAAGAACTATTGAGCAAGTAAAAAAAATTGAAGATAAAAGTTTAGAAAGTTTGTGACTCCAAAGGCAAATTTTACAAGCCATCAACAACTCCCAAGTCATTCACCACATAACAAAGCATCCCGATCTGCATAATTAAGTGTCATCAAGAGTGATTCATTTCCTTCTAAGGCAATTACAAACACGCCCAGACACATTCAAGAACCATCACACTTTCTTTCCTAAACCAAACACGCTCCTCTGAAAATAGAAAACATTCAAAAACAGACAAGGACTTGAAATCTTTCCAAAAACCAACCACAAACATATCGAACTTAAAGAGGCAATATCAGGAACATTATCGTTATGTTTCAAAAGATTAAAGAAGCAGGCCTCAGAATTTCCAAATCAGATTCGTTATCATCATTTTTGGCAATTAGGCAATAGTATCACAATGGCTACATAAATTTATTTCCTAAACCAGAGAGGACTCTATCACAGATTTCATCAAAAGAATTTTTATTTCCAAAACAGGCATCAGATAAGAATCAAATTATAAACATTGGAAAACCACGTTTCAAGACAGAAATCAGTGTTTTCAAATTTCCAAATCAAGCACAATATCAGACGGTATCAATACTTTCCAAAACCATTCCCAGCCAGCATTCAAAGATTTCTAAAACAAGTCATTCATCACAGGCCAATAAAAAGGGACTATTGCATCGACAAAGACACGAAAAAAATCTCCCAAACTATTCCTCATTTCACAAATTCGCATCACTTCAAACGGCAACCATTCATCATATAACCAAACAACACAAATATACCAGAATTCACAAATCGAAACCAAGGAATTTCATTCAAATATCAAGTACCAAAAATAAATATCCCAGGACTACCCACAGCAGAAGATTCGCAACGCACATAACGGGATAACATACAACACAAAAAAAAGGAAGACTTATCTTTGGTAAAGATTCGAAGACGGTTGCCCTCCATCGTTTTTTGCCATTTTTTTCTTTTAGTTTTCATGCGCAAGCTGCTTGTAATCTGTAACTCTCTGAATATAGTGAATTGGGGTTGGGATTTGTGGGGATTAGGGTTGTGTTTGTTTCTGATTTCGTTTAGGGTTTGTAGTCGCGATGAGGTTTTCGAACGAGAGATGTGATTGAGAGATTGAGAGCGGCGGATTTAGGGTCTGCGAACGGGGATTAGGGTTTGAACACTTAGAGATTTTGAGAGAACGGAGAGGAGAGAAGAGAGCTTCTACGTTTCTATTGTTTTTGTTTTGTTTTGTTCAGGTCTTGATCACATGTATGCACACATAAATACGTCACTTTGTGCACCTTCGCATTTTAGTGCCAAATCATAGCACCTTTAGAGCAGATGGTTGAGATCTGAGGGTCCACGGTGGACCCTCTCTCCTGAGAGGCCTGCGTTACCCCTCTGTTTCTCTTTCACTTTTCTTTGTTTCTTATATTTCTTTTTATATAATTAACTTTACCTTTTTTTAATAATTTAATTTAGTTTTTTTATGGACTAATATAAAAAGGTAATTTTCTAAATTTAAAAATTATTTCTCTTAATAATAATATATTTTCTTTTAAATAGAGATTATTAACCCTTTTTAAAACAACAAATGTTATTAAAATTTAGATTTCTAATATAGAATATAACTTTTCTCTTATAAAAATAGAAACTCTTTCTAATAAATTTTAATAAAACTTCTTTTTTAAAAATATTAGAGGTAGGATTTTTTATATAAATATGTTTTTTTCTCAAAATATAAAGATTTGTTTAGAATAACTATAAGTAATGTTAAAATCTTTTCAGTATATCTAAAGATATTAAATTTTAGCCCCTACACCTTTGTTTAAATTAGATCAATTCACACTGTTATTCGTCTTCTTTTTTACTGGATGTATGCACCCTACTTATTCATCCTGATTGCGCTCTAAAAATTTTCTAAAAGAAGTAAAATTCTCGATCCAATGTCGAGCCACTTTCCCAGCCATGTAAGTCGATTGATTTTAAGCATCGCTATCAACCTTTCGGTCAATACACACAAGGCTAGCCCACTTTGCTAGTGTACACGATTAAAACTCAACTCTTTATTTTGATTAATCGATGACGTCTATTTAAACGCTTATTACTTTATGCTTCATGCTTTATGTTTTACGCTTTACGCTTATATATCATATAATTGCTTGCATGATATCCAAGGGAAACCCCATGTGTGATAATCACTCGTCGTGCATGGTGCATTTCATCCTCCCCTTAGTGGTTGTAGGTATTCTTTTATGATAAGAATTTCTTAGACAACTTTAGGATAGATTTTCCTAAGTTAGTCCCCCGTAATCTTGATTAGACAATCAAACATCTTAGATCACCTGATTCTCCCCACAAGAGAATTAGATGTGAATCATCTCAAAGAAGAGACACACAATCTCATATCCCACAATACAAACGAGATGTGGACTCCTTTTCCACTTAGGAGAGGTATGAGGCAGACTCGTCGATTTTATATCCGAGTTAGAGCCCTTCTCCTAGGATGAAGCAAAGATCCATTCTCCCTAAAGACTGTGGTGGTTCTTAAGATGACGACTCATCTTTTCTCCTAAACCATTTTCAAACAAACTTTAGTATCCCTCAGAGAGGAACTACAAGTGCTCTGATCCCACTCCCGACAGGATATTTAGGCACAAGATGCGATATCTTGTCGAGCACACTTAGGAATAGAACTTTAGGTCTTCCTACCCCATAACCCTTAGAACAGATAACAATTAGCGATAACGTAAAACAAGAGGTTCTTGTAGAGTACTACAGATGCTTAGGATGCTAATACCTTCCCTAGGTATAACCAACCCCCGAACCTTAGATTCTCTATCTTTGCATTGCATTGCATATTGTGGGTTATTCGATCTTTCTCCCTTCCCTTGGATAAATCAAAGACCGGTGGTGAATAAACAATTTGCGATTCAAGATTAATCAATAGCTTGATATCCAATTCTCACCGCGACACTTAGCATCCTTCTTATTCAACAGATACCTAGTCGCGACGTGATCGGTATAGACAACTATTTTTACTCCCACTAAGTAGGAACGGAATTTATCTAAAGCGAACACGACAGCTAGGAGTTTTTTTTCCATGGTAGTATAGTTCATCCGTGCACTGTTTAAGGTTCTACTAGCATAGTATATGGCATGAAAATGATATTTTCGAGTGGCTTTGTTCATCTTTCTATAGTCAATGCACATTCTCCATCCAGTTTGAGTTCTTTTGGCAATGGATTCACCTTTTTCATTGCTAACAACCATAAAACCTCCCTTCTTCGGCACAACGTGCACAGGACTAACCTAGTTACTGTCAGATATCGGGTATATGATTCCTGCTTCTAGAAGCTTTAGTACCTCTTTTTTAACTACATCGCTCACGATAAGGTTTATCCTTCTTTGGGGCTCCCTATAGGTCTTACAATCTTCTTCGAGCATAATGCGATGCATGCATATAGAGGGAATTATTCCTTTAAGGTTTAAAATGTTGTACCCCAGCGCTTTATGATACTTTCTTAGAACATGCAGAAGCTTTTCGGTCTCTATCTGCCTTAAGTCAACGTTAACTATCACTGGTTGTTCTAGTTCAGTGTCTAGGAACTCATATCTTAGGTTTTTGGGTAGTGTCTTAAGTTCTACAAAAGGTTTCTTCGGGCATGGTATTGGATCGGGTGTTATTGCTAAACATTCTCTTAGACTGTCATCTACGTATGGCTCACGCCAATTATCGTCTTCGAGTATAGGTGGTGTTGGAATCTTTAGTATTTCCTGTAGCATGCAATTTTTGTCGGTGATGCGACCACCTTATCGCCATGGGTTTCTCCTCACTGCAATGGTAGGAGTGGGGTGCTAATTTCTGATTTCTTATTTATCCTATGAAGCTGGAAAGGAAAGGGAAGCTATCTAAAACTAACCTTGCACGCAAATGTTTAACTGAACAAATGCTTAGAGAGATTAGGGGGTCCGGGGTCAGGTTATACAATGGGGAGTTGTCAATTACCCATCCTATATGTGGTTATCCACAGGTTGTTAGCAAATTTCCTTACTGCTTTCTACTTACTGGTGTTTATCTATTGTGGGTTGGGAAAGTTTCTCCTTTGGGAGTGTTGAGAGAGTATTTTTGTTGATTTCGGTTTTTTCCGATGTTTTTGGTAAGTGAAGGTACTGAACCTAAAGTTTTTTATTGGTGTGCTCGCTAAGATTTCGCAATCTTATACCTACGTATTCCCGTTAAAGATAAATAGAGAAATCAGAGCAATCGTAGTTCCTCTTATTCTATGAGAGGAAAAATATGTTTTGGTGTCTTGTTCAAGGCCCAAGATTGAAGCTAAATGAGTATTTGTGTCTTGTTCAAAGCCCAAGATTGAAGCTAAAAGGTTTGACTGAGAGAGAATTTGTCATCTCTAAAGGGAGACATCTTGTCTGTTTATCACAACTGTTGGGTGACTGATTATAAAGGAGGGTTACTTTAACTGGGATATGAGAATCCAGCAATGCCATAATTTCCTTTATAGGGGATTTGTCCTGAAGGATAAAACTTTAACTCAGTGTTGAGCAATGCCATTTTTCCTTAGGAGTCTTTCATTCTAAGAGAGGGGCAGTGGCATGGATGTAAATAATCCAGAGGCTTTCCACTTACAGCAATTAGATGAAAGAGGAAGTTTTACCAGGATAAGAGATGGACTACAGCTTGGATTTTTGAATCAACAAGTGTGCCACTTATAGCAGTTATCTGGAATTAGGGTTTGTTTTGAATGTTTGTTTTGATGTATGATATAAAGAGAAATGTCTTCCTACAGAGAGTTTTCGATTTCCTCAGAGGGGATTTTGGTTTTCTTTGTGTGTGCCTTGATCAAAGCCCAAGGTTGAAGCTAAGAGATTGATTGGCTCCATTGGGGAGTTCTTAAACAAAGCCTAAGAGGAGGCTGGAAAAGATTGACTCAACAAGAGAGTGTTTATCTGTCTTGTACAAAGCCCAAGATTGAGGCTAACAGAGTGACTGACTCTTTTGGGGGATATCATTATACAAAGCCTAAGAGGAGGCTAAAAGTTGACTTTTCTGGGGAAATATTTTGTCTGTCTTGTACAAAGCCCAAGATCCAGGATAAAAGGATTTTTTGACTCCACTGGAGAATATTTGTATGTGTCTTGTACAAAGCCCAAGATTGAGGCTAAAAGGGGGAACTGACTCTACTGGTGAGAGGTTTTATCTGTCTTGTACAAAGCCCAAGATTGAGGCTAGAAGAAATTGACTGACTTAGCTGGAGAGTATGATTTGTCTTGTACAAAGGCCAAGATTGAGGCTGAAAAGAGGATTGACTCTGCTTAGGGAAATATTATATGTGTGCAAGTATAAAGCTGTTAAAATTTACAGGCGAGCAAGCTTCCATTGTAACAGCTGTATGGTTAGTTGTTCAAGAAATTAAAGAAAGGTTTGATAACAACTATGAATTTGAACTTAAATCAAAAGGGAAAGTTGTTTTTGACAAGAAGATTTGGGTTTTGCTCAAGGAGAGGCCCAGATATAACAGTGATCGCACCGTTGTTCTGAAAATTGTATCGGAACTTATACAACGACTGAGGCCCAAAAAAGGTTTTCTGTACAAAGGGATGGGTCTTACAACTCAAGGAGAGTCCCAAAGTGTTTGAAAAAGAAAAGAAATGGGGCTTACAACACAAGGGGCAGGCCCAGATGTTTTTGTTTTGAAATGGCGATTGCGCCGAGATTTTTGAAAACACAGTGGGACTTATACAATGACTGAGGCCCAAAAAAGGTTTTTATTTACAAGGAATGAGTCTTACACTCTATTAGAGGCCCACAAGTTTATTTTTACAAGAGATGGGGCTTACAACTCAAGGAGAGGACCAGATGAAAACAACGATCGCACCGTTATTTTGAAAATCGTATCGGGACTTATACAATGACTGTGGCCCAAAATTATTTATGTATAAAAGAGGGTTGGGTCTTACACTCTATTAGAGGCCCACAAGTGTTTTGAAAAAGATTTGTGGGGGTGAAAATAATCAAAACCCTAATTTGATATTAAAATATATTTTAATTGAATAAAAATTCAATTAAAATGATCAAAATTATCAAACATGTGTGAAAAACAAGTTGTGATCTTGGATTAATGTTTGAAAAATCATGTTTCATTCATAGAATGGTTTGAAAATTATTTGAATTTTGCAAAATCAAGAGAGGGAATGATTTTTAAATGTATAAAAAAACAAATAAAACATAATTCTTTTAAAAATACCAAATATACAAAATAAATAATATTTTTGTAGAATAAATTATTTTAACATTTTTGGGAATTTTCAAAAAAATAACCAATAAAAAATAATTAATATTGAGAGAGAAATTAATTTTGGAATTAATTAATAAAAAGCACAAAATATATGAAAAAAAGCAAAAAATATGAAAATGGCAAAATGGTATGGGTGGGTGTTGAAACCACAACCTCATAGTCAAACACACATGTGCGCTACCATTGAGGTGGTGATACATCCGTGTATCAAAACCACCCCATTAATTCATAAGGGTGCCAAGTTTCTACAGTTGGCCAAGGCGCCATGGCCTGGCCCTTGCCTAAGGCAAAGCCTAGTTTTAGAAATTTGCATGAAGCCTCTAACTTTCTCATTTCTCCATGGATTTGGACAAAATTTAGGTGCATCTGACCTAGAATTTCATGAGGAATCCAATGGTGCCCTTGGAATTTTCAGAAAATGTCTCCATTTTAAAATTCGATAGTGATTTCAAAATAGCCATAGATTTGCATGTTCTATGCTATCTCATCATACAGACAGCAATAGCATGGTAAATTGGTTCAAACCAACATATATGATATGTATAAGAGGTCCATAATCAATGGACCTCAAAGTAATGCATGACTTAAAGAGGTCAAGTTGTGATGCACTTACCTATTGAAGCTTCTTGTGCTATCTGTCAACTTCCTTGTACCAGAAGTAATTCAATGCTTTGAACACTCTTGATTGATCCCTTAGAAGCTTTTAGGATGATCAAAACCAGTTGGAATCCTCATGAATAAGATTTGGCTCTTTCTTGCAAAAGGGGCAAAAGTGACCAAGATAGTAACTCTCTCAAATGGTGTTCCAGATGAGGGAAACCAATTGGGACAATTTGAGGATGATATTTGGAGTGTATTTGAGGCCTGGTTTGGTTTTGGAAGTGACTGAATCAAGACATGGCTTGAAAATACAGAAAAGTCAAATTTTGAGGGTTTGGAGGTTGACTTTCTGATTTTGGTGTTTCAGATCAAAGGTGAGTGTTTAAACAGCTTAGATATGACATATTGGATGTGTTTGGATCATGAGCTGTGGTGGAATTGCTCTCTAACTCAAAAACTCAAAGATGACTTGCAAAAGAAGGCATTTTGGCCTAAAGAGAGAGAGAGAGATTTTGAGGAAAGCATCAGTTGTAGTGCTTTGGTGTACTCAAACTGATCATAAATGAGCTCTATTTATAGTGTAACAAATTTGTTTTGCAAGCAAAAGTGAATGGCAGCTGGTACAGGCCTTTGGCCAATGTTGATCTAAGGGAATCTTTAGTCTCCTCTAGCCATTGACTTGAGGTTAGGACACAGGCCTATGGTCCTTTGATTCAGAGCTGAATCTTGACTCATTCAGTTAGGAATGTCTCAGTACATGCCACCTTGATGCATCCATTGAATGCTTGGAAACAAAATTGGAGTCTTTTGCACTTTTTAGCCTTTTTAGGTTTGTTATGGCTATATGTAGATTCTTGGACTTGGGAGGCTTGTGGATCAGATCATTCCCCTTGGATTTTATCCTCTGATGTGTCCAAATGAATGACAAGGCTTGGAGTTGTCCAATTTTGCCAAATCGAGCAAAATGCCAAATTCTGCCTTGTACAAGACAGTTGGAAATGGTGATTTTGAGGGGATCATATCTCCTTGCTCAGATTGAGTTATGGGAGGCTCTTGTGCTTTTTAGAAAGCCCTCATATGATACAGTACATGTGTGATCATAGTTTGTCTTGAAACTATATGAATCCAACTGAAAAATCCTCATGAACATTGATGTCCAAGGCAGGTAACTTAGGCAGATTTTCACTAAGTGTTGGAAAAGTGTCATTTTCTTCATTTTTGCCATTTTGACCAGTCCATAAGTCAAAATCCATGAGGATTTGGAATCTCTTGTAGTTGAAACTTTTAAAGTATCTCAGAAGGACTTTCATTTGAGCTTTGAATGGAAGAAAAAGGCCTTGTGGTTTAGGAGTTATGACCTTGCAAAGTTGGTACAAAATCACTTTTGTTCCATAACTTAGAAAAATTTTGGTTTCTCATGGTTTCCTGATAAGTGCAAATTGTAGCTATTTTTGTATATATGTTTTGTTGCACTTATCTTTGCTTTTTGTTAAATATCATACGAATAAACCCTGTTTTGTTTATAAATGCGTATAGTTTACATTTTAGTGTATATATTGCGATTCGTGTAAATATCATTGATTTTAATTGATTTTATCTCATTTTTGTAGGTATTCAAGCAGTGGGATTTTGCCATTGTTGTATAGAGCATTGAATAAGCTTTCCAACGCTTTGAACCGGGCGAAAAACGGAATTAAGGTTCAAAAGTTATGAAGAAAATAAGCTTTGAATTTTCGAGCATGCTTTGAGTGCGCTGAGCGCGCTCCAAGCCCCCGGAAGAAGCAAATTCCAGCAAGTTGCACGCTGAGCGTGCTCCGAGCCCGCTGAGCGCGCTTGTAAAGCAGTTTAACTTTAAAAAAAGTGCGCTGAGCGCGCTCTGCGACTTTGACAGTCCATAAATTGTGAAAAAACACATTTTTTTAGGGGATGGTTTTGGGTATTTTTTGCTCCCAACTCCATCAAACTTCATTTCTTCATAAGATTAACTTGAAAACAACAAATGGAGCTTGCATCTTGTCGAATCTGAGGTGGATTCTCATCGATCGGCTTGACAACTCGAGAAGTGTTGGTTTATCTCTTTTTCCTCCTTTTGTAAACTCTATCTTGTTGGGTTTGTATATGTTTGTACTTTGATCTCATGTATATTTGTCGCCCATGGCGTTATATTTAATTTGCTTTACAAATCTCTATTGGTAATTGTTCTTGATTTTTGCTCAAATGCGCGGGGTTTGGGTCGTGTTAGAGATAAACTTCACAAACTTCGATTAGGGGTGATTATCTGTTAGTTTCTGGATGCTAGAGATAGATTTAGGGCTAACAATCCGTAAGGGTGTCGAAACTTAATGACGTCCGTGTCTCGAGGCTTCGTGCGCGAGAGTGACGAAGAGAGTGATACGGGTGATTTCTCAACTCAGTGTGCCAGAGATGGACACTATTGTGAACGATACCGGGTGATATTGAGGAGTATTGTAAGTTGAGTGTAATTGGTCGGTAAGTTTAAGTCTGTGATGAGTCGAATATATACACGCCTGATAAGTTCGTCTGTTTAAAGAATGAATTATTTTTATGTTTTTATTTACTTTTCCGTTTTTACGCTTTAAACCATTTTAAAACCCAAACTCATTAACAATTAAATTGTCGAACGGCAGTTCAGTAGCACCGATCTCTGTGGACACGATAAATTCCCGGAAAAATACTTCCAAATCTTTTTGTTTGCTTGCCCTATTCCGCAACCAACAAAATGGCGCCGTTGCTGGGGATTGGTGTTTTTATTGAATCGCATTGCGATAGTTTCTTTGTTTTTGAGTTTTGTAGATATCGTATATATTGTTTATTTTCACTTGTGTATATTGATACTTGTATATGTTTACCATATTTGTGAATTTTACATGTTTTCCATACTTGTAAATTTAGTATATATGTTTGTTTCTCTTCACGTTTGCTAAGTGTTTGGTTAGGTTTCATCGTCGGTGAGCGCTAACCGTGTAAAGAGGCAACTTGGAGAAGTGTGTATAAATAATAGGCGTCGAGCTTACGACGTAAAACAAGCATGTTTTATCGTTTTTTGTTCCGTTATTACTTTTTCATTGTATATGAGATTGTGTAGGTGTTAAGTGGAGGCCTACACTAGAACCTTGTTGCTGTACTGATTTTTCTGGTTCTGGTGTAGCGCGCTGAGCGCGGGCCTGCGCGCTCTGCTGTGCTGAACTAGTGAATTCTTTTAATTGTTCACTTGGTTTCCCTTTCTTCCCACTTCCACCAAGGCCTTATATATTAGTAATTATTAGTAATTTTTCTGATTCTTTTGTTGATTTTTTTGGACTCAAATTTTGGCCCGATATCTTGAAGTCGCATCCGGTGATTTTTCCGATTTTGAGTGTTTCAACTTGCGAGTGCGTGGTAATGATAGTGTTTAAAGTTTTGTACACGTTCAAGGTATGTGTTTATCGCTTTCTTGACTTTAGTATATTCATGATACTTAGGCTTTTTACAACTTTCATGCCATTTATTCTTTTGTATACTTGTTCTTGTGTGAATCACTTTAGTTCCTACCCTTTTTGTGAGGAAGCCTTCCATTGTTCATATATGCTCGGAGTTCCAACATTCTTGTTCTAACTGGATTTTATTATGTTGAATCTGTTGTTTATGTTGTGTATATGAATGCATGAAAAGGATCAAGGCATTTGTTTCATTTTAAGCACAACCACCCTAGCCAAATAGTCAATTCACCTTGTGAGTGTGTGAGAATTTGTAACCCCTTTGAGCTTTTTGATCCATGTTTTTATTTGAACTTAATGCTTGTCTATGAGTATTTAGTTCACTTATTTTTGAATGGATTTTTTTTTCTTGGACCTCAATTTTGTGTTGTTGTATGGATTTTTTCCTTGCCTTAGAAAGTAGGGAGTATTCACATGATGGTGCGGTTGAATTCAAGTTGGGGAGAGGATGATTGTATACTCATTGGTTGGATTCTATGAGGATTGAAAAAGAAAAGAAAAAAGAGAAAAATTTGTGAAAGAGAAAAAGAAATAAAAAAGGGAGAAAAAGAAAATCCTTGAAAAAGGAAACAAAAAGAGTTCCAATAATTGTGCTAAATAAGTTGTGTGTTGTTGTGTTACACTTGGGTGTGTGGAAGAAGTTTGACTGAAATTTTGGTGCTTGAGGTTTTGTGAGTTGATCACTCCATTAGGTTTAGGCAAGTTTTTGTTTCGATTAGCTTTAGGAACTATTCCTTGTTTGTTTACCCGACCACATTACAACCTTGAAAAGTCCTTGTGATTCTTGCCTTTGTATGTTCAATGTGAATTTTTGGATGGATGCATAATTTCGTCTTTTGTTTGCAAGATTGTTGTGTGAGTGAAAGTACCTCATTTTATGTTTTTTCATCTACAGATGATTGTTTTTGCTAGGTGTGATTCACATTTGAACTTGTGTTGTTTTAGGATGTTTGGCATGATTTTTGTATCTAGCATTTGTTTCGTGATTATGTTATCGTTGTAGTTTAGTGGTAAGTATTTACTTTGGGTGTACCATTTTCGGTTGAACCATTGCATTTGTTTTCCGTTTTCAAAACTTGTTGTTGCGTGATTTCTTGGATTTCGCTTTTGTTCCTTTAGTTGATGGCTTTGTTTGAGGACAAACAATTATGTAAGTTGGGGAGAGTTGATAAGTGCAAATTGTAGCTATTTTTGTATATATGTTTTGTTGCACTTATCTTTGCTTTTTGTTAAATATCATACGAATAAACCCTGTTTTGTTTATAAATGCGTATAGTTTACATTTTAGTGTATATATTGCGATTCGTGTAAGTATCATTGATTTTAATTGATTTTATCTCATTTTTGTAGGTATTCAAGCAGTGGGATTTTGCCATTGTTGTATAGAGCATTGAATAAGCTTTCCAACGCTTCGAACCGGGCGAAAAACGGAATTAAGGTTCAAAAGTTATGAAGAAAATAAGCTTTGAATTTTCGAGCATGCTTTGAGTGCGCTGAGCGCGCTCCAAGCCCCCGGAAGAAGCAAATTCCAGCAAGTTGCGCACTGAGCGCGCTCCGAGCCCGCTGAGCGCGCTTGTAAGGCGTTTTAACTTTAAAAAAAGCGCGCTGAGTGCGCTCTGCGACTTTGACAGTCCATAAATTGTGAAAAAACACATTTTTTAGGGGATGGTTTTGGGTATTTTTTGCTCCCAACTCCATCAAACTTCATTTCTTCATAAGATTAACTTGAAAACAGCAAATGGAGCTTGTATCTTGTCGAATCGGAGGTGGATTCTCATCGATCGACTTGACAACTCGAGAAGTGTTGGTTTATCTCTTTTTCCTCTTTTTGTAAACTCTATCTTGTTGGGTTTGTATATGTTTGTACTTTGATCTCATGTATATTTGTCGCCCATGGCGTTATATTTAATTTGCTTTATAAATCTCTGTTGGTGATTGTTCTTATTTTTGCTCAAATGCGCGGGGTTTGGGTCATGTTAGAGATAAACTTCACAAACTTCGATTAGGGGTGATTATCTGTTAGTTTCTGGATGCTAGAGATAGATTTAGGGCTAACAATCCGTAAGGGTGTCGAAACTTAATGACGTCCGTGTCTCGAGGCTTCGTGCGCGAGAGTGACGAAGAGAGTGATACGGGTAATTTCTCAACTCAGTGTGCCAGAGATGGACACTGTTGTGAGCGATACCGGGTGATATTGAGGAGTATTGTAAGTTGAGTGTAATTGGTCGGTAAGTTTAAGTCTGTGATGAGTCGAATATATACACGCCTGATAAGTTTGTCTGTTTAAAGAATGTATTATTTTTATGTTTTTATTTACCTTTCTGTTTTTACGCTTTAAACCATTTTAAAACCCAAACTCATTAACAATTAAATTGTCGGATGGCAATTCAGTAGCACCGATCTCTGTGGACACGATAAATTCCCGAAAAAATACTTCCAAATCTTTTTGTTTGCTTGCCCTATTCCGCAACCAACATTGCCCCTTTTGCAAGAAACCTCACTTTTCTTGATTTTTCGTAATTAATGATGATCAATACCATACATTAACATTTTTTTACTTAGGGGAACCAGATTTGTGAAAAATTCCAAAAAGTCAAACTTGATTTTGTGCACAGTTGACTTTTTATCGGATGAAATCCAAACTGTGCGATCCATTGTGAAATCAAGTCCTTGACCTAAATCAAACCTAATGAATGGATTTCATAGTTGTTATAGGGTGTATTAAATCATGTCCCAAGGTTTGGGAGCATGTCTCTGTCAAAAGTCAAAGATACAATTGACTTTTCCTTCAAACCCTAATTGTGGTCCAGATGAAATTGAAACTTGTGAATCAAGCTTCTTGGATCAATCCATTATTGTAAATGGATCAATGTGGTGTATTTGAGGCCCTCAAATCATGTCTTGAGGTCTTGGCTCATGCTTTGCCTCAAAAATCAACTTAGGGGTGAATTAGGTCAAGAAACCCTAATTCCTATTTTTTTTATGAATGCATCCCCTGAGGCTAAATTGACTTGATGATTGGGTCCATGAGGTCCCTTGGAGTATCTTAGGTTATATTTTGAAACATTGGCTCATGCTCAGATGAAAATTTTCATCTGGAGGCCTTGGTCGACCAAAACCCTAATTTGGTGACACTGGCGATCTTGAGGCTTGATCCACTTGGAATGTTGCAAACTTATGCTTAATTCTTGATGTGGGAGTCCTCTTGATCTCTTATGGGTGTTTGAGAGGTTTAGACAAGTTGAAGATCATGTCATTTCTTGTTTTATCCTTTGTCTAAGTGCTCTGAGAGGGCTCAAAACCCTAATTCTTGATTATGGTGAATGCTCAACAATCCTTGAGGAGATTGATGAGGCATGATGGTGTATCCATATTGTGGTAATGATTGTCAAAATGATGGGAAATCTTGGTGGTCAAAATTTGGGGTATGACAGATGCCCCTATTTAATCTTCTTGGACCTGAAGGTGTGAATGGCGAAGGTATTCGGGCATTCGGGGTGCAAGAGGATTAAATATCAGAATACCCGAAATTTTGATGGAGGTTATGAATGGCAATTTGCTCATCCATCTTCTTTTGCTAAGAAATGATACTTAGAAAAGGGTAAAACTCCCCCTCGATCCTGGTCTTCGGTCACGGAACTAGTCTCAGTTTCTAAAATAAACTTCCCCTCGATCCTTGTCTTCAGCCATGGAACTAGTCTCAGTTTCTGAAATAAACTTCCCCTCGATTCTGGTCTTCAGCCATGGAACTGGTCTCAGTTTCTGAAATAAACTTCCCCTCGATCCTGGTCTTCAGCCATGGAACTGGTCTAAGTTTCTTCTTGTCGAGTTTCTTCCTTGACAAGGGACGCTATATTGAAGTGGTCTTCATCAAACTTCTCACCGAGTTTTTACTGGGGAGATGTTGTTTGATGGAAAAAGTTTTGATGTCAGACTTGCTAGGGGAACCCATTCGTCTGAACTTTAGAGGTGCGCAAACTTCTCTATGGGAGATGCCATTTGTTGACTCTACTAGGGAAAACGAGTCTCTTGAGATATTGTTTTCTGCTTGGGGATATTACATCATACTTTTCTTCGAGATCTTTTCGGAGAAATGCCATGTGATGTAATCCAATTTTGAGGTGCCGATGACTTCATGAACATCGACTTTCTTGGGAGAAAAACCAATGTGTTGCTGAGAGTCTTCGGTTAAAAGGCTTTCTCTGGGGATTTTCCTTAATTCGGGAAAGCGAAAATATCAACTTCAATGGTGAAGAGTGACATTTGTCGAATGTCTTCTTGCCTTTCAATGGTGGTCAAGGACTGTCTCCAATCTAGAAATAAACTGGGGGAGAGATTTTTTAAACAATACATTTCTTGACGAGGAAATAACTGACAACTCGATTGATAAGAAGACTTTTATCACTTGGGAGATGAATATGACCAGAGTGATAGTAATGCAATATGATTATGAATGTGAATCAAATATGCATGATGTATGTATGTTTATACTGACAAAACTGACGCGACATACAGACTAGTGGATGAACACGACTGGATACTCGGTCACTGCGGGGGATGAAAAGTATCATTGGTTCAAGATAGCAATTCTGCCTTGCTTAAGAGAAGTAGACCCTGTGGGGGTGACAGTACTGTTCAATCGGTCTTAAGAGGTAAGAACTCCGTCGGGGATATCAGATGGGACATGGCATCTGAAACCGTTGATCTTTCATTCAGGTGTACTAGTTTAGAAGGAGTACTTTGATTATGCACTTTGAGGTTCAATCACCTCTGGAGAAGCTATCGATGCTCGTTTTGAAGTTCACATTCAAAAGAATTGCCATCTTTATTTAAAAGCAGAAAGATTTCGCAAGTAATTTCATTTTTGTTTTATTTCAAGAATCGTTAATCATGTTAAAAATGTCATTTTGAAAAGCAAAAATAAATGAGAGTTGCAAATAAAAGTACTAGGGCTCAAATTTTATTGATAGAATGCTAATCAGCTAAGCGCGTGATACCATAGAACATTACAAAGTTTAGAAAATGGTAATTTAAAGGGAAAAGGGGCTACATTGAAACATAACGACCGTTATCCTTCTACCAACTTTGAATTCTGGACATCATGAGCTTCTGTCGAAGATGACCTTGACTGAAGTTTTCCTGATGGATAGCATGAGTGCTGAGGAGTTGAACTGATCAGACGTAGTTACTTGCCATTAATCCCTAACTTTTTCCTGGATTGTACTTTGAGATTTCCAATCCATCGGGATGATTTTTGCTTATGTCTCTAATTTTTTCCTGGACCGCCCTTTGGGGTTTTCAATCCACTGAGACGTTTCTTTTTTTTTTATTTAGGCAAAGTATTTCTTGACTACGTCAACATTTGTGGGGTAGGTGAATTCCTCTCCATCCATGGTTGCGAGTCTCAAGGCGCCACCTGAGAAAGTTTTCTTGACCACATAGGGGTCGTCATAATTCGGAGTCCATTTGCCCCGGGAATCAGTGACGAATGATTGTATCTTCTTGAGCACGAGGTCTCCTTTTCTGGAGACACGGGGTCGAACTTTTTTGTCAAACGCTTTCTTCATTCTCTGTTGATACAACTGACCATGGCATAGAGCTGTTATTCATTTTTCTTCTATCAGATTTAATTCGTCGTGTCGAGTTTGACACCATTCAGCCTCTGTTAGCTTAGCTTCCATCAATACCCGGATTAATGGGATCTCTACTTCTATGGGGAGCACTGCCTCAATGCCATATACTAGAGAGAAAGGGGTAGTCCCTGTTGAAGTGCGGACAGATGTGCGATAACCGTGAAGAGCAAAGGGCAGCATTTCATGCCAGTCTTTGTAAGTTACAACCATCTTCTGAACAATCTTCTTGATGTTCTTGTTAACCGCTCCATTCATCTTAGGTCCGTAGGGAGATGATTTATGGTGTTCGATCTTGAACCCAGCACACAACTCCTTCATCATCTTATTGTTCAAGTTAGATACATTATCAGTAATGATCTGGCTTGGAACACCATAATGGCAGATGAGATTGTTTTTGATAAATCGGACTACCACTTTTCGGGTTACATTGGTGTATGACACTGCTTCGACCCATTTGGTGAAGTAGTCAATGGCTACCAGGATGAATCGATGTCCGTTTGAAGCCTTGGGTTCGATCATGCTAATCATGTTGATTCCCCATATAGAAAAGGGCCATGGGGAAGAAAGAACTTTGAGATGCGTTGGCGGTACGTGGATCTTGTCTACGTATATCTGACACTTATGACACTTCCTCATGTACTTGTAGCAATCAGATTCCTGGGTCAACCAATAGTATCCTGCTCTTATAATTTTTCTCGCCATTGTGTGTCCGTTGGCATGAGTGCCAAGGGATCCTTCGTGAATTTCTTTCATCAACATGTTTGCTTCTGTTTCTCTTATAGAGCAATCACCGCTTAGGAAAAAACTGCCAGCCAGCCTTCTGAGGGTTTTCCTATCTTTTCTGGATGCCCCATATGGGTACTCTTGTTTCTGAAGGAAGCATTTGATTCGTGATACCAAGGTTTGTCATCTATGACTACTTCGATAGCGAAGATGTAAGCGGGCCGTTCTAGGTGCATTATGTCAATCTTAGGTACGTCATTCCATTGACCTACACTAATCATGGAAGAGAGAGTGGCTAGTGCATCAGCCATGTGATTCTCTTCACGAGGGATATGATGAAACTCGATTCTGTTGAAGAAGGGCAACAACCTTCTCACGTAATCTTTGTAAGGAATCATCCCTGATTGGTATGTGTTCCAATCTCCTTTGATCTGATTGATAACTAAAGCTGAGTCTCTATACACATCCAAGTTCTTAATCCTTAAGTCAATGGCTTCTTCGAGACTCATGATACAAGCTTCGTATTTGGCCTCGTTGTTTGTACACTTGAATGTCAGTCGGGTAGTGAAAGGAATGTGGGTACCCTGAGGTGTTATGATGATTGCCCCAATTCCATTTCCGTAAATGTTGACAGCTCCATCAAAGATTAGTTCCCATTGGGAACCTGGTTTTGGCCCTTCACTGGGTAGCGGTTCATCGCAATCTTTCATTTTCAAGTACATGACATCTTCGTCTGGGAAGTCAAATCTGACTGATTCCTAATCGTCAATCGGTTGATGAGCCAAGTGATCGGCTAAAATACTTCCTTTGACGGCTTTCTGAGCATGGTACTCGATGTCGTATTCTGATAACAACATCTGCCAACGGGCGATCCTTCCCGTGAGAGCAGGCTTTTTAAAGACGTACTTGATTGGATCCATCTCAGAGATTAAACAAGTAGTGTGACGAATCATGTACTGCCGAAGACGTTTGGCTGCCCAAGCCAAAGCACAACAAGTTTTCTCAAGCATAGTATACCGAGTTTCGCAGTCGGTGAATTTCTTGCTTAAGTAGTAAATGGCAGTGTTGCGGTGAGAATCGGATATCAAGCTATTAATTAACTTGAATCACAAAACATGAAGTTCACCACCGAGCTTTAATTTATCCAAAGCAAAGGGTAAAGAACGAAAACCCTAAAAAAAAGAGAATCTAAGTTCGGGGGTTGGTTATACAAAGGGAAGGTATTAGCACCCTAAGTATCTGTAGTACTCTACAGGAACCTCTTGTTAGTATTTGTGCTATGTTATTGTTTGCTTGCTAAGGGAAATGTGCTAAGGGTATATACATTAAGTATGGTCTAAGGGTGTAAAAGGAAAATGTGGAATCTGAGAAAGCATCGGATATAAAGGTAAAAAAAAGGGTGGAATCCGAGAAGGCATCGGATGTAAAGATAAAAAAGGTTGAATCCAATAAGGCATTGGATGTAAAGGAAAAAGGTAGAAAAAGAAAAGGTGGCTCGCTAGGATCTCGCAATCCTATGCCTACGTATTCTCAAGATGAACTTGAGAAATCAGAGCGTCCGTAGTTCCCCGCAATGGGGTAAAGAACTCTTGACTGTGGTCAAGGTTCCAAAGGAAAGTAGGGTCTGACAGCAAGACACCTACGTGGAGTGCGACGACTCCAAACCTAAGGCTAGGATAAAGGTAAAGGAAGTGTCCACGGCGGAACACCTAAATAGAGCATGGCGGCTCTAATCCTAAGGCTAGGATAAAAAGAGAATGATGGACAATGCTATCCTAAATGACATGGCAGTCAACTATAGGGTCCTTTCCTTTGGAATAAGGGACAAACAACAGAGAAACACGAGGAGGAAACCTCGAGTATCAGGGGTAAAATGAATAGCAATATATATACAGTAACAATCACGGAAAAGCATCGTGACTAGAGAGGACAGTCCCAAAACATGGAAACAGACAAGTCATGACACGTAATCAGGTGGTAAGAGAATTATTAATTAATTTAAATATAAATATTTAATAGAATTAATTAATAATTTAATTAATCAATATTAAATACAAACATTTAAATAAATTAATAATTAAACTAATATTTTTACATTTTTTAATCTTCTACCAAATAACTAACTAAAACTAAAATTAGTATAATATGACAATGAATTAAATTAAGGTTAATACACTTAACTAAACAAAATAGAATATATATACTAAATTACCTACAAAATATAATATGTGATAAGTTAAACCCAGAAAACAAAACATGAATAAAACTAAAGTGCTTTATATAAAAAAAACATTGTAATGAGAAACCAAATGTACAGTACCACGAAGCACACATTGATACACGTCGAGACTTAACCAGGGGATGTAAGCAAAACCAAATGCACAAAAATAAACAAATATAAAATCAAAGTGAAGACTCTAAGCTGTAATGTTAAATAAATATATGTATAAAGACGACATTCAATAACATAAACTAATCTATACTAATAAGCTAATTAATAGAAATGAAAAGTTAACCAAAAAATGGAGTTAAGCAGACCCAAACAACATTCATGGCAAAGAGGAGATTTCTTATAAAAAAAAAAGGCCCAATCTAAATAAACCCTAATTTACTATCAAAAATAAAAAATCATAAAGTGAAATAAATAGGTAAATAAGAAAAATAAATAAAAAAGGGACAACGAGATACAAACCCACGAGTTCTTGTTCGCGATCTCTTTCCGTTTACCTCTCTCTGTCGTTCTCTCTGCTCTTCACGCGGTGGTCCTCCGTCGATTGCGGCTTTCTTTCTCTCTGTCGCGATCTCACGGCTACGATTCCGTCTCTGGCTTCTATTTTCTCTTCCTCTGCTTGCGGCATTGGTTTGCTCTTTTTTCTCTTGTGTTTCTCTCGGCGGCGAAAATGGAAGCTATCACAGGAGATTCACGGTGGTGAGGGTTTGTGTTGTTGGTTTGTTGTTTAACGTGATTATGGAGTTGTTTTGGTGGAGGTGTGAGGTGTGAGTTGACGAAGCTTCAAAAGGGCGAGGTTTCTAAAGGTTGAAGATGATGGTGGTACGGTTTGTTGAAGGAAGAAGGTCGGAGTACAAAGTTTGTGAGGTTGATGGCAATGGATTTTTGAAGGTTTCTGAGAGTTGCGACAGCTTTTGAAAAAAGTTGTTCTTAAACCGTGAAAGCTGTTGATGGAAGGTTTTGAAGTGAAACGTAGATTATTGTTGTTCTGTTTTTCTTTTTAACAGATGGGGCTGAGATGTTGAAGGTGACGATATGAAGATGGAAGATGCGTCAAGAAAGAATTACAGAAATAAAAGGGTGATTGAAGATAATGGTTGTGTTAAGGTTAAGATGAGATTGGGGTGTTTTTTACAGGTCGTGTGAAATGAGGTTGAAGGAAGGTATCGATTTCCTCCTCCTTTTCAATCTGTTCTGCCTCCCTAAAACCAATTCAAAAACCTTTTTTCTTCTGAAAATTAACTTTTGCTTCAGTCTCAAGTATGACTTGTTGTTCTCAATTGCTACAGTTCTTGTTTTGTTGTGGAAGTGGTAGCAGAGTACGTTGGTTTGTGAAAGAAGTGAGTTGTTGCTGTTACGCAGGGACTGACAGGTTTTGGCATATTGCAAGCAGGTTTTGTTTTGATCATAGGTATCAGTTTGCAGCAGTGTGTTTGAGGTGCAGAGTTTTGGTCTATTTTGGTGTATCTTCTTATGTGAAGCATGGCTGTTGTTTTTGGCAGCATGGTTTGTGCAAGCTGGAAAGAGAAGTTTGGGGGTGCAGTGTGCAGCGTTGAAAAGTCAGACATGGGACTTTTGTTTTTCTTTTTGAATTTGTGCCTTTGTAAAACTAGGAAATTAATTAAATTAACTAAATTAAATTAAACTTAAAATCCAGATAAAAATAAAACTGTAATAAGAATTAAAATTAAAAAGAAAATAAAATTAAACTAAGTTTATGAAAATTGAATTAATTAAAATTAGACTAAAATTAAAGTTATCTAATTAAAACTAATCTAAAATGAAAATAAAAGCTATATTAAAATTAAACTAAAGTTAGAAATTAAGCCATAATTGAAAATAAATTAAATTAAATATAAACTAAACTAAATTGAAATCAAGCTAAGCTGAAAACTATATTATAACCTAAACTAAAACAAAATTAACCAAATTAATTCTACATAAATCCTAAGATAATAAAATAAGTTTTATTTCTAATGATATGTAAAAGATTAAAGAATTTAAGGGTAAAATTTGGGGTACAACAGTTGCCCCTATTTAAATAATTTCACCGGATGACACGAGAGATAGGAATCCTTGGGAAATCAAGGTGAAAAGTATATAAATATAGCAAACCGAAAATTTTGCCCTTAGATGGGATGCAGATGCTAAGGATAGATAACAGACATGCAAATGCAGACATGCCATGAACTTCTAGTATGGTGAAAATGATAGAATGGTAAATGCAAAATGCAGACAAAGACGAAAGCAGACAGGGACAAAGTCCACACAATGAGCAATTACTCACTGGGGATGACAACAGCACTGGGGAATTGAAATAAAACTGGGGGAAATCTAAAGTGATGAGATCAACTGGTTCAAGCGTGACCGACTGACACTTTAGAAAGAAAAGATAACACTAGATCCTCAAATGGAAGTAGCACCGGAAAGACGGTCTCCACTGGGGAATCAAAAGACAAAGACTCAATCTGGAAGAACATCAGAAAAGGAAGGCACATCCGGAAGAGCATCAGATGGAAAAAAAAACCAGACATCCAATAATGGCTTTGAATGAAAGGTAAACTCATAATATCTGAGAAGGCATCAGATGAGAATGAGGTAAAAGAGGGTAATCCAAGAAGGCATTGGACACAAAGAAACCGGACATTCAATAATGGCTTTGAATGAAAGGCACAAATCACAATATTTGAGACAGCATCAGATATATGTGAACGAAGATGACATCCAAGAAAGCATTGGATGCGAAGGTAAATCACAATACCTGAGACAACATCAGATATATGTGAATGAAGATGACATCCAAGAAAGCATTAGACGCGAAGATAAATCACAACACCTGAGACAACATCAGATATATGTGAATGAAGATGACATCCAAGAAAGCATTGGATAAAGAAACCACAGTATTCAAGACAACATTGAATGAAGAAACCAAAGTATTCAAGACAGCATTGAATGAATGGTATAAATCATGATATCTGAGACGACATCAGATAGACATGAGAAAGGTAAGGATCCAAGACAGCATTGGATAAAGAAACCAAGGTATTCAAGACAGCATTGAATGAATGGTATAAATCACGATATTTGAGACGGCATCAGATAGACGTGAGAAAGGTAAGGATCCAAGACAACATTGGATAAAGAAACCAAGGTATTCAAGACAGCATTAAATGAATGGTATAAATCACGATATCTGAGATGACATCAGATAGACGTGAGAAAGGTAAGGATCCAAGACAGCATTGGATAAAGAAACCAAGGTATTCAAGACAACATTGAATAATTGTGAACAAGGAGATACCCAAGAAAGCATTGGATACAAAGAAATAACAACGTCCAAGAAAGAATTGAACAAAGAAATACCCAAGAAAGCATTGGATACAAGGAAAGAACTTTCAGGAATGACACTGAAAGATATCCAAGCAAATTTGATGGGGATTACAGAAGAGAGGCAAAACTTCCAGGAATAGCACTGGGAGAAACAATAGGAATAAGATATCCAGGAATGGCACTGGAGAGAAAAAGAGACAGACATCCAGGAATGGCACTGGAGTGAAGGAATATAAATATCCAGGAATAGCACTGGAATGGAAGAATAGGTAACGTTTTGGTAGGCGCCAAGTAAGTTGGACTTTGACCACAAGGTAAGACGCGGATAACGACACGACCTCGGGAGAAATGCAAGTGAGGATGAAACACTCATGTTATGCATATGTATATGAATCATGCAGATGATATATGATCAAATGCAAATGCAAATGTAGATGCTGATATCGACGACACAACACGACTCTTGAGAAAAGACAAGACTGGAAGACTGATTCCTCAACACGGAGATCACTGCCGTTCTGCTTGGGACTAGGGATGCAACTGCTGAACACATCTCTGCCACACTGGTAAATTGTATCCAAATTGATGGTCCTTGTAGGAAGGATGAAGAGTTGCTTGGGGATTCTTCAGGTAACTTGCCCCAGATTAGCTGATCATTGCTTCAACTTGCTTGATTCTTGGAATGACTGTTTCATGGTGCTCTTAGAAAGCTTGCCCCAGTCTGAGTCTTGAAAAATCTTCTGTATAAACCAATTCTGAGAAGTCATCATTAAACCACAAATCTTGAACTTATTCTCAACAGGATATGGAAGGAACTTACCCCTGATTGGATCACCGACCAAGTTTCTCAAATGTTTGAAAATTCCTTGAGATGAAAGCCAGTTTGCAAACAAAAATGTTCATACAAACGTAGTAAATGCAAAGTTCATGCAACTTTTGAAATCAATCATTTTTTGAAAAAGGCGAAGTATATGAGTCATTAGTCAGAACACGGTGGTTCAAGACATTTAAAAGTGAAAGGTAAAGCACAAGGCGTGATGCCCAAAATAGATTATCTGCAAAGATCTTTTGGAGTCAGTTTATGCAACCTTGCTGTAGTATGCTTTCAAAATAACCTTGCTTCAGTTAGGTCTTTTGAGGGTTATAACGTGGTCTGGTTCACGGTTTAAGAAACAAAGGATAAATGCTCAAAGTTTATTTGTACCCACCCAATCTACGTGATGAACTCCAGTCCTATGCTCAGTTAAATCAAACTATGCACTCAGGTTCCCAAGGGTTGGAAATTGCATTGATGATGATGGTTCAGAAGTTAAGAGACTTTGAAATGGCGGTCACTACTTCCTTACAAAGTTGTTTGCCATTGAGGACTTCCAGGATAAAGGATTTAAAGATTTCCTCCTTTGGTTGTCATACAAACTTTTCTTTCTTATTTTTTTTTAGTGACTGCATGGCTTAAGGATTACGACGAACCATCTTTGGCGTTCGACTTGAAAGACATCTTCGACACTTGCTTGTTATGTGCGAATGAAAATTTGTGAATGCACCCTTTTGTTGAAAACGTCTCGCATGAAACTCTTGTATTTGAATGCATAATCAAGTTAACTGAGAACCACCCTGCCCCAGGTTAAGATTGCGGGTTTTTATTTGTAAAGAAAAGAAACTCCTACTTCAAGGCTCGAAGGTTATGTCTCCAGTGTTTGGGGATTGAAACAATGCCTTACATCGTCAACAAAGTTTTGATTTGAAAGCATACTAACAACAATTATGAGTATAAAGTATCATCATCCTCTCTCCAATCTTTGCATAATCAAAAGAAAGTGGAAAAGAGGATTTTTCTATTTTTTTTTTGAAAGGGAAAGCATTAAGAAGTAAATAGCAAACATAAATGAATTGAATCAAAAAGTTGCAAATGCTCATTTCATTAATTTTGAAAGTACAAACATAATTTGAAAGCAAAGAGCTATTACAAAATAAGGAAAATGCAAACAATAAGAAAAAAAGGCCTAGTGACTAATCAACACAAGGATGAGCTGTCCTATCTGAAACACTGGCTTTTAGGAGAATAGCATGCTGAAGTTGACTGAAGCCTCACTTGGCGTGCCCTGGCAGAGGGTTGTTCTGAACATTGGGGTTGTCACGAAAGTTAAGAATTCCAGTCTTAATCAAATCACGCACTCTAGCCTTCAGTGCATAGCAATTTTCCAAGTCGTGGCCTGTGGCACCTTCATGGAATGCACAGTGGAGATCAGATCTGAATCCAGATGGAAGAGGATTTGGAGGAGCTAAAGGCCTTGTGGTAATCAAACCTTGCTCAACCAGACCAGGATACAATTCGGTGTACTTCAAGGGAATAGGATCAAAATGACTCCTATTACAGTACTGGTTTTGTCCTGCAGCCGGACGTTGAGGAGCTTGAGCTGGCATGGCAGTCTAACCAACCGTAGCAGCAGATGCAAGAGGTGGAGAATAATTGTGTGACAAATCAAACTCTGACCAAGTTAAAGGTGGCACCCGAACAGGTTGAGGATCAGCATTTGAAAACTCCTGGATAACAGTCCTTTGAGGTTGCTCTCCCCTAGCAATCAAAACTTGAATCATTTCAGTGAGTTTTGTCACGCTTGACTTAAGGTCATCGATCTCCATTCAGATCTCAGCATTGTATACCTCTTGCTCTGACATCTTGTGTCTGTAGTCAGCTCTAGTCCGGTATTTGTGTCGAGGCATTAGCTTGACGACTCACAGGTGACACTGGAAGGTAGAGGCAACTGGAGATGAGTAACTGAACAGGCAAACGCATGCCATGAATCATGCAAAGATGCAAATGACATGCAATGCAATGCAAACAGGATACAAAACACATGCAACAGGATCAAGGGTTCGAGATCACAACATGGAGTCTGGGTAAAGAACCAAACCAAGGGTGTGTACTAGGGTTCTTGTATCTGCAGAGCAAGGTTCTAAAGAGTTCCCAGAGTCGACAACCCATATTTCGGATTTTATCAACTTCCCAATTGCTCGGTGATCAATAAAATCCTCAAGAGAGTCTCGTCTGAGCGTAGTATCGCGTAGCAACCATTTAGGATTACTCGCTCATAGTCATCGCACTACATCTAAAATAGGCTAAGTGAGGGTAAAGGGATAACTAAAGGTCATCAGTATCTCTGGCACCAAGGTTGAAAGTGGCAACGCATTCACAATTGCTCGTTCAGCATATACCACCCCCAAGAGGGCCTCAACTGAGTGTGGAACCTCAAGTCAACTCCTTTGGGATTTCTCCCTCGAAATCTCCTTGACTATGTCCACAATCCTATCATATGTGTACGCTCAAGTCCGGGTTAGGACTTATCCTCACCACTCAAGGTAGCAACCCTGCACACAGAAAAACCCAAGCACAAGCAGATATATATACATATATGAATATGTACAGGTATACAAACAAGCAAACATGTAAGATAACACAAATACAAACAAGCTAGGCTTAACCCTCTTAGGGGATTTCCCCAGTGAAGTCGCCATTTCTGTTGTGATGAGAATCGGATATCAAGCTATTAGTTAACTTGAATCACAAAACATGAAGTTCACCACCGAGCTTTGATTTATCCAAAGGATAGGGTAAAGAACGAAAACCCTAAAAAAAAGAGAATCTAAGTTCGGGGGTTGGTTATACAAAGGGAAGGTATTAGCACCCTAAGTATCTGTAGTACTCTACAGGAACCTCTTGTTAGTATTTGTGTTATGTTATTGTTTGCTTGCTAAGGGAAATGTGCTAATAGTAAAGGTAAGAACCTAAGGGTATATACACTAAGTATGCTCTAAGGGTGTAAAAAGAAAATGTGGAATCCGAGAAAGCATCGGATATAAAGGTAAAAAAAAGGGTGGAATCCGAGAAGGCATCGGATGTAAAGGTAAAAAAGGTGGAATCCAAGAAGGCATTGGATGTAAAGG
Source organism: Lathyrus tuberosus (assembly GCA_022829125.1). Classification (NCBI taxonomy): domain Eukaryota; kingdom Viridiplantae; phylum Streptophyta; class Magnoliopsida; order Fabales; family Fabaceae; genus Lathyrus; species Lathyrus tuberosus. Next base: position 760,840 of record JALAZF010000236.1, on the reverse strand, counting down.
AAAAAGGTAGAAAAAGAAAAGGTGGCTCGCTAGGATCTCGCAATCTTATGCCTACGTATTCTCAAGATGAACTTGAGAAATCAGAGCGTCCGTAGTTCCCCGTAATGGGGTAAAGAACTCTTGACTGTGGTCAAGGTTCCAAAGGAAAGTAGGGTCTGACAGCAAGACACCTACGTGGAGTGCGGCGACTCCAAACCTAAGGCTAGGATAAAGGTAAAGGAAGTGTCCACGGCGGAACACCTAAATAGAGAACGGCGGCTCTAATCCTAAGGCTAGGATAAAAAGGGAATGATGGACAATGCTATCCTAAATGACATGGCAGTCAACTATAGGGTCCTTTCCTTTGGAATAAGGGACAAACAACAGAGAAACACGAGGAGAAACCTCGAGTATCAGGGGTAAAATGAATAGCAATATATATACAGTAACAATCATGGAAAAGCATCGTGACCAGAGAGGACAGTCCCAAAACATGGAAACAGACAAGTCATGACACGTAATCAGGTGGTAAGAGAATTATTAATTAATTTAAATATAAATATTTAATAGAATTAATTAATAATTTAATTAATCAATATTAAATACAAACATTTAAATAAATTAATAATTAAACTAATATTTTTACATTTTTTAATCTTCTACCAAATAACTAACTAAAACTAAAATTAGTATAATATGACAATGAATTAAATTAAGGTTAATACACTTAACTAAACAAAATAGAATATATTTACTAAATTACCTACAAAATATAATATGTGATAAGTTAAACCCAAAAAACAAAACATGAATAAAACTAAAGTGCTTTATATAAAAAAAAAACATTGTAATGAGAAACCAAATGTACAGTACCACGAAGCACACATTGATACACGTCGAGACTTAACCAGGGGATGTAAGCAAAACCAAATGCACAAAAATAAACAAATATAAAATCAAAGTGAAGACTCTAAGCTGTAATGTTAAATCAATATATGTATAAAGACGACATTCAATAACATAAACTAATCTATACTAATAAGCTAATTAATAGAAATAAAAAGTTAACCAAAAAATGGAGTTGAGCAGACCCAAACAACATTCATGGCAAAGAGGAGATTTTTTATAATAAAAAAAAGGCCCAATCTAAATAAACCCTAATTTACTATCAAAAATAAAAAATCATAAAGTGAAATAAATAGGTAAATAAGAATAATAAATAAAAAAGGGACAACGAGATACAAACCCACGAGTTCTTGTTCGCGATCTCTTTCCGTTTCTCTCTCTCTCTGTCGTTCTCTCTGCTCTTCACGCGGTGGTCCTCCGTCGTTTGCGGCTTTCTTTCTCTCTGTCGCGATCTCACGGCTACGATTCCGTCTCTGGCTTCTGTTTTCTCTTCCTCTGCTTGCGGCGTTGCTTTGCTCTTTTTTCTCTTGTGTTTCTCTCGGCGGCGAAAATGGAAGCTATCACAAGAGATTCATGGTGGTGAGGGTTTGTGATGTTGGTTTGTTATTTAAGGTGATTATGGAGTTGTTTTGGTGGATGCGTGAGGTGTGATGTTGACGAAGCTTCAAAAGGGCGAGGTTTCTAAAGGTTGAAGATGTTGGTGGTACGGTTTGTTGAAGGAAGAAGGTCGGAGTACAAAGTTTGTGAGGTTGATGGCAATGGATTTTTGAAGGTTTCTGAGAGTTGCGAAAGCTTTTGAAAAAATTTGTTCTTAAACCGTGAAAGCTGTTGATGGAAGGTTTTGAAGTGAAACGTAGATTATTGTTGTTCTGTTTTTTTTTTTTAACAGATGGGGCTGAGATGTTGAAGGTGACGATATGAAGATGGAAGATGCGTCAAGAAAGAATTACATAAACAAAAGGGTGATTGAAGATAATGGTTGTGTTAAGGTTAAGATGAGATTGGGGTGTTGTTTACAGGTTGTGTGAAATGAGGTTGAAGGAATGTATCGATTTCCTCCTCCTTTTCAATCTGTTCTGCCTCCCTAAAACCAATTCAAAAACCTTTTTTCTTCTGAAAATTAACTTTTGCTTTAGTCTCAAGTATGACTTGTTGTTCTCAATTGCTACAGTTCTTGTTTTGTTGTGGAAGTGGTAGCAAAGTACGTTGGTTTGTGAAAGGAGTGAGTTGTTGCTGTTACGCAGGGACTGACAGGTTTTGGCATATTGCAAGCAGGTTTTGTTTTGATCATAGATATCAGTTTGCAGCAGTGTGTTTGAGGTGCAGAATTTTGGTCTATTTTGGTGTATCTTCTCATGTGAAGCATGGCTGTTGTTTTTGGCAGCATGGTTTGTGCAAGCTGGAAAGAGAAGTTTGGGGGTGCAGTGTACAACGTTGAAAAGTCAGACATGGGACTTTTGTTTTTCTTTCTGAATTTGTGCCTTTGTAAAACTAGGAAATTAATTAAATTAACTAAATTAAATTAAACTTAAAATCCAGATAAAAATAAAACTGTAATAAGAATTAAAATTAAAAAGAAAATAAAATTAAACTAAGTTGATGAAAATTGAATTAATTAAAATTAGACTAAAATTAAAGTTATCTAATTAAAACTAATCTAAAATGAAAATAAAAGCTATATTAAAATTAAACTAAAGTTAGAAATTAACCCATAATTGAAAATAAATTAAATTAAATATAAACTAAATTAAATTGAAATCAAGCTAAGCTGAAAACTATATTATAACCTAAACTAAAACAAAATTAACCAAATTAATTCTAGATAAATCCTAAGATAATAAAACAAGTTTTATTTCTAATGATATGTAAAAGATTAAAGAATCTAAGGGTAAAATTTGGGGTACAACAGGCAGACTCTTTTCTTTTTGTTTCGTATTGTTGGCCAAGTACACAGCACATGGAGTCTTCCAAGACTGTTAGGTATATGATCAATGGTCTTCCCTCTACCGGAGGAGACAATATTGGTGGATTCAACAGATACTCCTTGATACTGTCGAAGGCTTTTTGGTAATCTTCCGTCCATACATAGTTTTGATTCTTTCTGAGCAGTTTGAAGATTGGCGCGCATGTCGCGATCATGAGAGATATGAATCTGGAAATATAATTCAGACGTCCCAAAAATCCTCTGACTTGTTTCTCAGTTTTTGGCAAAGGCATTTCTTAAATGGCCTTGACTTTGTCAGGATCAACCTCAATTCCTTTCTGGCTGACGATGAACCCTAAAAGTTTCCCTGAGTGAACACCAAACGTGCATTTGTTGGGATTCAAGCGGAGTTTGTACTTTCTCAGACGCTCGAACAACTTTAACAGGTGGGTCACATGATCCTCTTCTGTTTTAGATTTGGCAATCATATCATCGACATACACTTCTATTTCTTCATGCATCATGTCGTGAAACGGAGTAGTCATGGCCCTTTGATAGGTTGCCCCGGCGTTCTTTACACCAAACGGCATTACCTTGTAAAAAAAGGTACCCCATGGGATGATGAATGAAGTTTTTTCCATGTCTTCCGGCGCTATTTTGATTTGATTATAGCTCGAGAATCCATCCATGAAGGAGAAGGCTTTAAATTTTTATGTACTGTCTACTAGCATGTCAATGTGTGGTAGGGGGAAGTCATCCTTTGGACTTGCTTTGTTCAAATCTACGCACATTCTAACTTTTCCATCCTTTTTCAGAACTGACACTATGTTAGCTAACCATTGAGGATATTCTGAGGTGGCGAGGAAACCTGCATCAATCTGTTTCTGCACTTCCTCTTTGATTTTGATGGCCATGTCTGGATGGGTCCGTCTCAGTCTTTGTTTCACCGGAGGATATTCTAATTTCAACGGTAGATGATGTTCCACGATGCTGGTATCCAACCCTGGCATGTCCTGATAGGACCAAGCAAACACATCTGGAAACTCTCTGAGAAGTTTTATCAAGCTTTCTTTGACAATCGGACTGAGCAGTGCTCCAATCTTAACTTCTTTCTTTTCTTGCTCTGACCCCAAATTGACCGTTTCCAACGGCTCTTTGTGAGGCTCAATAGACCTTTCCTCTTGTCTGAGTAATCGTGAGATCTCTTCGGAATTTCTTCGTCTTCTTCTTCTTCAGCCTCAATAATTGGGAATTCAAAGTTAGGAGAAGGCATTGGATCGTATGTTTCAATGGGGTTTAATACAAGCAATCTGCATGACATGATGATTTGTTTTTTAGAAGAGATAGAGAGAATGCAAGAGTGTGTGCAGTGTATTTTCTGGAAAATGCTTGCTTTTATTTTTGGGTTGTTTTAGGATTACCATTTTCTGAAAAACGAAAAGTGAAAGCAGCAGTAGATGCAGAAATTACAGAACGACGTTTATTTATTTATGATTTTGTCAATTCTTGAAACTACAGCCCTATAAAACAAAGCTCTGTCGCTTTGGGCGAAGCGAAGAGAGACATTTACAGAAAAGTGAGCCCTATAAAAACATCCGTTTCACCTGGGCAGGGTGCAAGGTTAAAACAAAGATGGCAATTACTTAGACTTATGGAGGACTTTCGGGACATCGACAGCAACCCATTGGCGGCGAACTCCTCGGTGAATCACAAAGTCTGGTACCTTCTTTCTTGATTTATCCTTAGAAATGGCGCTGATTTCCGGCGGAGCATAATCGTTTGAGTCTTCCTCCCAGGCAGAGTTGTCGTAGATGAACTCTTATGTTGTATCTTGCACAATGTTTTCATTCACAGACGGATCTCTCCATCCAGTTGGCTGGATGTTTTCGAGCCTGATATGAGAGCTTTCAGGAGCGGTGTACTTGACCAAAAAGTCATACTTGCTACTCGGCTGTCCTAAGGTGTCCCATACTTCTGTGGGACTGGAGGAGTCATCCTTCTCGATGACGTTGACCTCAGGAAAAGCATAGTTGATGAACTCTTGTCCTGCAATCTTTGGAGATTCATCGTTGTGCTGGATATCTTCTGGATGTCTTGAGTAACGATCCCATGATTTGGTGGGGACGCAGGTATTCTTTTCAATATTACTCAGCTAATAAGCATCGTTTGGCTAACTCTTTTGCCCCAAGTCTTCTGGGTACGGCTGCCAGATAGGCAAGTCATCCAGGGGGTCTAAATAGTCATAGTCGAAGTTGTCTTTCATCAAAGTGTCCTTCTCTAATGAGTTTGGTGGAGCACGACATCCCTTAGGATCACAATCTCCGTATATCATCTTGACGTCTGACCTTGGTATATATCTCGGACTCTGCGTGGGATTGCAAAATGGCGTATACGCCTTTCCCTGAGACATATAACCGTCCTCGTTGAGATAGAACTCCCACTCTTCATCTGTATCGGAGGAGTCACCCTCGTTGATGGTGTGTACTTCTTGAGACACTGGGTGGAGGAAGCCTCTACTGCGGAAGAAGTCCTGAATGGGATGAAAACTTTCATCTTTAGTAGTCTAGGTGCAGGTTAAAGAGAAACCAAGACCTTTCTTTGTCTTGTTATCAGTAGGAATTACAAGTTGTCTCCATCCTTTTACGTCATTACTTTTGATCACTTCGAGAGCATCTTTGTATGAGGAAATCGATGTCCCTCTTTCTGATCGATTCTCATTGCTTACTGAGAGTGCTTGGAACTGAGTTCCAACGACCTCTTCTGGTTCTACACAGGAGAATGATGATAAGTTGCTCACGATTAAGGCTTGCTCTCCACAAATTGCGACTAGCTTGTCCTTCTTGACGAACTTCAGCTTCTGGTGAAGTGTCGAAGTGACTGCCCCAGCCTCGAGTATCCAAGGTCTTCCTAATAAACAAATGTAGGCTGCCCGGATGTCCATGACCTGGAAAGTGATTTGGAAAGTGTGAGTACCGATGGTTATGGGAAGGTCGACTTCGCCGATAACTGTTTTTCTAGATCCGTTAAAGGGTTTGACGATGACCTCGCTACCTCTCATCAGGGCTCCTTGAAATGATAGTGGCATCAGAGTAGATTTTGGCATAACATTCAGAGTTGATCCTGTGTCTACCAGTACGCTGGCTAAAGCATCGTACTGGCAGTTGACTATAATGTTAAGCGCCATGTTGTGATTCTTGCCTTCTTCCGGCAGTTCTTCATCACTGAATCCCAAATTGTTACAAGAAGTGATGTTGGAGATGATGTTGTCAAATTGTCTTATCGTCACATCTTGTTCTACGAAAGCTTGCTCTAAGACTTTCTGCAAAGCTTCCCTGTGAGCTTCGGAACTAAGCAAGAGAGATAGCACAGATATTCTCGAAGGAGTTTGCAACAGTTGGTCTACAATGTTGTACTCGCTTTTCTAGATGAGTTTCAGCATCTCATCGTTGTTTTTTACTAGTTCCGGATTACTAGACTGACTGACTGGTTGATTGGGAACTTCTGTTTGAGGTTCCTTTTCTTTGGCGGGTTCTCCAACTCCTCTGTTGAAGATCCGACCGCTCCGTGTTACCCGACTGATGTCGGTAATGTTCAAGACGGAGGGTAATGGAGTTTCCTTTCCATTTTCGATTGTTGTTGCACCGTACTTGTAAGGGATAGCCTTATCGGATTTGTACGGTATTGGTCCCGGCAGATAGATAACCACAGGAGCCTTTTGATTTTTTTGACCATCGTAGGCAGCCTCAATTGGTTCGAGGTTGAGAATCTTTCTACTATCAAGAGTAACTCTTGATTCATGGAGTAGAGGGATTATGGCACATACGTCTTTGGTCCTTTCATGATTAGAGATTAAAACAACTTCTTTGCTTTGATCAGGGAGATAGTCGGGTATCTCGTTGGTCGACCCAGAACTTGAACATGGTCTAATCTCTTTCCGGTCCAACTGATTTTGAAGAGCTGACCGTACAAGATAACATCCTTGGTTGTTCTCTGAGAAAACTCTACAGCGCTTATAATTATGTGGTGGCACCCGGCCACGTCCGCTTTGTATGCAGTGCAACTTTACTAGATATGTTTCCATCGAGCGGACATCCTGACTTTGATGCCTATCAGGATTCTCGTCAGTCATACTGATCTATTAGCTTCATCCATGTAAATTGGAAGCCACCAGTGGTCCAACAAGTGTTGAAGTGTTCTTTGGACAAGTGCACATCCTTGGTCATCTTTACGACACACATTACAGTCTTGATAATCATGTGAAGCCAGAAAACCGAGCCTGACCTGCTTAGCATGTAATTCTACCAGACTGGTATTCATCAAGCGAATATCAAAGATCTGAATCATATTGACTTGATGGTTATTTCTATCACGGTAATCCTGAACCCACCCGAGATCTATCTGCCGTTGGAGGGCCTCTTGTACAAAAGAGCATCCCTAATTGCTTATTGAGCAGATCAGACATGAAATGTAATCGTGTCGTGGCAGATCATGGTATTGAATTTGCCTTGAGTGCATTTCCACCAAGTTAACGTTCATCGCCAGAATATTGTGGTTCTGGACAATGTTAGGATTTGCGTGAGCCATATTGACCTCACGGATTCGATGATCTTGAATCCATCTGAGGTTCATTTGTTCCTGTAGAGCTGATTGCACTGCGGAACACCCCTGATTATTCTTTGAGCAGATATCACACTGGTGATAATTGTGAGGCGGTACATGACCGTACCCGCTCTGTCTGCAATGCATCCTGGCCAGATTGGTTCCTAATAGGAGTACATCGTGAATCTGATAACTGCGGCTAAATTCTTCTTCTATTAAATTTACGGCAGTCTTCTCATGTTGAGGCAACGGGTTCATCTGAACACTTGGATTAGTATCTTTGAAAGATAAGACCCCGTTCCTGACAAGCTTCGGCGTATTAGATTTGAAGCTAAGGCAGTTTTCAATGTTGTGCCCTGGTCCTCCTTAATGATGAGGGTAAGTTTGATCTGCTTTGAACCAAAAAGGCAGATTTTCCGGTACCGTAAGAGGAGACCTAGTTTGAACATGCCCCTTGACCAGTAGTAATGGAAACAGTTCTGTGTATAACATCAGTATAGGGTCAAACCCTGGGGGTCGTGTAGCACGATTGTTGTTGTTGTACTGTGGACGAGCCTGCTGAAGGGGTTGTTGTGTCCTTTGCTGATACTGTTGTTGATTTGGTTGGCTCTGAGCAACCTGAGATTGATACGTCGGAGCCGGCGTTGGGTTGATAGCAGGAGTTACTGCTGCTACTGGTTGATACCTTCGTCTTTGCTTTCCGAGGGAGATATTACCAATATCTTGCTCTTTTTTCTTTGGGAAAGCACCATCGTATCTTTTGGTACTGCTCGATGGCTCTGCACCTTTGACCAATCGTCCTTCTCAGACTGCTCTTCAAGGCGTACCCCCATGTTCACCATCTCGGTGAAGTCACTGGGCGCACTGGTGGCCATTCGGTCATAATAGAATGAGCTCAAGGTCTTCAAAAAGATCTTTGTCATCTCTTTTTCCTCAAGAGGGGGACAGATCTGAGCGGCAATTTCACGCCATCTCTGAGCATACTCTTTAAAAGTTTCCTTGTCCTTTTGTGACATTGCTCTGAGCTGATCTCTGTCTGGTGCCATGTCCAGGATATACTTGTACTGCTGAACAAAAGCTGCACAAAGATCTCTGAAAGTGTTAATCTTAGTGCGGTTTAACCCCGTGTACCATTTGAGTACGGCACTGGTTAAACTGTCTTGGAAATAATGGATCAGTAGCTATTGATTCTCTGTCTGAGTTGACATTTTTCGAGCGTACATCACCAAATGACTTTGAGGGCAAGAGTTTCCCTTGTATTTTTCAAAGTCGGTCACCTTGAATTTGTGCGGTATTTTCACGTTGGGGACCAGACAAAGGTCTGCGGCATCTTTTCCGAATAAATCCTGACCGCGAATGGCATGCAGTTCCTCTGCATCTCCAGGAATTGATCCTGGAACTCATTCATCCTTTCGTACATGTCTTTGTTTCCACCAGAAATCACTTGTGGAATTTGTCCTTCCGGGACAGTGTGTACCACTGGTTGTGGTATAGTCATTACGGCGGTGACTTTTGGTGCTTCTATGCCCCGAAGTTTGTAACCTTCAGGTGTTGCTGTCATTACTCTTGCGTCTTCGCTTTCCCGAAGTTTGTAACCTTCAGGCCCAGCGGTTCCTGCTGCAGTTTCTGGGTCTTCAGTGACCGGCGGAATGTATCCTTCAGGAACAAAGTTGATAGGCATGCCCCAGGGGCGATCTTTAGGCATGTTGTACCGAGGATCATATGTCTCCACTATGGGTGTAGATGTGATCTCTGAGATCACAGTCCTTTGTTCTTGCCTCTGAGCTGCTGCCAGAGATTGCATGTCACTGTGAAGTTTTTTCAGATCTTCCTTTAGAGCGTCGACTTCTTCTCTCATCTCTTTGTTCTCTTCCTCGAGATCGTCCATTTTCATTTGTTGATTGGCCTGAGTATTGTATGAGTGATACCGTTTGACAATAGAATCGTGACACATACGTGAGATTCGAAGATAAGAAGAATGTGTTATGTGAGAATGATGAATGCAATGATATATATTTTTGTTTTTTGCTTTAATCAAAAAGAAACTTCAACAAATAGACTGCAAATATCGTACAGTGGGGAGACCCCTTTTTTATTGAATTTCAAAGATTTTAGAAAAGGAAAATACAATAAGACCGGGGCTCTTCAGCCATTGTTGGGTTGTCAGTCCTTTGCCAAGTGAAAGGAGTGAGCAAGTTCCTTCAGTCTTCTTGACTTTCTACAACATGTTGCTCTAGTATCTTAATTAGAGCATCTTTTTCCTTTAACAGTTCTTGAATCTTAGTACACTCTACATTGAGAATTCAGTACTTATTTTTCCAAGAGCTTTTCTCCCGTTGAACTTTGTTGAGAGCGACCTGGAGTTTTTCCATATCAGACATAAAATAAAGGACAGATTCCTTTAACGGAAGAACTTCTTGACGAGGGTAAGGCATCTTCAGCTTGAGGCCTCTAGTTTGCACCCAGTGGAGATAAGGTTCCATGGAGATACAGTTTGGTCTTCCTAGAGACTCTCTTCCTTTCCTGTGAATGTGTTGCCAGGCATGCACTATTTCCTTCTTTAGTGCCCAGTCATTTTCTCCTTCCTTGGAGAAAAGACCTTCCAGATGAACATTATGTGGGATATGCTCCATCGGGTATCCGAGTTGACGACGAACTAAAATTGGATGATAGTTGATTCCTCCTTTAGTTCCTATGATGGGTACATTAGGGAAGTTTCCACATCGGTCGATGATTTTTATCCCCTCATAAATCCTATTGTACCAATCTATGTCAGAGTTGGTAAGAGACATGATTCTCTGTGACCAACGTAGAGTACTCTTACGGTCCCAAAAAGCGGCAGACTTGGGTAAATGGGAGGTAAACCATTTGTAAAGCAGAGGTACACAGCATGTGATCATTCCTCCGCTGTAAAAATTCCCTAAGTGTACAGAGTGATAAGCATCTGCGAGCAACGTTGGTACGGGGTTTCCAATCAGAAATATCTTAATAGCGTTGGTATCGACGAAGTTATCGATGTTGGGAAAAAGGAATAACCCATATGTGAGCAGAACAAAGATATCTTCGAAAGCAGTTACATTTCCTATACTGGCAAAGTACAGGGCTTTCTCGACCAAAAACTTGGCTGGTAAACCTTGGATCCCTTCCTTAGTGGTCATGTGAGTCCTGACTTCTGACTCGTCCAAATAGATTGCTCTTGCAATGGTTCGATCCTTTGGAATTTCTTCCAGTCCAGAAAACGGAGCTTGGTTAGTGATGGGTAAATCAGTTAGGTGAGAGTACTCCTCTAGCGTCGATGCTAGTTGATATCCGAGAATTTGAAACAGTGATAAACTGGATCGTAAAACTGAATTAATGTAGACAGGATTCCTTCAACTACATGGACCCTTAACAGAGACAACAATCCTCCATGCTTAGCTCTGAAAGCATTAGGGTTGGTAATCATCCTTGCCAGCCTTCTTAAATCCTCTAGTTTCGGAGCCTTGAAGGTGTACTTATGAGTCTTTCTTCTACCGAAATCCAAAACGCAATCTTTCTCTCTGATATTTGAAATTATTGTCTTAGTTCATTTTGAAAAAGAAGAGGAAAAAAAAGAGAAGATTTTTTCTTTGTTTAAGAGTTTTTTAAATGAATGCATGAATGCAGCACACAAAAACATTGAAAAAACATGGGTTCAAGGGTTCAACGTCATGAGCATGGAGTCATGGCTCTACCCATCCCCAAAGGTTGTATTCTGGTCAATTTTTGTACCTGTAGAACGGGTTAAAGGTTCCCGAAATCATTGACCCCCCTAGGGATAACTGTCGCTCCCGGGATTTTCATCCAAGTACAAACGCGAAAGTGGCACGAAACAGAGTCGCCAGCAATGTGTATTTATCCCAAGAGAGGGAAAGGAAACACTTCGTAAACCTGAAGGAAGGAAAGAACATGGTCCTGCGACCAAGAGAACTGGGTTCGGGAGTCGGTTACGCGCGAGGAAGGTATTAGCACCCCCACGCGTCCATCGTACCCGATGGGATCCACGCTTGCTTGTCTCGATCAAAGGGTGTAAGGAAAGATACTGGAAAAAGAATGGAAAGGGAAAGAGAACAAATGTAGGGAAAATAAAAGAAGTGCTCGAATGGGCCCTACCCCACTGCCTACGTATCTCATCGGGAACATGAGAATCAGAGCGACGTAGTTCCCCTCACTAGGGATGGATTGTTTGTGTTTTTTAGGGAACGGCTGACATTCTAGCTCAGGTGTTGCAGGCTCGCTGGTCCGAGTGCGTTACCATCTTGCAAGAGAACGAGAAGAAGCGCGTTCATACATTGAGAATGAGTGAGATGAGAAAAGAATTCCCGAAGGAAAGACGTTATTGTTTGTTTTTGTCTTTTAAAAAGAAGTACTTTTGATTATGTGTGTTTTGTAACATGTATTGTATTTAAGTCCCTCATGTAGGATCGAATGCCTCGCATATCGACCCAAGATGGGACGTACACTAACCATTCCAAAAGAAATGAGAGAAGACCCCTCACCTCCTTGTTCCCACATGAAAGGCCTAAATACAATATTCGTTATGCCTTTATTAAGTGTTTTTTACTTTTATTATGAAAGGAGAAGAAGTGACTCAAATGGGGCAAAAGGTGAAACTAATAAGGGAGACTAAGACTCAAACCCTAGTGTTAGCATGCTTGGAGATCCTATGGTTAATGTGGTTTAACAAACCTACTTCTAAAAGAAAGGAGAAGAAGAGCAAAAGAAACAACTTACTTCCAAAATGGAAGTTAAGTTGATCTTAAAGGGGGATGAAGAAGAGGTTATTCAAGGAAAGCATGTAAATGCTTATCAAACACAAATTTGAATGATTAAATGAAATAAGAGAAGATGAGGGAGAGGAGTGTATATGGAACTATGTCTCCACACTTACTTACCATGCACCTACATGAAAAGGTTAGTTCACAATATTTACAAGTATGAAATAAAGGAAGAAACAACAAGTGATGATCAAATCAAATAGGAACCAAGGAAATGGGATCCTAAGAGATACAAACTAATCAAAGTCATCATCTAAACAATAAGAGTACTCCCTAATGTTAAGACATCAAACACACACCATCTATGTCCAAGTAATGTCCTAATCACTAAAGAATTACATTATGAAAAGAATAGATGAAGAATGGATGGAAATGCAAAGTGATCATGCATTTATGCCTCATGAAATGTCAAGGTCAGAATCACATTCAAGTCACCAATGCCTTATAAAGCATATGAAATATCACACCAAACATGGATAAAAGAATTCATGTAGAAGGGATAAGAAGAAGTAGAAGAAAAGAGAAGTGAAACATGTTCCAATATATGCACAAATTGACACATTAAAGATGCATAACATGTTAAAATGATAAATGCATACCTAGGGAAGTGGCATAGCATTATTGAGATGTGAATGAGACATGTGAAATGGCCCACAAAAATGCAAACATGAATTTCATATAGCATAAGAGGAAGTGAGAGATAGAAACAAGTCAAAGTTCAAATTAGAATGCACAAACTCATACCAAATGCAAATACAAACCCAAGTGACTTATAATACAACAAAGGTGACCTATAATATCATACAAATGACATACAAAAGATGCATAAACAAATCCAAATAAGAGGGCATGAATGCCTACCTAAACATGTGAGAATGATGCTAACAAAACTTCATAAAAGGTCTCCTAATCTAGCATGCATAAAAAAATAGAAAATGTATTTGAAAAATTATGAAAATAGAACACAACTCAAGTAAGTCAGAATGTAGTCACATGTAAAAAGCACAACACAAAATTCAACAAGAATAATGCTCAATTAAGCTCACAACTTCACTTTGAAACATCTCCAAAAAAAGCTCAAATATGCACATCAAAACACATGAGAAAAGTGAGTTAAAAATGCAAACAAAATATTTTTATATGGTTCAATATATTATCTAACCAATTCAAAAAGAATGAGCAAAAAATGTTGTGGGAATTGGGAGAAATAAAATGTACAAGTGTGATCATCAAGGAAAAGTTCACTTGAAAAAGAAAATGAAAAGAAATTATGAAAATATGGTCCAACATTATTAAAATCTGAATTAAAAATAGTGAAAAATTACCTAAATGTGTTAAGAACAGTTGTGAATTATTTTAGAATTTTCTGTTGAGTTTTAGTATTTTTATTAAAATAAAAGTGAAACTAATATGGAAAAGAAATGAAATGCAAAGGAATTGGAATGGGTGGTGCAGGAAAAGTAAATTTCTAGTTCAAAAACATTGGGCTTCTAAAGAGGAGGGTGCGAAAAGCAATCTCAGCCCAATCCATTAGGCGCATGATTAAGTGTAGTGATGGTGCACACTCAATGCCATACATACTCAATCACATCCACACGATTACCATGATGATCATATCAACGGAGCACAACGCACGCACACACACTGGAACCACCTGAGGCCACTAAAATGTATCACGTGAGGGGCTGTTGCTTCATTAATGCACTGCAGCAATGTTATTTGCTAATGGAAAAGAAAAACGGCTGCACCACTAGCAAGCCTACACGCGTTCTCTCTCTTCTCACCAATCATTCATTCATCATCAATTAATCATTGTTTTAATCATTAAAAGTAAAAACACAGCCAATGCCGTGCTGCCACATCATTTTCTCATCATTAATTCATGCAAAGTGGATATTAAAACTCATACAACAACCAAAAATACACAGATTTTTTGCCAAACTTCTACCACACATAACTCCATCAAATCTCAATGAAAATTACCAAAATAAGATACCAAACTGAAGCCCAAACTTCATAGAACATGAATATACCAATTAAATCTCAAAAAGATCATTCTAACATCAAGAAAAATGGCACGAAAGTGACACATTCAACATGAATTTCACAAAAATCACAAAATCACATAAACTCCAAATTAAACAAACAGTGGTGTGCCATCATTTCAGGACTTCCAGATGCAATGTATGAATACTAATTTCACATTATAAATCTCTAAAATCATGATGAAATAAAAGAAAAGTTTCAAGATCTCTAACCTTGTGAGATGTAATTTTTGTTTTAGAAATCCAAGAACTTCTTGCAAGATCTTCAAATCAACACTCTGAGCCAAATAAAGGCGCAAACCAGATCCAATACTTGATTAAAGTAGAAATTTGGAGTGATGAGTGAAACTTGAGATTTTCCAATGGTAGATTCAAGCAAATCCAATGCATACAGTAGAAAGAGGAGGTTATGGAGATGACGCTTCTCCAAAAATCTTCGAAAATGATGAAGAAACGAGAGAGAAATCTTGATCTGAACTCTTGAGAGTGGGAGAGAAACTTGAGATTTCTTGAGAAATTATGATGAAAAATGTGAGAAATGTGTGAGATTAGAGAGAAAGTGGAGAGAATGATTGAGAATAATTTCTAAGAATGTGGAAAAATGAGAGAGATTCCTTGAAATTGTGTGTAAATTTGTTTATATAGTTAGGGTTAAGTGTGTTTAACCATGGTAAACTGAGTTGGTTAAGTGAGTTGGTGTAAGGTTAACTAAGTAGACTCTAACTAACTGAGTCATGACAGTTAGAGGTGAGTTGGGAAGATTTACTATGGTGTGGGTGAGTTTATGGAGTGTATGGTGAGGTTTAAAGTGGATGGTGGTGATGTAAGGAAATGTTTAGTTTAATGAAATAGAAAGTGGACTGGTGTGTAGTATGTATGTGAATTAGCAACAACAACAATGTTATTTTTTCTGATTTTATAGCAGCTTAATATCAATTAAAACAAGGAAGTTTGGTGATGAAATTCTCTCACTTTAATGAATGGAAATATGTGATTTTGGTGGCAAATGAAAGAGTAGATATACGAGAATAATTCTGATGTTGAAATTGAATTAAATAGAGGCTTGTAGGATGGTGTAAAATAACTCCAAACATCATGGTTCAGAACTGGTGCATGGGCGTGGCAAGTTGGTAGGTTGGCATGGCAACCTGACTTGGAAAATTCAGCATGAACACGTCAACTTGGGACCATCATAACCCCATCATAACTTGCTCAAATGGAAAAATGTCCAACATCAAAGTTGAAGAGGACATTGAGACGAACAACTTTGATGTTCAACATTTTTTCATTTGGAGCTTCCATCATTGAGAAAATTGGCTGGACATTTGGCACACCAAGTGTTCGACAAAATTATGGCGCATGGGCCTGCACTTGCCTTGCCATGACTTGGTTTTTGACCTAGTTTTGTCAAACTTTAATGGATCATAACTCCCTCAATTTTGATCCAATGGAAGAGTTCTTTATATGGATTTGAAGCTTAGAACATGAACTTTAATTGGCTCAACTTGGGCCTGAGGTTTGGAACTTTTATCTTGAAGAAAGAGAGCCTCAAAGTGTGGTGCAAAATGGTCCCAACTTGCCATTTTTGGAAATCCTAAATTTCCAAAAATGGAAACTTTGTGCATTTCTTGATTTTCCATGATTCCTCCGTCATTTCTTGATCAAATTTTGTCCATTGAACATATGTAACATGAATTTCATGATTTTGACCTCAAAAAGTTAGGAGTTGACTTTTTCACTGCACAGTTGACTTTTTCCCCAATTTCTTGATTATCAAAGCAACTGATTAATTGAACCCCTTCTGAAACCAGTTGATGAGCAATTTTCCATCCATATACACTTAAGAACATGAGGAATACCATGAGATCAAGTTTTTTCCAAAAAATCAGAGATAAACTGATTTTAAGTCAAACCCTAATTTTGCCACCCTCTGGTTAGGAGGAAATAACACTCCTCCAAATCCAAATTCCTCTGAATATGATGTATATCCTATCTAACAAAGATGAGATATGACATTTGGAGGTGATAAAAACTCAAAGAGCTTGCCCATTTGAGGGTCAGATCCTCATTTTAGACTGCTTTGTGTAGGAAATGATACACTGTCCAATCTTCTTGACGAATTTTCCTCTTCCCATGCCTTGTGGATCAAAGTGAGATGATATATGGCTTAAGGAACCCTTGAGACTTGTGAGAAACACTTGACTCTTATTCTTTAGCTTTGGATGATCAACACCTTTGAGAAACAACTGATCACATGCCCTTATGCAAGATGCAATGCAATGCTTGATGTTTTGTTTTTTCTATGCTTGAATGCAAAGCAATGCAATGAAATGAAAGCCCATGCTAAATGATATGAAGAAATGAGAGGGAAAATTTTGGGGTATTACAATAACAACAGCAAACTGGTTCACCCGAGCGAGTTGTAGCATCCTAGGGTAATCTCAATTTGGGTGTAGTATCGCGTATCAACTATTTCTTATAGTTACCGCACTACCAAATGGCCACATGGATAATGTCTACTAAATCCTCAGGGTCACGAGTGTCGCACTGGGATAACGTCTATTCTCACGACGTTAGTCGTTCAACATAGTATCCACACGGGCCCTCACCTGATTTGATGTTCTACCAGGATCCCTTATTCGGGAATCACTCCCTGTAAGTCCACCCGTCTATGCCATCACTTATCTTAGGGTTCTCTCATACTTTCCACATGCGTATCAATCGCATTCCCATTGACGGAAAAGTAAACACGGATATCAAGTAGGAAAAGCAGTATATAATATATAGTATAATATCTAATACTAATGACCCTAGACCTCTTAGGAACTATAATCCTAAAGACTCCCCAGCAGAGTCGCCATTTTCCTGTAGCGTGCGATTTTTGTTGGTGACGCGACCATCTTATCTCCATGGGTTTCTCCTCACCACAATGGTAGGAGTGAGGTGCTACTTTCTAATTTCTTATTTATCCTATGAAGCTGGAAAGGAAAGGGAAGCTATCTAAAACTAACCTTGCACACAAATGTTTAACTGAGCAACGTATTTTGTACAACGCCAGACGACTACTGGCTTGCCACACTACGGGTGGACTTTTGCCAATCTACAGTTGGACTTTGCAGCTGAATTGCCACACTACGGGGGACTTTTTCTAATCTACAGTTGGACTTACTGATGATTTTCCACCCTTGGATGGACTTTTGCCAATCTACGGTTGGACTTAGCTGCGGTCTTTTGAAGGGAGTCATACGACTACTGACTTGCCACACTACGGGTGGACTTTTGCCAAGCTACGGTTGGACTTTAAGAATTTTCCACCCTTGGATGGACCTTTTGCCAATCAGCGGTTGGACTTTAAGAATTTTGCCACCCTTGGATGGACCTTTTGCCAATCTACAGTTGAACTTTAAGAATTTGCCACCCTTGGATGGACCTTTTGCCAATCTATGGTTGAACTTTAAGAATTTGCCACCCTTGGATGGACCTTTTGCCAATCTACGGTTGGACTTTAAGAATTTGCCACCCTTGGATGGTCCTTTTGCCAATCTACGGTTGGACTTTAAGAATTTGCCACCCTTGGATGGACCTTTTGCCAATCTACGGTTGGACTTTAAGAATTTGCCACCCTTGGATGGACCTTTTGCCAATCTACGGTTGGACTTCAAGAATTCCAATACTGGATTACTCTCCGCATCCATGTCAGACATCTCTGCTGACTCTGCTGAGGAACAATGATCAATGATTTGACTTCAGAGACTCCTAAAGGGATGGTATCTCTGCTGGAGAATGAATGAACAATCCGTCTGCTTCGAGTTGTCAAGTTTGCCAAAAATAAATTGGACTTTGATATATGAGGGGGTGATGACCCTACCAGGAATCACTTCATCTGCTTGGGGATGAATTCTGATCACAGCAACTCCGCTGGGGATGATAAATTTTTTGAATGACGTCCTGGCTGGGGAGTATGTACTATCACCTTGCTGGGGAATAGATTCTATTGATCAATAAGCCTCTTGTAGGGAGAAGAACAACAACTCAACTGGGGATTATTGTTGACAAGACTCAATACTGAACTCTGTGGGGAATACAATTACCAGAGATACGATCTTGTTGGGGAATCAGGACTACTCTGCCGGGGATATACAAATCCTGGTTATAACATTCCACTGCAACTTGTTGGGAAATAGTCCTTAGAGATCTGCTGGGGAAACCCAAAGCAATTCCACGGTAGTCTACTGAGGAATAAAGCTGTTGTGCTTAGGATAAGCACCACAATGTCCCACGCTAGGCACTTTCCGTTTGACGATTCCGTTGGGGATGATGAGTTTATAACAAACTCTGCTGGGGAGAATTGCTTTAAAGCGTCTCGTGCTGGGGAACGTCTCTTTAGAGGATTTTACAGAAGACCAAATGTCCTCAAACTCTACTGGGGATAATAGATCTGGAACATCTTCTGTCGGGGGACTTCCAAATGCCCCATGCTTGGGAAGGTCAACAACTTGCTTTTTGCTCCATGATACAAGACTGCTCTAAGAAAACATCATAAGAGGATTTTACAGAATATTGAGCATCTTCAAACTCCTGGTGACTTCACTGGGGATTGACCATTAACTTCTGTGTCTGCGAAGCCACTCTGCTGGAGGATTTGCAACCGTTATCGACACAGAAAAGCTTGTAGCTGTTGGAAGTACTGAATGAGAGAATCGACTTAATAAGCTACAACACCATCCCATTGAACTCCATTTACCGATATCGAAACGTCGTGACCGACCACCGACTGAATGGTGGACTCAATTAGTAAACGACATGACAAAAGGGTGACATGTGAGCCCTTCCCTGAACATGATTTCCCCAGTCTTCTGCGTGGGAATAAGTGATTACTCGTCTTGTGCTTGAAATCACCCGAACCTGTTGCCTACAACAAAAGCATACACACACATGCCCCGGAATATTGCGTGATTTGAATCCACCATCCAGGATTGTTCAACATTCAAAGTAATTTTAAATGTTTTTCGGCGCATGTTATTGTAAAGCCACCATGTTTTCAAATGCAATGTTTTATCAAAAATTCAGACGTTTTTGCAAACAAAGCGATAAAACAAAATAAGAAGCTTTTTACTAAAATTCAATTTATTGAAGGAAAGCCCAGAATAGGCAATTACATCAGGAAGCAATCCCTGGAAAGAGATGATCGCTGAAAATTGAGAAAAGAAACTATCCTAATGGCAATGTGAAAACGACATTCCACTGAGTTTCAATTCTGCTATGGCCAATATGTCTTCAAAACTCCCCGACCTTGCCTTCTGAGGAATGATTAGACTGATTCCTACCCTTTGGAATGTCAGTTGTTGAAACGGTGATGGAGTACAGATAACTCAGACCGTAGTCGTTCGCTTAAATTCCTCTTTTGCATGGACCGCCCTTTCGGGTTTTCAATCCACCGGGATACCCTTTTTTGCCTGAATTGTCCTTGCGGATTTTCAACTCACCGGGTGTACCATTTTTTTTTACTTATTATCCCTAATTTTTGCCCGAACCTTTTTTTATTCTGTTTTTGTGGTTCACCGGGATGCCCTTTTTTGCCTGGACTTTTCTTTTTTTGTCCAGCGGGTCTATTCATCGAAGTATTTTTTTACTACGTCTGAGTTGACAGGGGATGAAAAGTCTTCGCCGTCCATGGTTGTAAGTAACAAGGCTCCGCCCGAGAAGACCTTCTTAACCACGAATGGACCTTCATAGTTGGGAGTCCATTTGCCCCTGTGATCTGTACTAGGAGGAAGGATCCTTTTGAGTACCATATCTCCCACTTTGTAAATCCGAGGACGCACTTTTTGATCAAATGCTTGCTTCATCCTCCACTGGTATAACTGCCCATGACACACCGCTACCAGTCGTTTCTCCTCAATAAGGCTCAACTGATTAAACCTGGCGCGAACCCACTCAGCTTCGTCTAACTTGACATCCATCATGACTCTGAGGGATGGAATTTCAACTTCAACCGGTAGTACTGCCTCCATACCGTATACAAGCGAGAATGGGGTTGCCCCAGTGGACGTGCGTACTGACGTTCGGTACCCATGCAAAGCAAATGGTAACATCTCATGCCAATCTTAGTATGTGACAACCATTTTCTGCACAATCTTCTTAATATTCTTGTTGGCCGCCTCCACAGCGCCATTCATCTTCGGGCGATACGGAGAAGAATTGTGATGTTCAATTTTTAAGTCCCGGCACAGCTCAGCCATCATTTTGTTGTTCAGATTAGAACCATTATCAGTAATGATTCTCTCGGGCACTCCATAGCGACAAATGATATCCCGTTTCAGGAAACGAGCTACCACCTGCTTAGTGACATTGGCATAAGATGCTGCTTCAACCCATTTAGTGAAATAATCAATGGCGACCAAGATGAAACGATGGTCATTTGAAGCAGTAGGCTCAATCTTTCTGATCATGTCAATGCCCCACATGGCAAAGGGCCATGGAGAGGACATGACACTCAACGGATTTGGAGGAAAGTGTACTTTGTCTGCATAGATCTGGCATTTGTGACACTTGCGGGCATACTTGCAACAATCTGCCTCCATTGTCAACCAATAATACCCTGACCTCAATAATTTCTTAGCCATTGCATGTCCTCCGGCATGGGTACCGAAAGAGCCTTCATGTACTTCCTGCATTAACAGGTCTGCTTCGTGTCTATCCACGCATCTGAGCAGAACCATGTCAAAATTCCGTTTGTACAGCACGTCATCTTAATTTAAGAAGAAGCTACCAGACAACCTTCTCAACGTCTTCTTATCTTTAGCAGATGCTCCTGACGGGTACTCTTGACTTTTCAAGAAACACTTGATGTCATGAAACCATGGCTTATCATCAGACGTTGCATCAACAGCAAACACAAATGCAGGTCTGTCAAGGCGAGATACTTCAATCTTAGGTACATGGTTCCATCTTTGCACTTTGATCATGGAAGACAAAGTGGCCAAGGAATCAGCAAACTTATTCTCATCTCGAGGAATATGTTACAGCTTCACTGTTGTGAAAAATGTCAGCAATCTCCTCGTATAATCTCTATACGGAACCAGATTTGCTTGGTGCGTGTACCAACTCCCTTTCACTTGATTGATTACCAAAGCCGAATCACCAAAAATATCAAGGGTCTTAATTCGCAAATTAATCGCCTCCTCAATTCCCATTATACAGGCTTCATATTCTGCTTCATTGTTGGTGCATCCGAAAGTTATTCGGGCAGTGAAAGGCATATGAACACCTTCCGGCGTGATAAGAACTGCTCTAACTCCGCATCCATTCATGTTGACAGTCCCATCAAACATCAAACTCCATTTGGATTCAGGGTCTTGCCCCTCCTCCGGGAGTGGTTCCTCGCAGTCTTTAGCTTTGAGAAACATGATGTCCTCATCAGGGAAATCAAATTTCATGGGTTGGTAATCATCAATCGGCTGTTGCGCAAGATAGTCTGACAAGATACTTCCTTTGATGGCCTTTTGAGAAGTATACTGGATATCATATTCTGTCAAAACCATTTGCCACCATGCAACTCTGCCTGTTAGTGCTGGTTTCTCGAAAATGTATTTGATAGGATCCATTTTTGAAATCAAAAAAGTTGTGTGCCTGATCATATACTGCCTCAATCGCTTAGCAGCCCATGCAAGTGCACAGCATGTCTTTTCAAGCATTGAGTATCGGGACTCACAGTCATTGAACTTTTTGCTCAGGTAGTAAATAGCATGCTCCTTCCTACCTGTCTCGTCGTGTTGACCGAGAACACAACCCATAGAACCTTCAAGCACTATCAAATACATTATCAAAGGCCTTCCTGAAACTGGAGGCATGAGGATTGGAGGTTCCTGCAAGTATTCTATTATTTTATCGAACGCCAATTAGCAATCGTCATTCCACCTGACCGTTTGATCTTTTCTTAGCAGTTTGAAAATTGGTTCACACGTGGCTGTTAGGTGAGATATAAACCTTGCAATGTAGTTCAATCTACCCAGAAAACCACTAACCTCTTTTTCTGTTCTCGGTTCAGGCATATGTTGTATTGCTTTCACTTTGGCAGGATCAACCTCAATCCCTTTTTCGCTCACAATGAAACCCAGCAGCTTTCCAGAACGCACCCCAAAAGTGCACTTGTTAGGATTCAACCTTAGATGGAACTTTCTCAACCTTTCAAACAACTTTTTCAAGTTAATCAGATGTTCTTCTTCCGTTCGCTACTTGGCAATCATGTCATCCACATAACATTCAATCTCTTTGTGGATCAAGTCATGAAATAATGTTACCATTGCCCGCTGGTATGTTGCCCCTGCGTTTTTCAACCCAAAAGGCATCACTTTATAACAGTATGTACCCCACGGATTAATGAACGTGGTCTTCTCCATATCCTCAGGTGCCATCTTGATCTGGTTGTACCCGGAGAAACCATCCATAAATGAGAACACTGAAAATTGAGTTGTATTATCGACCAGCACATCGATGTGTGGTAGTGGAAAATCATCTTTTGGGCTAGCTTTATTAAGATCTCGATAATCCACACACATTCTCACTTTTCCGTCTTTCTTTGGCACTGGCACGATGTTGGCTACCCAGGGAGGATAATTAGTCACAGCAAGAAACCCAGCGTCCCACTGCTTCTGAACTTCTTCTTTGATCTTTATAGCCATATCGGGATGAGTCCGACGAAGTTTCTGCTTGACTGGCGGGCATTCTTCTCTCAATGGCAGCCTGTGTACAACAATATTAGTATCCAACCCTGGCGTGTCTTGATACGACCAGACGAAGATATCAACATATTCACACAACATCTCAGTCAAAGCTTTCTTCACATCTGCTTGCAGGCCGGCGCAAATCTTGATCTCTTTCTTAGCATCCTCGGTACCAATATTGATGATCTCTATGGTCTCTTGATGAGGCTGGATAGTCCTTTCCTCTTGTTTTAACAATCTGGCCAGTTCCTCAGGGAGTTCACAGCCCTTCTCATCCCATTCTTCGGCTTGATAAATCGGTTTGTCGAAGTCATACATAGCCATAGCAGAACCGTTATCAATGAAATCCGGAGGATACAGTCTGCACGAACGGGTTCATGCTTTATTTTAGAATTTATTTTTAAAACAAAAGAAACAAAACATTGCCATTTTATTATTTTTGTGCAAAAATAAAAATGGAAGACAGGGAACAAAATTTGAGTGCAAAACATCCTTTATTGATGATTAAGATTGCAAATGCAAACAGGGTGGCCCTACAAATGAATCTATACGCTTTGGGCAGAGCGCAAGATTTTAACATGCATTATGGTTAGAAAAACAAAGAAAATTACTCTGTTTGAAGAGTAACTCGGATGACTTCTTCAACAGACCAATTCTACAATGGTTGTCCCGGAGCGCGTGGACGTACCCAGTTGTCCAAGTCACAGACACTGTCAACGCCATCTTCTGTAGCTGCACAAGACTGATCTGAGTAAATGATTCCTCCACTGCTGAAAGTGATGGGTCCACTGTTCTCTGTAACTGAAGTCATAGAGGGACGATAGCCAATACCAAATTTGTCCTCCTTCATTGGTGTCTCTATCAGCTTGCCCCAGCCCTGGGCGTTGCCTGCTCTAACCACCTCGACAGCTTGCTTATAAGATGAAATGGAAGTACCAGCTCTATCCGGTGTAAGGAAAGATTCAGGCACGTTGTCAATATTTACCGCTTCAAACGACTGGCAAAGCATCTCGTGAATTTCCCTATCCATTTCAATATACTTGAACGTGGACAAGTGACTAACAAAGATGTCTTCTTCACCGCACACAGTCACAACTTGTCCCTCGAACTCGTACTTCAGCTTTTGGTGTAAGGTGGATGTAACAGCCCCGGCCGCATGAATCCAAGGGCGGCCTAATAAGCAACTATACGCGGGCTGTATATCCATCACATGGAATGTAGATTTGAACACCTGCGGTCCAATTTGCACGGGCAGTTCCACTTCACCAAACACAGATCATTTCGTTCCATCGAACGCTCGGACAACCAACTCACTTGGCCTTAAAATCAAACCATCAACTTCTAGCTTCATCAGTGCCTTTTTAGGCAAGACATTGAGCGAGGAACCAGTGTCTACCAGCACGTGAGATAGCACTGCACCTCTGCACTCCATTGTAATGTGCAAAGCTTTATTGTGGTTTCTCCCTTCAGACGTCAAATCTCTGCTTGTGAAACCCATTCCGTGGCTGACATTGACGTTGGAAATTACACCCTCAAGCTGATTAACAGTGATTTCTTGTGGAACATATGCTCTCTTCAATACTTTCAATAAAGCCTCCCGGTGCGCGTCAGAACACATCAACAATGACAAAATTGAAATTTTCGAGGGCGTCTGGTTTAGTTGATCGACAATCTTATAATCACTTTTCTTTATTATCCTCATGAACTCTTCCACCTCGTTGTCAAAGGCAATCTTTGTCTCTGTTTCAGGCACAGGCACGTTCTCAACCACCTGTTTTTCTTTAGCTTTTGCTGCGGCTTCAACTTCTTGATCACTTCGCAAAGTTTGGGGAGCAAACAACCTTCCGCTCCGAGTAAAGCCACCTACACCACCCACGTTATCAATATTTGAACTGGCTGATGTCCCGATTTCCTGCTTTTTCCCTTCATAATACACGTCTGCCCCATAGTGCCATGGGATTGCCTTCGTAGATGTAAACGGAACAGGTCTTGGCACCGTGATGGTAACAGGACCGGGTCTTTCTTGCACAACACTTGCTACAGGAGCCATACTTGCAGGCACCTGAATCTCAGCGGGAGTATAATAAATGGTCACAGTTGACACCTCGTCAGTTTCTTTCACAACCAGGTCAAACTATAGACGTCCCTCGTTAATCAGACTTTTCAAACCAGTTCTCAACTTATCACAGCCTTTCTTCTGACTCATACATTCAGAACAATTTTGATCACAACCCGGGAACACCTGTCCCTTCAACAAACGATCCTTCACCACTAGCAACGGAGTCTTCACCTGATTGATATCTGTTACCAAATTTAACCTCTTCCCGTCTTCAATAGCACGCACATCTGCCACACCATGATCAGGCATGGGGTTCTGGAGAACATTAGGAGGTAACGAGAAATTGATTGCTTTAGCATCAATTAAATCTTGCACCTTATGCTGAAACGTCCAACATTTTTCAATGGAGTGCCCTTGAGCACCTGAGTGGAACTCGCAGCGAGCGTTAACATCAAAATTAGGTGGCAAGTTGCCAGCGGCAGGGGATCTCATAGTACGAAGCTCGACCAACTTTAACTTGAGTAACTGTGGTAACAGTGCTGATTACGTCATAGGGAGAGGGTCAATCTTACGATCCCTCTGCCTAGACCTCTGTTAGAAAGGAGGTTGTTGCTGTTGCTGAGCTTACTATTGTGGTTGTTGTTGTTGAACAGATGGTGTTGGGATTGTCACTGCACCTACTTGATGGTAAGCCTGAGAACGTCCCCTTCCTCATCCTCTATACACAGCATTTGTATCACCTTCTCTCCTTTTCTGACCACTAGCAAAAGGTTTCTTCGTCCCAAAGGAACCAGCACCACTTACGTCTTGAATCTTTCCCAGCTTTAACAGACTCTCGATCCTTTCACCCGCAATCACGATGTCAGAAAATCCTGTTGACGGACAGGCAGCCAATCTATCAAGGTATGCCCCTTGCAGGGTGCCCATGAACATATCTGCCATTTCTCTATCTAGCAAAGGAGGTTGAACCTGTGCAGCCATCTCTCTCCACCTTTGAGCGTATTCCTTGAAACTTTCCTTAGCATTCTGTGACAACCCTTGCAGTTGAGTGCGGTTGGGCGCCATGTCAATATTGTACTGATATTGCTTTAGGAATGCTTCTGCCAGATCCTTCCAACTTCTCACAGCAGCTCTGTTCAATTCAATATACCAAGCCAACGATGCTCCAGCCAAACTGTCCTGAAAATAATGCATCCATAGCTTCTCGTCATCAGTATGGGCTGAGATCTTCCCAAAATAAGCTTGAATATGTGTCTGGGGACACATATTGCCATGATATTTGTCGAAAGTAGGCGGCTTGAATTTGGGAGGGAATCTGACTCCTGGTACCAGCCCCAAACTAGTAACATCAATACCCATAGAATTCTTGCATTCTATGGCCCGGATCTTCTCCGCTAACTCGTCATACCTTCGATCACCAGGGTTACCCACATCAGCATCCAGTAGGGTAAATTGGTCTTCAAGAACATCTTCCTGAACCACATCAGCATTTCTGCCATTTCCAGTTCCCAGATTACCAACAGGAGGAGGATTGCCAACAGGAGGAGGAATGACCCTTGTCTGTGAATTGTCATTCTGATTGCCTTCAGGCGTGGCCTCTGGACGCTCGATCAGAAGCCTCAATCTTTCTTGAGTTTGTGCCATACCAGTCATGAGAGTCATGAACTGGTCCATACGTGCCCTCATTTCAGCCAAATCACTCTGCACTTGATCCATAATCCTTGCTTGATTTCTTTGAGTTGAGTATCGGTGAATATGATTCTCAGCTATAATGCCTGAAACCAAATAAAGGTTAGAGATCCCGCAACAGGTACCTGAAAAAGCAAGCAACAAAATGCAAAATGATATGCAATGCAATGCAAATGTCATGTTTATCATTTCCGAGGTGCCTTACACCCTGATTCCAATCTTAACCACAGAAATCTGAAGATCAGAAATCGTGATATAAAGAGACGTGTCGTGGTCTTGTGCTTGTGTACAGATATCTAACAAGGACTAATTCTGAATAAAACTGCTCATTCCCATTCAACAAAGTATTCAAGTACATTCAAAAGAGGTTCATCAACAACTGAAATACAAGGGAAAGATGGATCCATCAACAAGCCTGATGGTAACCATTAACAACAAATTACAAGAAAAAGAACATCAGTCTGATAATTCCACGTCCTTCAGCTTATCACTTGTGTATTTGATCTCCTCAAAGAGTATGCGAGTACGCTGGTGATTCGGCTTTTCAATCATCTCTCTGATCAAAATATCCCTTTTCTCGAGAGCCTCAGTTAAGGAACCCATATGCAGCATCAAAGCTTCGTCATCGCACACTCCTTTGTGTCTCTTTATGCAAGCTTACGTCTTGAGTATCTCCCTTTCTATCATGACTTCTTCAAGCTCTTTCTTGGTATTCTTCAGCTCTTTTCTAGCTTCTTCTAACTGTTCTTGACTTTTACCGAGGCTTTCCTGATACCTCCTCCTCTGCTCATGCGCTTTCTTAAGCTCTTCGTCTTTAATCTTCAACTGTTCCTGTAACTCAGCATTTTCAATTCTGACATCATCCCATGCTCTCTGGAATTTGGCTAATGTATCCTTGGTCTGAGCTAAGTCCTGTTTAGTTGTCTTGTGAGCCTGAGTGGCAGCATCAGCACCTTTGCTGATCTTCTGGAAGTGTTGTGCTCTTTCATAAAAATCTTTCTCTTTGGCTGCTAAGATCTTTTCTTCTTTCTGAGCTCTTCCTTCTAAATCTTTATTGTCATTCAGGGCTTTTTGGAGACAGCTACTCATACCAGCATTTTCTACTTGAAGCTCTTTTACTATCTTCTGCCACTTTTCACACTCTTCAATAGCCACCATGGTTGGCTGTTCTGGATGTACTGAACATAAAAGAGGTTCCCTTGAAAAGGGTAAAAGCAGTTCTTTTACTTTCATCTCGATCCATCTGTCATATTCAGGGTAAGACCTACAATCTCCTTTCCCAAAGACCGCTTTTCCAATTTTATGCTTATATTTCCAAGCATTCACTACTTTTACGACCTTCTCATCTTTAGTTCCTGTAAAGAACAAAGATTCTTCAACATCTTGCTCCGTAGGAGGATTCCTGGAAGCATACCCGAACTGTCGGATGGCCAAAATTGGATTATAATTGATCCCTCCTTTTCTGCCAATCAGAGGTACATTTGGAAAATTTACGCATCTTGTGATAAGCTCTATTCTCAATAACCGATGATCGAACCAGATAATATTATCAGCAGTTAAACCTATCATTCGCTTGGACCACTTCGCAACATCTATGGTTTCCACAAAGGCACATGTTTGAGGCAAATGCTTGAAAAGCTAATGGCACGGCAGTGGAGTACAATAATGAACACGTCCTCCCCTTCTTTTCTCGTTCTTGTAATGCACCGAATGATAAAAATCCCCTAACAAGTTAGGGACTGGATTTTTAAGAACGAAAACTCTCGTCGCCTGCATATCCACAAAGTCTTGCTGATTGGGAAATAGAACTAGGCCATATATGCAGAGAGCCAGAATGGAATTATAAACCGTCCAGTTTTTAGCATTAGCAGCCTCTTGAGCTTGATTAGAGAGGAATTCCAGATGAAATCCGTCAACTCCATTTTTGCTACTCATACCACTCTTTATCACTGACTGATCAATTTGCATTGCAGCAGCAATTTCTTTTGTACTAGGAGAGCTACCAGAAAAGAACGGTATTGCCGACATGATCTGAATCCCCAAAATAAATGAGAATTCTTCCAGCGTTGGCATCAAAATGTAATCTGGAAACAGGAAACATCTCAGCAAAGGCTCGTAGAATTGCAGCAGAGTGTGCAAAGCATCATGTTCATACTTTGTGATAGTACGGACCATCTTAACCAAATTCCCATACTTCTTTTGATACCTATCAAGAACGCCCGGGCCAGCCATGTCTATAACTTTGAGCAGTGAGTCCAAGGTAGGGTCTGGAAACTTGTAAGAAACATTGTTCTTCCTTCTCTCGTCATTCTCTGTTGAACCCGTGGATTGGAATCAGAAGTGTATTATGCACCTGTAAATGACAAACACAACCTTATGATATGATAATGCAATGCAAAAGGACATGTGATCAGGTAACCAGGTGTCTGTGCTGGACTGTGAACGGTGTCAGTGCAGCTCTGAGAACAATAAGGAACCATAAATAGAAACCGTCTGAATACAATAGGATGAACCCTCTTTTTGTGTAATGTCAACAGAAAACCGGGTATGTAGGAGGTCATGGTTACCTGCAAACAACCCTCCATTCTCACATGTGGGTACTAGGATGTTCAGTATCCCGGGCTCTCAGGTCGAGAAATGATGATATGTTCACCATTTCTGGTTTGGCATCATCATCAATCGAGGAGGCCTCAACTGATTCTCCAAAATGAAAGGTCCTCAGCTTCTGGCACTGAGGTCGAGAAGCAATAGTACATTCATCCCTCGGGGTACAGTACTATCGCCAATCGAGGAGTGCCTCCACTGATTCTCTTTCCCAAAAGGAACACCTATAGCAAGTTCCCAGTATTGGGTCCTCGGATCGAGAGTGTGCAATGGGTTTGCCACAGAATGTGGTCTGCCACTGTCACATCTCGGGAGGAGTGCCGCAACTGAGTCCTCAGGAATGGTCACCAGAGTCGACAGCTCTCTAGATCGACATCCTGAAATGCGCAAGATACGCATGTCAGAACATGTCCCAAGATAGCCTCGTCTGGCTGTGAATTTCCTGAATACCCAATGCACTCCAGATGGCACGTAGGTCCCACTACTCTCCACTCTAATCCTAAGTGTATACTCAAGCCTGTGTAATGGGCTTATCTCTCAGAAATCCCATCCCGCCAAACAGAAAACCAGCACAGTCCAATATAGCATAATATATCATATGAAATGAAAATGCTAAAATGCGGTAAATACAGTAATGTACAGTAAAGCAGTAAATAACCATACAATAAAATGGTAAATCATCACAACAGTAAACACCCAATGAAAGAAAAATAGACAGGCGCAAGGATTGACTCGCTTAGGGATGGACCAGCAAGAGGTCAATCTGTCCCCAGCAAAGTCGCCAGCTGTCGCTCCCGGGATTTTCATCCAAGTACAAACACGAAAGTGGCACGAAACAGAGTCGCCAGAAATGTGTATTTATCCCAAGAGAGGGAAAGGAAACACTGCGTAAACCTGAAGGAAGGAAAGAACATGGTGTTGCGACCAAGAGAACTGGGTTCGGGAGTCGGTTACGCGCGAGGAAGGTATTAGCACCCCACGCGTCCATCGTACCCAATGGGATCCATGCTTGCTTGTCTCGATCAAAGGGTGCAAGGAAAGATACTGGGAAAAGAATGGAAAGGGAAAGAGAACAAATGTAGGGAAAATAAAAGAAGTGCTCGAATGGGCCCTACCCCACTGCCTACGTATCTCATCGGGAACATGAGAATCAGAGCGACGTAGTTCCCCTCACTAGGGATGGAATGTTTGTGTTTTTTAGGGAACGGATGACGTTCTAGCTCAGGTGTTGCAGGCTCGCTGGTCCGAGTGCGTTACCATCTTGCAAGAGAACGAGAAGAAGCACGTTCATACGTTGAGAATGAGTGAGATGAGAAAAGAATTCCCGAAGGAAAGACGTAATTGTTTGTTTTCGTCTTTTAAAAAGAAGTACTTTTGATTATGTGTGTTTTGTAACATGTATTGTATTTAAGTCCCTCATGTAGGATCGAATGCCTCGCATATCGACCCAAGACGGGACGTACACTAAACATTCCCAAAGAAATGAGAGAAGACCCCTCACCTCCTTGTTCCCACATGAAAGGCCTAAATACAATATTCGTTATGCCTTTATTAAGTGTTTTTTACTTTTATTATGAAAGGAGAAGAAGTGACTCAAATGGGGCAAAAGGTGAAACTAATAAGGGAGACTAACACTCAAACCCTAGTGTTAGCATGCTTGGAGATCCTATGGTTAATGTGGTTTAACAAACCTACTTCTAAAAGAAAGGAGAAGAAGAGCAAAAGAAACAACTTACTTCCAAAATGGAAGTTAAGTTGATCTTAAAAGGGGATGAAGAAGAGGTTATTCAAGGAAAGCATGTAAATGCTTATCAAACACAAATTTGAATGATTAAATGAAATAAGAGAAGATGAGGGAGAGGAGTGTATGTGGAACTATGTCTCCACACTTACTTACCATGCACCTACATGAAAAGGTTAGTTCACAATATTTACAAGTATGAAATAAAGGAAGAAACAACAAGTGATGGTCAAATCAAATAGGAACCAAGGAAATGGGATCCTAAGAGATACAAATTAATCAAAGTCAGCATCTAATCAATAAGAGTACTCCCTAATGTTAATACATCAAACACACACCATCTATGTCCAAGTAATGTCCTAATCACTAAAGAATTACATTATGAAAAGAATAGATGAAGAATGGATGGAAATGCAAAGTGATCATGCATTTATGCCTCATGAAAGGTCAAGGTCAGAATCACATTCAAGTCATCAATGCCTTATAAAGCATATGAAATATCACACCAATCATGGATAAAAGAATTCATGTAGAAGGGATAAGAAGAAGTAGAAGAAAAAAAGAAGTGAAACATGTTCCAATATATGCACAAATTGACACATTAAAGATGCATAACATTTTAAAATGATAAATACATACCTAGGGCAGTGGCATAGTATTATTGAGATGTGAATGAGACATGTGAAATGGCCCACAAAAATGCAAACATGAATTTCATATAGCATAAGAGGAAGTGAGAGATAGAAACAAGTCAAAGTTCAAATTAGAATGCACAAACTCATACCAAATGAAAATGCAAACCCAAGTGACTTATAATACAACAAAGGTGACCTATAATATCATACACATGACATACAAAAGATGCATAAACAAATCCTAATAAGAGGGCATGAATGCCTACCTAAACATGTGAGAATGATGCTAACAAAACTTCATAAAAGGTCTCCTAATCTAGCATGCATAAAAAAATAGAAAATGGATTTGAAAAATTATGAAAATAGAACACAACTCAATTAAGTTAGAATGTAGTCACATGTAAAAAGCACAGCACAAAATTCAACAAGAATCATGCTCAATTAAGCTCACAACTTCACTTTGAAACATCTCTAAAAAAAGCTCAAATATGCACATCAAAACACATGAGAAAAGTGAGTTAAAAATGAAAAAAAAAATATTTTTATATGTTTCAGTATATTATCTAACCAATGCAAAAAGAATGAGCAAAAAATGTTGTGGGAATTGGGAGAAATAAAATGTACAAGTGTGATCATCAAGGAAAAGTTCACTTGAAAAAGAAAATGAAAAGAAATTATGAAAATATGGTCCAACATTATTAAAATCTGAATTAAAAATAGTGAAAAATTACCTAAATGTGTTAAGAACAGGTGTGAATTATTTTAGAATTTTCTGTTGAGTTTTAGTATTTTTATTAAAATAAAAGTGAAACTAATATGGAAAAGAAATGAAATGCAAAGGAATTGGAATGGGGGGTGCAGGAAAAGTAAATTTCTAGTTCAAAAACATTGGGCTTCTAAAGAGGAGGGTGCAAAAAGCAATCTCATCCCAATCCATTAAGCGCGTGATTAAGTGTAGTGATGGTGCACACTCAATGCCATACATACTCAGTCACATCTGCACGATTACCATGATGATCATATCAACGGAGCACAACGGACGCACACACTAACCAATACGCACGCACACACACTGGAACCACCTGAGGCCACTAAAATGTATCACGTGAGGAGTTGTTGCTTCATTAATGCATTGCAGCAATGTTATTGGCTAATGGAAAAGAAAAACGGCTGCACCACTAGCAAGCCTACACGCGTTCTCTCTCTTCTCACCAATCATTTATTCATCATCAATTAATCATTGTTTTAATCATTAAAAGTAAAAACACAGCCAATGTCGCGCTGCCACATCATTTTCTCATCATTAATTCATGCAAAGTGGATATTAAAACTCACACAACAACAAAAAATACACAGATTTTTTGCCAAACTTCTACCACACATAACTCCATCAAATCTCAATGAAAATTACCAAAATAAGATACCAAACTGAAGCCCAAACTTCATAGATCGTGAATATACCAATTAAATCTCAAAAATATCATTCTAACATCAAGAAAAATGGCACGAACGTGACACATTCAACATGAATTTCACAAAAATCACAAAATCACATAAACTCCAAATTAAACAAACAGTGGTGTGCCATCATTTCAGGAATTCCAGATGCAATGTATGAATACTAATTTCACATTATAAATCTCTAAAATCATGATGAAATAAAAGAAAAGTTTCAAGATCTCTAACCTTGTGAGATGTAATTTTTGTTTTAGAAATCCAAGAACTTCTTGCAAGATCTTCAAATCAACACTCTGAGCCAAATAAAGGCGAAAACCAGATCCAATACTTGATTAGAGTAGAAATTTGGAGTGATGAGTGAAACTTGAGATTTTCCAATGGTAGATTCAAGCAAATCCAATGCATAAGTAGAAAGAGGAGGTTATGGAGATGATGCTGCTCCAAAAAATTTCGAAAATGATGAAGAAACGAGAGAGAAATCTTGATCTGAACTCTTGAGAGTGGGAGAGAAACTTGAGATTTCTTGAGAAATTATGATGAAAAATGTGAGAAATGTGTGAGATTAGAGAGAAAGTGGAGAGAATGATTGAGAATAATTTATGAGAATGTGGAAAAATGAGAGAGATTCCTTGAAATTGTGTGTAAATTTGTTTATATAGTTAGGGTTAAGTGTGTTTAACCATGGTAAACTGAGTTGGTTAAGTGAGTTAGTGTAAGGTTAACTGAGTAGACTCTAACTAACTGAGTCATGACAGTTAGAGGTGAGTTGGGAAGATTTACTATGGTGTGGGTGAGTTTATGGAGTGTATGGTGAGGTTTAAAGTGGATGGTGGTGATGTAAGGAAATGTTTAGTTTAATGAAATAGAAAGTGGACTGGTGTGTAGTATGTATGTGAATTAGCAACAAAAACAATGTTATTTTTTCTGATTTTATAGCAGCTTAATATCAATTAAAACAAGGAAGTTTGGTGATGAAATTCTCTCACTTTAATGAATGGAAATATGTGATTTTGGTGGCAAATGAAAGAGTATATATAAGAGAATAATTCTGATGTTGAAATTGAATTGAATAGAGGCTTGTAGGATGGTGTAAAATGACTCCAAACATCATGGCTCAGAACTGGTGCATGGGCGTGGCAAGTTGGTAGGTTGGCATGGCAACCTGACTTGGAAAATTCAGCATGAACACGTCAACTTGGGACCATCATAACCCCATCATAACTTGCTCAAATGGAAAAATGTCCAACATCAAAGTTGAAGAGAACATTGAGACGAACAACTTTTATGTTCAACATTTTTTCATTTGGAGCTTTCATCATTGAGAAAAGTGGCTGGACATTTGGCA
Source organism: Lathyrus tuberosus (assembly GCA_022829125.1). Taxonomy (NCBI): domain Eukaryota; kingdom Viridiplantae; phylum Streptophyta; class Magnoliopsida; order Fabales; family Fabaceae; genus Lathyrus; species Lathyrus tuberosus. The sequence goes on along the minus strand of JALAZF010000236.1, from coordinate 726,334 downwards.
CACCAAGTGTTCGACAAAATTATGGCGCATGGGCTTGCACTTGCCTTGCCATGACTTGGTTTTTGACCTAGGTTTGTCAAACTTTAATGGATCATAACTCCCTCAATTTTGATCCAATGGAAGAGTTCTTTATATGGATTTGAAGCTTAGAACATGAACTTTAATTGGCTCAACTTGGGCCTGAGGTTTGGAACTATTATCTTGAAGAAAGAGAGCCTCAAAGTGTGGTGCAAAATGGTCCCAACTTGCCATTTTTGGAAATCCTAAATTTCCAAAAATGGAAACTTTGTGCATTTCTTGATTTTCCATGATTCCTCCGTCATTTCTTGATCAAATTTTGTCCATTGAACATATGTAACATGAATTTCATGATTTTGACCTCAAAAAGTTAGGAGTTGACTTTTTCACTGCACAGTTGACTTTTTCCCCAATTTCTTGATTATCAAAGCAACTGATTAATTAAAACCCTTCTGAAACCAGTTGATGAGCAATTTTCCATCCATATACACTTAAGAACATGAGGAATACCATGAGATCAAGTTTTGTCCAAAAAATCAGAGATAAATTGATTTTAAGTCAAACCCTAATTTTGCCACCCTCTGGTTAGGAGGAAATAGTACATCCTCCAAATCCAAATTCCTCTGAATATGATGTATATCCTATCTAACAAAGATGAGATATGACATTTGGAGGTGATAAAAACTCAAAGAGCTTGCCCATTTGAGGGTCAGATCCTCATTTTAGACTGCTTTGTGTAGGAAATGATACACTGTCCAATCTTCTTGATGAATTTTCCTCTTCCCATGCCTTGTGGATCAAAGTGAGATGATATATGGCTTAAGGAACCCTTGAGACTTGTGAGAAACACTTGACTCTTATTCTTTAGCTTTGGATGATCAACACCTTTGAGAAACAACTTATCACATGCCCTTATGCAAGATGCAATGCAATGCTTGATGTTTTGTTTTTTCTATGCTTGAATGCAATGCAATGAAATGAAAGCCCATGCTAAATGATATGAAGAAATGAGAGGGCAAATTTTGGGGTATTACAATAACAACAGCAAACTGGTTCACCCGAGCGAGCTGTAGCATCCTAAGGTAATCTCAATTTGGGTGTAGTATCGCGTATCAACTATTTCTGATAGCTACCGCACTACCAAATGGCCACATGGATAATGTCTACTAAATCCTCAGGGTCACGAGTGTCGGATTGGGATAGCGTCTATTCTCACGACGTTAGTCGTTCAACATAGTATCCACACGGGCCCTCACCTGATTTGATGTTCTACCAGGATCGCTTATTCGGGAATCACTCCCTGTAAGTCTACCCGTCTATGCCATCACTTATCTTAGGGTTCTCTCATACTTTCCACATGCGTATCAATCGCATTCCCATTGACGGAATAGTAAACACGGATATCAAGTAGGAAAAGCAGTATATAATATATAGTATAATACCTAATACTAATGACCCTATACCTCTTAGGAACTATAATCCTAAAGACTCCCCAGCAGAGTCGCCATTTTCCTGTAGCGTACGATTTTTGTCGGTGACGCGACCATCTTATCACCATGGGTTTCTCCTCACCACAATGGTAGGAGTGGGGTGCTACTTTCTGATTTCTTATTTATCCTATGAAGCTGGAAAGGAAAGGGAAGCTATCTAAAACTAACCTTGCACGCAAATGTTTAACTGAACAAATGCTTAGAGAGATTGGGGGGTCCGGAGTCAGGTTATACAATGGGGAGTTGTCAATTACCCATCCTATATGTGGTTATCCACAGGTTGTTAGCAAATTTCCTTAGTGCTTTCTACTTACTGGTGTTTATCTATTGTGGGTTGGGAAAGTTTCTCCTTTGGGAGTGTTGAGAGAGTATTTTTGTTGATTTCGGTTTTTTTCGATGTTTTTGGTGAGTGAAGGTACTGGACCTAAAGTTTTTTATTGGTGTGCTCGCTAAGATTTCGCAATCTTATGCCTATGTATTCCCGTTAAAGATAAACAGGGAAATCAGAGCAATCGTAGTTCCTCCTATTCTATGGGAGGAAAAAGATGTTTTGGTGTCTTGTTCAAAGCCCAAGATTGAAGCTAAATGAGTATTTGTGTCTTGTTCAAAGCCCAAGATTGAAGCTAAAAGGTTTGACCGAGAGAGAATTTGTTATCTCTAAGGGGAGACATCTGGTCTATTTATCACAACTGTTGGGTGACTGATTATAAAGGAGGGTTACTTTAACTGGGATATGAGAATCCAACAATGCCTTAATTTCCTTTATAGGGGATTTGTCCTGAAGGATAAAACTTTAACTCAGTGTTGAGCAATGTCATTTTTCCTTAGGAGCCTTTCATGCTAAGAGAGGGGCAGTGACGTGGATGTAAATAATCTAGAGGCTTGCCACTTACAGCAATTAGATGAAAGAGGAAGTTTTACCAGGATAAGAGATGGACTACAGCTTGGATTTTTGAATCAACAAGTGTGCCACTTATAGCAATTATCTGGAATTAGGGTTTGTTTTGAATGTTTGTTTTGATGTATGATATACAGAGAAATGTCTTCCTACAAAGAGTTTTTTATTTCCTCTGAGGGGATTTTGGTTTTCTTTCTGTGTTCCTTGATCAAAGCCCAAGGTTGAAGCTAAGAGATTGATTGGCTCCACTGGGGAGTTCTTATACAAAGCTTAATAGGAGGCTGGAAAAGACTGACTCAACAAGAGAGTGTTTATCTGTCTTGTACAAAGCCCAAGATTGAGGCTAACAGGGAGACTGACTCTTTTGGGGGATATCATTATACAAAGCCTAAGAGGAGGCTAAAAGTTGACTTTTCTGGGGAAATATTTTATCTGTCTTGTACAAAGCCCAAGATTGAGGCTAAAAGGATTGTTTGACTCCACTGGAGAATATTTGTATGTGTCTTGTACAAAGCCCAAGATTGAGGCTAAAAGGGGGAACTGATTCTACTGGTGAAAGGTTTTATCTGTGTTGTACAAAGCCCAAGATTGAGGCTAGAAGAAGTTGACTGACTTAGCTGGAGAGTATGATTTGTCTTGTACAAAGCCCTAGATTGAGGCTGAAAAGAGGATTGACTCTGCTTAGGGAAATTTTATATGTCTTGTACAAAGCCCAAGATTGAGGCTAAAAGATATTTGACTGACTCAGCTATAGATATATATTGGTGTCTTGTATAAAGCCCAAGATTGAGGCTGAAAAGATGATTGACTCAACAAGAGAGTGTTTTTATCTGTCTTGTACAAAGCCCAAGATTGAGGCTGAAAAGGGTTGACTCAACAAAAGAGTGTTGAAAAGGTGACTGACTCAACAAGAGAGTGCTTTTAGGAGATTGACTCAACAAGAGAGTTCTGAAAAGGTGATTGACTCAACAAGAGAGTGCTTTTAGGAGATTGACTCAACAAGAGAGTGCTGAAAAGGTGATTGACTCAACAAGAGAGTGCTTTTAGGAGATTGACTCAACAAGAGAGTGCTGAAAAAGTGATTGACTCAACAAGAGAGTGTTTTTTAGGCTAACTCTGCTGAGGAAAATCATTATACAAATCCTAAGAGGAGGATGTCTTCTATTGAGGATTATTGAGATCAAGAGGCAGGTCCAAGTCGGGGGATCAACTCTTGTTGAGGGTTTACAGAAGAGTTGAGGTATCAGATGCCTTGAGGTTCTGATTTGGGATAGTGTTATCATGATGATAAGATGACCCTAGCTGGGGAAATTTAGGATGAAAGACTGAGTTTTAGATCCTGTGAGGATTTTAACTCTACTGGAGATTGGTTAAATGACCAGGGTTTTTTCCTGTGTTTATAGGGAACTTAAGAATGTCTTTGAGATCCAAGAGGAGATTAGACTGTCCAAGTCTACTGGCGTGGAAGAGTTTATCTTTGTATGATACCCAAGAGGAGGCTTGTGTTTTAAGGGATGAGTGTCAACCCTAAAATTGATCTGAGGTTTTGACTCTTTAGAAAGACTGCTCTAGCAAAGGATGACTAAGTTATGTCCTATACCTTTAAGAGGTCTTCAGGGTCCTTGTATTACGCCCAAGAGAAGGCATGAGAACTTCTAAGAAGTCGGAGGGTCCTTGTACAAAGCCTAAGAGGAGGCTGGGATGCTTTTAGGAAGCCTGTGGGTCCAAACTTTAAAAGAGTTCAAGAAAAGTTTCACCGGGAATAATCTTTTCTTTAGTGAACAGTTCTAGGGTTTGAAGAAATTCAAGAGAGGTTTCACCGGGAATTAATCCTCTATGGGGGAAATGAATTTCTTTGACAATTTTCTAATAGTGACAGTCTGAGAAAAGTTTCACTGAGAATAATGCCTTTCTCTTTGTTCAATATTGTATAAGCCCAAGAGGAGGCAAGACTATATCTGGATTTCCTATGGGGAACTAGTTTTGACTGTGTTGAAAGAGTGACCACTGGCATTATCTAATCCTAGACCTAATTGCTGGGGAAAACTCTAAGCATATAATATACAGGTATATATATATATATACAGATGACATATATACTGTATGTAAAAGAGGGTAAGAGGACTTACAGGTGAGCAAGCTTCCAGCACAAACAAATATATATATATATATATATATATATATATATGTGTGTGTGTGTGTGTGTGTGTGTGTGTGTGTGTGTGTGTGTGCAAGTATGTAAAAGAAAGATGTTAAAACTTACAGGCGAGCAAGCTTCCATTGTAACAGCTGTATGGTTAGTTGTTCAAGAAATTAAAGAAAGTTTTGATAAAAACTATGAATTTGAACTTAAATCAAAAGGGAAAGTGCTTATACTCAATGAGAGGCCCAGATATAACAGTGATCACACCGTTGTTCTGAAAATTGTATCGGGACTTATACAACAACTGAGGCCCAAAAAAGGTTTTATGCAAAGGGATGGGTCTTACAACTCAAGGAGAGGCCTAAAGTGTTTGAAAAAGAAAAGAAATGGGGCTTACAACACAAGGGGTAGGCCCAGATGTTTTTGTTTTGAAATGGCGATCGCGCCGAGATTTTTTAAAACACAGTGGGACTTATACAATGACTGAGGCCCAAAAAAGGTTTTTATTTACAAGGAATGGGTCTTACACTCTATTATAGGCCCACAAGTTTATTTTTACAAGAGATGGGGCTTACAACTCAAGGAGAGGCCCAGATGAAAACAACGATCGCACCGTTATTTTGAAAATCGTATCGGGACTTATACAATGACTGAGGCCCAAAATTATTTATGTACAAAAGAGGGTTGGGTCTTACACTCTATTAGAGGCCTACAAGTGTTTTGAAAAATATTTGTGAGGGTAAAAATAATCAAAACCCTAATTTGATTTTAAAATGTATTTTAATTGAATAAAAATTCAATTAAAATGATCAAAATTATCAAACATGTGTGAAAAACAAGTTGTGATCTTGGATTAATGTTGGAAAAATCATGTTTCATTCATAGAATGGTTTGAAAATTATTTGAATTTTGCAAAATCAAGAGAAAGAAATATTTTTAAATGTTTAAAAAAACAAATAAAACATAATTCTTTTAAAAATACCAAATATACAAAATAAATAATATTTTTGTGAAATTTTTGTAGAATAAAATATTTTAACATTTTTGGGGATTTTCAAAAAAAACTAATAAAAAATAATTAAAATTGAGAGAGACATTAATTTTGGAATTAACTAATAAAAACCACAAAATATATGAAAAATAGCAAAAAATATGAAAATGGCAAAATGGTCTGGGTGGGTGTTGAACCCACGACCTCATAGACAAATACACATGCGCGCTACCACTGGGGTGGTGATACATCCGTGTATCAAAACCAACCCATTAATACATAAGGGTGCCAAGTTTCTAGGCCTGGCCAAGTCGCCATGGCCTGGCCCTTGCCCAAGGCAAGGCCTAGTTTTGCCAATTTGCATGAAGCCTCTAACTTTCTCATTTCTCCATGGATTTGGACAAAATTTAGGTGCATCTGGCCTAGAATTTCATGAGAAATCCAATGGTGCCCTTGGAATTTTTAGAAAATGTCTGCATTTTAAAATTCGATAGTGATTTCAAAATAGGCCTGGATTTGCATGTTCTATGCTATCTCATCATACAGGCAGCAATAGCATGGTGTTGCGGTGAGAATCGGATAACAAGCTATTTATTAACTTGCATCACATTTCTTTGAATTCACCACCGAGCTTGATTTATCCAAAGGAAAGGTTCAAGATCGAAAAAAACCTAAAGGGGGGAGATCTAAGGTTCGGGGGTTGGTTATACTAAGGGAATGTATTAGCACGCTTAATATCTGTAGTACTCTACAGGAACCTCTTGTGTAGTTTGTGTTATATTATGTTTGCTTGCTAAAAGATATCTGCTAAGGGTAAGGTAAGAACCTAAGGGTATATACACTAAGTTTGCTCGCCAAGACGTCGCATCTTGTGCCTACGTATCTGACTAAAGAATCAGAGCAACCGTAGTTCACCTAACTAAGGGTGAATTGGAGGAACCATTGACTATGGCCAAAGTTCCAAGGGGAAATGAGTATGAGCTCATTTAGAGTTTAAGAAAACTCTCTAAGTCTAATTTATGATGGGAAAGGTGGGTACTCAATGTGATGAGTCCACATAGAGTTTACAAACTCTATCCTATTGCTAAGTTATGATTCAATGGATCTTATGTGGCCAAGAAAAGGGAAAGGCTCTTATGAGGCCAAGGGGGTATGATTTATTGACTTATGAGTCAACTGAGGAGAACTTTCCTTTGGAATCGGGAGAAAAACAGTTTTATGAAACAAATAGTCCACAATGGATACTTACATGAAATTGCAACCTTAAATAACTAGATATTAGGGTGAAACAAAGTGTGTAACATCATACAAGGTTTAGAACCAATATGCATTAGGCAATAACTAAGAAAAATGACAGGATAAAAGAATCAAGAGCAACCAAGAAGTGCAATAAAACCCTAAAAGGAACCTTCCACTTCTATCATGAATAGATGTCTCAAAATTAATTATTGTCACCAATCTCTTTTTATATTCAAAAAATAAATTCATTTAGGAACATTTAGCAAAAAGAATGAACGAAAAAGGATGAAAAATGGTTGAGTTATGAAATTTTGAAGTTGAAGTGCAAACCATGAAAATAATACAAAACAACATGTGATAAAAAAATAATGGGAGAGGCCCCCATGGGTATTGAACCCAGGCCATTGCGTGTACAGCTCAAAACTCTTACCAATCATTCCATTGCGCATGTGTTAACCAATCATAGTCACAAAACAATATATGAGAAACAAAGGTGTTTTGGAAAATTAAAAATAAAAGGACTGGGGCGAGGGGGATTCGAACCCCAGTCCTAAGGGTCAAATGGGCGTGTGTATGTGTGTGCTTGCCACTGGGGTGGCTGTTACATCCGGTAACAAATATAATTCAATAAATACATGAGCCTTCACACATGCGAAAGGTAGATTTGGCATTTGGATAATCTTGGCACAAGACACATATCTAATTCTCATCAAGGTAACTCTAAACAAAGATCATTCAATTATGATACCAGACCTTCAAACATCCTATGAAGCATGAGACATAAAATCAAGGGGCCATTAAAGCTATGCTACAATCATCCAAGGTCAAAGCTGCCAAAACTGAGCCTTAATAGATTTAGCATGTATTAATCATTCACAAATCATTGTAACCAGCCATCAATTCACCAAAACATTGCACAACCAAAAGGTTCACACCACAATTCATGAATGAGAATACAATTACCCATGTTAGGTATAAATGAATATGAAAGAACGAAATGCTGCTTGAAACCACACACAAATTATCTTGACCAAAGCTGCATGGCAACTGATCTTGTATATCACAAAGTCATTCAATATCAAAATAGGTTGTTTGATCAGAACATAGTGTACAAAACTAGGTGTTATCATCATGGGAGAATGAACAATGAGACTTGGTCATTAAGAAGTTCAAACCAGAATGTTGGCAAATCAAAGCAAATAGAGGGTAAATGATCATTTGATATCAGCCACAACGTTATCAGTAAAACATTGTCCTATGCATGAGTACAAGCAGTGAAAGGAACAAGTCAAATTCAAGTGTGAAACTCACAAACAAGTCTATTAATCCACATAAAATTCTAGACATTGTTGCAAATGAGAATTAAGATTTATGGTATCATCAAATACTGGACACAGTGGTAATTCTTCAAACATGACATGAGGATTAAGCCCAAAGTGCCTCAAAACACAATCACAAATATCCAAAGCAGATAGAGGTAAAACTTTCAAAGATTGCCAAATTGAAAACATAGTATCAATAAGCAGTTTATATGTCCATATGGCAGTAATTGTGAATACAACATGCTATCAACAAACAAACACAAACCTACAAGGGATTCTCAACTTCATGTACCAGTCCTATATGCCTAGATCACTCTGACTAAAGATAGGTAATATGCTAATAGCTTAGATAGACTTGGATTCATACCAGTCAAACATGTCAAAGATTAAAACACACATAACAATACATAAGTGTAAGCAAATAGAAAAAAAAGACATGTCAACTCTAATGTTAAGATTCACATGCATCAGTTAGTCCACATACCATATTAGAGAGGTTTAGGATGCTGGAAGCAAATAGTCTAACACAAGATTCATACATAACAAGTGTCTCAGGTTAACAAGTCATGGACCTTATTTCTTTTCATAATATCCTCAAAAATAGTCACAAGTTCATGACTAGCACTTGCATTCAAGCATGGGCAGAGTTACACAACAAGGGAGTTATCATGAACTTACCAAACAGGTAATGATCAGAACAATGTACACTATCAATACTTAATAGCTTAAGTATAGTAACAAGAACAAAGCATCTACCTCAGCATATCAGCCAGACAAACTGGACATCAACTTACCTCTTAATGGATGTTCATGGATAAATGGTATAGACAAACAACATGACTTTTATCATGGATAAAATGAAATGAAACCAGAAAACATTACATAACATTCATGATATAAATAGGATAATGATAATGTACATGAACATGATTAATGAGTAAGGAGAAACTGTTTACCAAGTGGAATATGTCCACTGCAACTTCAAAGTATGAACAAGTTTCTCCCTTGCTGCACCAACCAAAGCTCCAAGACAAGCTTTACTCTCCTTCTTCTCCTTCAGAAATTTGAACTCAGATGTTTTAAGGTGAGTATGTGAAAGATATTGGTGAGAAATGCAAGCACAATGGCCTGCTATTTATAGGGGGAGCAAGAGGAAGCAAGGTATGGCCACTTTACCAAAAATACCAACACTACCCCTGTAATTTCGTGTGAAGTAGCAATTGCAGAGGAAAAATCTTCCAAGAATCTCTTAGCTTCTGAGCATAACTATTGAGAACTGATAGGTGAGAGGCTCAAGGAATAAACTAATATTTCCTTGCCTTTGTAGAGTTTCTCTCTCCCTCCCACTTGCACAAAACAGACATATATGCATATTTTAATGTAAATCACTTGGGAATTTCGTGGAGAGGCTCAATTTAATGTTAAATGGATCGTTAGAACTCAGAAATAATGAAAGTTGGTGATTAGGGAAGTGTTTGAGTCAAAACTCAAAAGTTGGTTTCTTGCATTTTAAGGAATGAGACCTCCAACTTTAGATCTTCGAAACTCCTAGCTCACTCAATGGATGGAGGAGTTCTAGTAATTTTTGGAAAGCCCTCAATGCCCTTTACAACTTTCATGTCCAAAGATTTTTGAGTTGAGGCCTGGAACTTTATGAAAAACTGGGTTAAAGTCGGTTGTTTATTAACGAAAAACAAGCTGAAATTTCACCAAGTTTTGGGTCAGTTTGGCTTCCAAGTCTCATAACTCACAAACCATGCATTTTTTGGAGAAACGTCATATTTAACACTTTGAATATCTTGGAAAGAGCTTCTATTTAGGCTTTGAGTCACTCAATTTGGATGTGTGGTTTGGAAGTTATGACCATTTCAATTTGGCACAAGAGGGGAAATTTCCATATATGAAAAGTTTCATGAACTAAACCTTCCTTCCTTTGCAAGAAAACTCTTGAGACTTAATTTCTCATACCCTAAATCATCAATGAGGCATATTAGGATGAATAGAGGCCTTGGAGGTTTCATCTGGATCAAAATCTCAAGGATTAGTGTTTCAGTCAAAACCCTAATTTCAACTGTAAATGCGCTGGGGCAAACTCTTATGATATTGCTTCTTCCTTCACATATAAAGCTCATAGATGGCCTTTAGGGATGTCTTCTATCACATGGATTCAAGTCCTAAGGCTTGAGAGCAACTCTTGATCAAAATCAAAGGCAATGATGCACTTGTCTTAACAAAACCCTAATTTGGAGACAGGGTGGAACTGTGGCTCAAAATAATCATAATGAGAGCCAAATGATCTTGAATTCTTGTTGAATGAGACCTCTTGAATGTAGGTAAACTCAATTGGTTGATGAACCAATCAAATCTTGACTGATCATGACAAAACTCTTCAGTGATTTCTCAGGTTAAAACCCTAATTCCACCTTTTGGTCTGGTGATCCTTTGTTGACTTGACTTGATTCAAAGTCTTGAGATCTTGGTACCAATCAAATGGTGAATCTTTGTGATGATTGTAGGGAACCAAAGAATGCCTTAGGAGGCCTTGAATCTCTCTGTGCAAACCCTAATTTCAAACATAAGGGAAACAAACTGCAAGATATGGGTTAGTTAAACAATGCATATATGATTGATCCTAAATGTCTATGCAAGATGTTATGACATCTAAGAGGTAAAATTTGGGGTACAACACATGGTAAATTGGTTCAAACACAACATATATGATATGTATGAGAGGTCCATGATCAATGGACCTCAAAGCAATGCATGACTAAAAGAGTTCAAGTTGTGATGCACTTACCTCTTGAAGCTTCTTGTGCTATCTGTCAAGTTCCTTGTGCCAGAAGTAATTCAATGCTTTGAACACTCTTGATTAATCCCTTAGAAGCTTTTAGGATGATCAAAACCAGCTGGAATCCTCAGGAACAAGAATTGGCTCTTTCTTGCAAAAGGGGCAAAAGTGACCAAGATAGTAACTCTCCCAAATGGTGTTCCAGATGAGGGAAACCAATTGGCACAGTTTGAGGATGATATTTGGAGTGTGTTTGAGGCCTGGTTTGGTTTTGGAAGTGACTGAATCAAGACATGGCTTGAAAAATGCAGAAAAGTCAAATTTAGAGGTTTTCGAGGTTGACTTTCTGATTTTGGTGTTTCAGATCAAAGGTGAGTGTTTGAACAGCTTAGATATGACATATTGGATGTGTTTGGATCATGAGCTATGGTGGAATTGCTCTCTAACTCAAAAACTCAGAGATGACTTGCAAAAGAAGGCATTTTGGCCAAAAGAGAGAGATTTTGAGGAAAGCATCAGTTGTAGTGCTTTGGTGTACTCAAACTGAGCACAAATGAGCTCTATTTATAGTCCAACAAGTTTGTTTTGCAAGCAATAGTGAATGGCAGCTGGTACAGGCCTTTGTCCAATGTTGATCCAAGGGAATCTTTAGTCTCCTCTAGCCATTGACTTGAGGTTAGGGCACAGGCCTATAGTCCTTTGATTCAGAGCTGAATCTTGACTCATTCAGTTAGGAATGTCTCAGTCCATGCCACCTTGATGCATCCATTGAATGCTTGGAAACAAAATTGGATTCTTTTGCACTTTTTAGCCTTTTTAGGTTTGTTATGGCTATATGTAGATTCTTGGACTTGGGAGGCTTGGGGATTAGATCATTCCCCTTGGATTTTATCCTCTGATGTGTCCAAATGGATGATAAGGCTTGGAGTTGTCCAATTTTTCCAAATCGAGCAAAATGCCAAATTCTGCCTTGTACATGACAATTGGAAATGGTGATTTTGAGGGGATCATATCTCCTTGCTCAGGTTGAGTTATGGAAGGCTCTTGTGCTTTTTAGAAAGCACTCATATGATACAATACATGTGTGATCATAGTTTCTATTGAAACTATTTGAATCCAACTGAAAAATCCTCATGAACATTGATGTCCAAGGCTGGTAACTTAGGAAGATTTTCACTAAGTGTTGGAAAAGTGTCATTTTCTTCATTTTTTGCCATTTTGATCAGTCCATAACTCAAAATTCATGAGGATTTGAAATCTCTTGTAGTTGACACTTTTAAAGTATGTCAGATGGACTTTCATTTGAGCTTTGAATGGAAGAAAAAGGCCTTGTGGTTTAGGAGTTATGACCTTACAAAGTTGGTACAAAATCACTTTTGTTCCATAACTTAGAAAAATTTTGGTTTCTCATGGTTGCCCCTTTTGCAAGAAACCTCACTTTTCTTGATTTTTCTTAATGAATGATGATCAATACCATACAGTAACATTTTTTTTACTTAGGGGAACCATATTTGCAAAAAATTCCAAAAAGTCAAGCCTGATTTTGTGCACAATTGACTTTTTATCGGATGAAATCCAAACTGTGCGATCCTTTGTGAAATCAAGTCCCTGACCTAAATCAAACCTAATGAATGGATTTATAGGGCGCATGCAGAAAAATGAAAGATCAAAAACTTTTCAACTTCTAAGAGTAAGTGGGGTTTGGTTTCGAGGCCCATGACTTAGACGGGACTAGCCATCATGGTGTTTTTCTTGGAAATCGTGGGATTGAGATTGCCATCATCATGTCAGACGGCGCTTGCCACGTGTTGAGAGAAAAGACAAAACGATTGGCAAAGGCGTCAAAAGAAAAGCTGTCGAAATCCTGTAAGAAACCAAAAACCCAGATTTCTCCATCGACACAGTATTAGTCGAAACTGGCCTTTTGGGGGGGGGCAATTTATTGACACTGGATTTCGACTGACGGTGGGATCCGGAGATTCCAGGACGTGTCGGCGCAAAGAGGCACGTCAAGGTGTCGAGTCGACACCAGCAGAAAGGCACGTCGAAGAAATGGCGACAAGCCTTGGCGTCGGAGGGAAATGAGGTGACAAGCTTCAAGGAACAAGTGTTTAGGCGGGAAAAGTTTGAAACTTCCAAGACTATGGGAAGTTAAAAAGAAAGTGGGGTGCCACGTGTCAGCTTCAGAAGACATTCGGGTAGACAAACAGTTACATTTTAGACCTATATAAGGCGCTGTACTTTTTATTTTTAAAGGTCGCATTTTTTCACATTGTAAGGGGAAAATACTCAAAATACCAAGCTTAGAGAGAAACGAGTTCACTCCCGCAAACAAATGTACACTTGCGTCCAAATTCTACTTAATGCAATTTACTTCCAGTATTTAATTTAAGTCATTGTTTTTTCTCGTTTTACCCAGCCTTTCCTTTATTTCTTTGTTTTTGCGCCAAACTCGTTGATCGTTAGAAAACTCTTTGCGTCACCAAGGTCACCTCAGCGTGACAACTTTCACTAAAACACCAAGAAACTAAAACGCAACACAAACATACGCTTCCAATTCCCTTGTTTTGGGATTTGTGTGGCCGATCCCACAAGCGAACCTGCGACGAAAGACCAGCGGTTGTTCGCCCGGCGAACACTAAGAAAATAAATAACCTAAACAAATCTTACTATATAAGAAAACATAGGGCTGTGGAAATTTCATTTTTGCCCCTTTTGCTTATGTGTCACTCATACAACCAACCTTCTTTTAATTTCTTTTTCTTTTAAAAAAAACACTATTATTTCTCTCTCGATCTTTCTCTCTCTATTTCTATCTCTATTTTCTTATTCCTTCTGCATCTTCTTCTTTCCCTTATTCTTCTTTCTCCCTCTTCCTTATTCTTCTTCTTCTTCATATATGATTTTTTCTTGTTGTTTCGTATCTGACTTTTTGTTGTTGATCTTTCAGGAACTATGGAACCGGGATTCGACGGGTAAGACAAAGTTTTGGTTTCTCGTCATCCTTTTTTCTTCCACTGCTTCTTCTTCTCTCTGAATCTAACTGCCTTTCCATCGAAACTGTGAGATTGCGTCTAAGAAGGTGGATCTGAAGTGTAAATCGGCGGTGACGTTATGGTTCTGCGTGTGACTCACGGTGGCTGAGCGCTAATAATGTATAAGATTGTTTCCGGCGAGATTCTGATTGTGGTGGTTCGGTTTATCGCTGGTGACGTGTCGAGGAAAGAAATGGCAGATCTGTTGTGCACGGTGGTGGTAGATTTATGTTGTTATGATTGAATCACGTGTTATATAACCTTCTTCTACTTTCCTTTGTTTTCTTAGGGTTTTGTGTAGTTGAAGTTCAACACTGCTGTTAATGAAACTGATAATGATGGTATTGTCTTTGTTAGTTTGTTATTGTATTGTATTTTTTTGTGTTGATGGTGATTATTGTTTGTTGATTTATTGTGATGTTTCAGGCAAGTTGTAACTTATCTCTTATTTGTGTTTTGGCAGATTCATGAGGTTAAGACTGGATCGAGTTTTATCGTTGAGTTTTGAAACTAACAAGGTATGGCCTTAAGTGATTTTGTTGTTGTAATTTCAGTATTTTTTTAAATCAAAAGATACCAATGCACTGCTTTTGTAATTTGTAAATGATATTAGAGGTTTGATTTATTGTTTTTTGCGTGCCAGATTAGATGAATTTGATTTCTGTATTGTTTAATTTTAGGTTGCAGGACCTTATGGACTTCCTCCCACCAGCGAGGCAAGCTTTGTTTATTGTATACCAGACGGTAAATTCATAATTTGATCGTTCAGTTTCAAAATACTTTCGTTAAACTCATGTTGTGAAATATAGTAAGCATTTTTAAGCACAACTAATTCTTCTAAAGGTATTTATTATAATACAATCCAGCCAAAAGCATCTCTGTAGTTAATTCACACTTTCTACAATCTGCTATTTCATTTTTTTTATACTGATTTGAAGAGATATAAATCCATAATTTTGTTGGAATTCCATTATTTGTATAATTTATGAGATATAATGTTTATAATAATTTCCCTGTCCAACATAGAGTCTACTAATGTGTCTTCTGGGACTGGAACATTGGTGATAACCAGCAATGGAAGCTCTTGCCCTACTGTAAGTTTTCTATCCATAATATAAATCAAAATCTCTATTACTTTTGGTGCTAAATTATATTACAGATGAAATACAATAAATTAAATGTCATCTTTTTTCATTTTTTGTGTATGACTCAACAATTATCTAATCAATTTTCACATGTAGCTAATTATACTTTTCAATGATGATAAATGCAGGAGTACAACTGAAGGCACTGTCAATGGTTTTGAAGAATAATTATCTATATCTATAAGTTGAGAAGATTGTTATCTCTTTTATTTGAGTGGTTTGTGTTTTGTTTGTTTAACTCTGTTTCGTAATATAATCAGAAGTTTAAAACTGAAAAAAAAATCTAAAGGATTGTTGTTGCCCTGAATCTTTAAGACATAGGTATGAAAATATTTGTTCAGATTATCTATACGCATTCGCGAAGCCAAGACAGTGGCTTTCACTGTTAAAGATCACCAGCTGGCCTAAGATATTTGTGCACAGTAAAGCTTAATTATACTGGTACTTTTGTCTACATTCAATAATAAAATTGAAAGAATTCTGATTGTCTTTGTATAACAGAGTCGGATACTGAAGCATGCTGGTGATTTGAATGATACTGCTGCATTTGCAGATGAAGCAAGGCATATGGATCTTGCTGACCGTTATGTTAATAGTGAATGTGTTAAGCGGATGCTGCAGGCTGATCAGGTTTTTGTTTTTAAAGAAGTATTGTGAATGGTGATATGTTTCAGAATCATCTAATCCTATGGAAATGTGTTTGTGTTCATCTTCTCTTCCAATGTAGTTCGGAAGCCGTTACGCCGGATATTTGTTCTCTGCTACAATTTTGCATTTCATACGTTTGGTGGTCTTCAATAAACATTATATTGAATTCCAAGTTTCTATTCAAGCAATAGCTGCTTTAGATTGGATGATCTGTGAAAAGTTTTTGTTTTTTATGCTTTGGTGAATGGTTATAAATTTTGTTTTTGTGATTGCTATGTGTTTGTGATTTTTACTGTGTGAAAAATGGAGATAAGTTGATCCTTTGATTAGTTGTTCATAACTTCTTATCCTAAATGATCTACTTTTATTTGCTTGACAATAGTATAGTTGACTTAGTTTCTGGTTATGACTTTGAATTTTCTGGTTATGGCATGAGTTGGATGCGTAAGGTTTTGGGGAATGTTTTCGTATGATTGGTGTTTTGTTTCCTGAGGTGATGACTTGTTTGATATGTGATGGTTGATGCTCTGTCTGTCTCAACTTCTTCTCCATTTTTCTGTGGATTTCTCTCTTCTTATAGATTTTCAAAAACGAAACCTGGTTTGGATTGATGCCCTTCTTTAAATTTCCTTCGATTTTGGGTGTGGAATGTTGGGACATGTTTTAGCTTATTTGGAAATAGTGAATCTGGTCTTGATTATGTTGTTCAAAGTTTAGAAAGCCTTAAACCAATGTCTGATACATGTTTCCTGGTTTAGAAAAAAAAGTGAAACTCTGTCTGAAGTAAAATAGGTCTGGTTTTGGAATTCTACGATTATCTGATGATATCATTTGCAAATTTGAAAACCTCCCTCTTGATTACAAACATTGCCTTTTGAATTGCTTGGAAAATCTTGAATTCTATATCATATTTCTCTTCTGATTCCTCATGAATAAACCTTAATGGTGTTTTGGCTTAAGCTTATTCACTTTTCGTTCTTTTTCATGTTGCGCTTTTGGAGCGACCAATCTCAATGGTCCTGCACAAATATACTCAACAGTTCTTACAAGCTGAACAAGGATGCGTTTCCAAATACTGATGTTGTGAAAGTCAGGTTGGTGGAACCAACAGTACATGTGGTGAGTATTATCTCAATTCGATGCCAATATGATGTGAGAACTCGTGGTGAGTATCTTCATATCCCTCACGTTTTAGGATTCTCTATTGATTCCCTTTTGCATTTTCACACTCGTATTCATAATCGTACTTCAAATCTTGGCATGAGTTTCTTTGAATTGGAATTTGGATCCTTGTTTGCAACTGCAGTATTTCAATGAAACAATATAATTGACCTCTATTAGCTTGTAATACCCCTCACAGGCCCAATTGTTTCAAAACGGTTACTGTTATGCTGCGGAATTTGTCGACCTTGCAAGTACACGTGGTGAAACGAGCAAAAGAAAGATTGGCAGCCAGGATTACAAAGTGTGAACGAAAACAACATTGTGCCTCATCTTTAATTAATCCACCAAGCTGACGAAGGAGTACGAAAATAGTGAACAAGAGATTGTTGTTTAGGTAGCATAGGAAGAGCCATTGCATTTCCATATGCATTAGGAAATTGATGCACGTTACGTGTAGTATGCTTTTAAGTGAAAAAAAAAAACAAATAAGAGCAAGATGTTGTAATCTCTTTTTATTGTCATTTGGACTGAGATCAACTGTAGACTTGGTTTCAATAAATCCTGCAAATCAATCCATGTTCAATTGGAGCACCCTTTTAGTCATGATAATCTCTTTGTAATGGTGCTTCAATTTGATTCAAACTTGTATGTAAAAGGAAAAGCCCCCTTAAATTGTACGTCCTTGTATTGTATTTGTACTTGATTTTATTTTTGTAATAGTCTCAAACACATGTACTTGGATGGATGGAAATCATTGGCAAGTGTTTTGGAATGTGTTTTTGTAGTCTTGTAGAGCCTTTTCATTTGAGTGCAAAAGAAATGTTAGAAATTAGATCTTCATGCTTTGATTCACTTATATTTTTATCTTTTACTACTTTATGTTATTTTTTTTAATTAAATTTAAATATTTTCTATTTATTATTTGAATTTCATAACCTAACTGGTGACAATTCCGGAGTCCACTATCCTTTTAAAATTTATAGTAAATATTTTATTTTCTTCTGTGTTTTTTTATTTTTCTTAATGGCTTCATATACCTAGCATCTTTATCTTTATAATTTGAATTTTTTTCTGTCTAACCTTTTGTGACTTATCAATATTTGATATTACATTTTTTTATTAACACAATCTTTTAAAAGTTGTGAATTTAAATTTTTCCCTGTCAAAATATATTAGTCAAATTTCATAGGTCCGCAGCGGAACCCGTGCGTCCGCACGGGTATCCCACTAGTAGCTAAGAATATGAAAATGACTCAAATAAATTATTAGAATATAAAATTGGGCTCTTTTTTTATTTTTCTTTTTTAACACTCAAAAGATAATAGTTAAACTATAATGAAAATATATCAACAAGAGATTAAAATGAGATGACAAGATGACATTTTTTCTTTAAAACAAAAACAGGCGGTTGGGTGGCTTTTCTCAAGGTTGTTGCGGTTCGTGAATAGTGAGTAGGTGCAAGGTCTTGTTTCAGTGTTAGGAATGATGGGAAAAATATGAAGATCCCTTTTTGGAAAAAAGAAGAAAAAAAAAATGCTGCGTTCTTTAGTTGTTGTTCTTAAGGAGGGAATGAGGAAAAATAAGGGAGAAAGAAGTGCTTTGAATTTTTGTAGTATCAGCTTTTACTTTTATTGAAATTGTTTGGCTTCGAAGAAGAAGAACCCCTGGAGATGAGGTTGTGTTCAATAGGTGGTGGAAAGAAGGTGCTACACGTATGAAGTGTGTTATGTGGTGGCTTCATTTGAAAACTAGTGTTAAGAAAAGTGAATATGGGAGGAAAGTTTAAGAGGAAGCAGTAAAAAAAACGAGGTGGTCTTTTTGTGATAAATAAATGAAAAGCAAGTTGTGATGGGTGTTGTCAATAGCGCAGAGATAGTATTATCCTATGCAATATTTTCATGGCCTTTTTAATGTATGTGCAAATATATGGCATGTCCTCTTGTGTTCTAGACTGTACAGACTGTACAGGTTACACCAAAATGTAGTACAAATAAAATGTTCTTTAAAACTTAAATATTAAGTTTTGCTATAATAAAAAATAAAAACGAAAATTAAATATTAAATATTAAAAAGAAAGTAATAAAATGGGACAAAAATATTAACCACTAAAACATAAAATCTAAAATAAAAAAATTTGGTTAATAAAATGATTATTTAATAAAAAATAGATATAAGAATGGTAAAAAACGAGTAATTTGTTTGATATCGAAGTGCTCGAAAAAAATAAATGAATATGCCAAAATGATCAGCAAAAAATATACTTTTCGGAAAAATACAGTGTTTTGTCAAATTTTAAAATAAATTGTACCTGCTAAAATGGCTTAATCTGTCCTAAATGCGACCGAAAAAAATGAGCACGTCAGGTTAAACTACGCAAAACGTAGATTAATATCACTGACATTCTTGTAAATGTGCCTTAAAACCTTTGTTGATGAAGAGAAAGAAAACATATTTTGGAGATTGCATTTACCGCGAAAATCGAAAGTTTTAGAAAGTCGGACGAAAAGTCGGTTGGTGAATAGTGTCATCAGCACGGATGAATAGTGACGCTCGTACTGATGAATAGTGTGTCCGTACGGTGAATAGTGTTGTCCGTACAGTAACTAATTTTTTCTTGTTTTCGAGCTTTTTCGACTCGGTCCATGGATCCATGTGATTTTGGGTTTTGTTTGTTTGGTATTTGCTATTGTAAATATGTATCTCTTATATGTTTGGTGCGTGACAGTCTTAGAGTTTACACCAACAAGGGTTTAAAGGTATAACATAGGGTTTCAGCTATGCACAAAGAAAACCTTGGATTACACCTTGGGTTTGAGTGATTCATATATTGAGAGTTGGAGAGGTAGGGAAACACTTGGGTAGAAAATAAGGTTGTTCTTGGGTGCCTTCAAGGTTGTTCTTGAGAACCTGAAGGCAAAGGCTATTTTCTTGTAACTCATCTATAATCTCTTGTAACAACTTTCTGAGTATAGTGAATTGGAGAGCTGCTCTCTTCCCCAGAGTAGGTCGTTTGATCGAACTGGATAAACGAACCTTCGATTTTTTCTTGCCTTATTCTGTTATATTATCTGTGTACGGATTATTATTGTTGAAGACCATTTATTTTGGTTGTTATTGTTCTTTGCCTCACAAATTGATATTGAATTTTGTCGTAATTCACAACAAGATTCACAACAAGTGGTGCGGTGAGCGTGGAGCAAAGAGATATTGTTGACAAGTGAGCACCATGGTTAGTAGATGGCAGATCGAGAAATTTTCCGCTAACAACAACTTCGAGTTGTGGAAAATTAAGATGCAAGCAATTTTAATTCAAGAGAAGTGTATCTATGCTTTGAAGAGTGAAGCATTGATGCCTTCAGGGCTTACACAGGTACAGAGACCGAGATGGTGGATAAGGTCAGGAGTGCTATTATCTTGTGCCTAAGGGATAAAGTTCTAAGAGAAGTCGCCAGGGAGCAAACTGTGGTTGCTATGTGGATAAAACTTGAATTATTTTATATGACAAAGTCTTTGGCTTACAGGTTGTATCTGAAACAACAACTTTATTCATTCCGAATGGTGGAGAACAAATCCATAGTTGAGCAACTCATAGAATTAAACAAGATTATCGATGATCTTGAGAATATTGAAGTGAAGATTGATGATGAGGACAAGGCTTTGCTCCTATTGAGTTCATTACCCAAATTCTTTGAGCACTTTAAGGATGCCCTTCTTTATGGTAAGGAAGGTACTATTACTTTGGATGAAGTCCAGACGCCGATGAAATCCAAAGAATTTTCAAAG
Source organism: Lathyrus tuberosus (assembly GCA_022829125.1). Classification (NCBI taxonomy): domain Eukaryota; kingdom Viridiplantae; phylum Streptophyta; class Magnoliopsida; order Fabales; family Fabaceae; genus Lathyrus; species Lathyrus tuberosus. The sequence continues at coordinate 705,670 of JALAZF010000236.1, read as the reverse complement.
TCGAAAGATTTGAAGATTGAAGATAGTGGTGAAGGCTTAAATGTGTCAAGAGGAGGAGGTGAGCGTAAAGGGATGTCCAAATCAAAGAGGTCTGACAAGTCAAAGGTAAAATGTTTTAATTGTCAGAAAATCGGTCACTTTAAAAGGGATTGTCCTGAAAGAAAGGTCAATGAAGATTCTGTTCAAGTTGTAGTTGCATTGGGTGCGGAAAGTTATGAGATGTCGAAGTACTAGTAGTATCGAGTTTGGAAACTGAAGATAGTTGGGTCATTGACTCAGGTTGCTCATATCACATGTGTCAAAGAATAGAATACTTTGAAACTTTGAAGATGGTGCAAGGTGGAATAGTTCGCCTTGGTAATAATAAGGCATGCAAGGTTCATGGTATTGGTACGGTCAGATTTAAAATGTTTAATGATCGTGAACTTCTTATTCACAATGTGAGGTATGTTCCAGAACTCAAGCGAAATTTGTTATCTATAAGTATGTTTGATGATCTATGTAACACCCCAAATTTATTAGAATATTGATTTTAATTTATTTAAAAATAATATTTGTGAATTTTCGGTGAATTTTGGTGGTTGGTGTCGACGTCGGTGTTTTGTTGGGATTCTGGGATTCGCTAGAGCTTCGCAAGGCGAAGGTCCCAGGAATGTGTTCGACAGCGAACTGCTGCTGTTTGTGAAATTTGTTTATGATGCTCTGATGTTCTGAGATTTTGGTGTTGTGATATTTCTGATGTTTTACTATGATGTTCTTGATGATATTGAGATGATGACCTGTGATGTTTTGATGAATATATGATGACATAATTAACATGATGTTTTGGTGAATGATGATGCACATAATGATATTTTTGGCGATGATGATTATGACGTTGTGTATCATGCATTCATAGCATTTCTGTGACGATGTTAGGACTTTGGTCTAGTGATGATGGTGTTAGACTTCGGTCTATTTGTAGCTTCCATCCCATTGTGTTGATGTGAAGTGGATTATGACGTGGTCCGGTTCTTGTGTAGAATCGATCCTATTTGACGGGGATCTTTGGAGGGTGATGGCCTAAGTGTCCATCGATTATGAAAATTGGTACCACATGCATGAGTCCTGTTATGGATTGCATTTATGTGGCATTTGTTGTGATTTATGATGACGTGTTTTGATGTTTGCCTTGGATGACTCTAATGATGTTGTATGATGATGACACCATTTTTATGCATATCTTATTTTATATTGATTATAATGAATTGTATTACTCACCCTGCCTGTTTGAATGTTGCCTCCACGTGGGTAACGTGCAGGTGATCAGGATTAGCTGTGGAGGCTTTTGAGGACTTTTGACGTTATTTGCTTTTGGTCGACTTAGAGGGTCTTTTCCCTGATAGTGTAACATCGGGTTGGGGTCGTTGAGTCGAACTATGTTGAATTTTATTTGGCTGTTATTTTATTGATTATTTGATGACTATGATTTATTTTAATAAACCCTCTTGTGGAATTTTTGTGGTTAGGGTGGTTCTGCTGCCTTTTGAAGGCATTTTGAGTTATTTTGAGGAAAACCAGTTGTTTACGGAGTAAATGTTTTATTTTGAATTTATAAGGGAAATGTTCACCCTTCGAGGTGAATGCTGATTTATTATTATTTTATGTGTATTCCGCTGCGATATTTTGTGGGGTAGAAAAAGGTGTTACATTAGTGGTATCAGAGCACCTCGGTCCGTCCGGCCAGGTTTTTACGTGATGTCAGTCCCCTGTCGGTCGACAAGTGTGTGTACACTGTCGGTGTTTTAGTTCTTCTAACCTTGTTGGTGGGGTGCAGGATGGCTGAAAGAAATGATCGTGCTATTGCTGATGCTTTGGAAATAGTTGCTAATATGGTGGCTCAACTCAATCCGAAAGGTGGAGTCCCAGATGAGTTTCGTGCTTTAGGGGAGTTCAAGAGGAACAATCCGCCGGAGTTTGAGGGTACTCACGATCCAGCAAGTGCACACAAGTGGCTGAAGGCGATCGAGAAGATTTTCTGAGGAATGAGATGTAGTGATGCGCAGCAAGTTCAGTTTGGAACTCACATGTTGTCGGAAGAGGTTGAGGACTGATGGGATAACACCCGTCAGAGACTGGAAGATGTTGGCACTGTGATAACATGGGATGTGTTCAAGCAGGAATTTATGGGGAAGTATTATCCAGAGGATGCTCGTAGTAAGAGGGGGGTGGAATTCCTTGAGTTGAAGCAAGGAGATATGACTGTTGCGGAGTATGCTGCGAAGTTCGAGAAGTTGGTGAAGTTTTATCCTCACTACAACCGTGTTGATGCTGAGATGTCCAAGTGCCTCAAGTTCGAGAATGGGCTAAGACCAGAGATTAAGCAGGGTATTTCGTATCAACAGATCCGTAGGTTTGCTGAGTTGGTGGACAAGAGCAGAATCCATGATGTGGATAGCCGAGCTCGATTTACTTACTACAAGCAGTTGAGTGAGAAGAAAGGGAAGTATAGGGGAAAACCTTATACAACTTTAGCTGACAAAGGGAAGCAGAAGGCTTTAGAGGAGAAAAAGACCAGTGGGGGAGCAGCTCCCGCTTCTGGGAGGTGTTATAGGTGCGGCGAGCAAGGTCACCATGTAGATGTTTGTACTAATTGTGTGTTTGTACTAATAGTGTGTCCAACTTGCTTCAATTGTGGTGAGAAGGGTCACATCAGTACCAAGTGTCAGAAACCGAAGAAGACGGCTACTGCTGCTCAGACCAGTGGCAGAGTGTTTGCTTTGAGTGGTGCAGAAGTGTCAGAGAAGGACAACCTGATTCGAGGTACTTGTTTTACTAATGATATTGAGTTGGTTGCTATGATTAATACTGGTGCTACTCATTCTTTTAACTCGCTTGAATGTGCTAATAGATTGGGTTTGAAGTTGTCTAATATGAATGGTAGTATGCTAATAGAGACTCCTGCTAATGGTTCTGTTACTACTACTTTTGTGTGTTTGAGATGTCCTTTGACGATTTTTAAGAAGAGTTTTGTGATGGATTTGGTGTGTTTACCCTTGCACCAAATCGATGTAATCCTTGGAATGAACTGGTTGGAGTTCAACCATGTTCATATAAATTTTTATACTAAGACTGTAGAATTTCCTGAGTTTGGTGATAGTGGAGAGTTGATGTTCCTGTTTGCTAAGCAAGTAGACGAGCTTGTGGAAGATGAAGCCTTGGCGTTTGCAATGTTTGCATCGTTGTAGATTGATCGTGAAGCTGCAAGTGTCGACCTCCCTGTTATTTATGAGTTTCCAGATGTATTCCCAAATAACATCAGTGATTTACCTCCAGAACGTGAAGTGGAGTTTGCGGTGGACTTAATACCAGGTACGAGTCCAATGTCGATGGCTCCTTATCGGGTGTCAGCTTCTGAGTTAAGTGAATTGAAGAAACAATTGGAAGAATTGCTTGAGAAGAGGTTTGTTCGACCAAGTGTTTCTCCGTGGGGTGCTCCTGTGTTGCTAGTGAAGAAGAAAGACGGAAGTATGAGGTTGTGTGTTAATTATCGGCAGTTGAATAAAGTGACTATCAAGAATAAGTATCCACTTCTGAGAATCGACGACTTGATGGATCAGTTAGTAGGTGCTTGTGTGTTTAGTAAGATTGATTTGAAGTTTGGTTTTCATTAGATTCGTGTTAAGCCTGATGACATTCCAAAGACAACTTTCAGAACGAGGTATGGTCACTATAAATACACTGTGATGCCGTTTGGTGTGTCCAATGCACCTGGTGTGTTCATGGAGTATATGAATTGGATTTTTCATGAGTATATGGATCAGTTCGTGGTGGTTTTCATTGATGATATCCTGATATATTCTAAGTCTGAAGAAGAGCATGCTGAGTATTTGAGAACCGTGTTGCAAGTGTTGAAAGAGAAGAATTTGTATGCAAAGCTATCAAAGTGTGAGTTTTGGTTGAAGGAAGTGAGCTTTCTTGGTCATGTAATTTCGAGTGGCGGAATTGCTGTAGATCCTTCCAAGATTGATGCTGTGTTGCAGTGGGAGACTCCGAAGTCTGCTACCGAGATACAAAGTTTTCTGGGATTGGCGGGTTATTACCGCAAGTTTATTGAAGGCTTTTCTAAGTTGGCATTACCTTTGACTCAGTTGACTCGAAAGGGTCAATCGTTTGTGTGGGATGTAGCTTGCGAAGAGAGTTTTATGGAATTGAAGAAGAAGTTGACGACCACTCCAGTGTTAATTTTGCCTAATCCGAGCGAATCTTTTATGGTGTATTGTGATGCGTCGAAGATGGGTCTTGGTGGAGTATTGATGCAGAATAGACAAGTTGTTGCCTATGCTTCGAGACAATTGCGAGTTCATGAGAGGAATTATCCTACACATGACTTGGAATTGGCCGCCGTGGTGTTTGTGTTGAAAATTTGGAGACATTATATGTTTGGCTCTAAGTTTGAAGTGTTCAGTTATCATAAAAGTCTGAAGTACTTATTTGATCAGAAAGAATTGAATATGAGGCAAAGAAGGTGGTTGGAGCTGTTGAAGGATTTCTATTTTAAATTGAGTTATCATTCGGGAAAAGAAAATGTAGTGGCTGATGCATTGAGCAGAAAGTCATTGCATATGTCGATGCTTAGGGTGAAAGAATTGGAATTAATTGAGCAATTTAGAGATTTGAGTTTGGTATGTGAAGAGACTCCTGACAGTGTGAAGTTGGGAATGTTGAAGTTGACTAGTGGCATTCTGGAAGAGATCAGAGTGGGATAACAATCTAACTTGAAGTTAGTGGACCAATTGACTTTGATCAACCAAGGTAATGGAGGAGAATTCCGAATTGACGAGAATGGTGTGATGATGTTCAGAGACAGGGTGTGTGTTCCAGATGTCCCAGATATTAAGAATAATATACTTGAAGAAGGACACCGAAGTAGGATGAGTATTCATCCCGGTGCTACGAAGATGTACCATGATTTGAAAAAGTTGTTTTGGTGGCCAGGTATGAAGAAGGATGTTGCGGAGTTTGTTTATGCGTGTTTGACTTGTCAGAAGTCGAAGATTGAGCATCAGAAGCCTTTAGGTATGATGCAGCCGTTGAGAATTCCAGAATGGAAGTGGGATAGTATTTCCATGGATTTTGTGGTGGGATTGCCGAAGACTGCTAAGGGAAATGATTCCATTTGGGTGATTGTAGATAGATTTACTAAATCGGCACATTTTTTGCCGATGAAGATTAATCATTCTATGGAGAAGTTAGCTGAAATGTACATTGCGGAGATTGTGAAGTTGCATGGGATACCTTCAAGTATTGTGTCGGATAGAGATCCGAGATTTACATCGAGGTTCTGGAAGAGTTTGTAAGATGCGTTGGGTACAAAGTTGAGGATGAGTTCTGCCTATCATCCGCAGACTGACGGTCAGACAGAAAGGACTATCCAATCCTTAGAGGATTTGATGAGGGCTTGTGTGTTGGATCATAGAGGATCTTGGGATAACCATTTGTCGTTGATTGAGTTCACGTACAATAAAAGTTTTCATGCTAGTATTGGAATGGCACCCTATGAAGCTTTGTATGGGAGGAGGTGTATGACTCCTTTGTGTTGGTATGAGTCAGGCGAGAGTGTTGTACTCGGACCTAAGATTGTGCAAGAGACGACTGGAAATATTAAGATGATCCAAGAAAGGATGAGAGCGTCGCAGGGTCGTCATAAGAGTTACCATGATAAGAGGAGGAAGACACTTGAATTCCAAGAGGGAGATCACGTGTTTTTGAGGGTGACGCTAGTGACTGGTGTGGGCCGAGCTTTGAAGTCTAGGAAGCTCACTTCACATTTTGTTGGTCCATACTAAATCTCCCAGAGGATAGGAGAGGTTGCCTATCGAATTACTTTACCACCGTCACTTGCGAATTTGCATGACGTGTTCCATGTGTCTCAGTTGAGGAAGTACATTCCGGATCCGTCGCATGTGATTCAGATGAATGATGTACAAGTGAGGGATAACCTGACAGTGGAAGCTGTACCTGTGCGGATTGACGGTCGAGAGATGAAGCAGTTGCGGGGTAAGGACATAACTTTAGTGAAGGTGTTGTGGGGAGGACCAGCTGGAGAAAGTTGGACTTGGGAACGCGAAGATCAGATGAGGGAGTCGTATCCGACTCTATTTCTTTGAGGTAATTTTCGAGGGCGAAAATTCTTTAAGTGGGGGAGAGTTGTAACACCCCAAATTTATTATAATATTTATTTAATTTATTTAAATATAATATTTGTGAGTTTTTGGTGAATTTTGGTAGTTGGCGTCGACGTCGGTGTTTTGGTGGAGTTTTGGTTATTTTAATTAAATAATAGTATATAGTATGAATATATTAGTATTATTATTAATTTAAATAATATTAGAGGAATTAAGGGTAAGATGGACTTTTAAGGTGGATTAGTGAGGGTATTATGGGGAGAGCCTATTTTGGAAGCCCAAAGGTTTAACAAAAGGAGAATTTTGAGATTAGGTTTCATTTTGTTGGTCAGAACGTGAAAATAAGGAGAAAGTGCAGAGCTAAGAGGAAAGAAGGAAAAAGGCGAGGATTCGTGAAAGTTTCCAAAGGATCGATAGAGAAAGCTCTGAATCGACAATCTAAGGTATGGGGAGTATTGCCTTTCATTTGGGGTTTTTGAAGGGTTTATGAGTTATTCATGATTTAGAGGTATTTCTGAGAATCGATGATGGATTATTAAGGGTTGAATTGATTTGGGGTAAAATAAGCCTTCGAGGCAAAAACCTTTTTTTTTTTTGATGTGTGGGATCTTGTATGAAAAAAGGATTTATGGGGTTTATGGGAACCTTGGGAGTTTGTGAAGGTTTAGGTGATTTCGAGTTACAAAAGTGAAATTAATCGACCTAATAGTTGTAGGTTTTGTGTCCTTAATGGTTATAATGCCTTAGGAATGTTATAGGGATATTTTTGGGCGAACTGCGGTTGAATTCGTAATGTATTGTGGGTCTGGTATGCTACTGATGCATAGCAGCGATTCCCTGCAATCGCTAGTTCACAAAGCGAACGAAACACTCGCAAGGTGAATGTTCTCCTGGACTCGCAAAGCGAGTAGTGCAGCGAATGCACGATAACTGTGATGATTCTGGGTTGATTTCGGAGAAGTGGTGTCGTGGGTTTGCCCAACGAATGTCCCAGCAAAGGGCTTTGCAAAGCAAATGAAGTGGCGAAGGGAGGCAGCATGGGGGCTTTGTTGGGATTCTGGGATTCGCTAGAGCTTCGCAAGGCGAAGGTCCCAGCGAATGTGTTCGCACAACGAACTCAGCAGCGAACTGCTGCTGTTTGTGAAATTTGTTTATGATGCTGTGATGTTCTGAGATTTTGGTGTTGTGATATTTCTGATGTTTTACTATGATGTTCTTGATGATATTGAGATGATGATCTGTGATGTTTTTATGAATATATGATGACATGATTAACATGATGTTTTGGTGAATGATGATGCAGATAATGATATTTTTGGTGATGATGATTATGACGTTGTGTATCATGCATTCATAGCATTTATGTAACGATGTTAGGTCTTCGGTCCAGTGATGATGGTGTTAGACTTCGGTCTATTTGTGGCTTTCATCCCATTGTGTGGATGTGAAGTGGAATATGACGTGCTCCGGTTCTTATGTAGAATCGATCCTATTTGACGGGGATCTTTGGAGGGTGATGGCCTAAGTGTCCATCGATTATGAAGATTGGTACCACATGCATGAGTCCTATTATGTATTGCATTTATGTGGCATTTGTTGTGATTTATGATGACGTGTTTTGATGTTTTCCTTGTGATGACTCTGATGATGTTGTATATGATGATGACGCCATTTTTATGCATAACTTATTTTATATTGATTATAATGAATTGTATTACTCACCCTGCCTGTTTGAATGTTGCCTCCACGTGGGTAACGTGCAGGTGATCAGGATTAGCTGTGGACGCTTTTGAGGACTTTTGACGTTATTTGCTTTTGGTCGACTTAGAGGGTCTTTGCTCTGATAGTGTAACATCGGGTTAGGGTCGTTGAGTCAAACTATGTTGAATTTTATTTGCCTGTTATTTTATTGATTATTTGATGACTATGATTTATTTTAATAAACCCTCTTATTGGATTTTTGTGGTTATGGTGGTTCTACTGCCCTTTGAAGGTATTTTGAGTTATTTTGAGGAAAACCCGTTGTTTACGGAGTAAATGTTTTATTTTGAATTTATAAGGGAAATGTGCACCCTTCGAGGTGAATGCTGATTTATTATGATTTTATGTGTATTCCGCTGCGATATTTTGTGAGGTAGAAAAGGGTGTTACAATCTAGGCTATTGTACTAGAGTTGAACGTGGAGTGTTGAAGATTTCGCGTGATAAATTAATTATTGCTAAAGGGTATAAAATATATGGTCTATATATTTTAGAAGGTTCAAATGTTATTATTCATTCATCGTTAACTAGTGGAGGCTTTCTTGACAAGGTAGAGTTATGGGATTTGAGTTTAAGGTATTATGAATGCCTTGAGAAAGTTTCAGAGGAGTACAATGAATTTTGCAGAAACCAATGGATAAAAATGCATGTTACCGCTGAGTTGTTATTGAGCTTTTGGGGAAGAGCTGAGGTTAAAACAATTTACTTAGTTGGTATAGAATTTCTTCAGAAGAAGAATAGTGAAAACCAAGGGAGAAACCTGGGAGAAACTATAACGGAGAAAACCCAGTTTGAGGTGGAGTTTCCTATTATGGATGCTAGCAATAGTGAGGGAACGGTTACAGAGATCTCTGATTATCATTTGACTCGTGATAAGGTAAGGAGGGTTATTGTAGCATCTCAAAGGGACGATTATGCTAGCCTTTGATATTATGTTTTTAATGTGGCTGAAGGACTGCAAAATAAAAGAAGAAAAACCTTCAGGGAGGCATTTGAAAACAAGTGAAGTTAAGGGTGGTTGAAAAATCATATTTGTAGACTTATTAAATTACCTGGGCAGAAAAGGGTAATTGGGAACAAGTGGATGCAAGTTGCGAGATCAAGATTCAAGGGTTGCTTGAATTTGATCAAAGTTATTGATTAATGTTTCAACTTGGTAGAGAGCAGAAATGTTGTTGATTGTTAAAATGGTATCAACACGGTTTAAAGTCAAGGTGGAGATTATTGTAAATGTGCCTTAAAACCTTTGTTGATGAAGAGAAAGAAAACATATTTTGGAGATTGCATTTACCGCGAAAATCAGAAGTTATAGAAAGTCGGACTTAAAGTCGGAAAAAAAATCGGTCGGTGAATAGTATCGTCAGTACAGATGAATACGATTGTCCGTACGGTGAATAGTGTTTTTGAGTTTTCGGGCTTTTTCGATTCAGTCCATGGATCCATGTGATTTTGGGCTTTGTTTGTTAGGTATTTGCTTTTATAACTATGTATCTCTTATATGTTTGGTGTGTAACAATCTTAGAGTGTACACCAACAAGGGTTTCAAGGTATACCATAGGGTTTCAGCTATGCACAAAGAAAACCTTGGATTACACCTCCAATAGAGCCCATAGGATGGGGAGATGAATTCAGTGATCATGACTGAGTTCGAAGCTTTAAAAAGAATTTCGGCCTATGTGGCTGAAACAAAACTACAAGCGGCTTTGGAAGCTGCCAATGACTATATGGCTGGCGAAGCCATTTCTGAATTTTATCAAGAAGGTCCTGGTAAGGACTTCGACCCAAAACCTCCAAATAAGGTTAAAACTGGATAGCAAAGCCAGAGGCTCGACGTCATCTATTAAGATGAGCCTTTGGGATTTGAGAAGGATCCGTTGGCGAATAATATCAAAATGCTAGCACAAGATCCTTTAGAAGAAGTTGACCTCAGTGAGGGGACAACCAAAAGGCCTACCTACATCAGTGCCAACCTTGATCCCCAGTTGAAAGTTGAAGTGGTTCAGCTGTTGAAAGAGTTCAAAGACTGCTTCGCCTGGGATTATGATAAGATGCCTGGTTTGAGCAGGGAGTTGGTCGAACACAGGTTACCTATGACACCTGGGAAAAACCAGTCAAGCAGAATCCAAGACGGTTTGCACCAGAGATATTGTCAAAGATCAAAGTGGAAGTCGAAAGACTGCTTCATTGCAAATTCATTCGCACAACAAGGTATGTCGAATGGTTGGCTAATATAGTACATGTTATTAAAAAGAATGGGTCTTTGAGAGTTTGCATTGATTTTAGAGATTTAAACTCTACAACTCTTAAAGATGAATATTCAATGCCAGTAGCAGAAATGTTAATAGATTCTGCAGCAGGACATGAATATCTTAGTATGCTGGATGGATATTCTGGCTACAACCAAATATTCATTGCTGAGGAAGATGTTCATAAAACTGCTTTTAGATGCCCTGGAGCCTTAGGCACCTATGAATGGGTAGTGATGCCTTTTGGTCTCAAGAATGCTGGTGCCACTTATCAAAGGGCAATGAATTCAATCTTCCATGATTTTATAGACACATTCATGCAAATTTACATTAATGATATTGTTATAAAATCTATTTCTGGGAATAGTCACATTGACCATCTTCGACAGTCCTTTGAATGGATGAGAAAATATGGTCTTAAAATGAATCCTCTCAAATGTGCTTTTTGTGTGCAGGCAGGGGATTTCCTAAGCTTTGTGGTCCACAAGAAAGGGATCGAAATAAATCAGAATAAAACCAAAGCCACAAGGGAGGCGAAAGCGCCATCAACTAAAAAGGAGTTACAGTCGTTGCTGGGCAAGATCAACTTCTTAAGAAGGTTTATATCCAACCTGAGTGGCAAAACACAAGCCTTTTCACCCTTGCTTCGTTTTAACAAAAATGGTTTCGAGTGGGGGCAATTATAGCAGGAAGCCTTCGACAAGATCAAGGAGTACCTAAGCCACCCTCCAATTCTTTCACCACCTTGTAGAAACAAGAGTATGAGATTGTATATAGCTGCATCAGTAAAACTCTAGGGAGCATGTTAGCTCAGGAGGATGAAAATGGAGTCGAAAGAGCCATTTATTACCTTAGTTGAGTTTTAAATGATACAGAAACTAGGTATAGCATGATTGAAAAGTTATGTTTATGCTTGTATTTCTCTTGTACTAAATTGAAGCAATATATAAAGCCAGTTGATGTGTATGTTTCTTCTCACTTTGATGTTGTAAAACATATGTTATCTAAGCCTATTTTGCATAGTCGAATTGGCAAATGGGCATTAGTATTAACAGAATTTTCTCTAACATATCAACCTTTAAAAGCTATGAAAGGGCAAATAGTTGCAGACTTTATAGTTGACCACTCCATAAATGAAAATGATGTGAATTATGTTGAATTAAAATCCTGGAAGTTATACTTTGATGGATCAAGTCATAAAAATGGAACAGGAGTAGGAATATACATTATTTCTCCTGAAAAAATTCCAACAAAATTCAAGTATAAGGTCGAAGGACCTTGCTCTAACAATGAGGCTGAATATGAAGCATTAATTGCTGGCCTTGAAATTTTGTTAGAATTGGGGGCAACTAGAGTCGAAATAATGGGAGACTCAGAATTGATTATAAAACAAATCACAAAGGAATATAAATGTGTTAAAGAAAATCTCATTATGTACTTTGTGATAGCCAATAGATTACTAAAGAAATTTGAGGTGGTGGCCATCCAACACATACCTAGAATAGAGAATCAAGTTGCTAATGACTTGGCTCAAATTGCCTCTGGATACAAGGTGTCGAATGAAAACCTTCAAGAAGTAATTGAGGCAAGAGGTAAAGTGGTGGTTGTTGGATTGTGCCCATCAGACTTAGAAACAACTAAGCTTGGATGCATAGATGCCGAAAATTTTGAAATTTTTGCTATAGATAATCTGACAGATGAAGACTGGAGGAAGCCCATAGTTGAATATTTGCAAAATCCAACGGCTTCGACAGAGCGAAAAATCAGGTATCAAGCTTTAAGCTATGTACTTTTGGGTAATGAATTGTTTAAAAAGACCCCTGAGGGAGTCTTATTGAAATGCCTTAGTGAAGCAGAGGCATATTTGGCTCTTTCGACAGTACATAGTGGGGCATGTGGAGCACACCAAGTTGGCCAAAAGATGAAATGGATGTTGTTTCGACAAGGCATGTATTGGCCTACTATGCTGAAAGATTGCATAGAATTTGCTAAGGGTTGCCAAGAATGTCAAATTCATGCTGGCATACAGCATATCCCTGCAAGTGAATTACATTCCATAGTGAAACCATGGCCTTTCAGAGGATGGGCTTTGGATATAGTGGGAGAGATTCGACCAGCATCTTCAAAGAACCAAAGATATATTTTGGTGGGAATTGATTATTTCACCAAGTGGATTGAAGCAATACCACTGGCGAATATAGGTCAAGAAGATGTTATTGAATTCATTCAAAATCATATTATTTATAGATTTGGTATTCCTGAAACAATCACTACAGATCAAGGATCAGTGTTTACTGGTCGAAAGATGCAGGAGTTTGCCAAAGAAATAGGTTTTAAGTTATTGACTTCTACACATTATTATGCTCAGGCCAATGGGCAAGTCGAAGCTGCCAATAAGGTAGTGATTGGAATAATTAAGAAGCATGTGGGAAAGAAGCCAAGAAATTGGCACAAGACATTGGACCAAGTTCTTTGGGCATGTCGAACATCCCCTGAAGAGGCTACTGATACCACTCCGTTTCGACTTACTTTTGGTCATGATACAGTATTGCCTGTTGAGATTTATTTACAGTCCATAAGAGTTTAAAGACATCATGAGATTCCCTCTGAGGATTATTGGGAAATGATGATGAATGAATTAGTGGATTTGGATGAAGAAAGGCTTAGAGCCTTAGAATTGTTAAGAAGACAAAAGAAAAGGGTCGAAGAATCCTACAATAAAAAGGTTAAGTCTAAATCTTTTGCATGTGGGGATTTAGTTTGGAAAGTGATTTTGCCTATGGATAGAAAGGATAGAACATTAGGCAAATGGTCTCCTAAGTGGGAAGGTCCATTCCAAGTCATACAAGTTTTCTCTAATGGAGCTTATGAAGTGGAAGAGTTAGACAAAGATAAAAGAATCTTGAAAGTAAATGGCAAGTATTTGAAAAAATATAAGCCTATTTTGCAAGAGATTCGCATCAAAACTTAAGCTTTATTCAATAAAAAGAAAGCCAAAATAGGCCAAGTCAGGCTAATATGGCATACAAAGCAAAGAAGAATCAATACAACAATTTTTAATCAAGGAAAGGTTATTCATAATCTCTCCAGTCTATGGATTTGAGGAAATCCATATAATCTGCATCTGGTTAATCATCAGAGTCCTGGGGGCTGAAGCGTCCTTTCTTAGAGATCTTCATTTTAGTTTCCCTCTTCTTGGCTTGAGAGGTTGCTCCAATAGAGGCTTCAGGTTTCTTTGTTGCCTCCATATTTTTTGTTGCTTCAGCTGCTTTTGCCTTTCCAGCCATGTCCTTAGCTGATGATTTCTCTGAATTGTTCATGTTGCTTCTATGCAAAACGTGGTCATGGGGAAGAGAATTTATAGAGGCGGAGTATTGATTGGATTGGCCAGTCAAACGGTGGAAACACGTGAGTTATTCTTGGAATTATGCCTGAGGGCTATGCTATAAATGTTACTTTAAAGCTAGAGGCTTATGCCTTGAAGTTTTAAAACTGAGAAAGTTTGTTTTCCAAGAGAAAAGATAGAATTCCTTAATTGCAAATTTGACTTAGAGGTGAAGCAGCAAATAAAATGCATCATAATATAATATGGGTCGAAAACAGTTAATGGCGAAATGTTAATGATTGATTAATCAATGCCAAAGGCATAAAACTGTCATTACATAAAGACCTGAAAAGGCCAAGAAACAAATGATTGGTTAAGCAAATAAAGGTCTTGAAAGCATCAGAAGGGAAGCCTCGACTCCAACTGGGCAAAGGTTTCTATATGATGTTTGAGGCGAGCATTGCACAAGGATTCATCAAGCTTGGCTGTGGCAAGCTGTTTCTCAAGTTTTTGGGCTGCCTCAATACGATCTATGGCATGTTTCATTTCCCTAGCCATCTTAGTGGTGTCGAAATTCTGCAAATCACGGTTGCGTTTTTCAGCATTCTCAATTTTAGCTTGTAACTCAGTGATTTGCTACTTCCAGGCTTCGATATTCTTCTGATTGGAGGCTATTTCATCTTGTGTTTTCTTTTGGTCAGCCTCTATACTTTCGACCTTCTTATAAGACTCGTTTTCACCGCACCAAGCTGCACTCTCAAGACCAGATGTTTCCTCTAGGGTCTTCCTAATAGATGGAAGCAGCTTTATCTCTGCAGCTATTTGGTTCACCACCGCAATTAACTCTATCAGAAAACCAGAAACGTCTGGATTGAGAGTGGTGAGTTCTAGCTTTCCAAGGGTATCCTTCAGATAAGCGGTTACAGATGGGTCTGAGGCCAAAACTCTGTGAATGTCCCCCCTGAAGAATTTCTTCTTTATGGCTTGGAGGACTGGTTTGGCGAAGTCATCTGATGCTGGAGTCGAAGAGACAGAAGAAGAAGAACCATACTTCTGCCCAAGTATTAATTTGGAATACTCACGTGGGTTTGACCACTTGAGTGCCGTCAGTGAGTCTCCAGGAGGTGGAATGTTAGCCATGGCTTGCTGGACCACAGGCGAAGGAGTATGGTGGGGATTAGGATCAGTTTGTTCTTCTTCCTCCTCTTCTTCTGATTCTTCTCATTCTTCATCCTTTTCTTCTTCGACTACCATCTCTTCGTTAGGCTCTTCAGTAGTTGGTCGAATATTCTCCTGGTCATCAGCTGGTGTAGGATGTGGTTCATTTGTCTCCTCAGGCGCAGCATGACCAGGATTGTCGTTGTGTGTTTGAACTTCAGGTTCATTTCTTTCTTCTTCAACCAATTGATCACTATCTATGAAGTTAGCCAGGTCGAAAGGTGGTGGACTCGAGGCATCATCATCATCAGAATTGGCGCCATTAGCTTATGCGTTTTGAGTAGTAGTTTGAACTGGTGGTGTGGTGTGTTCTGCAGCATGTGGATTAGGTTGATTAATCTCACTCAAACCAGAGTCAATATCAGAAGATGGGTGATAAGTTGGCTCACCTTGGCTATTGAGGAGCGTGGTGGTGAAGCTTCCTGCAGTCGGTTGAGGAGTGGGATCGTTAATGATGTTGGTGGTGAGATTGCTTGGAGTTGGTTGGGGATCAGGATTGATGATTATGTTTGCCTAAAGAACACAAGTGGAGAAAATGAGATTGAAAGAATTTGAGTGAAAGACGTCAGTATAATGAAAAAATGGTGCACATACCTGAGCTTGTACAGCAGCAGGACTTGAGTCATCACTCCCATGGTCACCAAGAGGTGTTCTCAAGGCCACCTTGGAAGGTTCTTTTTCGACACCACTTGTTGCGGGTGCCTTTTCGAGTATTTTGGCCACCTTCGAAGGAGGTGGCCCAGTGGGTCCAGATGCCTTTATGGGTTTTCTTCTTTTCTTTGCAAGAACCTCCTCAGGAGATTCATCTGAGGCCTCTGAAGTTATAATCACAGCTGGGGTATCCTTTTTACCTTTTTTGGAAGGTGTTGGAGGTTTTCGACCAGTCTGAAGAGGCAATGCAAATATAAGAAAGGAATTCATACAGCAAAAGCGTAAACAGGGGATGTGAAACATACCTGTGTGCTCTCTGGTTCTTTGCCACTTTGTGTGGCAGCCCTAGTTGAAGCAGTTTTCCTGGGCACAGCTGAAAGACAGTAAAAATTGTTACAAGTTAATGATTATGTGGTTAGTTATAAAGCCATGGATTAAGGATTTCGAACCTTCATATATTTCAGATTCGACACGAACGTCCTGAATTCCTATATGAAAGTGTCCTTTAAAACTGTCTAACATGTGCTTAGTCGAAACCACTCGTTGGGCCTTTGGCTGAGACTGCTGTCGAAGAAGTTTTAAATGCTCCCCACAGACAAACCAATCTGGAAATGGAGGGGCAAACGCCACTCCAAAATCAGCATTAGGCAGTCGAGGGAACTTTGGAGGAAAAAGTTTAAAATCTACCTCATAACGTTTCTCACGAGGGACGTTGGGAGGGATTTTTAGTTGATCCAGCTTTTCTAGAAATTTTCTCTTTAGAGTAACAGCAGCCTCATGAATGGTTCGACTAAGATCATCTGGTCGATAGATAGTTTCAAAGTATTTTTGAAAAGCCTGTATTTCTTCGATGTGAGTAAACTTACTCTTTTTCATCTTGTCCTGCACATTGAGAAAAGCTTGGTTAAGTAACGAAGAAAATGTAGCCACATCAAGAAAGTGCTCACTATAGTGTTTCGACCACCATTGGTGGAATGATGAAGTGCATAGAAAAGATGGCTCAAAAAACACAGGAGAGAGGATTCTTCTTTTCTCATTCCGGCTGTCGAGTGTAAGGGAGACATTTTCCTCGTCGAAGCAGGCAGTGTGAAGAATTACTTGGCCCTTTCTCTCATACAAGTATTGGGGAAAGCTCTGGGCCAGCCCAAACTATCGAGAGACACGGTTTGGTTGATAGGCAATCAATGCTGATAAACCTCTCCCTAAGTTTAGCCTGTGGATAAAGAATCTGGGAATAAAAAAGGCTTGCCAGATAGCAACAGATTCTTGATCAAGAGTTTGATGAGGATTTGGAAATGGGCTTTTAAACCACACAGGGTCGTATCTTCGTTGAGCAAAAGGTGCCATGCTAGGAGTGAACTCATAGCGCTTGGCAAACATCATAATATAACTGGTAAAGGCCCTTTGAAGGGTTTCACCATCATCATTAGGAGTGAGTTTGGCCAGACGCGTCCCTTCGACACTCCTTTCCCTGATTTCAGCAGAGGCTTCATCAACTAGGCCTTTCCTGGGGAGGCTAGCCTAAATGTAGCATTAAGCCACAATTGAAGTAGCCAAAGAGGTCCACTCAAGTGCATAGGACCTTGAACCTCCATATTTCTAAGTCGATAAGCACCTTCGCTGATAGACTCATAAAGGTTCGCCAGAATGAGTTCACTCAAGCAGGTTCCTCTGTTGTGGTGAAGCTGATTCGCCAGGGGTAGGTACTTCTTAGCTACCTGCAAATATTTGGTACAAAAAACATATCTCGACAGCCAGACTGTGAGAAAAACAATATGTTCTTCATCAGACACTTTGTCATCTTCTTGTTTAAAGTGGTGTTTGATGAAGAGAGTGTATGTAAGTTTAGAGCCTGAAATATTGATGGTATCTTCAGCATCAACATCAGGATTATAAGTAAGGCCATCTGGGCGAAGTCCTGTGATGGCAGCTACATCGAACAAGGTTGGGGTAACCATTCCACATGGCAGATGGAAGGTATAATGGGTGATGTCCCAAAAGTATAAGGATGTTCCCAACATGTTCAGACAATATGGTATGCTGGTCTTCGACAGCATAAGAAGGTCATAAATCCCTATATTCTTCCAATGTTCAGCTTTGGCCTTTTCCATCTTCGCCATCCATTGGTCGAATTCCGTCAAAGGGTTGACAACTCTCACCAGTCTGGTGCCATCAGTGAGATAGCCAACGTTGATTTTGGGCAAGGGGATTTCTTCAGGAGAAGTTCCAGCAGCAGCGTTGATTTTGGGAAAACTCTTTTGCCCTAACGGCCTTGTTTTCCGGTAAGAGGGGAGAAACTCACTTAGTCTCTCGTTAGAAATGTCAACCTCAATTAAAGGACCACACAGTGCGTAGGGTTTGTCAGAAACAACTATAGGAATCATTATCTGAGATTTGTATATGGCTCTTGTTTCTTCAGTGGTGGGTTCCGGCATGCAACGACGGTTGTCCACTAGTTGGGGGCCTGGGATGTTAGCGAACGGAGGAATGGTTTGTTTAAATGGAGTGGCCTTGCCTCTTTGAGTTTTCTTTGCTTGAGGATTGGTTTAGGAAGACGCCATTGTTGAAGAAGACGAAAAGATGGTGTTTTTTCTGGGTTTTGCGTAAGAGAAACTGAAGAGAAGAAGAGGTTGCTTGAGAGTATGAGAAGTGGGGAAAGTTCACAAAGTGGCGGAAATGGGTATATATAGACATTTGAAAATCCCAAGAGTCTTGGATCTACCGTTGAAGCTGAGGAGTTAGTGGAACGCGTGTCTTTCTCCTGGAGACGTGATGAAAGGTAGCAGTTATGTCCAGACTGCAAACGTCTATTTTCAAGAAAAGTGTTATGATGAATACGGCTGAAGAGACGTTTAAGGAATTGTCATGATGGTATGACGTCAGAAGCGTGGGCCAAAGAAACTGAACAATTCAGCCACTAAGTAATTAGTGGGATATTCAGTTAAGGCCATGCAAACAGGCGTCGAAATGGTTATTATATCAAGAAATGACCTTTCTACCAATTCTGCCGAAAGGACATTCCTTGGGGGCAATTTGTTAACCCTCATTTTCGACGCTAGAAAGAATCAAAGCTATTTTAAGTTAAAAAATTATTTTTAACGTAAAGAAGGCTTCGACCCAGTTTTGGTGAAGCCTGAGTCGAATAGAGGTTTTAGGAACCTCAAAAAATGGCTAAGTGTTGGGAAAGGTTTCGACCATGGGGATATTGAAACACGCGTTGCAGCTGTTATACTAAGGCTGGAGGGAATTTCCAATGTTTGAAATTCAAATAGGAGCAGTTGTGAATGTGGGAACAATTGAAGCCAAGGAGAAGGCGCCAAAGGGACACATTTGAAGCAATAACCACCACTTAGTAGGTATTTCTTTGCACTATAAATAGGAGTTAGTTCTATGTAATTGAGTGTTCATATTTTTGTACAAGTTACTCAAAGAAACTCAAAGTACCCGCGTGTAGAGAAACGAGTTCGTGAGAATGTACGTAATGTAACACCACTTTCATCATTTAATGCAATTTATCTTCATCATGTCTAAGATTCAGCCATTTGCTTCCCATGCCTTTACAATTTCCTGAACTTTATCTTCCATGCCAAATTTACTTTCAAAGTCATTTAAACTTTCTGCATTTACCTTCGACTGCACTTTTACATTCAAGCATTTAATCTTCAAGCATTTACTTTTCAAAGTCTTTTATTTTCAAGAACGTGGAGTTCATCTTTAATTCATTGCATTTATTTTCAAAGTCCTTTATTTTTCCTGCACTTTACCTTCAACAACACTTTTATCATTCCAGCCTTTACTTTTCAAGAACGTGGAGTTCGTCGCATTTTACTTTCAAAAGTCTTTACATTTCTGCATTTTATCTTTGAAGCCATTTATTTCCTTGCTATTTACATTCGACAGTCATTTACTTTCTTGTACTTTTACATTCAAGAACGTGGAGTTCAAGCACTTTTACTTTGTTGCAATTTACCTTCATGCTTTTTTATCAATTCAAGCCTTTACTTTCAAAGCTTTTTACTTATTGTCATTTCCTTTCGACGCTTTTAAATTTCAAGCCTTTACTTTACCTTATTGCAAGTAGTCGAACGTGGAGTTTAGTTAGATTTTTATTTCAGCATTGTCGAACGTGGAGTTCAATTTACATTCTCTTTCTTTTTCATTTGTCATTTACACGTTTTTCTCAAATTTAGCACATGTCCTAGGATTTGTGTGGTCGATCCTGCAAGTTAGTCAGTTTTCGTTTAAGATTGATAGACCGGAGGTTGTTTACCAAAATTCACAGTAAACAAATTGGCACACCCGGTGGGACCCAGTGCTAAGTTTTATACTTTTTGTTAACCTTATCTTTCTTGGTGAAGAAATACTTTCGTTGTATGTTATTGAGAAGTGGGAAGCTAGCCACAACAAACGAAGGAATACTAAAGAGAAGATACACTACGAGAATGGCAACTAATGCTAATCAACAAGTTGATCCTCAAGGGAGTATTTCAAACACTCAGTCAAGTAGCAGTATGGGGTCTCAAAGCACATCATCACCAGTGCCTTCGATGGGAGGACACACGTCATCCCCATTAGTAGTGTCTGAACCAGGATCAACATATACAAAATCATATACTCAACCTGTGTTAGAATACATAGGACCACAAAGTCCTAATTCACCAACACCCCCAGGAGGAAATTCAATGTACAGGCATGTCCCTCCTCCAGGTTTTCCACATCTAGGGTCAAGGAGTCAACCCTATGGTATGCCTACATCAATGATGCAAAATCTGCATAACGCTCCACCTGTATTTTCAGAGACTGTAGTGTCTTCGCCATTACAAGGATCAGGATCAGGAGGTCGAAACAATCAGAGTATAGGTGTTGGTTACTCTGTTCAAGCACCTAGTCTTACAAATACATCCATAAATTGTTTGAGACAGCAGATGGATGAAAGTAACATGCAAATGGTGCATACTTTGTCTCAGACAATGGGAGAAGTTTTTCAACCCTTGATTCAGAATACAACTCAAACTAACCAACAATTGGCTGCACAATTGGCACGTGTGGCTGACTTTATGGGAGTACCAGCGGTGGATCGAAGAGCAACTGTTGTCGAAGATATCCCAAGACGTCATCCACGTCATGCACATGAGATGAACTTGGAAGATCAAGAGATGATTGATCATTTTAGAGTCGAACCACCAAGAAACAAGATGCCAATCCAGATGGAGGAAGAGCCAGTAGTGATGGTGAACAGGAACCAAAATGCTGATCAGTTACTTAGACAGGTTCGACACCAAAATCAAGCAGAAAAAAATAATTTTGCAGCCATAGTGGAAAGGATAATGACCAGAAATGGTGTGAATCTTGGCTTCACAAGGCCAAATTATACTTCGCCCATAGTGGATTATATTCTCCAAGCAGAATTACCCCCTAGGACGAAGATTCCAAAGTTCAGCAAGTTTTCAGGAGATACTACTGAATCTACCGTCGAACATGTGGCTAGATATTTGATTGAAGCAGGCGAAATTGCAGCTGACGAAAGCCTCAGAATCAAATACTTCCCAAGTTCCCTTACCAAGAATGCCTTCACATGGTTTACTACTTTGCCTTCAAATTCCATATACAATTGGACCCAACTAGAACGTTTGTTTCATGAACAGTTCTACATGGGGCAAACTAAGATTAGTTTGAAAGAATTGGCTTGCATTAAGCGCAAAGTTACTGAGCCAATTGATGATTACCTGAATAGGTTTCGACTTCTTAAAGCCAGATGCTTTACACAAGTGTCAGAACATGAGTTGGTCGAAATGGCTGCTGGGGGTCTTGATTATTCCATTAGGAAGAAATTAGATACCCAATATCTTAGAGATATGGCCCAGTTGGCTGATAGGGTTCGACAACTAGAAAGGCTGAAAGAAGAAAAGGCTAAATTCAGCAGGGGTAAAAAAGTAGCCTTTGTCGAATGTAATGAAGATGTAGAAAATCTGTATGATGAAACATCTTGTTTCGACGGAAATGAGGTTGACGTTGCTGAGTTAAAGCAAGGTCCACCTTATGCCTGCAAATTATTAGCTCCTTCAGATGGAAAAAATCCTGTCGAATCTAACGACAAATTTCCTAAGAAAACATACACTTTCGACGTCACTAAATGTGACGAAATTTTTGATTTGTTAGTTAAAGATGGGCAAATGATAGTGCCTGCTGGTGCTAAGATGCCACCTTTAGAACAAAGAAAGAAAAGAGGTTTTTGTAAGTACCATAATTTTTTGGGTCATAAAATTTCTCAATGTTTTCTTTTCAGGGATTTGGTGCAAAATGCTATTCAAGAAGGGAGGCTGAAGTTTGGTGACAAAGGCAAAGCTCAGATGAAAATTGACTCTGACCCATTGCAAGTTGCAGAGGCTAACTACACAGAGCCTCACGAGGTTCAAATGGTCGAAGCCACAGAAGGATTTGATCAGTCAGTCAACATGGTGGAGGTTACTGAGGACTTCGCCACCAATCCTGTGATAATTGAAGGTTTTAAGAAGGCTGCAAATGGCCTGAATGTTGATGGTACCAGTCTAATGTTGGTGACCAAAGAAACTGCTGATAAGTTTGTTGAAATGGATAATGCTGCCAAGGTTTTGTATATGGCAGTAAGTGGATTGAAGATAAATGCCACTGAAGGCATTAACATGGTCGAATTGGCTGAAGAATCTGATTCTAGCTCAGATAGCATCAGCACCAATGAGGTTATGCCACTGAAAGTCTTGAAGCTCATTTCTCCAAGATGCGCTTAAAGGATAGAATTGATGTCAATATGGTTGAAATTACAGATCAAAAAGCTGAACAAATGAGTAAGGCAGATGAACAAGAAGAGCGCAACAAAATAGCTTATCGTAAGCAAGAGGAGACAATTATGGACTTTCTGCACCGTTGCCAGAAGAAAGGTTCTGGAGTAATGCTATGTCCTAGATGCAGCGCCATTTTTTATGAGAAAGCTTCCCACAAGTTAGAAGATGTCAAAAAAGCTGGTGGAAGCTGGGGGCAGAAGGTAAATAAAGGCCCCAGAGGTTTTGACCATAGACGCCTTTCGACAGGGTTGAAAAACCAAGTACCAGGAGTTAGGCCAGGTACATTCAAACCAGCTGCGAATGTGCCAACAGGTAGTTGGATCAAGCCTATCGAAGGAAGAGGACAAAAGAAGAAGTGGGAGAAATTTGATGTGGAAAGAGGTTCTTCATTTGAGTATAGAAAAGAGAACCATACCACCAACAAGTCAGCATACATTTCTCAAAATTACAAGGGTAAGAATCCCATGTCTAGATCACAATGGCGAAGAGAGCAGTGTAGGTGAAAGGCTATCAGGGAGGCTCAAGTACAAGGAGAGTCAAGAACCAATATTGATAATCAAGCTGGGACAATTAAGAAGATGCCCGTAAGGCGAAAGCTGTTCAATGTTTAGCCAGAGAAGAAAGTTGAAGATGATGAGAATATGACTGATAATTTCGATAGTGAGTCAGCAGCTTCTCTAGATATTCTTATGAATGTGGTATCAGTAATGCCAAAAGAATTTAGTCAAGTTTCAGAGGTCGAAGACTTGGATCAAACTGTTGAATTGGAAATGTTGGCACACAAGCCTGTGTGTTATTACATCATGAACAATGGGTGCGTTGAAGAACAGAATGCTTTCTTTAAACGCCCCACAAAGGCAATGAAGGGTCATCTGAAGCCTCTCTACATTACTGGCAAAGTAGAAAATGTTCATGTTAACAAAATCTTGGTGGATTGTGGTGCAACTGTCAATTTGATGCCAAGATTTTTGCTGAGCAAGATTGGGAAGTTTGAGACTGATACTAAACCCCACAACATGGTTCTGTCGAACTATGAAGGAAAAGTTAGTTCCACTCTAGGAGTGATTCAAGTGGATCTTACTGTGGGAACCATTACCAGACCAACAGTGTTTATGGTCGTTGAGACGAAAGCTAACTATAACCTACTCTTGGGTAGGGAGTGGATTCATGGAATAGGAGTTGTACCTTCATCTATGCATCAAAGAATCACCATTTGGAGACCAGATGGGATAGTTGAAAATATTGAAGCTGATCAAGGGTACTTTAAGGTGCCTATTAATCATGTGGATAGTAGACAGTTTGAGAAACATTTGGCGAACATTGCTCCATGTCCTCCAGCTGACTTTGAGTTTACGCCTGATGAAGAAACGTTTTATTCATTGTATTTACACCCTGTCGAAGGTTTCAGATGGGACAGGGAAGTACCAGGAGGAAGGTTGCCATGCTTAGGCTCACCTCCAATAGAGCCCACAGGATGGGGAGATGAATTCAGTGATCATGACTGAGTTCGAAGCTTTAAAAAGAATTTCGGCCTATGTGGCTGAAACAAAACTACAAGCGGCTTTGGAAGCTGCCAATGACTATATGGTTGGCGAAGCTATTTCTGAATTTTATTAAGAAGGTCCTGGTAAGGACTTCGACCCAAAACCTCAAGATAAGGTTGTAATTGGAGAGCAAAGCCAGAGGCTCGACGCCATCTATGAAGATGAGCCTTTGGGATGTGAGAAGGATCCGTTGGCGAATAATATCAAAATGCTAGCACAAGATCCTTTAGAAGAAGTTGACCTCAGTGAGGGGACAACCAAAAGGCCTACCTACATTAGTGCCAACCTTGATCCCCAGTTGAAAGTTGAAGTGGTTCAGCTGTTGAAAGAGTTCAAAGACTGCTTCGCCTAGGATTATGATGAGATGCCTGGTTTAAGCAGGGAGTTGGTCGAACACAGGTTACCTATGACACCTGGGAAAAAACCAGTCAAGCAGAATCCAAGACGGTTTGCACCAGAGATATTGTCAAAGATCAAAGAGGAAGTCGAAAGACTGCTTCGTTGCAAATTCATTCGTACAGCAAGGTATGTCGAATGGTTGGCTAATATAGTACCTGTTATTAAAAAGAATGGGTCTTTGAGAGTTTGCATTGATTTTAGAGATTTAAACTTTGCAACTCCTAAAGATGAATATTCAATGCCAGTAGCAGAAATGTTAATAGATTCTGCAGCAGGACATGAATATCTTAGTATGCTGGATGGATACTCTGGCTACAACCAAATATTCATTGCTGAGGAAGATGTTCATAAAACTGCTTTTAGATGCCCTGGAGCCTTAGGCACCTATGAATGGGTAGTGATGCCTTTTGGTCTCAAGAATGCTGGTGCCACTTATCAAAGGGCAATGAATTCAATCTTCCATGATTTTATAGACACATTCATGCAAATTTACATTGATGATATTGTTATAAAATCTATTTCTGGGAATAGTCACATTGACCATCTTCGACAGCCCTTTGAAAGGATGAGAAAATATGGTCTTAAAATGAATCCTCTCAAATGTGCTTTTTGTGTGTAGGCAGGGGATTTCCTAAGCTTTGTGGTCCACAAGAAAGGGATCGAAATAAATCAGAATAAAACCAAAGCCATAAGGGAGGCGAAAGCGCCATCAACTAAAAAGGAGTTGCAGTCGTTGTTGGGCAAGATCAACTTCTTAAGAAGGTTTATATCCAACCTGAGTGGCAAAACACAAGCCTTTTCACCCTTGCTTCGTTTTAACAAAGATGGTTTCGAGTGGGGGCAATTACAGCAGGAAGCCTTCGACAAGATCAAGGAGTACCTAAGCCACCCTCCAATTCTTTCACCACCTTGTAGAAACAAGAGTATGAGATTGTATATAGCTGCATCAGATAAAACTCTAAGGAGCATGTTAGCTCAGGAGGATGAAAATGGAGTCGAAAGAGCCATTTATTACCTTAGTCGAGTTTTAAATGATGCAGAAACTAGGTATAGCATGATTGAAAAGTTATGTTTATGCTTGTATTTCTCTTGTACTAAATTAAAGCAATATATAAAGCCAGTTGATGTGTATGTTTCTTCTCACTTTGATGTTGTAAAACATATGTTATCTAAGCCTATTTTGCATAGTCGAATTGGCAAATGGGCATTAGCATTAACATAATTTTCTCTAACATATCAACCTTTAAAAGTTGTGAAAGGGCAAATAGTTGCAGACTTTATAGTTGACCACTCCATAAATGAAAATGATGTGAATTATGTTGAATTAAAATCCTGGAAGTTATACTTTGATGGATCAAGTCATAAAAATGGAACAAGAGTAGGAATATACATTATTTCTCCTGAAAAAATTCCAACAAAATTCAAGTATAAGGTCGAAGGACCTTGCTCTAACAATGAGGCTGAATATGAAGCATTAATTGCTGGCCTTGAAATTTTGTTAGAATTGGGGGCAACTAGAGTCGAAATAATGGGAGACTCAGAATTGGTTATAAAACAAATCACAAAGGAATATAAATGTGTTAAAGAAAATCTCATTATGTACTTTGTGATAGCCAATAGATTACTAAAGAAATTTGAGGTGGTGGCCATCCAACACATACCTAGAATAGAGAATCAAGTTGCTAATGACTTGGCTCAAATTGCCTCTGGATACAAGGTGTCGAATGAAAACCTTCAAGAAGTAATTGAGGCAAGAGGTAAAGTGGTGGTTGTTGGATTGTGCCCATCAGACTTAGAAACAACTAAGCTTGGATGCATAGATGCCGAAAATTTTGAAATTTTTGCTATAGATAATCTGACAGATGAAGACTGGAGGAAGCCCATAGTTGAATATTTGCAAAATCCAACGGCTTCGACAGAGCAAAAAATCAGGTATCAAGCTTTAAGCTATGTACTTTTGGGTAATGAATTGTTTAAAAAGACCCCTGAGGGAGTCTTATTGAAATGCCTTAGTGAAGCAGAGGCATATTTGGCTCTTTCGACAGTACATAGTGGGGCATGTGGAGCACACCAAGTTGGCCAAAAGATGAAATGGTTGTTGTTTCGATAAGGCATGTATTGGCCTACTATGCTGAAAGATTGCATAGAATTTGCTAAGGGTTGCCAAGAATGTCAAATTCATGCTAGCATACAGCATATCCCTGGAAGTAAATTACATTCCATAGTGAAACCATGGCCTTTCAGAGGATGGGCTTTGGATATAGTGGGAGAGATTCGACCAGCATCTTCAAAGAACCAAAGATATATTTTGGTGGGAATTGATTATTTCACCAAGTGGATTGAAGCAATACCACTGGCGAATATAGGTCAAGAAGATGTTATTGAATTCATTCAAAATCATATTATTTATAGATTTGGTATTCCTGAAACAATCACTACAGATCAAGGATCAGTGTTTACTGGTCGAAAGATGCAGGAGTTTGCCAAAGAAATAGGTTTTAAGTTATTGACTTCTACACATTATTATGCTCAGGCCAATGGGCAAGTCGAAGCTGCCAATAAGGTAGTGATTGGACTAATTAAGAAGCATGTGGGAAAGAAGCCAAGAAATTGGCACAAGACATTGGACCAAGTTCTTTGGGCATGTCAAACATCCCCTAAAGAGGTTACTGATACCACTCCGTTTCGACTTACTTTTGGTCATGATGCAGTATTGCCTGTTGAGATTTATTTACAGTCCATAAGAGTTCAAAGACATCATGAGATTCCCTCTGAGGATTATTGGGAAATGATGATGAATGAATTAGTGGATTTGGATGAAGAAAGGCTTAGAGCCTTAGAATTGTTAAGAAGACAAAAGAAAAGGGTCGAAGAATCCTACAATAAAAAGGTTAAGTCTAAATCTTTTGCATGTGGGGATTTAGTTTGAAAAGTGATTTTGCCTATGGATAGAAAGGATAGAACATTAGGCAAATGGTCTCCTAAGTGGGAAGGTCCATTCCAAGTCATACAAGTTTTCTCTAATGGAGCTTATGAAGTGGAAGAGTTAGACAAAGATAAAAGAATCTTGAAAGTAAATGGCAAGTATTTGAAAAAATATAAGCCTATTTTGCAAGAGATTCGCATCAAAACTTAAGCTTTATTCAATAAAAAGAAAGCCAAAATAGGCCAAGTCAGGCTAATATGGCATACAAAGCAAAGAAGAATCAATACAACAATTTTTAATCAAGGAAAGGTTATTCATAATCTCTCCAGTCCTGGGGGCTGAAGCGTCCTTTCTTAGAGATCTTCATTTTAGTTTCCCTCTTCTTGGCTTGAGAGGTTGCTCCAATAGAGGCTTCAGGTTTCTTTGTTGCCTCCATCTTTTTTGTTGCTTCAGCTGCCTTTGCCTTTCCAGCCATGTCCTTAGCTGCTGATTTCTCTGAATTGTTCATGTTGCTTCTATGCAAAACGTGGTCATGGGGAAGAGAATTTATAGAGGCGGAGTATTGATTGGATTGGCCAGTCAAACGGTGGAAACACGTGAGTTATTCTTGGAATTATGCCTGAGGGCTATGCTATAAATGTTTCTTTAAAGCTAGAGGCTTATGCCTTGAAGTTTTAAAACTGAGAAAGTTTGTTTTCCAAGAGAAAAGATAGAATGCCTTAATTGCAAATTTGACTTAGAGGTGAAGCAGCAAATAAAATGCATCATAATATAATATGGGTCGAAAATAGTTAATGGCGAAATGTTAATGATTGATTAATCAATGCCAAAGGCATAAAAATGTCATTACATAAAGGCCTGAAAAGGCCAAGAAACAAATGATTGGTTAAGCAAATAAAGGTCTTGAAAGCATCAGAAGGGAAGCCTCGACTCCAACTGGGCAAAGGTTTCTATATGATGTTTGAGGCGAGCATTGCACAAGGATTCATCAAGCTTGGCTGTGGCAAGCTGTTTCTCAAGTTTTTGGGCTGCCTCAATACGATCTATGGCATGTTTCATTTCCCTAGCCATCTCAGTGGTGTCGAAATTCTGCAAATCACGGTTGCGTTTTTCAGCATTTTCAATTTTAGCTTGTAACTCAGTGATTTGCTGCTTCCAGGCTTCGATATTCTTCTGATTGGAGGCTATTTCATCTTGTGTTTTCTTTTGGTCAGCCTCTATACTTTCAACCTTCTCATATGACTCCTTTGCACCGCACCAAGCTGCACTCTCAAGACCAGATGTTTCTTCTAGGGTCTTCCTGATAGAAGGAAGCAGCTTTATCTCTGCAGCTATTTGGTTCACCACCGCAGTTAACTCTATCAGAAAACCAGAAACGTCTGGATTGAGAGTGGTGAGTTCAAGCTTTCCAAGGGTATCCTTCAGATAAGCGGTTGCAGATGGGTCTGAGGCCAAAACTCTGTGAATGTCCCCCTTGAAGAATTTCTTCTTTATGGCTTGGAGGACTGGTTTGGCGATGTCATCTGATGCTGGAGTCAAAGAGATAAAAGAAGAAGAACCATACTTCTGCCCAAGTATTAATTTGGAATACTCACGTGGGTTCGACCACTTGAGTGCCGTCAGTGAGTCTCCAGGAGGTGGAATGTTAGCCATGGCTTGCTGGACCACAGGCGAAGAAGTATGGTGGGGATTAGGATCAGTTTGTTCTTCTTTCTCCTCTTCTTTTGATTCTTCTCCTTCTTCATCCTTTTCTTCTTCGACTACCATCTCTTCGTCAGGCTCTTCAGTAGTTGGTCGAATATTCTCCTGGTCATCAGCTGGTGTAGGATGTGGTTCATTTGTCTCCTCAGGCGCAGCTTGACCAGGATTATCGGTGTGTGTTTGAACTTCAGGTTCATTTCTTTATTCTTCAACCAATTGATCACTATCCATGAAGTTAGCCAGGTCGAAAGGTGGTGGACTCGAGGCATCATCATCATCAGAATTGGCGCCATCAGCTTGTGCATTTTGAGTAGTAGTTTGAACTGGTGGTGTGGTGTGTTCTGCAGCATGTGGATTAGGTTGATTAATCTCACTCAAACCAGAGCCAATATCAGAAGATGGGTGATACGTTGGCTCACCTTGGTTGTTGAGGAGCGTGGTGGTGAAGCTTCCTGCAGTCGGTTGAGGAGTGGGATCGTTAATAATGTTGGTGGCGAGATTGCTTGGAGTTGGTTGGGGATCAGGATTGATGATTATGTTTGCCTAAAGAACACAAGTGGAGAAAATGAGATTGAAAGAATTTGAGTGAAAGACGTCAGTATAATGAAAAAATGGTGCACATACCTGAGATTGTACAGCAGCAGGACTTGAGTCATCACTCCCATGGTCACCAAGAGGTGTTCTCAAGGCCACCTTGGAAGGTTCTTTTTCGACACCACTTGTTGCGGCTGCCTTTTCGAGTATTTTGGCCACCTTCGAAGGAGGTGGCCCAGTGGGTCCAGATGCCTTTATGTGTTTTCTTTGTAAGAACCTCCTCAGGAGATTCATCTGAGGCCTCTGAAGTTATAATCACAGCTGGGGTATCCTTTTTACCTTTTTTGGAAGGTGTTGGAGGTTTTCGACCAGTCTGAAGAGGCAATGCAAATATAAGAAAGGAATTCATACAGCAAAAGCGTAAGCAGGGGATGTGAAACATACCTGTGTGCTCTCTGGTTCTTTGCCACTTTGTGTGGCAGCCCTAGTTGAAGCAGTTTTCCTGGGCACAGCTGAAAGACAGTAAAAATTGTTACAAATTAATGATTACGTGGTTAGTTATAAAGCCATGGATTAAGGATTTCGAACCTTCATATATTTCAGATTCGACACGAACGTCCTGAATTCCTATATGAAGGTGTCCTTTAAAATTGTCTAACATGTGCTTAGTCGAAACCACTCGTTGGGCCTTTGGCTGAGACTGCTGTCGAAGAAGTTTTAAATGCTCCCCACAGACAAACCAATCTGGAAATGGAGGGGCAAACGCCACTCCAAAATCAGCATTAGGCAGTCGAGGGAACTTTGGAAGAAAACGTTTAAAAGCTACCTCATAACGTTTCTCACGAGGGACGTTGGGAGGGATTTTTAGTTGATCCCGCTTTTCTAGAAATTTTCTCTTTAGAGTAACAGCAGCCTCATGAATGGTTCGACTAAGATCATCTGGTCGATAGATAGTTTCAAAGTATTTTTGAAAAGCCTGTATTTCTTCGATGTGAGTAAACTTACTCTTTTTCGTCTTGTCCTGCACATTGAGAAAAGCTTGGTTAAGTAATGAAGAAAATGTAGCCACATCAAGAAAGTGCTCACTATAATGCTTCGACCACCATTGGTGGAATGATGAAGTGCA
This sequence comes from Lathyrus tuberosus, assembly GCA_022829125.1. Lineage (NCBI taxonomy): Eukaryota > Viridiplantae > Streptophyta > Magnoliopsida > Fabales > Fabaceae > Lathyrus > Lathyrus tuberosus. The sequence continues at coordinate 675,252 of JALAZF010000236.1, read as the reverse complement.
TAGAAAAGATGGCTCAAAAAACACAGGAGAGAGGATTCTTCTTTTCTCATTCCAGCTGTCGAGTGTAAGGGAGACATTTTCCTCGTCGAAGCAGGCAGTGTGAAGAATTACTTGGCCCTTTCTCTCATACAAGCATTGGGGAAAGCTCTGGGCCAGCCTAAACTGTCGAGAGACAAGGTTTGGTTGATAGGCAATAAATGCTGATAAACCTCTCCCTAAGTTCAGCCTGTGGATAAAGAATCTGGGAATCAAAAAGGCTTCCCAAATAGCAACAGATTCTTGATCAAGAGTTTGATGAGGATTTGGAAATGGCCTTTTAAACCACACAGGGTCGTATCTGCGTTGAGCAAAAGGTGCCATGCTAGGAGTGAACTCATTGCGCTTGGCAAACATCATAATATAACTGGTAAAGGCCCTTTGAAGGGTTTCACCGTCATCATTAGGAGTGAGTTTGGCCAGACGCGTCCCTTCGACACTCCTTTCCCTGATTTCAGCAGAGGCTTCATCAAATAGGCCTTTCTTGGGGAGGTTAGCCTAAATGTAGCATTAAGCCACAATTGAAGTAGCCAAAGAGGTCCACTCAAGTGCATAGGACCTTGAGCCTCCATATTTCTAAGTCGAGAAGCACCTTTGCTGATAGACTCATAAAGGTTCGCCAGAATGAGTTCACTCAAGCAGGTTCCTCTGTTGTGGTGAAGCTGATTCGCCAGGGGTAGGTACTTCTTAGCTACCTGCAAAGATTTGGTACAAAAAACATATCTCGACAGCCAGACTGTGAGAAAAACAATAAGTTCTTCATTAGACACTTTGTCATCTTCTTGTTTAAAGTGGTGTTTGATGAAGAGAGTGTATGTAAGTTTAGAGCCTGAAATATTGATGGTGTCTTCAGCATCAACATCAGGATTATAAGTAAGGCCATCTGGGCGAAGCCCTGTGATGGAAGCTACATCGAACAAGGTTGGGGTAACCATTCCACATGGCAGATGGAAGGTATAATGGGTGTTGTCCCAAAAGTATAAGGATGTTGCCAATATGTTAAGACAATATGGTATGCTGGTCTTCGACAGCATAAGAAGGTCATAAATCCCTATATTCTTTCAATGTTCAGCTTTGGCCTTCTCCATCTTCGCCATCCATTGGTCGAATTCCTTCAAAGGGTTGACAGCTCTCACCAGCCCGGTGCCATCAGTGAGATAGCCAACGTTGATTTTGGGCAAGGGGATTTCTTCAGGAGAAGTTCCAGCAGCAGCGTTGCTTTTGGGAAAACTCTTTTGCCCTAACGACCTTGTTTTTCGGTAAGAGGGGAGAAACTCACTTAGTCTCTCGTTAGAAATGTTAACCTCGGCTAAAGGACCACACAGTGCATAGGGTTTGTCAGAAACAACTATAGGAATCATTACCTGAGATTTGTATATGGCTCTTGTTTCTTTAGTGGTGGGTTCCGGCATGCAACGACGATTGTCCACTAGTTGGGGGCCTGGGATGTTAGCGAACGGAGGAATGGTTTGTTTAAATGGAGTGGCCTTACCTCTTTGAGTTTTCTTTGCTTGAGGATTGGTTTGCGAAGACGCCATTGTTGAAGAAGACGAAAAGATGGTGTTTTTTCTGGGTTTTGCGTAAGAGAAACTAAAGAGAAGAAGAGGTTGCTTGAGAGTATGAGAAGTGGGGAAAGTTCACAAAGTGGCGGAAACGGGTATATATAGACATTTGAAAATCCCAAGAGTCATGGATTTACCGTTGAAGCTGAGGAGTTAGTGGGACGCGTGTCTTTCTCCTGGAGACGTGATGAAAGGAAGCAGTTATGTCCAGACTGCAAACGTCTGTTTTCAAGAAAAGTGTTATGATGAATACGGCTGAAGAGACGTTTAAGGAATTATCATGATGGTATGGCGTCAGAAGCGTGGGCCAAAGAAACTGAACAATTCAGCCACTAAGTAATTAGTGGGATATTCAGTTAAGGCCATGCAAACAGGCGTCGAAATGGTTATTATATCAAGAAATGACCTTCCTACCAATTCAGGCGAAAGGACATTCCTTAGGGGCAATTTGTTAACCCTCATTTTCGACGCTAGAAAGAATCAAAGCTATTTTAAGTTAAAAAATTATTTTTAACGTAAAGAAGGTTTCGACCCAGTTTTGGTGAAGCCTGAGTCGAATAGAGGTTTTAGGAACCTCAAAAAATGGCTAAGTGTTGGGAAAGGTTTCGACCATGGGGATATTGAAACACGCGCTGCAGCTGTTATACTAAGGCTGGAGGGAATTTCCAATGTTTGAAATTCAAATAGGAGCAGTTGTGAACGTGGGAACAGTTGAAGCCAAGGAGAAGGCGCCAAAGGGACACGTTTGAAGCAATAACCACCACTTAGTAGTTATTTCTTTGCACTATAAATAGGAGTTAGTTCTATGTAATTGGGTGTTCATATTTTTGTACAAGTTACTCAAAGAAACTCAAAGTACCCGCGTGTAGAGAAACGAGTTCGTGAGAATGTACGTAATGTAACACCACTTTCTTCATTTAATGCAATTTATCTTCATCATGTCTAAGATTCAGCCATTTACTTCCCATGCCTTTACAATTTCCTGAACTTTATCTTCCATGCCAAATTTACTTTCAAAGTCATTTAAACTTTCTGCATTTACCTTCGACTGCACTTTTACATTCAAGCATTTACTTTTCAAAGTCTTTTATTTTCAAGAACGTGGAGTTCACCTTTAATTCATTGCATTTATTTTCAAAGTCCTTTATTTTTCCTGCACTTTACCTTCGACAGTACTTTTATCATTCCAGCCTTTACTTTTCAAGAACGTGGAGTTCGTCGCATTTTACTTTCAAAAGTCTTTACATTTCTGCATTTTATCTTTGAAGCCATTTATTTCCTTGCTATTTACATTCGACAGTCATTTACTTTCTTGTACTTTTACATTCAAGAACGTGGAGTTCAAGCACTTTTACTTTGTTGCAATTTACCTTCATGCTTTTTTATCAATTCAAGCCTTTACTTTCAAAGCTTTTTACTTATTGTCATTTCCTTTCGACGCTTTTAAATTTCAAGCCTTTACTTTACCTTATTGCAAGTAGTCGAACGTGGAGTTCAGTTAGATTTTTATTTCAGCATTGTCGAACGTGGAGTTCAATTTACATTCTCTTTCTTTTTCATTTGTCATTTACACTTTTTTCTCAAATTTAGCACATGTCCTAGGATTTGTGTGGTCGATCCTGCAAGTTAGTCAGTTTTCGTTTAAGATTGATAGACCAGAGGTTGTTTACCAAAATTCACAGTAAACACTTATACTAACACACTTTATGTTTATATGTTTATAAGATAAGATAAGTCTTTAATTTACTTATACTAACACACTTTATGTTTATATGTGTATGTTATTTTGTAGAGGTCCTTTAATATTGATGAAAGCCGGAAAAAATATTGTCTTCAGTTGGCCGGAAAGAGACTCAGAGGGTTCTGAGCCTTATTATCAAACAAATATCTTAGGGATGCGGATAAAAATTTTGTTGAAACAGAACTTCCACAGTTGTATGCGAACGTGATTGAACCCGAAGAATGGAGCACGTTTGTAGCCAAACGGAAAACCGAAGAATTCAATGTAATGTTATCTTGTCATGTCTATTAATTGTATTATATACTTGTTGCATTAGTTTGTTCTGATATGACTTAAACTTGTTTATCCAGAATTTGAGTGCCATTAATTGCCAAAGAGCATCAAAACCCGCGTATCCATACAGAAAAGGACGTTTGGGATATGCACGGTTACAGCAAAAATTGGTACGTATATATTAATGCTATGATTTTATTAATTGTATTATTGTGTTATACTTGATGAATTTATTATTTACTAAATGTGTAGTTAGAAGAGACGAAAAGTGAAGAATCATCACTTCTGGGACATGTTTTGTGAAAGGAAGCTCGTGTGGGTAAGGATGGAGTTGTTAGGGAAGATGTTCAACATGTTTATGACGAATGTGTAAGTATAACATTATGTCTTTAAGTTAATCGAAATTTTATTAAAATATAATTAATTTGTAATCCCCACTAATAATTTTCGATATGTCAATGAATTTCAGGAGACTCTATCTAAATCCTTAACCACAGGCGAGGAGGATTGCAGGAGCATTCTTAGTCGAGTACTAAATGTTCCTGAGTATTCCGGCCGGGTGAGAGGTAAAGGATTTGGTGTGACTCCATCTTCCTTGTATACAAAGAAAAAAAATCCCAGCAACCGAGAATTGCAAAAGGATTTGGAGGAACTAAAGGCGCAAGTCCGTGAATTGCAAAAGGATAAAGAGAGATATGAGGCGGAAAAGCGCGGTTCCGGTTTGAAAGATACTAGTGACAAAACTAGTATCAATTGTCAAAATAAAATTCCCGAGGTAATTAGCACATATTTATTTTAATTAAATTAACACATTTATTTTAATTGACCTTTATACACATTAACAGTTACATATTTATTATTGCTTCAGGGCATTTCATCTTGCCAGTTGTATTTGTCGTTACTGACTTATCGCATGGTTGGCAAGGGAAAAGTGCATAACCATGTGGGAGAGTTACTTCACCATCAACCGCTCCCTCATGGACATCTGAAAGTGTCGGTTGATATCGCTTTAGATACGGATGCGGTACTACCCATACCTGACTCGGTTTCAGAGGTTACATTGTTGCGAAATGCAATAGGTTCGTTTGTTGCATGGCCGTTAGACCTCATTTCCATAGATGATGAGGTATGTTGAAAACCATTACGAATCTCTTAGTATTCAAATGTCAAATCTGAACGATTATGAAAATCATTCTGAACCATTACTTACATTTTTTTTACATGGTAATGTTAGACTCCTACAAAACCCGCAGCTAAGAATAAAGGGGTTTTGCGGCAAAACGAGTCTGTTGCATCACAAAGAGAGGTACATTTTAAGTGTTATTCTATTATTCGAATTCAAAAGTTTCATGATTTTCTACTTTACCTAACTTATATGATTGTTAGGTTTCTGCTCAAGCTTCACAACAGGCCAGCAAGAAAAAAGCTCATACTAGGACCGTGCAGGCAAAAAGAGCTCCTCCTCGCTTTCAGTCGTGTCTAGAAACACTTATGGCAATGTCAGATTTGATGGATGGTGCTATTCGTCAAATAGAAATGGACGAAGGTGTTTTTGGTTTTCCTCATTCCGAGATAATCGGAAGAGAGGACATGGAGCAGATTTTCAAGCATATTGAATTAGGCATCGGTGTTATGCATTCATACATCTGATACTCCGATCAATCTATTATTTATTTAGTTGAACAATGTATTTACACATTTCAATGAAAATAGTCTAATGTTTATTATGTTTTTATTTAAGGTGCTTGTATGAAAAATTGATGCGGGGGACGAAATTGTCAAACAGATTCCGTTTCTTCTCTTGCACCCTTGTCAATACACCGGCAATTGGTATGAATGCACTTTCAGTAAGAGACCACTTAACTGAGAGATTTATGGTCAGCAAGACAGAAAGTTTGTTTCTTTTACCGTATAATACTGGAAACGGGTAAGATTTTCATTCTAATTTCATTCTAATCTTTAATTTGTATCTTTTGCGTAGAAATTATCCATCTAAACTTTTGTTATATTTTACAGTGGACACTGGTTGTTGGTTGCCATTAATCCTACAAGAGAAGTGGTCTATTATCTGAATTCATTGGATACTGATTGGTCAACATATCAGGATATGAAGGATGTGGTTGATACGTAAGTGAGATTGTTCAAAATATTCGTGTGTATTTGTATATTTAATTATTTCTGTGAGATTGTTCTAAATTTACATTTTTCTTTTATAGAGCAATACTCATATACCGAGCACAAAGAGAATCTCGAGTAGCACGGGCTAAAGCAACCAACGTTACATGGGTTAAAGTGGAGGTATATTAATTTTCACAATGTTGCTTATTAGTGATGCTACTTGATAACACAAAACAACTATATATTAATTCTTATTTGTTTGTCTATGTGTAGTGCCCTCGTCAGCGTAATGGCATAGACTGCGGGTATTTCGTTTTGAGGTTTATGAGAGAAATCCTTCAAATGGATCGATTAGAGATTCCTATTACGGTATGCTTGGATTTATAACTTTGGATTTATTTTAATATTTATCGGATATGTCATATAATTTATTATTTTTAACTAAATCATGCATATTTTGTTTTGTTATGTAGTACTTTGATGAATACGCGTGTTCTCATTACACGAAGGATAAATTGCAAGAAATTAAGGAGGAATTGTGCGAACACCTTATTGAAAAAAGAATCCTATATATATAAGGTATAGGATTATGGGATTATGTGAATGTATAGTTTTGTGAATGGTTTATTTTATGGGATAGTATAGTTTTGTGAATGGTTTATGTTATTTATGTGATTTATGTGATTTATGGGATTATGTGAATGTATAGTTTTGTGAATGGTTTATTTTATGGGATAGTATAGTTTTGTGAATGGTTTTGTGAATGGTTTGTGAATGGGATAGTATAGCACAGATATTAGTTTTATGTGGTTTATGTGATTTATGGGATAGTATAGTTTTGTGAATGATTTATGTTATTTATGTGATTTATGTGATTTATGGGATTATGTGAATGTATAGTTTTGTGAATGGTTTATTTTATGGGATAGTATAGTTTTGTGAATGGTTTGTGAATGGGATAGTATAGCACAGATATTAGTTTTATGTGGTTTATGTGATTTATGAGATTAGTGGAAATGGTTAATGAACCATATTATAAATTGTTAATGGAAATGTGAAATATACAGGTTTATTGAAATGGCTTGAATTATACAGGTTTCTGCATAAAAAAATAGTTAAAATGGGATTTTTAAAAAAAATCATTAAAATTATACGTAGAGAAAAGACAGCGCTTTCTAGAAAAAGCGCTGTCTATAGTTCACAACAGAAAGCGTTTTTCCTAAAAAGCGCCCTCTAAAGGTATAGAAAAATTGATAACTAAAATTATAGGCATGCATTAGACAGCGCTTTAAAAAATGCTGTCTAAAGGGGGCCTTTAGAAAGCGCTTTTCCTAAAAAGCGACCTTTAAAGTTATAGAAAAATTGATAACTAAAATTATAGGCATACATTAGACAGTGTTTTTTCTTGAAAAAGCGCCCTCTAATGTATACTTTAGAGAGCGCTTTTTCATAAATAAAAAGCGCTGTCTTTACCTACGACAGTGCTACCTTAGGCAGCGCTTTTAAGCGCTGTCTAAGGCCTAAAAAAGCGTTGTCTAATGTCTTGTTTGGCGTAGTGTATATTATCTGTGTACGGATTATTATTGCTGAAGACCATTTATTTTGGTTCTATCGTTTTTTTCCTCACAATTTGATATTGAATTTTGTCGTAATTCACGACACTGGCGTTTGCAGGCTTGATTTTAAAATTTTTCGTCCACTAATTTTACGCACAGTTGACTTTTAGTTTGACTGATTCAGCTGTAATTCCTACAAGTTTATTTCAGCTGATAAATTGAGTATTATGAAAAATGCAAGAGATGATATAAATGATGCAAAAAGACGTGAAATTTTAGAGTAAAAAATTAAGGTATGACAAAGTGCAAGATCAATAAAAATTTCACTCACTTATTTAAGTTCATAACTTCAAGTTCCTTTACTTATTTCAAAATTGTCTATCACTTTTAATTAGAACTTAAAACATTCAACTGGTCAAACATGTCATTTATCCTATTTTGTTCATATCTCCTCATTAAAAACCATTGTAAGAGTCTTCATCATCAAAATCATTTGAGTAGATTATTTCCACAACACATATAACCAAAAACACAAGGTGATTTTTTAATACACCACCCAAGTTTCTTAGGCACCACGTGAAATTTCATTTTTGCCCCCTGATTCTGGATGTGCACATCCGGATGCACCAAATTTTTAAAAAACGCTGATATGTTCCGGATGTGCACATTAGAAAAAATTTCTGATCTGCAAATCCGGAAAAAATCAAAACAATTCCCTAAAATTATTTACTTCTAAATATAATTAAATCCAATATAATTAAAATTAATAACATTTTTTCAATATAATTAGATCCAATATAATTAAAATCTATATTAATTAAAATTAATATGATATTTAATATGATTAATTTTTTTAATATAATTAATATGATTAATATGGTATTTAATTCTAAATGATTTATTTATATTGAAAAAATTAATTTAATTATATTAGATTTAAAATTATATGGTATTTACTTCTAAAATTGGATTTAAATATATTGGTATTTAAAATTATATGATATTTACTTCTAAATTATATGGTATTTACTTCTAAATTATAATTAAAATTATATGGTATTTACTTCTAAAATTAATTTAATTATATTGGATTTAATTATATTGAAAAAATTATATTAATTTTAATTATATTGAATTTAATTATATTGAAAAGATCATATTAAAAGTGTGCTCCTCTAAACTTTTGATGCTCTTTCTATGTTTCCCTTCATTTAAAAGTGTTAAACATCCTCAAAAAATTGATTGTGCGTTTTATTTTACAAGTTACATAAATTTGAAGATTTTATTAGCAAACAGGGGTGTTGGGATTAATCTGTGTAGTATAAGTTATGTCAATAAAATCACTAAGTGGTGGCTAAGTTTTTATATCGTATTTCCTCAAAAAGGGGTGTCAAAAAATTTAAAAGTGTTAAACATCCTCAAAAAGTTTATAAATCCAAGGGTTGGTTTAGTGGTGGAGGATTGAGTTTTGAGAGTGTGCTCTTTTCAATGTCTCAGATTCGAATCCTACTAAGTGCAATTAACTCTTGTGTGGGTCAGTCCATACGGAGTTCTGTTCTAGCTTGAAATGGGACCCCTGCTAGTGAACGGTGGATATTGACCTCTCTTAAATTAGTCAGTCGCAAAGCCGGATATCAAAATTAAAAAAAAAAAAAAAAAAAAAAAAGAAGGTATAAAATTCAAGGTGGAATTGTTGAATGATTTTCAATTTTCAATATATTTATAAACTTTTCTTCATCATATCGATGACTTTTGTTTTTTCTTCCAATGTGAAACTCTGAATTGAATTGTTTATTTAAAAAGGATCTGACAAAGAGATTTTACTCGAGATCCGAAATAATTTCATATCTAGCTTTTAGTTTCTATACATAAGGTTATATTACTTTCTCAGTCTCAAAATAAGAGTTTTTTTAGTCAAAAAATTTTATTTCAAAATAAAAGTTTTTTTATGTTTTCAATGCAACAATCATTAATTTTTACCAACTTTACCCCTAATAAATATTATCTAAACAACTTTTAAAATATTACATCACATTATACCTTTATGACAACCAATAGTAATTAAGGATAATTTTGTAAAATTGTTATATTTAATTAGTCAATCATTATTTTTCTTAATCTATGTGCAACATTCTTAAAAGACTTTCATTTTGAGACGGAGGGAGTAAAATTTACTTACCATTTTCAAAACTTAATTGTATTGTATAGATTAACATAGCAATACATTGGAAGTTAAAAGGCACAATAGATCTCTCGTTGTTTGCTGGACACGAAAATAAATGATGAGCGTCAATTGAAGATATAATTAAAATACTGAAAGTATATAATCCATACAAATGATAAATTAAAGGAATAATTAATGAAATATATTTTAACCACGTAATTTTTATTTATTTATCGCATTTGATCTTTTTACAAACAATTCCCAAAATCCTAACATAGAATAGTGAGAAATAGTCTAACGATTAAATTATTCACAACTCTATGTGGATGCAGTAATTAAAATACTTTGAGACAATAAGAGAACTTTATCAACATTCTTTTTTAACGAAGACTCGCTTACCCTTTAGGATTATTCCTTTTAAGTGGCTCCACCAAGGTTCATATCTAGTTACTGTACATGGCTCCACCAAGGTTTAGATTTCTATCCACCAATGAAGTACCAATACTCTAAAATCTATAATGTATCGTATCTGATTCGCGGATATACTGTCTCATTATTTTTTTTTTCTATTACAAGAATCAAAATTTTTCTTTAAGTACTTATCTCTTAACTTTAATAATTTTTCATTTTCTCATAATTCCTTAACTAATTATTAGCAAGTTTTGAAAATTCAATTGGTTTTTGTTAGAGCATTAATTGACTAATCTTCAATTTTAATTTTTTATATCCGTATTTTAAACGTATTGCATCCTAAATTTTTCAATTATTAACGTATATCTGTATCAAATACGTATTGTATCTGATACCCGTATTGTATCCGTGCTTTATTTCTACCAACTCATTTCTTTGAAAACTAATTCTCTTTCTAACAATACATTTGTTTGAGCAACTAATACTTTGTCCTCATTAAGGATGTAGAAGTACTACCCTTTAATTTTTTAAAATATACCACAAATAAGCATTTATCATATTTGAGCTCAATATTAGTAGAAACTTGTCATTTCACATATTCTTAACGTTCCAACATCTTTATGTAAGATATACCCGGTATTTTACCAGCCCATCTCATATGTTGGCTCTTTCACTATTTTGAATGGAACACAACAAGTATGAAAATTATAATTAATAAAGCATGTTCATAAAAGGAATTTGGAATATGTGTATGACTCATCATAGGTCATACCATGTCCAACAAAGTTCGATTCCTTCATCAAACACATCATTTCATTGTAGTGTTATAAGAGGGATGAGTTGAGATTGAATCCAACAGTTGTATAGATAATCATCCAATTCTTTAAACTTTTTAGAAGATTCTGATTTTGAGTTTCATAAGATACACATATTCATATCTATTATCATCATTAGTAAAAGTAATGAAAGTCTCTTATGATCATTGTATTTAATGATCCACATACATGGGTCTGATTAAAGATCAAAATATTTTTAACCCTTTTAAATTTTTATGTGAATAAGTTCTTTGCCATCTTTTTTAATAAACAATATTCACATTTTTTTTATAATAAACAACACCATTCATTAGATAACAAAGAGAAAGTACATGGATATTGGAAGACATTGTGTTAGGGCATTTCCCATCCACATTCCAAAAACACCAATAATAACTAAACCAACCAAGATTTGGACATTAATAAATATAGAGAAATCAGAAACCAACAGAGTATTACAAATCCATCTCCTTAATCCAAACAACCAAGTAAAATTCTTCCACAAATAAGAAGTGAGTTTAGGAGCCACAATCTTTAAAACTATCCAGTTACAGATCATATCTTTAACTCTGGACCGCACAGTTCGATTATACATGCTCGCGAGTTTGATTAGACTCGCCATATATGAAAGAATCGTTTGTTGGGTGGAAAAAATAGTCTGATTTGCAACAACCACAGTCAGATTCTCGCTCATCAACAAGTTTTCTTCATCCAAACATCTTTGGGGCATTTCATCAAACACCTTAAGAGCAAACTTAAAATAACCTAAACATAAGAACAACACACACACCAAAGACAAAACAGAAAACAAAACAAAAACTATAACAAAATCACAAACACAATATCTCAGAAATTTTGGATCTTCCGATGGAAGAAGCTCTGGAGGAGGTCGTTTTCCATGTTTGTACGATTTTGTCCCATTGGTTGTTGAATGCGGTTTCGGCGTTGCAAGATCTCGCTGGTTGTTAGAGCAGAGCATTGAGACCATGATGGAGGTTGGAGTTTGAGTAAGACAAAGATCTCTCAGAGATGAATGATTCAATGAGATTGGAAGAAAAAGAGAAAACCTCATGATAGGGGAGAAAACTCTATATCGGAGAGGAGAGCCTCCATGTCGAAGGAGAGAAACACCGTTATCGGAGGGGAGGCCCATACAAGATGGGGGACACCAATCCATTTTTGAAAAACCTAGTTTTAGAGAGAAGGTCTCTAAATCGTTTTTACGGTAGTTATATAACAATATTCACCTATCTTAAATAACTTATACTACCTCCGTTCCTTTATATAAGAGATAAATCACTTTTTAGGTTCATTGAATAATCAATGTATCTAGCCAACAAACTAACCAAATACATTGGTTATTTAATAAACTTAAAAACTGAGTTGTCTCTTATATAAAGGAACGGAGGTAGTAATTAAAAGATTCTTAAAATTTTTATTGGATTAGAAAGTATGTTTCTCAATCATGTGGCACAAAGAACAATGCTAGAGATGAGTCAAATTCAACTTATTTAGTTTATACAATGTTATACAAGAGTGTTTTGATATCAAAAATATAAATATGTGTGTTTCAACTTATTTCAATAGTAAATTTTTTTTAATTTACTTTGAATTATAACTTTTAAATTGAGTTTAATATAATAATTAAATTAATATTATTTAATTAATCATTTGATTATCTATAATTTAAAAATTATGATTTAGAGTAAAATAAAAAAAACATATTTGAAATAAGTTGAACTCATATATATATATATATATATATATATATATATATATATATATATATATATATATATATATATATATATATATATATATATATATATATATATAATTTTTTGCATAATCTATTTTTAGACAACAATTTATACATATTGATGACAAAAATGTTGTTATGAATAATAAACGGTATATACTCTTGGATTAGTGCATTTAAATTTTAAAAGTTGTTTTTTAACTAAAATTTTTTAAATAACTCAACATATGTCCGAAGACATACGTTAGCATAATAACTTTTATCAATAAAACAATTTAATTCTTAAAAGTATAAGAGATACCTGTAGGTACTTATAAGGATTGCAAAAAAAACCCATAATTGTGGGTATCGATCAGTAAAATCCGTCACAAATCCGAATTTAATAGTTTATGAGATATTTATAAATAAAATTAATAGGTAATTAGTTCATAGATTTGATGATCCTCATACTTATGAATATTAATTTTTTAAATATAGATTAATAAAAGAACTTAAATCTTTTCTATTAAAAGAAAACTAATGTGACCTGTCAATGTGTAGACAAAGAGCACCAATATTGACTCTTTCGTGCGGTGTCTTCAGTTCACACATCCAAAGAGACAGAATTCTTTTGATGTTTGACTTTGCAAATTTATTGTTTCATTTGAAAATGTTGTTGCAGTAAAGAGCGTTTTTTCAATTTAGGTTGGATTAAAAATGTATATATTATTAAAGGTAGAGTTTGTTTGAATATTTTATGGGATCTATTTTAAAATTTTTGATGAATTATATTGATATTTAAAAATGTAGATGAATTATTTAAATAATTAAAAAGTAAAATAATATAAAAAATTTAATAAAATTCTTTAAAGGACCAAAATGAATTCTTTGAAGCAGTCTGGATTATTCTCTAGTTAACTCTAGAAATGAAGACAAATATTTAATATGATTAACCTCATAAGCCACTTGTCCCTAAACATGATATATTCTTCATTAACCAAAGGATCTCAATCACTCAATAAGAAAATCTCAATCATTAGTATCCAAATTATGCATCTAACTTTTCTCCTTCGTCCTTTATGATAAAACATCTATTAAATTTCACAAATATTTTATAAAAATAAGATAATAACAATAAATTTAAATCATTAATTAAATTATTTTATCCAAAAAAAATGGTTTCTCTATTATAAATTTAATATAATTTTTATTGTAAAATTACAAATACATATGAAAGTGTAAAAATAACTTTATACTAAGATACAACAAAAGCTAGAATTTTATAATAAAGGACATAATGATAACATTGAATAATAGGAATTCTCTCACAGAAGAACATCACGGAACATCTTCTCAAGATTCATAAACGATGATCCATTTGGACCCAAAGCAGCCCTTTGTGCCAATTTCTTCCATTCCAAAGCTTTTTCTTTCATCTCTTTACCTTTCTCTCCCTCCATCATCTCCTTCACAAGACTTTCAATCTTATCCCTCTTAGCATCTTCGATCTCCAAACCAATCCCCCATTCATGACAACAAAATCGACAATTAGTTTGTTGTTCAGCGAAGAAAGGCCAACATATCATTGGAACACCACCGCACACACTTTCCAACGTTGAGTTCCAACCACTGTGTGTCAAGAAACCTCCAATTGCTGAATGATCCAAAACCTCCTCTTGTGGACACCAACTTGATAACATTCCTCTATTTTTTGTTTCCTCCAGAAACTCATGAGGAAGAACTGAGTTTTCACCAGCTACAAGATCAGGCCTTATTACCCATAAAAACGGTATTTTACTATTTGCTAATCCCCAAGCAAACTCAATCATCTGTTCATTTGTCATAACTGTGATACTTCCAAAATTAACATAAACAACACTATTTGGTTCTTTGTTGTTCAACCATTCTAAACACTCTGGCTCTTCCTTCCAAAGATTAGAACCAAATGAATTCAGTTCCTTATCAGTCACTTCTTTCAAGAGTAAATGCAAGGGACCAATAGAATAAATAGGAGGCAAATTTAAAGAAGAGAATGCTTCCAAAACATTATGTTCCAAATCATCAAAAGTGTTAAGAATGATTGCTGAAGCTCTTTCAGCTCTCTCACACTCACCTGATAAAAAGTCAACCATAAGATCATTTGGTTCTGTGGTTCTGATGAAGCTTGGGATATCCTTTAACCGTATTGCTTTAATGCCAGGTACCCAATCTATGGTAGTTTCCAAATATCCATTTGTCATATAACTCGAATCTGCATGTTGAACACGTTAAAATCTTGTTTATATATATACTTATGTAACGAAAAAATAAGATTTTCGTGTAAGAAAAAACTATTTACCTTTGAGTGGTGTTAAGCCTCTTTCAACGAGTTGACTATATTGCGTATATGCCATGAAGCCACAAGCACTAGTTGTCCAGAAAAGCACTTCTGGGATATTAAGTTCTTTAGCAGCATCCAGAGTAAAACTCATACAACCATCAGAAACTATGCAAGTAACAGGAGGGGTGTCGATAGCATTATTGAGTTTTGCTAGAAGTTTTTTAAAGTGAGGTAAGCAAGTTTTTTTAGTGGAGTCGCACAAGGAAGGGATATCCTGCGTGACATCCACGTCGGTCTCAGGTAGACCATCAGGAATGGTTTCAAAACGAAAAGAGGAGAGACCGTTTAGAGAGTTAGGACCTCTAGATTTGAGAAGACGTTTGTGATTATATTCAGTGTTAACAAAGGTGACATGAAAATCACCTTTGAAATGAAGAAGTTTAGCTAGTTTGAGCATTGGGTTTATGTGACCTTGTGCAGGATATGGGATACACACAACATGTGGTTTATTCTTTGTTGTGTTTAAAGAACCCATTTTGTTTGTAACTAGTAAAGTTATTCTTTCAAAGCAACAACTATAATTAGCAAAAGAAAGAAATTATTTGAGTTTGTTTACTCTGATCACATTAGATTAGAACTAGACATTTTATAGGCGAAATAGGTTGGCGGTGTTAAATTAAAAATATAAATATTGCTGTCAAGTGGATGGTTGGTGGGGATATTATAGACACGTGGGTGAATTTTTTTTTAATATAACTAGTTTTTTTTAAAAAAAAAACTAAAAAAATCATTTTTTTTAAATTTTTTTTCAAAATGACATGGTTTGGAAGGGACCCATAAGGGTGGCGCCATATGGGATGTCGCCTCAGTTAGAGGCCATAAACCATCTCATATGGCGCCTCAGTACAACTAAAAACGGAAAAAAATTCAACTGAGAGTCACCATCCCAGATGGCGCCTCAGTTCAAATCTTTTTTTTTTTTTAATTTTAATTTTAAAATGTTTACTATTCATTCACATGTCTCTAGACTGATGAATTTGCAGCCCTATACTATGAATATACTATTCATTCGCATGCCTCTGCTCCATTATTTTTGTTTCAGGCCACTGTTGACATGACTACACAAGCATGCCTACACATGGCAGACTGCAAAGGCTAAGAAGCATGCAAGAGAACACATGCCTACTCATGTGACTCCCCCTTTACACCATTATAAAAACCCTCTCAGCATGTCACAATTTTCATCTCATCCCAAACTACTCTTCTTCTTCTCTTATTTTCTGTTCAAACCATTGCATCCATTCCATTATCTCACACCCAGTTACGAAAATGGCTTTACTCACGATGGGAAGCAGCCACCGAGGAACGTCGGAAAACATTGAAGACTTCGTAAGTTTTCCTGTATTATTTTTTTTTGTACAATATTAAACCTTGAAGTCTTTTATGGTCTTAGTAATGTTACTGGTTTTTTTTTTTTGTTCAGGAAGTTTCAAGGTTCCGTTGCCGTGGGCACGCATACTTCCCTCACGACCCTATCACTGAACCATATCTAACAACATGTGGATTTGGAGATGTGATTAAAATACCATCATACCATGTAGACCCAAAGTTCATTCTGACATTGCTAGAAAGATGGAGGCCGGAGACCCACACATTTCACCTTCCTTTTGGTGAATGCACGTTCACCCTCCAAGACGTGTATATGTTACTGGGCCTCTGCGTAGATGGCATGGCCGTCAACGGCCCGTAAATATAAATAGCCAAGTATGCTTCGATTTGTTGGGCACCCCCTAGAGATGGAACAAGCTGAGCCTTCACCCGACGGTAAACCTAGGGGGCAAGGTATTAACTTAAAACGCCTTAGGGAATACCATAACTCCATTGTATTAAACGAGGATTCCCTCCCCTTACACATAATACAAAAAATAAGATGTTATTTGTTGTTATTGTTCGGTCGTTTTTTGTTTCCAGAGAGCACTGGAAACAGTGTAAATATTATGTATCTCCCGTTGTTGTTTAAAATTAACAGTGTGCACGAATATAGTTGGGGTTCAGCTGTCCTGGAACATCTGTATAGTGCACTCTGCAAAAATGCCAAAAAAAATGCGTGTACATTTTATGGTTGCGCCTATCTCCTTCAGGTGTGGGGTTAGTCGAGAATGCCAACACTAGCTCCAATAAACCGGAACCCCTTCACATTCCCCTACGCATTACGGTAAGTCTATACATATCCCTGCGCCTATGGCCTATACTGATATGTTCAGGTGTAACTAATTCATTTTCTAACCCCTTCACATTTTCAGGTGGGCAGTTCCGAAAATGAACTACGATAGAAACCCCAGGAACGCGATAACAGTCTACAGCAACCTGCTAGACCACATTGGCCCTGACGACATATATTTTCCTACATCTTTTGTAACATTTCTTCCATAGATATTTCTAACATTTTGTATACTTACTCATTAAACAATTTTTCTTGTAGTTTATCTGGAGGCCTTACGACGATCTCGACCACCAGCCCAACGCAAATGATAATGCTGTGTGGACTTCGAAAACACCAATAATTCGGTTCACAACTGTTGAGATGCACCAAAGCAACCGAGTGAAACTACAATTCGGTATGCATCAGGACATTCCGGTGGATCCTACAAATTTGGGAAAGTGGCACCTGCGCAGAGTCGACACACAGTGGAAGGATGGTGTGTGGACCAACTTTGCAGCGGCGTTGTGTCACCAGTGGGAGATGCGACACCAGCTCGTCTTAACAGACCCCGTTGTACAACCTGCTCGGCCAACGAAACTATATATGAGCTGGTTTAGGTTTGTTACCACACCACAACCTTTCCTCTCTCAGCCGACGTATCTAGTTGACCCCCGCCAACGTGCGTCTTCCTCCCAGCAATATGCCCAACATCATTCACCAACCTCTCCACCACAACAACAAAACCCTTACTATAGCCCTGACGAGTCATTCGAACCTACCGAAGCACACCAAAGCCCCCAACAAATGAACCCCCCATAAATGATGACCCCATCTTCCTACCACTCAGAACCACATTCATCATACACCCAATAAACCCCCCCTCTTTTCAACTATCAAACCCCACATCAACCACTGCATCAATACCAACACCCATCAATGTATCATTTTGGCCAACCATACCGTATGGAACCAACCCAAACCCCTCATACAAATTACATGAGCATGGGTATGCAGATGGATTATGGAAGTGTTGTCGGCGGCAACCCCCTGGCTATTGGGGATAGATGCTGCAGAATTTGTCTCATGCTCCGGGGCCATCGTCTGATGCGCCGGGGCCATCTGAACAAACACAGAGACCAGCCACGCCTCAACAACCTCGTGGTGCTAGACAGAGACGTCAAACAAGAGCCCCTGATTGTGGGACCGGTGGTCGATTAAATAGGTACAATCATTGATTTTTTTTATATCCAACTATTGTACTAAATATTAAAAAAAAAATTAATGTTGTTTTTTTTTTTATTTTCCCTTCTTAAAATAAAATAAATTAAATAAAAAAAAAGGAAACACAACTATGGCGCCATCTGGGATGGCGCCACCCTTAAAAAAATTTGAAAAAAATTAGGGCATTGATTTTACACCTGAGGCGCCATATGAGATGGCTTATGGCCTCTAACTGAGGCGTCATCCCATATGGCGCCACCCTTATGGGTCCCTTCCAAACCATGTCATTTTGAAATTTTTTTTGAAAAAATAGTTTTTTTAGTATTTTTTTTTGAAAAAGCTAGTTATATTAAAAAAAATTCCACGTGGGTTCGTCGTTATATTATTAACTATTGATAAATATTTTCTTTAAAATGAAATGTAAATGAAAATAATAGTTAAGAAATTGACGTCTTTAAAATGAAATATAAATGAAAAAAATATTTAAGAAATTGATGTAGTATTTAAGAAAATGAAATATAAATATTTTTTTTTATTATATTTCAATTTAGAAGGAGTAAATTATTGCTATTGCAAATAGGGATGGCAAAAGATAGCCATAAAGACAAGTAATAGTCTTCGGCTACACATTTTGTTAAGTAAATATTGATACTTTTATCTGTCTTGTACCTGTGTGAGTATCTGTCAGACGAAAATATGTGGATTTTGAGATACCCATAGATATTTACAAATATCTATAGATACTATTATTTTTTTATAAAAATTAACTAAATTTTTATTCATTTTAAAGATAAAAATAATTATAAATAAATTATATTCATTTTATTTCTTCATTTATAAAATTGTTATACTAAATTAAAAAATATTAATAATTTTATATTCAAAATAATAATAATAATAATAATAATAATAATAATAATAATAATAATAATAATAATAGTTTCCTATTTAACATAATAACAATAATAATTTTAGATTAAACAAATTAATATTTAAGTAATTTTTCTAAATACTAACAAATACGATACTACTTTGTAAAAGTAATTTCACAACATTCGAAAAATGGATACTACCATGCCTGACCAACCGTTATGAGGTAATGGTGGTTGTATGTATGATGTTTTCCACCACGGTCGTGCGATTATGATTATAAGCTATGCAGTGCGCTACGTATTACAACGGTTCCTTTAAAGTCACTTTCTTCATTTGGGTTCACTGAAGACAATAAATCTACCAAGTTCACATCTAGCTTCTGATTCTCACTAATTTCATTAAGGAATTCATTATTCACCTTCAACATCCCCAACATCAGACTTTCTGGTGTCAATTCACAAACCATACTCAAATCTCTAAACTGCTCAATGAGATTCAACTATCTGATCATCAATGCCGACATATGTAGAGACTTTCGACTCAAAGCATCAGCCACAACATTAGCTTTACCTGGATGATAATTTAAGCCAAAATCGTAGTCCTTCAGAAATTCCAACCATCTTCTCTGCCTTATATTCAACTCATTTTGGTCAAGCAAATACTTTAAACTCTAATGATCGCTAAACACTTCGAATCTTGAACCATATAGATAGTGCCTCCAAATTTTCAACATAAATACCATTACTACCAACTCTAGATCATGAGTAGGATAGTTCCTCTCATGTACCCTCAATTGTCATAAAGCATAAGCCACCACTTTACCATCTTACATCAACACACCGCCTAAACCCATTTTAAAAGCATCACATTATACTACAAACGGTTCAAGAGGATCTGGAAAAATCAAAATTGGAGTTGTAGTTAACTTCTTCTTTAACTCTCTAAGCTCCCTTAACAATGAATATGCCACACATAGGCCTGACCCTTTCGAATCAACTGAGTTAACGGAAGGGCTAAACTTGATAATTCTTTGATAAACCTGGGATAATCCCCAGGAAACTTTTGATATGTGTAACCGATTTAGGAGCCTCCCATTGTAGCACTGCATCTACTTTGGATGGATCCACTGTAATGCCATTACCTTGAAATAACATGCCCGAGGAAACTCACCTCTTGCAACTAGAGCTCACACTTTGATAACTTCACAAACAACTTATTCTCTTTTAGCACCTATAATACAATCCTCAAATGCAGTGCATGTTCTTCATTCGATTTAGAATAAATCATAATATCGTCGATAAAGACTACGACAAATTGATCAAGAGAATGGTGAAAAATGTGATTCATATACTCCATAAACACACCAGGTGCATTCGACACTTGAAAAGGCATCAATGAATATTTATAATGACCGTCTCGAGTTCTAAATGTTGTCTTCTGAATATCTTCATCCTTAACTCGGATCTGATGGTAACCTGGCCTCAAATCAATTTTGCTAAACACACAAGCTCCTACCAGCTGGGCCATCAAATTGTCGATTCTCAGAAGTGGATACATGTTTGTAATCGTCACTTTATTTAACTACTAATAATCAACACATACTTGCATACTACCATCATTCTTTTTTACCAACAATACTGGAGCTTCCCAAGATGACACACTTGGTCTGATATATTTATTTTCAAGTAAGTCTCCTAACTGATTCTCCAGCTCTCCCAACTATGATGCTGAAATTTTGTATGGGTCCATAGAAATAGGTCTAGTACCAGGAACAAGATAAATGGAAAACTCCACCTATCTCTAGCGGTAAATCTGAAATATCATCTAGAAACATCTCTGGAAATTCACATACCACTGGTAACCCTTTAATTACTGTTTGACTCAATAGACAAGGAAGCAAACATTGCAAGCACCTTAGCTTCATCTTTCAACAACTCTTCCAATTGACTAGCAGATATGAAACTAGCTTCTTCTTCATCATCGGGAGCAAGAAATCGTACTAACTTGTTGTAGAAATTGATACGAACATGGTTGAATTCCAAACAATTCATCCCCAGAATGATATCAAGATCACTTAGTGGCAGAAAAACCAAGTCCACACCAAAGTCTTTACCATAGATTGACAGAGGATAATTCAAGCAGATTAAAGAAGTATTCACCGACCCATTAGCTAGAGTATTGATCGCGACCTTACGAGTCTATCGGATGATCTAATTGCAAGTATACAGTCTATCACGTAGTTTTAAAAGATATCAAACCCACATAGACCAATAATCAATCTACAGTTATCGATTAATACTATGTAAAGCTAAGGCTAGTGATTAAAAAGGTTTGGACAGAAATAAAACGTAAATTGCTAAAGATTAGGAAATATATTAATAAAAAGAGGCCGAAATATGGATTTTGTGTTCCTCAGGGACTCTGTAAATTATAGGCACTAAATGTAATTAAACTATGTTCCGTAGAAAATATCAATTTAAAGACTCTGTCTCACACTCTCGCGCTATTGACTAAAGCCACACTCCCTAACCATGAGATTTTTCTCTCGCTCGCCCATTTTAATTAAGAAGTGTATTTTGAAAATCAATTATATCCTAATCGATACCTAAAGCGCTCTCACTGTTTTTACGATCGATGCCTAGTTTCCACTATCTGGTTCAATCCTCACACTCTCGCGCTATCGGCTCGAACCTTAATTTTCTTTTCACTCTCGTGACAAAACATTAAGAATTAGACTTGGAAACTAAAACCAAAACAGAATTTTACTATCGTTTCACACCTGTTTTCTCTACTGAGTCCCGTCAGTAATGACAGTCATCATACACCGGTCTTAGACACGTTTTGTTAGATGACGACAATTGATCTAGAAGGGGGGTTGAATAGATCACTACTTTTTAATGGAGAGTCGGCGCTTAAATTTGATTTTAAAATTGTTTGCAGAAGTGGCCGAGGACTATATCGTCTAAACGAACCAGTTACCGAAATGACCAGATATGTGTAAGCCAAATGGAACGAAAGGCTCGATAAGAAAATTGAATCACAAACTTTCACTATTAATCAATCTACTTGACAGCACTCAATGTTGTTCAATTTCCAATGACCAATTAAAAAATAAACCAAATTGACAATTTATCAAACACTTTGTGAGCGTTCAATTTATCGAGCACTTGGTGTGCGAAACACACCAAGCTATAACTTCTATGTAAATGTGCAAAATTTTACCAAGCACAATCAAAATGATTGCACAATGTTTTCAAACCAACTTTTCAGTACTACACTATAACATAATTTTATCGATCAATTGAATATTCACAAATGTAAATAGTTCGAAAATTAAAGAGATATGGAAAGAGAAAACAACACCAAATTTGTTTAGGCAGTTCCCCTTTCGTCCTCGCTTCGGGTACGTGTGCCCCCAATTCTAAATCTAGAATTGAGATATCTATAATCTTGTTGCAAATTGTTTTTACAAGAGAAGCCTTAGCTATCACACACTCAAGAAACCTCGTTAATGCTGATACTATGGCTTCTCTCCCCTTGATTCGAGTCGAATCAAGTTCCCCGAACGTGTTGAATAAACCTCCATTTACCTCAATTAGATTGAATGAACACACCGATCTTCAAACACCTTCACTCGGATGATTTCAATCCACACACAGTTCGATCCCAAACCTTTATTGCACAATCCTCCGGTTGACGCTACTAGATTGACAGAACCCACCGTTCTTCAATCACCTTCGCTCGACTGAATTCAATGTACACAAAGATTTGTACCAACCCCTCCCCCCCCCCCCCCCAAATCCAATTGATCTTGGAGGACAAAACCCTAGTGGTTTTATTCAAGAAAAAACCCACTGAAAAAATCACCCCAAACAAGATACACTCCTATGTTTGGACGTTATCACCTCAATAATGCAAGAGATCAACAAAAATGGTTATGTGTATTTGTTGAGAAACTGCAAGAATGAGGATGAAGATGATGACAGAAAACTTTCAGTGTATATCTTTCCCTTTTTCTTGTTGTAGTGTAAAAATGAGGTACAATATATATATATATGATGCTAGGACCAACTAACAAAAGTAACAACTTTTTGAAACTTAGAGAAATCAGAAAAATAGCACCAATTCAGCGAAGAGTTGACCAAATATTCTTGAGGGTCAGTGCAGAGTAAGACTATGAAAGTTTGAACACTTTGCGTCGACCGCCACAGGGCCACGAGTCGACGCAAGCCTGATGAAATTTCACAATTATAAATGGCTTCAGTATGATTCGACCGGAGGGTCGACGTGAGCTGACCCGTGAGACATGAGATGAAAATTAACTTTCATGAGTCGACCAAAACATAGTTTGAGTCGACTCAAACCATGAAAACTTGGAAAATTTAGTTTTTGACCATGTTTTCTTCTACCTAGGCTATGATAATACATACCTATGACACATAACATGACCACACACATATAAAAGATGTATGAGACTCTTCCTATATGTTTGGACACATGATTATTGAATATTTATGCATTGTGAAATATGGATGCCGACTATGATGAGATGATGCCGTCCAAATTACATACTACGAGCTAGTACATTAAAATAAAGATTGAGTGTAAGACACCTTACCCTCACATACTCCCCCTTTTCGTTGATGGCAAAACTTCTTCAGCTTGTCCTGTAATTTGAAACTCATCCTCCCCCTAACTTTGTGCATTCTTCTAAAATTCAATTTGATGTTGCTTTTGCTTGTTGTAGATACCCTTCTCCCCCTTTGACAACATCAAAAAGAGAGAAAGACATGGTCAAAGAATAACATAATACGTACATATGAATACACTCATCAATTTGCAACCAAGATACCTTAACACACATCCACATATAATGATGTTAATGCAAAGATAATATGGATAAATAAAGCAAAAAAGGCATATATAGAAACTCAAAGTACATTACATAACTAGAAAAGGCCAACAAACTCCAAGTCATAGGAAATACAAAAGCAATTCCAAAACATATAATTGTATGCAAGATAAAGCAAGGTATGACATGCACTAAACTAAACATCCTAGTCCTCAAGGTCTCCTCCCCCTGAATTGGTTTCCCCTTTCTCGAAAGTAATAGTCTGGAGGTGGAGGAGGTGGTTGCTCATCCAAATGCTCGGTAAGCTCCAAAATAACCCGGTTAAGAGTATTAAAATCGTTAGTCAAAGAACGAGTCCGACTTTCAGCAGTTCTAGCCAGAGTGTCAAACCTTGTCATCATTGAAGAGGCAAATCGGTTAAAGTTCTGATTCTGAGCTTGTAATTGATTTGTGAGAGCAATGTGCCTCTCTTCTTGAGCAGTCATAAAGGTTTGTTGTTGGAGCTGCATTGATCTTAGCATTTCTAGGACTTCCTCGGTGTTTTGTTGAGGTTGTGGTGGAGAAGGAGGGATGTAATACTCTTGCTGAAGCCACTCACTAGTTGGAGGCATATAGGATGAACAAAGTGATGTCCATCCAGTATGTTGCCACTCACCCATCCTTGATTTTCATAGGAATCTTGAGAAGGAGAGTGACTTATTCACTCAAGATTGTCATGTTCCCTATTATGGTCATCTGTTTCCATTTCATCCGCTGCTTCTTCTTCTTCCTCATTTCCCTCTTCATCTTCGTCTTCATCCGCATCAACATATTGAATACCTGAACGCGTACCTCTGCCCCGAAACATGTACCGTTTCTCTTGATTATCCCAGAAGTACCTCATTATGGTTAATGTTTTATGGCTGAACTCTTGATCAAAAGTCAACAAAATGTATGGAATACGTTGAACTACCACTTCAGCCTTATTCATAATACATTGACTAAGCGATGCATAGCACAAGGATGTACCTCGACTTGAGTCACGGAGAGTAAAAATTCGACTTGTAATATAGTGAGGCTAATCAATACGTTTCTTATTTTTCAGCAAATAGATCAGATGAACTTCAGCCTGATTAACCCTGGAGAATTTTACCTTCTTGGGAAGTAGAATGTGAGCAACGATCCACTGTAGGATCCTATCAAAAGTCTTTAAATGCCCGGTTGTAACCATCTTGGGAAACAGATCACGATTCAAAATGCTGTCAGGATAAGGATTTCGCAGCATAGAGTTTAAAGCAGTTTTGAATTCATATTCGTCAACACACTTAGAATCAGTAACCTTAGGATGAGGAGATGCCTGTGTATCTATATTGATCAAATTCTTCCAGACAGTTGCATTAATCGAGTAAATTCTACCACCTATCTCGTATTTAAAATCAGAACTGTCAAACTTACCCTGAATTCCAGCATAAAATAGCTTAAGCAAGTCCTCATTGTACTTGGTATCACACTCCAAGAACTCGTCCAACTCTTGAAAATTCAGTAATTCAATAACTTCAGTCAGATGCAAGCGCTCAACTCTTAACGGATAATAAGCAAATTGCTTAACAATGGATCGGTTACGAAAATTCTTATTGTAAGTCTCAGTCAAATTTTTCAGATAACAGAGAAATAGCGGTTACCAGAATATTAGACCTGGGTTGAGACGTACCAGCTCTTGAAGTTCTTTTCCAAGTGATTCTTGTGGAAGCCATTAAAATACACTATTTGAAGCAGATGAACAGTGTAGGAAACCCTTGATCATGATGATGAACAGTGTACGAAACCCTTGATGATGATGATGAACAATACACCAACTTGTTGTGATGATGGGAAAAACCTTAAAACCCTTTTATATGTTGATATCTTGGATTTTTGATGAACTATTGAAATGTGTTTTGTAGGGTTTGTAGAAGTTTGAAGGAAAGGAGAAGAATGAGGAATATGTTTAGATGCAATGTATGATGATTATGATGCTTGGAAAATGTAACAGACAAATTAATGGGTCAAGATTTCTATCCTAAGAGTAGGCGCATGCGTTTCCAAGAAAGATTGTTCATACTCTGTCAGCGACGCGTCGACCAAACACGATGTACATCGACGCATACTGAACAGAAACATATAAATTCAAAATTCAAAAAATTGCGTCGACCAAAAGGTCGACCTGCGCTAACCGGTTTCATAATGTGAGAAATGTTGACAATCATGAGTCGACCCATGCTCTGTTTTGGTCGACTCAAACAGTTAAAACATGTAAAATGCACATTTTGAGTACTTTATGTGTCAATTAGAGATAAATAACAAGCCACACATATACCAAACTTAAAAAATGGATCAAAATTTCATCCAAATAATGAAATAAACATCAAAGCAACCCATATTTTGGCACAATATGTTACACATATAATTGATCAAGAGTAGTTATCTAAAAGGAACGATATTACCTCCGATGATTGGTGATAGATGCCCTCACATGTAGCTTAATCTTTCAATATTGTTAGTCAATGAAAAATATAGACAAGCAATCGTATAGAGCATGCAATCATATATATATATATATATATATATATATATATATATATATATATATATATATTTAAACGCGATCCGAGATATCGAGAACACCAAGTTCCCTACGGATGTTAAAGAAAGGCTCCATCGCAAGAAGTTTGTTGAAAATATCCGCAAGTTGATTCTTAGAATCAACATGCTCAAATACCACATCACCTTTCTCTACATGATCCCTAAGGAAATGATGGCGTATTTTTATATGTTTCGTGCGAGAATGTAATACCGAGTTTTTGGTTAGGTTTATGGCGCTTGTATTGTCACACAAAATGGAAATACGTTCAAGTTTAACATTGAAGTCGAGTAATTGTTGCTTAAGCCACAAGAATTGAGCACAACAACTACCGGCCACAACGTATTCCGCCTCGGCTGTTGACAAAGCAACAGAAACTTGCTTTTTACTATGCCAACTCACTAAGGAATTTGAGAAAAAATGACAACTGCCACTCGTGCTTTTCCTATCTGATTTGCAACCAGCAAAGTCGGAATCGGAATAGCCAACCAAAGAGCATTCGCTTCCCTTGGAATACCAAAGCCCATACTTTGAAGTACCACATAGGTATGTAAGTATGCGCTTCACGGCTTTTAAATGAGATTCCTTGGGACACGATTGGTACCTAGAACACATGCAGACACTAAACATGATATCTGGTCGGGATGCGGTAAGATAGAGGAGAGAACCAATCATACCTCTATATTTCTTCACATCTACAACCTTACCATTTTCATCTCGACTCAAGTTGACACAAGTATGCATCGGAGTGTCGATAGCTTTCGAGTTAGCCATGTCAAAGCGCTTGAGTAGCTCAAGACAATAATTTATTTGGCTCACGAATGTCCCTTCTTCAAGTTTCTTGATTTGCAATCCGAGGAAATAGTTTAGTTCCCCCATCATGCTCATCTCAAACTCTCCCTGCATTAACTTAGAAAAATCCTTGACCATATTTATGTTAGTAGAACCAAATATAATATAGTCTACATATACTTGTACCAAAATTTGGTGTTTTCCTTGACGTTTAATGAAGAGGGTTGTGTCAACCTTCCCTCTAGAGTACCTTTGATCTAGTAAAAATTTGCTAAGACGCTCATACCAAGCCCTAGGGGCTTGTTTGAGACCGTACAAAGCCCGTTTGAGCTTATAAACATGATCGGGATACTCATGGGATTCAAAACAATGAGGTTGGGCTACATAAACCTCTTTATTAATATAACCGTTCAGAAAAGCACTTTTGACATCCATTTGAAATAATTTGAAGTTTTTCGCACATGCGTAGGCAAGCAACAGGCGTATAGCCTCGAGTCGGGCAACAGGCACATAAGTTTCCTCATAGTCTATGCCTTCCTCTTGGTTATACCCTTGCGCAACTAAGCGCGCTTTATTTCTAGTTATAACTCCATTTTTGTCGAGCTTGTTCCTAAACACCCATCGGGTACCGATTACTCGATGGCCTCGCGGAGGAGGGACAAGGTCGCAAACCACATTTATTTTAAATTGATTTAACTTCTCTTGCATTGATAACAACCAATGTTCATCGAGTAAGGCCTCTTTTGAGTTTTTAGGCTCAACTTGCGAGACAAAAGTGGAGTGATAACAGAAGTTACTTAGCTTAGATCGAGTTATTACTCCCTTTGAGATATCACCGAGTATGTTGTCGATGGGATGGTCTTTGGAAGACTTCTAAGCTGGAGGAAGGTCATCTTTATTAGTCAGATGATCCTCCTCAATCTTCTCAGGTTGGTGATCTTTTTCCTCCTCAACATGCATTGCTTCAGGTTTATCAGTCCCTTTATCAGTGTCCTTGAGTATGTCTTCTGAAGATACACCAGCACCATGAAAAGAAGTACCTTTTCCAACATTTTTCGGATAAGACTCAACAAAAGTAACGTGTACTGACTCCTCAATAGTAAGTAACCTCTTATTGTAAACCCTATATGCCTTACTAGACTGAGAGTATCCAAGAAAGATACCTTCGTCGGCCTTAGGATCAAACTTACCAAGTGTCTCTTTACCATTATTCAACACGAAACACTTACAACCAAAAACATGAAGGTGGGATACGTTGGGTTTCCTCCCTTTCAAAAGCTCATACGGTGTTTTGTTTATAATAGGACAGATGAGCACCCTATTCAAAACGTAGCAAGCCGTACTAATGGTATCGGCCCAGAAGTATTTTGGAAGGTCACTCTCATTGATCATAGTCCTTCCCAAATCTTCCAAAATTCTATTTTTATGTTCCACAACCCCGTTTTGTTGAGGGGTACGTGGTGCAGAAAAATTCTGATCAATCCCATGGCTATCGTAAAATGCTTCAAAAAGATGATTTTCGAACTCACCTCCATGATCACTTCTAATTGATACAATGTTTGTGTTCAATTTGTCTTGAGATAACTTGGAAAACTTCTCAAAAGCCGAAAAATTATCGCTCTTGCTTGCTAAGAAAATAGTCCAGCAAAACCTAGAAAAGTCATCGACAATCACAAAACCATAGTAGTTACCACCTAAGCTCTTAATCCTAGATGGTCCAAAGAGGTCCATATGGAGGAGTTCAAGGGGTCTCGTGGTTGAAACAATGTTTTTAGACTTAAACAAGATCCTTGTTTGCTTCCCCATTTGGCACGCATTACATAAGTGATCCTTTGTGAACTTGATTTTGGGTAAGCCGGTTACTAGGTCTTTATAAACTATTTTATTAAGCAAATCAAAATTGACATGCGCCAAACGCATATGCCATAACCATGAATCTTCACTCATGGTGACTTGACACTTGTCGCTACTCAACGATACCTCATTCAAGTCTAGCATATAGCGTTATTGACCCTCAGGCCTTTAAACACATCATTTTTATCATTATTCTCAATTATGCAACAATCTTTTGAAAATGATACTTTATAGTCCTTATCACATAATTGACTAATGCTTAATAGGTTGTGTTTAAGACCCTCAACAAGAAGCACGTCTGAGATAGTAGTAGAAGAGGGATTACCTACACTACCTTTATCGAGTATTGACCATTTATTGTTGTCTCCATAAGTAACAAATCCCTTTTTCTTCGCCACAAAGTCAATGAAAAGATATATGTCTCCCGTCATATGTCTTAAGCAGCCACTATCAAGAACCCATTTTCTTTCTGTGGTCTCAAAATGTTGTACCTACACAATCAATCAAGGGAAATAGGTACCCAATTCTTATTGGGTCCTTGGTTGTGAGCGAAAACAGGATTGCATTTGGGCAACCATTGATAAACGCCTTTAGGAACTAAAAACCTCCTAAAGCGACATTTTGCAATGGTATGACCCCTTTTGCAATAATACAAGTAAGTAAGGTTAACATGAGAATCACTTTTGCTAGGTTGATCTCTAATCACATAAGTATATTTTTAATATGGATTAATCATGCTTTTAATAAAATATGATCTATCAATAGAAAAAGTGACCTTTGGTTCTAGAGCCTTGTCAAGTTTGGCCTTTAGAGTTCTAACCTAATTTTGCCAAATATGACAAGTATCACAACCAAAATTTAACCATCTACTCTTGTCTTCCTCGACATCTACTTTTTTTACTTCCACCATAGACTTTTTGAGAGCCTCGAATTCCTTTTGGGAATTGGAGATCTTTTGCTCCAAATGAGAAAATATTTTTTTGTTTGAAGCTAAACGTTTAAAGGCTTCCTTAGCCTCATGGTGTAGAGTATCAAAAGCATATTGTAATTCAGAATAAGACATTGTATTAGAGTTATCATATTTAGCATGTCTTACCTTTTTGTTCTTTTTCCTTTGGTGAGCGGAAAGGCAAAGGTTAATGGACTCTTCTTCGTCACTTGAACTCTCATCACTAGATGATTCACTATCGCTTTCCCAAGTGATATAGGCTCTTCTAAGTTTACCTTGTTTCTTCCCTTGATGAATTTTATCCTTTCCTTTGTCTTTCTTCAACAATGGACAATCCGACTTATATTGACTGACTTTTCCACAGTTATAGCAATACCCTTTAGTTTTTCCACTCTTTTTGCCTTCATTCTTGGAAGACCTTGATTATTTTCTAAAGTTGACGAGGTTCTTTTTCGAATGTTGAATACCATTTTTCTTTATATAGTGATTGTATCACCTCACAAACAATCCCATATCCTCATTCGAATCTTCTTCCTCGCCGTCACTAGATTCACTCTCGCTTAGCTCATTTGCGGAGGACATTGAACTAGAAGCCTTTAGAACTATTGACTTCTTTTCCACATCTTTGGTCTTGGTCTTTTCTTTCTTCTCTCTTTTCTCAAATTGGTCAAGACTAATGAGCATTTGCTCATGTTCCTCGAGCTTCCCAAATAAAGTTGTGATGTCTAACGTCATGAGGTCGTTGTCTTCTTTTATAGCGGTCACCTTTGGTTGTCAATCCCTAGTAATACACCTCAAGATTTTATTAATAGCAACGTCATTGGAAACCGGTCTACCAAGTGAGTTAAGTCTATTGATTAAATGACTGAACCTCTTTTGCATGTCGGCAATGGTTTCCCCTTGCTTCATGTGAAAGAGGTCAAACTCTTGAGTCAAAGTATTGATTTGAGCTAGTTTGATGTCGTTATTTCCCTCATGGGCAACTTGTAACGCGTCCCACATAGCTTTAGCACTCATACAATGTGAAACTCTATAATACTCATCAACGCCCAGTGAGGAGATCAGAATATTTCTAGCTTTCCAATCGTAGTTGTACTTTTTCTCATATTCTTCATTCCATTGTGCTTCCGGCTTAGGTATTACCACGTTATTCGTATTGGTCATGGTAATTTCCATTGGACCATTTTGTATAATGCTCCATACCTTCCTATCAATAGAATTGATATGCACACACATACAATCCTTCCAGTAACTATAGTTCTCACCGTTAAAAACCAGTGCTCTATTGTAAGCCCCTTTCAGTTCGTTTTCCATTTTCTAAAACGTTATACTTGAAGCACTAGATTAACGGTGCTCCTGATACCACTTGTTAGATGGCGACAATTGATCTAGAAGGGGGGGGGGGGGGTTGAATAGATCATTACTTTTTAATGAAGAGTCGGCGCTTAAATTTGATTTTAAAATTGTTTGCGGAAGCAGCCGAGGACTATATCGTCTAAACGAACCGGTTACCGAAAGGACCTGATATGCGTAAGCCAAATGGAACGAAAGGCTCGATAAGAAAATTGAATCACAAACTTTCACTATTAATCAATCTACTTGACAACACTTAATGTTCAATTTTCAACGACCAATTAAAAAATAAATCAAATTGACAATTTATCAAACACTTTGTGAGAGTTCAATTTATCGAGCACTTGGTGTGCGAAACACACCAAGCTATAACTTCTATGTAAATGTAGTGCAGAATTTTAACAAGCACAATCAAAATGATTGCACAATGTTTTCAAACCAATTTTTCAGCACTACACTATAACAGAATTTTATCGATAAATTGAATATTCACAAACGTAAACAGTTAGAAAATTAAAGAGATAGGGAAAGAGAAAACGACACCAAATTTGTTTAGGCAGTTCCCCTTTTGTCCTCGCTTTGGGTATGTCTGCCCCCAATTCTAAATCTAGAATTGAGATATCTATAATCTTGTTGCAAATTGTTTTTACAAGAGAAGCCTTAGCTATCACACACTCAAGAAACCTCGTTGATGCTGATACTATGTCTTCTCTCCCCTTGATTTGGGTCGAATCAAGTGCCTCGAACGTGTTGAATAAACTTCCATTTACCTCTACTAGATTGAATGAACACATAGGTCTTCAATCACCTTCGCTCGGCTGATTTCAATCCACACACAGTTCGATTCCAAACCTTTATTGCACAATCCTCCGGTTGACGCTACTAGATTGACAGAACCCACCATTCTTCAATCACCTTCGCTCGGGTGAATTCAATGCACACAAAGATTTGTACCAAAAACCCCCAAATCCAATTGATCTTGGAGGACGTATAGCCAGACATTATTTCGAAAAACAAAACAACTTAAGCATGGTAATTAAATTTAAAGGAAACATATCATAAAGTAGATAAATGCAATAAAACAAGAATTTAAACAAGGCAAACAAAAACCTGTAAAGCCGAAATAAAAAAGTGGAACTTGAAGTAACAAATGTAAATGCTTGATTAATGCCGGTAGGCTTGTTGTTGATCCAAGAGTACATGAATAAAACAAAAACAGAATTGTGACAATCTCTCAATGTGAGCGATTGTCAGTTTTAGAAGTAATTTCTGCCTAAGTCTAGAAAATAAAATCAGCAGAGCTTCCGCATGAACTTGGGTACTCTGAACTACCAAGAAACTGACTTATATAGTGGTCTTGAACAAGGAAACCATTCTTCCATCGTGCAAGGGGAGTTGAGAAGAAGTAGGATAGTGGGAAGAGAGAGTCCAAACTGATTCCACGTTTTTCTGCTACTGCATGCTAATGGCGACTGCCATTTGGTCAATCATTAAATGACATGGACTGGGTACATGGTGGATGCCATTAGGGTAATGGCGAACGCCATGCACCATAAATTCCATTTTTCTGCACTTTCTTCTGCTCTTCTGCTCCTTTTCAGGTTCCTTTGCGCAATCGCTCCATAACTTATTAAAACCTGCAATGCACACAAAACACGACATAAAAGCGACAAAACATACTAAAATAACATCGAATAACGTGTGTTATGAGCCTAAAAACATGATACGTTTTCATGTTATCAAACTCCCCCAAACTTAGACAATTGTTTGTCCTCAAGCAATCAACCAACACATTAAAAGAAATAGGCATAGTTTCTGAGACATAGGCACGACAAAAACTCTAAATAGCAAGTGGTTGCTTGGCTAGTGCTAGATCGATAGGTACTAGACGTCGCTACCAAGGATACCGTAATGACACATATTTGCATTTCGCGGTCGAAAACTCCCCCCTTATGCAAACCAATCTGAATCATACTGTTGCGGTGAGAATCGGATAACAAGCTATTAATTAACTTGCATCGCATTTCTTTGAATTCACCACCGACTTTGATTTATCCAAAGGAAAGGTTCAAGATCGAGAAAACCTAAAGGGGGGATATCTAAGGTTCGGGGGTTGGTTATACTAAGGGAAGGTATTAGCACCCTTAATATCTGTAGTACTCTACAGAAACCTCTTGTTTAGTTTGGTTATGTTATGTTTACTTGCTAAGATATCTGGTAAAGGGTAAAGGTAAAGACCTAAGGGTATGTACACTAAGTTTGCTCGTCAAGACGT
Source organism: Lathyrus tuberosus (assembly GCA_022829125.1). Classification (NCBI taxonomy): domain Eukaryota; kingdom Viridiplantae; phylum Streptophyta; class Magnoliopsida; order Fabales; family Fabaceae; genus Lathyrus; species Lathyrus tuberosus. The sequence goes on along the minus strand of JALAZF010000236.1, from coordinate 641,547 downwards.
CGCATCTTGTGCCTACGTATCTGACTGAAGAATCAGAGCAACCGTAGTTCACCTAACTAAGGGTGAGAGAGGAACCATTGACTATGGCCAAAGTTCCAAGGGGAATGAGTATGAGCTCATATAGAGTTTAAGAAACTCTCTAAGACTAAGTTGTGAGGTGAATGACTATGAGGTCTAGAGAAGATGCTACCTATGACTATGAGGTCAAGGTGATATCCTATGACTATGAGGTCAAGACGATAATGAGCTATCTATGACTATGAGGTCAATAGAGAGACTTTTTATGACTATGAGGTCAAGGTTGGAAGATGACTATGATGCCAAGGTGATATCCTATGACTATGAGGTCAAAGGTAAGATGGCTATGAGGCCAAGATGATATCCTATGACTATGAGGCCAAAGGTTACCTATGACTATGAGGTCAAGGTTAAAGATGTAACTCTATGACTATGAGGCCATGAGAGATTCCTATGACTATGAGGTCAAAGGGGAATGAAGTGTCTCTATGACTATGAGGTCAAGAGGTAATCCTATGACTATGAGGTCAAGGAAGGGTGGCCATGACTATGCGGTCAAAGCTTGCCTATGACAATGAGGTCAAAGGTGAGTATCCTATGGCTATGAGGTCAAAGGACGTTAATGAGCTGTCTATGACTATGAGGTCAATAGAGAGACTTTTCCATGACTATTAGGTCAATAGAGGATGGCTATGACTATGAGGTCAAAGCTTACCTATGACTATGAGGTCAGAGGTTAAAGATGGCCCTATGACTATGAGGTCAAGAGGGAATCCTATGACTATGAGATCAAAGGACGGTAATGAGCTTTCTATGACTTTGAGGTCAATAGAAAAACTTTTCCTTTGGAAGGAAGGGGAAGAATAACATCTTGTAAACAAGAGTTATAATGGGGTTGAAATACAATGAAGCATATGAGTTCAAGAATTCCAAACAGAAGCATTTAATCAACACATGAAGTGAATTTTTAAATGTAAGCATAACAAACAACAAGAGTAAGTGATCATGTAAATGTGACAATTATGGCAGAGAAAGCATTCACAATTTGAAGCAAATGCATTTGGAGTCATGCAACTTATCAACAGAGAACAAAAACAAACAACATTCTCATGGTAAGATTTTGTTAAAGTCAGGAAACAAAACTTTACAAATCAAGTACACTTCACAGAAAACTCAATTCAAAGTCATTAGTCACATGAATATGTCAAGCATGGCTGGGAAGGCACAAGAAACAGTTGGATTTAGATCATGCAACTTCAACAGAGAACAAAAAAACAAACAGCATTCTCATGGTAAGGTTTGTTAAAATTAGGACACAAGGCTTCATGAATCACAGCACACTTCCAAAATAACTCATTCTAAAATCAGTGGGCACATGCATATACCAAGTATGGAAGAAAAAGAATTCTTACGGTTTGCAAACAAATGCATTTGGAATCATGTAACTTAACAATCAGAAACCAGAAAAGTACAAACAAACTTTCTCATGATAAAGCTTTGTTCAAAGTCAGGGAGCAATTCTCAAACACAATTTTGCAAGTTGACTGAAAATTACTAAGAAGAGTCCTCTAACGTTTTCAAGAAAAATGGTTGATATTATTTAAAAAAGATGGTTGAACTTATTTACAGAAAAAAGTTTAAGGATTAAAACGAGGTTATGTACATTTTATTTTTTATGTTTTTATTATATTTTTCCAAGATAAACTAGAAATGTGAGGTAAAATAAAAACAAAATAAAACAAGACAAGTGAACAGTGGTGGCTTGCGCAACTATTATGGTGTGGCAGGCGCCATGGGTGCCTTGCCAAGGTGGCTTGCGCCATGTGCTTTCTTTTCCTTTTTTTTTTTAATGTGGTGTGTGCATTTTTGGTGTGTTAGTGATGTGTGACGGACGCCACTATAGGCATGGCGGGCGCCATGTGTATGTGGGTCTTATTATCTTATTTTATTTCTTTTTATTTGTTTGGTGTATTTATGATGGGTGGCTGGCGCCACTAAATGCATGGAGAGCGTCATTTTAACTATTTCATTTTTGTCCAGTTTTCTTTTACATCAACACGGATCCAGTTAACGATTAGCAAAACAAAACTAAGACGTTAATGATTTTATCACAGAAACAAACAATAATCAGACAATAACAAGATAACGAATATAACAACATGATAACAATATGGAGCAGAATGATCACAGAATCAGACAATAATGAGATAACGAATATGATAACAGTATGGTGCAAATATGAAACAAGTGATTATTGTGTATAAAAAACAGAGTGAAATAGATTGATACCTAGTGGAGAAAGTACACTGCTTCTTCACAGGTACAGGTGCTGGAAATGATGGACGAGCTTCTTCTTCTTTCCAAGTAAAGTTTCCTCAGAAAGGAACAAATCACTGATGGTTGGGGTGTTTTGTGTTTGGTGTTTTGAAGTGTTTACAGGAGAGGTGAAAATGGTGGATTTCTTACAAGTTTTTGAGGGTTACTTGCAAGACTAAGGAAAGGAAGTGGAGAAATTTTGTGAGAGTTTTCTCGTATCTTTTCTCTGAGTTTTTTGTGTGTGGTGTTTCTGTGTGTTTACAGAGGGAATGGAAAGTGGTGAATTCCTTGCAAGTTTTGAGGATTACTTGCAGGATTATGGAAGGGAGAAGTAGAGAGAAATTTTCTTGGTAATTTCTGGTGTGTTGAACAAAGGAGAAATGGTCTGCTTTTATAGGCGAAGCAAATTGATTCGTGCCTTGGAGATACAGTGGGTAATTGATTTGTACACAGGAGAAAAAATTAGGGTTTGTGTATCACTCCTTTCAGCCGTTGATCTTAGTCAAACTTGGAGATCACAATGCTGAACAAGTGCAGCGGAAGATGTGGTGCAGTCTCTTATTTTCACCCTTCAATATTCACTCCAAAAACTCCTTTATTTGTGTCATGAGAGAGAAGGTGGAAAAAGGTAATAGTTTGAATTTGAAAATTAGGGATTCCTGAGCATGCCTACTAATTTCTTATGCTAAGCCACTTTGCTTCATAAATCCAATATGATATCCAAAAGTCCTTTTTGCTATGTCAGGAGAGAGTGAGCTCAAAGAGGCAAATTTAGTGAGTTCACAAAATTGTCTTGTGAGCAAGGCATTTTCAGATTTTTCAGACAAGAGGCACATGAAATAAGTTAAATGCATAATGCCTTGTTATATTATCCATACATGACACACTTTAAATTCCCAACTTTATGGCTTTTGATTCAAGTGATAGCATTTTGGGCCCAATGGAATTTTGGGATAAATCACATGTCCCTGAAAAACAAACTTTGGATATTCCAAGTTACAAAAAAGATAATCCTTCCATGACGCCAATTTGAGATGTTGCACTTTGGTGAATATTTATCCAGATGAAAAATTCGTGTACTCAAAGGGAAGTCTTTCAAGACTTAGAGGTGTACTCCAAGGATGTTCATTAACACATGGGATCATATCTCAAAATTGGGATCACACTTTACTTGACATGAAAGGCAATGGTTGACTTGTCTTGATGAAACATTTGATTCCTTGTTAAAAAAAAAGATTTCTTGGATGCATGTAAATAAAAAGAAACAACTTGCAAAAGAAATGGTTAGTTAACAATGCATACATGATTGAGGTCTAAATGTAGGTGTGAGAAATATGACATCTAAGGGGTAAAATTTGGGGTACAACAGTTGCCCATATTTAAATAGCTTTACCGGATGGCACGAGGAATGGAAATCCTCGGGACACCAAGGTGAAAGGTATTTAAATATAGCAAATCGAAAATTTTGCCCTTAGATGGAATGCAGATGCTCAGGACAGGCAACAAACATGCATATGCCGACATACCATGAACTCTAATATGATGATATGATGTCATGATAGTGCAAAGATGCAGACAAACAGGACACCAAAGAAAAAAGAGCTACCAAACACAGGTGAGCTTTACTGGGGAAGGATGAAGGTAGTATCCACAAGGAAGACTCACTGGGGATACACACTAACCAACAAAAGAGACTCACTGGGGAGACTCCAAGGAAACACTGGGGATAGAGAAATAAAGGGGAAACCCTACAGATCCTCACTGGAGATAGGAGCCAGAGAGGTGTTCTCCAATGGGGAAAGATCCAGGGAGACAAACGACAGGCTCATATGTGACCGGACGACACTGGGGAAATAAAGACACATTCTTACTGGGCATGAAACCAGAAAGAAGACATGATCTTCACTGGGGATCAATTTGAAATAAAAAGGATAGACATCAACAAAGGATTTTTTGGGATTTCTTATATTGAAGAGTTCAAACGAGATCTTCAAGAAAAACCAGAAAAGACAGAGACAAACTTTGCGTGTCAGATGAGAAGATGGCTGGACTTTAACCGAGAATAAGGTTAATGATTCATTAATGATTGGACCCGGGTACCAATATGAGTTGGAAAAGACACCAATTTAGGGTTATAGTTTGACTACCAGTATGAGCCGGATCTTAGATACCAGTATGAGCTGGATTTTTAGATACCACTATGAGCTGGATTTTAGATTCTAGGTTTATATCTGACCTGGCTTCAAACAACGGGTTCATATCTGACTTGAGGTCTGACTTAGTTTTCAAACTTCGGGTTCATATTTGACCTGAGGTTTATGTTCATATCTGACCTGGTTTTTATATCGTCAAAACTGGTTGACGGCCAGGAATAATAACATATCCGAAGGTACGAAACCTGAGTTTGGAACACCTCATCAAACAGATTGATGGCAAGGAATAATAACATATCCGAAGGTACGAAACCTGAGCTCAGAACACCTCGTCAAACGGATTGACGGCAAGGAATAATAACATATCCGAAGGTACGAAACCTGAACTCGGAACACCTCGTCAAACGGATTGACGACAAGGAATAATAACATATCCGAAGGTACGAAACCTGAGCTCGGAACACCTCGTCAAACGGATTGACGACAAGGAATACTAACATATCCGAAGGTACGAAACCTGAGCTCGGAACACCTCGTCAAACAGATTGACGGCAAGGAATACTTCAAATAGGGATCACATCAAACAGGTTGATGGAAAGTGACTGATTGAAGGTAACATCACTGGTAACTGTGGAAGTATGAATGAAACCAAGGACGGATAAGCTTCTCAGGAGAGAGATTGCCACTTATCGTTGTAGAGGTAATGATAGCAAAACAAGCTTCTCAAGGAGATTGCCACTTGTTATTGGGTATAAATTCCAAAGAGCTGTGGATATTACAACACTGCTGGAGAAGTAGTTATCTTCAATGAGGGTCTGCAAAAGATTCTTCCTGCGAGACACAGTGCAAAATAAATGCACGTTCAAGGTGGGCTCAACAAAACTCCAACCATTGAGGAATGAGCTCAAATGGGGATTATCTTATCCTATGCATGGAAAAAGATAACTGAACCAACCATCATCCACGAGAAGCAATCTCTGTGGGGAATTTAGAAAGGATGGGCACTTTATGCCTAGGGCTGACAACTCTATTGGAGAGAATAGACAAACCCAGTCACTTGGGGAGATAAACGCCAAAGTGAACAAAATAGGTAAACACCAGAAAGTGGTAGCAAAAAAAATGTTAAGATGCTATGCATATGAATGCTTATGCCATGCTTATGCTCATGCTGACAAAATAGACATAGGGAAACGAGTCTGGAGATGAAATAAACATCTCGACAAGGATACCCAGCCAAACTCATCAGATTGGACCATTACTGGGGATGAATAAGTAGGATCAACAACTCCACCTGGTATAGCATCATGACTTCACTAGGATTGCCATCATGAGCTTGATTTTTTTTGCTGGAGGGAAATCCATGAAGAATTGCCAAGATCGACTGAAACAGCAATTTACTGGGAAGCTGGCAAAGAATATCACAAGAAATAGAGTCATTCTACGTCCTGACTTGCATGATGATCACCATGAAGAACAACAGCTCTTGCAACAGGTACTCTTCAAATCTTCTCTGCCCCAGATTACATGGTCTTTTGGGAGAAAATACCAAGAGGATTTTACAGAAGAATCGGCATAAGAAATGCTTTAATATCTTCAAACTCTTGGAGAGATTCATGGATCTCGATATAACTGCCCCAGATAGACGGCGCTTGCACAACAAAGTCTTTGAGCCTGATCTTTAGACTGTGGGAGTAGCAACGGGGAAACAAACTTGTCCCATGCTAGATAGATGCCCCAGACTAACTGACCTTTGAGAGATTTGTCTAATCTCGACCTGACTGCTTCTGATTAACTGGTCTGCGAGGATAAGTCATCAAATGGATTTTACAGAAGAATTGGTATACCAGATGCTCCAATATCTTCAAACTCTTGAAGAGATTCATGGATCTTGACATATCTGCCCCAGTTTTACTGTATTTATACAACAAGGTCCTTGAACTTGTTCTTCAGACTGGTTGATCCGTGAAGGAGGTGCCCCAGACCAATTGACCTTTTAGAGATTTACCGAATCTCGACCTGATTGCCCCTGATTAACGGCATTCGCGATATAAAGTCCTCAGACTGTGGTAGAAACAACTGGGGAACACACTTTCCCCTGTTGGTAGGTCATTGGAGTCCAAACTTGTCGTAAGATGACCTCAAGAAGGCATGCCCCAATATCCTGAATCTGAAGAGTTTCTGCCCCTGATTTAGTAGCTCTTGGGATGCTTGATCTATGGAGGAGATGCCCCAGACTGAGCCCTTTATCAAGTCAAGTTCCCTAGCTGGCTGCATTTGTTGGGATTCCTTTGATATTGAATTGTCTTGCAAACAAGTATTGTTCATTAAAAATTGACAATTTCAATGTAAAATTCATGCAAACTTTTGAAATCAAGTTTATTTGAGGAAACACACACGGTGGAATGACTAAATAATAAAAAACTAAGGTGGGTCTACCCAGTTATGGAATGAAGTGATTTACACACATAAATAGCAAAGATCATTAGGAGTCAGGTTAATCAACCTCGCTCTAGTATGCTTTCAAAACAACCTTACCTCAATTAGGTCTTTTAAAGGTTGTATCGTGACCTGGTTCACGGTTTATGAAACAAAGGATAAATGCTCAAAGTTTATTTGTCCCCACCCAAACTTCGTGATGAACTCTAATCCTACGCTCAGTTAACTTAGGCTATACATTCAGATTCTCATAGGCTGGAAATTGAACTGATGATAGTTGGTGATGATTAAGACACCTGGGGTAGTCATTACTCTCTTAGAACATTTGATTGTCCTTTATTGCTGAGGTTTTGAGACCTTTTCTTGTCTTTGCTGAGGTTTTGAGACCTCCTCTTGTTGGTTGTCGTACAAGCCCTCTAGTATAAGGCAAAGTTCTGGGCTTCCCATCTTTCTTGGCTTTTGCCTTGAAAGGGACTCGACTCATTCTTCGATTAAGGATTTCTCAATGGTCCTTCCTTATTTGTTACTTCGAGAACAACTTGTACAACATTTATTCATTTGATTTGAGAGTGCTGACTGGTGTCTTGCATGAAGCGTTTGCACTCGAATGCGTAACTAAGTTAAACTGAGAACTACCCCACCCCAAGGTTGAGATTTAAGGGTTTTTGTGTAAGGAAAGAAAACTCCTATTTCTAGGCTCGAAGGGTTAACGAGGGATTATCTTCCTTATTTCTCCAGTGTTTGGGAGTTGAAACAATACCTTACATCCTCGGAAAGGTTTAATCGAAAGCATACCACAGCAATTATGGATAATATTTTCATCATCCTCCCCAATATTTGCTTAAACAAACAGTTTGATAAAGGGAGTGGAACAAGATATATTTTTTTTGCTTTTATGAAAATAACAGTAAATGAGTGAAACGAATGGATTTAATCAAAAGATGCATAAACATTTCATTAATACTGCCAATTTGAAAGTACAACAATGCTTATAAGCAAATATAAATTCAAAGTGAAGGAAATACAATTGAAAATACTGAAATGAACAAACTACAGCCAGCTTCGGCGAATTGATTTCAAAAGATTTCAGTTTCCGGGCCCAAGCGCGGGAACACCTTCTCCACTAATCACTAATTCCCTGTGATACAGAATCTTGAGAGGTCTCTCAAGTCTTTTGCCTTTGGCATGAAGAGTTGAGACGTTGACATTTGATGTACCTTCCTGAGGTTGCAGTGTCTTTAGCAAACTTAGCATCCTTGCTTCAAACTCTTTGCACTCTTCAATGGGATGCCCCCTTGTCCCAGTGTGGAACCTGCATTCAATCTCCGGGCGATCTTCCTCAAAGACCAAGTCCTCGTTGTGGATCAGATTTTTCACAGTAGCTTCTAAAACCAGGAAGCCATCCAAACTATGTCCTTCAGCCCCTTTATGAAAGTCGCAAGTCAGATTTGCATTGTGCCAAGGTCCTGGTACAAGATTGTATGGTTGAGGAGTCACCAACTTGTTCTGAATTAGCAGTGGGAATAGTTTGCTTAGTGGCACCGGGATAGGTGTGTAGTGAACCTTGCCCCTTTTGATAGAGCACCTCTTTTTACCTTGGTGAGGAGAAACAGCAGTTGAAGGTTGAAACACCCTTTCGGTGGACACCTGATGACGATTACATTCTGGTGCAAGACCAAGACCAAAGATTGGTTGGCGTGAAGTTTCTCCAAAGGCAGATCCTTGGTATGGGAGAACCACATGAGATGGCAAATGCTGGTTGATTTGAATGCCTTGAGGCATGAATGAGATCCTCTCAGAGTCTAACAGGTTCTGAATTTTACTCGGGAGCACCTTACAGTCTTCAGTTGAGTGCCCCTGTGCCCTAGCATGGTAGTCACATCGAGCATTGGTGTCAAAGCCCGGTGGATACAAAAACGGCATCGACTTTAATTCTTTTGGCACTATCAATCCTCCTTTGATCAAAACTGGAAATATCTGACTGTATGTCATTGGCAGCGGGGAGAAATGCCTTTTTGGCTTTCTTGGTCTTGGTCGTACATGCTGGCGTGGTTGACGGTGGTCTGGCCCTTGATACTGAGGAGATTCTTGAGTCGGAGGATCCATAAGAGCTGGTGAACTGACAACTTCTCTAGGAGTAACAGGGTGAGCGTGCTCCACTTTCCTCATCAGGGCTTGCAGACTTTCCAGAACCCAATTCATCTGGCATTTGAGGATTCTGACCTCCTCTTTCATGTCTTCTTGGTTCTTCAGAATTGCTGCCATTGTCTTGAATAGGTGCTAGGTATCCTTCAGACATAGAGGAAGAGACTCAAGACTGAGAAATGCAAATGAGATGTGAATGCGTATGGAATGTAAGTGCAAGCCAAATGGTTTCAAGGAGCCCAAAGGAAAGTTGAAAAAAAATTTGTGGAAAAACTGAAGAAGTTTTTGTTTTTTTTAGGATCCAAGCTCTATTGCTATTCTGAAAAGGAAATAAATGTCTGAATTCCTTGAAACCAACAATGGATGCAAATGAGGTGTATGCAATCCATAAACACGGGTAAGTATACTCAGATATATGTACACAACACAGCACACGAGTCTTAGGTTTAGAAGTCACATGAGTGGAGCCATGGTTTACCCATCCCAATAGGTGTGTACTGTGGGTTTATCAATTGTAGAACAAGGTTCTAAAAGTTCCCAGAGTCTACGTAAATCCTTCGGATATTATCGGCCTGCATGACTACTCACGCGGGTTAATAATATTCTCAAGATAAACTCGTCTGAGTGTAGTATCACGTAACAACTACTTAGGACTTACTCCCTCGTAGCCACCACACTACGTCCTAAAAGGCCAAGTGAGGTGAAGGTAACTACGGTCCTCAGAATCCCTGGCTCCCAATTGAAAAAGTAATATCAATGCGACTGCTCACATCAGACATCAACAATCCCAAAGGGCCTCATCTGAGTGTAGTCATCATATGCCATAGATTGTTAGGACTACTCCCAACAACCGACTATTGATTACACCACGATCCTTTCATATATGTGCTCTCAAGTCCGGGTTAGGACTTATCTCACCACTCAATGGTACCATGCCAATGGAAGATCTCAAGCAAAATAGAATAGACAGATATACAAATATGTACAAGTAAGCAAGCAAAACATATAACAAATACAAGCAAAACAAGGTGGGCTTAACCCTCAAATTTCTGTCCCCAGTGAAGTCGCCATTTCTGTTGCGGTGAGAATCAGATAACAAGCTATTAATTAACTTGCATCGCATTTCTTTGAATTCACCACCGACTTTGATTTATCCAAAGGAAAGGTTCAAGATCGAGAAAACCTAAAGGGGGAGATCTAAGGTTCGGGGGTTGGTTAAACTAAGGGAAGGTATTAGCACCCTTAATATCTGTAGTACTCTACAGGAACCTCTTGTTTAGTTTGGTTATGTTATGTTTACTTGCTAAGATATCTGGTAAAGGGTAAAGGTAAAGACCTAAGGGTATGTACACTAAGTTTGCTCGTCAAGACGTCGCATCTTGTGCCTACGTATTTGACTGAAGAATCAGAGCAACCGTAGTTCACCTAACTAAGGGTGAGAGAGGAACCATTGACTATGGCCAAAGTTCCAAGGGGAATGAGTATGAGCTCATATAGAGTTTAAGAAAATCTCTAAGACTAAGTTGTGAGGTGAATGACTATGAGGTCTAGAGAAGATGCTACCTATGACTATGAGGTCAAGGTGATATCCTATGACTATGAGGTCAAGACGATAATGAGCTATCTATGACTATGAGGTCAATAGAGAGACTTTTTATGACTATGAGGTCAAGGTTGGAAGATGACTATGATGCCAAGGTGATATCCTATGACTATGAGGTCAAAGGTAAGATGGCTATGAGGCCAAGATGATATCCTATGACTATGAGGCCAAAGGTTACCTATGACTATGAGGTCAAGGTTAAAGATGTAACTCTATGACTATGAGGCCATGAGAGATTCCTATGACTATGAGGTCAAAGGGGAATGAAGTGTCTCTATGACTATGAGGTCAAGAGGTAATCCTATGACTATGAGGTCAAGGAAGGGTGGCCATGACTATGCGGTCAAAGCTTGCCTATGACAATGAGGTCAAAGGTGAGTATCCTATGGCTATGAGGTCAAAGAACGTTAATGAGCTATCTATGACTATGAGGTCAATAGAGAAACTTTTCCATGACTATTAGGTCAATAGAGGATGGCTATGACTATGAGGTCAAAGCTTACCTATGACTATGAGGTCAGAGGTTAAAGATGGCCCTATGACTATGAGGTCAAGAGGGAATCCTATGACTATGAGGTCAAAGGATGGTAATGAGCTTTCTATGACTTTGAGGTCAATAGAAAAACTTTTCCTTTGGAAGGAAGGGGAAGAATAACATCTTGTAAACAAGAGTTATAATGGGGTTGAAATACAATGAAGCATATGAGTTCAAGAATTCCAAACAGAAGCATTTAATCAACACATGAAGTGAATTTTTAAATGTAAGCATAGCAAACAACAAGAGTAAGTGATCATGTAAATGTGACAATTATGGCAGAGAAAGCATTCACAATTTGAAGCAAATGCATTTGGAGTCATGCAACTTATCAACAGAGAACAAAAACAAACAACATTCTCATGGTAAGATTTTGTTAAAGTCAGGAAACAAAACTTTACAAATCAAGTACACTTCACAGAAAACTCAATTCAAAGTCATTAGTCACATGAATATGTCAAGCATGGCTGGGAAGGCACACGAAACAGTTGGATTTAGATCATGCAACTTCAACAGAGAACAAAAAAACAAACAGCATTCTCATGGTAAGGTTTGTTAAAATTAGGACACAAGGCTTCATGAATCACAACACACTTCCAAAATAACTCATTTTAAAATCAGTGGGCACATGCATATACCAAGTATGGAAGAAAAGGAATTCTTACGGTTTGAAAACAAATGCATTTGGAATCATGTAACTTAACAATCAGAAACCAGAAAAGTACAAACAAACTTTCTCATGATAAAGCTTTGTTCAAAGTCAGGGAGAAATTCTCAAACACAATTTTACAAGTTGACTGAAAATTACTAAGAAGAGTCCTCTAACGTTTTCAAGAAAAATGGTTAATATTATTTAAAAAAGATGGTTGAACTTATTTACAGAAAAAAGTTTAAGGATTAAAACGAGGTTATGTACATTTTATTTTTTATGTTTTTATTATATTTTTCAAAGATAAACTAGAAATGTGAGGTAAAATAAAAACAAAATAAAACAAGACAAGTGAACAGTGGTGGCTTGCGCAACTATTATGGTGTGGCAGGCGCCATGGGTGCCTTGCCAAGGTGGCTTGCGCCATGTGCTTTCTTTTCCTTTTTTTTTAATGTGGTGTGTGCATTTTTGGTGTGTTAGTGATGTGTGACGGACGCCACTATAGGCATGGCGGGCGCCATGTGTATGTGGGTCTTATTATCTTATTTTATTTCTTTTTATTTGTTTGGTGTATTTATGATGGGTGGCTGGCGCCACTAAATGCATGGCGAGCGTCATTTTAACTCTTTCATTTTTGTTCAGTTTTCTTTTACATCAACACGGATCTAGTTAACGATTAGCAAAACAAAACTAAGACGTTAATAATTTTATCACAGAAACAAACAATAATCAGACAATAACAAGATAACGAATATAACAACATGATAACAATATGGAGCAGAATGATCACAGAATCAGACAATAATGAGATAACGAATATGATAACAGTATGGTGCAAATATGAAACAAGTGATTATTGTGTATAAAAAACAGAGTGAAATAGATTGATACCTAGTGGAGAAAGTACACTGCTTCTTCACAGGTACAGGTGCTGGAAATGATGGACGAGCTTCTTCTTCTTTCCAAGTAAAGTTTCCTCAGAAAGGAACAAATCACTGATGGTTGGGGTGTTTTGTGTTTGGTGTTTTGAAGTGTTTACAGGAGAGGTGAAAATGGTGGATTTCTTGCAAGTTTTTGAGGGTTACTTGCAAGACTAAGGAAAGGAAGTGGAGAAATTTTGAGAGAGTTTTCTCGTATCTTTTCTCTGAGTTTTTTGTGTGTGGTGTTTCTGTGTGTTTACAGAGGGAATGGAAAGTGGTGAATTCCTTGCAAGTTTTGAGGATTACTTGCAGGATTATGGAAGGGAGAAGTAGAGAGAAATTTTTTTGGTAATTTCTGGTGTGTTGAACAAAGGAGAAATGGTCTCCTTTTATAGGCGAAGCAAATTGATTCGTGCCTTGGAGATACAGTGGGTAATTGATTTGTACACAGGAGAAAAAATTAGGGTTTGTGTATCACTCCTTTCAGCCGTTGATCTTAGTCAACCTTGGAGATCCTAATGCTGAACAAGTGCAGCGGAGGATGTGGTGCAGTCTGTTATTTTCACCCTTCAATATTCACTCCAAAAACTCCTTTATTTGTGTCATGAGAGAGAAGGTGGAAAGAGGTAATAGTTTGAATTTGAAAATTACGGATTCCTGAGCATGCCTACTAATCTCTTATGCTAAGCCAGTTTGCTTCATAAATCCAATATGATATCCAAAAGTCCTTTTTGCTATGTCAGGAGAGAGTGAGCTCAAAGAGGCAAATTTAGTGACTTCACAAAATTGTCTTGTGAGCAAGGCATCTTCAGATTTTTCAGACAAGAGGCACATGAAATAAATTAAATGCATAATGCCTTGTTATATTATCCATACGTGACACACTTTAAATTCCCAACTTTATGGCTTTTGATTCAAGTGATAGCATTTTGGGCCCAATGGAATTTTGGGATAAATCACATGTCCCTGAAAAACAAACTTAGGAAATTCCAAGTTACAAAAAAGATAACCCTTCCATGACGCCAATTTGAGATGTTGCACTTTGGTGAATATTTATCCAGATGAAAAATTCTTGTACTCAAAGGGAAGTCTTTCAAGACTTAGAGGTGTACTCCAAGGATGTTCATTAACACATGGGATCATATCTCAAAATTCGGATCACACTTTACTTGACATGAAAGGCAATGGTTGACTTGTCTTGATGAAACATTTGATTCCTTGTTAAAAAAAAAGGTTTCTTGGATGCATGTAAATAAAAAGAAACAACTTACAAAAGAAATGGTTAGTTAACAATGCATACATGATTGAGGTCTAAATGTACGTGCGAGAAATATGACATCTAAGGGGTAAAATTTGGGGTACAACACATACCATTATAACTCAACCTATGCTCTTTGTTATTTTTCACCTCCTTTCATTCTAGCGCAATCACATTAAGCCCGTTATCCCCACACGCACGTGGTAAGTAAACCTGTTAGTGTCTAATGATCTCATTATTAGTTCAAATACGTTTTTTTTATTATTTTTCTTTTATTGATTCTTTTCAAATTAAAGAGTTCGTTCCGTTGGGCTAAATGGTCGGGTGAGGACCACCTAACTTAGAGGGAACATGTCCTTTCATTTTTTTTTCTCTATAAATATTCTCGATTCAACTCGAAGATCATACACATATTTGCATCGGTTTCTTACTTAGTGTGTGCATTAGGATGGTGTTGAATGCTAGTATAAACTACTTTAGAGGTTACTTTAAAAACTTAGAACTTAAAATGGTTGCTCAAATCGGTATCGCATAATTAGGGAGTTTGGGGTGTTAGGACGGTATCGATGTTATCAAAACTTTCCCAAGTCTTTCTAACATAGCCTAAAAATGGAAAACAACCTATACTCCCAGAGTGTCATGCCATGAATCAGAACAATTTTTTTTTTGTTGGGGTCAAAATTAAGGGAAATTTACTAACAAGTGAAAAACTCATGCAATATGACACGACAACACATGTTATGACTCGACCAAAGACCAAAACAGTAAAATTAAATAACTTAATCTAAAAGAAGAAAAACTAATTAAAAAGCGATAAAAATTGAAAAATCAAGCGGGAAAAGTAAAAATAAAGCGATAAAACTCCTCCCCCACACTTGAAATAAACATTGTCCCAAATGTGTTAGTGCAAGGCGGAAAAAGGAGTGGAAAAACCTGAGTAGACGACTCAGTGTCGGACTCGGCCTCTGTGACGTCCAAAACCGCCTCTACCGTGTACGGGGTGTGGTACACCAACATGATGCATGTTCTCCATCATGTTCTATATCCCCATACATAATCCATTCATCTGCTCGATGAGGTCACCCATGTTATGCTCAGTCCGCTCAGCATAGTCATGTTGTTGCTCCTGAATCTGATGAATGGTGGCCATTATCTCCTTCTAATATGTCTGCATGCTCCTAAGTAGCAGGTCACGCTCGACTTCGATATCGTTCCGGTGTCTCAGCTCAGATAGGTGTAATACCCTAATTTTTACCCCTAAGATCCCACATGGCATTTGCATTTTTGCATACCACAAACAAGATCACATATTGGTTACCTCTTTGATAGGATTATGCCTTGCAGAGATCTTTGAGTTTGTATGCATTTAATTTGTTTAATTTGTTTATGTTTACTAACCTTTAATTAAAATCCAAAAATATTTTGTTTTCTTTCACTAACTTTTTCAGGGGAAGAACAGGTTAAAAATGCCAAAATAACAGACCCACAGCTCGAATGAATTTTATCTGAGAAAAGTCAAAGTTGATCTTCAATTAATTCAAAAATTATCTGATCAAGAGTTTCCAAGATTTAATGGATTATTATTCAAGAGACTCCAAGGTTCATGTGTTTATTTCCATGCCTTCTTTGACGAGCAAGAAAATTGAGCCAGAGCCAAAACAACACATCAAAAAGCCATTTTTTTCCCATTTTTCACTGTGTTAATCGATTAACCTAATTGCACTGTGAAGTGGTTAATCGATTAACACGTGCAATTTTTGAAAAAATGTGCCAAATTCAAATTCTGCAGCAATTGGCACCAATCTCAGCCCTTGATCACATTTGGATTATTCTAGACCATCTCATTTTAATTCCCTACATCACTTTGATCATTTCCCACCATGTACCATCACTAATCACCACTCTTTTGTGATTTCCCTCCAAATTTGAATTCCAATCCTAATTTTGATCATCCAAGCCTAATTCCAAACCACCAAATTTCCAAGCCTAAATTCTATAAATAGAGGCTTCATTTCATTCATTCTTGAAGCTTTTGATAGCCAACAAATCCCTTGCAATGTCTCTCCCCAAACCATAAATTCACCAAAAGCTCAATTTCTTCTTTCATAAGTTAGTAAGAATTCACATTGATTCTTACTAATTTAGAGCTAAACCTTCATCATTTCTTGTTTTTGTTCATAGATCAAGGTTTTGGAGTGTAGATCTTAGTGCAATTTGGAAGAATTTTCTGATTTGGATTGGTAATTCCCTTTTCACCATTGTTGAAGCTTCATCTTCATCTTCCATAATGTAGATCTTTTGTTGATCTTGTTTGCTTGATCTTTGGATCTTGCAATTTATGTTGATTGCTGGTTTTTGCTGCTGTTTTACTCCAAAATTCGTGCACAATTGAATCCTTGATCCTAAGATGTTTGAAGAAATGAGTGATCAAGGATTTGGCAATTTTCAAACTGATTTTCTGCTGTTTTCACAGTGTTAATCGATTAACCAAAACGTGTACATTTAGGTTAATCGATTAACAGCTTGTTTTTGCGTAAAACATAATTACACTGTGAGTTGGTTAATCGATTAACCAGCCTCCTGAATGTGAAAATTGTTTATTTTTGGGGCTGTTTTGGTTCCTTTTCCATTTTCTTCCCCTTTCCTTTTTTCTTAGACTTAGATCACATATTTGTGTGGTTTAATTTGGCTTTCTATTCATCTATTTCTTTTTCTTTTGATCAATGAAAGTCTAAAGATCTTGGAATTGTTTTGTTGAATTTCGATCGAGACGAGATCGCTACCACTTTTCTTTTCGTACGGTATTGCTTTCGGATGACAATCTATATATCGTTCATCTAGCATACATTAGCACAAAGAGTTATTGACCGGACTCATTGTAGGGTAATTACTCCGTAAATTACTCGGCGATTGCTTAAAATAGCGCAATATTTGTCCCGCATCGGAAAACTTTCAAGAATGATTGATTATTTGTCTTATGGTTCACAACTCATGAAACTTGTTGTTAGGAGGCTTTAGTCTTATCAATCCTCAAATGCGTTTCATCAACCTTGACCTAAGTACAATTATTCAATTGTTGTTGATCACTAATACTAACAACTAATCACTAACTTACTAACAATATTTTGTATTAATTTTGTTTATGTTTCCTTCTCGCTCCCTATCTCTCTTTTAATTTTATACAATTTTTCCTTTGTCCGTTGGACACATGTTTATGCTTCCGCATATTTTTCCTTTGTCCGTTGGACACATGTTTATGTTTCCGCAATTTTTCCTTTGTCCGTTGGACACATGTTTATGCTTATTCCATTTTTCTTTTGTCCATTTGGACTTAAAACATTAATAAAGGCTTAAACCATAAAAAACTTAATTCTCCTCATCTTGGACTATTGGTTACTATCCTATGCTTTGGAGTGATCTCTTTATGGACCTCTTTTGAAGTAATATTGGACTTATGGACCTAGAATTAGGACTTCTTATCCCTTTGCTTGGAGTATTGATTGAAGACTTGCCTTTATGTGGCCAATTTGCTTAAGGATGGAATTATTTTAATATTGCTTTAAAGTGGCTCCATTTTGGTTAGATCCTTCTTTTCCCTAGCTTTTACTTTATGCACTAGGATAGTCACTTCTTCTCCTCCCCATTCTTAAATTTTCAAACTCCTCTCTCTTTTTCAAAACCTTCTTGTTTTTCAACCTAAAACCCCTTTCATAATAAAACCTTGACTTTTGTCAAGTGACCTTTTCTTTTAAAGCTTTGTTTTCTTTAATAAATGTCAATTCATCTTAACCATACTTTGACCATTTCATGAAAACATAAAAAATATAAAACTCACTCAAATCTTTTGTGCTTTTATGCACCCTTTTTTTCTTTTAAACTCTTTTTCATAAGTTTAGACATGATTCATTTCTTTAAGCGGAATTATTCGCTTAGAAATGACGACTTGTCTTTACATTAAAAATCAATCATAACAAACAAATTTTTCGTTCTTTGTACCACGAACTACGACGTTTTGATCCTACATTGCACATCGTGGGTACGTAGGCATGAGGCGATAAGTCTCTCCAAACACAAAAATCTTAAAAAATAATACTCCTCTCATCTCCTCAATCTCTTTACAAGCAAACCATTTTCAGACCAAAAAGCGGTAGATATTTCAAAGGGTTCCTATAGAGTACTATAGACGTTTTGAGTGTTAACACCTTCCCATTGCGTAACCAACCCCCTTACCCATTCTCTGTTTGTTCTTGTTTTTTTTTAGAACTCTTTAGGTTTTGTTCGCTCTTTTTCCTTTCCCTTTGTGGATAAAAATAAAAGTGTGGTGGCGACTCTTGCTTATTTTTGAGTTAAGTTAATCAATAGCTTACACTCACAAATTTCCCCGCTACAGAAAAGTGGCGACTCTGCTGGGGACCATCTCTGGTTCCTTGAGGGGTTTAGCCTACTTTGATTTATTTACTACTTTTTGTCTGATTTTCTTGTTATTTGTTTGTTCTGTTTGGGAGTTCCTCTGTGTGTGAGATAGGTCCTATACCCAGACCAGAGTGCACTTTGAGATAAGGGATAGTATAGTCAAGGGAACTTTGAAGGAGTCGAATCCTGAAAAAGAAGAACTTGAGAATCTATCTGCTCGGTGGTTGCCTCTTTGGAATTACTGATGCCGATCGAGCGATCGAAAAGGCATTACTTTTTCCATAGAAGCCTATAACACTGAGGACCGTAGTAACCCTTAACCCATCCTAGCCTTTTAGGATCATAGCGCGGAAGCTATGAAGATGCAAATCTGACTTAGCTGTCACGCGATGCTACACTCAGGTTAGATTCTCTTGAGGATAACTACTAACCTCCGAGCAAATCGGTGTGCTGGTGTGTCTGATAGTGGATTGTGGACCCTGGGCACTTTGTTAGAACCGCTATTTTCTGCAGGTACAGTGAAGACAAAACCTTAGTACATACCTTTGTGGGATTGGTTCTTACCCTTGGCTTCATGCTCGTGACTTGAACCTTGACCCGTGTGCTTTGTGTGATCTTGTTTGTGGTTGTTGCATCCATGCACTCATGCATTCATGAGCATTCTTTTGGAAAGTTTCAAGGAACTTAAAGGTGTTATTGCAAACATTGCAGATACTTTTGTTATGGATTTTGAAAGGAGAAGTACCAAGAAGTACACTTTCAAGAGTCCTAAATTAGAGGGTTTGAGATAGCTAGGATCTTTGGTCGTTGATACCAAGAAGTTTGAGTCCAGATATGGAAGGCTTTTATCTCTCTTGAAGGTTGATATGGCTCAAGGATTGCTTGCTACTTTGGTTAAGTTCTATGACCCTTTGCTGCATTGTTTCACCTTTCCTGATTATCAGTTGGTACCTACGCTAGAGGAGTACTTTCTCCTACTTGGTTTGCTTGTTTATGGTCAAATTTTCTCTGGTTTGGACTCCGCTCCCGAGCATGATGTTATTGCGAAGGCTACTCACTTGAAGGTTTCTGAGATTAAGGCTCGCATGGATACCAAAGGAAAGATTCTTGGGTTACCCGCTAAGTTTTTGATGGATAGAGCTCATCACTTTGCTAGTGTGAAGAACACAGTTGCTTTTGAGGCTATTCTTGCCTTGCTTATTTATGGACTGTTCCTCTTCCTGAATGTTAAGAACTTTGTCGACATCAACGCTATTCAGATTTTCTTGATTGGGAATCCAATTCCCACTTTGCTTGCCGATGCTTACAATTCTATTCACCTCCGGAATTTCCATGGTGAAGGGATGATTATCTGTTGTGCACCTTTACTTTACAAGTGGTTTATTTCTCACTTGCCGAAGTCTGCAGCTTTCTGGAATCTCAAGGATGGTATATATTGGTCGCAGAAGATCATGTCTCTCACTTATTCTGATATTGATTGGTGTAGCAGTGTTCCTTCTGGAGCGATGATTATTGATAGTTGTGGTGATTTTCCCAATGTGCCTCTTTTTGGTACAAAGGGGGGAATCAGCTACAATCCGGTGTTGGCTCGTCGTCAGTTAGGATATCCTTTATGAGAGGCACCGAAGAACATTCATTTGGCTGGTCTTTTTTTTCAAGGAAGAAGAATCTCAGGTTACTCTCAAGGGAGAAATTGTGGAAGCTTGGTGCAACATTCGTAGAAAAGGAAAGGAAAGTTTGGGAAATCCGAATTGTGTCTCTTCGGAACCTTACCTCCAGTGGGTTAAAAATAGAGCTATTACTTTGAAGATGCCTTATAAGCATCAGGAGCCTTTATCTCTAACTGATAAGAAGCCTATTCTCTACTTTATGGAAGACACGGAGAAACTTCAGATCGCTTTGGCCGAGATGCAACAAGAGAGAGATGATTGGAAGAACAAGTATCCGATTATTGAGTTAGAAAATGCAAGGCTTCAAGCGCACTTCAAGAAGAAGAATGAAGATGAAGTTGCCAACAAGAAGAGAAAGGCGCAAGAGGATTTATTTTCCTCTCGCATTCAGCCAGTTTCCGATATTCCGAAGAGTTCAGAATCTCCTTGGAAGTTGATCGTCGATAAGTTGCTGATTGAGAAGACTCAGATGCAAGCCCACATTAAGAAGCTGGAAGATAGAGCTGGGACTTCTTCTCATAGGATTCTCTAGGGATCTAGTTTTCTTCATTCTCTATTTGTTTTAGGATTCTTGAATTTGTACTTCCGAGATGTAATCTTTTCCATCATTAATGAATGAGATTTTGGTATTTCAGATAACAATGTTTGCAATATGCCTTATATTTCCTTGAAACTTTGCATTTGCATCTTGCATATCAAGCGTCATCTTTTGCATTTGATTCTTGCCTTTTCCAAGTGTCTTATTGTTTCCCTTTCGTCTTCATTCAGCCAAGCTGTTGCACCAGTATAATACTTGAGCTAATCTGAAGAAAAAGATGGATCAATTGCAACAAGAGAACCGTGAGCATCGTGAAGAGGTATCAACTCTGAAGGATGGTTTGGAAAGACTCACTACTATGATGGAAGCTCTAGTGGCTGCTCAGAATCAGCCACCACCACCTCCTCCTCCAATTTCAACTCCTGTCCAAAGGATAGTCATTTCTGAGATTGTCTCTACGCCCATCTCTGTGGCGCCTGCTAGTGTTCCTCAATACTCCATGCCTCCTGGTTTCCCCTGGGGCATGCCTCATAACTTTGTTCCTGAAGGTTATCAACCACCACGTCCTCCTGAAGTTCCAGTTGTTCCTACCGTTCAACCTGTGATGACTGTGCCACCGCCTGTGGTTCACACTGTTCCTTTTGGTGAAGAGCAAATTTTCCATACTGCTCCAAGTGAGAATTCCAGTGCGTATGATAGAATCGAAGAGATTAAAGACCAGTTTGCTGAAATGCAGAAAGAGATAAAAGCTCTGAGAGGTAAAGAGCTGTTTGGAAAGAATGCTCATGAGTTATGCTTGGTTCCAAATGTAAAGATCCCGCATAAGTTCAAGGCCCCTGACTTTGAAAAGTATAAGGGTAATTCTTGTCCGTTGAGTCACTTGACTATGTATGCTCGTAAGATGTCGACTCAGAAGGATAATGATCAGTTGCTCATTCACTACTTTCAAGATAGTTTGTCTGGTGCAGCTTTGAAATGGTATATGGGACTCGATAGTGCTCGAATTCACACTTTCGAAGATTTGGGTGAGGCATTTGTGAAACAGTATAAGTATAATGTGGATATGGCTCCTGATCGTGACCAGCTTCGGGCAATGGCTCAGAAAGATAAGGAGACATTCAAAGAATACGCGCATAGGTGGCGCGAGATTGCTGCTTAGATCAGCCCTCCTTTGGAAGAGAAGGAGATGACCAAGATTTTTCTGAAAACTCTGAGTCCTTTCTATTATGAACGTATGATTGCTAGTGCCCCGAGTGATTTCACTGAGATGGTTAATATGGGGATGAGATTGGAAGAGGGTGTCCGTGAGGGACGTTTGTCGAAAGATGGAAATTCTACTGGAAGTTCCAAAAAATGTGGTGGAGGATTTGCCAAAAAGAAAGAAGGAGATACCAATGCCGTTTCTCGAGAAAGGTATAGAAGACCTCACAATAGAAACAATCAGTGTCAGCAACATGTTGCATCTGTCACTCCTGTTATCAGTTCAGCCCCTGTTGTTCAGGCAGCTCCTGCTCAGCAACAATGTTCTAATCAGCAAAACAATCAACGGGGCCATTTTCAGAAGGATTTTGATCCGACTCCGATGACATACACGAAATTGCTTCCTTGTTTAATTAAGAAGAATCTTGTTCAGACCCGTCCACCTCCTGCTGTTCCAAAAGATTCACCATGGTGGTATAAGCCTGAAGCTCATTGTGCTTTCCATCAGGGAGGAGCTGGACATGACACTGAGAACTATTATCCATTGAAGGTGGAAGTTCAGAGATTGGATAGGAGTGGTATTTTGTCTTTTGAAGATTCCAACCCTAATATCCAATCGAATCTGTTGCCTAATCATGGCAACGTGTCTGTCAATATGGTTCAAGATTGCCCTAGTGAAGATCTTTCTATGGCTGCAATTCTTGAAGATGACTCTGTAGGTTACATCCCATTTGGTTCTGAAGATGATGTCATTTCTGCTGAAGACTGGGAGCCTTATTTGGAAGACCCCGGGTATATGTCCCCGGAGGATGCATATGTGCCTTTTTATTCCCCTCGGAAGAAGGTTAAGGAACCTGAATATGAAGTCACTGCCATCATTGAAGATGATGAAGAGGAAGAACTTCCCAATTTCGTGACACATGGTCAAATCTGCCAGAATTGGATAGCTGTTGATGTTCCCACTGTTGTTCATATTTCAAAGTAATTTGTTTTTGTTTCTTTCAAAAATCCTTTCACTCTGCCCAAGGTGAAAGTGAATTTGTGAGGGCTTTGTTTCAAATTTTATCATCATCAATAAAATGTTATTTTGTTTATCCATATTATGTTTTCCGTTTTTGCTTTATTTCTGAAAAATGGTAACGTAAAAAACCAAAAATAATAATGTGATGATCACTTTTATCTGCATGATACTTGCACTTGTTGTTCATATTCTAAAAATCAAACATAAATCATTGTGCAGATTGATTGTTAAACCCATTGAAAACAATGACCCTATGCCCCCTCCCAACTTTGAATTCCCTGTGTTTGGAGCTGAAGAAGAGGATATTGAGGAGATTCCAGATGAAATTTCTCGTTTGCTTGAGCACGAGGAAAAAGCCATTTAGCCTCATGAAGAGCCGTTGGAATTGGTTAATTTGGGTTCAGATGATGATATAAAAGAAGTCAAGATTGGGGCACTGCTTCAGTCAGATGTTAAGAAGAGGATTGTGGAGCTTCTTAGAGAATATGTTGACGTGTTTGCTTGGTCCTATCAAGACATGCCTGGTCTTGATACGGATATTGTGGATCATAGATTGTCGTTGAAGCCTGAATGTCCACCTGTGAAGCAGAAATTGAGGAGAACTCATCCTGACATGGATGTGAAGATCAAAGAGGAGGTTCAAAAGCAGATTGATGCTGGTTTTCTTGTGACTTCTGAGTATCCTCAATGGGTGGCCAATATTGTGTCTGTTCCAAAGAAAGACGGAAAAGTCCGAATGTGCGTTGACCATAGAGATCTGAATAAAGCGAGTCCAAAAGATGATTTTCCACTGCCACACATTGACATGTTGGTAGATAATACTGCTAAATTCAGTATCTTTTCTTTTATGGATGGATTTTCCGGTTACAATCAAATAAAGATGGCACCCGAGGATATGGAAAAGACAACATTCATTACACCCTGGGGAACATTCTATTACAGAGTGATGCCCTTCAGTTTGAAAAATGCTGGTGCAACGTACCAGAGAGCTATGACCACTTTGTTCCATGATATGATGCATAAAGAAATTGAGGTCTATGTGGATGATATGATTTGTAAGTCAAAGACTGAAGAAGATCATATTGAGTACTTA
Source organism: Lathyrus tuberosus (assembly GCA_022829125.1). Classification (NCBI taxonomy): domain Eukaryota; kingdom Viridiplantae; phylum Streptophyta; class Magnoliopsida; order Fabales; family Fabaceae; genus Lathyrus; species Lathyrus tuberosus. The sequence continues at coordinate 617,579 of JALAZF010000236.1, read as the reverse complement.
TTGAAGCTATTTCAACGTTTGAGAAAGTTTAAGCTCCGTTTGAATCCTAATAAATGCACTTTTGGTGTCTGTTCTGGAAAGTTGTTGGGCTTTATTGTCAGCAAAAAATGCATTGAAGTTGATCCTGGTAAAGTTAAAGCCATTCAGGAAATGCCTGCGGCCAAAACAGAAAAACAAGTAAGAGGATTCTTGGGTCGTTTGAATTACATCTCCCGATTTATATCCAATATGACTGCCACTTGTGCGCCGATCTTCAAGCTTCTTCGCAAAGATCAGGGTTGTGTCTGGACAGAGGATTGTTAGAAAGCTTTTGAAAGAATTAAAGAGTATCTGCTTGAACCTCCGATTTTGTCTCCTCCCGTGGAAGGAAGACCTTTGATCATGTATTTGACCGTGCTGGAAGAGTCTATGGGTTGTGTTCTAGGTCAACAAGATGAATCTGGTCGAAAAGAGTTTACCATTTATTATTTGAGCAAGAAGTTCAGCGATTGTGAGTCTCGGTATTCAATGCTTGAAAAGACATGTTGTGCTTTAGCTTGGGCTGCCAAGCGCCTCTGCCAGTATATGTTGAATCATACGACTTGGTTGATATCCAAAATGGATCCAATTAAGTATATCTTTGAAAATCCTGCTTTAACTAGGAGGATTGCTCGTTGGCAAATGTTGTTGTCAGAATATGATATCGAGTACCGAACTCAAAAAACGATAAAAGGAAGTGTTTTGGCTGACCATTTGGCACACCAGCCAATTGATGATTATCAACCTATCAGGTTTGATTTTCTTGATGAGGATGTGATGTATCTAAAGGTAAAAGATTGTGAAGAACCATTACTTGATGAAGGGCTTGAGCCTGGATACCGTTGGGGTTTGATTTTTGACGGAGCTGTTAAAGAGTATGGCAATGGTATTGGGGAAATAATTGTTACTCCTCATGGTTCTCATATTCCTTTCACTGCAAGGTTGATGTTCACTTGCACAAATAATGCGGCTGAGTGTGAAGCGTGTATTATGGGCTTGGAAGAAGCTATTGATTTAAGAATCAAGATTCTTGATGTATACGGAGATTCAGCTCTGGTGATTAATCAGATTAAAGGAGAATGGGAGACACGTCAACCTGATTTGATTCCTTATCGAGATTATGCAAGAAGGTTGTTAACTTTCTTCAATAAGGTTGAGTTTCACCATGTATCCAGAGCAGCAAATCGAATGGCGGATGCCTTAGCAACTATATCCTCCATGATTGTGGTGAATCGGTGGAATGATGTGCCCAAAATTGATGTTATGTGGCTCGATAGGCCAGGTCATGTATTTACGGTTGAAGAGGTTGTTGATGATAAACCATGGTATTATGATATTAAATGCTTTCTTCAAAATCAAGAGTACCCGCTAGGGGCATCCAAGAAAGATAAGAAGACTTTGAGAAGATTGACTGGTAGTTTCTTCTTGAATGATGATGTGCTGTATAACAGAAATTATGACATGGTCTTGCTCAGATGCGTGGATAGACACGAAGCAGATATGTTGATGAAAGAAATTCATGAAGGATCTTTTGGTACCCATGCCAATGGGCATGCAATGGCTAAGAAGATGTTGAGGGTAGGTTACTATTGGCTGGCAATGGAATCTGACTATTGCAAATTTGTGAAGAAGTGCCATAAGTGCCAGGTTTATGCTGACAAAATTCATGTACCACCAACTCCTCTCAATGTTATCTCTTCTCCCTGGCCTTTCTCCATGTGGGGCATTTATATGATTGGAATGATTGAGCCCAAAGCGTCGAACGGACACCGTTTCATATTGGTGGTTATTGACTATTTTACCAAGTGGGTTGAAGCGGCATCATATGCCAATGTGACCAAGCAAGTAGTGGTCCGGTTTATCAAGAACCAAATCATCTGTCGGTATGGTGTTCCGAGCAAGATTATCACTGATAATGGGTCGAACCTGAATAACAAGATGATGAAGGAATTATGCGATGAGTTCAAGATTGAGCATCATAATTCTTCTCCTTACAGACCTAAGATGAATGGGGCTGTTGAAGCTGCTAATAAGAATATTAAGAAGATTGTTCAGAAGATGGTTGTTACTTAAAAGGATTGGCATTAGATGCTCCCTTTTGCTTTGCATGGGTATCGTACATCCGCCCGCACTTCAACAGGGGCAACCCCTTTCTCTCTTGTTTATGGTATGGAAGCAGTGCTCCCAGTAGAAGTTGAAATCCCTTCTATGAGAGTTTTGATGGAAGCTGAATTGTCTGAGGCTGAATGGTGCCAAAGAAGATATGACCAGTTGAATTTGATTGAAGAGAAAAGAATGACGGCCTTGTGTCATGGCCAATTATATCAACAGAGAATGAAGAAAGCTTTTGATAAGAAGGTTCGACCTCGTGTGTTCAGAGAAGGCGACCTCGTGCTCAAAAGGATCTCGACTTCTACCAATGATTCTAGGGGCAAGTGGACTCCTAATTATGAAGGCCCATATGTTGTTAAGAGAGCTTCTCTGGCGGTGCATTACTTCTTACAACTATGGATGGTGAAGAGTTCACTCGTCCTGTGAATGCCGATGCAGTCAAGAAATACTTTGCCTAAAAAAATAAAAGAACAGCTTGCTAAGTTGAAAACCCGAAAGGGCGGCTTAGGCAAGAATGAGCGTCTCGGTGGGCTGAAAATCCAAAAGGGCGGTCCAGGTAAAAATTAGAGACAAAAACAGAAATAATCATCCCGGTAGATTGAAAACCCGAAAGGGAAATCTAGGCAAAAGTTAGGGATTCTGGCAAGTAACTGCATCTTGCCAGTCTTGATCATTTGAAAGCAACATTGTCTATCAAGGATTCTACTTCAATCATCCTCGGCTGAAGTTTTGGGCACAGTGGAATTCAAAGTTGTTAGGGAGAACAGTGGTCATTGTATTTCAATGTAACCCTTTCCATGTATTTACCATTTTTCAAACTTTGTAATGATCCATGGAATTACGCCATTTCCGGACTTCCATTCTATTAATAAAATTTGGGCCTTTGTCCCTTTGTTTGCAATTCTTATTTTGTTTCTGTTTGCAAAATTTCATTTATTTTTGATGATGATTTTTGAAACAAAATGTAAATAATTGATTTAAATCTTTGAAAATTATAAAAACATTTTCCTTTGATTTATGAATATAAAAAAGGAACATCAATGGTTATTCCAAGGATGGTAAGATCGATGTTTTCCTCAGCAGGGTTCGCTCTCGCTCCTTTGGCAGAGTTTGTCGACAGCTCCCCAGTTGAGTTTGTCGATGTTTTCCTCAGTAGAGTTTGTTGATATTTCCTCAACAGAGTTTTGTTCCTATGATGATAAGATGATGGGTTTGTTATGATGTGTTGAATTCATAAGGTCCAGTGTTGTTTGGTTCCTCCCCAACTAGGTCTTGATCTGACTCTTCTCCAGCTGATTATGTTATGGTCAAGAAGTTGAGTAGTTTTGAGGTCCACTTCTCCTTAATGGTAGTCCCCACGCAAAGATTCATTTTCGCTGTCCCCAGCCAAAATCATATGAGGAATCTTCAATCAGAGTTTTACACTCTAAACGTGTTATTGTTGCTTTGGATATCCCCAAACAGAGAGCGATATTATTCTCTTCTAAGAAGCATTGACGTGGTGATCGCTTGTCGTGTTTCATCTTGTATTGTGGATGTTTTTCTCTCCAGGTTGTTCTACCCAGGGATTTATCCTTGATGATTCCCCAGCGGAGACAGAGCATTACTATTTCGTTTGTTCTCCAATCATAAGGCAGTGAGGTTAATTTCTCATTTCCCCGGCAGGTCCAAGATGTACTTCTTTCCGGATTGTTTTTCAAAGATTTATACTCCTAGTGAAGATTGTGCATCACTAATGCGGCTATTCCCCAGTGAAGTCGCTGATGATATCTCTTTTAGTTACCTGTTGGGTTTTCTCTCAATCATGATGAGTTTGATCTAAAATCCCCCACAGTTTGACCTTTTGTTGTTTTCCCAGCAAGTCCAAGATGCTTTGCTCAGAATTGGTTAATCCTCTGAGAGTGTTCTCGTATCTCCAGCAGATCTGCCTTGTTCTCCCAGTGGATTTTTGCATAGATGTTTATATGACCACAATACCCAGCGGATTCATTCTTTATTTCTCCGCAGTAGATCTCTTCGCCCTTTTGAAATGGAAGTTCCTATGAATTTTTATGATCCCCAGGAAGATTCAGAAAGATTTGGGTTGTATGATTCCCCAACAGCTTTCCTGCCATCCTCAAAGCAGAGTTTATGTTGTTATCCTCTTTGTGGATCATTGATGTTAGAAGATTGATATTTGGGTCTTTCCCCGAGGAGTATCTTCTTTTCTCTAGCAAGATTTGAGCCTTGTAGTAGGATTTATTTTCCTTTGATGGCTTTTGTGTATCCCTTGCAGGAATTCTTCAGCTAAATGCCTAGCAGAGTTGCTAATGATATCTCCATCTTGTTGAGATTAGCCGAGTACTTAGTGGTGTTGTGATGTTCATTCCACCCTCTGCTTATTCTTTATGTCTGTTTTGTCAGCATATTCATACTCATAAGCATTGCATGCGCATTCATTTGTTGTGCATAGCATGTTGTTGTTGCATTGTGCATTTTGCATTTGTGTTGGTGCTTCTTTGCTCTCTGGTGTTGTTATCCCCGTAGAGCGTGTGTGTCCTCTCTCCATTTAGAGTGTCGACCCGTAAGTAGAAAAATGCCTATCTTTGTTAATTCCCCACCGAGTTTGTTTCTCGTGGAAGATTTTGATTCAGTTTCCTCTCCAGTTCATTATCTGGATGGAATTAGCCCCCAGTTGAGATATTTCCTCCTCGAGATGGGTATTGTTTGACCGTTTCTCTCCAGCTTAATCCTGGATTGAACTTTGGTCCCCTGCAACTTTTGTTTGGATCTCTAGGCTGTGAAACCTGGATTGAGAGTGCATTTATTTTTCACCTTTGAGGATTCTGCGCCCTTCAGCTGAAATCTGCATATGATTCCCCTTTTGGACGGTTCAATACTGTTTCATGGCATTCCTTTATTTGAGAAGCCTGAGGCGATGCAGTTAATACCTTTTGTGACTCCGATGAATGGTAAGTCTCTTCGGTTTGATGGGAAAATTCGTCGTTGGGGTTTGTTACTCCGATGAATGGTAAGTCTCTTCGGTTTGATGGGACAGTTCGTCGTTGGGATTTGTTACTCCGATGAATGGTAAGTCTCTTCGGTTTGATGGGACAGCTCGTTGTTGAGATTTTGTGACTCCAATGAATGGTAAGTCTCTTCGGTTTTACGGGACAGTTCGTTGTTGAGATTTGTTACTACGATGAATGGTAAGTCTCTTCGGTTTGATGGGACAGTTCGTTGTTGAGATTTTGTGACTCCGATGAATGGTAAGTCTCTTTGGTTTGATGGGACAGTTCGTTGTTGAGATTTTGTGACTCCGATGAATGGTAAGTCTCTTAGGTTTGATGGGACAGTTCGTTGTTGAGATTTTGTGACTCCAATGAATGGTAAGTCTCTTCGATTTGCTGGGACAGTTCGTTGTTGAGATTTGTTACTCCGATGAATGGTAAGTCTCTTCGGTTTGACGGGACAGTTCGTTATTGAGATTTTGTGACTCCGATGAATGGTAAGTCTCTTCGGTTTGACGGGATAGTTCGTTGTTGAGATTTATTACTCCAATGAATGGTAAGTCTCTTCGGTTTGATGGGACAGTTCGTTGTTGAGATTTGTTACTCCGATGAATGGTAAGTCTCTTCGGTTTGATGAGACAGTTCGTTGTTGAGATTTTGTGACTCCAATGAATGGTAAGTCTCTTCGGTTTGACGGGACAGTTCGTTGTTGATATTTGTTACTCCGATGAATGGTAAGTCTCTTCGGTTTGATGGGACAGTTCGTTGTTGAGATTTTGTTACTTCGATGAATAGTAAGTCTCGTCGGTTTGATGGGACAGTTCATTGTTGAGATTTGTGACTCCGATGAATGATAAGTCTCTTCGGTTTGATGGGACAGTTCGTTGTTGAGATTTTGTGACTCCAATGAATGGTATGTCTCTTCGGTTTGATGGGACAGTTCGTTGTTGAGATTTGTTACTCCGATGAATGGTAAGTCTCTTCGGTTTGATGGGACAGTTCGTTGTTGAGATTTGTGACTCTGATGAATGGTAAGTCTCTTCGGTTTAATGGGACAGTTCGTTGTTGAGATTTGTTACTCCAATGAATGGTAAGTCTCTTCGGTTTGATGGGACAGTTCATTGTTGAGATTTTGTGACTCCAATGAATGGTAAGTCTCTTCGGTTTGACGGGACAGTTCGTTATTGAGATTTGTTCTCCAATGAATGGTAAGTCTCTTCGGTTTGATGAGACAGTTCGTTGTTGAGATTTGTGACTCCAATGAAGGGTAAGTCTCTTCGGTTTGATGGGACAGTTCGTTGTTGAGATTTGTGACTCTGATGAATGGTAAGTCTCTTCGATATGCTAGAGATAGTTCATTGTTGAGGTATGGATTTTCCCCAGTGGAGCCTTGTTGTGCTAAGTCTTCCCTGTTTTGTTATATCCTTGTTGTGTTATGGTTTATTTCCATATACAGTTATCCCCAGTTTGAATCTTTTCCTCAGCTGAGTCCCAGTAGTTGTGCGGTGTGTTCTCCGGCTAGTTGGTGGTCTCCTGTGATGTGTTTCCCCGATGGAATTTTCTTTCTCCCTTTTCTTCTTTTTGTTTATCTCTTGTGGCATATTTTCCCCACAGTGGTCTTGTTTATGCATATCATTTGCATAATCATATCATTCTGTGGTCTCTTAGGGCCAAAAATTCGGGTTTATTGTTATTTTTAAGTCTCTTCTATCTCGTCGAGACAAAGATGTCAATCTTCTTATCTCCGGATAGAAGAAACTTAAATAGGGGCAACTGTAATACCCTAATTTTTACCCCTAAGATCCCACATGTCATTTTCATTTTTGCATACCACAAACAAGATCACATAATGGTTACCTCTTTGATAGGACCGTGCCTTGCAGGGAGCTTTGAGTTTGTGTGCGTTTGATTTGTTTAATTTGTTTATGTTTACTAACCTTTAATTAAAATCCAAAAATATTTTGTTTTCTTTCACTAACTTTTTCAGGGGAAGAACATGTTAAAAATTCCAAAATAACAGTCCCACAGCTCGAATGAATTTTATCTGAGAAAAGTCAAAGTTGATCTGCAATTAATTCAAAAATTATCTGATCAAGAGTTTCCAAGATTTAATGGATTATTATTCAAGAGACTCCAAGGTTCATGTGTTTATTTCCATGCCTTCTTTGACGAGCAAGAAAATCGAGCCAGAGCCAAAACAGCACATCAAAAAGCCATTTTCCCATTTTTCACTGTGTTAATCGATTAACCTAATTGCACTGTGAAGTGGTTAATCGATTAACACGTGCAATTTTTGAAAAAATGTGCCAAATTTAAATTCTGCAGCAATTGGCACCAATCTCAGCCCTTGATCACATTTGGAATATTCTAGACCGTCTCATTTTACTTCCCTACATCACTTTGATCATTTCCCACCATGTACCATCACTAATCACCACTCTTTGGTGATTTCCCTCCAAATTTGAATTCCAATCCTAATTTTGATCATCCAAGCCTAATTCCAAACCACCAAATTTCTAAGCTTAAATTCTATAAATAGAGGCATCATTTCATTCATTCTTGAAGCTTTTGATAGCCAACAAATCCCTTGCAATTTCTCTCCCCAAACCACAAATTCACCAAAAGCTCAATTTCTTCTTTCATAAGTTAGTAAGAATTCACATTGATTCTTACTAATTTAGAGCTAAACCTTCATCATTTCTTGTTTTTGTTCATAGATCAAGGTTTTGGAGTGTAGATCTTGCTGCAATTTGGAAGAATTTTCTGATTTGGATTGGTAATTCCCTTTTCACCATTGTTGAAGCTTCATCTTCATCTTCCATAATGTAGATCTTTTGTTGATCTTGTTTGCTTGATCTTTGGATCTTGTAATTTGTGTTAATTGCTGGTTTTTGTTGCTGTTTTACTCCAAAATTCGTGCACAATTGAATCCTTAATCCTAAGATGTTTGAAGAAATGAGTGATCAAGGATTTGGCAATTTTCAAACTGATTTTCTGCTGTTTTCACAGTGTTAATCGATTAACCAAAACATGTACATTTAGGTTAATCGATTAACAGCTTGTTTTTGCGCAAAGAACTGGAAATTTGCACTGGTTAATCGATTAACATAATTACACTGTGAGTTGGTTAATCGATTAACCAGCCTCCAAAATGTGAAAATTGTTTGTTTTTGGGGCTGTTTTGGTTCCTTTTCCATTTTCTTCCCCTTTCCTTTGTTCTTAGCCTTAGATCACATATTTATGTGGTTTAATTTGGCTTTCTCTTCATCTATTTCTTTTTCTTTTGATCAATGAAAGTCTAAAGATCTTGGAATTCTTTTGTTGAATTTCGATCGAGACGAGATCACTACCACTTTTCTTTTCGTGCGATATTGCTTTCGGATGACGATCTATATATCGTTCATCTAGCATACATTAGCACAAAGAGTTATTGACTGGCCTCACTGTAGGGTAATTACTCCGTAAATTACTCGGCGATTGCTTAACATAGCGCAATATTTGTCCCGCATCGGAAAACTTTCAAGAATGGTTGATTATTTGTCTTATGGTTCACAACTCATGAAACTTGTTGTTAGGAGGCTTTGGTCTTATCAATCCTCCAATGAATTTCATCAACCTTGACGTAAGTGCAATTATTCAATTGTTGTTGATCACTAATACTACCAACTATTCACTAACTTACTAACAATATTTTGTATTAATTTTGTTTATGTTTCCTTCTCGCTCCCTGTCTCTCTTTTACTTTTATGCAATTTTTCCTTTGTCCGTTGGGCACATGTTTATGCTTCCGCATATTTTTCCTTTGTCCGTTGGATACATGTTTATGTTTCCGCAATTTTTCCTTTGTCCGTTGGACACATGTTTATGCTTATGCCATTTTTCTTTTGTCCATTTGGACTTAAAACATTAATAAAGGCTTAAACCATAAAAAACTTAATTCTCCTCATCTTGGACTATTGGTTATTATCCTATGCTTTGGAGTGATCTCTTTATGGACCTCTTTTGAAGTAATATTGGACTTATGGACCTAGAATTAGGACTTCTTATCCCTTTGCTTGGAGTATTGATTGAAGACTTGCCTTTATGTGGCCAATTTGCTTTGAAGTGGCTCCATTTTGGTTAGATCCTTCTTTTCCCTAGCTTTTACTTTATGCACTAGGATAGTCACTTCTTCTCCTCCCCATTCTTAAATTTTCAAAATCCTCTCTCTTTTTCAAAACCTTCTTGGTTTTCAACCTAAAACCGCTTTCATAATAAAACCTTGACTTTTGTCAAGTGACCTTTTCTTTTAAAGCTTTGTTTTCTTTAATAAATGTCAATTCATCTTAACCATACTTTGACCATTTCATGAAAACATAAAAAATATAAAACTCACTCAAATCTTTTGTGCTTTTATGCACATTTTTTTTTCTTTTAAACTCTTTTTCATAAATTTAGACATGATTCATTTCTTTAAGCGGAGTTATTCGCTTAGAAATGACGACTTGTCTTTACATTAAAAATCAATCATAACAAACAAATTTTTCGTTCTTTGTACCACGAACTACGAGGTTTTGATCCTACATTGCACATCGTGGGTACGTAGGCATGAGGTGATAAGTCTCTCCAAACACAAAAATCTTAAAAAATAATTCTCCTCTCATCTTCTCAATCTCTTTACAAGCAAACCATTTTCATACCAAAAAGTGGTAGATATTTCAAAGGGTTCCTATAGAGTACTATAGACGTTTTGGGTGCTAACACCTTCCCATTGCGTAACCAACCCCCTTACCCATTCTCTGTTTGTTCTTGTTTTTTTAGAACTCTTTAGGTTTTGTTCGCTCTTTTTCCTTTCCCTTTGTGGATAAAAATAAAAGTGCGGTGGCGACTCTTGCTTATTTTTGAGTTAATTTAATCAATATCTTACACTCACAAATTTCTCCGCTACAATAGGAGATCGTCAAGAGCGGTTCTGATAGTAGTGTAGTCGTACTCCTCACGGGACTGATGTCCGGCTGAGGTACCTGCAAAAGAGTCAGCAAAACCATATGCAGTGTTTAGATGGGTGTCGGTCTTGGGAGCATCATGCTCCATTTGCTCAATTTCATCATCGGTGGCATTTCACACATCAGCCTGAACATTAACATTATCAGCAGGCTCTGGGGCATTCAGATCATATGTCCAGTTGTCGCTTACTCGCACATCAGTGGGCGGGGAAGAAGGCAAAGTAACTCCTCTGATGCCTCTGTTACTAATCATCAAATAATACCTACCATCTGGATTCTTTTTAACTAGACGCATACTACGGCAGGCCTCTAAATCTAAGAAAGGTGTCTCAAGTGGCTGAAGTATGGCCAGCTCTTTGCCTATGTCCAATGCACGGACTATGGATGTTACCACCCTCCAACGCAAATGGGACCGTCTACTCTAACACTAACAGACTGAAAATGTGCTAGTAAGAAAGGTGTAGGATTCACCAGTGTCCGTGTTAGTGCATAGTGTAAAAAGAAAAGAACTTTAGAGTTAACTTCCCATTATTTTCCCGACTGAAAATGGTGTTAGCTAAAATGCGGTGTAAGTACCGAATAGTCGGGTAGTGGATAACAGTGGGTTTTAGGCCTTCCCAGTCATCGGTGGCTTGGCCAGTGATTTAATGCCAAAAACCAAGTGCATTAGTTTGCCAATCGTTCTCTAAAGGAGCTTCACAAGCAAAACCATCCCTATGAGGGAACTGTAATAAATCAGCAATCTGATATTGGCTAAAAGTGTAATCCCTATTAAACATTCTAAACGAAGTAGTGTCTATAATGCGTGATCCTCCCACAGGCACGACATATCTAAATAAACTAAGGAACTCATAAGTGAGCCTAACATATGTAGGGCTAGTCAATGAACAAAAATAAGTCATGACTAAGTTCTATAGCATCCAATTAATACTACTTATTAAGCCTAGATCATGAAGGACACAAGTATCGGGATACCTTGTTGTCGCGACATCCCTCTTGAAAATCTTGAGGTCCTTTGTCCTTTGATTATCGCCCTCTATGTCTTCTCCGAAAGTGATACCCATGTAGTTTATCTTTCTTCTTGGTCTCATTGCTCTTGAAGGCATGGTGAATGGAAGATTAAATAATTTGAAGGAATGGGTAGGGAATAGGGAAAAGTGGAGAGTGAGTATGATAGCTTTTGGTTGAGAATGGGGTTTGGTTTAGAGAATTTAAGGTGATGGAATGGAGTTTGAAGGTTGGAAGATAAGGAGATGAGTGAGCGGAGGGAAGAGAAAGAGATAATGGGCAAAGAATATGGGAGGTTTTCTAAAAATGCGCAAGGGAAGTTTAAAAATTAAAATTGTCGTTCTGAGATAATGTGACCTTAATCGGAATCATGAAAAGTGATTAAAACGAAAAATACAAGAGAAAAGAAAAAATGAAAAAAAAAACAAAAAATTTAACTGAAACAACAACAGATAAGGGAATTGCATTAAAATGAAAAAAAACACTTGCGGGTTGCCTTCCACACAGCTCTAGTTTTACGTCAGTAGCTCGACGAATAATGTAAACATAACAAGAAAATAATGAAATCCTGATGAAAAATAAAATTCCTAAACTAGAAAACTGGAAAATATTTCTTCCCTCACACTTAAACAAGGCAGTGACCTCACTGTCTAAGTGCATGGTAGGAAAACAGAATACGGTAACAATAAAATAACGTTAGCCACTACGGCGTCTGACATTAGGCTCGAAAAAACGTCTCATGGAATAGATTTTCTGAAATAAGTGGTCGAATTGCTCATTAGACACATCCATAAAGCCAAGGAAGTCCACGCGCAGAGTGGTGAGCTCTCCTCTAAGAGTGGAAATTTCCGTCCTGAGGGCGTCAATTGTAGCATTGTGATAAATAGGAGGCTCTGCATGAATACTAGAGGCGAGTGAAGTAGCATCAATGAAAATGGAATTACGGTTCTCATAAGTTTAAGGGGTATCAGGTCGAGTGGGTGACTCACTTTGGCCCTCCAAATCATATAACCAATTGTTCTTGTTGTGCACACTTGTCCTCTCATGGTTTGGTAGTGAAAAATTATACACCACTTGATTATCAATTAACAGCTCAAATTCTTGTGGTCCTAAATTTCCTAGGATGCCTCGGTTAAAGTCGAAGTTAATATGCATGGGACGAATACCTCCTAAGGCAGTTAAGTGGTTGAGGGGTATCTGAGATCAATAGTTGCAACAATCATAGTAACCAATCCTCCTATAAGGATAGGACCATGGGTCTCTTGGGCAATCCTGTCTAAATTCGCTAACATAAATGTTTCAGCATTCACGGGTCTAGATTGGGAAGCACAGAACATGATAAATAACTCATCTCTAAATACCGAGGTAATGTTTTTCTTTTTCCCAAAAAGTGTGTGAGCTAGGATTTTATGGAAGTAGCAAATAGCTGGGTTGTGGATGTTTTTCAGAAAACATAGAGTTTGGTTCGGGTGGTGGTTTCTGGCTATACTACCCCAAAAAAAATCAAGGTCAAGATCCATGGAGGCATCCCCCTGTGCTACAATAACACATCTGGGCCACTAGGAAATCCTAATAGGCTGGTCATCTCACGATGTGTGAAACGATATTTGGTCCCAAAAATTCTGAAGGTAGTCAGGCCTCTGTTAAATCCTAACCTTCTGTTAGGATCATAGAAAAAGGAACTCAAGAACTCAGGGGTTAGCCTACGATATGTGCTAAACCTCCTCCTCACAACAAAGTTATCCCATTCTATCTGACTAAGTAAATACATCACACTATCTCGGATACCTAGGGTGGTCATGGTGGGTCCGTCAGGGTAGATAGATAATGCCATATCTCTCTGAGCTAGAACTTCAAAACGTCGCCTCTGGGCTTTGTTCCTGAAGATAACCTCCATGTCATCTATGGGCTACATTCTCTATAGTTAGTATCAAGTTAGCCTAAGCTATGTTAGCCTGAAAGTAGACATAGAATAAGTTAGTAGTGGTTAGAATAATGAATTGTGCCGCATAATAGTATTTGAGAAGGAGAAAAGAAAAATAAAAATCTAGGCCTAAGATCATGGGTTGCCTCCCACGTAACGCTTCATTTAATGTCGGGAGCTCGACATTATTTCAGAAGGAACTATTCTTTTGAAAGAGTGAGAAGCTCTTCTAGTTTGTAACTTATGTAGAAATCTTTATTTTCTATGCTATGGTAGTGTTTTAGATCATGAAAAAAATTCTTCTTTTGTTGGTACGTTAAATCTGGTTGAAGTACCCCGGCTGCTAGGTAGTTGACAAAGTCAGCATACCATGACACAATGGTTTTAGTATAAACTACTTCCACAAATTCTTTAGTTTCTGCGTCATTATAAATTAGAGAGCATTTAATTGTGTTACTTTCTAACTAGGCTACTAGTCTATCATAAGGGAAATCATCGTTGATAGACACTTATTCAGCTTTTATGTTCTCAAGTCTAGAGAGGTGATCGGCTACTACATTCTCGGTTCATTTCTTATCTTTAATTTCTAAATCGAATTCTTGAAGTAGCAGGATCCATCTCAAGAGCCTTGGCTTGGCGTCCTTTTTGCTCAATAAGTACCTAATTGCGACGTGATCAGTGTAGACAACTATTTTGGCCCCTACTAGGTAGGAACATAATTTATCCAACGCGAAAACGACGGCTAAGAGTTCCTTTTCTGTGGTGGCGTAGTTCATTTGTACTTCATCTAAAGTTTTTTTGCGTAATAAATCGCATGAAGTTTTTTGTCTTTGCGTTGTCCTAAGGCTGAGCCTATGGCATATTCACTAGTGTCATACATTATTTCGAAAGGTTTACTCCAATCAGGTGGTTGCATGATGGGTCCAGTAATCAGAGCCTTTTTTAATAGTTAGAATGCCTCTAAGCACTTTTCATCGAAGAAGAATTCAACATCTTTCATTAACATGCCAGTTAGTGGTTTAGTTATCTTAGAGAAATCTTTTATGAATCGTCGGTAAAAATCGGCGTGTCCTAAGAAACTACGTATTTCTCTAACGGTTTTCGGAGGTTGATGGTTTTCTATTACTTCTGTTTTAGCTTTATAGACCTAAATTCCCTTGTCAGACATTATTCCTTGTCGGACCATGAAATGGTATTTTTCTCAATTAAGTATGAGATTAACTTTCACACATCTTTCAAGCACCATTTCTAATTTTGTTAAACATCCTTCAAAACTCTGCCCATAAACGGAAAAGTCATCCATGAATACTTCCATGATGTCGTCTAGAAAATCCGCAAAGATCACCATCATGCATATTTGAAATGTTGCGGGAGCGTTGCATAGTCCAAATGGCATTCGTCGATAGGCGAACGTTCAATAGGGACAGGTGAAGGTAGTCTTTTCTTGATCATCAAGATGAATAGGAATTTGGAAGAATCCTGAATAACCGTCTAAATAACAGAAATGAGAGTGTTTAGCTAATCGTTCGAGCATCTGATTTATAAAAGGTAAAGGGAAGTGATTTTTACGAGTGACTTTATTCAACTTTCTATAGTCAATTCACATCCTCCGTCCAGTTACAACACGTTTTGCTACATCTTCGCCCTTTTCGTTATTGACAACCGTAAAACCTCCTTTCTTTGGAAACGACATGTACTTGGATGACCCAGTTACTATCGGATATCGGGTATATAATTCATGCTTCTAACAACTTTTATACCTCTTTCTTAACTACATCACTCAGGATGGGGTTGATCCTTCTCTGGTGTTCTCTAGAGGTTTTGCAGTCTTCCTCTAGCATAATGTGGTGCATGCATACAGAGGGACTTATCCCTTTCAGATTTGAGATGTTATAGCCTAGATATTTAGGATATTTTCTTAAGACATGTAATAGCTTCTCGGTTTCTATCTGTCCTAAGTCTACGTTGACTATTACAGGGCGTTCATGTTCTGTATCTAGGAATTTATACCTTATATTCTTGGGTAGTGTTTTAAGTTCTACATAAGGTTTCTTTGGGAAAGGCATAGGATTTGGAGTTAGTGCTAAGCATTCCCTTAGACTATCATCTACGTATGGTTCACACCAATTATCATCTTCAATTATAGGAGGTGCTGGAATCTTCAGTACTTCAGTATACTTAGATTGTTCCATCTTCATTTCTCTTACACATTCATCGATGATATCTAGGGAACAACAGGAATCATCGATAGCTGGTGCCTTTAGGAATTGTGAAAAGATAAATTCAACTTTCTCTTCACACACCTCGAAGGTTAGCTTTCCTTTCTTCACGTCTATGATGGCGCAAGCAGTGGCCAAAAAGGGTCTTCCTAGTATAATGGGAATGTTAGAATCCTCCTTTATGTCCATTATTATAAAGTCTGTAGGGATATAGAATTAACCTATACAGACGGGAACGTTCTCAAGCATACCTACAAGAAATTTAACAGAATGATCGGCTAGTTGGAGATACATTCTCGTCGGTGTTTGAAATTATGGAACACAGATACCAAATGTCGAGATAGATGTCACAACACCAGGATCAACAACAACTTGATCACACAAGTAAAAGATGCAGGAAATTAAATGACAAAAAAATAAAATCAACACCAGAATTGTTAACCCAGTTCGGTGCAACTCACCTATTAGTTCAAAGCTAAACTCCCCCGTTTACAACTTATCGCTTAATCCCTACCTTGTGCAACTTCTACCTATACACCCTCTAGATATGAGATCCATCTCTCACTTCTTAATCAGTCACAATCCCAGTGACAATTCAACAACAACTAACAAATAAAAATAGCACACTTCCAAGACAATACTTGATTTTTCTTAAAAGCTTCAATCAAGAACAATACACTCTTGATTAAAAGATTTAGAGTGGATAATGAACAATCAACAATCAGTAAACCTCAATGCATCAGAAGATACATGAGTGACAGACAATTAACAAGCATTAAACCCAAAAGACCAACCAAAACACGACTAATCCTTATTTCCCAAAATCTTCATGTTGTGTTCTCTACATCAATAGGGTTTGGTATTCAATTTAAATAGTGTTCAGAACTAATGGACTTGGGCTTCTTGAGGTGCACAAATAGAAGCAATCAGTTGTATCTTGCTACAAATCTTCTTGCACAATAATAGGAGCAAAAGACAAACTTTCCTAAAAAGGCTCAAGGATCCGTTTTATGAAAAGTAACATAATCTGTCATAAATGAAACTCCCACAATATACTCCTATGAAAAAAGCACGTGTGTGAATTAGAACACACTCAAAAATCACACTAAAAATACCAAAATTGTCATGCCCTAACTTTCTGGTATAAGTTGTCCTGGAACATGTCACAACATCATGCTGGACATGATGTCTGACTGTCATGGCAGAACATCTGGTTTAACATCTTGCTAACAGCATGTTATTTTACAAAAAAATGTAGCCAATCCAAAAACCACAGAACTTACAATCTCCTCCTTTGGCAAATTTTGGATAAAACAACCTTATCACACATCAGAGGCACACACAGCGGAAACAAAATAGAAACAGGGACCCTCAAGAACAACAATGCTGCAAACCAATAGAGAAACACCTGACAGCAGAATGTCAAGACATCAGGTCTGACATCACAAACCAACACAAGCTACATGAGAGCATGTAAGCTTTGTATAAGCTGCAACTCTGCAGTAACAAATCAGACGGGTACACAGCTCCCCCTGTCACACATAATCAGTACTCCTCCTGAAGGGGAAAACCCAAATCACCAGAAGAAAAAAAAACATGAACTCACACGCAAGAACCACACTTCAAAAAGCACAAGCACAAGCGCAAGCACACTCCCCCTGAACACCACAATCAAGTGAAGAGAATAATGCATTCTCCCAGACACATCAAATGGTTCCACATCAGTATCAACAGTAGCAAGCATGATAGACTATCATGCCCCCCTAAAAGGTTGCATACAGTCCAGCAACAAAGAAAAAAAATACTCTTCCTAAGTAGTAATATAAACATGTCATAAATTCATGACTTTTGATTTAACATCCGAAACAGCCAACAAATCAACACTTTACCCCCCCCCCCCCCCCCCCCCCCTTTTAGCCAAAAATTGAAAAAAAGAAAACAAAGAGTAAGTGCAAACAAAAACAAATGGGATCACACATATGGAAGCACAAAAACACAATGCGTAAAACATAAGTACATATGGAAACACAAACATTCAGATGGAAACAAAAATGTAACAAATCCCTTTTAGATGATCTTCCAACTCTTGCCTCTATCAAAGATCCTTCTGCACTCCTTGAAGCTGTCACTTGTCTTCTTCAAAACAGTCATTCTACGTTGCAAAGATCTTATACTCCATCTACTAACAACTGTCACTTGCTCATGCCTCCCAAGCATCAGAGGGTAGAGGAAATATGCAATATGTGTTGCATTCCTCCATTTCTGTAATTGCTACAACTCCTCAACAGTGGCAGTTCTCACTTCACAGCTTATGTTTTCAATAACATTTTCATAAGGGACATTAGTAAACATAACAATCAGCTTATTCTTTGTGTCCACACACTTCAAAATAACACCCTTTACCTTTCCTTCATCAAGATTCCTGATTATCTAATTATACCTGTCAGGGTTCTTGTTCCAAATTGATTGGATGAAATATCTGATAACATTCAGATCCTTACACCATAATGTCAAAACATCATCCTTGTCATCATGTTTCTTTAGTATCTTTTTTATCCAGCCTGATTGAAGGCAACCCCTTCTAATTTCATCATACTTAGCTCCACTAGTACACCAAGACACATATATCTACTTCTTGTTAATCAAGGTAGTCAGACTATTTGTCATATCACTTTCACATTCTACCTAGAATAATTCTTCCATCATATCCTTTGTGATGTAGAAGTACTCCATATCACAATCCCGTGTTCCAATCAACCAATTCAATATCTTCTTTTCTTGGACAATGAGACTTCTTTTAGATTCAGGCTTGGAGACAAGACATGAGTTTGATACTTTCTTTGTATACATAGTAATGTTTCTTTCTATAGAGTGTCTTGCAACAAGATTCTTGGATTGACCTGAATGACCCTTTCCAGAGAGATCAGAAATATCTTGAGAGTTACCTGACAAAATACTAGAGAAATTACAACTTTCCTCTTTTGTCTTATTAGTCTGCACAATGGACGTTCCAACATTGGACTTAGCATCCATCCTCTGTTCTGAATCATCAAATAGCACATTAACAGATTCCATTATCATCTCA
Organism: Lathyrus tuberosus; assembly: GCA_022829125.1. Taxonomy (NCBI): domain Eukaryota; kingdom Viridiplantae; phylum Streptophyta; class Magnoliopsida; order Fabales; family Fabaceae; genus Lathyrus; species Lathyrus tuberosus. Next base: position 599,238 of record JALAZF010000236.1, on the reverse strand, counting down.
GTTCAGGAGTTAAAGATTCTAAAAGCTCTGCTGCTTGAAGAATAACCAAGAAATATCCCTTCAACTCTTCTGGGATCCAGCTTACCCTTTTGATCTTTGTTGGTCAGGACATGGCATTTGCTTCCAAAAACATGAAAGTATTTCACTGTAGGCTTTCTTCCCTTCCATAGCTCATAGAGAGTGATTGAAGTGCCCTCTCTCAGAGTGACCCTATTATGAATATAACAAGTTGTATTCATGGCTTCAGCCCAAAAATAATATAGCAGCCCCTTAGCATGAAGCATGACTTCAGCTGATTCTTGTATATCCAAGGTCTTTTGCTAAAAAATTCCATCAAGTTGAGAAGAAAAATTATAACTGATCTCTTGAGACTCACAAAAATAAGTGGATTTCGAATTCTTAAACTCCTTGTCATGATATCTTTTAATCTTGACAATCCTACTCTTTTGCTCCTTCTAAACACTTTGACATAAAACTTTAATAAATTCAAAGATGTCTGATTTTAATTTTAAGAAAGTTTACCAATGTAAACCTAGAGAAATCATCTATACTCACATACATATACTTCTTTCCACCTAGACTTTCAGTTTCCATAGGTCCCATAACTCCCATGTGGAGTGGTTCCAGTATTCTTGAAGTAGTCTGATGATGCAACATTGGTTGTGACATCACGATCTGCTTCCTAACTTCACATTCACCATATGTTTTCCCTTCTTCAACCTTTAGATCTGGCATTCCTTATATTGCTCCTACATATATGATTTCCTTCATTCTTTTAAGATGAAGGCGTCCAAGTTTCTGGTGGAACAACTTCACTTTATCCTCTTGAGTTTTTGAACATGTGGAAGAGTTGTAGCGAGCGATTTTGGACGCGGTTCTTAAGCGCTGGTCGCTCTCTGCGGTTTGAGCTTTGACTACAGGTCGATTCATTTTTTATCCTATTGTGAGCTGAATAAGGAAGGGAAATAGATGTCTCCAATTAACCCTGCTTGCATACTGAGTTTAAACAGCGGTCGGTTAGGTTACGGATGCTATCAATGGCCCCCTTTGTACTGGTTATTTGTATTTTCGCCAATACTATTTTCTTTCTTTTTTACCTGGGCAGAAGGTTTCTGGCGGGGAACAAGGATTAGGATGTTAGGACTGATGCTTTTGAAATAATGCTTTTAATTGATAGAGATATGAGATTTGGGTTTTTTGTTGATTGCGCTCGCTAAGATCTTTTCTTTCGATCTTATGCCTACGTATTCCCGTTTACCGAAACAGGGAAATCAGAGCGTTCGTAGTTCCTCCTATTCTATGGGAGGAAATTGGTTTTTGGTGTCTTGTTCAAAGCCCAAGACGTGAAGCGAAAGGTGGTTTGTATCTTGTTCAAAGCCCAAGATGTGAAACTGAAAGGTCTATTTGTGTCTTGTTCAAAGCCCAAGACGTGAAGCTGAAAGACCTCGGCTTTAGAGAGAATTTGTCATCTCTAAAGAGGGGAGAAGGAGAATTACTTTAACTGGGATACGCGGATCCGAGCAATGCCATAATTTCCGAAGAAATGGTTTTAACCTGAAGGAGAAGACTTTAACTCAGTGTAGAGCAATGCCATCTTTCCTTAGGAATTTCTTATGCTAAAAGAGGGACAGTGGCGTGGATATAGATGATCCAGAGGCTTGCCGCTTACAGCGATTAGATGAAGGGGAAGGAGTTGTTGATGTTTGTATACTGTGAACGAGGCACAGCTTTGATAATAAAAGGTTAATTGGATCAACCAGTGGTTTTCTTATACAAAGCCTAAGAGGAGGCTAATTTTGTGTCCCGTACAAAGCCCGAGAGAGAGGCTAAAAGATTTTGACTCAACGAGGGAATCTTTTGGTATCTCGTATAAAGCCCGAGATAGAGGCTATTTGACTCAACAAGGGAGTTTTTTGTATCTCGTATGAAGCCCGAGATGGAGGCGATTGTTTATTTGGCTCAATAAGAACCTTTTTGTATCTCGTACAAAGCCCGAGATGGAGGCGAAAGGGGGATTGAATCAACGAGGGAGTCTCTTATGTGTCTCGTACAAAGCCCGAGAGAGAGGCTAAACGTTGTTTGACTCCACTGGGGAGAATCATTTGTACAAAGCCCAAGAGAAGGCTAAGGTTATTGTGTCAGTTAAGTGACAGGTCCAATATACTGATTTTGAAAGAGAAAACCAGTTCTTATATGAGCATCACTGTACTCATGGGTTAGATCTGAGGATCGGGGTTGTTTCCTTTTCTTTGGGGAAACTGGAAATCCAAAGGGTATTGAGACTGTCCGAGTCTGCGGGTTTCCTTCCTATTTAACGAAGGGGTCACTTGAGAATGTCTTTTGAGACTCAAGGAAGTTAGACTATCCGTGTCTAGAGTTTTATCTTTCGTACTATGCTTTGAGAAACAGTAGTAGACTCTATGAAAGGACTGTTCTATGAGGATGACTAGGTTCTGTTCCTATACCTCTAGGAGGTCGTCGGGACAATTTGTACGAAGCCCAAGAGGAGGCTGGAAACTTTTAAGAAGCCGACGGGTCCTTGTACGAAGCCCAAGAGGAGGCTATCATTCCCGGAGGAAGAGATCATTATACGAAGCCTAAGAGGAGGCTGTGAATACTTCTAAGAAGCCGTAGTGTCCTTGAATAATGCCCAAGAGGAGGCCGATGCTTTTAAGAAGCCCGTGGGTCTATCATCTCATTTCCATTAGGAGAGATAACTCTTTTAAAGATAAAAACCACTGGTAAACGTGCAAGGTTTACTATCCAGCGACTTTTAGCTTTTAAAGAGGGTTCCTTAGTTAAGGTCCAAGATTATGACCGTAGTGGGTACCCAAACCCCGAGACATTCAAGGCAAGCTATCCACAAGGAATAGATTAAGTCAGGAAAGTTCGAGAATTTGGAAGAAACTCAAAGATGCCATTCACGGAGAATACATTCATCTTGGGGAGTAGAGCTTCTTGACGATTCCTAAGGAGGACAGACGAAGAGAAGACTGTATCTGGTGCTCCTATTGGGGATCTAGGCGTCTATTTCTACGAATAAATGAAACGGCGTCACCTAGTTCTAGACGTAGTAGCCGGGGAAACTCGAAATATCTATACTATTATTACACAGTAGATAGGAGTTTATGAAAGGAGACTTAGATTGAGCAGCCCCACAATACAGTTTATAATATGAAAGCAGTAAACGAAAGCGATAACCACTTACTCGGTTGGAGTGCTTCCATGCTGTTTGGTTAGTTGTTCAACAAAGAAAGATTGAAAACAACAGTATATTCAAAATCAAAGGAGAAAGTGCTTTGAAAAAGAAAGATTTGGGGCTTACAGCTCAAGGAGAGGCCCAGGGTTTTATCAGTGAGCGCACTGTTTGACTTTGTACAGCGGGACTTATACAAGTGACTGGGGCCCAAAAAGGTTTTCTGTACAAAGGGATGGGTCTTACACTCTCTCAAGAGGCCCAAAAAGGTTTAAAGAAAAAAGAGTGGGGCTTATAACACGAGGGTAGGCCCAAATGATTTTTCATTTAAAAATGGCGATCGCGCCGAGATTTTCTTTTAACGTAGAGGGACTTATACAATAAGTGAGGTCCAAAATGTTTTGGTTAAAAGGGGGATTGGGTCTTACACTCCAATAGAGGCCCAAAGTGTTTTGAATGGGTCTTATAGCTCAAGGAGAGGCCCAGATGATTTTTATTTTTAAACGGGCGACGATCGTGCCGTTTACTTGTACAGAGGGACTTATACAATGAGTGAGGCCCAAAAAGTTTTTGTACAAAGGGGGATGGGTCTTACACTCTCTCAAGAGGCCCAAAGAGTTTTGAAAATGATTTATGAGGGTTGAATTAATCCAAAACCCTAATTTGTTTTCAAAATGTATTTAATTGAATAAAAATTAAATTAAAATGATCAAAAATTGTTTAACACATGGAAAACAAATTGTGATCTTGGATTAATGCTTCAAAAATTAAGTATTGACCTAAAAAATAATTAGAAAGCATTAAAAGTTGCAAAATCAATGTAGAAAAAATATTTAAAATGCCAAAAACAATCAAAATATTAATTCTTTACAAAAATATTAATTATATGAAATAAATAATATTTTTGGGATTTTTTGTGAAAATAAAATATTTTAACATTTTTGTGAATTATTAAAAAAAGAATCAACTCAAAATCATTAAAACTCAGAGAGAAATTAATTTTTGAATCAATTAAACAAAATCACAAAATTCAAATATTTGAATATATGAAAAATGGCGCCAAGAACAGCTGAAGAACACGCGCGTGTTCTTGGTTTCTCAGATTTGCATTTTCTATCCAATCTCCATGAATACGTAATCATATCATGTAATCCACATATCATTATGCTCGTCTTAACCTCACAATCATGTCTATGTACTTTAATTTCATTTAAATTAAACATACAACAAGAAATCACGAAGAGACCTCAAGAACCCTAATTTCTGCATGAAGGCTAGGATTTTTGATACACGATTCAAACAATGCAATTAATTGAGGGAAAACATTCCATGCATGATTATGAACATATGGCCAAATTATTGTGCGAGGAAATATGCATAGATTGAGAGATGGCCAAGTATGTGCTTACCTCTAGGCCGTGACAGCAAGTTCAAAGTGATTTTTGATTTGGAGGTGTTACAGATGAGTTGTGATGATCTGAACAGCTTCCCTACACCCTATGGATTGTGTTTGGATGGTTGGACTTGATTGAAATTGACTGGATCATTTTGTGGTACCTCAGCTGTACTTTGGTTAAAACCTTGAGCAACCAACTGGTGATTTTGTGAAATTGATGTTTCAGAAGTAATCTAAATGTTTGATCAGCTCATATGTGATGTATGTGAGGTGTGTGAGTGATTGGTTTGATTGGAATTGCTCTCAAACTCAAAACCCGATAGTGACTTGCCTTAGAAGGCAAAATTGGAGTGAAAGAAGAGATTTTGAGGAAAGCATCTGTTAGATGGCTTTGGTGTACTCAAACTGACCACAATTGAGCTCTATTTATAGTAGATCAAGTTTGTTTTGCAAGGAATAGTGCATGGCAGCTGGTAAGTAGGTTTGGCCAATGTTGGCAAATGAAAATCCAAGTCTCCTCTAGCCATTGACTAGAGGTTAGGGCACAGAGCTTTGGTTCCCTTGATCTTGGATAAGTCTTGACTGATTTCAGATGAGAATGGCTCAATCCATGCCACCTTGATGGTTCCATTGAATGCCTCATTCCAAATTTGAAGTCTTGTCCCTATTTTGGCCATTCTAGGTTCAACATGCTATTTCTTGTTCCATGGACTTTGGAGGCTTGGCTCAGTGATTGTCCCCTTTAGATTCAATCCTCTGAGGTGTCCAAGTGGATAGGAGCAATTGAATTTGGCTGATTTTGGCAAATCGACCAAAGTTGCAAATTCTGCCTTGCCTTGACAGATTTCAGCAAGGCAACTTGGCAATGTTGTATCTCATGGTGTAGGTTGAATTTGGCAATGTTCTTGGCCATTTTGGAAAGCTCTTACATGATACAACAACTATTTGAACAAGTTTGGTTTTGATCCCTTTTGATTCCAAGTGAAAAATCCCTCTACATTTGGCAAAAAGTGAGGCAGAATCTGACTTAGTGAAAATTTCACTAAGTGTTGTAAAAAGTGACATTTTCACTTTTCAGCCACTTTGATCACTCCATAACTCAAAATCCTTAATGAATTGGAATGACTTGTAGTTGAAGTTTTTGTAGGTGATAATGAGGGCTACAAATCCATCTTTGGATGAGAAAAAATGGCCTTGTGGTTTAGGAGTTATGGTCCTCCAAAGTTGGTACCTTTGCCACTTTATTTTTAACTTAGAAAAATTTCTAAGTTTTATGGTTACCCCTTTTACAAGTTATCTCACTTTTCTTGATTTTTCTTGATGAATGATGATTCAAATCATACATTAACATCATTTTAGGGTTAAAAATCCATTTTGGTGAAAAATCTCAAAAAGTCAAAGTTGACTTTTGTGCACAGTTGACTTTTTATCAGATGAATTCCAAACTGTGCAATTCTTCAGGAAATCATGTCCTTGACCTAAATCAAACTTGATGGATATGTTCCATGGGTGTCATAGGGTATATTCAATCATGTATTAGGGTTTGGGAGCATGTCCAGGTCAAAAGTCAAAGTTACAGTTGACTTTTCCCTTAAAACCCTAATTGTGGTGCAGATGAAATTGAGACTTGTTGCTCAAACTTCTTGGATTAATCCATTGTCCCAAATGGATCAATATGGTATATTAGAGACCCTCAAATCATCTCTTGAGGTCTTGGCTCATGGTTTGTCCCAAAAGTCAACTTAGGGGTGAATTAGGTCAAGAAACCCTAATTCCTGATTTTTGATGAATGCATCCCCTGAGGCAAAATTGACTTGATGCATGGGTTCATGAGGTTCCATGAAGTATATTAGGTTATGTTTTGGATCATTGCCTTGTGCCCAGATGAAAATTTCCATCTGGAGGCCCTGGTCGACCAAAACCCTAATTTGGTGTCACTGTCGATCTTGAGACTTGATCCACCTAGAAGGGAGCAGCCTTGTGCTTAATCCTTGAAGTGGGAGTCCTTTTTGATCCATTGTGGATATTTAAGAGATTAGACAAGTTGAAGATCATGTCATTTCTTGATTGATCCTTTGTCTAAGCACTCAGAGAGGGCTTGAAACCCTAATTTTGATTGTAGTGGATGCTCACCCATCTTTGGGGAGACTAATGAAGCATAAAGGTACATCCATATTGTGATGATGATTTTCACAATGATGGGAAATCTAAGTGGTCAAAATTTGGGGTATTACAGATGCCCCTATTTAATCTTCTTGGACCCGAAGGTGTGAATGACGAAGGGATTCGGGCATTCAGGGTGCAAGAGGATTAAATATCGGAATACCCGAAATTTTGATGGTGGTTATGAATGGTAGCTTACGCATTCATCTTCTTTAGCTAAGCAATGATGCTTAGAAAAGGTAAACTTCCCCTCGATCCTGGTCTTCAGCCAAGGAACTGGTCTCAGTTTTCTTTTGAAATAAACCTCCCCTCGTTCTTGGTTTCCTACCAAGGAACTGGTCTTAGTTTCTAATTTAAACTTCCCCTCGATCCTGGTTTCTTACCAAGGAACTGGTCTTAGTTTCTGATTTAAACTTCCCCTCGATCCTGGTTTCTTACCAAGGAACTGGTCTTAGTTTCTAATTTGAACTTCCCCTCGATCCTGGTTTCTTACCAAGGAACTGGTCTCGGTTTCTTTTGGTCAATAAACTTTACTGACAAGGGACGCTATTCGTAGCGGCTTTCCTTCAAAATTCTCGCCGAATTTTCCTGGGGAGATGCCATTTGAGTGGAAAAAGTTTTGATGTCAGACTTGCTGGGGAACCCATTCGTCTGAATTGTAGAGGTACACAAACTTCTCTGTTTTGGAGACGCCATTTGTCGATTCTACTAGGGAAAGCGAGTCTCTTGAGAGACTATTTTCGTTTGGGATCTTTCATCATACTTTTCTCGGGATCTTCCCGGAGAAACGCCATATGATGGGGTCCAATTTTGAGGTGCCAATGACCTTCTCATCAGTGGTTTTTCGAAGCAAAACTGGCGTGCTACCGAATCTCTGATCACGAGGCTTTCTCTGTGGATTTTCCTTAATCTGGGAAAGCAAGGATATCATCTTTAATGGCGAAGAGTGACATCTGTTGAAGGTTCTCTGATCTTTCAGAGGTTCAAGTTATCAAAGTGGCCAAGTGCCGACTCTGATCTAAAGATACACTGGTGGCGAGATTGTGCAGACGCAACACTTCCTGACGAGGAAAGAACTGACAAACTCGATTGAGAAAACTGTTTATCACTAGGGGATAAGACCGGCTAGAGTGATAATGATGCAATATGAAATGTAAATGCAAATCAAAAATGCATGAAGTACGTATGTATATGCTGACAAAACTGGCGCGACATACAGACTAATGGATGAACACAATTGGATACTCGACCATCGCGGGGCGAAGAAGTACCGTTGATTCAAAATAGCAATTCCACCTTGCTTAGGAGAGATAGTCCCGTTGGGAGCTATGTTGACCGGGCTTAGGAGATGAGAACTCGGCCGAGGCGTGTCAGACGAAACAAGGTCTCTGACACAGTTGATCCCTTTATTCAGGAGTACTGGCTTAGAATGAGTACTTTGATTCTGCACTTTGAAGTTCGCTTACTTCGGGAGAAGCGATCGATGTTCTTCTGATGTTCAACAGTTAAAAGAAATGCCATCTTTAATTTAAAAGCAGAAAAAGTTTAACAAGTAAATTTATTTTTGTTTTATTTCAAGAATCGCTGATTAAGTTTAAACAACGTCGTTCTGTAAAGCTAAAACAAGTAAAGAATTACAAACAAAAGCACAAGGGCTCAAATTTTATTGATAAGATGGAGATCAGCCAAACACGTGATTCCAAAGAGTATATACAAAGTTAGAAAATGGTAATTTATAGGGAAAAGGGCTACGTTGAAACATAACGACCACTATCCTTCTACCAACTTTGAATTCGGGACATCCTGAGCTTTTGTCGAAGATGACCTTGACTGGAGTTTTCCTGACGGATGATGATGCAACTGCTGCTGAGGGACTTGCCTCTGTTGAACATAGTTACTTGCCATTATCCCTAACTTTTGCCTGGATTGTACTATGAGATTTCCAATCCATCGGGATGATTCTTTTCATGTCTCTAACTTTTGCCTGGACCGCCCTTTCGGGTTTTCAATCCACCGAGACGTTTTTTTTTTTTAGTTTTAGGCGAAGTATTTCTTGACTACATCAACATTCGTGGGGTAGGCAAATTCCTCTCCGTCCATGGTTGCAAGTCTCAAGGCGCCGCCTGAGAAAGCTTTCGTGACCACATAGGAGCCATCATAATTTGGGGTCCATTTGCCCCGAGAATCAGTGAGAAATGATTGTATCTTCTTGAGCACAAGGTCTCCTTTCCTGAAGACACGAGGTCGGAACTTTTTGTCAAACGCCCTCTTCATTCTTTGCTGATACAACTGACCGTGGCATAGTGCCGTGACTCGTTTTTCCTCGATCAGATTTAATTCGTCGTGTCGACTTTGACACCATTCAGCTTCGGTGAGCTTAGCTTCCATCAATACCCGGATTGATGGGATCTCTACTTCAATGAGGAGAACTACCTCCATGCCATATACTAGAGAGAAAGGGGTTGCCCCTGTTGAAGTGCGGACAGATGTTCGATAACCGTGAAGAGCAAAGAGTAGCATTTCGTGCCAATCTTTATAGGTTACAACCATCTTTTGAACGATCTTCTTGATGTTCTTGTTAGCCGCTTCTACCGCCCCGTTCATCTTGGGTCGGTAGGGAGATGAGTTATGGTGTTCGATCCTGAACTCTGCACACAACTCTTTCATCATCTTATTGTTCAAGTTAGATCCATTATCAGTAATGATCTCGCTTGGAACACCATAACGGCAGATGATATTGTTTTTGATAAATCGGACCACCACTTGTCGGGTTACATTGGCGAATGACGCTGCTTCGACCCACTTGGTGAAATAGTCAATGGCTACCAGGATGAATCGATGTCCGTTTGAAGCCTTGGGCTCAATCATACCAATCATATCGATTCCCCATATGGAAAATGGCCACGGGGAAGAAAGAACTTTGAGATGTGATGGCGGTACATGAATTTTGTCGGAGTATATCTGAAACTTGTGACACCTCCTCATGTACTTGTAGCAGTCGGATTCCATGGTCAACCAATAATACCCTGATCTTAGGATTTTTCTCGCCATTGCGTGTCCATTGGCATGAGTGCCAAAGGATCCTTCATGAATTTCTTTCATAAGCATGTCTGCTTCTGGTCTGTCTACGCATCGGAGCAAGACCATGTCAAAATTTCTCTTATAGAGAGTGTCACCGCTCAGGAAGAAGTTTCCAGCCAATCTTCTGAGGGTTTTCCTATCTTTCCTGGATGCCCCAGGTGGGTACTCTTGTTTCTGAAGGAAACATTTGATATCGTGACACCAAGGTTTGTTGTCTAGGACTGCTTCAATCGTGAAGACGTAAGCGGGCCGTTCAAGGCGCATTATGTCGATCTTAGGTATGTCATTCCATTGACCTACACTAATCATGGAAGAGATAGTGGCTAATGCATCAGCCATGTGATTCTCCTCACGAGGGATATGATGAAACTCAACTCTATCGAAGAAAGGTAGCAACCTTCTTGCATAATCTTTGTAAGGGATCAATCTTGATTGGTATGTGTTCCAATCTCCTTTTATCTGGTTAATAACCAAGGCTGAATCGCCGTATACGTCCAAGTTTTTTATCCTTAAATCAATCGCTTCTTCGAGACCCATGATACATGCTTCGTATTCGGCCTCGTTGTTCGTACACTTGAACGTAAGTCTGGCAGTGAAAGGAATGTGGGAACCCTGAGGGGTAACAATGATTGCCCCAATTCCGTTTCCATAATGATTGACTGCTCCGTCAAAGATAAGTCCCCACTGGGAACCTGGTTCTGGCCCTTCACTGGGTAGCGGTTCATCGCAATCTTTCATCTTTAGATACATGACATCTTCATCTGGGAAGTCAAACCCGATTGATTCTTGATCGTCAATCGGTTGATGAGCCAAATGATCGGCTAAAATACTTCCTTTAACGGCTTTCTGAGCATGGTACTCTATGTCATATTCTGATAGTAACATCTGCCAACGGGCAATTCTTCCCGTAAGAGCAGGTTTTTCAAATACGTACTTGATTGGATACATTTCGGAGACCAAACAAGTAGTATGACGAATCATGTACTGGCGAAGACGTTTGGCTGCCCAAGCCAAAGCGCAACAAGTTTTCTCAAGCATTGTGTACCGAGTCTCGCAGTCGGTGAATTTCTTGCTTAGATAGTAAATGGCAGACTCTTTCCTTTTAGTTTCGTCTTGTTGGCCAAGTACACATCCCATTGAGTCCTCTAGGACTGTTAGGTAAATGATCAGTGGTCTTCCTTCCACTGGAGGTGATAGAATCGGAGTATTCAATAGATATTCCTTAATACTATCGAAGGCGGTTTGGAAATCTTCTGACCAAACGCAATCCTGGTTCTTTTTGAGTAATTTGAAAATCGGCGCACACGTCGCGGTCATAAGGAATATGAATCTGGAGATGTAGTTCAAACGTCCCAGGAATCCTCTGACTTGTTTTTCAGTTTTCGGAGAAGGCATTTCTTGAATGGCCTTGACCTTGTCAGGATCAACTTCAATTCCTTTCTGGCTGACGATGAACCCTAGTAATTTCCCCGAACGGACACCGAAGGTGCACTTGTTGGGATTCAAGCGGAGCTTGAATTTTCTTAGACGTTCGAACAATTTTGACAGATGTTCAACGTGCTCATCCTCTGTTCTTGATTTTGCAATCAAATCATCGACATATACCTCGATTTCTTTGTGTATCATGTCATGAAACAGAGTAGTCATGGCCCTTTGATAGGTTGCCCCGACATTCTTCAAATCGAACGGCATTACCTTGTAACAAAAGGTACCCCATGGGGTAATGAACGAAGTTTTCTCCATGTCTTTCGGTGCCATTTTGATCTGGTTATAGCCCGAGAATCCATCCATGAAGGAAAATACTTTGAACTTTGCTGTGCTGTCAACCAACATGTCAATGTGTGGTAAAGGAAAGTCGTCCTTTGGACTTGCCTTGTTCAGATCTCTGTAATCGACACACATTCTAACCTTTCCGTCCTTTTTGGGAACGGGTACGATGTTGGCTAACCATTGAGGATATTCAGATGTAGTGAGGAAACCCGCGTCGATCTGTTTCTGTACCTCCTCCTTGATTTTGATGGCCATGTCCGGGTGAGTGCGTCTCAACCTTTGCTTTACTGGCGGACATTCTGATCTCAACGGTAAGTGATGTTCCACGATGCTGGTATCCAACCCTGGCATATCCTGATAGGACCAAGCGAATACATCGGGAAATTCTTTGAGAAGCTTTATCAAACCCTCTCTGGCAGTTGGACTGAGCAGTGCTCCGATCCTGATTTCTTTTCTCTCTTTTTCTGAACCCATGTTTACCATTTCCAACGGCTTTTTGTGAGGTTCAATGGACCTTTCCTCTTGTCTGAGTAGTCGGGAGATCTCTTCTGGAATTTGATCGTCATTTTCTTCTTCAGCCTCGAATAACGGGAACTCAAAGTTGGGAGAAGGCATCGGATCGTATGTTTCAACGGGGTATAAAACAAGTAATCTGCATGACGTGATGATTCGTGTTTAGAAGAGATAGAGAAAATGTAAGTGTGTGCAGTGTTTTGATTTTACTGCTTGTTTTTATTATCGAATGTTTTTTAGGATTACCATTTTCTGAAAAAGCAAAAAGAGAAAACAGCAATTAATGCGGAAATTACAGAACGACGTTATTTTATTAATGAACAAGTCGAATATTGAAACTACAGCCCTATAAAACAAACCTCTGTCGCTTTGGGCAAAGCGAAGAGGGAAATTTACAGAAAACGAGCCCTATCAAAATATCTGTTTCACCTGGGTAGGGTGAAAGGTTAAAGATGGCAATTACTTTGACTGACGAACGACCTTCGGAACCTCGACGGTAACCCATTGGCGGCGAACTCCTCGGTGAATCACAAAGTTTGGCACCTTCCTTGATTTGTCTTCAGAAATGACGCTGATTTCTGGTGGAGCAGGATCATTGGAATCTGTCTCCCAAGCAGAATTGTCGTAGGAGGATTCCTCTATTGTATTTTGCATAGCATTTGTGCTCTCAGCTGTATCTCCCCATCCAGTTGGCTGGATATCTTCGAGCCTGATACGAGAGCTTTCGGGAGCGGTGTACTTGACCATATAGTCGTATTTTCCACTCGGTTGTCCCAAGGTGTCCCACATTTTTTTGGAACTGGAGGAATCATCCCTCTCGATGACGTTGACCTCGGGAAAAGCATAGTTGATGAATTCAAGTCCTGCGAACGTTGCGAATTCATCTTCATGTTAAGTAGTTTCTGAATGACCTGAGTGTTGATCCCATGACATGGTGGGGACACAGGTATTCTGTTCAATGACGCTCAGCTGAGTTTCATTGTTCGGCTGACTTTCTTGCCCCAAGTTTCCTGGGTAAGGCTGCCACATTGGCAGGCCATCCATCGGGCCATAGTAATTATGATCAAAGTTGTCTTTCATCGGAGTGTCTTCCTCTAATGAATTTGGTGGAGCACGACATCCTTCCAGATCACAATCTCCGTAGATCATTTCGACATCTGATCTTGGTATAAATCTCAGACTTTCTGTAGGAAAGCAAAAAGGCATAGGCACCTCTTCCTGAGACATATAGCCGTCCTTGTTAAGGTAGGACTTCCATTCTTCATCTGTGTCAGAGGGATCTTCCTCATTGATAGCATGAACTGTCTGAGACACTGGGTGAAGGAAACCTCCACTGTGGAAGAAGTTTTGAAGGGGATGAAGACTTTCATCGTTGGCGGCTGTCTGGGTACAGGTCGCAGAAAAACCAAGACCCTTCTTTGTTTTATTGTCAATAGGAATGACAAGCCGTCCCCATCCTGTCGTATCGGTACTCTCGACCGCTTTGATAGCATCTTTGTATGAAGAAATTGAAGTTCCTTCTTTGAACTGATTGTCCTTGCTCACCGATAGTGCTTGGAACTGAGTTCCAATAACCTCCTCGGGTTCCACACAAGTAGATGATGATAGGTTACTCACAAGCAAGGCTTGTTCCCCACAAACCGTGACAAGTTGATCGTTCTTGACGAACTTTAGCTTTTGGTGGAGGGTTGAAGTAACCGCTCCAGCCTGATGTATCCAAGGTCTTCCTAATAAACAACTGTATGTTTCCTGGATGTCCATGACCTGGAAAGTGATTTGGAAAGTGTGAGGACCAATAGTTATGGGAAGATCAACTTCGCCGATAACTGTTTTTCTGGATCCGTCAAATGCTTTGACGACGACCTCGCTGGTTCTCATCGGAGGGCCCTTGAATGATAATTGCATCAAAGTGGACTTCGGCATAACATTCAGGGCTGACCCTATGTCTACCAGTACGCTGGCTAAAGCATCGTCCTGGCAGTTAACTGTAATATTGAGCACCATGTTATGACGGCGACCCTCTTCAGGTAATTCCTCATCAATAAATCCCAAATTATTGCAGGAAGTGATGTTAAAGACAATGTTATCGAATTGTCTGATTGTTACATCCTGTTCCACAAAGGCTTGCTCCAAGACTTTCTGTAGAGCCTCTCTGTGTGCTTCTGAACTGAGTAACAGTGATAATACTAAGATCTTTGAAGGAGTCTGTAACAGTTGATCAACAATGTTATATTCACTCCTTTGGATGAGCTTTAGCATCTCATCTTTGTCTTTTTAAAAGTCGGGATTACTAGATTGACCGACTGGTGGATCAGGAATTTCTGCCTGAAGTTCCTTTTCTTTGTTGGATTCTCCAACCCCTCGGTTGAAGATTCGACTGCTCCGTGTTACACGACTGATGTCTGCAATATTCACGACGGAGGGTAATGGAATTTCCTTTCCATTCTCGATTATTATTGCACCGTATTTGTAAGGGATTGCCTTAGCTGATTCATACGGTAGTGGCCCCGGTAGATAGATGACTATGGGAACCTTCTGATTTTTCTGACCATCATAAGTAACCTTGATCCGTTCCCGGTTGGGAACTCTAGATTCGTCAAGTAGAGGGATGATGGCAAAAACATCCCTGGTCCTGTGATGACCAGAGATCGTGACAACATCCTCAACTTGCTCGGCAAGGTAGTTCGGCGTCCAAATGATGGGTCCTAAACCTGGATATGGACGAATTTCTCCATGATCGACCTGACCCTGAAGAGCTGCTCTCACAAGGTAACACCCTTGGTTACTTTCCGAACAGACGCTACAACTGTCATAGTTGTGTGGTGGCACCTGGCCACGGCCACTTTGAATACAATGTAACCTCACTAGGTTATCTTCCATTGATCGGACACCCTGACTTTGCCAACGAGTAGGATTCCTGCGATTGATACTAATCTGCTGAGTATCTTCGTCCATATAGATTAGCATCCACCAGTGATTTAACAAGTGCTGAAGTGCCTCCTGGACAAGGGTACAACCTCGATCGTTTTCGCAACCTGCTTTACAGTTTTGATAATCATGTGATATTAAGAATCTGAGTCGGACCTGCTCGGCATGTAACTCTACCAGGTTGGTATTCATCACGCGAATGTCAAAGATCTGAACCATGTTGATTTGATAGGAGTTCCTATCATGGTAGTCTTGGATCCATCAAAGATCCATCTGACGCTGGAGGGCCTCTTGTATGAAAGAGCATCCCTGTTTGTTTACCGAGCAAATCAGACAGGAACTGTAATCGTGCCGCAGCAGATTATGATACTGGCTTTGCCTTGAGTGCATCGCCACCAAGTTGACATTCATCGCACGGATGTCGTGGTTTTGAATGACGTTGGAATTTGTGTAAACCATGTTAACTCCACGAACTCGATGCTCTTGGATCCATCCAAGATCCATTTGCTCCTGTAGAGCTGCTTGCACCACAGAACATCCCTGGTTGTCTTTAGAGCAGATATCACACTGGTGATAATTATGAGGTGGCACATGGCCATATCCACTCTGTCTACAATGCATCTTGACCAGATTGGTTTTCAACAAGAGTACATCATGAATTTGATAGACATTATTAGTCTCTTTCTCAATCAGATTGACTGCAGCTTTCTCATGTTGAGGCAGCGGGTTCGTAAGAACATTAGGATTCGTATCTTTGAAAGATAAGAGCCCGCTCCTAACAAGCTTTTGCACGTCGGATTTGAAATTGAGACAAGTCTCAATGTTATGCCCTGAACCTCCTTGATGATAAGGGCATGTTTGATCCGCTTTAAACCAAAAAGGCGGATTTTCTGGAACTGAAAGGGGAGACTTAGTCTGAATGTGCCCCTTAACCAGCAGTAACGGAAACACCTCTGCGTACGTTACGGGTATAGGATCAAATCCTGGTGGCCGTGTTGTACGGTTGTTGTTATATGGAGGACGAGCCTGCTGAAGAGGCTGTTGTGTCCTTTGTTGGTCAGGTTGGCTCTGCGCAACCTGAGGTTGATACATAAGAACAGGCGCGGGGCCGATAGCAGGAGTTACAGCTGCTACTGGCTGATAACGCCGTCTTTGCTTTCCGAGAGAGATATTCCCAATATCTTGCTCTTTTTTCTTAGGGAGAGCACTACCGTATTTTTTAGTACCGCTCGTTGATCCAGTGTCTTTTACCAAACGTCCTTCTCGGATGGCTTCCTCAAGACGTACACCCATGCCGACCATTTCGGTGAAATCACTGGGCGCACTGGCAACCATTCGGTCATAGTAAAATGAACTCAAGGTCTTTAAGAAGATCTTTGTCATCTCTTTTTCCTCTAGAGGTGGACAAATCTGAGCGGCAATTTCACGCCACCTTTGAGCATACTCCTTAAAGGTTTCTTTGTCCTTTTGCGACATCGATCTGAGTTGATCTCTGTAGGGTGCCATGTCCAAATTATATTTGTATTGTTGGATGAAGGCAGTACCAAGATCTCTGAATGTACTGATTGTAGTACGGTTTAAACCAATGTACCATTTGAGTGCGGCACCGGTTAAACTATCCTGGAAGTAGTGAATCAGTAGGTCCTGATTCTCCGTCTGAGCTGACATCCGCCGAGCGTACATCACCAGATGGCTTTGAGGGCAAGAGTTACCCTTGTATTTTTCAAAGTCGGGCACTTGGAACTTGTGCGGGACTTTCACATTTGGGACCAAGCAGAGGTCTGCGGCGTCCTTCCCAAATAGATCTTGACCGCGAATGGCTTGCAGCTCTTTCTGCATTTCTAAGAACTTCTCCTGGAATTCATCCATTCTGTCAAACATAGTTTCCTTCTTACTAGAAGATGTTGGTGGAATCTGTCCTTCCGGGACAGTGTGCACCACAGGGGGTGGTACCGTGACTATGGCAGTAAGTCTTGGCGCCTCCCGAAGTTTGTAACCTTCAGGAGTCTTGAGTATGCCCCTGGCATCTTCGCTTTCCCAAAATTTGTAACCTTCAGGCCCAGCGGCTTCTGTTGCGATTCCCTGATCTTCAGTGATCGGCGGAACATATCCTTCCGGGATATAGTTAACAGGCATGCCCCAAGGACGATCTTTCGGCATCTGATACCTAGGATCATACTTTTCTATGATGGGCGTTGAGGTGATCTCTGAGATCACAGTTCTTTGTAGCTGAGCTTCTGCCATGGCTTGCATGTCGTTACGAAGCTTTCTCATATCCTCTCTCAGAGCGTCGATCTCTTCTTTCAACTCTCTGTTTTCTTCCTCAAGATCATCCATCTTTTTCTGACGATTGGCCCGAGTATTGTACGAATGAGACAGTTTGACTCTAGAATCGAGACACAAACGTGAGATTCGTAGATAAGGAGAATACGTGATGTGAGAATGATGAATGCAATGATTATATTAATTGTTGTTTTTTTGTTTAATCAAAATAAACTTCGACAATTAGATTGCAAATATCAAACAGTGGGGAAACCCCTTTTTATTGAATTCCAAAGGATTACAGAAATGGAAATACAGTAGATTACAAAGTGCAGAAACAGAAACCTAAACTAATGGGTCCCGAGTTCTCTTCTTTGACCGGGGCGCTTGGGCCGTTGTTGGGTTGTCATTCCTTTGCTAGGTGAAAGGAGCAAGCAAATTCCTTTGGTCATCTTGATTCTCTACAGCATGCTGCTCCAAAATTTTAATCAGAGCATCTTTCTCTTTTAGTAGTTGCTGTATTTGGATACACTCTACGTCGAGGGTGCGGTACTTGTTCTTCCAAGATCTTCTTTCCTTTTGAACTTTGTTGAGAGTAACCTGAAGCTTTTCAGTTTCCGTCACGAAGTACATGACAGTTTCCCTTGGTGGAAGAATTCCGTAACGAGGATAAGGCATCTTTAGCTTGAGAGCTCTAGTTTGTACCCAATGGAGATAAGGCTCCACCGAGACACAGTCCGGTTTTCCCAGAAACTCTCGTCCTTTCTTATGAACATGTTCCCAAGCTTGCACTATTTCCATCTTTAGTGCTCTGTCACTTTCTCCTTCTTTGAAGAAAAGACCTTCCAGATGAACTCCTAGTGGGATGTGTCTCATCGGGTATCCAAATTGACGAAGAACCAATATCGGATGATAGTTGATTCCTCCTTTAGTTCCTATGAGGGGTACGCTGGGGAAGTTTCCACAACGGTCAATGATTCTAATTCCCTCATAAATCCTATTACACCAATCTATATCAGAGTTGGTAAGAGACATGATCTTCTGCGACCAACGTAAGACACTCTTGCAATCCCAAAAAGCAGCAGACTTGGGCAAGTGAGAGATAAACCATTTGTAAAGCAAAGGTACACACCATGTGATCTCCCCTCCGCTGTACAAATTTCCCAAGTGTACAGAATGATACGCATCTACAAGCAAAGTCGGCACAGGGTTTCCAATGAGAAAAACCTTAATAGCGTTGATATCGACGAAGTTATTGATGTTGGGAAACAAAAATAACCCGTAGGTGAGCAAGACAAAGATGCTTTCAAAAGAAGTCCCGTTCCCTATACTAGCGAAGTATAGAGCCTTTTTTGTCAAGAACTGGGCTGGCAAACCTTGGATGCCACCCTTAGTGGTCATGTGAGTCCTGACCTCAGACTCGTCCAAATGAATTGCTATTGCAATAGTTTGATTCTTTGGAATTTCTTCCAGTCCAGAAAATGGAGCTCGATCAGTGATATGTAAATCAGTCAGATGAGAATACTCCTCCAGCGTTGGTGATAGCTGGTAATCCGGGAATGTGAAACAGTGATAAACCGGATCGTAGAATTGAATGAGCGCGTCCATGATCCCCTTAATCACATGGACTCTTAACAGTGGTAGCAAACCACCGTGCTTGGCTCTGAAAGCGTCTGGGTTAACGATCATCCTTGCTAACCTTCTCAAATCCCCTAGTTTTGGAACCTTGAAGGTATACTGGTGAGTTCTCCTTCTACCGAAATCCATTAGCGTAATCCTCTTCTCTGATATTTGCAATCACAGTCTTAGTTTAATTTGAAAAACAGAGAGACTAGAAGAGAAAGTTTTTTTGAGTGTTTTAATGTTTTATTAAATGAATGCATGAATGCAGCACACAAAAACATAGAAAAAACATGGGGTCAAAGGGTCGTTGTCATGAAGTCAAGGCTCTACCCATCCCCAAAGGTTTATACTAGGGTGATTTTTGTACCTGTACTCATTATCATCAGCTCCTCCCAGGAAAGCAAAACAACAAGCGGATCGCCAGCGAGTTGTAGAGCAATCTTAGAGTAAGTGCCATTCACCGAGAATAGATCACCAGCCTCAAATGAGGGTAGTATCGCGTAACAACTATTTCCGATAGTTTCCGCACTACGAAAGGGTTTGGCTCCTCAGCTTCTCAGACTTAACAACCGGCCCATTGGCTAGAAGAGTGAAAGGGTTGCGTTGGTCAGCCTCCACTGAGGTTGATGGTCGACCCCGTCGCCATCACCTATCTTAAGTGTATACTCATTCTCACCACATGCGGCATCACACGCATTCCCAGTAGCAGAAAAATAAATACGTATAGCAATTAGGAAAAGCAGTATATATATTTGTCCTAATCATCCTAGACTTATAAAGCTATGATTCCTAAGTTCCTGACAGAAATGGGTTCCCCGGCGGAAGTCCCAATCTGTGGTATTCACACAAGTGAAGAGAAAAAAGGTTTGTCCAAGGTTTCCACCTTAAACGTTTAAGAAAGAAGATTTGGCCCCACGGTGGGCGCCACTTTTCTGTTGGCGGCCACCGCCATGAAAATGACTTACCCAAGGTTTAAATTGTAAGAAGGAAAGAACAGGTGCCACGGTGGACGCCACTTTTCTGTTGGCGGCCACCGCCATGAAAATGACTTACCCAAGGTTTAAATTGTAAGAAGGAAAGAACAGGCGCCACGGTGGGCGCCACTTTTCTGTTGACGGCCACCGCCATGAAAATGACTTACCCAAGGTTTAAATTGTAAGAAGGAAAGAACAGGCCCCACGGTTGGCGCCACTTATCTGTAGCGAGCGATTTTGGACGCGGTTCTTAAGCGCTGGTCGCTCTCTGTGGTTTGAGCTTTGACTACAGGTCGATTCATTTTTTATCCTATTGTGAGCTGAATAAGGAAGGGAAATAGATGTCTCCAATTAACCCTGCTTGCATACTGAGTTTAAACAGCGGTCTGTTAGGTTATGGATGCTATCAATGTGGGGGGCCTTTGTACTGGTTATTTGTATTTTCGCCAATACTGTTTTCTTTCTTTTTTACCTGGGCAGAAGGTTTCTGGCGGGGAACAAGGATTAGGATGTTAGGACTGATGCTTTTGAAATACTGGTTTTGATTGATAGAGATATGGGATTTGGGTTTTTTGTTGATTGCGCTCGCTAAGATCTTTTCTTTCGATCTTATACCTACGTATTCCCGTTTACCGAAACAGGGAAATCAGAGCGTTCGTAGTTCCTCCTATTATATGGGAGGAAATTGGTTTTTGGTGTCTTGTTCAAAGCCCAAGACGTGAAGCGAAAGGTGGTTTGTATCTTGTTCAAAGCCCAAGATGTGAAGCTGAAAGGTCTATTTGTGTCTTGTTCAAAGCCCAAGACGTGAAGCTGAAAGACCTCGGCTTTAGAGAGAATTTGTCATCTCTAAAGAGGGGAGAAGGAGAATTACTTTAACTGGGATACGCGGATCCGAGCAATGCCATAATTTCCGAAGAAAGGGTTTTAACCTGAAGGAGAAGACTTTAACTCAGTGTAGAGCAATGCCATCTTTCCTTAGGAATTTCTCATGCTAAAAGAGGGACAGTGGCGTGGATATAGATGATCCAGAGGCTTGCCGCTTACAGCGATTAGATGAAGGGGAAGGAGTTGTTGATGTTTGTATACTGTGAACGAGGCACAGCTTTGATACTAAAAGTTTAATTGGATCAACCAGTGGTTTTCTTATACAAAGCCTAAGAGGAGGCTAATTTTGTGTCCCGTACAAAGCCCGAGAGAGAGGCTAAAAGATTTTGACTCAACGAGGGAATCTTTTGGTATCTCGTATAAAGCCCGAGATGGAGGCTATTTGACTCAACAAGGGAGTTTTTTGTATCTCGTATGAAGCCCGAGATGGAGGCGATTGTTTGTTTGGCTCAATAAGAACCTTTTTGTATCTCGTACAAAGCCCGAGATGGAGGAGAAAGGGGGATTGACTCAACGAGGGAGTCTCTTATGTGTCTCGTACAAAGCCCGAGAGAGAGGCTAAACGTTGTTTGACTCTACTGGGGAGAATCATTTATACAAAGCCCAAGAGAAGGCTAAGGTTATTGTGTCAGTTAAGTGACAGGTCCAATATACTAATTTTGAAAGAGAAAATCAGTTCTTATATGAGCATCACTGTACTCATGGGTTAGATCTGAGGATCGGGGTTGTTTCCTTTTCTTTGGGGAAACTGGAAATCCAAAGGGTATTGAGACTGTCCGAGTCTGCGGGTTTCCTTCCTATTTAACGAAGGGGTCACTTGAGAATGTCTTTTGAGACTCAAGGAAGTTAGACTGTCCGTGTCTAGAGTTTTATCTTTCGTACTATGCTTTGAGAAACAGTAGTAGACTCTATGAAAGGATTGTTCTATGAGGATGACTAGGTTCTGTTCCTATACCTCTAGGAGGTCGTCGGGACAATTTGTACGAAGCCCAAGAGGAGGCTGGAAACTTTTAAGAAGCCGACGGGTCCTTGTACGAAGCCCAAGAGGAGGCTATCATTCCCGGAGGAAGAGATCATTATACGAAGCCTAAGAGGAGGCTGTGAATACTTCTAAGAAGCCGTAGTGTCCTTGAATAATGCCCAAGAGGAGGCCGATGCTTTTAAGAAGCCCGTGGGTCTATCATCTCATTTCCATTAGGAGAGATAACTCTTTTAAAGATAAAAACCACTGGTAAACGTGCAAGGTTTACTATCCAGCGACTTTTAGCTTTTAAAGAGGGTTCCTTAGTTAAGGTCCAAGATTATGACCGTAGTGGGTACCCAAACCCCGAGACATTCAAGGCAAGCTATCCACAAGGAATAGATTAAGTCAGGAAAGTTCGAGAATTTGGAAGAAACTCAAAGATGCCATTCACGGAGAATACATTCATCTTGGGGAGTAGAGCTTCTTGACGATTCCTAAGGAGGACAGACGAAGAGAAGACTGTATCTGGTGCTCCTATTGGGGATCTAGGCGTCTATTTCTACGAATAAATGAAACGGCGTCACCTAGTTCTAGACGTAGTAGCCGGGGAAACTCGAAATATCTATACTATTATTACACAGTAGATAGGAGTTTATGAAAGGAGACTTACAGTGAGCAGCCCCACAATACAGTTTATAATATGAAAGCAGTAAACGAAAGCGATAACCACTTACTCAGTTGGAGTGCTTCCATGCTGTTTGGTTAGTTGTTCAACAAAGAAAGATTGAAAACAACAGTATATTCAAAATCAAAGGAGAAAGTGCTTTGAAAAAGAAAGATTTGGGGCTTACAGCTCAAGGAGAGGCCCAGAGTTTTATCAGTGAGCGCATTGTTTGACTTTGTACAGCGGGACTTATACAAGTGACTGGGGCCCAAAAAGGGTTTCTGTACAAAGGGATGGGTCTTACACTCTCTCAAGAGGCCCAAAAAGGTTTAAAGAAAAAAGAGTGGGGCTTATAACACGAGGGTAGGCCCAAATGATTTTTCGTTTAAAAATGGCGATCGCGCCGAGATTTTCTTTTAACGCAGAGGGACTTATACAATAAGTGAGGCCCAAAATGTTTTGGTTAAAAGGGGGAGTGGGTCTTACACTCTAATAGAGGCCCAAAGTGTTTTGAATGGGTCTTATAGCTCAAGGTGAGGCCCAGATGATTTTTATTTTTAAACGGGCGACGATCGTGCCGTTTACTTGTACAGAGGGACTTATACAATGAGTGAGGCCCAAAAAGTTTTTGTACAAGGGGGGATGGGTCTTACACTCTCTCAAGAGGCCCAAAGAGTTTTGAAAATGATTTATGAGGGTTGAATTAATCCAAAACCCTAATTTGTTTTCAAAATGTATTTAATTGAATAAAAATTCAATTAAAATGATCAAAAATTGTTTAACACATGGAAAACAAATTGTGATCTTGGATTAATGTTTCAAAAATTAAGTATTGACCTACAAAATAATTAGAAAGCATTAAAAGTTGCAAAATCAATGTAGAAAAAATATTTAAAATGCCAAAAACAATCAAAATATTAATTCTTTACAAAAATATCAATTATATGAAATAAATAATATTTTTGGGATTTTTTGTGAAAATAAAATATTTTAACATTTTTGTGAATTATTAAAAAAAGAATCAACTCAAAATCACTAAAACTCAGAGAGAAATTAATTTTTGAATCAATTAAACAAAATCACAAAATTCAAATATTTGAATATATGAAAAATGGCGCCAAGAACAGCTGAAGAACACGCGCGTGTTCTTGGTTTCTCAGATTTGCATTTTCTATCCAATCTCCATGAATACATAATCATATCATGTAATCCACATATCATTATGCTCGTCTCAACCTCACGATCATGTCTATGTACTTTAATTTCATTTAAATTAAACATACAACAAGAAATCACGAAGAGACCTCAAGAACCCTAATTTCTGCATGAAGGCTAGGATTTTTGATACACGATTCAAACAATGCAATTAATTGAGGGAAAACATTCCATGCATGATTATGAACATATGGCCAAATTATTGTGCGAGGAAATATGCATAGATTGAGAGATGACCAAGTATGTGCTTACCTCTAGGCCGTGACAGCAAGTTCAAAGTGATTTTTGATTTGGAGGTGTTACAGATGAGTTGTGATGATCTGAACAGCTTCCCTACACCCTATGGATTGTGTTTGGATGGTTGGACTTGATTGAAATTGGCTGGATCATTTTGTGGTACCTCAGCCGCACTTTGGTTAAAACCTTGAGCAACCAGCTGGTGATTCTGTGAAATTGATGTTTTAGAAGTAATCTAAGTGTTTGATCAGCTCATATGTGATGTATGTGAGGTGTGTGAGTGATTGGTTTGATTGGAATTGCTCTCAAACTCAAAACCCGATAGTGACTTGCATTAGAAGGCAAAATTGGAGTGAAAGAAGAGATTTTGAGGAAAGCATCTGTTAGATGGCTTTGGTGTACTCAAACTAACCACAATTGAGATCTATTTATAGTAGAGCAAGTTTGTTTTTCAAGGAATAGTGCATGGCAGCTGGTAAGTAGGTTTGGCCAATGTTGGCAAATGAAAATCCAAGTCTCCTCTAGCCATTGACTAGAGGTTAGGGCACAGAGCTTTGGTTCCCTTGGTCTTGGATAAGTCTTGACTGATTTCAGATAAGAATGGCTCAGTCCATGCCACCTTGATGGTTCCATTGAATGCCTCATTCCAAATTTGAAGTCTTGTCCCTATTTTGGCCATTCTAGGTTCAACATGCTATTTCTTGTTCCATGGACTTTGGAGGCTTGGCTCAGTGATTGTCCCCTTTAGATTCAATCCTCTGAGGTGTCCAAGTGGATAGGAGCAATTGAATTTGGCTGATTTTGGCAAATCGACCAAAGTTGCAAATTCTGCCTTGCCTTGACAGATTTCAGCAAGGCAACTTGGCAATGTTGTATCTCATGGTGTAGGTTGAATTTGGCAATGTTCTTGGCCATTTTGGAAAGCTCTTACATGATACAACAACTGTTTGAACAAGTTTGGTTTTGATCCCTTTTGATTCCAAGTGAAAAATCCCCCTACATTTGGCAAAAAGTGAGGCAGAATCTGACTTAGTGAAAATTTCACTAAGTGTTGTAAAAAGTGACATTTTCACTTTTCAGCCACTTTGATCACTCCATAACTCAAAATCCTTAATGAATTGGAATGACTTGTAGTTGAAGTTTTTGTAGGTGATAATGAGGGCTACAAATCCATCTTTGGATGAGAAAAAATGGCCTTGTGGTTTAGGAGTTATGGTCCTCCAAAGTTGGTACCTTTGCCACTTTATTTTTAACTTAGAAAAATTTCTAAGTTTTATGGTTACCCCTTTTACAAGTTATCTCACTTTTCTTGATTTTTCTTGATGAATGATGATTCAAATCATACATTAACATCATTTTAGGGTTAAAAATCCATTTTGGTGAAAAATCTCAAAAAGTCAAAGTTGACTTTTGTGCACAGTTGACTTTTTATCAGATGAATTCCAAACTGTGCAATTCTTCAGGAAATCATGTCCTTGACCTAAATCAAACTTGATGGACATGTTCCATGGGTGTCATAGGGTATATTCAATCATGTATTAGGGTTTGGGAGCATGTCCAGGTCAAAAGTCAAAGTTACAGTTGACTTTTCCCTTAAAACCCTAATTGTGGTGCAGATGAAATTGAGACTTGTTGCTCAAACTTCTTGGATTAATCCATTGTCCCAAATGGATCAATATGGTATATTATAGACTCTCAAATCATCTCTTGAGGTCTTGGCTCATGGTTTGTCCCAAAAGTCAACTTAGGGGTGAATTAGGTCAAGAAACCCTAATTCCTGATTTTTGATGAATGCATCCCCTGAGGCAAAATTGACTTGATGCATGGGTTCATGAGGTTCTATGAAGTATATTAGGTTATGTTTTGGATCATTGCCTTGTGCCCAGATGAAAATTTCCATCTGGAGGCCCTGGTCGACCAAAACCCTAATTTGGTGACACTATCGATCTTGAGACTTGATCCACCTAAAAGGGAGCAGCCTTGTGCTTAATCCTTGAAGTGGGAGTCCTTTTTGATCCATTGTGGATATTTAAGAGATTAGACAAGTTGAATATCATGTCATTTCTTGATTGATCCTTTGTCTAAGCACTCAGAGAGGGCTTGAAACCCTAATTTTGATTGTAGTGGATGCTCACCCATCTTTGGGGAGACTAATGAAGCATAAAGGTACATCCATATTGTGATGATGATTTTCACAATGATGGGAAATCTAAGTGGTCAAAATTTAGGGTATTACAAGAGTAAGCAGTTATCTGAGGTTCCCAAAGACAACAGTTATCTTTAGACCTTATACCCTTCATCAGAACATCATTTTTCTCATCTTTGACTAGAAATTTTGACTTGGAGAAAATGACTAAAAAACTTTGATCACACAGGTGACTAATGCTGATGAGGTTAACAGTTAGTCCCTTCACAAGAATAACATCTTCCAACCTAGGTGATCCATCATCCATCAACTTACCAACTCCTTTAAAAATCTCCTTTAACACCACCACCAAATTAGAAAGAACATGTAGGAAGAGACCTAATATCCATCAGCAACTTCTGAACCCCTGTTATATGTCTAGAACATCCACTATCAAAGTACCAGTCTTCTTTAGTTTAGGATCTCAAGGATGTGTGAGCTATAAGGTTAACACCCCTATCTTTAACACTTCTCTTTTTGCTAACTGGCTTATGCTTGGACTGGACTGAGGGTATTTGATTTCCATATAATTTGTAACAGAAGGGATTTATGTGACCATAATCTCCACAGTAATGACATCTCCAACAAGATTGATAATTATTTGGAGGTTCATTATGTATGCCAGAATGTTGAAACATGTTGTTAGACATTGTGATCACCTTCGTCCTTTCAGAAGGAAAGAACTTTTCTTCAGTCATTCTTCTATGTCTGTTATCAGAATGATAATGGACTTTTGTATCTTCTATTTTATCATCCCTATTTTTCATCCTTCTCAAGGATTCAGTAACGTTATTGAGCTTGGAATTTAGGAGAGTTATCTCACTTTGAAGATGAGAGACAACACCTAAGAGTTCCCTTTTATCATTCTCCAATTCATTTATGGCCTTTCTCTTATTTTCTTCAGTCTTTTGATATTCCTCACACATGTTGCAGTTTTTCTTGAAATCCACATCCAAATCTTCATAGAGATCATTTTCATCACCAGCTTCTACTTCATCAGCCCATCTTCCAGAGAGAGTAGTAACAGATTCAGTAGTCTCTTTGTTGGGTTCATCTTCAGACTCATCATCATCAGACCAAGAAACAATCAACCCCTTTTTCTGCTTTATGAGATAGTTGGAACATTCTGGCCTAATGTGACCAAAACCTTCACACTCATAACACTGAATCACTTTACTTTGATCTGTATTTTCTTTAGTTCTGGTATTTTCTGAGAATCAAGGTTATTTCTGATGTCAGAGGTGATGTCCTTGACACCTAGTCTTCCTCTTCTATTCATTCTCTTTAGAATTCTATTGAACTGCTTCCCAAGTAAAATAATTGTATTTGATAGTCCGTCATCAGTATCCAGGTTAGCTTGTCCCTCTTCATCTTCATCATTTGATACAAAAGCAATGCTTTTGTTCTTATTTTCAATTCTATTATTCAAGGTCAATTCAAATGTTTGAAGTGAACCCACCAGCTCTTCAACTCTCATACTGTTGATGTTTTGGGCTTCTTCAATGGCTGTGACCTTCATGTCAAATTTCTTAGGAAGAGACCTAAGAATCTTCCTCACCAACTTCTCTTCTGATATCTGTTCTCTTAAGACACTAAAGGCATTAGCTATTTCAAGTACATTCATGTGAAAGTCGTGAATACTTTCATCTTCTCTCATCTTCAGATTCTCAAATTTGGTAGTGAGAAGCTGAAGTCTAGACATCTTCACCTTGGATGATCTTTCATGAGTTGTTTTGAGAATTTCCCAAGCATCCTTAGCCACAGTACAAGTTTTGATCAACCTAAACAAGTTATTGTCAACTCCCTTGAATAAAGCATTCAAGGCTTTGGAGTTTCCAAGAGCTGTCTCATCTTCCTCCTTGGTCCAATCTTCTTCTGGCTTCAAGGTTTCTTTTCCATCCTTATCTTTAACCACAGGGTGCTCCTAATCCTTGATGATAGCCTTCCAAGTTCTGCTATCCATAGATTTTAAGAAAGCCACCATGCGTGCCTTCTAATAGTCATAATTTGTTCCATCCAAGACTGGATGCCTATTAACATTTCCTCCTCCTTCCTTGTACATAGGACCAGAATACAAACTCCCTTGAGCTCAACCAAAAATAGAACAGGGTGACCTGCTATGATGCCAATTGAAATTCTGGCATGCAGATAACATATGTCGAGACAAATGTCACAACACCAGGATCAACAACAGCTTGATCACACAAGTAAAAGAAGCAGGAAATTAAATGACACAAAAATAAAATCAACACCAGAATTGTTAACCCAGTTCGGTGCAACTCACCTATGTCTGGGGGCTACCAAGCCAGGAAGGAAATTCACTATGATAGTATTAGTTCAAAGCTAAACTCCCCCGTTTACAACTTCTCGCCTAATCCCTACCTTGTGCAACTTCTACCTAGACACCCTCTAGATATGAGATTCCCCTCCCACTTCCTAATCAGTCATAATCCCGGTGACAATTCAACAACTAACAAATAGAAGTAGCACACTTGCAAGACAATACTTGATTTTGCTTAAAAGCTTCAATCAAGAACAATACACTCTTGCTTAAAAGCTTTTGAGTGGACAATGAACAATGAACAATTAGTCAACCTCAGTGCATCATAAGATACACGAGTGAAATACAATTAACAAGCACTAAACCCTAATGACCTACCAAAACACGGCTAATCCGTATTTCCCAAAATCTTCACATTGTGTTCTCTGCATCAATATGGTTTGGTCTTCACTTTAAATAGCCTTCAGACCTAAGGGACTTGGGCTTCTTGAGGCACACAAATTGTAACAATTAGTTTTATCTGGCTGCAAATCAACCTACACAATAATAAGAGTAAAATACAAACTTTCCTAAAAGGATCAAGGATCCTTTTTATGAAAATTAACAGAATCTGTCAGAATAGAAAATCCCAAAATACACTCCTATGAAAAACGCACGTGTGTGAATTAGAACACACTCAAAAATCACATTAAAAATACCAAAATTGCCATGCCCTAACTTTCTGGTATAACATGTCCTGGAACATGTCACAACCTTATGCTAGACATGATGTCTGACTTTCATGGCAGAACATCTGGTTTAACATCTTACTAACAGCATATTGTTTTACCAAAATGTAGCCAATTCAAAAACCACAGAACTTACAGTCTTACTTCTCCTAATTTTAGTTTTTCACATATAGAAATGGGCATTAAACTAACACTAGCCCTTAAGTCGCATGTGCTTTGTCTATGACACATTTTCCGATTACACATGGTATGGAGAAACTACTTGGATATTTTAATTTTAGAGGCATGCTGTTTTGAATTATAGCGCTACACTCTACAATAAGTGTAACGGTCTCATTATCCTTGAGCTTTTTCCTATTAGATAGGATCTCTTTAAGGAATTTAGAATATGAAGGCATTTGTGTAATAGCTTCTGTGAAAGGTATAGTGACATTAATTTGTTTAAGAATCTCTACGAATTTATTGAATTTCCCTTCATTTTTAGACTTAACAAGTCTTTAAGGACAAGGGATCGGTGGTTTATATGGTGGTGGAGACACATATGGTTTTTTTTCTCTAAGGCTTCTTCATTTTTGTCATCCTCCTTATTTGGTTTATCTGATTGGTCATTCTTAGTTTCTTTTCTAGAGTTCTGATGCATGGGTGGATTCTAAATCCATGTATCTACTGGTCCATCTAATTTTGTCCCACTTCACAATGTGATAGCATTCGCATAACCTTTAGGATTAGGTTGTGGTTGGCCAGGAAATACTCCGACTAGGGCTACTGTTAATGCTTGTTGTTGGGCTACTTGAGAAATTTGGGTTTCTAACATTTTGGTATGGGTAGCCATTGCATCAAGCTTACTTGACATTTGCTTCACAAGCTCACTCGTGTGGGCGTTTTGGTTGGCGAACTCTTTGTTTTGTCAAGTTTAGGTTGTGATGAAATTCTCTAATAATAGCTCAACGTTTGACTTCCTAGGAGCTTGAAGACCAGCAGGGGCTCCTTTCTGATAGTCTGGAGGAACAACTGGCACTGGGTTTGGAGCGAATAAAGCATTGTTGCTCTTGTAGGAAAAATTAGGATGGTTCCTCCAGCCAGGATTATAAGTGTTTGAGTACGGGTTTCCTTGGGCGTAGTTCACTTGGTCAGTAGGAATATCAGCTAATAAATGACATTAAACATTATTGCGCCCAGGGGTTCCACATAATTCGTAGTTGGGTGTCACAATAGCCACGATGGCTGCTGGAGTTACAGTCAACTCTCAATCTTTTGAGTAAGCGCATCCACTTTAGCACTGACACGATCTAGGTTATTAACTTCGTACATTCCACTCTTCGTAGTAGGTTTCTCTGTGGGAGTTCGCTCACCTCCCCATTGGAAGTGGTTATGAGCAATGTTTTCAATGAGTTGATAGGCGTCTTCATAAGGTTTGTCCATTAGAGCGCCGCCAGCTGCAACGTTCAAGTTCAGCTTAGTGTTGTATAGAAGACCATTGTAGAAGGTATGGATTATCAACCATTGTTCAAGTCCATGATACGGACAGAGCCTCAACATGTCCTTGTATCTTTCCCAAGCATCAAAAATAGATTCATTGTCTTTTTGCCTAAATCTGTTGATTTGGGCTCTTAGCATAGCAGTTTTGCTAGGTGGAAAGTATCGGGCGAAGAAGACTTTCTTCAACTCGTCCCACGTAGTGATAGAGTTGGATGTTAGAGACTGGAGCCAAGCTCTAGCTCTATCTCTTAAATAGAAAGGAAAAAGTCGTAGTCTTATGGCTTCATTACTAACACCATTCACTTTTACGGTGTCAGCGTACTGCACAAACATTGATAAATGAAGGTTTGGGTCGTCTGTAGGACTCCAAAAAAACGGGTTCTATTGAACGGCTTGTAACGATGAATGTTTTAGATCGAAATCGTTACGCTTGATGGCAAGGGAAGCAATGCAATTATGTGGTTCATGTTGCGATGGAATAGCATAGTCCTTAAGAGGACGGTTCGGTGGATTTTTAGCCATGGGAATTCTTAGTTCTAGAAAAGGAATTTCAGGTTCAGGAAGATTGTATTTAATCCAGAAATCGTTGATTCAGCGTCTTAAATTAATAAAATGTTCAATATCGTCAATTCGTTGCTTTAACTTTTTGCCTTGAGAGCGAGTGTTTGGCATACAATCGACGAAATAAAAAGGAAAATTGTTGCCTTAGTCTATATTGCGCAACAACGGAATCACAATATTGACTAAATTAGTCCCCGGCAACGGCGCCAAAAACTTGATCGCAACCTTACGAGTCTATTGGATGATCTAACTACAAGTATACAGTCTATCGCATGGTTTTAAAAGATATCGAACCCATAGGGACTAATAATCATTCTACCGTTATCGATTGATGCTATGTAAAGTTAAGGCTAGTGATTAAAAAGGTTTAGACGGAAATAAAATGTAAATTGCTAAAAATTAGGAAAGATAGTAATAAAGAGGAGCCAGAATATGGATTTTGTATTCCTTAGGGACTTTGTAAATTATAGGCACTAAATGTAATTAAACTATGTTCCGTAGAAAATATCAATTTAAAGACTCTGTCTCACACTCTCGCGCTATTGACCAAAGCCACACTCCCTAACCATGAGATTTTGCTCTCGCTCGCCCATTTTAATTAAAAAGCGTATTTTGAAAATCAATTAGATCCTAATCGATACCTAAAGCATTCTCGCTGTTTTTAGGATCGATGCCTAGTTTCCACTATCTGGTTCAATCCTCACACTCTCGCACTATTGGCTCGAATCTTAATTTGCTTTTCACTCTAATGACAAAACATTAAGAATTAGACTTGGAAACTAAAACCAAAACAGAATTTTACTATCGTTCTACATTTATTTTCTCTACTGATTCCCATCGGTAACGACAGATCTCATACACTGGTCTCATTCATTGACAGCATGCCCATAGTTCTGGTGTGGTACCCACACTCAAAATCTAGGTTATATTTTCAAAGACTAGGCGTGTGTTGTTAATTAGATCTTGAACTTTATTCTTGAATGACCAACAGTCTTCAATAAAGTGCCCCATCACCCCTTTATGGTATTCACACTGCGCATTAGGATCATATTTAGGTGGAAAAGGGGTACGAGTCGGCTCGAGGGATGTAGGTACCACCAATGAACTCTGAATCAGGTATGATAGCAGTTGTCCACATGGTATAGGAATAGCGTCGAGAATAGGGCGCGACTTAGACTGCTTACGGCTTCTCTAATTTAGATTTTCATGCCCTTGGGACAAAATGGGTAGGGATGTAAATGGATATCCATGGGGACGAATACTATGATATCTGTATCTGCCCCGTTGGATAAATATGATATCCATATCCGCCCCATATCCATGCGAGTATCCGTTAAGCGGGCAATCTGCGGGTTTTAAGGTATCCGCGGATATTTACAGATATCCATGGATAATATTTTTCCTTGTAAAAATTATTTTTTGAAAAAAATATTTTTAACTTCTTTTAAAGATACAAAAAGTTAGTACCACATAACATCCATACAATTCGCTCTTAATTTAACAATAAAATTTCATCACATTGATTTTCTTCTTATTCACAAAAACATAATTAGATCCAAACATAATATCCATACATTTCATTTTTAACCAAACAAATAAAAAATATTGTGATTGTGAGTTATGATGAAAGAGCGGACGACAGAGGAGTAGGAAGGGAGACACTGGTTCGACAGAGGAATGATGACACGTTGGTTGGAATGTGAAATTGTTGAAGTGAGGTATGGCGTATTGAAGAGTTTAAATATGAAATGGCTAATAAAAATTTGAATGAAATTTAAAAGGTTTTCTTCAAAGAAAATTTCAAAAAACAGAAAGAAATATAAGACGACTAATTTTTTTTAGAAGATGAAAAGATAAGGTATAATAAACTAATGATATTTAAATGATTTTTATAGTTTATTAATGGATATGGATATCAGCGAGTACGGATATCATTAAACCCGTATCCATATCCATTAACAAATGGGTATTTAAATATCCATTTATTTTATCTGTGGATATCCATTAAGCTATCCGCCCCATATCCATGACGGATTTTATCTGCGGATATCCGCGGGTACGAATTTTTTTGTCATCCCTATGAATGGGTGATGACCACTGATTCTGAGGCTTAGGAAGGATTGGTTGGGGAAAAAACCCAGAAGGAACAACACACAGTGGGTTATTCAATGCAGGATACAGAGTGGAAGGAACTACGGGAGTAACATTCCTAGTTGTGGCGTCTTCTCGAAGCTTTTCTTTTCTTCTCCCCATAGTTGTTATAGCTTCTGGCATCTGCTTCATGTTGCCTTTCATGTTGTTCACATTTTTTCACAGCTCAACTTGATTTTGCTTCAAGCATTCCATGGTCCTCCAAGAGCTACCTCAAGTCCAATACTTGTGTCGGGAAATCAACTTCGAGTTATGAA
Source organism: Lathyrus tuberosus (assembly GCA_022829125.1). Lineage (NCBI taxonomy): Eukaryota > Viridiplantae > Streptophyta > Magnoliopsida > Fabales > Fabaceae > Lathyrus > Lathyrus tuberosus. The sequence goes on along the minus strand of JALAZF010000236.1, from coordinate 565,725 downwards.
TGAAGGATGAATGATTTTTTGTTGGGAGAATGACATGCAATGCAAATGAGATGAGTGCAAATGATATGCAGATGAATGCAATGTATATTTTATTCCCAGATACAGGATCCAAGGTATGGATGGAGGATAAAGGATGATTGCTCGAACGCAAGGTTCTCACCATGAAGGATCTAGAGTTTAAAGGAACTCCAAAGTCACATATTCATACGACTGTTCATAAGATATGTCATGAACATGATGGTTAATGACCCCATTATGTGAATCTCTTTTGGGTGAGGTCTTCGTATCTAACTACACGAGGAGTGCATCTCGATGTCCCATACTACGCGACCATCGACATTGGGTTCTAAACAAAGGTCTCAGAGTCATAGACTTCCTTGACTGTTTGTTGCGTATGCCAGTGATTTCAAGGAAAACGACTCCATCAAGAAAGTCTCTTCTAATTGAGATCTTCGTATCTAACTATGCAAGAAGTATACCTCGATGTCCTATAATACGTGAGGAGCAGGGGCACTTCCCCCACTCGGCTTCTTGTTGTCAGCGTATTTCTATTTACCCTTCTCAGCTAGAGCTGCATAAGGCTTCCCACAGTTCATCGGTTGTTTTCCCCTTCTCTTGGCCAGTCCTTTATAGTGATCCGATCGAGCCTTGCTATCTTCCTCAAAGATCCTACAACAATCCACCAAATCTGGAAACCTTCTAATTCACTGATAACCAATCGCCTGCTTGATCTCAGGTCTCAATCCATTCTCAAACTTGACACACTTTGAGAACTCAGCAGTTACCGCACTGTAGGGAGGGTAAAACTTAGCCAGATCTGAGAATTTGGCAGCATACTCCATAACTGTCATGTTACCCTGCTTCAATTCCAGAAACTCAATCTATTTCTTCCCTCGAACATTTTCAGGAAAATACTTCCTCAAGAACTCCCTGCTGAACACAACCCAAGTGATTACCTCTCCTGCTGCCCCCAACAATTGACGAGTGCTAACCCACCAGTCATCAGCCTCCTCAGCCAGCATGTGAGTACCTAACCGCACCTTCTGTGCCTCAGAACATTCCATAACCCATAAGATTCTCTCGATCTCCTTGAGCCAAGCCTGTGCTCCATCCGGGTCATATCTTCCCTTGAAGGTAGGCAGTATATTCTTCTGAAACTCATCATTCTCACTAGCATGAGTCGGGTTCTGTACCGCCTGAGCAACAGCCTGCAACGCAACATCAATAGCAGTATCGTTCCTTCCAGTCATTCTAAACCTATTACGCATCAACAATAAAACACAATGGTTAAGGAAATGACATTGACAGTAATCAACTGTCACACAACAACGACTCGACAACTTGGTTGTACAGACTGACATTCTCTGATACCACTATGTAACACCCTAAACCCCCATGTAAAATAATACAATTATCTGAGTAAAAATTCAAGGAAAAATTCAGAACTTAGGATGTTACTCCCAACATACACCTACTCAATTAAATGACATGTAACACATACTTATTATTATTATTAAAAATTCTTCGCAAAATAAGCAACGAAAAACTTTTTCGAGACATACAAACATAATATGTTTAAACCACATAACCAACATCAATTAAACAAAAGTGATAATGGCTAATGAAATAAATGACAATAATCATTCCATATCCCCACTGTTACATATCAGAGCAGACGCCGACTCAAAACATAAAGTGAAGGACTTCGTCTTCACTAACCGCAACTCCGCACTATTCTTGATTATCTGTATGTTACCCAAGTTGAGGCAACATTCAAACAGAAGGGGTGAGATTCTTAAATCAACAAAAGAAATGCATAATATAAATATAAAAGCATATATCATTATACAATTCACCCTATCATCACAACATCAACACACTTACAACTTCCCACACAAGCAGACAATCATATAATCCACAACACAACGCAACGTAATGTAATGCAATGAGATTCGCAACTCGACTCAATGCATGTGGTACCAATTCGATCCCTTTTTCATGATCATAATTCCCGTCGGAATTTCCATATGAGTCGCTCATACTCCACATAGAACACGACATCCGTGATCGCTCACACCCCACATAGGCACACGAACACCCGTAATCGCTCACATCCCACATGGGTACACAATTACCTCAACAATAACAACAACACGATTCCATTTCAAGGAATCCGGATAAGGCGCTCACACCCTACATGGGCACACGACTTATCATACAACTTATGCAACATGATAGGCATTCAACGACAACAAACAACGACGACCAATGCATATGACTATCAAACAACCAATACATCACACCATAACTGTCCAACATGCAGCGTATACCTGCCAAAACATGCAACAATCGCAATCCACAGCTACAACACACATTTGCACAACCGAACTCAACATTCCAACGTTCAACCCATCACAACGTACACGAAAACATAATTAATGCATCGAATAGTTGGAATTCTGGCATTGAAAATAATTTTAATAGAAAGTACACGGAACCAGCTTTCCAACGATTCGAGCGGCGACTGAAATGGACCTACGGATCAAAACATATTAATTTTTAAAGTTTTAGAAAATTCTGTTTGTTCCAGCGGCAGCCAGATACTGTCTCTGCTCGCCTGCGTTCTGCCAGTGAGACGCCAGCAAACTCACCTTCGCCCGGCGAAATCCTCATTTGCCCAATGCTCGCCCGGCGAAGCAGAAGCGAAATTCCTCCCCCATACAAATTCCAGTATCCCCTATTTCCACCCTTCCCTCGCCTCTCGTTTTCGCCCGGCGACCTCCAAGCGAGATCGCTTCACCCGGCAAGACACCCCATTCGCCCGATGAAAATATGCGAATCAGCAACCCTGCAGTTGCGATTCTGCACCGTCCAGACCCCAAAACTTCTTGCGAGTTCAATACCATACAGTTCAGAATGCACATATATCACATGATTATCATACAATAACAACACACATCAATTAGAACCTCCTATAACACAAAAACCATAATCCAACGGTTAATTTACACCATTTACATGTTATTACGAACACTGACAAGCAACCAAAACAATTAGAGAGATGCATAGAGATGAACCTAATGATTTACCCACCCTCATACATATATTATTCATCCCTTAAGTGATTAAAGAACCCCACCCTTACCTTAGTGATGATTCTTCAACTGCTCTCTAAGCCCTAGCTCTGCTCCTCTCTTTTGTTCCTCTTTTCTCCCGAATACGATCGTTCACAAGGATTCTCCCCTTTTGATTTTGTTCTTTTCCTACTATAACCCTTAGACCCCTAATATGTTTTTCCTTCCTTACTCTTACTAAACATCGCAAATGGACCACTTTACCATTACTATTTCTCTACTCATATTACCCACTTTTAAATTAATAAAATAATTATAACTAACTATTTAAATCTACTAATTCCAACTAAATTATTTAAATAAAATAATTATCCAATTATTATTACTAAAATTCCAATTAATTGTTTTTAAATCTAAATAATCTAATTTAAATTATTTAAATTAAGAGTAAGCCACAATACTCCTATAGTCCTACACTACCCAACACATGATCATACCAAAACACACCACATATCACGTAAATCACAAATACACGAGATTGAACACAACTAATCATCAATCAAACAAATTATAATTATCAGGGCGTTACATCATGCATGGAGTAATTATTCCCAAAAGAGTCGCCATCAGTCGTACCTCGAAAAATACAATCCTTCGCGAAATGTATCACGAAAAAAAATGTTCATACAGAATCGCCACCGAATTTAATTAATTCCAATGAAGGAATGGGAAAATATCGAGAAAACCTTTTTAAAATGGAAAATGGTCATCGCAACCATTTCCAGGTTCGGGAGTCGGTTACGCGAGGGGAGGTGTTAGCACCCCCCTCAAATCCATTGTACTCAACGAGAACTTCTTAGTCTAATTTGTGAATTGGGTGTTAGCTTATGCTTACTTGTGTTCTTCGAATAATAAAAACTAAAAAGTTTGCAAAAGGTTTTAATTAGGGTTTAAGGAAAAATGGTTGATTTTATTATTAGGGTGCTCGCCAAGGAGTGGGGCCCTTGTGCCTACGTATTTCCTCTTGTAATGGGAAAGTCAGAGCAATCATAGTTCGGCGCTACAGTTTGTTGGTATCTTTTATAGATGTCAATTGCTCGAACACGAGAAAGACATCTCGTACCCAAAAAATTGAAAGAGAAGAATGGAAGACTCCACACCCCCTTGTTTCATCTTTAGGGAAATAATGTTAAGATATGATTAAGTATTTTAAAGAAATAATTGTTTGAACACGAGAAAGACATCTCACACCCAAACAAATGAGGAGAAATTTGGAAGACTCAAAACCCTCATTTTATTATTGTAAAAATAGGTTTTAGTATAATGAGGTATTGAATTTCTTTGAGAAAATCTTCGATGTTGATCGAGGTTTAAATGTGAGACGTTATGATTATTTGAAACATTTAATAAATAAACTTAACAACTAAGGTTGATAGCGATCATAAATGACCGACTTACAAGGTAAGAAAGTGGCTCAATGTAAATCGAGAATTGTTTGATCTTTTTATTTTTTTTAAATGGTTTGAGTGTATACAAATAGTAACGCGAAGTGTGCAAGTTGGATCGCAAAGGCATGCAAAGCCACAAAAAGAAATTTAATTGGATCTAACTATAACGATGTTGGATCATTATTCTTAACAAAATTTGAAAAAAAAAATTGCTATCTCGTAAGCGGTCATCGTAAATCGAATCAAAAATCAACAATATAATATAATTAAATTAAATCGCAAAATTGTAAATCAAAACGCGAATTGGCAAACACACAAAAGGCAGATTTCCATTATGCTAAACTATCGGACGCATGTAAAATCGAAACGCATTGATAAACAAGTATATATCCGCATAAAAATCGATGAAAATCAACCATTAACTTTTAAATGTGGATCAAAATAGATCATCGCAATATGGATCAAAATTATGCGGATCTCAATTTATCAAAAAGAAACGCGAGTAAAAAGTGACTTTTAAATGTGCTAAAAAACAACAATGTTGGTAACGCAAAAATGCGATCATCGCAACCGAATCAAACCGAAACAATCAACATAAATAGACATCCTATTAACATTATATATTATGTAATATAAAATCAGTATATATATATATATATATTTATATATATATATATATATATATATATATATATATATATATATATATAATGTAAAAATACAGTATTGCATAATATAAAAAAAATGATATTTACAAAATATACATATTATGAATTCGAAATAGTTTTTCTTCATTTGATTAATATGCATGTGGTAAGAGATAAAGTCATGACATAGGTCTTGAAATTCGCAATATGAAAAAAAGATAGTGAACGTATAAACAAGATAGTGAAATTCTCAGTATATAAACATGTATGCACAATACTAAGAATAGTGAACGTGTGTGTATATATATATATATATATATATATATATATTACGCATAAGAAGAACAAAGAGAGAAAAAATAGATCTGCTAAATGAAACACTACCACCGCTCAATGATTGGTTTTTTTCTTCTCTCTTTTTTTTCTTGTCGTTGTTGTAAAAAAGGTCCTATTTATAGATGGATTTTAGGATTTGCAATTAAGTCTATTCCATCTATTTTAAGCAATATTTTTAGAGATTCGGATCTGATTCAAATCTTGGTGAGCAAGACTATGAATCTGGAAGGGAATATGACAAGGTGCAAGATTTAATATGGATACATTGTAATTTGGAAGAATATCTCTTCCTTTTTTGTTTTTTTTTTAATTTATTTAATGCATAAATAAATTTAAAAAAATATATTTTTAAAATACTCTAAAATAAAAAAGAAAACGAAAAATTGTAATTAAATCATCGAAAATGATCTTTTTTTTTTACCCTTTTTAATTAAAACACAGAAAAAGGAAAATAAATACAAAAAGTAATGCAATGGGACTTGAACCTACAACCTTATGATTAAACTTCTTACACATATCTTCTTACCAACTATGCAATCTCATTTATTCAAAATAAAAGCCACTCGAAAGCATATGAAGGGTGGACAAAATTGGGGTATGACAAAACTTAATCATAACCATACCAACATCAATAACCACTTATATTCATATAATCACACCAATACATTCACAATTCCATACCCTACCATCATCATAATCATCATACCAAACCCTTAACATACAACGTAAAATTCAACAACAATTCAAAATTTCTCATCAACAAATATCAAGTGCTATAACCATAACAATTACAATTCATTCCTCACAATTATGGTCACAAATCAACAAAAATCATAAAATGGCATAAGACCAACCTAGGAGGGTAATGACCCCTCACTACACTCTCATGATTAGACACCCTTATAGGAATAGTCCCCCCTTACCTTAGAATTTTAAGCTCCAAGCTCTTCTACAATGGTGATGTTCTTCTTCTTCCTACCCTTGCCTCTTGCTCTAACTCTCCATTTTCCAATTCTTTCACGTAAGTTCCCCACACTCTATTGTCTCCTCACCTTCTTATAAATAGACTAACTAAATCCCTTATTTTTAATTTATTTTTAAATCTTATTATTATTATTATTATTATTATTATTATTATTATTATTATTATTATTATTATTATTATTATTATTATTATTATTATTAAAACAAATTAAAAAAATCAAATACTAATATTATACATATTTTTTCTAAATTTAGGCCAACTATCCAATAAAATAATAATAAAAGCGATACTATTTTTATATTATTATTATTATTATTTTAAATAAATATTAACTTATTTATTATTAATAGTAAATTAATTTAATTAAATCTAATAGTCATGCTATTAATCTCATTGTGTCTAACACCACTTCTTGTTAATTACTACCATACCCCTTACTTAAAATTCGAATATTCTAGGGACACTACCTCATGCCCAAGACTCCCCTACTACCCCAGTCATTCAAAACATCTACAATGCAATTAAATTATTCTATAGAATTAGATCATTCAAATGAATTGTTACATAGGGGGTGGTTGTTATTGAGATTGGTTAAGTCAGACCAAAGATATCTTTTGATTTTGTAATAGGTGAGGCATAAATCATTTCTATGTAGACAATAATGCTTTGATGTATTGAGAAAGCTACAGTTTGATCTGTTATGGCTAGGATTTGACGGGGCATTGGTGTGGCCTCGTGCATTCTAAAAGATGCACTTTATTGGGTGTGTTTGGAGGTACCATAATGTGCTATGGTGAGGTAATGGTTATAGTTTTAGATTTTTGTCTTAGGTTCTATTTTTGAGATTAAGACAAGGCAAGCTCGAATTTAAATGATTCGGGATCAAAATCATAATCATCATCATTATCAGATAGAGGTGGCAAAATGGGTCGTGCTCCGCCAAACCGACCTGCGTACCCGTCAAAAAATGACAAGTTGGGTTAGAATTTTATGTCTGCCAACCCGCCTAGCCCGCCCCGTTTTAAACCTGCCAAAAAATGGGCGGGTTAGGCCGCCAGCCAACGTAGTTATCAAGTACTAAAATCATTTTTTTTGTTGGTTGAAGGTTAATGTTTGAACTATATTTTGGAATACTTGTTGATGATTCTATTTTATATATTTATTTGTGAATATATGCAATATTTTTTTATGTAAATTTTTTTTAAAAAATACTTTATAAAAAATTGTTCTAAATAATAAATGAAAAATCTAATTGAAATATAAAAATAAGCTTATTAATTTATTAAAAAATGAAAAAATAAAGAAATAAAAAAATAAGCGAACAAACCCGCCGCCCGCCACCTTGACGTGACGGGCTAGATTTTTAAACTCATTTTCACTTGACGGGCTTGCCTGATCTGCCGCCTTTTTTGCTGGACTTAAGGCAAGGCCGAGCGACGGCCCATTTTACCACCCCTATTATCAGATATGTAATCCTCGTCCGTCTTCTCTTCCATGTTAGCTCAATAGTCTTTGAGGAAGTCAGTATCCCTTCTTTGAGATTTCTGTGTGTCTGAAACATTGTGTTGGGTGGCATTTACAAACTCTGACTCCTCATAGCTAAATTGGTTAGAGCTTGTATTAGTTTTGTTCTGTATTCTTTTATCTATTGTACTTAGTTGCTTATTCAAATCACTAGGACAGGTCAAAGCATCTCCATTATTCTTGTTTGGATCATTCTGAGGTAGTGTTGGAGATTGAGGGTGTGTTTGAGATGTACTCACTCCACTTGTTTGTCCAACAAGTTGTGCATTGCTTTTGGTTAGGTCAACCACTTCAATGTAAGTGTCTCTTATCTTTTGAGGGTTATCCTCATCCTCTCTACTAATTTTGTGTATGTCTTTGTCCTTGGGATGTATGGGGCATTTGCCCAAGTCTACCTTAGTTGCCTTGTCCTTGTCCTGATTTTCTTGATTACTAGGGATGGCAGACAGACCCATACCCGCGGGGCCCACCCGCACCCGCACCCGAGTCAACGGGCGAAACCCGAATTGACTGGGTTCGGGTTCGGGTTCGGGTGCCACCCGATTTTTCGGGTGCGGGTTTGGGTGGTGTAAAACCCACACCCGAAACCCGAAACAACACCCGTTTAACCTTAAAATTACTTAACTACCCCTGCATATATATAATTGTAAAACAAATTACATTAGGGTTTCATTCATTTGTTTCCTTCCGTTTCACTCTCCCTCCGTCACTACGGCTGCTGGCTGCTGCAGATTTCCTTTGGTCCAAATCCAATCCTCCTCCCACCGATTTCCTTTCTTCCAAATCCAATCCAAGGTTTTCCCTTAATCCATTATTTTAATCTTCCTTTCAGTTTCTGCTTTTTTGACTCGCACCCTTCTCTTCGACTTGTCACTACGGCTGTTGATGTTCCGTTTTTCGACTCGCACCCTTCTTTTCGACTTATCACTAGTTGCTTTTGATTTGAACATGGCATGGCGTAATCGATGTAGTGTTGCCTCTGTTTTTGAATTTGTTATTTGAACATTGATTTGAAAATTGTTGCTTTTGATTTGAACATGGCATGGCATGGCATGGTTTACATTATACTGAAAATTGTTGGTATTTTAAGTTTCGGTTTTGATCTGATTCTATCGCATTACTGTTGGCTACTGAGAGATATTGAATTTCGGTTTTGAATTCGCATTACTGTTTCGGTTTTTATCTGCTGCTGTTGTTGTTTGAATTCGCATTACTGTTTCGGTTTCGGTTTTTAGCTGCTGCTGCTGTTGCTGTTGGTTTTTCTGTTGAATGTTGGTTTATCTGTTGCTGTTGGTTTTTATCTTCTAACTGCTGTTGCTGTTAGTTTTTCTGTTGAATTGAATAAATATAAATTTGTTAGAATTCTAACTGCTGCTGTTAGATTTCTTATCATTATGTAAACCTGTTTATCTTCTAATGATGTTATTACGTAAACCTGTTTTTATTTGGTATTTAGTTTAGCATGATAAATATTTGATTTAAAGGTTGAGATTTGGGTTCAAAATTGATTCCTAATATCATTTAACTACACTTAACAATAGAACATTTAAGAATAGACCATGGGAAACGCCTCGGATTGAATGATTCATCCTTTAAACCAATGGCACTGCTCTGTATTTATAGACTAAAACTTTGTGTGAAATTCCTTTGAAATTCAACCGAAATTGCCGTGAAATTCCCCTGTATTTCTGTTAGTTACAGTTAGTAGCTCTTAATTCAGTTAGTGTTTGTTAGTTATGTGCATGGATTGTTAGGAGAACAATTAACTATTTGAATGTTAAAGGTTATATTGTCAGTTGTGAATGGATTGTTAATTAGTTATTGATTAGTTATGAGTCAAAGTCAGTTTTGAAATTAGTAAAGTGTTAGTTATGTGTTAGTTTTATAATGTGTTAGTTATTGGTTAATAATTATCGTTTTGATGGTTAGTAATTATCGTTTTGATGGTTAGTAAAGTGTTAGTTTTATAGTTGAAGTTCTGAAGTTTTATACTAAAGTTTTATAGTTGAAGTTCTGAAGGTTATAAAGTGTTAGTTTTATACTAAAGTTTTATACTAAAGTTGAGATTTGAAGTTTTATACTAAAGTTTTATACTGATGTTTTATACTAAAGTTTTATAGTTGAAGTTCTGAAGGTTATAAAGTGTTAGTTTTATACTAAAGTTTTTTATGCTGAAGTTCTAAAGTTCTAAAGTTTTTTATAATTGAGAACATTTAATGTGACAGCACGATTCTAAAGTGTTAGTTTTTTATCTGTTGAATTGAATAAATATATATTGCTGCTGCTTTTTAATATTATGTTTTAATGATTAATTTTCTGTTTAATAGGTCAAATGGATCAAGCGAACACAGCCCCGGTTACCCCGGAACCGGAAGGAACATCTAATCCTACACAAGAAAGTACATGTCCACCAACACATCAGGAGGTATCTTCTAATCCGAGTCCGACACCTAATGTTGGGCAACAAGAAGAAATTGACACAAGCTTAGAACCTCCATCAAAGAAACTAAGAAGTAATGTGTGGCAAGAATTTAAAAAGATGAAAGTGAATGGGAAAGAAAAGGCTGAATGCATCTGGTGTAAAAAACAACTCAGTGGAACTTCAAAGAATGGAACAAATCACTTGAAAGGACATCTCTTGAGTTGTATTCAAAAAAAGATTAAGAATAAAAGCCATGACAAAGGACAACCATTTCTCATGCCTACTATCTCAGAAGGAAAGGAAGAGTTGTGAATTGGAACTTATAATCCAGATAATGTGAAGAAGTTGATTGCTGAAGCTATTATTATGCACGATTATCCATTATCAATTGTGGATCACGTTGGTCTTAGAAGAGTCTTTGTCTCTCTCCAACCATTGTTTAAAGTTCCTACTCGAAACACAATCAAGAAGGAGGTATTGAAAGTTTATGATTTTGAGAAAAAATGTACTATGAAGATGTTAGATAGCCATGAAGGAAGAGTGGCGATTACCACATATACGTGGACTTCAAGCAACCAAAAAAAAGGGTATATGGCGGTTACGGCTCACTATATTGATGGCTCGTGGACTTTACAGAGTCGAATCTTGAGGTAACAAGGTTTATATTTTATAACGTAATTGTATTATTTATGTATATATTATATCGTTTGAGTGCAATTGATTGTATCATTATATTAGGTTCATTTATGTTCCAGCCCCTCACACTAGTGAAAGACTTGCTGAAGCACTTGTTAATTGTTTAATGGACTGGAACATTGATTCAAAGCTTTGTACTGTTACTTTAGATAATTGTAGCACAAATGACTCCATGATTAGGAAAATTAAGGATAAGTTGTCGTTGGAAAGTTTGATAAGAGATGGGTCTTTGTTACATATGGGTTGCTGTGCGCACATCCTAAATTTAATTGTTCAGGAGGGGCTACAAGTGCTTAAGGATGGGGTAGAAAATATCCGGGATAGTGTTGCCTTTTGGAGCGCTACACCTAAAAGGCATGAAAAATTCGAAGATACCGCTAGACAATTGAGAATTGTTTGTACTAGAAAGTTAGCTCTAGATTGTCCAACAAGATGGAATAGCACATATAAGATGCTTGATATTGCCATAGAGTACAAGGATGTATTTATTCGGTTGAAGCAACGTGAGTCTTTATACACTTGTTTGCTAACTAATTCACAGTGGCAATTTGCTAAAGATGTTTGCGGGTGCTTGAAGTTGTTTAATGAAGTAACTGAGTTGATTTCTGGTACAAAATATCCAACTGCCAACTTGTACTTTCCTAAGATTTGTAAGATTAAGTTGCCAATAGAGGAATGGAAGAAGTGCTCCAATTCAATTATTGAGATGATGACCACAAAAATGATGGAAAAATTTCAAAATTATTGGAGTGGTGTTCATGATATGATGGGAGTTGCTGCAGTTTTGGACCCTAGGAAGAAGATGGTTGTCCTTGATTTCTGGTTTCCTAAGTTGTATGGCCAAGATTCAAGTGCACAAGTTAGTAGAATCAAGGAGATGTGTTATGAATTGCTCACTGATTATCAACAGATTAGACTTAGAGATGCACAACTTACCCCTCCATCCATTGGTACAACTGTTGTTGTTGATGACGAGGCTGAATTTGATGCATACATTGAGACGATTGCCGAAAACTCAAGTTCAAGTGTTAAGTATGAGTTGGATCATTATTTGAAGGAGCCAATAATAAAAAAAAAACTCCAGATTTTGACATTTTGAATTGGTGGAAGGTAAATGGAGTTGTGTATCCAACACTTCAAGCAATTGCAAGAGATGTCTTGGCTATTCCTATCTCTACAGTAGCTTCTGAATCGGCCTTTAGCAATAGTGGTCGAATATTGAGTCCTCATCGTAGCCGACTTAATTGGAGTACTGTAGAGGCTTTGATGTGTGCTAGGAGTTGGCTATGGGCTGCTGAGAATAATGGTAACTTTTTAAGCTATTAATTCAATATTGTAATGTATGTCAAATAATCTTTACATATTGTGAACTAATTATGCTTTGTTATTCTACTTGTGATGTATAGGAACTTCTAGAGTTGCAGAAGAATTTGCTACTGTGTTGAACGAAATGGAGTCCGACGATGAAGGTATTTTGTACTTCATTTAGTGTAAAAGTGTTGAATAAAATGGTGTTTTATTTAACTTCAGTTTACTTCTTAATACAGCTGAGTTGATGGAAAGTTGTTTGGGTTACCATTTTGAAGATTAGAAGTTGTAGTTTCTATGCTATAACATGGTGAGTATATTTTCTGTTTTTAGTTGCTAGTATTTTATGAGCTATAGGTTTGTAATAAAAACATTCCCTTGATCTTTGCCTACGCTTCAGTACATGAGTTGGATCATTATTTAAATATAACACAATACATAAAGTTCTCAGTACATGAGAACAACTCATGTTGTAGCTTGCATCGTCCGACATAAATATAACACAATACATAAAGTTCTCAGTTAATTATTGCTTGTAACTTGACATTGTAGCTTGCAACTCATGTTGCTTTGCAACTTGTAACTTGAAATTGTAGCTTGCATTTTGTATTGCAGCTTTCTTAGTTGTATTTGTCAAACTGTCTGTCGTTATCTTTGTGAGCAGCTCTTCTTTGCAAACTGTTTGATTCATTTTGTGAGGGTGTGTTACAGATAGATTTAGATTAAGTGGAAAAACGGGAACTGATGTTGATGCATTATGATGGTACAAGTAAAGCAAAACTGTCATGAGGTTTTTTTTTTTGAATTAGTGAATTTGGTTATTGTGTTTAAGGGGCAGGATTTGGAATGTGTGGTGACTGTGTAAATATTAATTGCCTTCCCATCTTATTGCTTCGTGTCATGTGGTGACTTTTAAGAATCTCTCTTTATTAATAGAAAAATTGCCTGTCCTTTTATTCCTCCCATCTTAGAAGGTTTATTGTTTTCTGTAAAGAGTTAATGTCAATTATTTTCTTTACTATAAAAATTCAAGTTTCTTTCTGAGATTTTATGCATGCTATAGCCTTGTTCTATGGTACTAGTGGAGTTACCCTTTGATCATAGCTATGATTTTGTTGCTGAATAGGATTTTAAGTCTAATTCACGGGCATTCTGTTTAAAGTTCCAAGTTCCAACCACGAAAATGGATTTAATGTATGGCATAATGAGATTTTATTTCTTCTGGTTTTCATCCCCCTCACAAAACTGCAACCCTTTTTATGTGCAGAATGTTCATTGATACTTGCAGAAGGCTGAAAATCATGAAGGGTTCTGATGCCATTGGCTTAGGTATGTATTCTCCGTGATGATTCATTTGATAGTCAAGACAATTAATATGAAATGTTTCAAATATGGCCCAATTAATTTGAAGCGAGCAATAAATTAAACTGGATTCATCCATCTTGTTCATGCACTATAATGTTCAGAAGTTTTTCCCTGTGCTTGTACCTTTACTTTCAAGCAATAACTGTCATGGAGTTAGTGCTTGTACCTTTACTTTCAAGCAATAACATCATTGCCTTCCCATCTTGCTGTTTCCTCATTGATGAATTATTAATTTGCCATGAATCCTCTTGATTTCTTCCCATATTTTTTTTGATTCCAAACTGATAAATATTGATGTTCGAAATTCGTTTTGTTGCTGCCAATATTTTGCTATGAATATTCCAATTCCTTGGTTCTCTATTTCTACATGGCACAGAAAAATACTGTATCGTCAAAATCAATTTTATGTACTGGTTTTATAGTATTTTTATGTGCTGGTTTTATAGTGTTTTTATAGTATATGTTGATGGCATTATAGTGTTTTGGTATAATTGTTTTTATAGTCTGTGCTGGTTTTATGTTGATGGTTGTTTTTATAGTCTATGTTGGTTTTTATGTCAGATGGCAGTGACTCAAATGATGAGAACAAGTATAGGAACTTCTGAGCCATGTTGCTGTCTGTTGGAGAATGGAGAATTCGCTGTCTCTTTTGGAATGTTGATGTTGCTGTCTGTTTTGGAATTAACTTGCATGTTGCTGGAATTTGGAATTTGCTAGCATTACCATGTTGTTGGAATTTTCTTGGCAAACAGATAATCTATGTTAATGTTGTATTTTAATTGTAATATTAACTTAAGATCTTGAAAGTTGAAACTTAATTCAAATATCAATTTAATGTTGTATTTTAATTTTATGTTTATTTGCAATTTATCTTATGCCAAGTTAATAAAAATCTTTTAGCTGATTCAAAAAAAAAACTTAAGATCTTGAAACTTAATTCAAATTTCAATTTAATGTTGTATTTTTGTGTTTTTGCTATGGGTTCGGGTTTGGCTGAAAAAGCCCGAACCCGACGGGTGTGGGCGCGGGTGTCATTTTGCCACCCGAAAAGCATTTGGGTTCGGGTTCGGGTGCGGGTGGTAATTTCGGGTGTGAATTTGAGTAGTGCAAAACCCGCACCCGACCCTACCCGTTGTCATCCCCTATTGATTACTTATTTGCCTTTTACAATTGACTAGGTTATGTCCAATACAATTTCAATAGTTACAATAGGCTGAAAGTCTAAACACAACTAAGTGAAATCTATAAAAAGAATTACTTTATTTAAAAAAAATATTTTTTATTTCTTAATATCAACTTTAATCATGAAATTAAGAAAAAAAATTCACCTATAACTATAAAATTTCACTTTATTGTGATTTCGAATATTTATAAACATGGAGTAATTAGTTTTTAAATTTGTTATGTTCTATATGAATATTGAAAACAAGAAAAAAATACAGAGGGAAAATAATTTTATAAATAAAAAGGATTGTAAAAATAATATGATTTTTACATTTTTTTTAAATTGAACAGCTAACCTATTATCTTATTCCATTTTGATTTGTCACCTAATGCTTTTACCAATTGTACCAATATAAAAATATAGTCAACTGGCGGAAAAAATTAGTATTTTGACGTTGAAAAAAATTTAATCTTTCTTTTATAATAAAACAAACAAATAAAATCAAAATATCACAAAAGATGAAGTTCAAAAATATAATAATAAATGCAAAGCGGGTTAACTTTCTTCTAAGGGTCAGTTTATTTTAAGGCTTAAATAATGTTTTCGTCTCTGTAAGTTTGCGAGTTTTTTATTTTCGTCTCTGTATTTTTTTTTTCAGTTTTAGTCCTTATATCTTACTTTTTGTGGGTGTTTAGTCCCTACAGAGGTTTCTTGCGGATTTTCCTGCTAATTTTCCTGCGGATTTTGGTTTTTAGGAAAATCAACAGGAAACCTTCGGATTTTCCTGCGGATTTTGGCTTTAGGGACTAAACACCAACAAAAAGTAAGATATAGGGACTAAAACCGAAAAAAAAAATACAGGGACGAAAACAAAAAACTCACCAACTTACAGGGACGGAAACATTATTTAAGCCTTATTTTAATCACTTTCCCATTGACTAACGGTCAGTTTATTTTAATTTAATTTTTTTTTTATTTTTTAAAATGAATTCTATAAAATAGTTTTTAAAAATAATACAAGTTTTTTATATTCATTTTTTATAAATTAAAATATTAATTATACATTTTATAATATAATCATACATTATTGAATATTAAAGTCAAAGTCGTCTCAAACTTTTGAGAGACCTAGTGTAAAAATTAAAACTAACTTCATTTGAGTCGTAGATTATTTTGAAGAGGCCCCATTTAAATGTGAATAATATGAATGAAGGTCATTTTTATCATAGTTTATTCATGAAAAAATGTGAAGTCATGTGCTGTAGGTTGCCTTGTACGTTTTCAAAGGCGACCCTGATTAAAATATAATCGAAATCATAATTTTTTTTTTAAATTGTACCTCAAAAATAATTTTTATAAAAAACTATTTGAAATAGATTCAAAATTAAGTAATTTTTTAAAATTTTGATATTCAAAATTTTTTTAATAAAATAATAAAATTTTTAAAATAATTATTCAAATAAAAATTATATTTGAGCTTGATATGAAAATTTCTTTTATAATTTTTTTATGTTATAGTGTAAAAAATTATTTTTAAAAGAATTAAAATAAACGGAACCTAAAATAGTCGTGCGTTTAATCAAATCAAGGGATATATTCCTTTTGTCATTTATCTAATTGTCAACTTACACCTACACATCTCACAACATCAGCATGTATTACTTAATCTAATTATTTGTAAATTTTCAACCCATCTTTAATATTACCTTGTTGGAGTTTTTTTTACTTAAATACTCACTCTTTCCTTTGTTAAATGTCATTTTTAAATTTTATAATATTGTTATTTTTCAAACAATAATTTTCCGTTTATCTATAATATCTTTAATTATTTATTATATTTATTTTACTTTTTCTTTTACTGTAATAATTATTTATAAGTAATTTTAACAAAGGTGCAATTAATATTATCTTAAACTTTATAAATACCAATTAAAAAGAAACAAAATTATCAAAAAATATGACATTTGAAAAGTAACAAAAGTAATAGCTTGGATATCTCTAATTGATCTATGTAATTATATAACTTTTAATTCTTAATATTTTAATGTTTTTGTTTAACTTTTGTTTATGTATATATTTCTAACTCAATCAGTGAGGGGCAATAAAAATCTCAAAACATCTATTTTCTTTATTGATATTATATATATATATATATATATATATATATATATATATATATATATATATATATATATATATATATATATATAATATGTTCACCACATTGACTAGACACAATACTTTTAAAAAAAAGTTAGTTATTTTTATTATCAATGCATAGTTTTAGAAAAAATGTGTTTTTATAATTTTTTAAAGAATGCTCAACTTACCTTTGTGGATGTGCGTGCATGTGCATGTGCGTGTGTGTGTTAGAGAGAGATAAAATGGTTGCATAATGACCCTTAATCACGCATGCCTTTGATTGAACATATTCATTAATGTTGTTTCGTTTGAAAATCAGAATTGTTGGTGTAGATTTTTGATGTTGTAATGCAACTTTCTAATGCGGTTGTGTGAGGTGGATATGTAAGGTTAACATTCCAACACTAAAGTCAGACAGTGACCAACAAAAGGGTTGAGTGAGTTATGATTGAGATTGTACATTTACCTGCATATGTAATGATTTATATACCATGGGTGATAATTAGGCTTGTGCGGTATTGGGCATGTGGTCATCCTAGAATAGGCACCCTCAAGGCTTGTCGTGGCATCATGTACGAGAAGTCTTTCAAGAAATTGGGTTGGGTATCCTTTAGCGCGGGGTCTCGTGTTGAGAATTAAGAGAGATCAAGAGGCAGCTGCATTAAATGTTAATCTCCTCATTGAGACGTTTCACAGGTTTCCCTTACACATGACCATATGTTCATAGGTTAGAGTGTCGTGTTTTTCTTAGGGTGAAATATGAACGTTGTTTTTTCATATTTCCATTTTTTTTATGTATCAATGAGAACTATATCTCTACCTTAGGGTAATGAAGATGCTAATAAATTTAAAATTTTCCATGTTGGCCAAAGGTCAGGAACCCACTGCTCCGCGCCGACAAAAGGCCCAATAACACGAGGCCCATTTATCCAACCTCTTCCATCAGGCCCAAGGTATAAATACCTTCACAAAGATTTTCCAGGGACACAATCTATAATGTTCATTATCACTACCATTCTCTTGAACCCTAAATTGACTTGGCCATTGGAGTCCTAACCATGCAGGTACCCCTCCTCTGTACAACTGTATCAGAGATTAGCAACGAAGATTCAAGATTGACACTGATCAATGAAATTAATTAAAGATCAATGCTTTCAGTCCAATAAGCACCATGATCGCAACCTTCAATCCACGGTACAACATCATCGTAGTGCACAGGAAACCTCACTCCACAACGATTTCCGCAAATCTCTCAATTTCTGGTTCTGCAACGGAACAATGGCGCCGTCTGAGGAAATCGACTTTCAATTCCTTCGATTTCCATAATTTCACGTTTGATTTTCATATTCGAAATCTAAAATCGTTGAAGGTGAAAAAAATCAAAGTCTCGTGAAGCCAAAAACCCCAGATATGCGCTGTTTGGATTCGTCGAACTTCAATATACCTTTGATCGATCGATCGTAACGGCTTCAGAATCTGTGGGCTTTCAGTCGGTCAGGCTCAGGTTAAGTTTTTTCCTTCTAGGAATCCTAATCTCTAACTCCTATCGAATCATGTTGATAAATCCTCTCAGATCTAGATTCTGATTTGAAAGGTCGAGATCGATCGAGTCCCATCTCGCCCTCACCCGAGTTACGTTATGGTTCCATCTCTGCCGAATGAACCTCTAGATAGACCTTTGCAAATCCAAGCCAGAAATCCCCATGGAACCAGACGAAAGCAGAAGAAAACACTTCCAAGAGGTGTGGCAGCACATATGGAGCTTTGACTGGCCAACGCAGGATGTCTCATCATTGTAAAAGCCTTACGCCGCATGTCCCATCATCGTAACGACCCAAGTCTGGTCTCGGAAGATCACCAAAGATTCGTGATTGTGGAATAAATATGGAGTTTCGATATGAGGATCATACATGTGGTAATTCAGGAGATCAGGAAGTTGGATGGGTGTTCGGACGATTGAGTAAGTAAGGGTCACATAGGTCTCCATCGACTGAAGGAGTCTTCAACACCACTACTTTGTTCCAAAGGGAAAGATAGAGAAGGAGATCAGAGTATAAGTAAGAAGAAGGACTACCCATACCTACCAAGACTAGGGATGGCAGACAGACCCATACCCGCGGGGCCCACCCGCACCCGCACCCGAGTCAACGGGCGAAACCCGAATTGACTGGGTTCGGGTTCGGGTTCAGGTTCGGGTGCCACCCGATTTTTCGGGTGCGGGTTTGGGTGGTGTAAAACCCACACCCGAAACTCGAAACCACACCCGTTTAACCTTAAAATTACTTAACTGCCCCTGCATATATATAATTGTAAAACAAATTACATTAGGGTTTCATTCATTTGTTTCCTTCCGTTTCACTCTCCCTCCGTCACTACGGCTGCTGGCTGCTGCAGATTTCCTTTGGTCCAAATCCAATCCTCCTCCCACCGATTTCCTTTCTTCCAAATCCAATCCAAGGTTTTCCCTTAATCCATTATTTTAATCTTCCTTTCAGTTTCTGCTTTTTCGACTCGCACCCTTCTTTTCGACTTGTCACTACGTCTGTTGATGTTCCGTTTTTCGACTCGCACCCTTCTTTTCGACTTGTCACTAGTTGCTTTTGATTTGAACATGGCATGGCGTAATCAATGTAGTGTTGCCTCTGTTTTTGAGTTTGTTATTTGAACATTGATTTGAAAATTGTTGCTTTTGATTTGAACATGGCATGACATGGCATGGTTTACATTATACTGAAAATTGTTGGTATTTTAAGTTTTGATTTTGATCTGATTCTATCGCATTACTGTTGGCTACTGAGAGATATTGAATTTCGGTTTTGAATTCGCATTACTGTTTCGGTTTTTATCTGCTGCTGCTGTTGTTTGAATTTCTAACTACTGCTGTTGTTGTTTGAATTTGCATTACTGTTTCGGTTTCGGTTTTTATCTGCTGCTGCTGTTGCTGTTGGTTTTTCTGTTGAATGTTGGTTTATCTGTTGCTGTTGGTTTTTATCTTCTAACTGCTGCTCCTGTTAGTTTTTCTGTTGAATTGAATAAATATAACTTTGTTAGAATTCTAACTGCTGCTGTTAGATTTCTTATCATTACGTAAACCTGTTTATCTTCTAATGATGTTATTATGTAAACCTGTTTTTATTTGGTATTTAGTTTAGCATGATAAATATTTGATTTAAACCAAGTTTCTTTCTGAGATTTTATGCATGCTATAGCCTTGTTCTATGGTACCAGTGGAGTTACCCTTTGATCATAGCTATGATTTTGTTGCTGAATAGGATTTTAAGTCTAATTCATGGGCATTTTGTTTAAAGTTCCAAGTTCCAACCACAAAAATGGATTTAATGTATGGCATAATGAGATTTTATTTCTTCTGGTTTTCATCCCCCTCACTAAACTGCAACCCTTTTTATGTGCAGAATTTTCATTGATACTTGCAGAAGGCTGAAAATCATGAAGGGTTCTGATGCCATTGGCTTAGGTATGTATTCTCCGTGATGATTCATTTGATAGTCACCACAATTAATATGAAATGTTTCAAATATGGCCCAATTAATTTGAAGCGAGCAATAAATTAAACTGGATTCATCCATCTTGTTCATGCACTATAATGTTCAGAAGTTTTTCCCTATGCTTGTACCTTTACTTTCAAGCAATAACTGTCATGGAGTTAGTGCTTGTACCTTTACTTTCAAGCAATAACATCATTGCCTTCCCATCTTGTTGCTTCCTCATTGATGAATTATTAATTTGCCATGAATCCTCTTGATTTCTTCCCATATTTTTTTGATTCCAAACTGATAAATATTGATGTTCGAAATTAGTTTTGCTGCTGCCAATATTTTGCTATGAATATTCCAATTCCTTGGTTCTCTATTTCTACATGGCACAGAAAAATACTGTATCGTCAAAAGCAATTTTATGTGCTGGTTTTATAGTGTTTTTATGTGCTAGTTTTATAGTGTTTTTATAGTCTATGTTGATGGCATTATAGTGTTTTGGTATAATTGTTTTTATAGTCTGTGCTGGTTTTATGTTGATGGTTGTTTTTATAGTCTATGTTGGTTTTTATGTCAGATGGCAGTGACTCAAATGATGAGAACAAGTATAGGAACTTCTGAGCCATGTTGCTGTCTGTTGGAGAATGGAGAATTCGCTGTCTCTTTTGGAATGTTGATGTTGCTGTCTGTTTTGGAATTAACTTGCATGTTGCTGGAATTTAGAATTTGCTAGCATTACCATGTTGTTGGAATTTTCTTGGCAAACAGATAATCTATGTTAATGTTGTATTTTAATTGTAATATTAACTTAAGATCTTGAAAGTTGAAACTTAATTCAAATATCAATTTAATGTTGTATTTTAATTTTATGTTTATTTGCAATTTATCTTATGCCAAGTTAATAAAAATCTTTTAGATGATTCAAAAAAAAAACTTAAGATCTTGAAACTTAATTCAAATTTCAATTTAATGTTGTATTTTTGTGTTTTTGCTATGGGTTCAGGTTTGGGTGAAAAAACCCGAACCCAATGGGTGTGGGCGCGGGTGTCATTTTGCCACCCGAAAAGCATTTGGGTTCGGGTTCGGGTACGGGTGGTAATTTCGGGTGTGGGTTTAGGTAGTGCAAAACCCGCACCCGACCCTACCCGTTGCCATCCCTAACCGAGACGTGTCATGTATAACTACCTAGGGGGCTATGTAGGAGACAAAACCAGAAGGGCATCGAAGAGATGCCGGCTAACACAAATGCCAATTAGAATCTTCTTGGCACTCGAACAGATAGCTAACCATACCGTACATCTCAAAGAATATTTGAGTTCAAAGTTGTCGGTCTAACCCGAGCATCCCTAAAAGAGCCGAGACCAAAAGAGTCGGTCCACCTCAACTTAGGAAATAGAGCCAAATACACTCAATAGAGGTTGGACATCTCACTAGTCGGGGACCCAGTGCCTCATATCACCAGACCATCAAGCCACCTAGACAACACTTCAAAAAGCAAGAGATCGATATACACTTGCAGCTGACTGTAAGATTTAATTAATGTATTTGTTGATTTATTGATATAATAATGAAACGCACGCACACACACACACACATTCTTGCTGCCTTATTTTTTGCCTCGTCCCTTCTAAGGGCACCAAAACGTGAATACACATCACGAAAAATTAGGTTACAACCAATACAATTGACACCTGAATCCAAAATTTAGGGGTGCTGTAAGAGACGCCTTACATGTACGACTAAAGCAATCAAATCGCCACAGTGTCATTGCACGTCTTTAGAATCCAGGGGAGGTGTCGGAGATGCATTACACGTCCAACTACATCAACCAATTCTTCCCAGGGTGCTATCGGAGACGCTTTGAACATCGGAATACAACTTTCAAATACTAAGTGTCAAAGAAATACACACATTTAAGCGTAGCTAGAGCACCTCCCCTTCAAATCTAGCCAATCCAAGGGCAAGATAGGAAGATCCTGGAGATGTCCACTTCGAGCCGAGCTTTACCTCGGGGGTAGTGATGGGGATCTTCTAACCTTGGTCGAGAATGACCCTCTATAATGCAGAGTGCAGTTAAAAAAAGCATGGCTGCATCTAGTTAATTTCATGTCCCTCGTCTGTAAGTATAATTCAAAACATAACCTCACTCAGCCGAACTCATTCATTATTTGTGTAAACCTAATTAATACATGACCACATATAGTTGGTTTTGCAAGAAACACTTACAGGTACAATTGAAGTCATAAACTCCCGGAGCCAAGCTCATTTTTTACCAACTCTCATCTGACGTATGGATACATCAAACTGTATCAATACTTCCTCTGCGCAATCATGTTCCAATTACAGCCAAGCCCGACTGGCTAGGAATTCTACCAAAATATCACGTACATCTTAACACAATACACTCTCAAACAAAGCAGACACACATGGATTCATAAAAGACTTAAGGCCATATACCCTTTAAGTAAATATCATTTACTGATCTCTATAGAAAACATATTGTGCGAATTGCAAGGCTCGAAAGTAATCTTTAACTCTCCTCAGATCTCAGGCGAACAATAATAACGTTTGTAAAGAGCGTAATACGAAAGCAAAAATAGCACACAGGTGCAAAGGGTGAAGATATAAATATGTGTATATAAATATTGTTTAAAAGAAGAGGTGTGAAAGATCAGCCAGACCTTACAAGAATGGATAAAAATAAGAAGAAGGAAAACAAAAAGCCTTCAAATGTCAGTGCTCGACCCCAAAGCACCTGGATCACCTCTGACATCCTCTCTAGAAACCACCAAGAAAGGATTTCGTTGATCAACAATGACATTAAGGTCGGAACAGAACTCTCGCGCTTACTCCAACATTTGATCTCGGTCTCTACACATAGATTTCATAGCCCGCTCAAAGGATTCCTAAGATCTCTGACGTGTAGCAACCACCTCCTCATCAAGGCTTTTCAAAGTATTAATCTTGTCATCCTGCTTTTGCTGAAGAACTTTCTTCTCTGCTTCGAACTCCAATCACACCTCAGCCACCTCTTTAGAATCCTTCTTCTAGCGTTCGCCCTCTAAGATTCCAAGTGCTAGGAGAGTCTTGGAGGCAACTATTATATGCCGTACAAAGGCCACCAACCCACTTCTCTGCGCGGCCCAAAGGCCCAATAACACAAGGCCTATTTATCCAACATGCTCCGTCTACAAAGGTATAAATACCTTCACAAAGGGTTTTCAAGTATGCAATCTCTAATCTCCATTTTCACTACCACTATCTTGAACCCTAAATCAAATTTGGCATTGGGGTGCTAGCCATGCAGGTACCCCTCCCCCCATCCCTCTTGGTATTGGAGATTAGCAACGCCAATACAAGATCGACACCAATCAACGACATTGATTCAAGATCAACACTTTCAGTCCAAGAAACAATGTGATCGCGATCTTTGATCCACGGTGCCACATATTCGTAGTGTGTAGGAAACCTCGCACTACTCCGAGTTTTGCAATTCTGTCTAATTTTGGTTCCGCAACGAAACAAAATTTGTGTTTTGATCTCTTACACTCACCGAATCAGTGGGCTACTCTTTTGAGAAGCATTGTGTTCAAGCATAATAAAACCATTAACTATCACATCTCATTCTCCATTTGGTTAAGCATTAAGCACAAATTTTAAACTATTTTTTTCCATTTCCTCTTGGTCCTTTGGTGACGGAGTTTCTATAAACTTTTGAAAAACTCCTTGTATGGTGACCTTTCATTGCTTAACATACACACGAATTCTTATATGTTGAGAAACAAATGTGAGTTATATTGAGAAACAAGTGTGAGTTCTAAGTCCCACATTGCTTAGAAAAGTGGAGGTTGAGCACTTTATAAGTGAGGGGACCCATACACCTATCACCTTAAGGTTTTAGGTGAATATGTTGTGTCTCTCTCACTTATTTGGGAGAGTCATTGACTTTTAGATAAGTGTTTGACCCAATGTGAATGCTTCCCCCGCATGATGACGCATTAGTGGTATCAGAGATGATGGTTCGAGTAAGGGACTGACTCCTTGTGTCTAAAGTCTTCCTGATATGGTGGTCAGACGGTGTATTCCATTGAAGTCCTCCTGACAAGATAAAGGTGTCTCTCAACCTGGATACAAGCATGTGCATGAAAGATCTTCCGCTTTAGGGGGAGAATAATGGATAGACTCACACTTGAGGGGGATATTGTTGAGAAACAAATGTGATTTGTGTTGAGAAACAAGTGTGAGTTCTAAGTCCCACGTTGCTTAGAAAAATGGAGGTTGAGTACTTTATAAGTGAAATGACCCATACACCTATCACCTTAAGGTTTTGGGTGAATATGTGACGTCTCTCTCACTTGTTTGGGTGAATCTTTGACCATTAGGAGAGTCTTTAACCCAATGTGAATGCTTCCCCCCATGATGACCCATCATTATGAGCATCGCAAAGATCATGTGAAGGATTTTATCATAAACAATAATTGGGTCATTCCTTATAGTCTATCTAATGCATATCCATCTCTGTGGCAAAAAAATATCTCAAATAGCGATCACTATTCACCATCTAGTTTGGAATCACTAAAACTCATGGGATCCACCTTTAAGAGCATCCACATCCATGTCACTCAATTTGGTGGTATAAATAGACCCTACTCAATATAATACATTTCCTCACACTTCTCAATTATTTAAACCACTTAATTACATATTCTAAATATCCATACCACACATCTAAAATTTTAAACTGGGTCTCACTAATCTCACAATATAGTTCAAAAAAATATAAAACCATTGGTTAAAACATAAAAATTCAATTAAGCCACAATAGTTTACTGCAGCCACGATGGTTATTCAAACCACTCCATTTGCAATTAGTTATTATTATCTTCTTACACAAATGGCTTAAAATCTGAAAGCCACTCCTGATGTGTATTCTCTAAGTATGCATTCTTGTTTTATGATTGTAACACCCCAAAATTTGCCATCCTTTTCTTCACCTTCTTGGTTTTCCTCAAGAGGAGGAGTTGGTTTTCAAAGCAACGAGCAAGGAGATGTCTTCAACATCATGGTATTATCAAGATACAAGGGTTTCATGCTCATCAAAGTATCTTAACAAGTTCACACAATCATCTGGTGGTTA
This sequence comes from Lathyrus tuberosus, assembly GCA_022829125.1. NCBI lineage: Eukaryota > Viridiplantae > Streptophyta > Magnoliopsida > Fabales > Fabaceae > Lathyrus > Lathyrus tuberosus. The sequence goes on along the minus strand of JALAZF010000236.1, from coordinate 539,982 downwards.
GGGTTTCAAGTGTTTCAAGGGATTGATCACCTTCCTATCTTTTGGCTCTGAAACTAGGGTTTTGGTCAAAGGCTACTTATGGTGGATTTCTTGGGCAATACATGTTTCCGTGTTTCAACATACATCTCAAGGGTCCCATATAGGCCTCATGGTTCATCACAAATAATTTTAAGGGTTTCTTAAGTGATAGAGGAAGAAACTGGATTCATCTGGTCAAAAAGTCAACTAATGCCCTACAAAAGTCAACTCTTGGGTTCTTGGGTCATAGTTGGACACTTCAAGTCATCATCCATGTTATTATGAGGTTTAATCAAGAAAAATCAAGAGAAATAATAAAATCAGGAGAAATTGCTAAATTAGGGTTTTTGGATTTTTTCCAAGTATGGAGAAATCATGTTCATGGTGCCATCTTGCAAGATTCATAACTTCCTCATCCTTGATCCAAATGGGGCAAACCAATGCTCAAATTGAAGATGATGTTACATACTACAAGTTTGTAGAAGAAAGGAATTTCAAGAGATGTATGTATTAAGAGTTACAATGGCATGAAGTTGAGAAAAATCAAGATTAAAGTTTTCAATACTTAGAATTTTTCTATGTGTTGAAATTCAGCTTGGAGCACACGTTTTCAAGTCCAATTTTCTTGATGATCCAAGCTTCAATTCAAATTTCGTTCAACATAAAGGTTGTTAAGCATTCTTCAACCTTTCCATTGATGTCAAGAACACTTGATTTGGATCTCTAGAACTCAAGTTATGATGTCTCAAAGTTAGGGTTTTCAAGTGGTCAAAATTTATAGGTCATGGATCAATGTCATGAAGCCAACTTCAAGTCCCTTTTTCACATAATTCTAAGCCTTACTTAAACTTGCTTTCAACATGAAAGTTGTTCATAATTCTTCCTACTTTCATTTGAGCTCAAGAATGCATGTTTTGGATCACAATTCACCAAGTTATGGTCAAAGGAAGTAGCTTGCATGAACTTGATTCTAATGCACCATCATATTACTATTCTTGCACATAATTTGATTTTTGTCTTGCAACATGATCTTTGTACATCCAAACCACACGCATACATCATCATGCCCTTGCCAAAACAAGCTAAACATACATACATATGCCATGCATACCATATTTGAATTTGTTGCTAAAATGAGAAAAAATGAAATCACAACAACTTTGTCACACTCACTATCCCACGTGCTAGCTTCATACACACTCTTTATGCCTTATTCTACTCACCCAAAGCAACAAAAACTTCATTCCAAACCTAGCAAACCCGAGCCAACCACATGTGCATTTCCATTTAATTTTTCTCTCTCCAAACCCAATAACCAACTCATGACCTCAACTTCATTCCCTAACCTCTTTCCAACCCTAAAAGCTTACTATTTAAGCTCCTCAACTCCAAACCTGAGCATTCTTCACCAATTTTCAGATCCGAAATTTCAAAATTCTCTCAAGGTTTCTCATATACGAACTCATTTTTCCAAAGGATTATCCTCATTATCTTGTTTGCTTCATCATACTTGAAGATAACTGAGGCATTTGGTGAAGTTTTCCTCAAGCTTCTACAAGGGTTGAAGGTGCAGTGGACACTCTCCACTAGGTAAAACTTCAAGATCCTATTTCTCTCATTCTAGACACATGTTAGGTTCATGTTGTGTACATCTGAAGTCCTACTTGTGGTAGGCATTGTTTGCGCATGAGGTTGTGTTATTTGGTTGAACTTCAGTTTGTGTGATTCAATTTTCGTGTTTGAACTTCATGATGTTACAATTCTTATTTGTGAAAATGGATGTCGGATTCGTGATCTACATGATTTTCTGAGTGGAGTAGTGGCTTTTGTTTGCATTTATGGGTGGTTTCAGGGTGGCCCCGACAGTGGTTGGCCGAAGGAGACGACTGGAGCTAGGGCTCCGGCTTCTGAATGTTAGGGAAGGGTGACATGGCCTTAGCGCCATCTTTTGAATTCAAATGATATGTTGGGTTGTGTTTTGATTCGCTGGCTTGGCTGACTGGTTGCTGACTGTTTTAATGAATCCTGCGTGGCATGATGAGTGCATGTTTAATTGCTCTAGGCTTTGCATTTCTTGCTTTTTGCACCCTCCTTATTTGAGCCCAATACGCGTGTGAACTAGTTCTAGTTATTTGTGTAATTCTGATTTACACCCCCTTGGTTTATTATCTTATTTTATTTTCTTTTTTATTCTGATTTTGTTTTAATATTTCCATTCACTTTAAAAATTCATAAAAATATTTTTAAATCACTTTAATGTCTTTAGAATTTCATCATGATTTTTATTTTATTTTTCCAATTATTTTCCTATTTTATTTTGAATTATTTGTGAAGGTGTTTTTACATTTTTGTCCTTGAATTAGGGTTTTGTGTTTGATGCTTTGTGAATTCCTTCTTGATCCAATTTTTCTGCCATGTCTAGGCACCTAAATGCTTAGGGTTTTAATGATGTTGTGGTGTATTTATGATGCATTCTTGATCATTTCTTGATTGGTTTTATTGAGCCTCGATTCATGCTTAATTGTTGAACATACTTGAACTTGTTGAATTAATTTGATGAGGCATCTTATGTGAGTCTAACATAAGAAATCAAATGTAATTTGTTTTTATCTTGATCATTTACCTTAATAATTTGGTCTTCGCAAAGCTCAATAATCAATATCAATTGCGACAATAATGCATTTGCTTACTTTTGGGAGATCTACAACAAGGTTTGGTCTCCATATTGCAAGCTAGTTATCCTATTTGAAAACATCAACTGCATAACTCTGATTTATTCATCAAATCTGTGTTTTGTGTGGTTTACATTGTAAAAATCTATTCATTATTCTTTCCTATTTTAAGGAATAGAGCTGTGTCTTTGAGTTGTAACAAAATTCTTATTCAAATTGTTATGTACTTGTCTAACACTAGGGATAGTTGTGGAGAGAAAGTGAGAGGGGTCTCGTATTTAAGGGGAGTCCTAAATAGAAATTCATGGATAGTATTAAGAAAAAAGGAAATTAACTAGAAAAGTTCATCTAAGACCAATTTATACTTTCACTATTAAGAGTGGATTTTCTTTCATGGGTTAACGCCCTCCATACGTAGGTGTTATTGCACCGAACTGGGTTACCAATCCTTTGTGTTTTATTTTCTTTATCTTCATTATAGTTTACTTTACCCATATTGTCACACACAACGTCTGGCACTTTATGCGTAACATCTTTACTGAAGGCGAACACAATTACAATTAGCATGAGAGCAGGCACTCTGTTCTGCTTGAGTGACCTCCAAGGAACATAAAAGTTTTGTTCAAATGGATAACGACAAAGAAGGTGATTCTGTTAACCGGCCATCTATCCTATTTAGAACTAACTATGACTATTGGAAAGCTCATATGATATATTTCTTAAAATCCATGAACATGAAGACATTGAATGCAATCATTAAAGGGTGGACACATCCTATGGTTACTGCTACAGATGGGACTTAATCTGTGAAGCCAAAAGCAGATTGGTACAAGGAACAAGATGATGAATCACATGGAAACTCTCGTGCCCTCAACGGTATATTCAATGGTGTTGATAAGAATGTCTTCCGTCTTATCAACACATGTACTAAAGCCAAAGAAGTCTGGGAGATTCTCAAAACTACTCATGAAGGAACCTTAAAAGTTTGGATGTCCAGACTTTAACTTCTCACTGCCAAGTTTGAAAACCAAAGGATGGGGAAAGATGAAACCATAGTTGATTTCTATGTTCGTGTTCGTGACATAGCAAACAATTCCTTTGTACTTGGTGAAAAAAATTCCGAAGAAACACTAGCCAGAAAAATCCTCAGATTACTCCCAAGAAAGTTTGACATGAAAGTTATGGCTTGTTCGTAGGAGGTTTTAGCAAACAATCACGAGTTTAGTTTAATTGTGAGATTGACTCAAAAATTCTTGGAAGCAATCTGTGCAAAACAAATGTACAAGGAAACGGGTTTATGAATTGAATGTGAATGTATGTACGAAGCAAAATGGCAGAAACTTTTACAGCGAGAAAAACATAAATCAATCTAATAAACAAAAAGTGAAATAAATGACATTAAACAAAAAATGCAGTTAATGACAATTAAAGAGAAATGTTTCAATTAAGGAAACATGAAAACAATGAAAGAAATGGACGCAGACTCATACATGTTCCTCACAAACTATTTCGCTCTTTGATTCAGATACTCCCGTTATATAGAGAAATATATGAATTTTACAACCTTGATACAATGCATGAGCCTGATATTTATACTAAATTAAAGATAACTGTCTCTGACAGTTTGTTCCTAGAAAGTGGATATGTATAAAAAACATGCACTTCATTCTTCTGAAACACCTCCACGTTGTCAGAACTTGAAAACTGCTGAAAACCATTATCCCACGTTCGTAAATACTTCAAGCATATATCTTCCTTCTTGTCGAAGGTATTTTGTAAAAAACTCTAGTGCTGAGACAGCTTCCTTCAACTCTTTGGATTCTAAAATATCATAATTCTTTGACATCTTTCAAACGCTTCAACTTTGACATGGTGTTGAAAGATCAACAAGATATGTTTTTGAGATTCTTCCGAACCAAGTTCATCACGCTAGTCGATACACTCCCATCGACATTTTTTTTCCTGTTGAAGCTTGTCAATAAATATTAACACTTAGTATTTCCTCAACATAGCATTTTTTGTTGACTCTTCTTCAACTAGAAATTCTAGGATAACAAATGTCCCCAAAAAAATGTTACTTTCGATCATATGTGTCAGATGGAAGAAATATGGTGTTTTTTGTAACTCTTCGACACTATTCACATAGCCTATACACGTCAGACCAATTAAACATTTTATTATTATTATTGTTATTATTATTATTATTATTATTTTATTTTATTTATTGGTCATCATGACCACTTTCTACCAAACCGTCATGTCACAAACGTGTGCACGAATGATCATCATCTTCCCAAATTTCCAAGGAGATTAATGAACCATTAACTTAAGTGAAATTTAAAAGAAATCATTTAATCTCATTATTATCATCTTTTCCCGTAACTCTTTGTGCCAATTGTCGATCTGAACGTGCCTTTTGTCCAAAATATTGGAGGGAAAGCTGAAACATTCTCTTCCTGTTTTGGCTATTTAAACGCTTCTTCATCAAATCTCTTCTCTTTCAATCTTTCCTTCCATAAAAAAAGAAGGCAAAAATCCTAATGAACTTTTGCAACTTCTGTTATCTTCTTCAAGGAATTTATTTCCTAAAACCTTATGAGAATCAATAATGGCTCTTAAAATTATGTTCAAGCGTGCTTCACATGCTCCCTTTGCTTCTACCATTGACAAAACCCATCTTATATATGAGCACACCTACATCCCGGAGCCTCCCATGGAAGATGGGAGAAGAAAGGGTTGGTATTCTGACGTACAAATTCTTTACTCCATTTCAGGAACCACTTTCACTTTCATGGGTCCCCTTCCTAAGCATGTTAAGAAACCCCATGTTCTAAAGCATTTCTTCCACAACTACCCTTCGTATGAACCCTTAGTGTTCTGGGATGAACCTTTTGATTTTAGTTTCTTCAAGAATAGGGTATTTCGGTCATCTCTTCCGACTAATGAAGACTACTCTTATATCCATTGGTTGAATAGGGTTTAACAAAAGAAAAAACACTTCTAAAAAGACTAGGGCATTTTTTACCTGATAAACCTCTCAAGAGTTGGCCCTAAGTAAAACCCTCACATGCTCCTTGCATCCATGTGCTTATGGGACACCTTCACTAATACATTTCACCTACCTTGTGGGATAGTAACCCTTACGCTCTTTGACATCGCCACTATTGATTGTCTTTGACCAACTGGAGAACCTTTTAAGCCTTCAAAAATCACCAAGACCAAGACCAAACCCGCATTGTTTTTACCAAAATGACCTACATCACATTTATCGATGAGCATTATGCTTCGACGAAGCATATGGGAGATCATGAACACACAACTTTCCTGACTTACTGGCTTTCTCGCTATGTCTTCTGCTCTCGCTCCATCCAAGTGGGCAAAATATTTAGGGTAAGTCCTAAATATAAATTCACGGATAGTATTAAGAAAAAGGCAATGAACTAGAAGAGTTCATCTAAGACTAATTTTACTTTTACTATTAATAGTGGATTTTTCGTTCTTGGGTTTACGCCCTCCAAATGTAGGTGTTATTGTACTGAACTGGGTTACCAATCCTTTGTGTTTTATTTTATTTTATATGCATTATAGTGTTACTTTATCCGTATTGTCACAGATACTGTCTGGCACTTTGTGCTTGACATCTTTACTAAAGGTAAACAAAATTACAATTGGCATTAGAGCAGACACCCTGTCCTACTTGGGTGAGCTATAAGGAACATACAAGTTCTGTTCAAATAGATGATGAAAAAGAAGGAAGATCTATTCATCGGCCAGCTATCCTACATGGTACTAACTATGACTATTGGAAAGCTCTCAAGATAGCTTTATTAAAACTCAAAGGGTGGACATATCCTATGGTTACTGTTGCATATGGGACTCAATCTATGAAGCGATGAGCAGATTGGTCCAAGGAAGAAGATGATGAATTGCATGGAAACTCTCGTGTTCTCAACGCTATATCCAATGGTGTTGACTAGAATGTCTTTCATCTTATCAACACATGTATTGAAACCAAAGAAGCCTGGGAGATTTTAAAAATGCTCATGAAGAACCTCAAATGTTCGGATGTCCAAACATCAACTTCTCACCACCAAGTTTGAAAAACTAAGGATGAGGGAAGATGAAACCATAACTGATTTCTATGTTCATGTTCGTGACATAACACACATTTCCTTTTCACTTAGTGAAAAATGTATGAAGAAAAACTAGCCCAAGAAATCCTCAGATTACTTCCAAGAAAGTTTGACATGAAAGTTACGACTATAGAGGAAGCTCAAGACATAAGCTCAATCAAAGTGGATGAACTCATTGACTTATTACTAACTTTTCTAATGGCCATAAGTGACAAACCTGGAAAGAAAAGCAAGGGAGTTGCTTTCGAAGCTGATGTGGTAGAAGACAAGGAGAACATTGTTAGTAACAATTTTGAGAATGGCACTAATAAAACTGTCAGTGAAAATGAAAATATTTCTACTGAGAACAATGATGAGCAAGATGATGAGGACATTTTTACCAACAATCTTGAGGATGATGATGGTCAATTTATAAGTGACAATGAAAATGTTGAAACTGTTTCTGTGGAGGTCCTTACCGCTCCTACTAATAATAAAAAGAAGAGGTATGACAAGAAGAGTAAAATGAAATATGATAATCTAAAAACCAAGAAAACCCCAACCAAAAGGGCATCCACACTAAAAACTAAGAAGAAAGGAATTTGAGATAAATAGAAAAACGATGGTGTTGTTACTAGTAAGTCTTCTGTAAAGAGGAAGGCCACTCAAAAGAACAAGGTCACCCCTTAGAGAAAGGATGCCCCTGTTGTTGAGATTGCTGAAGAAGATGTGGAAGACATTTAGTTCTTCATGTGGAGAAAAATAGGAATATTTTTTATGGAAAAAATATACCTTTTGATGTCCCTCTTACCCCAATGGACAAGGTTTCGTTCCACTTTGAGGAAAGTGTCCTGAAATGGAAGTATGTTTACCACAGGAGAACTGTGGTTGAAATGGAACTTTTTGATGAAGCATTAAAGTGTGAGGAGATTGTGGAGTTGCTGTAAGATGTTTAAGTGATGAAGTATGTCTCTGGTCTAAGTCCCTTTTACCCTCAAACTTGTGAAAGAGTTTATTATGAACATCTCTAAGAATTTCAGCAAAGCTGGCAATAAAGATTACATGAAAGTTCATGTGTGTGGGTGTTGCATTGGTTTTTCACCTACTGACATCAATGATTATTTGGGTCGTGGAAAACTGATAATTGTTGATAAGGTTCCTAATTTGAAGAAATTGCTCTGGATATCACTATAATTACTTATGAAGATTGGCCTCACAAGTGAGTGCTCCCCACACCCAATCTGAGTGTCAAATATGCCATTCACAATGTAATTGGAGTTGCAAAATGGGAATATACCAATCACATCTCAAGTATTACAACTTCTCTGGCTAAACTTATATATCAGTTAGGAACTAGGGTTGCTTTTGACTTTGTAGAATATGTTTTTGAGCAAGTCCTTAAGCAAGTTGAGTCTTACGCTGTTAAGCCCCCTATTAGCTTTCATGCACTAATATCTAGTATTCTGGCGATCAAAGATCTGGCATTATCACTAGTGAATAGGTGGTGGGTATCAGTGGTAGTCCACAAGCTTTCAGTTATAGGCTGTTTGTTGGGTCATATGTTTCAGACATGTATATCCCTAATATTAATTTTAATTTGTCAAATGAGAATAACCTCCTTGGAGTTCCCCAAATGTCTGGCACTTCTAGAAGCAATGTACTGGCAGAATTGATGCAGATATCAAAGCCTCTTCAAGATATGATTGTAGCATTAACCACTCGTAGGAATAGGGTAGATGAGCTGATTAAAATGATGACTCCCAAGGATATTGGTGCTTCAACCTCTCAGGTTGCTGAAAAGGAGAATGTTAGGACAGTTGTTGAACATGGTGGGAATGACAATGAGGAGGTGTCCAGTACAAGTGAAGTTTACTCAGATTATGGTTTTTATGGTGATTCTGAAGAAGATTAAGTTGTTTCTTTTTGTATTTATGTACCCCTGCGGGGGTTTTTTATATCTCGGAAAAGCATCACAATTTCGACTCGATATACATGCAAATCTGAGTCTTTTTCTCTTCCTTTTTATAGGTTTATGTTTCTACTTGTGCTTTCTTTCACGTATTTTGATTTCAAGAATGATTGTGCGGAGAAATGGTGCAAAACAAAGAAAACGGCAGTAAAAACGCAGTTCTGCATTGACATGACGCCCACCTTGCCACCATGGCGCCCGTCATGATGTGGCAAATAGATGGTCAATCACTAGAAGACAGAGCCAGAAAAAGTCCAGCGTCAGCACCATGATGGGGACGATCGTCATGACTATAAAGCCTATCATGGCTTCCCACTCTTGATAACTAGGGGCGTCATGACCATGACGCCCGTCATGGACCTTCCAGTTCATATTTCTTTGTCACGTTTCCAGACTTGGCCAGATTTTTTTCACCAGATTATCCACTACTTTCTGCATGTTATGGGACACCCTAGAGCGGATTTTTACTCTATAAATCGCTCCTTAGAGTTCAGTTCTCATCATCCAAGTTTTTAGACTTTTATTTTAGGAAGAAAAGTTAATTTGTAAAAGCACTTATTCACACACACTGAGTGATAAGTGCACCCTATAATTAAGTTTTAGCATTTTCCTGTTTGTATTTGAATCAAGCGTATTTTAAGCTTGCCGACATCATATTTCGGGAAGATTATTCAATAATTTTTCTGCACTGTTATTTCTAAAGTTCCATTATATTACGTATTACAGGTTTTCTATTTACTGTTTTTTCTACTAGTACTACTTTTACATGTGTTTATATTATATTATATTATTATTATTATTATTATTATTATTATTTATATCATGATTATTATTTTAATTTTTAATATACGTTACTATTTCTATTCCGTTTTAAATATGTTCGGTTAGACATGTCGAGTCCGGAATGTGAGGACCGTCATATCGATGGTACTTGCATTTAAGTCGTAAAAATTATGATTAATTGGGGACTATTTAATGGCTGAAATTTTTTTCTATTTTTTATTAATTTGCTTACTGCGAAAGCCGAAACATAGAGATACTGTAACACCCTTCTAAACCCCACATATAATCATTGCATACTTTAATTAAAATCACAACCACAAGGATGTCACACACATAAAAAAAATCCTGCTCTATAACACAGGTTACATCAATTCACATTAAACCTGTCATCGCATGTTCACTTCAATTTTAAAGTATCATCGCACCGAAAATATCATCAACAAATATGAAAGATAATGACACAACAAATAAGAGAGTTATAATCAATCCTCTCAACATGTTTAAGAATGCACCACAACAAAATTAGTCTTACATGATCAGAGCAAGATGCTACTAAAAAAAGCGCTAAACTAAGAAGAAACTCCATGAGCTGGCTTCCACTTACATCAGCAATACTACTCTTGAGTATCTACACGATGCCCATCTAAAGGAAACATTTCACATTCTCACATCCAATTCATCATCAACAACATACACGACAACATCTCAGTTATCATCAACATCACACACGACCACATCTCATTTATCATTAACATAATATGCAACCACGTCTCAATTATCATTAATATCATATGCAACAACGCCTCAATTATCAATAACATCATATGCAACCACATCTCATCCAGCAACACATCAATAATAATCAATACAAATGCAACACTTATGCAATGTACTCTACACCGACTCAACATGCATGTGGTACCAAATATGAATACTCAGGTTCATTTTGCTCCCCGATCCCCACCATAGGATCAGATTTCTGCTTAGAATCGGAGCACACCAAATTGCTACCATTACCATAGGTAACACTTCACTAATCCCCTATAATAGGAATTAGTTACTCGCATCCGATCCATCACCATATGATCGAGGCTCACAAAAATTCGTTACCATCACCATAGGTAACACTACTAATCCCTCTTAAGAGAAATTACCTATTTGCATCCGATCCATCATCATAGGATTGAGGCTACCTAAACTGGACCGAAGCATGTACACCATGATGCATGACTCTCAAATAACATGCATTAACACAATAAAGTTCACCAAAATGATCCCCAAACACAACTCACCATTTATGCATCACATCATTCATCATGCAAAAATCAATTCGTGTTACAATGTCAATAACATCAACAAACAGCAACAACTCAACAACACATTAACCACATTATCATAACATCATCGACACAACATCATTATGACACAACAATATTATAACAATGCAACGATTCATAATCCGAACATATAAACCAATACATTTATAGACATTGTAGGAATATGAATAATAATCAAAACTGTCACCAATCACTATCGTGTTTTAGGTCTGAGCGTTAGCCTTCTAGCGCTTCAAACGTCACATCATTTGGGTATACAGGTCAAAAGTTATGGCCCAAATTGTCGAACAGTGCAGAACAACATTCTTTTTGTTATGTGTCAACACATGACTCGTACAAGTTGGCATATGACCTTTATAGATCGGCACATAACATATACATGTCAGCCTATGACTTTCATAGGTTGGCACATAACATTTACAGCTCGGCCTATGATCTTCATTTTTAAAGTCTGTAGCGTTCTGTTAGATGTGTTGACACTATGTGTCAACTTATGACCTATACAGACGGCACATGGCCTTCATAGGTCGGCACATAATGCAAAATTATCCCAAAAATCATTTTTTAAGCCATCCAAACACTCCCTCTAGTGCCAAAAACTTATGCTATGAAATTCCATAAATTAAATCCAATTTCTCATGGTTATAACTTCCTAATTCATCCTTTACTCCATAGTTTTCATGAATCAACATCATATTACAACATATCATCATACTCATCTTCTCTAAATCACTAGTAACACAATCAAGGCCAAAACCTTTAAATATCAATCAATATCATAACATCATCAACAACATCAACATAAAACATAAGCATACACAGGCATGAACAAACTTTGAATTTATTAATAAGATACTTAATACAAAGATTTCAACAATAATACAAAGCATAACTATGTAGAAATCTAACATCAGAATATTTCATAGATATCTTCAAACTTGCCTCTCCAAATCTTGGAAGAACTAGCCTCATAACTTATGTTAACCCCTTGCTGAACAAGTAATTCAAAAATAACTCGTCCATAAGGAATGAAGAAGATCTTTCCCTTTTGAAAAGAAGAAAGAGACCTCTTCAGATGGCCAAACATAACTTGAGGTAAGCAGATCTTTTTCAACAGGGTCCACTTGGTCTAAATATTTATCCTTAGGCAGTAAGTTTGAATTTAGAATCTGACTCAAAACAATAACATCAGGAAGAAGATTTGAAACCACTGATGTATTAGATGGATCTACAAAGATACACCAAGTAGGAAAATAGTGTTCCCAAAAAAGAGTTAATGGGATTTCTCAAATTTCCTCACAATTGATCACATTTGCAATCTCTTTAGAGGTTACTGTAATAGAAACACCAGTTACTCTAGACAGAATAGCATACTCAAAATTCAGCTCAACAATGGAGGCATTGATCCAAAACTCTTTGACAAGAATTGGATAAGTGAAACCACAGAGCATCTCAAAGTAGCCATTCCACCTTGTTTAGAAATAGTCTTCCAGAAGTTGAAACCAATCTTAAGCAACTCATCAAAATCCACAAACTTTTCATTGATGACAACCAGCTGATTCAAAAGAGAATAAACTAAAGAACACATCTCAGGTTTGGTTTGATCAACACACAACCAAGAAGAAGAGAGGAAGAAATAGAAGGAAAAAAGAAGAACTGAACAAGAATCTTACAAGAATAAGAATCTCACCAGAAAGAGGACACAATGATGTTTCACAGGACAGGGAATAGTAACAACAAGTACTTAAAGAGAAAACATCATTACCCAAAGGTTCTTTATCCAGCATATATTTTAATTCCACTAGATGAGTTTCACATTAATGAAAGGTTAAGTATTATAAAAGCTTTTAGAAAACTTTTTACTTAAACTACTATGACAGTAAAAAAGAATCTTCTTCTGAATCTCATAAACTGACAACTTTCAGAAGCTATCAACCATCAGAGTCTATTAAGTCTAGACTTAGACAGAGATATCATCTGCCAGTCACAAATCTCTAAGGTTCTATTCAAAACTAACACTTTATCTTGAAACAAGAGTCATGAGTGATAGATGAATATTGAATTGTCTTATTTAGATAGCTAACAAGCAATATTATCAACACAAAAGTGAGAAAACTGTTTTCATAAATGTGATCATCATCTGGCTTAATAAGACATTCAGTATAGACAAACACAACAAAGTTTCCTCTTAAAGATTTTTGAAGCTCTTCTTTATGAAAGAACCTTTCTAGAAGTCTAACAGAAACTTTGTATTTATATCTATACAAATGTTTCATTGAATCAAAAGATAAACCAGAAAACAACAAGCATACCACTTTTTTTTGTTTGGCCATACTCGATTCAGTATTCAGATTTGACCAATAGAGTTTGACCACAACTTTGAGTGAATTTTGATTTAATGGTTGTCTAACCATTGATTCCACTACTCTCACCAAATTCAGTACCACCAGTACTTGTATCTGGGCTGTTGGCTCTTCTTACAATAAATGTTGTAAATAACCTTATGGAAGATGCCTCTGCTTTTTTCCTTGATATGTGTAGCAAATAAATTATGATATTCATATTTCTATAATACCATACATGTAAGTACAAACAAAATCTTCTTTGCCTTACATCTCAATCTAAAAGCAGACCATAAGTAACTCTAGAGTATGAGTCTAGAATGAGATATGATATGAACATAATCTTGTTCTAAGCAATGTCAATAATCTCATTATCTTGGATTAAATCTTTTTACTTTGAAATCATTGACAAGCTCAAAACCAGACGGTGGTAGCTATCACAAATTGACATAAGCAGATCAGAGTACTTTCTTAGTACAACTGACAAAACTCAAAGAGAAGTTGAAGATTTCTCATAGAAATGTCTTTTAAAACAACTTCCATGATGATCCTCAAACAAGAAGCACTGAAGTTTCTTAAGATATCACCTTAAAGAACAAAACTCCATATAATCAAATATTTTGAAACAAGATAGCTTTAACAAAATCACTTGCTTTTCAATACTTGATTTTTATTTCAGAACACAGATGCTTCTTTTCATCTGCATCCTGCACTAATATCAGCTTCAAATGATTAAACACTGAAGAGCATCTAATATTAGGTTCTTGTGGTGTTTCTTCTTGCATCTAGATTTGGGAAATCAGTTTAATAAAAATATTTCAGAAGCTTTTGAAGTTACTCTTCTATCAACAAATATCACAATCCATTCATCCAGTATAGAAATCCTTCTGACAAGAAACCTAAGTTTCTTATCATTAGTCATTCCAAAGAACTTAAGCTAAAAAGAGAAGGTGAACTGTTGAATAGTTTTTCATCATCCAACTTCATTTCTTTACTTTGAAGACTGTAAGACAAACCTTCAGAACATAGTAGATTCAAGATGTAAACTTCAAAAATAAACAGTGACTTTAGATTTAATTCAAGGAACGATCTTCTCAGAATTTACTTGAAAATATTAGATGAAGTGTAACTACTTGAAGCTTCAAAAAGTGATCCCCACAAACCCAAGCACAAGATTTCAAAGATAGTCCAAGCATCAGACATATCAATGATGTTGATATACTCATAAGTGAGATAATGCATCTACTAGAATGCAACTACCTCTAAAGATATTCAATATGTATCTTATGAGTTGGTGAAAGAGATTTTTATGATCATCTTTAACACCATAAACTTCTATAGTAATAGCTTTTTCAAGAATATTCTATAGACCTTCAGCAACCCTTTATCAATTCCAATGAGTTAAAAATATGTTTAGCCTTTCCATCATTTAAATTCAGTGGAGTCACCCATTTAAATATGGTAGGAAAAGCCGTATGATATTTTTCATGTGGCACTTGATTCCATCTTGAAGAAGAAATATACTTTTCTTATTGAATCATTATCTGCACCACTATTAGTGTTGAGCACATACCATGCTCTGATACCAATTGAAGGTGTGAATAGTACATAAGAAGGGGGTTAAATTTTGTTTCACGTTCTCTTTTAATTTAACTTCTGATCAAAGTTTCAAAATCAGAATTCATGTTCAGATTCTGAGTTAATTCCTTTGGCATCGAATATAACAAAAGTAAATAAAATAACAGCGGAAGACACAAAAGAGTTATGCTGGTTCCTCCCCTAAATGAGAGTAGTTCAGTCCCCTTGCCTCACAAGAACTTTTCATTATAACCACTTCATGATTACAATCGCTTATGCTTTTGCATAAGACTTTTACAACTGCTCAGACCAACTGTCTGAGACTTCCCTTAGAGCACATGTCTAAGACTTAATCTTTGCTCACATCCTCTGGCCGAGCCACCTGCTCTTCTGGCCATCAAGACTGAGACTTTCCCTTTTCTTAGAGCACATGTCTAAGACTTCTCTTTGCTCACATCCTCTGGTCGAGCAACCTGCTCTTTTGGCCATCCAGACTGAGACTTCCCTTGCTCAAGTTGTACTCGAGACTTTTTGTCTCGCCTCTTAGAGGGAGACTTTCCCATTTTCTCAATCAGACTAGCTGAATAAGACTTTCACAGCTCAAGCACTTAAGCAATGGAACTTACGTGGCTTAAGCATCTTGGCTCAAGACTTGTTGCTTGAATCCCAATGAGACAAGACTTTTTGCTCTAGCACATAGCAGGAGACTTAATCTAAACTACTGAAGGCTTAGCAGAATAGAGAACAAGGTGTACATGATGCAAGCATCAGAGATACGGGAAATCACCATAACAAATACCTAAAGCACTTAAGATTTCTCAGATATTAAATGAGAAGAAATCTTAAGGCTTTTACAATTACAACCTAAAACAGAAAATATGTATATTACATTAGAGTTGATAATTGCTTGATCTTTCCACTCCTTCAACAAAAGAATCCTTGTGAAAATTCAAGCTTGAATCTTCAGCTATATATATATATATATATATATATATATATATATATATATATATATATATATATAACCTTTGCAGAAACTACTCATTGAGAAAGTGTCTTGAACAAGTGTCTTTGCCTTTACTCCATAGTACAAGAGACGTTGAAGATGGATACATAGCAGATTCTGAATCCAATGTGTAACACGTTTAACCTTTGAGTCTTCAAAAGGTTATGTACTCTATAGAGTCGTTGGGAGTAGACATCCATAGAATATACCAGCTTTTCTTGAGCCTTGCAATCCTGTAGACTCGAGCTGACAAGCTGATAAGACAATACAACTTACTTTTAGTAGTACGGATAATCCACAGCTTTATCACCAACTCTGAATGGTACCAAATGCTGATATACAATTACTAAGTGTAGAAACTCGTCTGAATGCTGAGGCCCTCAGTTCAGAGTCTTCGTCAAACCACACTAGAAATTATTCTTCAGACTCTGCCACCAGAAGCTAGCAATGAAGCAACTCCAATTGTGTCTAAGTAAAACAAATTCTGATTATTTATGTACAAGAACAAGAACCTACATAAATAAAACACACATCAAATAAACTAGTGTTCTTTTAATACTTTTGTTATCATCAAAACTAAAAGAGAAAATGTCAAGAACAAATCTTGTTCTAACAATATGTACTATTTAAAAAAATTATTAACAGTAATAGTAATGATAAAACATGTCTGAAAATCAACTCTTATTGCTGCGGAAACATCGACAACTTGACAGTTTAATTATTCAAAGCATAAACTTATTTTTAAAGTAAACATAAGCAATGTCAACTTAAGAGATATCCAAATAATCCCCAACAAACATAAAATGCATAAAAGTGTTCCATTCCCCTGTGTTACACATTAGAGCAAACGTCGACTCTAAAAATAAAGGAAGACACCATCTTCCACTCACATCAACTCTGCTACTGCAATTTATCTGCTTGATGCCCGTGTAAAGGCAACATTCAAACAAAATGGGTGAGATATCATAATTATATAAAGGAAAGCATGATAATAAGTAAGCATCATATTATTACATGCACAATCACCCATTCCATAACACACATCCACATAATCAACACAATAACTAACCAAACACAACAACAAATGCAACCGATATACAATGCAATGAGACTCATAACTTTACTCAAGGCATGTGGTACCAATACGTGAACACTCAGGTTCACCACTCCGATCCTGACCCCCTAGGATCAGAGCTCACCAATGTGTTACCATCACCACCGTTAATGGTTCACTGATTCCATCACCTCTGAAATCAGCTACTCGCACCCAATCCCCACCTCTTGGGATGAAGGCTCACCAACAACGGACCATCGTCCATAGCATGTATGCATGCAACATACAACATGCAACAACAACACCATGAACACTAACCAACATCACCATAGTCAATTTACATCGCCAATACTGGCCACCATGCACCAACACATGCTACAACAGTTCAACAACAGCAACATAGCAATATAGAAACCAACAATAATGCATTTACGAATATGTCACACATTACAGTGCATTTAACATCATCACATAACAAATTATTTGATTTCTAGTACAGAAACCATTTTTTGAATAAAGTTTGTCACTTCAGCATCCCAATGCTTCAAACGACACCCAAATCGGACACCCGAAACTAAAGTAATGAATTTTAGAAGTTTTTCACAAATTGTTCCTAGTGTAACCGGTTACACCAATTGAGGTAACCGGTTACACCCCTTGTAACCATCCCAGACACGCAAAATATACAAAGTGTAACCGGTTACCGAAATTCTGGAAACCAATTACACCCTCCCAATTTTCACAGAAAACACATTTTCACACCAGTGTAACCGGTTACCCCTTTCCTGGTAACCAATTACACCTGCTGCAGAAGCACTTTTTTGCTACTTATTAGTACAAAAATCACTTTTTGACACACCCCAAAATCCCACTTTTCATACCATTCGTTTAACACACAATTTTACTCAAAAATCAGTTTTCATAAATGAAATTCTGGCAAGCAGATCACATATGTCCTAACACATGTCACGACATTGTTCTCTGCACAACTTTAAAACAAGGGCAGAATAATCAAGCTGATATTCTGAATATCAGCAACAGATTCACGACAGATGTTTCAACATCTGTTACGACATGTTAATCAACAAGCAATAACTGAACTGTAAATTACAGTATGATAAATAACACAAGATATGTTAACCCAGTTCGGTGCAACTCACCTACATCTGGGGGCTACCAAGCCAGGAAGAAGAATCCACTATCAGTAGTATAGTTTTATGTAAACAACCTCTGGGTTACAGTAAACAACCTCTGGTTTACCTATCACTACCCAATGAAAACTTTATCATTAGAAGTCACATCTAATTGATAAGTGAAACCCATCTGACTCCCTTAATCACACCCTATGATATCTAACAGTTATAGTCACAATAACTGTATCATCCTACTTGAAAGACTCCTCTTTCAATGCAAAGTTCAGCCAAGCGTTCTTGACTAACAATCCTACTCAGATTTGCTTCAAAGCTTCATCCAAGAACAATATACAATTCATTACCTAAAGGTTTTTGAATCTGTATAAACATCTATGTCTACCACAATGTATCAAACCGATACAAAGGGAGACTTATAACTCAATAAAGCCCTACGACTCTCAAGACCCTAAACCCTTATTTCCCTTTACAAAAGTGTTACAAAGGATTAGTTATTCAGCCCTAGTTCTAAGTCTTCTTTTATAGTCTTCTGCTTCCTTGGGCTTCAAATCTTTTGTTTATTTCTTCCTTGATCCACTGCTAAACTCGCCTGGAATCTTGGAACAGAATTAAAAACAAAACCTTCTATAACAGTCATGATGTCGAGTCTTCATGCTGGGACATCTCATTCGACATCGTTGGTCAGGGGAAAATTTCTTCAAACTAGAACATCTTGTTCAACATTATGTTTTACCAAAATTTAGTAAAATCCTTGGAGCTTTCAATCTCCCCCTTTTGACAAATTTTGGCTAAAACATTCTTCAATTTAATGGTGCATGCATTGGGAAATCCTGAAGCAAGTGTCAAGGAAGAGGGAGAAGATAATTGCTACACCCTCTCCTCATTCATGGGAGAGTGAGAAGATAATTTCAAGACACCCTCCTCATTCATGTTGAGGTACATAAGGAAGAAGTTCCAAGACCCTCTTCTCACTCCGTGATACAGAGTACACAGAACATGTAACTCAGATCACAAAACACAACTTGCTTCATAACTCTGATCACAAAACACAAGCTCCTAGGATGTTAGAACCCAGAAAGTTAGAACATCCTTTGAGACATTTTTACAGACCAACAACATAAATGCACACATACAACTCACAACAGTAAACAAGTAACCATTCTCCCCCTTTTTAGCCAAAAATTGGAAAAATTACCAATACATACCCATACCCAGACTGTACTCACCCAAAAACGGATAAAACCCATTAGCTCTCAACTCAACAAGGAAGATGTCCTGAAACTCAAGCCTAAAGAACCTCCTTAAATACTGAAGAAGCTACATAGGAAGTGATGATTCATTGGAAGAAACAAATTACTAGTCAATGAAAGGAATATTGACCACTGGCCAAGTCAGTTTCAAAAGTTTCCACCTTTTCGGACAAGAACTTGAAACCACCATCCCTTTGATTGTCTTTATCTGAAACAGATTCTGAGCAATGTCCTGACACCCAATCTGACTTTGTCAGTTTTCTCAAGAATGAACCAAAGATCTTCTTTTACATTGACAAAGACCCCACAATATTGTTTTATTTAGCACAGACATAACAGGTTTAAAAAGATAATCACAATCTTCTTCTTTTCATTCTAAATCAATTCTTTAATCTAGAATTAGCAGACTTGATCACGACATCTTTAACATATCAACAAAATACTTCCATTGATCTTCCAAACTGCAGAGAAAAATAAATTCTCACAGATAAAGACAATGATTCTCAGGACACTCCCAAGAAACTTGTACGTCTCTGATTCAATCCATTGACATCCAATGGCAGAACCAAAAACAACCTGTCAAGTCCACCCAAAATTATAACAGTAACATAATGTCACGACATCTTGTCTGACATTACACCCTCACCAGAGGTATTTTATCATAGACTGCTTGAAACCATAAACAATCTTGATAAACAACTGCACTACTGCAGCAACAGGTCCTAGACAGAAGTCCAACTCCCCCTTTCGGAGATAACCAGCGCTTCTTTGCAAGAAGAACACCTTAAAGTGAATGGAAAACATAAGACTCATCTTCATGTCTTCAAGAGCTCACTCCTTGTTCAACACACCTTCTGAACGCATTCACTCACTGCTTGATCCACAAGCAATCTATGTACCACAATAGTACACCCAACAGACAGAAGTTCTCCCCCTATATGTTATAAAAGATGCTCCTTCCAATAAGAAACACCCAAAATCACCACATGATATCACATGACCAACTTCATGCTCATATAGTGAGAGAGTACCAGGATCACATCCTTGTACCATAACCAACAAACTCTTGGATTGAGACCAAAATCACCATTGATCCCTCTCATCCTGAACCTATCTATACCCTGTACAAATCCACCTAGAATTTTACAGCCATATATATCCTTGTTCCTTGAGAATAAATCCAATTGAACCTAGAATGCCCATATTCCTCAAAGAGACATACATAATCTCTTAGTTTGTTAGCTAGCCCAGATGTCCTTCACACTTGAAAGACATCAAATACATGCTCCAGAAATCCTCAGCTTACTTGCTTCACAAGCACCAAACTGGTCTACTTTTTTCTAGAGTGACTTGTAGCAGAAGAAACCACCTCTCCACAAGCATTCTGACCTCAACAAGAGTCCGACTACCAGATAGACACCCCATAATCCAAGACAGTCTTCACTTCATCATTCTCCCGAATGATAAGTTAGAACACTTCTGATTCAAATGGTGAATATCAGCTTTCACAATCTGAATTCTAAGTTCAGAAAACATGATGATGTTCTAACATCAGTTAGGACATCCTGATTATATCGCATACACCACACACTATGGTTATTGATACAATTACCACTGGACTTACTATCTGCATAGTAATCCAACTGAAGATCTTCAGAGAACACAGCTCCTACCAGCTTCATCATCAAGAACTTCAGACCACTGTAGAGAGAAATAAGCTCTCATACTCCCATCAAAGCAAGCTCCTTAAGTGAAGATCCCTTAAACAATCAGCAAGCCAAGAGCAAAACCAGTTCCTCCTTTGGTCTTCAAATAACCCCCCTTCTCCACAAAGGTAATTTTTTCTTGGATTCAAGTGACAATAGTTAAACACAGCCAAGTGTCACAGCTTCCTCCAGATCTCCAGCCAAGAATCTGGGTCTTCAGGAAGACATCTTAGATACACTAAGACTATGAAATGTAGCCTCTACTAGCTTCTATAATTCCCATACATTGCATAGGCATTTTGGAGCATCCATTCCAGTCTTATCAGCTTCACTCAAGATAATATACCTCCACTGAAACCAGATCCCACTGAGTGAACAATCTAATAATAACCCTGATGTCAGAACATCCGGCATCAATGTCATGACTTCCAGCTGATGAGCTCAAGTCTGTCTGATACAGTCTTGATCAACTCCCCCTCAGACATACCATCTTGAGAAACTTCTCCACTTCTACAGAACAAGAGTTCTATGCTCTCATAGACTTGATTAACATATTAAGTTTGAGTAGGCAACCTCCATCCTGTGTTAATGGTCCACAACCAATCTTAAGACCAGATACCTTGAAGAGCATCATCTTCAAGAACCAAACATGCCAAAGCTTGATTCTTTAGGAAATAGTAGTCAGCAACTACAAGAAATCCAGCTTCCTTTAAGATGTCAGAGATATTGTACTTGACACTTATCTCGAACCTCCATGTTGAAATGAATCACATGCTCTCTGCAGTTGCACTCCAATTCACCTAGATCATAAATAAACTGATCCAAGAAATCTTCATCAAGAATAAGAAGTCTTCATCTTCACTTCTTTCATCACCATATTCTAGATAAGCATCCTGCCACGAAACTTCATAGTCAGATTATGTGCCACTGAAGATTCGACCAGAACAGGGTTCCCAACACTTTATGTCAACACACAAAAGTTTGGTTCCCAGAGCATAAGCTACTCCCCTCTCTTGTCCTAAAGATTCACTCCAAGAATCTGCACAAACTCTGCTGATGGAATGTTTCAACATCTGGTTTAACATCAGATCCTTATCAAATGAAATCTTCACTGATGACCTTGACTGCATCTAATATTGAACACCACACATGGATAATCAATAAAATACTTGTGTATTCCACAAATAGCAATTGATCTTAAATCCTTGTTCAGAAGGCCATACATCCAAGAGATATCAACACTTTAGGAATACCGATCAAGTATTCTTTTGTGTAGGTACCTTCCTTGCCAAGAAGAATGTTGAGACATCAAGACTTACACCCTTGACTCATGTTGACTTGTCTGGCACAATCCTCTGCATCTTCCTTGAGAAGAACCACTTCAACTGATCTAAAGAAGCACTACCTTGCACGACATGGAAAGTGAAAATAAATCACCCCCAAATTCTTCAGATTGATAAACCTCAGGACCAACCTTGATCCAGAAAAGCAACCATAAGCCTCCAGAACACCAGAGAAAAACAGTCGTCATGATAAGAGACGCCTTTATGAATGGACTTGAGAGAATTATCAAGTGTTTTTGGCAACTTTATCGTGACAGGGGTATTTACCAGTTTCATAATCCAAGAAATTGATAACCTATACCTCTTCTCTTCTGACTTCAAAATATCTTAAGAGACAAATCTTCCCAGTAACAAGACATTAAAGGAAGAACAACAACAATCAATTCTCTCCATTCCACTACTCCCTTTTGGAATGGCTAGAACTTCAATAGATGCTGACACCTTCATGGACAGAGTTTTCAATCTAGCTTTACCAAAGTCCCATCATCAAAAACACATGCAGCGGAACACGTCTTCAACATGCTCCAGTTAAGATGTCAAGACATCTAAGAGAACACCTTGCAGAAAAGAACCTCTTCACAGAAGCAAAAGACAACCAACCAATAGCTGTCATCCTTGATCGAATACCAATCATTCCAGATATCGAATGAATGGTCTGATCCCACACATACACACCTTGTTTAATGAGCCAGAAAGTTTCTCCCAAGATCTCATCCAGAAACAGACAGGATGCCTGCTCTGATACCAATTGAAATTTTGGCAAGCAGATCACAGATGTCCAAACACATGTCACGACATTTTTCTCTACACAACTCTAAAACAAGGGCAGAATAATCAAGCTGATATTTTGAATATCAGCAACAGATTCACGACAGATATTTCAACATCTGTAACGACATGTTAATCAACAAGCAACATACTAAGCCAGGAAGAAGAATCCACTATCAGTAGTATAGTTTTATGCAAACAACCTCTGGTTTACTGTAAATAACCTCTAGTTTACCTATCACTACCCAATGAAAACTTTATCATTAGAAGTCACATCTAATTGATAAGAGAAACCCATCTCACTCCCTTAATCACACCCTGTGATATCTAACAGTTATAGTCACAAAAACTGTATCATCCTACTTGAAAGACTCCTCTTTCAATGCAAAGTTCAGCCAAGCATTCTTGAGTAACAATCCTACTTGGATTTTCTTCAAAGCTTCATCCAAGAACAACATACAATTCATTACCTAAAGGTTTCTGAATCTGTATAAACATCTATGTCAA
Organism: Lathyrus tuberosus; assembly: GCA_022829125.1. Lineage (NCBI taxonomy): Eukaryota > Viridiplantae > Streptophyta > Magnoliopsida > Fabales > Fabaceae > Lathyrus > Lathyrus tuberosus. Next base: position 516,386 of record JALAZF010000236.1, on the reverse strand, counting down.
CCACAATGTATCAAACCGATACAAAGGAAGACTTACAACTAAAGAAAGCCATATGACTCTTAAAACCCTAAACCCTTATTTCCCTTTACAAAAGTGTTACAAAGGATTAGTTATTTAGCCCTAGGTCTAAGTCTTATTTTATAGTCTTTTGCTTCCTTAGACTTCAAATCTTCTGCTTATTTCTTCCTTGATCCACTGCTAAACGCGCCTTGAATCTTGGAACAGAATTAAAAACAAAACTTGTTGTGACAGTCATGATGTCGAGCCTTCATGCTGGGACATCTCATTCGACATCTTTGGTCTGCGGAAAATTTCTTCAAACTATAACATCTTGTTCAACATTATGTTTTACCAAAATTTAGTCAAATCCTCAGAGCTTTCAATAAACATTAAAACCCCACACCGAAAACACTCATAACTTAGTTATGACTCTGACTCGCAACCACACACAACATCTACCATCAACAATTCCATCAAATTCATAATTTCAACAACATTATGCAATTTACCATTCAATCATCAACCATGGCATCATCATACAATATTCTAACACATCTAATTCATCAAACAACATATGATTGCATGATCCACACAATTAATCCAACAATTACACAATTGCAACAATAATCATGAAATTGAGAGAAGAAAAACACCACCAAGAATATACATAATCTACCCACTATCATCATCATACTAACCCTTAGGTAATTAGAACCCCACCCTTAGCTTAGAGTTCTTGCAAAAGCTTCTTCTACCTCTAACAATGGTGTTTCTTCCAACTTGCCCTAACTCTCTTCTTTCTCTTTTCTCCAATCTTTCACGTACTGATAGTTTCTCCCCTCACTATCCCTTTTTCTATTATTATAATAATAATATTATTATTAATCCCAACTAATTAAAATCATAATAATAATAATAATAATAATAATAATAAATATTTAATCTAAATAATATTTACCTTGTATTATTTAAATAAATAATTACTTACTAATATAATCTAATTAGTTTATCTCACCACACCACCAATCTCTACTCTTTTGCTCACACAAACCTAACACCTTAATTCTATTCTTAAGGCCACTACCCCACACCAAGGGTAGCTCAAACACACCAAAACACCAATCACACATATAATTACACAGCGTCACATAACTAAATTATAGAAAATAATTTAAAATAAATCGGGGAGTTACAATCAATGCCAAGTTGAGTGACTCCTTCGATGACATTTAGGAGATCAACAACAAATTTTTTTGCTTTTAGGTTCTGGATCAAGAGGTTCACTGAGTCTTCATTTGAGTCAACCAACGAAGCATCAGAACAGTGGGAAGATCTTGAGCCGGTCGAGAGCTTGCGGATTTTTTGAAGTCTTCTAAGAGCTTCTGTAGATTTCTTCCTTTTAGGGGAAAGAATTTCTTCTTTGCTCAGGGAGGTGTTGGATGACGAGTCTTAAATAGCAGCTTGAGTCTGATTCTTTTCGTTGGTGAAGGGCTGACTCTTTTCTTCTTCTGGAGTGGTCTTGACATTAGGAGTGGCGTGTTATTTGTTCATTTTTTCTGGGCTCTTGGTTTTGGGGTCTTCGTGAGTTAGGTTTTCTTGAATCGAAGCTATAGTGTTGTCCGGTTCTTCGTTTCGTTGTGGAGAAAGTTGTTCGACATCATCTTTTGCTTCAGGGTTTGGTGGTGGAACAACACTTGCTTTTTTGCCAATTGGCTTGTTCGCTAGATGAACATACAAAATACTGGAATCAAGAAAATTTGACCAATGGATGTGAGAAAAGGTTTCAGAGGGAATCAAACGGGGGATACCTGTTGGTTCATCTACCACGTTCTCGTCTAGCTTTGGTGGTTCCTAAAAAATAGAGGAATGGTTACTGGAAAATAAAGTTGAGAAGATATAAATAATTATATTTGCTTTATAAAGAGAAATACATGGGATCATTGGTCTCTTGTTCTTCAACTAGAAGGTCTTTGGGTTCTTCTTGCACTGGGTAATCAGGAATAAATAAGTCTTTTTTTTCCTTTTCCTTTGTTGGAAGGACTAGTAGTCGAGTTGATTGTTTTCTTTTGGGGGTTGGTTTTATGAGTGGCGTCTTTCTTCTTGCTGATACTTGGTTTAGGAGAAGCCCTTGGTTTAGGTCTCAAGAAGAGTAGAATTTTCTCACTATATTATGAACTTTCAACTTCAACCAAATTCTCTGTTGGTTTTGGTGTAGCCTTGAAAGGTTGATTGGGATAATTTGTTGAATAATCAAAACCACCAAATATGAAATCAGATATGTACCTTTGTTGAGGTAGTCTTTTGGATTTCTTCTTCTTTTTTATTTTTGTGGTTGTTGGAGAGTCAGGAACACATTTTAGATTCTGAAAGGAGATGTATGTTAGAGTCACCTCGATATTAGTTAATGTCCAGATGGGAAAAGACTTGCCTTGTTTCTTTTGGGGTTCTTCATCCTTCTTGGTTTCACCAGCATCGGAAGGGCCTTCAACATTGGTGTTGCTTTTCGTTCCAGTTTCACCTACAATTAAAACATGTGAGAAGTCTAAGGGTATAGCAAAATTTTGAATAAATGGTTAGTATATACCTGTTTCATTATCTGGATTCTCTTTTAGGTTGGAAAAGGCAGCCGACAATCTCTTGCATAAGTTCTCTTTAGAGAAATTTCCTTCAAAGTATTTCGTCCACAAGTTATGATAAGGACGTTTGAAAGTGGAAAGTAGGCAATTCGAGGACTTGATTACGAGTGAACATCATACAATCTTTATATTTTTGGGCAGTGAACTTCCTTTCCGACCAAAAAATGTCAGCTTCCCAAGTATAGAGTGAGTGTCACATCATCTGGCTAAAACCAAATTGTACAGCTACCAAATTGGGTTGGTAACTGACGAAGCCGAAGCTAGCACTTCCAGTTTCAATTCAAGTGGATAGGAGTGTTGAAGTTAGAAGGCTTCCCAAACGGAGTTCAACATTGTAGCAGCTGAAGGGAGCCATGGTCAAAACAAAATTTGTGGATTCAAGGAATTGTTTGATGTATTTCATAAAAGTTACCTTTGAGAGGGTGCCATAAGGGGTGACTAGCGTAAGTCTCGTACCTTTAATGTCTCTGAAGTCCGTTTCTTCCATCAAGGCTTTTGATTGAGTCAGTTGAAGTGAAGGTTTGAACGTGACACTTATCCAGAGTTGTAGGAACCATAAAGGGCCAGAAAGAAGGTATGACTTATTAGTCTCAGGAAGATGTTTCAGTTTGTAGAAGGCATTTCCAATTGATTAATAAAGGTTGGCTAAAAGCTGCTTGCTTAATGAGATCTTTCGACCCTCATGAAGTTGAATAGCTAGATGGATGTATTTATTAGCTATATGTAGAGAGCTTAGCAGCAGAAATATTAGGACAACCAGAGGGTCAAGAAGGTGATATGCTCCCTGTAGAAAAAGTCTACAGTTTTCTTGTTATGGTGATTGAGGATGTAGTTTTTGAAGCTAAAGTGTTCGAAAATGAATTCATTCACAATTTCTATTATTTAATTGAAGTTTTCACCTATAAGTTTAAGACCCATGATAGTTGCCATGTCGAACAAATTCGGCGTAAGCATTCCACAAGGGAACTTAAAAGTGTTGGTCGAACCTTCCCAAAAGAAGATTGATGCGAGCAACATGGATGGGTTGTACCTAGGGCCAGTCCTTGAAATTTGAATAACGTAGAATATGATTATTTTCTCCAATTGGTCTTTTCTCTAGAGATGGACTTTGTCGAGTCAGGCAAGGTACTCTTTATTTTGGGCAGGGGGAGCAGATCAAAAGACATGTGCATGGGTTTCCTTGAAAGATAGGTCGAGAGAGCATTCTTCAAACACTGAGGGCATGGTAATGGGATAACATGGAAATAAGTTCTTTACTTTCCCAGGTTGTAATTTAGCAATTGGGTATAGCCCTAAGAAGGTAAACAGTTTATCAGATAAGGAAAAAGGGACAAGTACCTAATTAACCCATATGGTGATTTTCTCTTTGGCCATTGGTGGTTCAGGAATGAAATCTCTTCCTTGTTCATCTTCTTCTGGTGGAATTTTGAACACCAAAGTATTTTTCTTTGTATCAAGTTGGGATGTTGAAGTGTTGATTGCCATTGTTGAAGTTTGAAAGCTTGTTGCGAAAAAAGAGTTTTGTCTGTGTGAGATGCTGAGAGAGAAAACAAAGAAGATGAGAAGAGAATATGGAGAAGGTATTTATAGATTCATGTTTCTTGTCAATGACAAACACTTTTCATACGTGTGTTGACATGAAACAGTTCATGTTTTAAGAAGTGGGGAAGCTGATAGGAGTGAAGTAGTTAGTGAAACGTGCAACTACATGATCTCCTAGAAAATAAGAGTAATGATGAAATTTTGAGAAGATCTTTTGGAAAATTACAATGAACATTAAAGTTGTAATGATGATGATGACATCAATGAGAGGATTTGAATAGTGTCAAAAATACATTAAAAAATTCCACCTTTCTCTTTTTGATTCAAAATCGAAACATGGCATTTAGAGGGGTAATTTGTTATCTCAGATTTTTGACACAAGAATTAATTACAAAAATATGATAAATATCATGTAATAATGGTTGTGGAAAACTCTAAATGGTCATTACGACCATGGAGATCTTGACGGATTTGACTTGTTAAATAAGTAAGTAGTTTTAACTTTGGTCGAAATTGCAAGTAGACAGAGACCATGGAGTTTGTTGGTTTTAAGGACTTAGAGAAATTCAGAGTTCCTAAGACGTTTACACCCTACAGTCGAATGAGATGTAATTGGATAAGATCAGACAGTTATTGAAGGACACGTGGGAGCCTGTCGAATGCGAAGGCTGCATGAGAACGAGACGTGGCGTATTTTGCTTAGTCGACTGTTGCAGACGGTTAACATAGGATTAGTTTATAAGTATCACTTACTTTAAGTTTTAGGGTTCCACATTTGTACATAAAATTCTGTAAAACTTAAAGTATTCGTGTGTCTGTGAGAAAAGAGTCAAGAATGTACCTATATGCGTTCCACTTTTACAAATGAAAGCCTTTATTTTAGTCATTTACTGCATTTGAATTAGTTTCAGTAATTTTCTCTTTAAGTCTTTTCATTGCATTTCAATTTCATATTTACTTTTAGTCATTATTTTTAATTTACCTTACGTTTCGACTTTGATGTTAAACTTGTTTAAAACGTATGATTTACACAAATATGTCCTAGGATCCTTCCTTAAGTGAAATGAACCTTGTTTTTGTTTACTAAACTTCACAGTAAATAAATATATGGTCTCTATGCACTTAAATTAGGATGTAAAGATGTGGTGCCGAATGTTACACACATGTTGGTACATTCTACACCAGAAGCTGTTGCGCCTCGCCATGATCTGCGCAAGATTTGTTTCCTTATTTGTCTTCTGGTTATGCACTTTTTGGAATTAGGAAAGAATTCTTAAAAAAAAATAGAAGATCAGATTCAAATCAGTGATTGAGATTTATTTTAGGAAGATTGAAAATCAAATTAAATCACCTTGAGAATTTGCATGTTTTAGATCTTTTCTTCAGCAGTAAGTTATGCAAACCCTAAAGAAGCTGCAACTGCTGAGTTTGGCTATTTAAGGAGTTATATTCCTTAGCAGAAGACTCAGACCTTGAGAAAGTAACAAGGCATTTTGTGTTCATTGAGTCTTTGTGTTTTGTGTTGTTTACATTGTAAAACTCTATTCGTTATTCATTCCTATTTTAAGGAATAGAGTTGTGTCTTTGAGTTGTAACAAATTTCCCATTCAAACTTTTTTGTATTTGTCCAACACTAAGAATAGTGGTTAAGATAAAGTGAGAGGGGTTTTATATTTAGGGGGAGTCCTAAATAGAAATACATGGATAGTATTAAGAAAAAGGCAATGAACTTGAAGAGTTCATCTAAAACTAATTTGTACTTTTACTATTAAGAGTGAATTTCCTTTCTTTGGTCAACACCCTCTAGACATAGGTGTTATTGCACTGAACTGGATTATCAATCATTTTTGTTATATTTTCTTTATCTGTACTATAATGTTATTGTATCCATAGTATCACACACAGTGTCTGGCACTTTGTGCTTGACATCTTTATTAAAGGAAAATTGAATTACAAATTTATTTGAGCTTATCTATTGTCATAAATTTTGTAATATTGTCTGAAAGACTTAATTAAAACATCTTATGACATTTTTTATAAAAAAAATTAAACTTTTTCTTATAAAATTTTCAAGATAATGGATGGAAACAATCTAATATATATATATATATATATATATATATATATATATATATATAAACAATTTAAATTCATTTCACATTTTGTTATAAAAAATAATTTATACAAAGTTATTCATAAACATTTATTTTAATAAATATCTGGACTATAAACTATCAATAATGGTTATGCAGGGGGATAGCTATGGGATGGAAAGAGGATAGAATGCATGTGACAGTGGTGCAAAAGAAATTTTAATTTATGCACATGATGGTGCAATATAAAAATGGAAGAACTTGGGTTTTCTCTCTAGTGTATGCTAGCCCTAATACTGAAAACAAGAAGTTGTTGTGGGAAGATTTGGCTAGCATAAGTTGGGAGATGCAGGAGTCTTGGCTCGTTGCAGGAGATTTTAATGATATAGCTTATACTCACGAGAAGAGAAGAGGGGTCCAAGCTTCGAACAGTAAGTGTAACAAGTTCAAGGAATATATCGATCAATGTAATCTTATAGACTTGGGCGCGGTTGGACCTAAATTCACGTGGAGATGACCTATTTATAATGGAGGGCAAAGAATTTATAAGTGTCTTGATCGTGCCCTGAGTGATCACTACTACAAAACGCGTAAACAATGACGCCATGCTCATAACGCTTCATCCCTACACCGTTGTGACATATCTAAACTAAGGCGCGGTTGTATTTTATTTGTTTATTGAATAAAAATTATCTGTATATAACAACGGTTGATAAACCAACCGTGGTGATTATCTGTATATAACAACGGTTGATAAATCAACCTGGTGATACCATCAAGCTTTCATGTGTTCGAACCTCAGCGCCATCATATATATTATTCCTTTTATGTTAAAGCGCGCCTTTTCTTTTTTATTTACTTTTAATTAAAAAAATTAAAAGTTATGACTACAGTTATTTATTTACACCGTTGTGATATATTTTGTATGTTTTTTTAATTTTTAATTCTAAATATAACTCTCTGGTGCTTTAATATGAAATTTCATTATGAAAATAATATATCATAACGGTTTACAATGTTGACCGTCACAGTAGCTTTTCAATATTCTCCAAGCTAGCTAGTTTCATTGTCTCTTCAGTGTCCTTTTTTCCATTGAAAATAGAAACCAGACGAAACGTTACACGATTTCAACCCTAAACCCTAACATTCAATATTGTGAAACAATACACGATTTCAACCAAAGCTTGCATCATCAGTATCCATTCTTCATCGTGTTGTTGTCATTTTCGTCATCATCGTCACGATCGTGAAGAAAATAGAAGATTACGCACCTACCAACACCGTTGTCATCATCATCACCGTCGAGAAGGAAGATAACAACAACATCGTCGTTGTCGTAAGGAAGGAAGACAACAACAACACCAACATTAGCATCGTTTACTTAGTCGTCACGTTTAGGGTACGTAAAATATTTTCCCCATGCATCTACAGTAAACTCATTTGCCATTGTTGTTCATTTTGTTGTTGTTGTTTTTGAACATAGATGTCTACCTTGTCGAGTTCTACACCAGGAAGCAGCGAAGATGCTCAAACGATTGAGAGTTCTGCGAATACAACTCAAACGATTGATACTCAATCGAAAAGAGCACAAAGAGGTATCACAATGATGCCCCAATTTACATAAGTCCGTAACTCATCTGGTGTAAAAATTCTGATCGAGTTTGATTCGCACTACAGATTAGTGGATTGTCCACATCACGCTACTTTTAGGAGTTATGTTGCATTCCTTGCACGTAGCAAAGTCAGTATACTGATTGATGATTGGAGAGAAGTGGATGTTAATGTCAAAGACAGCATATGGATAGACGTTAAGGTATTTCATACTATAATTTTCATATATTTGATATCACTACCTATAATTTCTAATTCATACTTATATATTGATTTAATGTAGTTGAATTTTGAGTTTACCGGTGACTCAAAATTGAAAAGAAAGTGGATAACTTATGCCGGTGTTCGTTGGAGGGGATTTAAGTCACGGCTCACGGCTGACTATATTACGAAGCCTAAGAGCGGTCTTCAACCTCCATGGATTAGGTATAGTTTTTTATCGAAGAAGGTGTGGCACAAGTTTGCGAAGAAACGCCGTTCTGAGGAATTCAAGGTTAGTACTAGTTTTATGTAACCTATAATGTTATGCTAATGAGTTATAGATACTAATCATACACATTTTTCACTATGTTAATAACAGGCTAAAAGCGAAGTAAGAATTCAGAACAAGGCGAAAAACATGTACCCCCATAGATTGTCTCGTGGGGGTTACAAGAAACTTGAGAAGAGGATAATGCAGGAAAAACAACAAGAAGGAGGAGATAGTGACATTCCATCTCCGCCTTCAAGACATGAGAAATGGAAGAGGGCTCGATTAAGACCTAATGGAGAGTACACCTCTGAGGCTTCAAGAGTAGTTGCTGAGAAAATTGTAAGTATATGTTTTGTTTAAATGGGTTTGCTTATGTAAGTTGCTCATTAGTTGTTATTTAAATGTGTTTGCTTATGTAAGTTGCTCATGAGTTATTATTTAAATGTGTTTGATTATGTAAGTTGCTCATGTTGTGTAGGATAATTTGGTTGTGGCGGCCCATGAAGGTACATTTGTTCCGGATGCACGACATGACCTATTAGTCGAAGCTATCGGAACAGCTGAGCATGGAGGTCGTGTCCGTGGTGTTGGAGATGGTGTCGGCTTGAGGTCATACTTTGGACCTCAAAGAAGAAGCACTGAAACTACTGAATTTCTTGCTCAACGATAAAAGATTAAGAATGTTGAGAAGCAATTGGCAGAGCAAAGGAGGCTGTTTGAAGAGGAGAGGGAAAAAAAGGAGAAAGAAGTGGAAAAGTTACAAGAGTTGTATTCGGTATGTGTCGTAAATCGCGCTAATTTTTGTATGATATATATTGTATGTTCTAATTGAATATATTGTGCTTATTTTTGTTTTATGTTCTAATTGAATGTTATGATGTAGAGATTAAGGGAAAGCCTCGAACAACGAACTAATAATGAAGATCATCGTTGCGTTGGTGATGATCAAACTCCAAGTATAAGTGTCGTAAATCACGCTTCTACAAAAGGAAGTAATTGTACAGCCCCTCCCTCCCCTGTAGATTACCGCAATGGGATATTCTCGTGTTCATTCAGTGGTCATTGGCAATTGATCATAATACCGTTTAGGACAAATACGGTGACATTACTGTGTTCCTTGCACGATCCACTCCACAAACTAATGAAAGATCTTGTATTAACGTAAGTGACTTTGTTTAATAATATCATTTTCTTTGGCATTAATTGTAATTAGTTTACCATGTAATATGTTTAATTTAATTTTCAATGTGCAGTATTGTGGAGCAAGTTAATATAATGAATAATGTTAGGAAAAAGCCCACATACCTTGTTCCTAAAGTAAGTGGTCCGATTACCTGTTTATTTCATTTACATTCATGCATGTGTGGTTGTATTCATGTTTTTATATTCATGTAATTTGTAGACGAGGAAACAACGCGGGAGTTACGAGTGTGGGTATTTTATCATGAAGCACATGTTAAACATTGTCCTTGTCGGCACTGTTGATTCATGGGATACGGTATATATGCCATAAAATGTTTACATATATTAATATATAAGTTGACTATTAAATTATTATCATGCATGATCTTCAATTTTTTGCTCTTATGTAGATGTTTAACGACGAAACCCCATTTCCCATTGAGGACTTTGTGGATCTTCGTAAACGTTGGGCGTATATCCACAATGCGCTTAAGGGTGCTCCTGCTGTTTGATATATCAGCAACATTTTTTGATGCAAATATTTTTGGCTTTTGATGCACATAATGTGAACAATAGTTTTGGCTTTTGATGCACATAATGAAATCAATAATATTGGCTTTTGATTTAAACAATGTTAGTAGTTTAAATGTCTGATTCATTTAGCTTTTGATGTAAATTTCTTTTGATGTAAATTCTCTGATTCATTTATAAGGATAAAATATAGGAAGAATTGTGTTTGATGCACATATTGTGTTTGCATGTAAACGGAAGTTGTTTTGACAGGATAAAATATAGGAAGAATTTGATACGCAGATCATTTTTATATTTAAAAGAGGCTATTTTTGGCAGCGGTTATAAACCTATCTGAAGTTGTATGTCAAACGCTGGCCAGAATAATATAAATAAAAAATGTTGTAGCTGAGAATCGAACCAGATCACCTTTAGTTATATCACAACGGTTGGGTAAACTAACCGTTGTGAAATGGTGCGCGCATACTGGAATACAACAACGGTCCCAGAACCGTCATTGTACGTACCTCATATACAACAACACTCTACATAACAATGCCTTCGCCCCCATCATTATATGTCATTTCCAACCATTGTTAAATGGGTTTTTCGTAGTAGTGAATGATCATTGAAGACTGAGTTTTCCAGATGGGTATGTTCGAAACTTGTCTAGGTTGGAATTCTCTAATCATCACTTGATACTCATCTGTCCTTTTGGGGCATATAAAGGTAACTCAGCGTCGAACTTCCATTTTGAAAGTGCGTGGCTGTTAGATCATACTTATGAAGGAATGATTACTCAATCCTGGAACAATGATATATCCTTGGAACATAACCTTGAGCGGTTTAAAAAAGGTGTGAAACACTGGAAATTTTAGACTTTTGATAAGCTGCTGCGTGAGAAGAAGAGAATTGTTCGTAGGCTGGAGGGTATCCAACAAACCATTTACACTCGATATAATGCGGATAGACTTAGAAGCCTTAAACACAATTTGCAAAAGTAATTGAGCGAATTACTGAAGAAGGAAGAATTAATGTGGTTTCAAAGGTCTCGTGCTAAATGGTTGATCGACGGAGATAGGAACACGAAATACTATCACTTGAAAACTGTGCAGCGGCGACAGAAGAATAAAATTGTAACCATTAGGAAGGATGATGGAGATTGGGTGGAAGATGAGAGTGTAGTGCATGACCTGTTTAATATGAATTTTATGCGTATGTTCGCGTTGCATGACACTAGGAACGCTTGGTTTAAAAAACAGTACTCATTTCCAAAATTAAAGCAAGAGGACCTGAATAATCTGCACACGCCTGTTAGAGGCGAAGAGATAAAAAAAGATGTTTTCACAATAAATCCGTGGAAGGCGTCGGGACCTGATGGCTTTCTAGCTGGCTTTTATCAGAAGTCATGGAAGGTGGTAGGCGCCGAGACCTGATGGCTTTCCAGCTGGTTTGTGAATTTGTGAATAAATGTTAGGAGATTCTGAATGACATATCTGAAGTGAATAAAACATATATTTGCTTAATTCCTAAAACGTAGCAGCCTGAATATGAGCATCACTTCCGCCAAATATCTCTTTGCAACACAATTTACAAAGTGGTTAGCAAAATTATTGTGGAGAGATTGAAGGAATGCATCCCATAATTAGTGTCTCCGTACCAGACTGGTTTCGTTCCTGGTAGGAGCATTCAAGAGAATATTATAGTCACGCAAGAATTGGTGCATAACATGATCAATATGAAAGGAAAGAGAGGTTCATTTATAATAAAAGTGGGTTTATCAAAGGCATATGATAAATTGAGTTGGGAGTTTGTTTGGAGAGTTTTTAGAGGAAACAAATATCCCTGCCAAATTGGTGAATATTATTATGCATTGTATCACAAGTGTGGAAACTAACATAAAGTGGAATGGTGCAAGATCGCAGTTTCTTCGTCCCTCTTGAGGTATTCGGCAAGGCTATCACATTTCTCCGTACATTTTTGTGTTATGTGTTGATAAGTTTTCTCATCTTATTAAGTTGTTGATAGCGTTGATTGGAAGGCGCTGAAAATTGGAAGACATGGCCCAGTGGTGTCGCATTTGATGTTTGCCGATGATCTTCTTCTGTTTGGATAAGCTACAACCAGGCAAATGCATATTGTTAAGAAGATTCTCAATGTTTTCTGTAGTATGTCTAGGCAAGAGGTCAGCCAAGATAAAACGCGTATTTATTTTTGAAATGTTAGCAATACCGTGCAAAATCAGTTGGCGCATAGCTCTGGATTCAGTGTTACCAGTTCCCTTGGTAAGTACATAAGGAAGCAAACTCTTATGCGGACGCCCTTGCAAAAAATGACATTGAACTTAAGAAAGAGTATTTTTTATTTATTTGAGGCTTGTCCTCCCTTTGTTAATCACTTCTATGAAAGTGACTTGTTAGGGATGTCTTATCCCCGATTGATGTAATTTTTTTTCTTTGGGGCGCTTTTTGCCCTTGATTAATAAAAAAAAATCCCTGTATCTACTTTGCTTTATTCTCATATTTTCTATTAAATATTATATAGATCATGAGCAATGCCTTTTCTATAAACACTTATTGAGTTGTTCGTAGTGATTATATTGTTACAAAATATAATATATTTGTTATAATTTTCTTTAAAAATGTATATAATGTTAAGTTTTAAAAAAAATATTAATTTATAAGTATTAATAATTTATTTACATTAATATAAAAAATATAAATAAATACTATTGTCAAATTAAATCATAAATCCGCATAACAAATATCATATATGAATTGAGAAAATTTTAATTTTTGCATTTAACTGTAGAAGTTCTCTAGAGTTTTCTCTAACCACTTACACCTAATCAAATCAAATATTCATCGGATATATAACATATTAAAATATTCATTTCAAATCTCTCATTTTTATAACCTCTATTTATGTTCAATTCAATGATGTCAGATCTTAGCTAGTATAAAGAAAATCAAGGCTGGAAACCGACTTCGATTTGTAAGTTTGACTCTGAATCATGGAGGCACTTAATCGTTGTAGAAGACGTGTTTCAATTATTTCCAACCATAGTCATTGAAATCCAATCATATCGGATATATAACATTAAAATATAAGTCTCCACTAGATCTCTTATTTTTTATAATAATATTTTATCTTTGTGCAATGTCGTCAGGCCTTAGCTACAATGGATACAATGCTATAAACCAACTTCGATTTAAAGGTTTGACCCGTTAAATGTCTCATTAAATGTGTAGTCAATTTTGTTCGGAAAAAAAAGCATCAAAAATGATTCCTTCACGTGTTTTAGAGAGAGTGGTTGGTTCCACCTTCTCTCTAAACCTTATCGTGCTTTTCCCCCACCATCTTTTCCTCCTATAGGGTGTAGTGGTGTGGTTTTGTCTCCAGAGGTGGTTTTTGTGACTTTCTTTCTGGTTTGTGCCTCTTTCTTTGTAGAAGTTCATCACCTTTCTTTGAGGTTTCTTTTGTTTGGCTCCCTTTGTTTGCTGGGTTTTTTCCGAGATTTTCTTGGTTGGCTCTCTGCTTGGCTAGCTATGGAGAAATGGAAAGCTTTTGCTCTCTCGAAGGAGGAAGAAGAAGGAGTTGTAGCTGATGAGGAAGAGATTTGTGTTGATGAGTCTTTTCAACGGACTTTAGTCGGGAAGCTGTGGACCGAGAGTTCCTTCAACACTAGAGCTTTCAAAACAACAATGCTAAACGCGTGGAAGCTCAAGAACGCGGTTGAGGTTCAAGATCTGAGCAAGAACCTTTTCCTTTTCAAATTTAGCACGAAGCGTGAACTGGACCATGTCCTTAGATCCGGTCCTTGGAGCTTTGACAAAGCTTTACTTGTTTTTAGCAGGATTTCGGGGGAGGAACAGCCTTCAGACATGAATCTGCATTATAGATAGTTTTGGGTGAGAATTTATGACCTACCTCTTATTCTTAGATCTGAGACGATGGCAAAAAAATTGGGGAACATCATAGGAGCTTTTGAAGAGATGGACATTAAGGAAGCCCACCGTAACGGGAGGTTCTTGCGGATAAAAGTGTCTATAGATTTGAAGGAGCCACTCAAATGGGGTACGATGGTGAAATTCAAAGACAAAAATCTTCGAGTTCATTTCAAATATGAAAGACTTCCTACCTTCTGTTTTGTGCGGGGGAGGATGGGTCACCAAATCAAGGACTGTGAGGCGGTTGAACGACTAACCGAAGAAGGTTTTGAAGACCTAGAAGAGCAAGATTTATCCTTTGGGCAATGGTTGCGTGCGTCTCCTCTCCCAAAGGTCATGGATGATACTACGAGGAAGGAGTCGAGCTCTAGTGTTTGCAGCAGGGAACTCTTTAATGCCTCATCAAGTCAAAGTTGTTGCGATACTAAAGGGAAAGGGAAAAGTGAAGATCCAGAGGTTCAACAAACAAAGTCTGTGGCAGTAGTTGTAGCTGTTAATCAGGTAGGAGGTGGTGGTAGGAATGAAGGAGGAACCAGCATTAACAACCTTGTGGAGGTGGAAACGGTGGCAGAACCTCTTGGCGCAGTCCTTTTGTCGGCGGAGAAGGTTCAGGCAGTGGAACAGTCGGGCCAGGTAGGAGTTCAGAAGCGAAAATGGACAAGGAGGAAGAGTCTCAAGGAAGGAAATAAGGCCAAGGGCAAATTTGTTAAACTAAAATTGGTGAAAAGACAGCTGGTTGATGTTATGATTACTGAGGGTCCTTTAGAAGATAACACCCTTGGTGAGAAGAAAAGGAAGCAAGGTGCTGAAGGAAGTGTTTGTATCAAGTTACCAGAGGTGGTGTTGGTAGACCAACACCGCCTTCCACAATGAAAATCATCTGTTGGAACTGCAGGGATCTAGGGAGCCCTCGTGCAGTTCGAGCCCTAGCAAGGCTTATCCGTTCTGAAAATCCCCAAATGGTCTTCTTGATGGAGACCAAACTTAAGAGAGATGAAATGTTGGTTCTTAAAAATAAATTCAAGTTCTGTTTCGATCAAACTCTGGATTGCAGGGGTGAAGGGAGATCAAGAGCAGGTGGTCTTTGTCTTTGGTGGAATGATAATATTGATGTTCAAATCCTTTCTTATTCTCAGAATCATATTGGGGGTAGTTGCTTCCAGGATGATGATGATGAGCCGTGGTTTTTTGCTGGGGTTTATGGTTATCTGGAGGAAGCTAATAAGAAGGAGACTTGGGAGTTAGTGAAGAAGTTGAAAAGGGATAGTGGTAGGCAATTGATCCTGTTTGGTGACTTTAATGATACTCTCCATGATACTGATAAATGTGGAGGTGTTCCAAGGATGGGTTCCCAAGTTCAGTGGTGTAGAGAGGCCATGGATTCCAGTGGACTGGTTGAAGTCAACTTTGAGGGTTACCCGTTCACTTGGACTAACGGGAGAGGGGGAGAGGACAATATCCATTGTAGGCTTGATAAGAGTCTGTGTAGTTTTGACTTCTTACAGAGTTTTCCCCTCACATGAGTTTTTCACTTGGAAAGATTTGGATCTGATCATGTGGCTTTGCGCATTACCATCCAAAAGGAGATGCCTCTGGTTAATCGTCATCACTTGTTTCGGTTTGAGATTGTTTGGTCTAAACAGGATAATTGTGGTGATTTACTTAAGCAGCTTTGGAGTAGAAATTCTGGTTCTATTCATCTTAGACTTAAGGCTATGCAGGATCTTCAACATGTCTACAAGGACCTTCGTACCAGCAATGTTCGAAAGGAGATTTACAGGTTGGAGGAGCTGATTAAAGAAGAGAGGAGGTGGTCTAGTGATCCTTGTGAGCTACAGCAGTACAAAGCTATTGAGAGCCAAAGAGATAGTCTTTTAAAGATGGAGGAAACTATGTGGAGACAGAGGAACCGAGCGGTTTGGCTCAAAGATGGGGATCGAAACACTAAATTCTTTCACTGCAAAGCGGATCAGCGCAGAAGTACCAATATGATCAAAAGATTGAAGGATGACCATGGGGTGTGGAAAAGGGGATGTTACCACTGTGAACGTATTCTTGTTAAGTACTTCAAGGAGATCTTTACTTCTTCTAATCCTACTAATTCCACAGAGGTCTGCAATCATGTTCAGGGGAGGTTATCGATTAGTCACAAGTCCCTTTGCACCAGTTCTTTCTCTTCTGCTGAAGTTTGTGAGGCTATTTTTCAGATGCATCCCAACAAGTCTCCAGGACCTGATGGGTTGCCTGCGTTTTTCTTTCATAAATATTGGCCGACTGTTGGTGGTGATGTGATCAGGTTTGCCCTGGATATTCTTAACAATCAAAAGGATCCCTCTACAATCAATAGCACTTTTCTTACTCTAATCCCTAAGAAGAAGAATCCTGCAAGGCCAAGTGACTTCCGCCCGATAAGTTTGTGCAATGTGATTATGAAGGCTGTTACAAAAGCAATAGCAAATAGAATTAAATCAATTCTGCCTGATATCATCAGTGAGGAACATAGTGCTTTTATTCGTGGAAGACTTATTACTGACAATGCCCTCATTGCCATGGAATGCTTCCACTGGATGAAGCATAAAAAGAAAGGGAGAAAGGGTTCTATGGCTCTGAAATTAGACATGTCTAAAGCTTATGACAGATTGGAGTGGAGGTTCGTTAAGGAAATGTTGCAAAGGATGGAGTTCCCTGATCATTTGATCTCTTTAATTATGAGATGTGTTTCCATGGTTTCCTACCAAATCCTCATAAATGGCCAGCCCAGCTATCAGTTTGCTCCTGAACGGGGTCTCCGTCAAGGGACGGAGACCCTCTCTCACCCTATTTGTTTGTTATTTGTGCATATGTGCTTTCTGGAATGCTGAGTAAGGGAGTTTCAGATTCAAAGATCCATGGCATCAGAGTTTCCCGCAAATCCCCTATCATTTCTCATCTTTTCTTTGCGGATGATTGTCTCCTGTTTGCCAGATCTTCTGAGGAGGAAGCAAACCGTATTCAACAGATTTTACAGGCTTACCAAAGTGCTTCAGGTCAAGTCGTAAATGTGGAGAAGTCAGAGGTGTCTTTTAGTAGCAATGTTCTGGAGAATGTAAAGGATAGTATCAAGACCAAGTTGGGCTACCGCGGCGTGCAAAATCATTCTCGTTATCTTGGATTACCAGTAGTTTTTGGGAGGTCTAAAAAAGAGGTCTTTAAACTGGTTGTGGATAGGGTCTGGAAGAAAGTGAAAGGGTGGAAGGAAAAATTCCTGTCGAAGGCGGGGAAAGAAGTGTTAATCAAAGCTGTAGCGCAAGGTATTCCCACTTACATTATGAGCTGCTATCGGATTCCGGAAAGCTATTGCAGAGAGATCGAATCTTTGTTAGCAAAATTTTGGTGGGGATCGAAGGATAGAGAACGGAAGATTCATTGGATGAGTTGGAGTAAAATGGCTCAATCAAAAGGTGATGGTGGCATTGGTTTTAGAGGCATTCAGGACTTTAACTCTAGCCTCCTTGGCAAGCAGTTTTAGAGGTTGATGCAGGCTGACGGTTCTCTGTTAGAACAGTACTTTAAAGGGCGTTATTTCCCGAGAAGCTCTATTGCTGATGCCACTATTGGTTTCAAGCCCAGTTATGCTTGGAGAAGTATCTTAAGCTCCAAAGAGGTGGTTTTAAAGGGTGCAAGATGGAGAGTGGGGAATGGTGAGCAGATTCGGATCTTTGGGGATAATTGGATCCCTACTTTGCAGAATTTCCAGGTTCCAGTTCAGAGTGCGGTTCCGTCTCAATCTGCTAAGGTTAGTTCTTTGATTGATTCTACCTTGGCCTGTTGGGATGTTTCTGCCTTACAGGGCTTGTTTAATGAGGAGACGATAAGTCACATTTGTAGCATTTCTTTGTCCTACAACCTGCCTGAGGATAAACTTATTTGGCATCACGAAACCGATGGTTGTTATTCGGTTAGATCTGCATACCACTGGCTTGGTGAGCAAAGCAGGAAAAAGAATCCAGGTCCCTCTTCGAATGATAGACAGTTCCCTTGGAAATTTTTTTGGAAGTTGCGTGTTAATCCTAGAGTCAAGATTTTTGTTTGGCGCTTGCTGCAGAATATTTTGCCTACCAGACTGAATCTGATCAAGAAAGGCACGCTTTTGGATGAGGTCTGTCCTATCTGTAATCTCTGTCCTGAGAATTCAATTCATCTTTTCCTCCGCTGTGACTTTTCCCGCAAGGTTTTCTTTGCTTCCCCTTTGGGCTTACGTGTGCCGGTTGAAGGCGATTTAATGGATTGGTTGGGAAGTACCCTGTCTGCTAAGGAGAAGGTGGTAGCTCAATTTGTGGTGACGGCCTGGTGGAAGATTTGGAAAGCCAGTAATAGTGTGATTTTTGACAAGGCAAATCCGGACCCGAGGACGGTGGCGATGGAAGCCTGGAGTTCTATGGCAGAATTTTCGGCTTATTCTTTTGCTTCTGTTATTCCTGCGTGCAAGACTTCCTCTGGTTGGACTGTGCAAACCGATGTTGGCTGTTTTGCTAATGGTATTGTGACATTTGGGTGTGTCATAAAAGACCCTAATTCCAATATTTTTCTTGCTGCTTCCAAGAGGATTTCCAGCTGGGTGAATCCTGCGAGTGCGGAGCTGTTGGAAATTCGTTGGGCTCTTCAATTGGCTAAAGATCTCAGTCTCTCTAAGTTTGTAGTTTAATCGGATGCTTTGTCCGTGGTTGACGGTATTAATAGTGTGATTCACATTGCCGATTTGGATCCAATAATTAGGGACTGTAGAATTCTTATGGTGCATTTTAGTTGCGTTTCAGTTATGTTTATTAGTCGTCTGTGTAATGTTGATGCTCATCATTTGGTTGGTGTTGGAAAGTCCTTAGGTTCTAGAACTTGGACTGGACACATCCCTAGTGTTGATGCACACATTTGTACTGGTTTTTCCTTGTCTTACTGGAAGTTTTGTTTACATCAAAAAAAAAAAATTTTGTTCGAAAAAAGTTCTCTTAATTTAGTAAAAATAAAAATGAATTTTGTATTTAGACACTTCCAAATTTCATATATCAATGGAACACTTTATTTTGATTTTAGATTAAAGATAATGAACTAAAAATATAAAATAGTTTTACGTTATCATATTATTATTTAATAGTGATTTATCATTTAGTTATATTAAATAATTAATTTAAAAATATTAATATAGCTTGATGGAATGCACAATGGTAATTGATTGATAGTCAAAAATTATTTTATATTGTTATTGCATATATATTTTTTTCTTTGTTTTTATCTCTATATTCGTTATATTACATTTACTACACCATTCCCCTATTTTTTTCATTGTTGCTCAACCTTTAGACCTCTTCTATTTGGAATTGTTTGATGCACTTATTAGCCGAGATTATTGCTCAGCATTTCGATATGAATAGGGGATATGAGATGTATATAAAAGCTTGGTCACTACTAAAAATAAGACATTTAGTTAAATGATTTTACATCAGATTTCAAAATATATGATGTGAAAAATATTTGTCAAGATTTTACATCAGATTTCATAACAATATTTAGTGATAAATATTTGATTTAGGGATTTTACATCAGACATTTTTTTTCCACTGATGTGAAAATAACGCGGTGGCGGTTTCGTAAATAATATGAAATTTTGTTATAAATGATTTCACATCGGACCTGGATTTGCACCTGATGTGAAAAATTCACTGATGAAAAAATAACAAGGTGGCAGTTTCGCAAATAATATGAAATTTTGTTATAAAAGATTTTACATCGGGCCTGGATTTGCACCCGATGTGAAAAGTTCACGGATGAAAAAATAACAAGGTGGAAGTTTCGTAAATAATATGAAGTTTTGTTATAAAGGATTTCACATCGGGCCTGGATTTGCACCAAATGTGAAACCTTCACTTAAGAAGGATTTCACATCGGCCCTGGATTTGAACCCGATGTGAAAAAGTGGGCCTTTACATCGGACCTCTTTGCAACCGATGTGAAAACTCCACTCACTAAAACCCTATTCATCTTCCGCGAATATCATTTCTTGTTCTTTCAATCTTTAAACCGACCACCACACCTCTCAATCCTAGCCGAGAGTCCTCGTCCTCTCAATCCTTCAACCGCGAGTCCTTCTACAAAATCCTTCTCCATCGCCACACAACCACCATAATCTCTTTTCTTTAATCACTTCTTAAACTTGTTATATCAAAACCCTAGCTCGCATTCGCCACTTTTCGAACCGGCCTCCGACGTGCTTTGCGTCATGCCTTGTTTGCGGCTGACTTCAATCACTTCCATCGCTAAAAGCCTCTCTACAAGTAAGTATTTTTCTTCTTCCATTTTTTACGTTTTTATTCAGCAATTAACAAGCTTAAAATGATTTTTCATGGTTTGTTTTGTTTGATAGGGGACTATACATCCATATGTAGAGCATGATATACTCGAAGCACCCCAAATTATTACCTCCAACCTTTGGTTAGTACTTAAGCTTTCTATTGATTTGGGTATGGGGTTTTATGATGCAAGAATGAAGTTACTAGGGAGAAGAGAGTAGAAATTAGAGAACTGGAGATTTCAATTTTTACATTTACATGTGCTTTTGGATTACTAGAGAATTAGCTTTCTTTTAAATTTTTTGTTTATTGTTCTGTTTTTACAGTTTCAACAAAATTTATTGGCTAATTTATACAGGGGAGCCATGCTTAAAAAGCATAATTTCCTGTCAACAACGGCATCCAACAACACCGTTGATGGTGGGAGTGAAGAAAAGGAAACGTAAGTTTTATTTTTGTTTGAAATGACAAATTATGTGGGTGCATATTTTACAACTTAGTGTTTTGGATGCAGAAGTAATGTTGATAATCTAGATCAATCACTTATTCATTATCTTTTTTAGGTTCATAGCACATCGACACTTAAGTAAGCCATTACATAGATTTAAGCATGGTAATTTTTTTGCTATATTTTGAGACACCTTGCCTACTAATTATAATCTGGCGATTGCTTATTTCTAGCTAGTAGCTAGGCATAATTGATCATTCTGCAAGAGATCACCAATGTTACAAAGTGGACCTTTTCTCTTACTGTCAATTTTTAACTTAGATAAGTGGTTGTTGAGACTTGACAGTAGCAATGTATTATAAGCCAAAACGTGAGTTGTTCATGGAGCATATTCAATAGTGAGTCCCGTAAACACAAAAGGCTTGATAACAATGTTATGAATTTGAAATTTTTTATATGATTAATTTTCAGAGGAATTTGAGAGCATGTAAATGCAAGGAATGTTTAGTCACAGAAGTATTGAGGCCTGGCACTCTAATTTACTATTACATGTATTGAGGCCTTCACACACGTATTATTTTTCTTCATTTATTATTTATTTCAATCCGTTGTGTTGTTTCTTATAGATGTTTGTGAAATTTTGATGACAGTGTTACTAGTGTTGAATTTGATCGAGTTAGAAATTATCATTTCAATGTCTCTTTTTTGTGCCATTTTAGAAGATGAAATTGGATGTTATCATGTTTGTTTTGTTGCTAATGACCCAACAGAATTAACACAAGATGATTTGTATGATTTGCGACTCCGTTGGGTAAAATGTTTCTTTGAGTTATATAAAAATTAAGTTTTATCTAGGTAGTTATATAGAATTCTCTATATATATATCTGATTTGAGTTTTTTGAATTTGGTGTTGTCTGCTGATGTTAATTGGTGTTATTATTTATTGTCAGCAAATGTGATTTTGGTGTTGTCTACTGAAGCTACAACTCATCTTCAGGTGGATTGCATGTTGGTAATTCAAGTGTGGGAAAGGACTTATAAATGGTTGGATATTTTTGTATGTTTTCACTGGTTTTGTTGTTGTAGTAGTCCGCCGTGTAAACATACTTATAATTTTGTACATTTGTGTGTATCCTATATTAGTACTTTTGTAAATCAATTGTTCATTTTGAAGAATATGTGCATCCTACCTATTTGGTGCAATGAAATTAACAGGTTGGTTGGAAAAATATGAAAAATTAGATGCCAAATAGAGACTTAAATGTGGTATGTGTGATGTTGAAAAAATATGAAAAATTAGGTACCAAAAAAAATTACAGGGATTCCACCTCGATTCCGTTAAAAAATAGTATAATTTTTTTAAGAAAGATAGCATACATATTACATCGGACACGCCTTGCAACCGATGTAAAAACCTGCATTTTACATTGGGTCAGAAAGGCAACCGGTGTAAAAACCTACATTTTACATCGGGCCAAAAAGGCAACCGATGTTAAATGTGCATTTATTTTAAAAAAAATAAAGTTAAACCCATATTTCACATCAGACGTAACAATCAACCGATGTAGTAGGTGTATTTTTCACATCGGGCTATTACCTGATGTAAAATGTCTTTGATTTACTACATTGCTTGGCTTTACATCGGATTCAGACTCGATGTAAAATGTGCATTTCGCCCGATGTAAAAAGTCTTTCCTACACTAGTGGGTGCATATAGTTAAGTTATGTTTTAACACCAATTGGACTTTTCACAAATTCAATAAATAGATTTTTCGATATATATGATTAAGTAATTTGAAGACGTTGTCGACAATATTAACGGTTTGAAACAGTTTAAAAATCAAAGACACGTGCAAACACATTAGAAAAGAAAAACCCGCGTAGTAAGATATGTGTTGAACTCTGGAGAGATAACTGATGTTGACGGTTATTGATGTACCTAATATATAGGTAGATTTAAATTTTGTAATAAGGGGTCGCATTTCATTATGTCTTCTTTACAATTCACACATTCGAGTCATAGAGACAAAGAAACTATGAGAAATGTATGAATTTGCGTTCCACTATTAATTCAAGTATTTTCTTAACCAATTGCATTATTATCATATGTTTCTTTATTTGCTTTAACCATTTAACCATTACTTTATTTACTTATTTGAATATTTACATTGAAAACCTTTTAACACTAATACATTTTCTCATATTTTTAACAAAAAGTGTCCTTTAGAATTTTTTGAGTTTGATCCTGCAAGTGAATTAAAACACTTGGTTGTTTACCAAAAGCACTAGTAAACAAATTGGCACACCTGGTGAGACTATTTTGTGCGAAATTTATCTTTTTGCATAAAGTGTATGTGTTTTTATGTTTGTTTTCGTTTGTCACATTTAAATGTTGTCAATTATTAATTGTTTATGTGTCTAAGGAGTGGATTTTTTTTAATATGAATAGACCATCTGGGAATTCATCCACTCAAGGAGTTCTCCCTCCCTAGAACTACGCTCCAAATGCAGAAGAACAACCAATCAAAATGACAGGTGGTGGTGCAAGCACATCAACAACTGTTGGAGTAACTGCTCCTGTCGTGAGTCAAACATTAGTTTTGACTACGACAACAGAAATGGTGATACCGCCACCACAACAAACTAGTTTTCATATTAATCACATAGTTACACAAACCATTGTAGGAAGTACTAGGCCTCAATTCCTTCCAAGTTTTACACTCCCCCTGGTGGTAGGAAGTATCCATATGACATGCCAACTACAATGATGGCAAGCCTACAAACTAATGCGTCGATGTACGCAGATAATGCAATGATTATTACCTCTTATTTCAATACAAACATGACATCAGGTAATACTATAAACAACCTTGGGTGAATGGGTCAATCCCATGGAGGATTGGGATACATCCCCCAAGTTATGTCACCCTTAACTAATAATTTTCTTATGGTTGTGAGGTAACATATAAATAACAGTAACCATGACATGGTCAACATGCATACCCAACAAATTGGTAAGGTGTTCAATCATTTGATCCAAAATACCAATCATAGTTACAAGCAATTAACACGTCAAATGGTCCGAATTCCTGACTTATTTAGTGCTCCTTAAGCTTTTATTCAGCCAGTTCCTAATAACCAAGCACAAGATGTGCCCCATCCAATTGAACAACCTAGAACCAGGGTAGTTGAAGATGTAGTGTTGGTAAATATGAACGAAGATGCAGATCACGTAATTAGGAAAGTTCAGCAAGACAATTTTGGGGGACAAAATAAGATAATCAATATGGTTGAACAAATCCTACCTCAAAATGGCCTTAATGTTGGTCTTCATAAACCAAATTTCGTTTCTTCATTGTCTGGATATGTCTTGTAAAGGAAACTTCCAAGGGGTTGGAAAATCTCTAAGTTTACTAAATTTCCATGTGAAACTAGTGAGTCTACTGTCGAGCACATTGCTCGATACCAGTCAGAACCGGTGACCTAGCTAATTACAAAGATCTAAAGATGATATACTTCCAAAATTCTTTGACGAAGAATGCTTTCACATGGTTCACTACTCTATCTCCAAAGTCTATACATAATTGGAATCAATTAGAGATAGTATTCAATGAGCAGTTTTATATGGGTTGAAGACTTTCACCAAAAAGATGGGTAGAATTTTTACTTGATAGAACACATCAAGAAAGCACCTTTTCGCAAGAGGAATTATTTGTTAAAGCTCAGATGACAAAAAAGAGATTTTTTTCTTAAGTCTTTATGTGATTAAAAGGTCTCTGAGTCTGTCAGAGTTTCCTCGATTGAAGAGAATATGTTTCACAGGTTGACTTTCTTCAGACTTCACTTTTTAGAGACTGATCTCTTCAGAGTCTACTTTTTGTCTTCTAAAATTTCAGAGTCTGGGTCACTAGAGGCTGGCTTTCTTTAGAGTTGACTTCTTCAGAGTCTAGATCTTCCATCAGAGTTAGTCTGAACTCCAGATTCAGAATCCTCAAGCCTCTCTTCATCTGTTCTCAGTCTTATAATCTTGCATACTTTAACATATGATAGAATGACCAATTGTTCTTTAAATAATTTTTTATCATCAAAACCCAAGGGATATGGTATCAACCATTTTTTTTCCAACAATCTCCCCCTTTTGGATGATGACAAACTTAAGTATTTAAGAACAAAGGTTGTTAATTTAATTAACATGTTGACTTCAGGGTCGGAGGTTTGTAAGCTCTTCCTAAGTCTAATAGTCTAGAGGATGAGGTTTGTAAGCCCCCCCTAAGTCTCATCCTGGTTAATTAAATTCCTTTATAAGCACAATATCATTAATCTTCATAAATTAAGCAGCAGTAAGAATAATCATCAGATTCAGGTGCTTAAATACTCTTTATCTCTCCCCCTTTTGTCATCAACAAAATGTATTATTAGAGAAAGAAAAGAGTATGAAGAAAAACAAATAATTGGGAAATAATCAGGTCTGAGTAAAAACAATTAATAATCAAGTTTTCTCCCTCCTTGTCATCAGTAAAAAAAACATGCAAGTAAAAAAAAGTGATGACTCGAGTGGTTGGAAAACGTTTTGCAGTTCACGAGATATTCCAACATGTTTCTTGGCCTATGAGATATAGCGGTCAAACCTTGGAAAGGGAGTCTGAAGACCAAGAATGTATCTCTCTCTTGATTCCATTATTGCACATTAAACCAAACAAATCTCATTTGTTCCCATTTTCTATATAAAAGCCTTTCCTCTATACAAGTAGAAAATCCACCCCATTCTTTCATTAAACTTCTTGATTAAAATGAGTAAATCATGTAAAAACACCAAGAGTGGTTCCTCATAAGAAATGAAGAAGGATTTGAAGGTTTGGAAAGATGACAAAATCAACTCATCCAAAGGTGCTTGAACTTCTGTCGGAGCAATTAGGGTTGGAAGAACATCATAGACAAAGATGAAGAACCTAAATAAGAACTTCAAGAAGGAAATAATTGAGATATTTAATGAAGAGTGGGATGGGGACTGAAGGATCTGAAATTCTGGTAACAAACACCAGATGTCGAGAAAGATATCACGACGCTGGGATCAGGACAGTATGCCAACACCAATAATTATGCAGTTAATTTAAATGCATGAATGTAAATAACACAATCAATTTTTAACCCAGTTCGGTGCAACATAACCTACATCTGGGGGCATCCATGCCAAGAAGGAAATCCACTATAATAGTATTATTTTAAAGCCTCAACAAGCAACCTCTGGTTTACAACTTCTCACCTAATCACCACCCGTGCTATTTCTAATTAGGAACTCTTAGATATGAGACCCCTCTCACTTCCCTCAATCACACAACAGTGATAAACTCAATAACAATGAACAATAGAAGACACTTCCAATGGCACAAAATCCATTCTCTTCTTAAAAGCTTATGAGTGATTATAACCCAAAAATCAGTCCAATTCAAGCTCCTAAAAGGTACATGAATGGCTCACAAATGCACAAAACAACAGAGTCCAACTCAGATAACAAATGGATATAAGAGTGGATCACAAATAAAAAAGACACACTAAACCCTAATACTCTTTCTTTCAATACATGTTTTCTCTAATGCATTAGATTTAGAATTTCTCCTTTTATGGCTTTTGATCAGAATGGGCTTGGGATCTTCAGCTAAATAACTCGTAAATCCCAAAACAACAGCTTCAAATCTTCTGCAAGATCTTCAGCACAAAAATAGAAAGTTTCCTAAAAATTTTCCAAGATTCTTTTTATGATACAAATGCACTTCTGGCGTATACAAATGTTCCTAAAATAAGCCTCCTTGGACTGCGACAGAGTGTGAAATAAAATCATATAGAATCTCACACTTTAAATAACAAATCTTCCAAATACATAAAACCCCAATCTTCTGGTATAACATGTCATGACATCATGTAACAACATCCTGCTGATCATCAATGATGTCTAACCAACATGTGAAGAAAATTGGCTCAACATCTTGTTGTGATACTTATTTTAACAAAATTGCTACCAATCCCCAAATCACAGTACTAACAATCTCCCATTTGGAAAATTTTGGCTAAAACAACCTTTGGATGAAGCACTGGAGAAATAGAAACAAACATAACAACAACAATCCCAAAAGAACCACAAAAAAAATATACATAAGATAACCAAAAACACACTAGAACAAATCAAAGGCACATGCATCATAAATAAAAAGAACCTCGCAGAGAGAAGTAAACTCTTACACAGCAAGAACCAAGAACCTCCAAAACAACTGAAACACCATGTCAAAACATCCTGGTCTGACACCACAGCAATATCAACAGCAGCAAACCAATGCGCACAAACCACCATATTACTACCATACTCCCCCTCAAGAGCACAACCACAACACTTTCCACCAAAAAGACTCCCCCTCAAGAGCACAACCACAACATTTTCCACCAAAAAGACTCTGCAGAGAAAAACAAATTCTCACAGATAAGAAATGGAAAGATGTTTGAACATAAAGTATGACATCCCAGCACCACCAACACATACCTTCCAGCAACACAAAAGACACCACAGAGAAAGAGAAATCATTCTCATGCTTCTCGCCCTGAGTCACACTCCCACTCAACCATAGACCACTACAACATAGAGAGTCATCAACTACCAACACTGCAGAGAAACACCAACACCAGCATACCAAATACACAATACTCCCCTTTTTTAGCCAAATATTAAACTACAGCAAATGCTTTTGAGATATCAGCACAAGCATTTTCCTTTTCTCCGTCTCCTATACACACAGAGCTAATTGCTATAATTCTTCAAAAATGCAAATACCTAGTTCACCCTTTAACTTCTCAAACTGATTTGAATCCAAAGCTTTAGTAAAAATGTCATCGAGTTGTTTCTCAGTGGCCACGCGTTCAAGAGTAACAACCTTGTCTTCAACAAGATCCCTGATAAAATGATGACGAATGTCAATAGGCTTTGTACTACTATGTTGAACATGATTTTTTTATAAATGTTGATAGCACTCAAGTTGTCATAGTATAATATCATAACATCTTGTTTGATATTATACTTTTTTAAAATCTGGTTCATCCAAATCAACTGAGAGCAGCTACTTCCTGCTGCAATATACTCAGCCTCAGTAGTGGAGAGGGACACACAATTTTGCTTCTTACTGAACCAAGAGATAAGATTGTTTCCCAAGAAGAAACATCCTTCAGAGGTGCTTTTCCTATCATTAGCACTTCCTGCCTAATCAACATCACAATATCCAACAAGCATGGCATAAAAATCATGAGAATACAGCATACCATAGTCACTTGTACCATTGACGTGCTTCAAAATCCTCTTCACTTGATTAATGTGGCTAGTTGTGGACTCAGGTTGATACCTTTCACAAACATCAACAACAAATATGATGTCAGGTCTGCTAGTTGTGAGATACAGCACACTACCTATCATGCTTTTGTACAAACTTTGATCCACATTAACACCATTTTCATCTATAGATAACTTCAATTGAGTAGGTGCAGGAGTCCTCTTGTGACTAGCATTCTCCATACCCAACTTGTTTACTATGTTCTTGGCATACTTACCTTGTGAGATGAAAATAGATTCTTCCACCTGTCTCACTTGAAGTCCAAGAAAATAGGTTAATTCACCTACAAGACTCATCTCAAATTCAGATTGCATATGTTTGACAAAATGTTGGACCATCTGGTCTGACATACCACCAAATATAATTTCATCCACATAAATTTGAGCAATCATGTGTTTGCCATCCTTTTCTTTAACAAACAAGGTTTTGTCTATTCCTTCTTTCATGTACGCATTACTAACAAGAAATTATGTCAGTCTTTCATACCAATCCCTAGGAGCTTGCTTTAGCCCATAAAGGGTTTTCTTCAATTTGTACACATGATCTAGAAAAATAGGATCGATAAACCCTTCATTCAAGTACCCATTTAAGAAGGCACTTTTCACATCCATCTGAAACATCTTGAACTTTAGTAGACATGCCACTCCTATAAATAATCTTATGGATTCAACACGAGCAACTAGAGAAAAAGTCTCATCAAAGTCTACGCCTTCAATTTGAGTGTATCCTTGAGCCACAAGTCTGGCCTTATTTCTGGTGACAACTCCATTCTCATCAGATTTATTCTAATAAACCTACCTTGTACCAATGACATTTGTTCCTTCAGGCCTTGGAACTAAATCCCAAACTTCATTCCTCTTAAACTGTTCTAATTCTTTTTGCATGTCATTTATCCATAATTCATTAGTTAAAGCCTCTTTCACATTTTTGGGTTCAATCTTAGAGACAAAACAAGAATTAGATACCACCTCCCTTGATCTAATGATAATCCCTTCATTAGGATTTCCTAAGATGAGTTCCTTGGGATGATCTTTCTAAATTCTGATAGAGGGACCTTTTTGGTCTTGATTGTTATCATCCTCAACAACTGCAGCTTCATTGTTATTATCAACATCAGCCATATTTTCAGAAGTATCAGTCACATGAGGTGATGTTTCAACATCATCTTCGACATCCATATTCTTCTTCGTAGTTGGATCATCTATCACAACATTAATAGATTTCATCATGAACTTGGTTCTAGTGTTAAAAACTATATAGGCTCTGCTGTTTGTGGAGTAGCTCGGAAATATCCCTTCATCACACTTGGGATTCATCTTTCTTCTTTGTTCACGATCAGCCAAATGTAGAATTTACTTCCAAAAACATGAAAGTATTTGACCGTAGGCTATATTCCTTTCCACAATTCATACAGTGTATATGAAGTACCAATTCTCAAAGTAACCCTATTATGAATATAGCATGCAATATTCATTGCTTCAGCCCAAAAATGATATGGAAGATGCTTAGCATGAAACATAACTCTATCAGATTCTTGAAGAGTTCTATTCTTGCATTCAACAACTCCATTATGCTGAGGAGTGATGGGAGAGGAAAATTCATGACTAATACCTTTAGAGGAGCAGAAATCAGTAAACTTGCTATTTTCAAACTCATTTCCATGGTCACTTCTAATCCTGACAATCTTGATTTCTTTTTCTCTTTGAAGCTTTTGACATAATTCTTCAAAGACATAAAAAACATATGATTTCTCTCTGATGAAATGCACCCAGGTGAATCTTGAAAAATCATCAACAAAAACATAAGAATACCTCTTTTCACCAAGGCTTTCAACTTGCATAGAGCCCATTAAATCCATGTGAAGAAGTTCTAAAACTTTTGAAGTAGTCAGATGTTGGATCTTCGGGTGTGACATCTTGGTATGCTTTCCAATTTGGCACTCACCACAAATTCTAACTTCCTTTATCCTGAGCTTGGGGATGGCTCTGATAGCTTCTATAGACATAATCTTTTTCATACCTTTTAGATGTTAATGACCAAGCTTTTAGTGCCACAGCTGGACTTCATCTTCCTTGGATATCAAACATGTGGGGGAACAGTTTGATGACTGAGGTGTCCATAGGTAACAATTTTCTTTAGACCTGTCTCCCCTCATTGGGACTTCATTCTTCCCATTAGTAACCAAACATTCAAACTCGGTGAAATTCACTTTCAGACCTTGATCACATAATTGACTTATGCTTATTAGATTAGTAGTCAGACCTTTGACATGGATAACATTGTCAAGACTAGGGAATCCTGTACAGACTAGTATTACAACTCCCTTAATTTCACCTTTGGCACCATCACCAAAAGTGACATAATTGGTAGAGTGGGACTTAATGTCCACCAGAAACTTCTTTACTTCAGTCATATATCTAGAACATCCACTATTAAAATACTAGTCTTCTTTAGCTGAAGCTCTGAGAGAAGTGTGAGCAATAAGTGAAGTAATAAATTCCTTGGGAATCCATTTATTTCTAGTTTTAACCACAACTTGATTAACCCTAGGTTGTGTTGGACCTTTTTGATAGCCATATAGCTTAAAGCAGAAAGGCTTAATATGACCAAATTTACCACAATAATGACATCTCCAATGCAAGGCCTTTCTTCCAGCTTGAGTATTCTGATGTCTGACACGATGTCGAGACATTTGATTTTACGTCATTTTCCCATGCTTCCTTCTAGGAGAAACACATTTTGTTACATGGGTGTCTCCTTTCAGAGGTTGATAATCAAAGCATATACCTTTTAAGTTACTAACCCTTTTTCCAACTTGAAGAATTTCATCTAACATATGAGAACCATTGTTCAACATTCTTACCGAATTTGTCATATTTTCAAGTTTGGAAGTCAACAGAGTTACCTCATCATGCAGCCCACAGATGGTGGATACACATTCTTACTTTTCAATCTGAAGTTGAGAAATAGTTTCCTTCTGCTTGTCACTTCTGATGCACAAATCTTTGTAAGAAGCAGGCAGTTTTCTGCATATGGAGTTTCTTCATCACAGGAATCTACATTAGATGCCCACCTTCTAGTTAGAGCAGTTACAAGTTTAACATATTCATCCTTAGTTTCACTTTCATCATCAGACCAAGAAATTGACAGCCCCTTTTGTTGTTTCCTGAGATAGGTAGGGAATTATGCTATAATATTTCCAAAGCCTTCACATTCATGACACTGAACCCCTTTATTTTGATTGGACCTTTCTTCTATTCTTGCTTTTCTTTGAGCTTCATAGTTCTTGATGATGTCAGATACAATGTTCTTGACATTAGGCCTTGACTTTCTGTCCATTCTCTTCACACTTGATTGAATTGTCTTCCAAGTATAACAATGGCATTGGAAATTCCTTCATCATTGTCCAGGTCACATTTATCCTCTTCATCTTCAGTGTTGGAGACAAAAGTTATGCTTTTGTTCTTCTTTTTCAGTTCTGTCATTAAGAGTTAATTCAAAAGTTTGAAGTGACCCCACAGGTTCATCAACTCTCATGCTGATGATGTTTTGGGCTTCTTCAATGGTTGTTACCTTCATGCCAAATCTTTTAGGAAGAGATCTGAGAATATTCCTAACCATCTTTTCTTCTGATATCTTTTCTGCCAAAGCACAAAAGGAATTAGCTATTTCAAGAACATTCATGTGAAAGTCATGAATACTTTCATCATCCTTCATCTTTAGATTTTCAAATCTGGTAGTAAGCAGTTGAAGTCTAGACATTTTTACCTTAGATATGCCTTCATGAGTGGTATTGAGAATTTCCCAAGCATCTTTGGCCATAATACATGTTTTTATTAACCTGAACATGTTTTGGTCAACACCATTGAATAGGGCATTCAGAGCTTTGGAGTTTCCAAGAGCAGTTTCATCTTCTTCCTTAGTACAGTCCTTTTTTGGCTTCGAGGACTCCTTACCATCTATGTCCTTAATCACAGGATGTTCCCAACCATTGATGATAGCTTTCCAAGATTTGTTATCCATAGATTTTAGGAAAGCCACCATACGTGTCTTCCAATAGTCACAGTTGGTGCCATCTAAGACTGGGGGTCTGTTAACATTTCCTCCTCCTTTCTTTTTCATAGAATCAGAAATAAAACTTCCCTAGAGCTCACCTTAAACAGAACAGGACGCCTGCTCTGATACCAATTGAACTTTTGGTAACAGACACCAGATGTCGATTAAGATGTCACGACACTGGGATCAGGACAATATGACAACACCAACAATTATGTAGTTAATTTAAATGCTTAAATGTAAATAACACAATCAATTATTAACCTAGTTCAGTGCAACATCACCTACATCTGGGGGCATCCAAGCTAGGAAGGAAATCCATTACAATAGTATTAGTTTGAAGCCTCAGTAAACAACCTCTGGTTTACAACTTCTCACCTAATTACTACCCATGCTATTTCTACCTAGGAACTC
Organism: Lathyrus tuberosus; assembly: GCA_022829125.1. Lineage (NCBI taxonomy): Eukaryota > Viridiplantae > Streptophyta > Magnoliopsida > Fabales > Fabaceae > Lathyrus > Lathyrus tuberosus. The sequence continues at coordinate 483,778 of JALAZF010000236.1, read as the reverse complement.
CTAGATATGAGACCCTTTTCACTTTCCTCAATAACACAACAGTGATAAACTCAATAACAATGAACAATAGAAGACACACTTCCAATGGCATAAAATACACTCCCTTCTTAAAAGCTTATGAGTGATTACAATCCAAAAATCAGTCCAATTCAAACACCTAAGAGGTACATGAATGGCTCATAAATGCACAAAACAACACAATCCAACTCAGATAACAAAGTGATATAAGAGTGGATCACAAATAACAAAGACACGTTAAACCCTAATACTTTTTCTTTCAATACACGATTTTCTAATGCATTAGGTTTAGAACTGCTCCTTTTATAGCTTTTGATCAGAATGGGCTTGGGATCTTCAACTAAATAACTCGCAAATCCCAAAACAGCAGCTTCAAATCTTCTACAAGATCTTCTGCACAAAAATAGAAAGTTTCCTAAAAAGTCTCCAAGATCCTTTTTATGAAACATATGCGCTTCTGGCATAGACAAATGTTCCTAAAATAACCCTCATTGGATTGCGATAGAGTGTGAACTAAAATCATATAGAACCTCACACTTTAAATAACAAATCTTCCAAATACATAAAACCCTAATCTTCTGGTATAAGATGTCATGACATTATGTCACGACATGATTCTGATCATCAATGATGTTTGACCAACATGTCAAGATATCTGGCTCAACATCTTGCTGTGATACTTGTTTTAACAAAATTGCTGCCAATCCCAAAATCACAGAACTTACAGGATCTTTCATTTGAGAGGAGGGTGGGCTAGTCGTTAAGATTGAGGGATGTAGCATCTTATATTGCACTTTAATATTCATAATCATGTAATCCTTTTCCATTGAATAAAGGAAGATATGTTCCTATAACTTTGTTTGAATCTCTTTTTAACCATCAAAGTCATGTGTGTGCAGTGAATTTGAAAAATAGTATAAACTTACACTAACTGATGTCCAAAGAGATTATGAAAACATGATTTTATCTTACCAGACGAAAATTCCCTAAAGTTAATATAGATCAAAGTTAGAGCATAACAGAAACAAAATTCTTAACAAAAAAGTTACTTATATGCCTTTACAAACAACCAACCAAATTCTGAGTATCAGAGGCTGAGATGCTTCTGAGGCTACCACACATCAGAAGCTGGTTCAGAGCTTCTGATCATAGTAGCTTCTGAATATCAGCAAACTTTGATCCTTCATTCAGAAGCAAACACTAATCTTTCATAAAATGCATGTTCAGATTCTTTTTAATGAAATCAAATCTTTATATAGTGAGAGTCTTGGTAAATATATCATCCTATTGATGATCTGTATCTGTGAAATGTATATCTATTACACCTTTCTGAACATAATCTCTAGTAAAATGATGTTTTATTTCTATGTGTTTGGTTATAGAATGTTGAACTGGATGTTTTGTTAAGTAGATGGTAGCAGTATTATCACAGAAGATGGGAATATTGCTTTCACTAAGTCTTCCAATTTATCATTCATCCAGAGGAGTTGTGTGAAGCATTTACCAGCAAAGATGTATTCTGTTTTTTTTGTGGACAAGAAAATAGGTTCTTACCTTTTACTAGCCCATGATATTAGGTTTTCACATATGAATTGGCAGTTTCCACTAGTGGATTTTCTTTCAATGCTATCCCCAACATAGTCAGCATCATAGAATCCAACTAGCTTATAATCTAGGTATTTTTGACATTAGAACCAAAGTAATATAGTTGGTAAAAAGCTAAAGTTCATAGAACCACATGTAAGTATTACTTATACTTTTTGACATTATTTTATTTTTTCTAATGTATTACTTGTGCTTTATGTGTATTAATTAGTAACTATATGAAAATTATTTGTAGTCGCGAAAACAACCCAACAATTTTGAATGTGGATACTATGTTATGAGACATATGATTAATATTTTCTCCAGAGACATTACCAATTCATGGTCTAAGGTATTAACTATCCATATACATGTAATTTATGTATATTTGTTAAGTTAATGTTATTATTGTTAACTTATTATAATTTAAATTTTGTTCAAATTATAGGGGTTTGGAGATGAAACACCATTCCCACAAGAAGATGTAGATGACATCAAATCACGTTGGACCGGTACCTTCATATCTTATCATGAATCTCATAAACACTAATTTTCTTGATTTACATCTATACACTAGCATTGTATAGAGGTTTTTATCATTATAGGTGCAAATATGTATATGTTCAAATATGTATAGGTTCTGTTGGTAGAGATTTGTGTATCCCAAATTTCATTATAAGTATTTTAAGCATTGTATATTTAAATTTGTAAACATTGTAAATTTGGTATTCTGTGTTATGTTATGTATAAAATACAAATGACCTGATTCTGTCACATGATTTGTAGGTTTTGTGTAAAAAAAGATACATATCAATCAAAATGAGATTTAAAACAAAAAAAAAAGTTATACTCCTCAGTTATTAATAAAAACCGACATAAATACTGACCTTTTTTTCTCTCGGTTATTACCAAAACTCAAGAGGTATATGGTGCACACTACATAGTTTTGAAAATAAAGAAATTTTCTTGCTGGAGATCGAACGAATGACCTTTTGAACTATCCCTTTAGTTATTCAGAAACTGAGGGGTAATGTGGCAGATTTTCGCCATTCGTTACCTCGCTTCTCTAACCAAGGTAAAATCTCTTTCGCATCTGAAGTAAAATTGGTATATTTGTAATAGTGTAAATAAACTAAATGTGATAAAAAAAACATTTTAAATCATAGATTATATCACATTTTTTTTTGGGTCAACCAGCCTAGTGACATAAATTCATATTTTTAAAGGTAATACAGTAGGATGTTGCAGATTTAAACCTATACCCCTGCATTAAATATTCATGCACAACTATCAATTAAACTATTTTAACGAGACCATCTTATCACACTTATTAATTTAATTTAAGCTATCTTTTTAATGATCTTTTAAAATATCTAATCTTTATTGAGACAAAAATTATGTTCAAAACATAAAAATACGACTCTTGAGGGAATCATAACGAGATTCTCGACTTGATTTTCAAATTTATTTATTAATTGACGCGTGAAACACATCTCATATTGCCCATTGGTGAATGATAGAAGGGATCAATGAAACATGCCTCGTGTTTGATAAATTCAAACACTGTGAGTTGACAATTGAATATTGTATGAAAATTATTTATTCGTGATGTTAAGTGCCTAGGTTCACTCATAAAAAAAGAGGCATGCGTTAGAATTTAAGAGGAGTTAACCATGAAATAGGACTTTGGAGCAATATTCCATTACAAGATTTGGACCCTCTAGAGTGTTGCATAACGTGCAGGCAATTGGATCTATGAAATAACAAATTTAAAATCATATATGATGGGTGAAATGACTATAGTCTATATATGCCACAGGTGTACAATACGGCTACACTAGAAGTTTTAAAATGTATAACACATTAAAAAAAACCATGGGAAACTAAAAAACACAATCTATGAATTTATGCCATTACTTGCAAGACATATTAAAATACTCTTCAATAACACTTAAATTTCCGAGAAATGGATAAGTTTGAAGTGGGATATTGAATGTGATTGGTGATAGATCGTGGTTATGAAATAAGTTTTGGGAGTTTTTAGGAGTGATCTTTCTTTACTTCGGAAGACCTCTATTATTTTGCATAGTTTGGGATTGGCCGTTGCAAAGCTGTAGGGCATAGCGGTGCCCTCGCCTGCCCTAACCGAACTATCTACCGGGCCAGTGTATCTGGGAACCTCCGGGAAATACAATAAAAAGTGCGAAGAGGCCAAAGTATTCTTTGAAAATTTGGAATAGAAAGTTTTTAAAAATTTGGATTATTGTTTGGAAATGTTAAGAGAGGAGGCCAGGATTTAAAATCTTAGAGCTAACCATGAGTTACTTAATCAGGTTGAGATCTCTTCTAGTTTTAGAGCTATTTCGGATTTGTGGCCCTTAATTTATGTTGTATTTTCTTTTATTTCAGATATCTCATAGCAGGTAGTCGAAGGAAAGATATGTTAATATTGTTTTTTCTCCATACTTGTGTTAAGAGTAGAAATAAGAGGATTGTTATTTTGGCCTTTCGAGTTTGTGAGAGTTGGATTGAAGGGATAAGGGAGATTTGGTTGGATGTGACTAACTATTTTATTGATTTCTTTCAAGAGCATATTTTAAATAAGACCCAGTTAGGGGTGGACAATCGGTCGGGTTCGGGCCAAAAATTTAAATCCGACGTAAATCACGGTTTTAGTTTTATGGCCCAATTTCGACTGATTAAATTTCGGTTTTCGTCAGATTCGGTTAAGTCGGTTTATCGGTTAAGTCGGATCGGTTTAGTCAGTTTAATATTTATTAGAACAATCCTATAAAAATGACTATTTTTTAAATTTATTATAAAAAATATCAAATTTTTGAAATAGAACAATATTTTTTATTATTAAAAGAAAAATTATTATTATGGGATAATATTTTCAATATTATTTGACATTAATTTTGATCGTTATCATATTTTAAACCATAAACTAAATAATACTCAAAATTTTATATTACATGTGTTATATTTTTTAGAGTATATAATACCATCATTAAATTATAAAAATAATAATATTCTCAAACATTATAAATCTCATTTTTATAGTGAGTCGGTCATATAGTAATAAAAATAAATTTTATATATATATATATATATATATATATATATATATATATATATATATATATATATATATGGGTTAATAGTCATTTACCCCCTGCAATATTGACGACTTTTGATTTACCCCCCTTTAAAAAAATAATTTTGGATTACCTCCCTGAAATTTTGGGGTACCCCCCTAAGCGTGTAAAAACCAGAGGGGTAAATAAAAAAAAATATTTTACAGGGGGTAATTTTTCTACCTAGGGGGTAAAGGACTTAGAATTTTAAAATTTCAGGGGGGTAATCCAAAATTATTTTTTTAAAGTGGGGTAAATAAAAAATCGCCTATATTGCAGGGGGGTAAATGACTATTAACCCTATATATATTAATGGGTTAAATAAGTATTAGGTCCCTGAAAATAACCCAACTTTGAGGTTTAGTCCCTAAAAAAATTTTCTTCAAGGTTTGGTCCTCCTAAAGTTTTCCGTTTCCAAATGTAGTCCCTGCCGTTAGTTTTCACTAACGGCAAATGACGTGGCATGCCATGTGTGCATTGACCAGTCAAAAAATACTTTTTTATATTACATTTATTCTCCTCTCTCTCACTCCTCTTCTTCTTTCCCTCTCCACCTTTTTCTCTACCCTCATTTCTCTTTCTCTCTCTCTCTCTCTCTCATTTCTCTCTCTCTCTCTCTCTCATTTCTCTCTCTCTTTCTCATTTCTCTGTTGCATGCATTGAGATCTGAATATCAATATCACACTGCTTTTCTTTTCTTTTTCTGTTAATTGTTGTTCAATACCATAGTTTATTATACATATTTTGCACCAACTGGGAAACCATTATTTCCTTTTCCACCTTAACAACATGGTTTTGGTTTCATATACATTTAATTTAACAGAACTGTTCATTAAAATTTCACTTAATAGTATTCAGTCCAGCTCTCCAGTGTCTCAGGATTTCTAAGGTTGAGGTATTTGTTGAAGAGCCACCGAGAAGTGTTTAAAGCGTCTGCTCTACTTACAACCAGAAATATATTTCTACGGCTTTGCCAATCATTGGTAAGTTTTATCCACTCTCTTCTCCATTCCTTTAGCTTGAAAACCTCACCTTTCTCTAAGCTTTCTATTAAATTTTTGAAATAAATAGCAGCTCTGGGACCATAATAATCATGCAGAAGCCCACTCCAGTACTTATTTCCTGTGAAAAATAGTAAAAACAGCATGCAATTAATTAGTACATCCAAATATCACACTGCTTTTCTTTTCTTTTTCTGTTAATTGTTGTTCAATACCATAGTCACGAAGCAGACTGGCTTCCTCATCTGTGTTGTCAAACCACATGGTGATTTGTGTTCTAGCATTCCACTCAAACTGAAAATGTTCATAACTGTAAATCAATACAAGTATGTATAGGATAAGATGGATTTTCAATTATATGCCAATTTTCCTATCAAATTCCACAATGATCATCTCCCTAATGTCTTCCCCTAATGCAATCTCACTCACCATCTCTTTCGTGCAACTTTCTCACTCAACTCTTTCATAACTACTCCTCGCCCTTCATATCTCTCTCTTTAGCGAACCACACTTTTTCTGCCGCGTCTCCTCCCTCTCACACAAGTCAACTGTTGTCCCAAATCCATCTTCCCTTTCGCTCGCAACTTTCCCTCCCTTCACAAATTCATGCGCGGACATGTCTCACGGTTTCCCACGAATCCTTGCCGGCGACACAAACACCACATTGAAAGGGAAGTCGAACAGATTTCGACAACAAACATCAATAAAATACCACATATGCAATACAAAGGCAGAGTTAAACGAAATTACATGTCGAAGTTCGTTCGACGCGTCTTCGGTGGCGAAGCTCGGTTATATCGGTACGTTTTGAACGCTTTTCCCCGTTCTCTTGTGTGCGTGTGCGATTCTGATGCTATGTGTGTAATTTTTCGTGTCTGCTTCTATGCGTGTGTAAATGATGTTGTTGTGGTTTGTGATGTTGATCCTCTGTTGAATTGCTTGGGCTTGTTGTAGTTGAGCAGCAGGTGTGAAAGCTTTTGGTTCCAATCCCTGCGTATGTGTGTACTGTGATTAATTGTGTGTAGTATCATGACCCTTGCTGTGAATCTCTCAATGTGTTGGTATTGTATGCTTCCATTTTTTTTCGTCTGAACATGTGTTTTGCTTGTGCCCCTTTTTATAGTCTCGGTTATGATTTCAAAATAATATATAATGATGATGATGTTTTCCATTTTCACTTCAACAAGCTTGGTGAATTGTTTTGAAAGCTTGGGTTTCATAAAACATTACACCACTTACTCAAGTAACGAAGAAAATGTATATATTTAGGGACAGGTAGTAGAGAATAAAATCAAATAAAGGTTACACAGCAAATGTCATACTAGAACAAAAATCAAATAAGAGAATATTAAAGTGAAAGAATTTACTCTCCCTTCTTTTTCCCTCAATGCATGCAACAGAGAAATGAGAGAGAGAGAAAGAGAAATGAGAGAGAGAGAGAGAGAAAGAGAGAGAGAAATGAGAGAGAGAGAAAGAGAAATGAGGGTAGAGAAAAAGGTGGAGAGGGAAAGAAGAAGAGGAGTGAGAGAGAGGAGAATAAATGTAATATAAAAAAGTATTTTTTGACTGGTCAATGCACACATGGCATGCCACGTCATCTGCCGTTAGTGAAAACTAACGGCAGGGACTACATTTGGAAACGGAAAACTTTAGGAGGACCAAACCTTGAAGAAAATTTTTTTAGGGACTAAACCTCAAAGTTGGGTTATTTTCAGGGACCTAATACTTATTTAACCCTATATTAATTAAGTTCGGTCGGTTTCGGTTTTCGAAGGGTTTAAAATAAACATCCGAGCCCGACCGAAGCAACCCTATATTATCCAAATTAAGCAACCGAATAAACCCGACACCCAACCCGACCGGACCCTTTTGCACCAAAAAGACAATAGGTCGGTCGGTTTCAATCGGTCGGCTCAAATTTGTCCACCCCTAGTTGGATGCTTTGCTTTTTCGGTGTCTTTGCCATGCTGATGCTAAGTGATCGTACCTGGATCAGACAGTTAGATAGTGGCCAACAACATTGTGAAACCTTCAGCTCCGGTGATGGTGTGATAGCCGGGGGGGTGGGGTGGGGGGTGTACCTGCAAGGTACTCCGACGCTCAAGTCAGAAAAGGTCAGAGAAAAGCAAGTACAGAAAGTAGGTGAGTTTAGAATATTAAGTAACTTGACCCTCTCAAGAGAGAGGGTATTTATAGAGAGCCCCCAGCGCGGGGCCAACAACTACTTGCACTGAGCTGGATTGCAGGGCCCAATCCAAGTAACTGCCAGGGCTTACGTGGCGTAGTGAAGACCAGCGCGTGGTCTTCGCCCTGGGGTAACGGTCCCGAGATATCCGGAAGATGGGCAGACCGAATCCTTCAGAGGTGGGAGATTACAAGAGAACATGTCCTCGCGGGGAGGAGCCCTTGTGCGTCGGGGAGAGACGTGCCCTACGAGGCTTGACGTCTCTGTTCGACGGTCCCTGCTGCACGTGCCCGACACAACTGAAGGCTGGCACGTGCTCGACGCAGGTGTTGCATACGGGCCTTGTTGGGCCGTCCCAGGTCGTGTGGATTGGGCTTGCCCGTCTGAAGGGCAGGCTCTGTAACACCCCCAATCTATACCCCCAATTAATTAAAGCGATAACAGATAATCAGAGTATAATTAAAACATTCATGGCATAGATGGGAGCGTCACATCAAAATGATGAAATAAAATAACCTGCTCAAATAGATATGCAACAATCAGGTAGCAAACATAAACAGAGGAACTCAGTTCCTAACACCCACAATTCAGATACAGAATAAAAGCGGAAAATCTGCAACTGAAATCTCATATATATATATATATATATATATATATATATATATATATATACATAAAAGTTTGTCTGTCTTATACAGAGTCATACATGTCAAATCCAAAAAGATATATATACATAATGTCACATAACGATCTCCTCGACTACCCGGTGCTACATATCAGAGCCGACCGACAAAAGAATGAAGACAGAATCTTCATAAAAAGACCTCCAGAATCTAATCTGCAATGCCTCATAGAGCATTCAAAACAGCAGAAGGGTGAGAAACACAATTATAATATAGTTGCATACAATTATGTAATAACAAGAAATACGCACACAACAACATTCTCACCACGACATATACCATAATTCAAACACAAAACAACACGATTCTTATCTCATACATCCACCACAAAGGCATATCAATCATGCTCAATACATTTATCACTAACATGTGTATATATCAACTCATCAATTTCATTCACAAATCCCACACATAATCAATCCATTCATGATTTATGCAAATGCACAGAGATCGACACAACGACTCTATGCAATGCAATGCGGTACCGTTCCATCCATCATCTCATCATTAATTCACTCAGGAATTATTGGAATCATCGCTTGTTACTTAGTGTAACTCCCCGTCGGGCAAACGATGTTCCCCGTCGCTTTCAGTCCTCTTTGTATAAGGCACACAACGTTTATGGACCGCTTTCGATCCTCTTTGTATAAGGCACACGATCCGATCACTTTTAGTCCTCTTTGTATAAGGCACACGATCGTCCATAATGTCACTTTCGGTCCTCTTTGTATAAGGCACACGACCGTTACAGTAGATCCCCTCGGGAATCGTTTTGTCGCTCACACCCACTAGGGCACACGACATCACAAGAATGCATATCATGATGCTTGGAATACAATGACTCATGACAATCAAATGCATACACATATACAACCATGTAAACCATTCCAAAATCCATAATCATGCATATACAATCAAATATAACACAACGCAGGCCACAAACCATCATCACCATATTTCATCACATGCACTCACATCATATAACAGCGCACAAGCTATACGTTATATATCAAAAGCGTATCGCATGATAACACATCAAATACACAAAGTTAAGACGGTAAAAGTCCACAAAACGACACATTTCCAAATTCCTGACACAATTAAATCGGCCAACCATCCCAAAACCATTCCTATAAGAAAGAACATCTCATAAGCTTTCCAACGCACCCAACCGCGCCTCAATCCGAGTTACGGATCAAAAGTTATGAAGAAAACAAAACGGAACAATCTGTCATGTTCGCTATGCGAAGCTCCTAGCGAGCATTCGCTTTCCTCATTCGCCGTGCGAAGCTCCAGCGAACCGTGGCAGAGGAAAAATAGCATAAAACTCGCTTTGCGAACTGCTGGCGAGCATTCGCCCACCCATTCATACTGCGAAGCTCTGGCGAGCTTTCGCTTTCCTCTTCGCTGCTTGTTCGCATTGCGAACCTGCGAATTCTGGGATTCACAGCGGCGCTGTTACTCATCCTAAACAACCATTTAACCCCCCCCCCCCCAAAACACATCCAAACCAAAACATAACAATTAGAACATATCCCAATCATAACAACAAGTATTCTACCGCATTTATACCGATTTTCAACCGCAAAAACAACGATTCCTCTCGTTTCCTCTCAATCGACCTAGAATTGAAAAGCTTGGAAAAACCAACAAACACATACATGATCATGCACAAACATAGCATAACCGAGTTTCGCACCCTTACCCGATTAATCGTGTTTTGAAATGTCGGTTGAATCGATTACTTAAACTCCAAGTTTTTCCTCTTTTTCTTCTTCTCACTCTCCTTTTCTCTTCTCTTCTTTTTCTTTCTATTTTCTCTCTTTTCTTTCTATGTTTCTATTATAAAAGAAAAACAATATCTACCCAAGCCAAAAAGACCAAAATACCCCTACACTCAATTTTCTTGCAAACGATCCCAAAACACGATAAAACATAATAACCAAGAATAAAATAATATTAAGACCAAAAATAATTAAATCGACTCGATTAAATAAATCTAACAAAAACCGGGGCGTTATAGGCTCCAGCCTAATCCAGAACAGGAGCCCCCCAAGTCGTTGCTCCGAGGTGTTGGAGTAATGACTTAAGGGTCAACAATCGTGTCGAGGACGTATCAGATTCGATCGTGGGACCGGGACGATGACAGTCGCGGGGACCTCTTCGGTTTCAAGGGGCTCACGCTACGAACGAGGAACGTCAAATGGGGCAGAAACCTTGACGTTTGCTTGGGTCTGACAGGCCTTTTCAGGGAAACTCTGCGGGGAGACGAGAAGTTGTGGAGTCGAGCACCAGACACAGTGAAAGGACGCGTGTGGGAGAACGAAAGGGCGCACGTGGGGAAGCGTGTACCACATGTCACACACCATCATTACTTAGGGCGGCTAGTCTAGGGTAGCGTAATCGAGTGCCTAGGAACTCCTCGAGTCCCGTGAGGGGCTTTGTAAATAGTGGCCAACCCATCTCATTTTCACTTTTCGCTCTCCCTTGCTCATATTCTCTCTCTTTTCCTTCTCTGTCTTCACCGCCGTTCTCCGCCACCTACCGCCGCGCCGGAACCCTGTCAACCGTTTTTCAAGTAGGTTTCTTGATCTTTTTCCCTCTTTAAGGTGTTTTATATGGTGTTCCTACGGTGAACTGATGAAGTTCTCGGGGAAACCACAAAATTTCCGGCAAAAACGGCGGAATTTCTCTATGTTTTTGTTGAACCTCGCGGGGAGATGGGATGAATTCCCCGGGGACAAGAAGAATGTCCCGAGATGAATAATTCGAGGCTCTCACCAATATTCTGAGCTGTGGGACAAATTTTCCCTGGGGTGGCGTACCGGCGACCTGAGGAAGGTCCCGGGGACGCTCCTTCTCCGCCCTTTCCCTTGATCAGCAGTGGAGGGGTGAATTTGATATGGATCATCGAATTCACCATTCCCTTCTGCTTTTCAGGTAAATGGAAGCCTTGGCCGTGGCCTTGGGATCTCTAGACGTTGACAACCAACCGGACTCCCCGATGGCGCCGATCCACAGTGTCGAAGAACGGCCGCTTGAGGAGTGGGTCAGCGACGAGCCTCTAAATTTGATTTCCTAGTTCGTCGACGGGGATGAGGACGACATCTTCTGCACCGTCGAGCATCGGTTGATGGGCTCCTCAAAGACATGGAAGGTGTTTCGGCCTCAAGCGCACCACCGTATTTGCTCGAATTATCGAGGGATGCGGTTTCCCCTGTACGAATTTATGTTCGACGAGGCAGGGTGGCGCCTGCCCTTCACTGATTTTCAGCAATCGGTGTTCGTTTGGTTGCGGCTGGCGCCCTCGCAGCTCCATCCCAACTCCCTCGCCTTTATCCGCGCCTTTGAGCTCGTTTGTAAATATCTTAAGATTGGGGCAACTGTGCCCCTCTTCTTCCACATTTTCCACCTACAGCGACAAGCAACTAATGGCTGACACGGCTTGGTGTCTTTTAAACAAGTGAGCAGACTGTTCCAGACCTATATGGACTCTATTCGCAACTTTAAGTACCGATACTACATCGTGAGGCCGGTTTCGCTCGAGGCTGTGAATTCGGTGTATCGTCGGGTCTTCTGAGATGTAGACGTGCAGCAGGAGGAAGCCCTCGAACCAAGGTTCCCCTTATTCTTGACGGAGGAGCATTTTAAGAAGGGCACGAATAGCTACATTATCAGCCCTGGCCGACTTTGCGAAGGGGACCATCTGGCGTACGAGGAGATAGTCAAGTTCATTGCCGGATTTAACAAAGCCAAGCTCGTGACACCGGACGGGAAAGTTTTCTGGGGTGATGATGGGCCCGGTGGATCAATACCCTCCTCGAGACCTTTTCCGATGAGGAAGCCATGAAGCTGTTAGGTGGTGGAATCTTCCTCGACTTACTCTTTCTACTCGTTCCGGGATCGATTTACTGACACATTTCTTTCTCTTTTGCAGGTAAGATGTCGAGTGCGGAGGAGCATATCAAAAAGCTGGCGGATTCCCGTACTTCGAAGAAAAGTGGGAAAGGTCGTGTCGAGCAAATCAGTACGCAGCACCCTGGCCCCGCCCCAGCGCCGGGGTTCCTCCAGCACTCTCAAGGGTAGTCAGTCTCCCGAGAGTCAGGGGTCACTGAAGAGACAACAACTCGTCGAGCATGTGGATGTCGATCTCACTGAGAACGAGAGCCCTCCCGCGATGAAGTTTGTGCTCCCGCTTTGTCACTCGAGGCCGAATTTCTTTACGGGGAACAACTCCCTGTGTGTTGGTGCACCCGAAGTTCAGACCATCTTGGGTGTCGACAGGGCTTCCCGGTGAAGGGCGTTGGTGGAGGATGTGTCCGCGGTGATGTGGGTTTGTGCGACTGCCTTGGTCTTGAGCGACGAGACATGCCCGGCTGGCGAGATGAACAAGTTGCAAGAGAGCTTCAAGTCTATCTCAGCTAAGATGGAGAAGGTGGGCAAGGAGCTGACTGACTGGAAAAACCAGAACAAGGCACAAGTCGAGCTTCAAAGGAGGCTGAAGGAGAGGATGAAGAAAACTGAGGAGGAGAGGAAGGGTCTCTTGGCGAGGAACGCCGAGCTGGAGGAAGCTGTTTGCCCAGCCGAGGTGGAAACCGAGAAAGACAAGTTGTTGACCTCACGGGCATCTCTGATAGCGAAGCTCAGGCAAGCCGAGCACGATAGCCTCGTGGCAGCCGACATTGGTTTCAACAACACCGTACAGCAGCTGCGGGTCCTCAACCCTGGTCTCATTACTGAAGGGGCTGACCCTGACTATGAAGTGGTTAAGGGTCAGATCGTGCAGCCAATGCAGGAAGCAGAGGTCGACGGAGGGGCTGCAGGAAACAAGTAGTAAGAGGAGGATGTGGTCGGTTAGGTGTTTACCTGTTCGTTATGCTTAGCCTGCGAGCCACTTTCTTTTGATCTCGGTTTGTTTGGGCTGCGCGCCATTTTTTTGTAATGACTTGTGCCCGGCCTACGTTCCAGGGGCTTTTTGACATATTTGTAACATTTATACAATGGGCATTTACCCGGTTTTAATACTTTTCCTTTTGCTTATCTGTGTGTGTGATGCTTGTGTATTTGCTATACTTTACTTATTTTTGTCTAAGTGATTTGGTGATTTTGGGAATTTGCTCGACTTTGATGATCCTCGATTGCGTGGAGAGCTGGCCGAGTGGTCGGAGGTGTATTCCGACCTTCAACGAGGCTAAGGGCTCGGTCGAGGTCATAGCTTCGTGGCGTGAACTTCCCATCGTGAGCTGGGTGTTCTGCCTAATTGGTACGACGACGACGGAGCTCGATCGAGGTATCCTCGCCGAATTATAAGTCCTCGCGCATACACAACGCGGCCTTTGATCATCGTTTTCGTATAGGGGTGTCGCGCTTGTACCCTAGCGCGCCCCCGTAATCGCGACGTTGGTTTGTCGTGGGCAGTGTCTAACTGTTGTATTGCTTAAGTTTCTCAGTGTTCCATGGTCGAGCAAGTTCTTCCCCATGTAGATTTTCGAGGTAGTAGACTCCTGTCCCCGTTTTTGCGTGGACGCGGTACGGGCCCTCCCAGTTCGCGGCGAGCTTGCTTAAGTGAGGCCTCCTGGAGGGATGCGTCCGTCCGTATCTCCTCGACAAAGTCGAGCTCTTCCCTCAGAGCTTCTTCGTTCGCATCCACGTCGAGGGGAGCTTCTGTCCTCCTCGAGGGTTCCCTGATTTCCACGGGGATCACCGCTTCCGTTCCGTAGGTCAGACGAAAGGGGGTCTCCCCGGTCGTGGAATGAGGGGTTATTCGGTAGGCCCAGAGGACGTTGTGTAGTTCCTTGACCCACCGTTGTTTGGCATTGTCGAGTTGGCGTTTCAATCCTCGGAGGATTACTCTGTTCGTTGCTTCGGCCTGCCCGTTCGTTTGAGGATGCTCGACCGACGTGAAGTGCTGCTTCGTGCCCAGTTTGGTGACGAAGTCCTGGAAATTCCTGTCGGTGAACTGTGTCCCATTGTCGGTGACGATCGTTTGGGGCACGCCGAATCGGGCGAGGATATTCCTCTTGTAGAAACAGAGTATGTTGAAGACCGTGATTTTGGCAAAGGCTTCCGCTTCGATCCATTTCGTGAAATAATCCACGCCGACGATGAGGTACTTGTTTTTGTATGACCCCACGACGAAGGGCTCTAGGATGTCCATTCCCCACCACGCAAACGGCCATGGGGACGACAATGTTTTGAGCTCGTTTGGAGGGGCAAGGTGCATGTCCCCGTGCCGTTGACATCGATCGCATTTCTTGACGTGCTCCTTGTCGTCCTGCTGCATGATGGGCCAGTAATACCCCGCTTGGAGAGCCTTATGGGCTAAGGTCGCTCGCCGAGGTGCTGTGCATTGATTCCCTCGTGGATTTCCTGGAGTATACCAGGGACCCTGGTCTCCTCGACGCACCTGAGGAGGGGGATAGAAAACCAGCGACAGTATAGCTTGTCCTCGATTATTGTGTACGAGCACGCTTGCCGCTTAACCATCCCTGCTTCTTTGGGATCGTTAGGTAGTTTGCCTGTCGTGAGGTACTCGTATACCGGGGTCATCCAGCAATTTCTGTCCCCAATGGCGTTCACGTCCGTCGCCGGTACAGGTTTGTCGATGCTCGGGCGGGAAAGCACTTCTTGTATGACGGATTTTTTTCCGCCTTTCTTCTTTGTGCTCGCCAATTTGGACAAGACATCTGCTCGGGTATTGTGCTCGCGTGGGATGTGGGTTACTTCTGCGGAGGTGAAGTTTTTCATCTTTTCTTTCACCAAGGTCAAGTATTCGATGAGGCTGTCGTTCTTGGCTAGGTACTCTCCTTGGACTTGCGAGGCTACGAGCTGGGAGTCGGTGAAGATTTTGACCTCTTTGGCGCCAAGGTCCTCGGCCAGTCGCAACCCGGCGAGGAAAGCCTCATACTCTGCTTGGTTGTTTGATGTCGGGAAGGATAACTCGAGGGAGACCTCGATCAGGATGCCTTCCTCGTTCTCGAGGATAATGCCCGCCCCACTCCCTTTCGTGCTGGATGCCCCATCGACGTAGATTGTCCATTTCTGGGATCCGTTAGTCGAAGGTTTCGGGACGGTCATTTCTGCCACAAAGTCGGCCAGTACCTGAGCCTTTAGGGCTTTCCTTCCCTCGTACAAGATGTCGAACTCGGCGAGTTCGAGCGACCATCTGAGCATTCTTCCTGCCATATCTGGTCGTCCAAGGAGCTGCCTTATAGGCTGTTCGGTTCTTACGACCACCGTGTAGACTAGGAAGTAATGGCGCAGCCTCCTGGCCATGGTTACGAGGGCCAGGGCGACTTTCTCGATCTGCTGATACCTGAGCTCGGGACCTTGGAGGGCTTTGCTTGTGAAGTAAATCGGTTTTTGCCCGTCGGGGGTTTCCTGTATGAGGACGGCGCTGACCGCTTCGCTCGTGATGACGAGATACAAGAAGAGTGTCTCCCAGTTCTCTGGCCGTGAGAGGACCGGGGGCTGTGACAAGACTCGTTTCAGATGGGGTAACGCCTACTCGCATTCCTCGCTCCATTCAAACGTGGCTTTTTGTCGAAGAAGCTTGAAAAATGGAAGTACGTATTGTGCAAATTTGGCGACGAAGCGAGAGACGGCGGTCAGCATCCCGTTCAGTGATTGTATTGAATTCTTCGAGTTCGGAGTTGGGATCTCGGATAAAGCCCTACACTTGTCGGGGTTGGCCTCGATTCCTCGCTCTGTGAGGTAGAGGCCGAGGAACTTATCCGCCCGAACACCGAAGGTGCATTTGTCGGGATTGAACCTCATGCGGCATCTCCTCGCAGTGTCGAACACCTTTTTGAGATAGGCAGCATGGTCAACTTCCTCTGCGGATTTGATGATCATGTTGTCCATATAGACTTTGAGCATATCGCCGATCTCTCCACGGAAGACTTTGTTCATCATCTGTTGGTAGGTCGCGCTGATGTTCTTCAAGCCAAAGGGCATTACGTTGTAGTAGTAATTGCCCGACTCGGTCATGAAGGCTGTGTACTGTTTGTCGGCCTTATCCATGGGGATTTGGTTGTACCCCGAGTAGGCGTCCATGAAGGATAATAGCTTGTAACCTGCAGAATTGTCGACCAGCTGGTCGATGTTAGGCAAAGGATAACAGTCTTTCGGGCATGCCTGGTTAAGATCGGTATAGTCAACACATATCCTCCATTTTCCATTATTATTTTTGACAAGTACAACATTGGACAGCCAAGTTATGTACCTGGCCTCGAAATAAAATTCGCCTCTAGGAGGTCTTTTACAGCTTTTTCAGTAGCCTCCGCTTTTTCGGGAGACTGCCTACGCCTACGTTGAACTATGGCCCTAGCGACTAGATCTACTGCGAGCTAATGGCAAGCCACCTCAGGGTCAAGGCCAGGCATCTCGGAGGCGCTCCATGCGAACAGATCAACATTCTCCCGGAGACACGCCTTCAGCTGTTTCTTCGCCAGGTCGGGGAGTTCGGTGCCAATCATCACGTTCTGGTCTGGATCGTCCCCGAGGGCGAAGAGCTCGAAGTCTCCATCTGGGATGGGGCGCGTTGGGTGGAGAGGCTGCCCGTTGTTTTCCGCTTGGAAGTCGAGGTCAGCTGCTTCGCTTTCTTCATGCTCGCCAAGGAACCTACTGTCGAGGTCAACCGCGTTGACGCGCGGGAGTGGCTTTTGCACAGCGTCCAGGGATGAATTTGCTCCGGTCTTGGGCCTGGTGTTGATGGAACTCATGCCTTTGACTGCAACATCGAAAAACCTCTTGGCCGTGTCTATGTCCCCATGCATCCTAACGACACGGACCCTGGCCGTGTAGTATTTCATCTTGAGATGGACCGTTGATGGCACTGCTATGAGTTCGGCCAGGGTGGTCCTCCCAAGGATGCAGTTGTAGAGGGACGAACATTCGACCACTAGGAAGCAGGTATTGACTTGACGGGAAGTGTCTTCGGCCCCGAATGTGACCATCAGTTCAACGTAGCCCCATGGTCTGGTGGTGGTGCCGTTGAATCCCTGCAGATCTTAAACGACGTACGAGGTCAGATGTCTCTCGTCAAGCTGGAGGGTCCCGAACAGGTGAGCGTACATGATGTCGACCGAACTTCCCTGGTCGACCAGGATCTTGCGAACGTCAAAGTTCGCCATTTGTGCCCTGACCAAGAGGGGGATGGTGGCGTTGGGCGCTCCGCTCGACAACTCTTCAAGATAGAAGGTGATAGGGTTTGATTTCCCCTGCACCTTCTCGAGAGTGGTGGTCTTCGTCGAGGTTGCAGACTCCAGCTCGTCAAATTTCTGCTTGATCGACCCGACGGTCACCTTCTCGTACCCACCTCTGGATATGACCATCGTCTTGGGGAAGCCTTCCCACGTGCTGCGGGCAGCAACAGGGTCTTCGTAGGGAAATTTTTCCCACATGCTGCGAATTGCCTCTTGGCCCATGATGCCTTCGGGGACAAAAAAGTCCTCGGGTCGAGTGACGTTGAGGGCGACCTGGAGCCGACTCTCGTCGGGAGGAGGTGTCGTCTCTTTGACGCTTTGGGCTTCCCAGGCACTGGGAAGAGGGGCGTCGTTCTTTTGGGCATACTTATTTAGGTGCCCTTCCTTGATCAGGATCTCAATTGCATCTTTGAGATGGATGCAGTCCTCCGTGACATGTTCGTGGCTCCGGTGGAACCTGTAGTACTTGGACTTATCAGTGTTTGATTTAGGGGCCGTTTGCTTCGGAAAGCGGACGCCTCCTTTCAGAAATTCGGAGTTGGAGCACTCGAAGAGGATTCGCGCGCGGGGAGCATTGAGCGGCGTGTATTCCTTGAACTGGCCAGCTGGTCCTCTCGGTTCGCGAGAGTCTCGGGAGTGGCCTTCCTTCTTTCTTTCTCCTCCACGTCGGGGAGGAGAGTCTTCTTCTCTGTGGCTGCGGGGGCCTTCCTTTCACGTCGAGTCGAGGGCGATATGTGCTGCCTCCGACTCTTCAAACTCGATGTATGACTGAGCTCGTTGGAGGAGGTCCTCCAAACGGAGAGGTCTGCGGAGGCCCACAGACTTGGCGAAATCGTATCCAAGTCGCAGTCCCCAGATTATTAGAAACTTCTTCATGTCGTAGGTCATGTGGACCTCGACGGCCTCCCTGGTGAACCTCTCAATGTAGTTCCTGAGAGACTCGTTCTTCCCCTGGAAGATGCTCTCTAGCGCGGCCTCCTTCTTCGGGTGTCGACGAGATGCCGTGAAGTGTTTGGTAAAGCGTTCTCTTAGTTTCTTCCAAGATGTGATCGACCCGGGCGCTAGACTCTTGTACCAGGTCATGGCGCCCTTCCGCAGGGTGATGGGGAAAAGCCTGCACTTAATGGCTCCCCTGACGTTTCTGAAGTTGAGCATGGCTTCAAAACTTTCGACGTGATCGTCGGGGTCGGCCAGGCCGTCGTAGGTCCCCAGTGGCGGGGGTTTCTCCATGCCCGCAGGGATTGGGGCGTCAATGATCTCCCATGACAGGGGGGTCCTCTGGTCATCGTCGTCGCTTCCGACTGGGGACCCTGATGGGGATCAGTGGTGTTGACCAGGTCCCTGTCGTGGAGGGGAGTTCCTGGAACGATTCCTTAGCCTCTCTTTGGCGGTCTTGCTCCTCTTGGTAGTCGAGGAGTGCCTGGGTTCCATCCAAGGAGGGGAACGATGGCGCTTCTAGGAGGTTTCTGGCTGGGTGTGCTCCAGGCGCGGTCGGCGGCCCTCGCGCACCGCTGATGGGGTCCGAGATTCTTCCGGGGGAGTCCTTCGCAGGGAAGGAGAACGGTGAGGTGAAGGTGGACGACGATGTCTTCGCGGGGAAGATCGTCGTGCTCACCCTCGCTCGAGCACTTCAATTCTGAGATTCTGGTGCATGATCAGCTGGTTGGTCTGGTTGACCAAGGCGAATAGGGCCACGGTGCTCGGATCTACATTAGGCGGAGGAGCAATTGGCTGAAAGGCGACTTGCTGGTCGTCCTGCTGGGTGGCGTCGTATGCCGCGTCCTCGGAGTTTGGGGAGTCGGTCTTCCCGTCTCTTACGTCGCCTTCTTCGACATTGAGGGCAGCATTGTCCCCATGGTGGTTTCCGTTCTCGAGTTGCGCGAGGACGGTGTCCAGAGCTTTGTTCGCAGACGGGTTGTTTGCCATGCTGGTGATGAACGGAGAAATTGCTTTTGTTTATTGTTGAAGGAAAAATGGGGAAGCAGTGGTTCCCACAGACGACGCCACTAATCGTACCTGGATCAGACAGTTAGATAGTGGCCAATAGTGTCATGAAACCTTCAGCTTCGGTGATGGTGAGACGGCGGGGGGAGGGGGGGGGGGGGGTGTACCTGCTCAAGTCAGGAAAGGTCAGAGAAAAGAAATTACAGAAAGTAGGTGAGTTTAGAATATGAAGTAAACTGACCCTCTCAAGAGAGAGGGTATTTATAGAGAGCCCCCATCACGGGGCCAACGGTTACTTGCACTGGGCTGGATTGCAGGGCTTAATCCAAGTAACTGCCAGAGCTTACGTGGCGTGGTGAAGACCAGCGCGTGGTCTTCACCCTGGGGTAACGGTCCAGAGATCTCCGGAAGGTGGGCAGACCGAATCCTTCGGAGGTGGGAGGTTACAAGAGAACATGTCCTCGTGGGGAGGAGCCCTTGTGCGTCGGGGAGAGACGCGCCCTGCGAGGCTTGACGTCTCTGTTCGACGGTCTCTGCTGCACGTGCCCGACATAGCTGAAGGCTGGCACGTGCTCGACGCAGGTGTTGCATATGGACTTTGTTGGGCCGTCCCAGGTCGTGTGGGTTGGGCCTGCCCGTATGAAGGGCAGGCTCCGGCCCAATCCAGAACATTAAGATATTGTCTTCTCCTATTCACCAATCAAAGATTGATCTGATAGTCTTTATTTGTGATGATAAAAAAGCCTTGGTCTGGATAATTTTAATTGTTTTCCTTCATAATAAGGTTTCAGTATCTCTTTAGGGAGGATATGGGGATTTTTTCCAATTAATTCCACTCCCAGGCTTCTACCCTTCGGAGTTTTCTCTCCTATTTTGTGACCTTGATTCTAAAGGGGAGGGGGGATCTCTCTCTCAGTTAGGGATGACAATCAGACTCATATCCAGTGGGTTCTCGCAAAAATTTATTCACAATAGATAGGATAAAAACCCGCAAAATGGATATGGACACAGACACAAGCAATTACCCACTAAGAAGCTGGTACGGGCGCGGGTACGAGTACCTTAGTACCCCCATCCCTATCCGTACAATATATATTTATATATTTTTATTTTATTATATACACATGTATGCTTATAAATTTTATTAGTTACATTACTATTAAAATTGTATGCATTTTAGTATGAGTGTTTTTTGTTTCTTAACTCAACGATATTATCATTAAATTATTTTTAATGTTGTTAAAAATGTAAAATGGCATGATAAATTATAATTGATCAAAATTTTTAATTTAATATGCGGGTAAATGACTATGGGTATGAGTACTTAGGTACCCATAGGGTACATGTACAAACGTTGGTGTCCACGCACGTATGGTCTCGGGTACGAGGATTTTTTAAAACCGTAGGCATGGGGACGAGTACTATTATACCCTACCTAAACCCTGCCCACTGTCATCCCTAACTCCCAATTAGAGGATTTATGACCTATCTATCTTTTGGGCTCGCATTATGAGTTAGTCGCCAAGGTCTTGGATACCAAGTTGGCTAAATTAATAGATAAGCTTTTCTCTCTGAACCAATATGTTTTTCTTAAAGGGAGACTCTTGTTTGATGCGGTTGTGGCCATTAATGAGTTAGTGAACCTTAATAAGATATCTAAGAAAGATTATCTCATCTTTAAGGTAGATTTTGAAAAGTCTTATGACTCTGTGAACTGAAGGTTCTTGAATTATATGCTTTATAAATTTGGTTTTGATCATAGGTAGCGAGTTTGGATTCATTCCTATGTCTTTTCAGGTAATCTTGTTATTTTAGTCAATGGGAGGCCGACTAATGAGATAATTATTAAGAGAGGTTCAATTAAGGAAACCATTTGGATCCTTTCCTTTTCTTGCTTATGCTTGAAGGACTTAGTGGGATGTTTAAAAGGGATATAGAGTTAAATATCTTTTCAAGGTTTAGAATTGGATATTCTAATTTGGCAGTCTCTCATCTTTAGTATGTTGATTATACCCTTATCTTGGATTAAGCGTCGATGGGGAATCTTTGGATTATCAAAGTCATTCTTTTGATTTTTGAGTCAGCGTCAGATCTTTGGGTAAATTTTCTAAGAGATTCCTTATTGGTGTTAATATGAACCCCGTGTTTTTGAATGTAGAAGGTGAGTTTCTCCATTGAAGATTGGATAATCTTCCCGACCTTCCGGTAGGTGTTATTACCAATTCCAAATTGTCTTGAGAATCTTTGATTAATCTTATCTATAGTAGATTGGCTACATGGTGTCACGGGTATGTGAGTTTGGGGTAGAGTTATCATGTTGAACTCGGTTCTTAATTCTCTTCTAATTTTTAACCTTTATTTTCTGTGGATGCATTTAAAGGTGTGGATGTTAATTATGAGAATCCAAAGGAGGGTTCTCTAGGGGGCGAGAGGTGAAATTATGATTCACTGGGTCACTTAGTTCAAGATTTGTAAACCCAAGAGTTCTGGTGGATAAGGGGTTAGATATATTCTTCTAGTTAACATAGTTTTGCATAGTAAATGGTGTTGGAGATTGTTATCTTAAACTACACTCCCATGGAGAGTTATCTTAGCTGATAGATATAATGTCTCAATGATTTCTTCTTCGAAGAGGGTATATCTTTAATTCTCTGTTCAACTTTATCTCGGTGGAAGGAGGTCTCATTCTTAGATGTTAAATATAGTATTTCTTATGAGTGTATTGAGAAGGGAATCAATAGAAGAGTAAGGCATAACCTTGATACTTACTTTATCCTTGGGTATGACCTAT
This sequence comes from Lathyrus tuberosus, assembly GCA_022829125.1. Classification (NCBI taxonomy): domain Eukaryota; kingdom Viridiplantae; phylum Streptophyta; class Magnoliopsida; order Fabales; family Fabaceae; genus Lathyrus; species Lathyrus tuberosus. The sequence continues at coordinate 461,229 of JALAZF010000236.1, read as the reverse complement.
CCCTTTCATAGATGTGTTTCATAGGATTTATCTTATCAACCTTAATCAAGTTAGGTCATTATAAGAGGTGGTGATGATTGATATGGGTCAGTTGAGGTGGGATTTTTAGTGGAGGATACCTTTCTTTATCTAGGAACACGTTTTAATGGATAATTTTTCATTTCTTTACATGGGTCACTCTTTCATATGGTAATGATTTTTGGTGATGGCAGATAGAAATGAATGGGGTATATGTGGTTTATTAAGCTTATAGCTTCCTCGTTGAGAACATGCCTTGTCCTTCTCCCCCCTCATCATGAGGGATTTGGTTATGACTTCTATCTGGGTTAGTTGAGCTCCCTCTTAGATGATTGCCTTCTCTTAACAACTTTTTCTAAATAAGTTTCCTTCTCGAGTTAATCTAGTTAAATCTGGTGTTCTCTTGGATATTGTAACATTGTCTTGTAGTCTTTGTGGGGGTGTTCGCGAGTCATTTTCTCAATTATTTTACAATTTTCACTTAGGTTTGACTCTTTTGTATATGATTTTTTGGTGGTTGAGACATTATGTTGTTATCACTTTGGCATGTGAATTGTATTTGAGAAAGTGTTTGAATTACTCTTGTCCTTACACTGCTTGGCTGGAGAACTTCTCCTTCATTAAAAGGCTATAACGAATTTGAGTGTCTATGGCCATTTTGTGGTGGAGTATCCTTCCTATTATTTGGAGATTTTTGTTATGTTTGTTTGTATTCTTTGATGCAAAGATCTAGATGTATTATTCTTTGTGATTAGTTTTTATTTGTTTGGTTTCTTTGTGTTATTGGTTGTCGTTGTCTTAGTGGTTTTTTTTTCGGGCCTTTCTGTTGGTTGTGTTGTTGTTATTGTTCAATCATCTCAGGTACTTCCTATGCGGGTTTGGATTTGTGTGTAGTTTTTTTCCTCCTCGTCGGTTGCAATTATTCTTTCTTTTAGTTTTTTTTAAAGTTGTTGATATATAAAAATCAACGTTACATTTATATATAAATATTAATAAATGCTATTGTTCCATTGAGGAACCATAATTGATTGGTCAATCGGTGGTTGTGGCAAACAACAATGGATCTGAGCTTCTAATGCAGTGGATAATTGGGTTGACCTGCAAGGTTAGTAGTCAAACGCTTAATTTAGTATGAGAAGGAGAAGAATTAATGAAGTTTGAATTTGAAATTGTGTACTTGAAAATAGGGGTGGCAAATGGGCATGCCCGCCCCATTTAGACCTGCACCGCAAAATCCCACAAAAAACGGGGCAGGCACGGCGAACATATTTAAGGTTGCAGGCCAAAAACCTTAGCTTTCCCCGCAAAAAAATAAGGGTGGGGTGGTCGAGCCCGTGGGCATTGCAACTTTTAAGCCTAAATATTCAAAAATTTATGTTAATACTCGTGTCCACAAAAGCCCGCATAAAAGACGGGGCGGGGAAAGGCAGACATATTAGCGTGTGCAGGCCTAAAACCTTGGGCCGACCCGCTCTGGCCCATTGGGCATTTCCATTTTTCCACCCCTAATTGAAATGGGTGCGCCTTCTATTTATATAATGAAGTGGTTATAACAGCCCACTATTTGCTAGGCATGTGATGCAGGGATTCATTGGATGTATCTTGGGCTTGGATTGCATGTATTAGTTCGTATGGTAATTCTCCTGCGCTGCAAATTTTCTAGACAGATCAAAACTCCCTCTGAGTGGTCGAATGATAATCATTACAGTCAGCCCGAAATAGTTTCCCCTAAGCCTTTGTTTTTTATGGCAATGCAAGGTTTTTCATATGTTCCTTGTTCGTCGACCATTCATTTCAGCTACTTAGGAAAGTTAAGAAAGCGTTATTGTTTCTTAGGAATTCACGTCTTTAAATCCATATACTTCAAATTTATTTTCGGCGGTACCCTCATAATAACCTTTGGGTCTATTATGTCATCACACGATTTTTTAAGAGTCAGCTTCTCATTTCTTTGAGGTGTCTTTCCTATTTTGACGTTATTTTCTTTCCGTCAATATTTCCCTTTCCGTGTTCTTAAAGAAAATCATATCCATCATGTGTCGAAATTCAAAAGATGTTTGCACTTTATGGGTGGATTTTGTCTATTCTTAAACTGTTTTTATCTTCGCTCGAGAGGGTAGTTTTGATGGAGCCTTTATGGATATAAGTACATCTTCGGATTGGGGTGTCTTAAACTCTGGTGAAAATGAAATAATATGCAACGAGTATAATGATTGTGCCATCTCCTTCAATGAGTGTGTTTTCTCGATCCTGGGTCTTCTGAAGGTGAGAAAAATACACAAGAAGGGGGGGGGGGGTTGAATTGTGTAATGCAAAAATTAGATTTACTTCTGAACTAGATTTCAGATTCTAAAAACTGAGTTCATAATCTAATAGGGTGCAACGGAAAAAGAAACATAAGTAAAGTAAAAATAGCAAAGAACATCCAATAGTTATCCTGGTTCCTCTCTTAACTAAGTGTACTCCAGTCCCCTTGCCAAGCAAGAGAGTGTCCACTATAATCAACCAGATTACACTTGCTTATACACACTTGTATAAGAATTTTCTTTTTTCTTAGGCCACTTTTCCAATACTTCCCTTGCTTAGAGCTCGTGTCTAAGACTTCCCTTTGCTCAATCAGCTCGTGACCGAGACTTATCTTGCTTAGACCACCTGCCTAAGACTTTACCTTGCTTAGAGTTTGCGTCTAATACTTTCCTTTGCTTAGAGCTCGTGTCTACGACTTTCCTCTTCTTAGAGCTCGTGTCTAAGATTTTCCCTTGTCTAACCAACTTCTGATTAAGACTTTTCTTTGCTTAGAGCTCGTGTCTAAGACTTCACCTTGCTCAAGCCTATAGCAAGAGATTTATATCTAAACAGATAGTTTAGAGAAGGGATAACTTACAACAACACTTGATAAATATCAGAGGTGTTCAAAATAATACAACACACTTTTACAAAGATTCTTAATCAACATAAGAATAAGAGCTCTTAACAGACTCATCTTTCTGATAGTAGTGTGTGTATTTCTCAGTTGTATTTACAACGTTATTTCTTAGTTGATCTTCAAATCTTTAGCTGCTTTATAGCCAAAATAATAGAGACGTTGGAGCATCTTCAACGACTACAAACAGACCAAATCTTCTAGTACATCTTCTTTTCCAATAAAGCAAGTGTTGGAACTTTTAGTTACAAGAATATCTACGAAACAAGGCCTTTGTCCAGAGGATACAACTATGATTCAAGTACAACACAACCTGTAGAAGATAATTCCAATAAATCTTGAGTCCCGTGTTAGCAATACTGACTTGACATTACTCAGCATCAGAGACAGCATAAAACGCTTCTGAACTGGAGTGTACTAGCATGATCAGAACCGAACCAAAGCCTTTTCAGTGTCAGAACCAATTCCATCAAGTAAATATAATTCTACACACACAAGTTAGCTAGTTAGAAATCCTAATTGATTTTCAAATACGTTGTTATCATCTAAACCTTAGAGGATGCATGGTATGACCCAAACTTATTTCAACAATCTCCCCCTTTTTTATGATGACAACATTAAGTATTTAGAAAAAACAATCAAAATCAGATTAATTACTCAATAAATTTCAGGGTCTGAGGTTTGTAAGCTCCCCCTGAGTCAAATAGTATAAAAGGTGAGGTTTGTAAGTTCTCACTGAGTCTTGTCTTTAAAGTCTAAGTGTCGAGGTTTGTAAGCTCCTCTCCATATAGAATAATAAATCTACTCCAAGGGTGAGATTCGTAAACTCCCCCTTAATAGATTTACTAACCACATTCGGAACCATTATTAACCTAAAATACTCAATCCATTCTCCACCTTTGTTATCAATCAAAAAGAGAGAGGAGGAAAAAGACTTTAGCAATGAAGAATGGTTTCAGAACTATTCATAGCTGAACATTTGTCAGGAACAAGTTTGTCAATGTTGAACTAGAATCTGAGAAAGAATCCTACCAAATGGAATGAGAAAAGATAATTCTTCAAGAGATGTAAGAATATACTATTTAAGATACTAAATCATAGTCAGAGGTAAATTGATCTTGATCCAGAAGACGAGTGCCAAAATGAAGAGTTTATCATCAGAAAAAGTCATCATGTTCCCTTTACTCTAGGCCTTAGTGTCATACCCCAAATTTTGACCACCAAGATTTCCCATCATTGTGAAAATCATGATCACAATATGGGTGTATCATTATGCTTCATCAGTCTCCCCGAAGATGGGTGAGCATGCACTACAATCAAAATTAGGGTTTCAAGCCTTCTCCGAGTCCTTAGACAAAGGATCAATCAAGGAATGACATGATCTTCAACTTGTCTAGCCTCTCAAACATCCACAATGGATCAAAAGGACTCCCACTTCAAGGATTAAGCACAAGGTTGCTCCCTTCTAGGTGGATCAAGCCTCAAGATCGCCAGTGTCACCAAATTAGGGTTTTGGTCGACCAGGGCCTCTAGTTGGAAATTTTCCTCTGGGCATGAGCCAATACTTCAAAGCATATCCTAATATGCTCCATGGAATCTCATGGACCCAATTATCAAGTCAATTTTGCCTCAAGGGATGCATTCATAAAAAAAATCAGGAATTAGGGTTTCTTGACGTAATTCACCCCTAAGTTGACTTTTGGGACAAATCATGAGCCAAGACCTCAAGAGAGGATTTGAGGGTCTCTAATACACCACATTGATCCATTTACAACAATGTATTGATCCAAGAAGCTTGAGCAACAAGTCTCAATTTCATCTGAACCACAGTTAGGGTTTTGCGAGAAAAGTCAACTGTAGCTTTGACTTTTGACCAGGACATGCTCCCAAGCCCTAAGACATGATTCAATACACCCTATAACACCCATGGAACATTTCCATCAAGTTTGATTTAGGTCAAGGACTTTATTTCCTAAAGGACTGCACAATTTGGAATTCATCGGATAAAAAGTCAACTGTGCACAAAAGTCAACTTTGACTTTTTTAGATTTTTCACAATTATGGATTTTGAACCCTAAAATGATGTTAATGTATGATTTGAATCATCATTCATCAAGAAAAATCAAAGAAAGTGGGATAACTTGTAAAAGGGGTAACCATAAAAACTTAGAAAATTTTCTAAGTTATGAACAAAGTGGCAAGGGTACCAACTTTGGAGGATCATAACTCCTAAACCACAAAGCCATTTTTCCCCATCCAAAGCTTGATTTGTAGATCTCATGGCCCTCTACAAAAACTTCAACTAGACCTCATTCCAATTCTTCATGGATTTTGAGTTATGGATTGATCAAAATCACAAAAAGTGAAAATGTCACTTTTTTTCCAACACTTAGTGAAATTTTCACTAAGTCAGAATCCGCCTTCACTTTTTTCCAAATGTAGGGGGATTTCACACTTGGATCCAAAAGGTATCAAAACCAAATATGATCAAACCGTTGTTGTATCATATAAGGGCTTTCCAAAATGGCCAAAAACATCACCAAATTCAATTTGAGCTAAGAGTTATGGTAGTGGCAAAGTGCCTTGCTGAAAACTGCCAAGGCAAGGCAGAATTTTGCATTTTTGGTCGATTTTCCAAAATCAGCCAATTCCAGGCCTTGTCATCATCTTGGACACATCTAAGGATCAAATCTAAAGGGGACAATCACTGAGCCAAGCCTCCAAAGTCCTTGGAACAAGAAGTAGCATGCCAAACCTAGAATTGCCTAAAAGACGGACAAGACTCCAATTTTGGATTGAAGCATTTAATAGATGCTTAGAGGTGGCATGGACTGACACATTTGCAACTGAATTCAGTCAAGATTCCTCCAATAAGTAGGGAACCAAAGCTCTGTGCTCTAACCTCCAGTCAATGGCTAGAGGAGACTTGGATTTTCATTTGCCAACGTTGGCCAAACCTCTGCTGCAGTTGCCATTCACTATTCATTACAAAACAAACTTGCTCTACTATAAATAGAGCTCATTTGTGATCAATTTGAGTACACCAAAGCCATCGTACAGATGCTTTCCTCAAAATCTCTTCTTTCACTCCAATTTTGCCTTCTAAGGCAAGTCACTATCGGGTTTTGAGTTTGAGAGCTTTTCCAATCAAACCAATCAAACGCACACCTCATAAACATCATATAGAAGTGATCCAAACACTTAAACAACGTCTGGAACCCTGATTTCTCAGAATCACCAGTCAGTTGCTCAAGGTTTTAACCAAGTTGCAGCTGAGATGCCATGAAGTGATCCAGCCATTTCCAATCAAGTCCAAGCATTCAAACACACTCCATAGGGTGTAGGGAAGCTGTTCAGATCATCACAACTCATCTGTAACACCTCCAACTCAAAAATAAAATTGCTCTTGCTGTCACGACCTTCAAGTAAGCCTAAACTTGGTCATCTCTTAATCTATGCATATTTCCTTGCACAATACTTTTGCCAAATGTTCATAATCATGCATAGAATGTTTCCCCTCAATTAATTGCTTTGTTTGAATCGTGTATCAAAATTCTCAGCCTTCATGCAATTTTTAGGGTTCTTGAGGTTTTGTCTTGATTTCTTATTCTTTGTTAAAAATAAATGAAATTAAAGACCATAGACATGATCGTGAGGTTGAAACGAGCAGATTGATATGTGGTTTGCATGATTCCATCAAGTATTCAGTGAGATTGGAGAGAAAATGCAAATCTGGGCAAAACACAGAACACGCGCGTGTTCTTGGCACCCTTTTTTGAAAATTCAAATATTTGAATTTTGTGATTTTATTTAATTGATTCAAAAATTAATTTCTCTCCGAGTTTTAATGGTTTTGAGTTGATTCTTTTTTTAATAATTCACAAAAATGTTAAAATATTTTATTTTACCAAAAAATCCCAAAAATATTATTTATTTCACATAATTGATATTTTTGCCAAGAATTAATATTTTAATTGTTTTTGACATTTAAAATATTTTTTCCTTCTTGATTTTACAAATTTTTATGATTTCTAATCATTTTGTAAGTCAAAACATGATTGTTGAAACATTATTCCAAGATCACAATTTGTTTTCCACATATTAAACAATTTTGACCATTTTAATTGAATTTTTTATTCAATTAAAATACATTTTGGAAACAAATTAGGGTTTTGATTAATTCAACCCTCATCAAACCATTTAAAAACACTTTGGGCCTCTAATAGAGTGTAAGACCCAATCCTTTGAAAATACAAACTTATTTTTGGGCCTCACTTATTGTATAAGTCCCGTTGTATTTCAAAAAGTTCGACGCGATCATCGTCCGTTGAAAAAACCCTGGGCCTCTCCTCGAGCTATAAGACCCATTCAAAATCTTTTGGGCCTCTATTAGAGTGTAAGACCCAACCCCCTTTGAAAACCAAACCATTTTAGGCCTCAGTCTTTGTATAAGACCCACTGCATTTTCAAAATCTCGGCGCGATCGCCATTTCAAACGAAAAATCATCTGGGCCTACCCTCGTGTTATAAGCCCCACTCTTTTTCTTTAAACCTTTTGGGCCTCTTGAGAGAGTGTAAGACCCATCCCTTGTACAGAAAACCTTTCTCAGGTCTCAGTCACTTGTATAAGTCCCTCTGTACAAAACGACAGTGCGATCACTGAATAAAACCTGGGCCTCTCCTTGAGCTGTAAGCCCCAATCTTTCATTTCAAAGCACTTTCTCCTTTGATTTTGAATATCTTGTTGTTTTCAATCTTTCTTTGTTGAACAACTAACCAAACAGCATGGAAGCTCTACAACCGAGTAAGTGGTTATATGCTTTCTTTATCCGCTTTCATATACATATAACTGTATTGTGGGGCTATTTCACTGTAAGTCTTCTTTCATAAACTCATATCAACTGTGTAATACTAGTATAGATATTTAGAGTTTCCCCGGCAACTACGTCTAGCACTAAGCCCTGTTGATTACTCTTAAATAGACACAACTAGATCCCCATAGGATTACCAGATACAGTCTTCCCTCCTCTTGGGGTTAACAAATATGGAGACGTGAAAGGCAGCATTCTCGGTGAACCCTTTCACAGACTGTCACCTTTAGAAATCGTCAAAGAAACTGTATTCCCCAGAGATGATCTTTTCTCCGTGAATGGAATCTCTTGAGTTTCTTCCAAATTCTCGAACTTTCCTGGCTTGATCTATTCTCTGTGAATAGCCTGTCTTGAATTTCTCGGGGTTTGGGGACCCTCAGGCTTCTTAAAAGCATCCCCGCCTCCTCTTGGGCGTTGTACAAGGACCCGTCGGCTTCTTAGAAGTATTCACAGCCTCCTCTTAGGCTTTGTATAAATGATTTCTTCCTCCGGGAATGATAGCCTCCTCTTGGGCTTCGTACAAATTGTCCCTCGGCTTCTTAAAAGTTTCCAGCCTCCTCTTGGGCTTTGTACAAATTGTCCCGACGACCTCCTAGAGGTATAGGAACATAAATTAGTCATCTTAATAGAACAGTCTTTCAAAAAGTCTAGATCTTGCTACTGATGTTTCTTAAACGTAGTACAAAAGATGAAACTCTAGACTTGGACAGTCTAATTTCCTTGAGTCTCAAAGACATTCTCAAGTTCCTCTCAAAATTAGGAGATGAAACCCGTAGACTCGGACAGTCTCAATACCCTTTGGATTTCCCATTTCCTTAAAGAACAGGAAATAACCCTGATCCTCGAATCAAATCCCTGAGTGCACACAGTACTCATATAAGAACTGATTTTCTCTTTAAATCAGCATACTGGACCTGTCACTCAACTGAAACAGTAACCCTAGCCTCCTCTTGGGCTTTGTACAATGATTCTCCCCAGCGGAGTTAACCTTTTCAGACTCTCTTGTTGAGTTACTTCCCCTTTAGCCTCTATCTCGGGCTTTGTACGAGACACAAAAACACTCTCTTGTTGAGTATAAAAGACTCTCTTGTTGGGTCACCCCTTTAGCCTCTATCTCGGGCTTTGTACGAGATACAAACCACTCTCTTGTTGAGTATAAAAAGATTCTCTTATTGAGTCGATCACCTTTAGCCTCCATCTCGGGCTTCGTACGAGATACAAATCACTCTCTTGTTGAATATAAAAGACTCACTTGTTGAGTCCAACCCTTTAGCCTCCGTCTTGGGCTATGTACAAGACACATATAAAAGATTCTCCTGTAGAGTCAACCCTTTTAGCCTCTCTCTCGGGCTTCGTACGAGACACACAAAAATCACCCACTTGTTGGGTCGATAACCTCCTCTTAGGCTTTGTATAAGCAAACCTCGGTTAAACCAATCAACCTTTTAGCATCAAAGCTGTGCCTCGTTCACAGTATGCAAACATCAAAAACTCCTTTCCCTTCATCTAATCGCTGTAAGCCGCAAGCCTCTAGATCATCTACATCCATGCCACTGTCCCTCTTTTAGAATGAGAAACTCTTAAGGAAAGATGGCATTTCTCTACACTGAGTTAAAGTCTTCTCCTTCAGGTCAAAAACCCCCCCATAAAGGAAATTAAGGCATTTCTGGATTCACATATCCCAGTTAAAGTAACCCTCCTTTATAACCAGTCACCCAACAGTTGTGACAAACAAACCCCTCTTTAGAGATGACAAATTCTCTCTAAAGACGAAACTTTTAGCTTCACATCTTGGGCTTCGAACAAGATACAAATAGACCCTTCAGCTTCACATCTTGGGCTTTGAACAAGATATAAACCACTTTTCAGCTTCACGTCTTGGGCTTTGAACAAGACACCAAAACACCATTTCCTCCCATAGAATAAGAGGAACTACGATCGTTCTAATTTCCCTGTTTCAGTAAACGGGAATATGCAGGCATAAGATTGAAAGAAAAATCTTAGTGAGCACACTAATCCAAAACCCAAATCCCGTACCCTCACATGTCAAAAGCATCAATCTTAATCTCCCACCAATCGCTCTAGCACTATTTTAACAAAATAACCTAAGAGAGACCCATAATCTTTGTAGCATCTGTAAACCAACAGTTATCTGTTCAAACTTAGTTTGCAAGCAGGGTTAATTGGAGACATCTATTTCCCTTCCTTCATCAGCTTCAATAGGATAAAAAATCAATCTATCTGTAGTACCAAAACGATAGTGCTTCGCAACCACGTCCAAAATCGCTTGCTACAGAAAAATGGCGACTTCACTAGGGAAGTTTGAGATCTTGTTCTCTTCCCATCTCTTAGGTAGAAACCTTAAAAAGTGCCACAGAGGAGTGGCGCCCACTGTGGGGCCTGCTTTCTTTCCTTGGGATTTCACTGGGATAGGACTTTTTTGACTTCACTAGGATCTTAGGTCAAAACCTTTAAATTGGGAAGGAACCACAGAGTGGTGCCTCCGCCGGGGAGCCATTTTCTGTTAGGAACATAGGATTCATAGCTCTTAAAAGTCTAGGACACTAGGACAAATATATATACTGCTTTTCCTAATTGATATATGTGTTTATTTTTCTGCTATTGGGAATGCGTGTGATGCCGCATGTGGAAAGATTGAGTATACACCTAGGAAAAACCCCTTTAGTGGTGCGGAAGCTATCGGAAATAGTTGTCACGCGATACCACCCTCTTCTGAGGACTCTTCAAAAAACACCACCTAGCACGATTCCCGGCCCGCTGGTGTTTTTCTCGACAAGAGTTGATGATATTGAGAGACAGGTACAAAAATCACTAGTATAAACCTTTGGGACGGGTAGAGCCTTGACTCCATGACACCGACCCTTTGACCCCATGTTTTTTCTATGTTTTTGTGTGCTGCATTCATGCATTCATTTAAAAAACATTACATCAAAGAAAAATTTTCTCTTCTAGTCTCTCTTTTTCAAATTAAACTAAGACAATGATTACAAATGTCAGAGAAAAAGATTGAGCTCATGGATTTCGGTAGAAGGAGAACTCATAAGTATACCTTCAGGGTTCCAAAGTTAGAGGATTTAAGAGGTTTGACGAGAATGGTCACTAACCCTGAAGCTTTCAGAGCCAAGTACGGAGGTCTGCTACCTCTATTAAGGGTCCAAGTAATTGAAAGAATCATGGATGCACTTGTTCAGTTTTACGATCCGGTTTATCACTGTTTCACATTCCCGAATTATCAACTAGCACCAACGCTGGAAGAATATTCTCATTTGATTAATTTACACATCACTGATCGAGATCCTTTTTCTGGACTGGAAGAAATTCCAAAGGATCAGACCATTGCGAGAGCAATTTAATTGGATAAGTCAGAGGTCAGGACTCACATGACCACTAAGGGTGGCATACAAGGTTTATCAGCCCAGTTCTTGACAAAGAAGGCTCTGTACTTTGCTAGTATAGGGAACATGACTGTTTTTGAAAGATTCTTTGTCTTACTCACTTACGGGTTATTTCTGTTTCCCAACATCAATAACTTCGTCGATATCAACTCCATTAAGGTTTTTCTCATTGGAAACCATGTGCCGACTTTACTCGCAGACACATATCATTCTGTACACTTAGGGAATTTGTACAGCGGAGGGGAGATCACATGTTGTGTACCTCTGCTATACAAATGGTTTATCTCTCATTTGCCTAAGTCTGCTGCTTTTTGGGATCAAAAGAATACTTTACGTTGGTCGCAGAGAATCATGTCTCTTACCAACTCTGACATAGATTGGTGCAATAGGATTTATGAGGGAATTAGGATCATCGACCGTTGTGGAAACTTCCCCAACGTACCCCTCATAGGAACTAAGGGAGGAATCAATTACCATCCAGTATTGGTTCGTCGTCAATTTGGATACCCAATGAGGCATGTCCCGCAGAATGCTCATCTGGAAGGTCTTTTCTTCAAAGAAGGGGAAAATGACAGAGCACTAAAGATGGAAATAGTGCACGCTTGGAAACATGTTCATAAGAAAGGACAAGAGTCTCTAGGAAAACCGGACTGTGTCTCGGTGGAGCCTTACCTCCACTAGGTACAAACTAGAGCTCTCAAGCTAAAAATGCCTTATCCTCATCACGAAGTTCTTCCGCCAAGGGAGTCTGTCATGTACTTCATGACTGAAACGGAAAAACTCTAGGTTACTCTCAACAAAGTTCAGCGGGAGAGAAGGTCTTGGAAGAACAAGTTTCGCATCCTCAATGTGGAGTGTATCAAAATACAGTAACTACTGAAGGATAAAGATGCTCTGATTGAAATTTTGGAGCAGCATGCTGTAGAAAATCAGGATGGCCTAAGGAATTTGCTCACTCCTTTCACCTGGCAAAGGAATGACAACCCGACAACGGCCCAAGAGCCCCGATCCAAGAAAAGGAAAGTATCAGAATCAGCACCCAGTTTCTCCTCAGAGAGGACACGGGACCCCTTAGCTTAGGTTTCTGTTTCCGCACCTTGTAATCTACTGTATTTCTATTTCCGCAATCCTTTAAATTCAATAAAACGGGGTTTCCCCACTGTTTGATATTTTCAATCTAATTGTCGAAGTTTATTTTGATTAAACCAAAAAACAATTAATATAAATCATTGCATTCATCATTCTCACATCACGTATTCTCCTTACCTACGAGTCTCACGTCTGTGTCTCGATTCTAGAGTCAAACTGTCTCATTCGTACAATACTCGGGCCAATTGTCAGAAAAAGATGGATGATCTTGAGGAAGAGAACAGAGAGTTGAAAGAAGAGATCGATGGTCTGAGAGAGGATATGAGAAAGATTCGTAATGACATGCAAGCCATGGCAGAAGCTCAGCTACAAAGAAATGTGATCTCAGAGATCACCTCAATACCCATAGTGGAGAAGTATGATCCTAGGTACAAAATGCCGAAAGATCATCCCTGAGGCATGCCTGTTAACTATATCCTGGAAGGATATGTTCCGCCGATCACTGGAGATCCAGAAACTTCAGCAGAAGCCACTGGGCCTGAAGGTTACAAACTTCGGGAAAGCGAAGATGCCAAAGGCATACTGAGGACTCCTGAAGGTTACAAACTTTGGGAAACGCCAAGATTCACGGCCGTAGTCACGGTACCACTCCCTGTGGTGCACACTGTCCTGGAAGGATAGATTCCACAGATACCTTCTGGTAGAAAGGAAACTATGTTCGACAGGATGGACGAGTTCCAGGAACAGTTCCTGGAGATGCAGAATGAACTGCAGGCTATTCGCGGTCAGGATTTATTTGGAAAGGATGCCACAGACCTTTGTCTGGTCCCCAATGTGAAAGTCCCGCACAAGTTCCAAGTACCTGATTTTGAAAAATACAAGGGTAACTCTTGCCCTTAGAGCCACTTGGTGATGTACGCTCGGCGAATGTCAGCTCAGACAGAGAATCAGGACCTACTGATTCATTACTTCCAAGATAGTTTAACCGGTGCCGCATTAAAATGGTACATGGGTTTAAACAGCGCTACGATCAACACTTTCAAAGATCTTGGCACTGCCTTCGTCCAACAATATAAATACAATCTGGACATGGCGCCAGACAGAGATCAACTCAAATCAATGTCACAAAAGGACAAGGAAACCTTTAAGGAGTACGCTCAAAGATGGCGTGAAATTGCTGCTCAAATTTGTCCACCTCTTGAGGAAAAAGAGATGACAAAAAATCTTCTTAAAGACCTTAAGCTCATTTTACTATGACAGAATGGTTGCCAGTGCGCCCAGTGACTTCACCGAAATGGTCAGTATGGGGGTACGTCTCGAGGAAGCTGTTCGATAAGGACGTCTAGTAAAAGACGCTGGATCATCAAGTAGTACAAAACGATATGGTAGTGCTCTCCCTAAGAACAAAGAGCAAGAATTGGGAATATCTCTCTCGGAAAGCAAAGGTGACGTTATCAACCAGTAGCAGCTGTGACTCCTGCTATCAATCCCGCGCCTACGTATCAACCTCAGGTTGCGCATAGCCAACCTAATCAACAACAATTTCAGCAAAGGACACAACAGCCTCTTCAGCAGGCTCGTCCTCCATACAATAACAACCGTACAACGCGGCCACCAAGATTTGATCCTATACCCGTATCGTACGCAGAACTATTTCCGTTACTACTAGCCAAGGGGCACATCCAGACTAAATCCCCTCTTGCAGTACCGAAAAATCCGCCTTTTTGGTTTAAGATGGACCAGACTTGTCCTTACCATCAAGGAGGATCAAGGCATAACATAGAGAACTGTCTCAGCTTTAAATCTGACGTACAAAAGCTTGTTAGGAACGGGGTCTTATCTTTCAAAGATACGAATCCGAATGTTCTCAGGAACCCGCTGCCTCAACATGAGAAAGCTGCAGTCAACCTGATAGAAGGAGAGTCTAACAATATCTATCAAATTCATGATGTACTCTTGTTAAGGACCAATCTGGTCAAGATGCATTGTAGACAGAGCGGGTATGGCCATGTGCCACCTCATAATTATCACCGGTGTGATATCTACTCTAAAAACAATCAGGGATGTTCTGTGGTGCAATCAGCTCTACAGGAACAGATGGATCTCGGATGGATCCAAGAGCACCGAATTCGTGGAGTTAACATGGTTTACACGAATTCTAACATCATTCAGAACCACGACATTCGTGCGATGAATGTCAACCCGGTGGCAATGCACTCAAGGCAAAGCCAGTATCATAATCTGCCACGACACGATTACAGTTCTTGTCTGACTTTCTCGGTAAATAAACAGGGATGCTCTTTTGTACAAGAAGCCCTCCAGCGTCAGATGGATCTTGGATAGATCCAGGACTACCATGATAGGAATCCCTATCAGATCAACATGGTTCAGATCTTCGATATTCGCTTAATGAATACCAACCTAGTAGAGTTATATGCTGAGCAGGTCCTACTCGGGTTCCTGATTTCACATAACTATCAAAGCTGTAAGGCGGGTTGCAAAACAATAAAGGTTGTGCCCTTGTCCAGGAGGCACTTCAGCACGTGTTAAATCACTGGTAGATGCTAATCTATATGGATGAAGATACTCACGAAATTAGTATCAATAATAGAAACCCTACTCGGCGTCAAAGTCAGGATGTCCGATCTGTGGAAGCTAACCTAGTGAGGTTACATTGCATTCAAAGCGGGCGTGGCCAGGTGCCACCACACAACTACGAACGTTGTAGAATCTGTTCAAAAAATAACCAGGGGTGCTACCTTGTGCGAGCAGCTCTTCAGGGTCAGGTGGATCGTAGAGAGATTCGCCCATATTCGGGTTCCAGACCAATTAACTGGGCGCCGGACTACCTAGCTGATCAAATTGAGGACGTTGTCGTAATCTCTGATCATGAGAGGAACAGGGATGTTTGTGCCATCATTCCTCTACTTGACGAATCGAGAGTTCCCAACCAGGAACGGATTGAAATTACTTACGACAGTCAAAAAAATCAGAAGGCTCCCATAGTCATCTATCTACCAGGACCACTACCGTATGAATCAACTAGGGCAATCCCTTACAAATACGGTGCGACGATAATTGAAAATGGAAAAGAAATTCCATTACCCTCCGTCGTGAATATTGCAGACATCAGCGTGTAACACGGAGCGGTAGAATCTTCAACAGAGGAGTTGGAGAGTCCAGTAAAGAAAAGGAACCTCAGACAGAAGTTCCTAATTCACTAGTCGGTCAATCCAGTAATCCCGACCTTTCAAAAAACAATGATGAGATACTGAAGCTCATCCAAAGGAGTGAATACAACATTGTTGATCAGCTATTACAAACTCCTTCAAAGATCTCGGTATTATAACTGTTACTCAGTTCAGAAGCGCACAGGGATGTTCTACAAAAATTCTTGGAACAAGCCTTTGTGGAACAAGATATAACAATCAGACAGTTCGATAGCATTGTCCCTAACATCACTTCTTGCAATAATTTGGGATTTAACGATGAGGAATTACCTGAAGAAGGTCGCCGTCATAACCTGGCGCTCAATATCACGGTCAGCTGCCAGGGCGATGCTTTAGCCAGCGTACTGGTAGACATAGGGTCAGCCCTGAATGTTATGCCGAAGTCCACTTTGATGCAATTATCATTCAAAGGGCCTCCGATGAGAACCAGCGAGGTCGTCGTCAAAGCATTTGACGGATCCAGAAAGGCAGTTATTGGCGATGTCGATCTTCCCATAACCATCGGTCCTCACACTTTCCAAGTCACTTTCTAGGTCATGGATATCCGGGCAACGTACAGTTGTTTATTAGGAAGACCTTGGATACATCAGGCTGGGGCAGTCACCTCGACCCTCCACCATAAGTTAAAGTTCGTCTAGAACGGCCAACTCGTCACGGTCTGTGGAGAACAAGCCTTGCTCGTGAGTAACCTATCATCATCTACCTGTGTAGAACTCGAGGAGGTTGTTGGAACTCAATTCCAAGCACTTTCGGTGAGCAAGGACAATCAATCCGAAGAGGGAACTTCCATTTCCTCATACAAAGACGCTATCAAAGCGGTTGAGAGTACCAATATAACAGGATAGGGACAGCTAGTCATTCCTACTGACAATAAAACAAAGAAGGGTCTTGGTTTTTCTGCAACCTGTACCCAGACAGCTACTACCAGCAATGAAAGTCTTCATCCCATTCGGAACATCTTTCACAGTGGAGGTTTCCTTCTCCCAGTGCCTCAAGAAGTGCATACCATCAATAAAGATGATTCCTCTGATATGGACGAAGAATGGGAGTCCTATCTTAACGAGGACGGTTTTATGTCTCAGGACGAAACGCAGACTCCATTTTGCTTTCCTGCACAGAGCCCGAGATTTATACCAAGGTCAGATGTCAAAATGATGTATGGAGATTGCGATCCGGAAGGATGTCGTGCTCCACCAAATTCATTAGAGGAAGACACTCCGATGAAAGACAACTTTGACCACGACTATTATGGCCCGATGGATGGCCTGCCAATGTGGCAGCCGTATCTAGGAAACTTGGGGCAAGAGAATCAGCCGAACAAAGAAAATCAGCTGAGCATCATTGAACAGAATACCTGTGTCCCCACCATGTCATGGGATCAACAATCAGGTTATTCAGAAAACGTCTAGTACGACGATGAATTTGCAACGTTTGTAGGACTTGAATTCATTAACTATGCTTTTCCCGAGGTCAACGTCATCGAGAGAGATGACTCCTCCAGTTCCAAAGAAGTATGGGACACCTAGGGACAACCGAGTGGTAAGTTCGACTACTTCGTCAAGTACACCGCTCCTGAAAGCTCTCGTATCAGGCTCGAAGACATCCAGCCAACTGGATGGGGAGATCTACTGGAGAGCACAAATTCTATGCAAAAGGCAACGGAGTAATTCTCCTACGACAATTTTGCCTGGGAGACAGATTCCAATGATCCTGCTCCACCAGAAATCAGCGTCATTTCTGAAGACAAATCAAGGAAAGTACCAGACTTTGTGATTCACCGAGGAGTTCGCCGCCAATGGGTTGCTGTATATGTTCCGAAGATTGTTCACAAGTCAAAGTAATTGCCATCTTTAACCTTTCACCCTGCCCAGGTGAAACGGATGTTTTGATAGGGCTCGCTTTCTATAAATTTTCCCTCTTCGCCTTGCCCAAAGCGACAGAGTTTTGTTTTATAGGGCTGTAGTTTTAAGAATCGACTTGTTCATTAATAAAATAACGCCGTTCTGTAATTTCCACAGTTATTGCTGTTTTCTCTTTTTGCTTTTCTCAGAAAATGGTAATCCTAAAAAACATCTTAAGCAATAAAAACAAACAGTAAAAGAAATACACTGCACACACTTGCATTTTCTCTATCTCTTCTAAAAACAATCATCATGTCATGTAGATTGCTTGTTTTAAACCCAGTTGAAACATACGATCCGATGCCTTCTCCCAACTTTGAGTTCCCGGTATTTGGGGCTGAAGAAGGAGTTGACGAAGAAATTCCAGAAGAGATCTCCCGACTACTCAGACAAGAGGAAAGGTCCATTGAACCTCATAAAGAACCGTTGGAAACGGTAAACTTAGGTTTGAAAAAAGAGAGAAAAGAAATCAGGATTGGGGCACTGCTCAGTCCGACTGCCAGAGAGGGTTTGTTAAAGCTTCTCAAAGAATTCCCTGATGTATTCGCTTGGTCCTATCAGGATATGCCGGGGTTGGATACCAGCATCGTGGAACACCATTTACCATTGAGATCGGAATGTCTGCCAGTAAAACAGAGGTTGAGACGGACTCACCCAGACATGGCCATCAACATCGTACCCGTTCCCAAAAAGGACAAAAAAGTCAGAATGTGTGTCGATTACAGAGATTTAAACAAGGCTAGTCCAAATGACGACTTTCCTTTACCGCACATTAACATGCTAGTTGACAGTACAGCAAAGTTCAAAGTTTTCTCCTTCATGGATAGATTCTCGGGCTATAACCAGATAAAAATTACGCCGAAAGACATGGAGAAAACTTCGTTCATTACCCCATGGGGTACCTTTTGTTATAAGGTAATTCCGTTTGGTTTGAAGAACGCCGGGGCAACCTATCAACGGGCAATGACTACTCTTTTTCATGACATGATACACAAAGAAATCGAGGTATATGTCGATGATATGATTGCAAAATCTAAGACAGAAGAGGAGCATGTGTCCCATCTGTCAAAACTATTCGAGTGGTTAAGAAAGTACAAACTTCGCTTGAATCCCAACAAGTGCACCTTTGGTGTCCATTCAGGGAAACTTTTAGGATTCATCGTCAGCCAGAAAGGAATTAAGGTTGATCCTGACAAGGTCAAGGCCATTCAAGAAATGCCTTCTCCGAAGACTGAAAAACAAGTCAGAGGATTCCTGGGACGTTTGAACTACATCTCCAGATTCATATTCCTCATGACCGCGACATGTGCACCAATTTTCAAATTACTCAAAAAGAATCAGGACTGCATTTGGACAGAAGATTGCCAAACTACCTTCGACAGTATCAAGGAATACCTGTTGAACCCACCGATTCTGTCCCCTCCAGTGGAAGGAAAACCACTGATCATTTACTTAACAGTCTTGGAAGACTCAATGGGGTGTGTACTTGGCCAACAAGACAAAACCAAAAGGAAGGAGTCTGCCATCTACTATTTGAGCAAGAAATTTACCGACTGTGAAACTCGGTACACGATGCTCGAGAAAACTTGCTGCGCTTTGGCTTGGGCAGCCAAACATCTGCGCCAGTACATGATTCGCCACACTACTTGGTTAATCTCCGAAATGGATCCAATCAAGTACATCTTCGAAAAACCTGCTCTCACGGGAAGGATTGCCCGTTGGCAGATGTTGCTATCAGAATATGACATAGAGTACCATGCTCAACAAGCCGTTACAGGGAGTATTTTAGCCGATCATTTGGCTCATCAACCGATTGACGATCAAGAATCAGTCGGGTTTGACTTCCCAGACGAAGATGTCATGTATCTAAAAATGAAAGATTGCGATGAACTGCTACCCAGTGAAGGGCCAGAACCAGGTTCCCAATGGGGACTTATTTTTGACGGAGCTGTCAATCATTACGGAAACAGAATTGGGGAAATTATCATAACACCTCAGGGTACCCACATTCCTTTCACTGCCAGACTTACGTTCAAGTGCACAAACAACGAGGTCGAATACGAAGCTTGTATTATGGGTCTCGAAGAAGCGATCGACTTAAGGATCAAGAACTTGGACGTATATGGCGACTCAGCTTTGGTTGTCAATTAGATCAAAGGAGATTAGAACACATACCAATCAGGATTGATCCCTTACAAAGATTACGCAAGAAGGTTGTTACCCTTCTTCAACAGAGTCGAGTTTCATCACATCCCTCGTGAGGAGAATCACATAGATGACGCATTAGCCATTCTCTCTTCCATGATTAGTGTAGGTCAATGGAACGACTTGCCTAAGATCGACATAATGCGCCTTGAGCAGCCCGCTTACATCTTCGCGATTGAAGCAGTCGTAGACGACAAACCTTGGAATCACGATATCAAATGCTTTCTTCAGAAACAAGAGTACCCACCTGGGGCACTAAGGAAAGACAGAAAAACCCTCAGAAGGCTGGTTGGAAGCTTCTTCCTGAGTGGTGACACACTCTATAAGAGAAATTTTGACATGGTCTTGCTCCGATGTATAGACAGACCAGAAGCAGACATGCTGATAAAAGAAATTCACGAAGGGTCCTTTGGCACTCATGCCAACGGAGACACAATGGCGAGAAAAATTCTAAGAGCAGGGTACTATTGGTTGACCATGGAATCCGACTGCTACAAGTACATGAGGAAGTGTCACAAGTGTCAGATATACTCATACAAAATTATGTACCGCCAACGCATCTCAAAGTTCTTTCTTCCCCATGGCCTTTTTCCATATGGGGAATCGACATGATTGGCATGATCGAACCTAAGGCTTCAAACAGACATCAGTTCATCCTGGTAGCCATTGACTATTTCACCAAATGGGTCGAAGCAGCATTGTACGCTAATGTAACCCGACAAGTGGTGGTCCGATTTATCAAAAATAATATCATCTGCCGTTATGGTGTTCCGAGCCAGATCATTATTGATAATGGATCTAACTTGAACAATAAGATGATGAAAGAGTTGTACGCAGAGTTCAAGATCGAACACCATAACTCATCTCCCTACCGACCAAAGATGAACGGAGCGGTAGAAGCGGCTAACAATAACATCAAGAGGATTGTTTAGAAGATGGTTGTAACCTACAAAGATTGGCACGAGATGCTACCCTTTGCTCTTCACGGTTATCGCACATCCGTCCGCACTTCAACAGGGGCAACCCCTTTCTCTCTAGTATATGGCATGGAAGCAGTGCTCCCCATAGAAGTAGAGATCCCATCAATCCGGGTATTGATGGAAGCTAAGCTAATAGAAGCTGAATGGTGTCAGAGTCGACATGACGAACTCAATCTGATAGAAGAAAAGAGAATAACGGCACTATGCCATGGTCAATTGTATCAACAGATAATGAAGAGGGCGTTTGACAAAAAGGCCCGACCTTGCGTCTTCAGGAAAGGAGACCTCGTGCTCAAGAAGATACAATTATTTCTCACTGATTCTCGGGGCAAGTGGACTCCGAATTATGACGACCCTTATATGGTCAAGAAAGCTTTCTCAGGCGGTGCCTTGAGACTTGCAACTATGGACGGAGAGGAATTTGTCTACCCCACGAATGTTGATGTAGTCAAGAAATACTTCACCTAAAAAAAAAACGTCTCGGTGGATTGAAAACCCGAAAGGGCGGTCGAGGAAAAAATTAGAGACATAATAAAAAAATCATCCCGATGGATTGGAAATCTCAAAGTACAATCCAGGAAAAAATTAGGGATAATGGCAAGTAACTACGTTCAACAAAGGGGCAAATCCCTCAGCAGCAGTTACATCGTCCATCAGAAAAACTCCAGTCACGGTCATCTTCGACAGAAGCTCAGGATGCCCCGAATTCAAAGATGGTAGAAGGATAGTGGTCGTTATGTTTCAATATATCACTTTTCCCTGTAAATTACCATTTTCTAACTTTGTAAATACTCTATGGAATCACGCGTTTGGCTATTTTCCATCCTATCAATAAAATTTGAGCCCTTGTGCTTTTGTTTGCAATTCTTATTTGTTTTAGCTTTATAGAACGACATTTTAATATGGTCAACGATTCTTGAAATGAAACAAAAATGAATTTACTTGTTAAACTTTTTCTGCTTTTTCGATAAAGATGGCAATTTCTTTTGACTGTTAAACATTGAAAGAACGTCGATCGCTTCTCCGAAGGCGGTTAAGCTTCAAAAGTGCAGAATCAAAGTACTCCTTCTAAGCCAGTGCGCCTGAATGAAGGATCAGCTGTATCGGATGCAGTTTTCCCATCTGATACCCTCGGCCGAGTTCCCATCTCCTAAGCCCGACCAGCGTCGCTCCAAATAGGGACCGTTTCTCCTAAGCAAGGCGGAATTTTTATCTTGAACCACGGTACGACTTCACCCCGCGATGGCCGAGTATCCCTTCATGTTCATCTTTTAGTCTGTATGTTGCGTTGGTTTTGTCAGCATATACATACATACATCATGCATTATTGATTTTCATTCACATTCATATTGCATCACTATCACTTTAGTCGGCCTTGCCCCTAGTGATAAAAGTCTTCACAATCGAGTTTTCAGTTCTTTCCTCATCAGGAAATGTTGCGTCTGAACAATCTCTCCCTCCAGTTTATTTCTGGATCAGAATTGGCCCTTGACCACTTTGATAACTTGAACCTCTGAAAGACCAGAGAACCTTCAACCGATGTCACTCTTCGCCATTGAAGATGATATTTTTGCTTTCCCGGATTAAGGAAAATCCCCAGAGAAAGCCTCATAAGCAGAGATTCGGCAGTACAACAGTTTTACTCCAAAAAATCACTGATGAAAAGGTCATCGGCACCTCAAAGTTGGATCCCATCATATGGCATTTCTCCGGGAAGACCCCGAGAAAAGTATGATATAAGACCCCAAATGGAAGCAGTCTCTCAAGAAACTCGCTTTCCCCAGATAGAGTCAACAAATGGCATCTCCAACAGATAAGTTTGTACACCTCGACAGCTCAGACGACTGGGTTCCCTAGCAAGTCTGACATCATTCTTTTTCCCATCAAATGGCATCTCCCCAGGAAAATTCGGCAAGAAGTTTGAGGAAAACCGCTACGAATAGCGTCCCTTGTCAATAAAGTTTATTGACAAAAGAAACTAAGACCAGTTCCTTGGTTGGAAACCTAGAACGAGGGGAAGTTTATTTCAGAAACTGAGACCAGTTCCTTGGTAGGAAACCAAGATCGAGGGGAAGTTTATTTCAGAAACTGAGACCAGGTCCTTGGTAGGGAACCAAGATCGAGGGGAAGTTTATTTCAGAAACTGAGACCAGTTCCTTTGTAGGAAACCAAGATCGAGGGGAAGTTTATTTCAGAAATTAAGACCAGTTCCTTGGTAGGAAACTAGGATCGAGTGGAAGTTTAATTCAGCAACTAAGACCAGTTCCTTGGTAGACAACCAGGATCGAGGGGAAGTTTACCTTTTCTAAGCGTAATTGCTTAGCAAAATAAGATGAATGCGTAAGCTACCATTCATAACCACCATCAAAATTTCGGGTATTTCGATATTTAATCCTCTTGCACCCCGAATTCCCGAACACCTTCGTCATTCGCACCTTCGGGTCCAAGAAGATTAAATAGGGGCATCTATCATACCCTAAATTTTGACCACCAAGATTTCCCATCATTTTGAAAATCATGATCATAATATGGGTGTATCATTATGCTTCATCAATCTCCCCGAAGATGGGTGAGCATCCACTACAATCAAAATTAGGGTTTCAAGCCTCTCTGAGTTCTTAGACAAAGGATCAATCAAGGAATGACATGATCTTCAACTTTTCTAGCCTCTCAAACATCCACAATGGATCAAAAGGACTCCCACTTCAAGGATTAAGCACAAGGTTGCTCCCATCTAGGTGGATCAAGCCTCAAGATCGCCAGTGTCACCAAATTAGGGTTTTGGTCGACCTGGGCCTCCAGTTGGAAATTTTCCTCTGGGCATGAGCCAATACTTCAAAGCATATCTTAATATGCTCCATGGAACCTCATGGACCCAATTATCAAGTCAATTTTACCTCAGGGGATGCATTCATCAAAAATCAGGAATTAGGGTTTCTTGACCTAATTCTCCCCTAAGTTGACTTTTGGCACAAATCATGAGCCAAGACCTCTAGAGAGGATTTGAGGGTCTCTAATACACCACATTGATCCATTTGTAACAATGGATTGATCCAGGAAGCTTGAGCAACAAGTCTCAATTTCATCTGAACCACAGTTAGGGTTTCGCGAGAAAAGTCAACTGTAGCTTTGACTTTTGACCAGGACATGCTCCCAAGCCCTAAGA
This sequence comes from Lathyrus tuberosus, assembly GCA_022829125.1. Classification (NCBI taxonomy): domain Eukaryota; kingdom Viridiplantae; phylum Streptophyta; class Magnoliopsida; order Fabales; family Fabaceae; genus Lathyrus; species Lathyrus tuberosus. The sequence goes on along the minus strand of JALAZF010000236.1, from coordinate 437,430 downwards.
CATGATTCAATACACCCTATAACACCCATGGAACATGTCCATCAAGTTTTATTTAGGTCAAGGACTTGATTTCCTAAACGATTGTACAGTTTGGAATTCATCGGATAAAAAGTCAACTGTGCACAAAGTCAATTTTGACTTTTTGAGATTTTTCACAATTATGGATTTTTAACCCTAAAATGATGTTAATGTATGATTTGAATCATCATTCATCAAGAAAAATCAAAGAAAGTGGGATAACTTGTAAAAGGGGTAACCATAAAAACTTAGAAAATTTTCTAAGTTATGAACAAAGTGGCAAGGGTACCAACTTTGGAGGATCATAACTCCTAAACCACAAAACCATTTTTCCCCATCCAAAGCTTGATTTGTAGATCTCATGGCCCTATACAAAAACTTCAACTAGACCTCATTCCAATTTTTCATGGATTTTGAGTTATGGATTGATCAAAATCACAAAAAGTGAAAATGTCACTTTTTTCCAACACTTAGTGAAATTTTCACTAAGTCAGAATTTTCCTTCACTTTTTTTCCAAATGTAGGGGGATTTTTCACTTCGATCCAAAAGGTATCAAAACCAAATATGATCAGACAGTTGTTGTATCATATAAGGGCTTTCCAAATTGGCCAAGAACATCACCAAATTCAATTTGAGCTAAGAGTTATATAGTGGCAAAGTGCCTCGCTGAAAACTGCTAAGGCAAGGCAGAATTTTGCATTTTTGGTCGATTTGCCAAAATCAGCCAATTCCAAGCCTTGTCATCATATTGGACACATCTGAGGATCAAATCTAAAGGGGACAATCACTGATCCAAGCCTCCAAAGTCCTTGGAACAAGAAGTAGCATGCCAAACCTAGAATTGCCTAAAAGAGGGCAAGACTCCAATTTTGGATTGAAGCATTTAATAGATGCTTAGGGGTGGCATGGACTGACACATTTGTAACTGAATTTAGTCAAGATTCCTCCAACAAGTAGGGAACCAAAGCTCTGTGCTCTAACCTCTAGTCAATGGCTAGAGGAGACTTGGATTTTCATTTGCCAACATTGGCCAAACCTCTGCTGCAGTTGCCATTCATTATTCCTTGCAAAACAAACTTGCTCTACTATAAATAGAGCTTATTTGTGATCAGTTTGAGTACACCAAAGCCATCAAACATATGCTTTCCTCAAAATCTCTTCTTTCACTCCAATTTTGCCTTCTAAGGCAAGTCACTATCGGGTTTTGAGTTTGAGAGCTTTTCCAATCAAACCAATCACACACACACTGTCGCAGTGAAAATTAGATACCATAGTTATTAATGAACTAGGATCACATTTATTTCGACACCGACTTTGATTTATCCAAAGGAAAGGTTCAAGGTCAAAAACCTAAAGGGGGGAGATCTAAGGTTCGGGGGTTGGTTAATCCTAGGGAAGGTATTAGCATCCTAAACGTCCGTAGTACTGTACGGGAACCTCTCGTTTTATTATGTTATTTTTATTTTTATATTTCGCTTGCTAAGGGTACTATGCTAAAGGTTGAGAACCCTAGGGGTTAGTATCTAAGTATACTCGATAAGGCATCGCACCTTACGCCTACGTATCCTCGGGTGTAGAATCAGAGTATGCGTAGTTCTAAGAAGAGGAACTTCTTGACGGGTTCAAGGTTCCAAGAGGGAAGTAAGGTTTTGGGCAAAACCTTACATAGAGTACGGTGACTCTAAAGTTGAAGGATGGTCCAAGAGGGGTAGGTTTGTAAATGTTCATGGAGGACATTTACTCGGAGTATAAAAACTCCGATCCTAAAGCTAAGGTTTTTAAGTGTCTACAACGAGACATGGAGTACGAAAACTCCGGATTTAAGGCCAAGGGATCTAAGAGTTAGTCTTATGACGGTTTAGTCAATATTAGTGACCTTCCTTTGGATTTAAAGGGGGATATAACCGATATAAATAATTTAAAAGTTAATAGCAAAATAATTCATGCATTTATATTATAAAAGTAGAAAAACATAAAATCATGATTTAAACTTCAACATATAAGGCAAACAAATAGCATTCAAACAAGACATTCAAATCATGCATCATATATGTATTTGCGGAATCAACGAGATTTAAGCATGCATTTAGAAAATTAGAGACGAATACGGTATAAGAGGTTATAAGCTTATTCTAATTGGAAAAAGAACATGATATAAATCAAAGGATTATTTATGTTGAAACGATGATTAATTTTAAATGACCTTATAAAACAAACTCTTATTAAAAGTTTATCAATTAAAAAGAAATTTGCACCCGAAAATTTATTATGAAAATTATACGTTTTTTTTTTATGATGATATACTTATATAAAAAACGAGTTATTATTAAGATTAAAATTATCTTATGAAAAACTAGATTAGATTGCTATATAAAAAAGAACCATAATGTTAAGTTATTATAACAAAAAACAAATTATATTTTACTTTTATAACAAATTATATTTTATTTTTATAACAGAAAAAAAACAGATTGTCTTTTATTTTTATAACAAATTATGTTTTATATTTTATTTTTAACAAATTAAATTTTATTTTAAAACAAAGAAACAGATTATGTTTTACTTTAAAAAACAAGATTAATGTTTTACTTTTAAAACATATTAAATGATTACTTTTAAAAAAAAATTATTGATTTAAAAAAAAAAGGGCGCATGGCAAAATAACATGAGTGTGCACACAGGATCAGGGAAACCAATAAACCCGGAAAGAACCAGAAATGCTGAAACATTATCAAACCACCTCTTTCTCTCTCGTTCTATCGCTCTCGTTTCTTCTCTCTCGTTCTCCTACCATCCGATTCCTGGTTATAATCCGTTCAAACCCAATGATTTATCACCCTAAATCATTACTCTATCCCAACCGTTCTCACAATCTACCTAGAAAAACCATGAACCCCAAAATCCCAAATTAAACCCAAAGTTACATGCTAATGGAAATCGAACATAGTAATCACAAATTGACGATGTCGAATACAAAATATGAAGAATCAACGCAAGATACATGAAGAAGAAAGGGTGGTTTCAGGTTTACCTATCGGAGACCCTCCGATGGGGCTTTAACGGCGGCGCGTGAGCTGAAGATGGATCCTCGTGATGCTCCAGGTGGTATCCTTCTTTATTTGTGCCTTCGTATACACTTAATGTGATCTCTGAGTTCTTTGGGCGATGATGAGCACTTCCGGTGTTCTGAGCCTCGATCGTATTGTTTAGAATGCGTGGGATTCTCGTTGTTTTTCCGTCAATTTTTATGTGTCCGTTCTGCCAAACCCTTGTCCCCTTTTATAGGCCGATGATGAATTAGGGAACTTGAAAATCTTGAATGCTGATTGATAATGTGTTAAATGATTTGATCCGATTTGGTTGGATTTGGAAAGGTTTTGAAGGGTTTGAAAGGCATGATACGATCTGATTGTGATTTGGTTTTAAAATGGAAATTTTTTGAAATTGTTTTTGAATACGATTTACGTGGTTTGCTGATTTGGGAAGTTTTGTTTGAATTTGAAATTTGAATTTGTGATACGGTTTTAATCTGGAAGATCCAAAAATTGTCCGCTTTTGATATGATCTTTTGTAATCATTGAGTTGAATGCTCTGATTGATCCAAATTGGAAGGAATTGATGTTGGCGGCGTCTTTACGATGTTGCCCTCAATTCTTAATTTTGAAGATGATGAAATCTCTCTGATTCAAAAAAAATTCTGAGGCCAAAGTAGGGATTCCTGAAAGGTTTTGGACGATTTTAATTACCAAGGTAAGTAACGTGCTTGCAGCAGAGGCAATGTCAAAATATCTGGAAAAATTCCTAGACCACTTTGCTGCTCACGTTCTCATGCTTAGTTAACATTTTTTCTTTTCAATTTCTCCGCAGTTATGTGATCTGTAGCCGATTACCCACTGCTTCTATATCAACATGAGTAAGCTTCAAAATAATCATGATGTTGCTTACTACAGGGCCTGCATTTGTCGCCATCAATAATATAAATACTGCTGCTGCTTTTCTGGAATATTAGTAGGAATTGTAACACGTTAAACTTTGGGATGAAATGTTGTGAATCCCACTTGTAGAAACATTGAATATCGAAGCAATGGAAGTAGTGTTAAGAATTTGTGCTCGAGATACTATCTACATCCACAGGGTGAGTTCCTTCCGTCGTGATTATCTTGTACTATTTTGCTTTGCAGGACTGTGTTGGCAAATTGATCTAACATGATGATTTTTGTTTCCATTTCTGACTCACATTCATTGGTTGTCTTAAATCTCAACCTTTTGCTTTTGTTGACAACTTGGTTCACGCACATCACCTGCAAAAGGGGATGTTTTGCAACGGTCTTCTTCTTTATCAGTGGAAAGAAAACTTAGGACGTGGCGGTTTTTTTGGTGAATATCTTCAGCGAAATTTTTTTACAGCAGTACTCCATCGGAACCTATAAGCTTCCAATTACAGTCAGTTAGTGGTCATCTTAAATTGGAATCTGGACAGTCACTGAGGAATGGTGGAGATGACTGGTCCGTAGCTCTGAACATTGTCGCGAAGTTCAAACAATGGGCAACAAGCAGTTTAAGTTTTGGAACAACAAAGTATTCCCCATCAGAGAAGTGAAAAAAGGAAAAGCCTCTTGCACTCCTTAGGTTTTTTTTTATGATGTCAAAGGATTTAGATTTTCTGGTTTACAGTTTGATGAAACCTGCATCTCAATGTGTCATTTTGTAGACGAGTCGTTCAATATTGATGGCAAGCTCAGTGATAGAACCCTGCTCTTGATGCTGCGAAAAATGCCACTGCTGGTACTGGAAAGGTTTCGTTTTTTTTCTCATGTGATTCTTAAGAAAATGGATCGTGAATTTTCAAAGTTTGAATCTTTAGATTTAAACTGTAAGGATTCCCATGTTATGGACTTGGCTTTGTTTTGGACAGGTTGAACGTGCTGATGTGGCTAGAGGAGCTTTCGTTGCTTATAAAATTTGGCATGCTTGTTAAAATGCTATGGTCTAATGCACAATGTCCGCTCTGAGCTGCTTCGAAGTTCGTTCAATAATCGTATGCACAGGAGACCAATTGCTATTATATTTGCGTAATCGATCCACATCTTTTCCTTATTTCTTCCCATCTTCTTTAACTTTAATCTGAAAATTAAAGCTTTCCTTGTTTTGCTTCAACAGGAATCTAATTCAGATCTTCTTCATAAAACGGTGCACCGTCAGCCACTTGAATTTTCAACTGACTGCGACAGATCCGACCTGCTACATTTCTTACTTCAAGACTTGGATAATGGGTGCTTAATACATGGTTCTTATCACTGCAATGTCACTTTGTGGTGTTTTATGCATAAGTAGCATGTGTGTGTCTAGATTGTAGGAACTCTTTGTAATCATACTGCTGAATGTGTTAGCATGGCTTGTAATTTACTCGGGTTCTATTCCTTGAATGCCAATCTTAATGACCAAACTAGTTTTGTTCAGATTTACATGGTAATGTTGAAAAAAGCCTATTACGTGATATGGTGCCAAGCTTTGCATGATTTCTGCCCACAGCTAGATCAATGTTCAATTTATTATTTTGAATACTTCTGTTGTAATTTGAATGATATGGTACCATACTGAAGTAATTTTTCTCTATGGATAGAGACCCAAACCAATACCCACTGCCACTCTCTATCACGGTTCACTGTTTGCATATTGTAAAGTGTTGCCACTTAAAATCATCAATGCATTATCACGTAACCCTCGTAGAATGTTAACTTCTATCTTACGAATCATGCCAATGATAATAGTAATTCTACTTATTGAAAAGCTCATCTGCCATGCCATTGATTTTCTCAAGATTGGAGTTTCATTGGTCTTGGAATTCATTTGTTGAATGACATAGTTTTCCATGTAGAAATTTGGATCTCGAAATGATAACTTGAGCTTGGTCTTTGGATACGTCTCAGAATTTAAAATCTCATGAGAATCTTCTTACTTTTGTAACCTGAATGGCTTGCTAATAAATGATCAAAATTTTCAAATTTGTAACTTTGGAGCACGAGTAAACCATGAATAAAACTTGAAGTCATCTTGAATCAATTAACTATATCTTGAAAAATTTAATCCCTTTGTCTGAGTTCTACGTTAGACTTCTCATCACTTTTTGAAAGGGTATTGAAATGCATTTCCACTTGAATATTGCTTGTACTTGAATATTTTCACTTAGACGGATTTAGATTGAATGGCCTAGAATCATATTCTTGAGAAATGACGTTTACTGGAGGAATCGATTCTGCAATGATTTAAAACCACACGGAGAACGGGCCAATGAACCATCTATACTTTGAAAAAATTTTGTACATAGCCCCCGACACAAGGTATCAGCCCTAAAGTCGTCTTGGGAACACTTAGAAAACCATAGTCCAAAATCCATTTGAAACACTAGGCCCATAATCAGTCGATCCTGCCCTGAAATGCTTGAGCGAGTACCATCTTCATTTGAATTTAAAGCACCTACACAAACTGATTAGTCACAGTAAACACGCACACAAAAATCGCATGACCTGAAGATGCTTATGCAAAAAGAAAGACGGATCTTAGGGTAAAAAATTAGGGTGCGACAGATGCCCCTATTTAAGTTTCTCCTATTCGGAGATATGGAGATTGAAATCGTCGTCTCGACGAGATAGGAGAGACTTAAATACAAACATGCACAAAATTTTTGGCCCTAAGATGCCGCCAAATGCACATGATATGGTATGAAAATGATATGAAAGACAGAGGTCCTGTGAGGAATAATGTCACAGGGGATAACTGATGTTAAGACACAATGAAAGAAAGACCCGACGAGGATGACTCAGCGAGACAAGACACCACGGGGAAAGATTTAACTCCTCTGGGGGGCAGAGACTACCATCTGACAATCACAGAGCACCTTGATCAGTAGGGTGTTCCTCAATGAAAACGATAGTGTATATTGCAAAGATAATAAGAAAACATGTCTCCCGGTATGGTTAAACTCCTTAATTAACTGGATGTTGCAACGTCTTGAAATAAAATGCTACGAGGTAGCCAGCCTCGGGCTAAAATCTTGAAATGTATGTTGCGAGGTTGTTTGCCTCAAGCCAAAATCCACTTGAAAAGGGTAAAAGTGAACTTCCCCTCGTCTCGGGTCGTAATCCACGGACTGGTCTCAGTTTCTTCTTTAATCAAGCATTTCACTTGAAAAGGGTAAAAATAAACCTCCCCTCGTCTCGGGTCATAAGCCACGGACTGGTCTCAGTTTCTTCTTTAATCAAGTAATTTCACTTGAAAAGGGTAAAAATAAACCTCCCCTCGTCTCGGGTCATAAGCCATGGACTAGTCTCAGTTTCTTCTTTAATCAAGTAATTCACTTGAAAAGGGCAAAATATAAACCTCCCCTAGTGTCGGGTCATAAGCCACGGACTAGTCTCAGTTTCCTCTTTGGGGATATAATATCTACTACCGGTTTACTGGGTAGTCCTCAAAGAAAATATTACCTACTACCGATTTACTGGGTAGTCCTCAAAAGGTAATTTTGCTACCGATTTACTGGGTAGTCCATAAAGAAAAATCATCTGCTACTGATTTACTGGGTAGTCCTTAGAGAAAATATCATCTGCTACCGATTTACTGGGTAGACAACGAAAGGTAATTCCGCTACCGATTTACTGGGTAGGAAACAATTACTTGCTACCGATTTACTGGGTAGGAAAATATTACTTGCTACCGATTTACTGGGTAGAAAAATTACTTGCTACCGATTTACTGGGTAGAAAAATTACTTGCTACCGATTTACTAGGTAGTCGAAGAAGGAGGAATTACCTGTTGGGGATAGACAAACTGCCTTAAGGTGACTGCCATCTGTCATCCAAATAGAAAACCTGATAACCAAACTGCTCAAATAAAGAGTTGCTACTTGTCGTCTGGTATGAATTCCAAGAAAATGTTGTAATGACTGCTGGAGAAATAATTTTCGTCTTCCATAGCGATTTTCAAATAAGCTCTTCTTGGGGAGATAGAGTGCAGAATAAATGCACGCTCGATCTAGGTTCAACAACCTAGAGATATCCAAAAATGTGATTGTCAGGGACCAAAGTTCAATTCAGGAAATAACTGAAAAGAAACGGTCAAACAAGACTCAATTCGATGAGGAATGAACTCAAACGGGGTTTATCTTTATCTAAAAATGGAAAAGAGAACTAAATCAACCATCTTCCACGAGGATCGAACTCAGTGGGGAATTGGAAAGAATGTGCTCTTTCTGCCTAGGCCGACAGCTCTACTTGGAGGGAGCAGACAAAACCCAGTCACTTGGAGATAAGCGCAACCAAAGTGAAAGAACCAACAAACAAACACAGAATGCGAGATGCAGAATGCGCACATGCCATGAATCTATATGAAAGAATACCATGCTATGCTTATGCTTATGCTGACAAAACATCGAAAAAGAAGCAAACTGGAGATAAAATTAACATCTCGACACGGATACTCGGCCAATCTTCACAAGATAAGAAGCATCCTTGGGGATGAATGGAGAGCCATATATGGAAGAATGTCCTGCTTCAGAGCTTCAAACTTCTCTGGGGAGAAGAGAGCACTCCACTTGGGGATGAACATCATGACTTCACTTGGGAATTGTCAAGATGAACCTTGTGATTCCGTTGGGGATGAGGAAGATTCACTAGGAACGAATCAAACTCGATGATCGAAAAAGAATTCACGGGGATAAAATAAATATCTGCTGCGAACTGGAGTAGTCTGAATGAAAGTTGTAACTGGATAAAATAAATATCCATTTCATCGGGGAAGCTTGAAGATAGCAATATATCGGTTGAAGATGTCGGAGATAATACTTCGAGGGGATGAAATAAACATCCGCTTTCACTGGAGAAGACCAAGGTAGTGAGAAAATCCAATGAGGCGTGAAATAAACACTTGCTTCGCTGGGGAAGGTTGAAACCAAAGAAGTTCACTGAGGATTCTTAGGTTGTCGACTGCGGAAATCTTGCGTCAAACGTGCATAACTTCTTGAAGTATAGGTTTACCGGGGAATAGTCGCGACTACCTGGAGCAGAAACTTACTGGGGAGTCGTCCTAGTATTTGAGTCAAAAGCTCCTTAGGCGTGGATGAAGGATGAAAACTCTGCACTGACATTGTATAGTAGTCGCCATTTTGAACCATAGTTACTGTGAATGGAAGGAGGTCTTCAATTCTCGAATGCCCCAGATCCCAGGATTTTACAGAAAACTTGGTATTCGAGGAGATTCGTCGAATCTCGACGTAACTGGCCCATATTGATTGTGTTACATATAACCGAGTCTTCAAACTCGACATAACCGGCTCAGATTAACGGTATTCTATACACTGAGTCTTCGAACATGTTCTTCAGACTGTGGAGAGATTTACCAAATCTTGACGTAACTGCTCCAGATTGACGGTGTTTTGTATAATCGAGTCTTCAGACTTGCCCCTTGGGGTCAAACTATGAAAGAAACAGCTGGGCAACAACTTGCCCTTGCTTAGTAGAGTCTTCAGGTAGCATGCCCCTGGATACTATCATCTCCTTGAAACAGTACTAAATTTTAGCTCATCAATGCCACGCGTAAGTTAATTTCTATGATGTCAAGCAATGTTAGCAAGTAGAAAATGTTAATTCTGAAATTGCTAATGCAACACCATGTTTGTCTTGAAAGTTTTATTTAAAAATATTTTTGTGGTCGAATTACCGATTTTATAATGCCAAGACAAATTTGAGCATAGCTCATGGGAGTCAGGAAACGATATCTCAAAGAGTATGCTTTCGAAACAAACCTTGCTTCAATTAGGACTTTTAAGGGCTGTATCTTGGTTTTGTTCATGGTTTAAGAAACAAAGGATATAAGGCTCAAAGTTTGTTTGTGCCCACCCAATCTTCGTGATATTTTACTCCTTTTTTTTTTAAATTACCCTGCCCCAGGTTAAGAATGAGGGTTTTTTGATTTGGAGAAGAAAACTCCTACTTCAAAGGTTCAAAAGGGTTAACGAGGGTCTATCTCCTTATGTCTTCGGTGTTTAGGAATTTGAAACAATGCCTTATATCACTAGCAGAGTTTTATTCAAAAGCATACAACAAGAGATCTTGCGTTTGATTTCATCATCCTCCATTCAATTCTTTGCCGAGGCAAGAGATTGGGCAGCATTGGCATTATAAAATAGAAAAAGCGTTTAAAAATGAGTGAAACGAATGGGTTTCTTCAAGAAAAACATTATTCATTGTATCAATTATTCAAAATTAACGAGTTCTCACGCGCAAACAACAAATGCATTAACAAAATAAAAAGCATTACATGCGAAAAGCAGTAAATTAACTAAAACTTTGAGGAGACTGTCTCAGTCTAAGCTTATGGTTTCCACATTAGGTCTGGAGCCTCCAAAAGACAAGACACCATGTCGCATTAGCCTTTGTACCTCATTCAATAGTATTCACACCTAGTTCTGGAATACTAAAGCGCGGGACTACGACATTCATCCTTTCTCTAGGGATATGAAGAACTCCCTGATCCAACATATCTTGGAGATCCCTCTTCACGATAGAACATCCACGGGGATTCCTCGAGCAAATTTTGCAAGAAGCATGGTTATGCTCGAAGTGAGTAAGCCTACACCAATCGACATGCATATCCACCAAAGATCCTCTTATTGAATTCACGTCAGAAATACGGTATTCCTCGAGACATTCTTCCACAGGGCTTTCATACTTGGGCGCCCAACTTGTTGGCCTGTTGGACCCAGAATCCTCAAAAGACAAAATGCCGTTTTGCACTAACTTCTGTACTTCAGCTTTCAAAGCATAACAGTGTTCAATGTCATGACCGGGGTGCCCCTTGATGAAATGGACAAAAACGACCAGACTTAAACCACCATGGGAGATTCTTTGGGATGGCCGACGGTTTCCTCGTTCGCACCAGGTTCTTCTATACTAAAGCAGGATATAACTCAAAATAGGCCATTGGGATCGGGTCAAATTGATCCACGTGTTGTTTACTTTTTCTACGAGATCCTTTATACTTTTCTCGCGGAATGGCATCAGCAACTTGTTCCTTCTTCTTGAGAAAACCCTCTGTAAGATCCTTAGAGTTGTTAGGAAGGTTAATGGGAGCTATAGAAACGGTCATTGGCGTGACTTCAGAAGTCTCGGTCTCTTGAAACGAAGTCTGAGAAATAGGAGGAGAAGGTTGACTTTGAGCAGCAATCAGAGTTTCAACCAAATCAGAGAGCCTTTCCATACCAACCCTCAAATCAGTCACTTCCTTGCGGAGTTCACGATTTTCCTGCTCAATGTCGTCCATCTTTCCTCTTCGATTGGCCTAAGTATCGTATCAAAGATGTTCGGCAAAGAAGAGAAACTCGGATGAGAACCTGGAACACAAAGGAATGCAAATGCAAAAGATGCGTATGATGCAGCATGCACTTCAAGGAACTCAAAAGCGTATTTTAAATATCGTAATTGGAATTTTATTTTATTTAAAATTCAAACTTTCGTAACAATGATACACCTTCAGGGCTTTATTATAATAAACAAACAGAATAGAAAAAAAGGAACTAGGGCTTCGATCCACTGGATGGCGCTCCCTTCTTTTCACTGAGTTCTTCCATCAACTTGTCAATCCTTTCCTGCAATATAAACTTGTCCAGTGTCAGCTTCTCCACTTCTGCTTTCAGTCTTAAAACTTCATCTGATTCCACTACAGGAGGCTTGGGCTGAGGATACGGCATCGTCAGAATGAGGGATCGTTTGCGTGACCACTCCAGGCAAGATTCTGTAATTGTGCAGTCGGGGTTTGTTGTTACAGTCATCCCTTGTCTGTTGATTCGACGCCAAGCAAATAGAATCTGAATCTTTAGCTAAAGGTCTTCTCCCTCATAGAGGAAAATTCTTTTTAGGTTCTCTGGATCGGGTATCTCATTCATCGGATGTCTAAGCTGGCGATGGGCGAGAACAGGGTTGTAACTGGTGCATCCTTTTGTGCTAAGGAGAGGCACATTGGAAAAATCTCCACAGCTGTGAATCATAGGAATTCCTCCGTACATTGGATCATGCCAAACAATATCCGAGTGAGTGAGAGCCATGAGTTTAACGGGCCATTCAGAAACATCTTTCACATCCCAAAAGGTTGCGGACCTCGGTAGGTGCGAAATAAACCACCTATAGAGGATAGCAGTGCAACAAACAATCTGACCTTCTCCTTTCAAAATCTTTGAATGAATCGAGTGGTAGGCATCGGCCAATAGCGTTGGAACAGGGTTCTTGAGCATGAAGATCCTGACCGCGTGGACATCGACAAAGCCTTCTACATTAGGAAACAGGAACAAGCCAAAAGCCAGTAGCGCGAACAGATTCTCAAAGGCTTCAGTATTCCCATTGTTGGCGAACTGTCGAGCTTTCTCGAATAAGAATTGAGCAGGAAAACCGTCGATTCCTCCTCTGAACGTCATGTGAGTCTGGATCTCCAACAACTTGATGCGGGTCACTCTTACGATGTCTTCTTGACTGAGTCTTCCTTCTCCACCGTGGAACGGAGGTGAGTCTTTGACGGGAATTCCCAATAGAGCGGAATATTCTTCCAATGTGGGCATCAACTGGAAATCTTGAAAGATAAAGCAGTGGTGGATTACATGATAGAGTTGAACCAGCGTCTCCAATAAACCAGCAGCTACTCGGACCTGTAATAGAGAGAGGATCTGTCCATGCTTTGCGGCGAAGGCATCCAGATCTTTTATCTGACCTCCTAGTTCCCTTAATTGTTCCACATTAAAGACCCTGAAGGTGTATGGCAAAGTTCCCTTCCTTCCAAAATCCATTTTACGATATCTAAAAACAACAATTTTGAATTCTTTGAAGGAAAACAAAAAAAGGAAAGAATGCGAATGAGATGATATGCAAAAGTTTCATGGAACTTGACTATTTATAATCATTATGGGATATCAGAAAAAACGCATTTTATTAATCATAAAAAGTCGGTTACAAAATTAATGTCTGGAATACCGAAAGACGAAACTGCTAATTAAATAAAATTCATTACAATGATTCAGCACACTTTTCAAAAACCATAACGGAGTAGTTAAATAAAAACTAAGAAAGATCTAAGGAGATTCTCCTAAAAGCCTTGTCTTGAGCTTCTTGTTTTCCTCTTCTATCTTCTTGTTTTCCTCTTCTATCTTGCTTTCTCCAAGATAAGCTTGTCAACCATTAACTTCCAAGGTGTTGATTGAGGTTTAGGATGAGGTAACTCTTCTTGTGCTTTCCTTTTTTTGAATGAAGTGAATTCTTCCTCCTTCGCCTTGAATTGCTATTGAAGTTCGACATTCTCTTCCAAAGCTATATGGTACTTGTTCTTCCAAGCCTCTTCCATTTGTTGAGATTTTTCTAAAGCAATTTTCAACTTGTCAGCATCAGATGTAAAGTACAAGACCGGTTTTTCTTTTAGAACTATTGGATCTTGACGGCGATAAGGCATCTTCAACTCAACGGCCCTTCTTCGAACCCATTGGAGATAAGGTTCCAGAGAGACACAATCAGGCTTCCCTAAATTATGCAAATCCTTCTTAATCTTCTGATCCCAAGCACTTAAAACTTGTTCCCTTAAATCCCTGCTCAATTTTTCGTCTTTGAAATAAATGTTTTCCACTTGGGCGCTGTCAGGCTTGTCTCTTAGAGGGAACCCTAGTTGTCTTCGCGCCAAAACTGGATTGTAGCTGATTAACCCTTCAATGCTGAGGAGGGGTACATTACCAAAATTTCCACAGCTGTCTATAATAACCACTTTATCAGGTAAGTGATTATTCCAGTCGATGTCGGAATGAGTGAGAGACATTATCTTTTGTGACCACCACCCCTTCTTGGGATTCCAAAAGTCACGTGCTTTAGGCAGGTGCGAAATAAACCACCTGTACAACAGAGGGACACAACAAGTAATCATTCCCTTTCCACGAGCATTCCTTGAGTGAACAGAATAGTAAGCTTCAGCCAACAAGGTGGGTACTGGATTCTTCTTCAGGAAAATTTTAATGGCGTTGAGGTCCACGAAATTTTTGAAACTTGGGAATAAAAGAACACCATAGATGAGTAGGGCGAAAACCTCTTCGAAAGCCTCCTTATTTTGATGGTCAAAATAATATCGGGCTTTGGTGACCAAAAACTCTGCAGTAAAACCGGAAGTTTTCCCTTTTGCAATCATATTAGCTTTAATGTCAGCTACATCCAAATGTGTATGCTTAGTGATTTCCTCTTCATTAGGTTTATTTGTGAAGACAGGAAAGGGATAATTGTCTCTAATAGGTAACCCAATTATCTGAGAGTACTCTTCAAGTGTAGGTACAAGTTGGTAATCTGGAAAGGTGAAGCAGTGATATAGTGGATCATAAAACTGGAGCAAGGTAGAAAGTAGCCCTTGATCAACATTTGTATTCATCACATAAAAAAGTCTTCCATGCTTTCTTCGAAAATTTTCCTCATTTGTTATCAAAGCTCCCAACCTCTTTAGATCATCCAAGTCAGGAATTTGAAAAGTGTACTTCTTGGTATTCCTTCTTTCGGTATCCATAGTATCCCTATAAAGTTTATAAATATAGTCAAGTCCCATGAATCTTTATGACATGATGCTTATGAATGTATGCAACACAAAGCACACTTAAGCAAAACAAACAAGCAAAGAGTCCTAGGTTCGAAAGGTCATGGCATGGAGTCAAGGTATACCCATCCCATAGGAGTGTACTATAGTTTCAAATGTACCTGCCAAACGGGTTCTACAAAGTTCCCAGAGTCTACAATCCAACTTTCGGATATTATCGATTTTCCAGATCACTTGGTAGTCAATAATATTCTCAAGAGAATCTCATCTGAGTGTAGTATCGCGTAGCAACTATCGCGAAAATAGACTCCCGCATAGTCCCCGCACTACCTAATAGGCCAAGTTGGGTTAAAGGTAACTACGGTCCCCAGTCCCGAGGGCCTTTAGATCGAAACCATATCGTCTTCACGAATGAACTCGTTGGACAAATATTTTATTCGAGAGGGCCTAGACTGAGTGGTGAAGTCTCAATTTACTTTTTCAGGAATCGACTCCCTCAAAGTATCATTGAAGTCTCACCGTTTTCCTATCTTAATTTCACTCTAGTCCGGGTGTAGGACTTTGTCTCACCACACTAAGTACCCAAACCTGCACACAAAAAAAACCAAGCAAGTAAATAATAATAATAACATAGATAAACGAGTTAGGGGAAACCCTCAATAAAAAAACATCTTATCCCCAGTGAAGTCGCCATTTCTGTCGCGGTGAAAATTAGATACCATAGTTATTAATGAACTAGGATCACATTTATTTCGACACCGACTTTGATTTATCCAAAGGAAAGGTTCAAGGTCAAAAACCTAAAGGGGGGAGATCTAAGGTTCGGGGGTTGGTTACGCCTAGGGAAGGTATTAGCATCCTAAACGTCCGTAGTACTCTACGGGAACCTCTCGTTTTATTATGTTATTTTTATTTTTATATTTCGTTTGCTAAGGGTACTATGCTAAAGGTTGAGAACCCTAGGGGTTAGTATCTAAGTATACTCGATAAGGCATCGCACCTTACGCCTACGTATCCTCAGGTGTAGAATCAGGGTATGCGTAGTTCTAAGAAGAGGAATTTCTTGACGGGGTCAAGGTTCCAAGAGGGAAGTAAAGTTTTGGGCAAAACCTTACATAGAGTACGGTGACTCTAAATTTGTAGGATTGTCCAAGAGGGGTAGGTTTGTAAATGTTCATGAAGGACATTTACTCGGAGTATAAAAACTCCGATCCTAAAGCTAAGGTTTTTAAGTGTCTACAACGAGACATGGAGTACAAAAACTCCGGATTTAAGGCCAAGGGATCTAAGAGTTAGTCTTA
This sequence comes from Lathyrus tuberosus, assembly GCA_022829125.1. Lineage (NCBI taxonomy): Eukaryota > Viridiplantae > Streptophyta > Magnoliopsida > Fabales > Fabaceae > Lathyrus > Lathyrus tuberosus. The sequence goes on along the minus strand of JALAZF010000236.1, from coordinate 421,511 downwards.
TGACGGTTTAGTCAATATTAGTGACCTTCCTTTGGATTTAAAGGGGGATATATCCGATATAAATAATTTAAAAGTTAATAGCAAAATAATTCATGCAATTATATTATAAAAGTAAAAATACATAAAATCATGATTTAAACTTCAACATATAAGGCAAACAAATAGCATTCAAACAAGACATTCAAATCATGCATCATATATGTATTTGCGGAATCAACGAGATTTAAGCATGCATTTAGAAAATTAGAGACGAATACGGTATAAGAGGTTATAAGCTTATTCTAATTGAAAAAAAAAATGATATAAATCAAAGGATTAGTTATGTTGAAACGATGATTAATTTTAGGCTTAAATAGTGTTTTCGTCCCTGTAAGTTGGCGAGATTTTGGTTTTCGTCCCTGAATCTTTTTTTTTTCGGTCCAAGTCCTTATAATTCACTTTTATGTTGCTTTTAGTCCCTAGCGTTAAAATTCTGTTAAAAAATAGCTGACTGGACTAACTGTGATGACGTGTCACTGCTGACTTGGTATAGAATGCTGACGTGGCATGCATTTTTTGTTCTTTTTCCAATTTTTTTATACACAATATTTCCACACCAGCCTTTTTATTATTATTTTAATTATATGTGTGTTAAATAAGAAAAGCTAAAATATTCAAAACATTGCCTCACAAGGGTTTCGAACCCTAGTCCATTTGCTTCCAATATAAAGTCCTTTCCACCAAGGCATTTGTGTTGTTTTGTACATAGATATATTGCATATGTATATATTATTAGTTAAAATACTGCAACTTAAAATTATTAGTTGAAATAATTAATACTGCAACTTATACTAATCATTAATACTGTAAATAATTTTGTAACTATAATAATAATTATGAAATATTTAGTAAATAATACTGTAACTTAAAATTATTAGTTGAAATAATTAATTATTTTATTAATTAGTAAAATAATTAGTCTTTAAACTAGTAAAATAATTGAAATAGTAAAATTATTAAACCAAATTTTTAATAAACCAAATAATTATTAATTAATAAATAATTAGTCTTTAAACTAGTAAAATAGTTGCAATATATAGTATATTAAATAATTATTTAATTAAATATTTAGTAAATAATACTGTAATTATTTAATAATAACGATTAATATTAAAATTAAAATTATTTAATAATAATGTAATAGATATAATTTAATAAAATTGTAATTAATAATACTGTAATTATTTCAGCAATTAATAATGTTGTATTTGAAATTATTTAATAATACTGTAATAAAAATTATTTAACAAACTAATTAAATAATATTTCACTAAAATTAATATTTCATATTCTATTTTAATATTTCACCAAAGTAATTAAAATTATAATACATATGTTTCACTAATTAATATTTCAACTATTTTAGTATTTAAATATTAATAAATAAAAACTACTTATTAATATAGTAATTATTTACAGTATTATTAATATAAATACAATATTATTTACTAAATATTTAATAAAGTAATTTTAAAATATTTCACTATTAGTTAATAGCAGTATTAGTTAATACTGTATTATTAGTAAATAATAATTTATTATTAATTAATTTAAACTAAATATTAAATAATTATTATAAGTATTATTAGTTTAAAATAATATTTGAAATATTAAATAGTTTAATTAGTATTTTTAATAGTTTAATTTACTAAATAATTACAGTAAATTTATTTAGTTTAATTTATTAAATAATTAGAGTATTAATTAATTACAGTAAATTATTAATAATAGTTTAATTTATTAAATAATTATAATATTAATTACATTAAATTAAATAAATGAGATATTAAATAAACATGATTATTAATATTAAAATTATTTAGTTATTTAAATAATTAATAATTATTTATTATCGTAATTATTTATTATTTATTATCGTAACTAATAATTATTTATTACTTAAATAAATAAATAATTTTAATATAATAATCATTATTATTTAATATCTCATTTATTTAATTTACTCTAATTAATATTATAATTATTTAATAAATTAAACTATTATTAATAATTTACTGTAATTAATTAATACTCTAATTATTTAATATATTAAACTTAATAAATTTACTGTAATTATTTAATAAATTAAACTATTAAAAATAGTAGTTAAACTAATTAATATTTAGTAAATTCAACTATTAAAAATATTAAGTTGCAGTATTTCAACTAATAATATATACATATGCAATATATCTATGTACAAAACAACATAAATGCCTTGGTGGAAAGGACTTTATATTGGAAACAAATGGACTAGGGTTCGAAACCCTTGTGAGGCAATGTTTTGAATATTTTAGCTTTTCTCATTTAACACTCATATAATTAAAATAATAATAAAAAGGCTGGTGTGGAAATAGTGTATAAAAAAAATGGAAAAAAACCATTTAACACTCATATAATTAAAATAATAATAAAAAGGCTGGTGTGGAAATAGTGTATAAAAAAAATGGAAAAAAAAAACGCATGCCACGTCAGCATTCTATACCAAGTCAACAGTGACACGTCATCACAGTTAGTCCAGTCAGCTTTTTTTTAACAGAATTTTAACGTTAGGGACTAAAAGCAAAATAAAAGTGAATTATAAGGACTTGGACCGAAAAAAAAAAGATTCAGGGACGAAAACCAAAATTTCGCCAACTTACAAGGACGAAAATACTATTTAAGCCTTAATTTTAAATGACCTTATAAAACAAACTCTTATTAATAGTTTATCAATTAAAAAGAAATTTGCACCCAAAAATTTATTATGAAAATTATACGTTTTTTTTTTATGATGATATACTTATATAAAAAACGAGTTATTATTAAGATTAAAATTATCTTATGAAAAACTAGATTAGATTGCTATATAAAAAAGAACCATAATGTTAAGTTATTATAACAAAAAACAAATTATATTTTACTTTTATTACAAATTATATTTTATTTTTATAACAGAAAATAAACAGATTGTCTTTTATTTTTATAACAAATTATGTTTTATATTTTATTTTTAACAAATTAAATTTTATTTTAAAACAAAGAAACAGATTATGTTTTACTTTAAAAAACAAGATTAATGTTTTACTTTTAAAACAGATTAAATGATTACTTTTAAAAAAAATAATTGATTTTTTAAAAAAAAAGGGCGCATGGCAAAAAAACATGAGTGTGCACACAGGATCAGGGAAACCAATAAACCCGGAAAGAACCAGAAATGCTGAAACATTATCAAACCACCTCTTTCTCTCTCGTTCTATCACTCTCGTTTCTTCTCTCTCATTCTCCTACCCTCCGATTCCTGGTTATAATATGTTCAAACCCAATGATTTATCACCCTAAATCATTACTCTATCCCAACCGTTCTCACAATCTACCCAGAAAAACCATGAACCCCAAAATCCCAAATTAAACCCAGAGTTACATGCTAATGGCAATCGAACATAGTAATCACAAATTGACGATGTCGAATACAAAATATGAAGAATCAACGCAAGATACATGAAGAAGAAAGGGTGGTTTCAGGTTTACCTATCGGAGACCCTCCGATGGGGCTTTATCGGCGGCGCGTGAGCTGAAGATGGATCCTCGTGATGCTCCAGGTGGTATCCTTCTTTATTTGTGCCTTCGTATACCCTTGTTGTGATCTCTGAGTTCTTTGGGTGATGATGAGCACTTCCAGTGTTCTGAGCCTCGATCGTATTGTTTAGAATGCATGGGATTCTCGTTGTTTTTCCTTCAATTTTTCTGTGTCTGTTCTGCCAAACCCTTGTCCCCTTTTATAGGCCGGTGATGAATTATGGAACTTGAAAATCTTGAATGATTATTGATAATGTGTTAAATGATTTGATCCGATTTGGTTGGATTTGGAAAGGTTTTGAAGGGTTTGAAAGGCCTGATACGATCTGATTGTGATTTGGTTTTAAAATGGAAAATTTTTGAAATTGCTTTTGAATACGATTTACTTGGTTTGCTGATTTGGGAAGTTTTGTTTGAATTTGAAATTTTAATTTGTGATACGGTTTTAATCCGGAAGATCCAAAAATTGTCCGCTTTTGATATGATATTTTGTAATCATTGAGTTGAATGCTCTGATTGATCCAAATTGGAAGGAATTGATGTTGGCGGCATCTTTACGATGTTGCCCTCAATTCTTAATTTTGAAGATGATGAAATCTCTCAGATTCAAAAAAAATTCTGAGGCCAAAGTAGGGATTCCTGAAAGGTTTTGGACGATTTTAATTACCAAGGTAAGTAACGTGTTTGCAGCAGAGGCAATGTCAAAATATCTGGAAAAATTCCTAGACCACTTTGCTGCTCACGTTCTCACGCTTAGTTAATAATTTTTCTTTTCAATTTCTCCGCAGTTATGTGATCTGTAGCCGATTACCCACTGCTTCTATATCAACATAAGTAAGCTTTAAAATAATCATGCTGTTGCTTACTACAGGGCCTGCATTTGTCGCCATCAATAATATAAATACTGCTGCTGCTTTTCTGGAATCTTAGTAGGAATTGTAACACGTTAAACTTTGGGATGAAATGTTGTGAATCCCACTTGTAGAAACATTGAATATCGAAACAATGGAAGTAATGTTAAGAATTTGTGCTCGAGATACTATCTACATCCACAGGGTGAGTTCCTTCCGTCGTGATTATCTTGTACTATTTTGCTTTGCAGGACTGTGTTGGCAAATTGATCTAACTTGATGATTTTTGTTTCCGTTTCTGACTCACATTCATTGGTTGTCTTAAATCTTAACCTTTTGCTTTTGTTGACAGCTTGGTTCACGTACATCACCTGCAAAAGGGGATGTTTTGCAACGGTCTTCTTCTTTATCAGTGGAAAGAAAACTTAGGACGTGGTGGTTTTTTTGGTGAATATCTTCAGCGACAAATTTTTACAGCAGTACTCCATCGGAACCTATAAGCTTCCAATTACAGTCAGTCAGTGGTCATCTTAAATTGGAATCTGGACAGTCACTGAGGAATGGTGGAGATGACTGGTCCGTATCTCTGAACATTGTCGCGAAGTTCAAACAATGGGCAACAAGCAGTTTCAGTTTTGGGACAACAAAGTATTCCCCATCAGAGAAGTGAAAAAAGGAAAAGCCTCTTGCAGTCCTTAGGTTTTTTTTATGATGTCAAAGGATTTTGATTTTCTGGTTTACAGTTTGATGAAACCTGCATCTCAATGTGTCATTTTTTAGACGGGTCGTTCAATATTGATGGCAAGCTCAGTGATAGAACCCTGCTCTTGATGCTGCGAAAAACGCCACTGCTGGTACTGGAAAGGTTTCGTTTTTTTTCTCATGCGATTCTTAAGAAAATGGATCGTGAATTTTCAAAGTTTGAATCTTTAGATTTAAATTGTAAGGATTCCCATGTTATGGACTTGGCTTTGTTTTGGACAGGTTGAACGTGCTGATGTGGCTAGAGGAGCTTTCGTTGCTTGTAAAATTTGGCATGCTTGTTGAAATGCTATGGTCTAATGCACAACGTCCGCTCTGGGCTGCTTCAAAGTTCGTTCAATAATCGTATGCACATGAGACCAATTGATATTACATTTGCGTAATCGATCCACATCTTTTCCTTATTTCTTCCCGTCTTCTTTAACTTTAATCTAAAAATTAAAGCTTTCCTTATTTTGCTTCAACAGGAATCTAATTCAGATCTTCTTCATAAAACGGTGCGCCGTCGGCCACTTGAATTTACAACTGACCGCGACATATCCGACCTGCTACATTTCTTACTTCAAGACTTGGATAATGGGTGCTTAATACATGGTTCTTATCACTGCAATGTTACTTTGTGGTGTTTTATGCATAAGTAGCATGTGTGTGTCTAGATTGTAGGAACTCTTTGTAATCATACTGCTGAATGTGTTAGCATGGCTTGTAATTTACTCGGGTTCTATTCCTTGAATGCCAATCTTAATGACCAAACTAGTTTTGTTCAGATTTACCCGGTAATGTTGAAAAAAGCCTATTACGTGATATGGTGCCAAGCTTTGCATGATTTCTGCCCGCAGCTAGATCAATGTTCAATTTATTATTTTGAATACTTCTGTTGTAATTTAAATGATATGGTACCATACTGAAGTAATTTTTCTCTCTAGATAGAGACCCAAACCAATACCCACTGCCACTCTCTATCACGGTTCACTGTTTGCATATTGTAAAGTGTTGCCACTTAAAATCATCAATGCATTATCACGTGACCCTCGTAGAATGTCAACTTCTATCTTACTCGAATCATGCCAATGATAATAGTAATTCTACTTATTGAAAAACTCATCTGCCCTGCCATTGATTTTCTCAAGATTGGAGTTTCATTGGTCTTGGAATTCATTTGTTGAATGACATAGTTTTCCATGTAGAAATTTGGATCTCGAAATGATAACTTGAGCTTGGTCTTTGGATACGCCTCAGAATTTAAAATCTCATGAGAATCTTCTTACTCTTGTAACCTGAATGGCTTGCTAATAAATTATCAAAATTTTCAAATTTGTAACTTTGGAGCACGAGTAAACCATGAATAAAACTTGAAGTCATCTTGAATCAATTAACTATATCTTGAAATTTAATCCCTTTGTCTGAGTTCTACATTAGACTTCTCATCACTTTCTGAAAGGGTATTGAAATGCATCTCCACTTGAATATTGCTTGTACTTGAATATTTTCACTTAGACGGATTTAGATTGAATGGCCTGGAATCATATTCTTGAGAAATGACGTTTACTGGAGGAATCGATTCTGTACTGATTTAAAACCACACGGAGAACGGACCAATGAACCATCTATACTTTGAAACAAATTTGTACATAGCCCCCGACACAAGGTATCAGCCCTAAAGTCGTCTTGGGAACACTTAGAAAACCATAGTCCAAAATCCGTTTGAAACACTAGGCCCATAATCAGTCGATCCTGCCCTGAAATGCTTGAGCGAGTACCATCTTCATTTGAATTTAAAGCGCCTACACAAACTGATTAGTCACAGTAAACACGCTCACAAAAATCGCATGACCTGAAGATGCTTATGCAAAAAGAAAGACAGATCTTAGGATCAAAAATTAGGGTATGACACCCTTTGAGAATCTTTTGGGCCTCTATTAGAGTGTAAGACCCAACCCCCTTTGAAAATCAAACCATTTTGGGCATCAGTCTTTGTATAAGACCCACTGCGTTTTCAAAATCTCGTCGCGATCGCCATTTCAAACGAAAAATCATCTGGGCCTACCCTCGTGTTATAAGGCCCACTCTTTTTCTTTAAACCTTTTGGGCCTCTTGAGAGAGTGTAAGACCCATCCCTTGTACAGAAAACCTTTCTCAGGCCTCAGCCACTTGTATAACTCCCTCTGTACAAAACGACAATGCGATCACTGATCAAAACCTGGGCCTCTCCTTGAGCTGTAAGCCCCAATCTTTCATTTCAAAGCACTTTCTCTTTTGATTATGAATATCCTGTTGTTTTCAATCTTTCTTTGTTGAACAACTAACCAAACAGCATGGAAGCTCTACAACCGAGTAAGTGGTTATATGCTTTCTTTACCCGCTTTCATATACATATAGCTGTATTGTGGGGCTGTTTCACTGTAAGTCTTCTTTCATAAACTCATATCAACTGTGTAATACTAGTATAGATATTTAGAGTTTCCCCGGCAACTACGTCTAGCACTAAGCCCCGTTGATTACTCTTAAATAGACAAAACTAGATCCCCATAGGATTACCAGATACAGTCTTCCCTCCTCTTGGGGTTAAATAATATGGAGACGTGAAAGGCAGCATTCTCGGTGAACCCTTTCACAGACTGTCACCTTTAGAAATCATCAAAGGAACTCTATTCCCCAGAGATGATCTTTTCTCCGTGAATGGCATCTCTTGAGTTTCTTCCAAATTCAGAACTTTCCTAGCTTGATCTATTCTATGTGAATAGCCTGTCTTGAATTTCTCACGGTTTGGGGACCCACATGCTTCTTAAAAGCATCCCCGCCTCCTCTTGGGCGTTGTATAAGGACCCGTCGGCTTCTTAGAAGTATTCATAACCTCCTCTTAGGCTTCGTATAAATGATTTCTTCCTCCGGGAATGATAGCCTCCTCTTGGGCTTCGTATAAATTGTCCCTCGGCTTCTTAAAAGTTTCCAGCCTCCTCTTGGGCTTCGTACAAATTGTCCCGACGACCTCCTAAAGGTATAGGAACATAAATTAATCATCTTAATAGAACAGTCTTTCAAAAAGTCTAGATCTTGCTACTGCTGTTTCTTAAACGTAGTAGTAAAGATGAAACTCTAGACTTGGACAGTCTAATTTCCTTGAGTCCTAAAGACATTCTCAAGTTCCTCTCAAAATTAGGAGATGAAACCCGTAGACTCGGACAGTCTCAATACCCTTTGGATTTCCCATTTCCTTAAAGAACAGGAAATAACCCTGATCCTCGAATCAAATCCCTGAGTGCAAACAGTACTCATATAAGAACTGATTTTCTCTTTAAATCAGCATAATGGACCTGTCACTCAACTGAAACAGTAACCCTAGCCTCCTCTTGGGCTTTGTATAATGATTCTCCCCAGCGGAGTTAACCTTTTCAGAATCTCTTGTTGAGTCACTTCCCCTTTAGCCTTTATCTCGGGCTTTGTACGAGATACAAAAACACTCTCTTATTGAGTATAAAAGACTCTCTTGATGGGTCACCCCTTTAGCCTCTATCTCGGGCTTTGTACGAGATACAAACCACTCTTTTGTTGAGTATAAAAAGATTCTCTTGTTGAGTCGATCACCTTTAGCCTCCACCTTGGGCTTCGTACGAGATACCAATCACTCTCTTGTTGAGTATAAAAGACTCACTTGTTGAGTCCAACCCTTTAGCCTCCGTCTTGGGCTTTGTACAAGACACATATAAAATATTCTCCTGTAGAGTCAACCCTTTTAGCCTCTCTCTCGGGCTTCGTACGAGACACACAAAAATCACCCTCTTGTTGGGTCGATAGCCTCCTCTTAGGCTTTGTATAAGGAGACCCCGGTTCAACCAATCAACCTTTTATCATCAAAACTGTGCCTCGTTCACAGTATACAAACATCAACAACTACTTTCCCTTCATTTAATCGCTGTAAGCGGCAAGCCTCTGGATCATCTACATCCATGCCACTGTCCCTCTTTTAGCATGAGAAATTCCTAAGGAAAGATGGCATTACTCTACATCGAGTTAAAGTTTTCTCCTTCAGGTCAAAAACCCCCCCATAAAGGAAATTATGGCATTGCTGGATTCACATATCCCAGTTAAAGTAATCCTCCTTTATAACCAGTCACCCAACAGTTGTTACAAACAAGCCCCTCTTTAGAGATGACAAATTCTCTCTAAAGACGAAACTTTTAGCTTCACATCTTGGGCTTCGAACAACATACAAATAGACCCTTCATCTTCACATCTTGGGCTTTGAACAAGATACAAACCACTTTTCAGCTTCACGTCTTTGGCTTTGAACAAGACACCAAAACACCATTTCCTCCCATAGAATAGGAGGAACTACGATCGCTCTGATTTCCCTGTTTTGGTAAACGGGAATACGTAGGCATAAGATTGAAAGAAAAATCTTAGTGATCACACTAATCCAAAACCCAAATCTCGTACCCTCACATGTCAAAAGCATCATTCTTAATCTCCCACCAATCACCATAGCACTATTTTAACAAAATAACCTAAGAGAGACCCACAATCTTTCTAGCATCTGTAAACCAACAGTTATCTGTTCAAACTCAGTTTGCAAGCAGGGTTAATTGGAGACATCTATTTCCCTTCCTTCATCAGCTTCAATAGGATAAAAAATGAATCGAACTATAGTACCAAAGCGATAGTGCTTCGCAACCACGTCCAAAATCGCTCGCTACACTTAGAATGTTCCTAGAATTTGGTACCAGACTTTTGTCATAGGAGTAAGAGTAAAAGGACTTTCAGAAGGGCCTTTGTTACCATAGATGATTTTTAAATCATTTTCTGAGCTGTTGCTATACTAGTAGCTTTCAATAGTGACTCCATCTACCTCATAAATAATTTCTTGACAAATAATTTTAAAGTTGATTACAAGAGAAAAAACAACAGACATAATCAGGCAATCATTTTGCTCACTTTGATGAATATGAGCATTGGCCCAAAAGTCTTTCACAAGATTTGGAAAGATGAGTCCAGAGAGTATTCTCATTTATGAAAATGAATATCTGAAACAATTTGTGAAAGATTATTCGACGTCAATTCGTGAGGTCAACTGTATATTCCTTTAGAAAATCTAAATCAAAAATCTCTTCTTTAATAAATTACGAGGACATTTTTGTAAGAAGAAATACTAAGTTAAAAAAAAGTGATTTCACATAATTATCTTATGTAGAAGATAACCTATGAGATCATAAAGAAAAAACATCTTAGCAACTTAACACATATAATGCTAGAATATAAGCAAGTATGCATTAAAATGTTTGGACAGTTATGAGTCTGAATAAAAACAAGTTAGAATCTTTTTCAGAACACTCCTTTCTAATGAACCAAACCTTTTAGATAAGATTCTGAAAATAGAATTGATAGTCATGTCTTTTTAAGTCTTTAGAAAACTTTCATTGACAGCTGACTATCAGATCAGAATTTCAAGAATATTTTTTTTGGATCAGAGTGTTAAGACAAGGATTCTTATTTTATCAGAACTCAAGGAATAGTCTAATTGTTAACTCAAAGCACATAGCAAGGAATTGACTTATTAGTGTATGCTTTAAATAAAGAATACAAGGAAGAGAGAGATCCTATAACCCCTATTCAGACTTAAAGACCATACTTAAGGAACTATCATAAATAATTCAACTAACTACTAACATATTCTAACGATTATTCCAATACAACATTCAGAGAACAAGCATTTATTCTGCTACATAAACCATGTTTAATTTTTCTTGATGAAATCAAATTGGGCAATGGCTAGGGGCTTTGTAAATATATCAGTCCATTGATGTTCATATTCAATGAACTGAATATCTATTACACCCTTCTAAACATAATCCCTTATAAAGTGATATTTGATTTCAATATGTTTGGTCCTAGAATGCTGAATTGGATTCTTCGTTAGACAGATAGCAGCAGTATTATCATAGAGAATAGGAATTTTGTTTCCAAAAATCTGATAGTCTTCAAGTTGATATTTCATCAAGAGTAGTTGAGTGCAACAATTAGCAGCTAAAATGTATTCTGCTTCTGCTGTGTACAAAGCAACAATTGCTTGTTTTTTACTATCCTAATAGATAAGCTTTTCACCTATAAATTTGCAGGAACCACTAGTGGACTTCCTTTCAATTCTATCCCTAGCATAGTCAGCATGACAGAATCTAACCAGTTTATAATCTGAGGAAGAAGTCCAAGATTTAATGTTCCTTTCAGATACCTAAAGATTCTATTAACGAAAGTTAAGTGAGTCTCTGTAGGATCTGCTTCGAACCTTGCACATAAACATACACAGAACAAGAAATCAGGTCTAGAAGCAGTGAGATAGAGTAAGGAACCTATCATACCTCGATATTTTGTTAGATCCACTTTAGAACTGCAGTCTTAAATACAAAGATTACATGTAGGATGAATAGGAGTGGACATGACTTTGCAATCATCAATATTGAACTTTTACAAGAGCTCTTTTATATATTTAGACTGGTGAATTTAAATACCTTCAGACTTCTGACTGATCTAAATTCCAAGAAAGTATTTTAATTCACCCATCATGCTCATCTCAAATTCAGCCTGCATAATCTTGGAAAATTCTTGACCGAGAGATGCATTAGTGGAACCAAAAATTATGTCATCAACATATATTTGAACAATCAAGATTTCTTCTTTCAAAGTTTTCCTGAATAGTGTAGTGTCAACCTTTCCTTTAACAAAACCATTTTCAAGTAGAAAATTACTCAATCTTTCATACCAAGCTCTCGGAGCTTGTTTAAGACCATAGAGTGATTTTTTAAGTTTGTAGACATGGTCTGGATGATTTGAATCTATAAATCCTGGAGGTTGTTTGACATACACTTCTTCAGTAATAACTTCGTTCAGAAAAGTACTTTTCACGTCCATTTGATATAGAATTATGTCTTGGTTGATGGTATAAGAGAGAAGTAGTCTTATGGCTTCTAACCTTGCAATAGGAGCAATATTTTCAAAGAAGTCTATTCCCTCATGCTGATTATAGCCTTGAGCTACAAGTCTAGCTTTATTCCTAATAACTTCACCAAGTTCGTTAAGTTTGTTTCTGAAGACCCACTTGGTCCCAATGATGTTTTTCTTTTGTAGTCTTGGAACAAGATCCCACACATCATTTCTTTGAAATTTGTTTAGTTCATCTTGCATAGCCATGATCCAACCATTACCAGTTATGGCATCATCAACAGAAGAAGGCTCAATCAGTGAAATAAGTCCGATCATTGAGTAATCATTTCTGAAAGCAGATTTGGTCCTCAGTGGCTCGTCTTTATTACCAATGATATGCTCTTATAGATGAGATGCTTTATACTTAAACGATCTCTTAGGTTGAACAGAGGCTTATGTGCCATTGTGAGCAATAACTCAATCAGTAGTAGTATGACCAATTGGAGTAACATCAGTTTCTGTAGCTTTTGGTATATCTTCATATATAGTGACAGATTCTGGAGCATCAATCTCTACATTCTTTTCTTTAGGGACACATACCATAGACTGTTCTTCATGATTCTAAAAACATGCAGATAAATCATTTTGAACCAAAGACTCTGACTTGTTATGGTCAGGTAAATTGTCATCAAATTTAACGTGCATAGACTCTTCAACCATTCTAGTTTATGAGTTATACACTCTGTATGCTTTTGGGCGTTCAGAGTATCCTAAAAAGAACCCTTTTAAGCCTTAGCATCAAATTTCTTTAGGTATACCTTCTTATTCAGGATGTAACAAGTACATCCGAATTGATGAAAAATAAGAGATACTAGGTCTTCTACATTTGAATAACTCATACGATGTTTTATCCAGAATTGGTCTGATATAAATTCTATTCTAAATATAACAAGCAATATTAATAACTTTTGCCCACAAGTACTTAGGGAGCTTATTTTCATGAATCATTATCCTTGTCATTTCTTACAGACATCTGTTCTTTCTCTCAAAAACTCCATTTTGTTGTGGAGTTCTGGGAGAAGAGAACTCATGGATAATTCCATATTTTCACAAAAGGATTCAAATGATTCATTTTCAAACTCACCCCCATGGTCACTTCTAAACATTAGAATTTTCAATTCCTTCTCAGATTGTACTTGAATGTAGAAGGTTCTAAACACTTCATATGTTTCATCTTTATATTTGAGAAACTTCACCCAAGTCCATCTACTAAAATCATCAACTATGACCAAACCATATTTCTTTCCACTGATTGAGGCAATCCTAATAGGACCAAATAAATCAATGTGAAGCAATTCCAAGGGTCTAGAAGAAGAGACATTGTTTTTGTTTTTAAAAGAAGTTTTTACAATCTTTCCAACTTGACATGCTCCACAAAGAGCATCTGAGTGATAATCAATATCTGGCAGCCCTTTAACAAGTTTTAGCTTGGAATGCTTAGAGATTAATCTCCAGTTAGCATGACCTAACCTTTTGCGCCAGACCCATTTTTCATCACTCATTGTCATTAGGAAAACGACCTTTTGAACAACCAATTCAGAAAGATTGATTTTATAAACATTCCCTTTGCTTTTCCCTTTGAATACTATAGTTTTATCAGAATTGATAATAAAACAGAAGTGTTTGTCAAACAATATATTGCAATCATTATCACACAACTGCCTTATACTGAGTAGATTATGTTTCAAGCCATCTACAAGTCATACCTAATTAATAAGAGTTTGAGAATTACCTATGCTACCTGTACCGATGATCCTTCCCTTCTGGCCACCTCTAAAACCAACACTTCATTCCTTTTTTAGATTCAAGGTTTGGAACATACTCCTTTCTCCGGTCATATGTTGTGAGCAGCCATTGTCCAGGTACCAAGATTGGCATTCCATCTGTTCCTTTGGCATATCTTTAAAGAGTCATTAGTATTAGAGCAAACTTCATCATACCCTAATCCTTCTTTATTATATTTTCTGATTCCATAAATTATAGATGCAAGTTTGGTAAGATTAATTCCAGATGTAATAAATTTATGAAAAGCCCATCTTCGTTTTCAGACTCAGATAGAAGTCCTTCATTAAATGAGTGAGCCATTAATGCTAGATTAGCATTATCTTCCTTTTCTGACTCTTCTTCATCCAGCTCTTCCCATGTTGCCATGAAATTCTTTTTGAACCTGTTTCTGAAATTATCTTTCTGATAACTTCCTTTTCTTTGATTGTCCTTCAAGGGTTCAGGACAATCACTTTTGAAGTGACCTGGTTTGTGGCAGTAGTAGCAGGTCCTGTCTTCATCTTTGAAGTTAATCCTTTTGTTGCTCATAGGAAATCTTCTACAGTAAGAGACTTATATCTAAACATATAGTTTAGAGAAGGGATAACTTACAACAACACTTGATAAATATCAGAGGTGTTCAAAATAATATAACACACTTTTACAAAGATTCTTAATCAACCCAAGAATAAGAACTCTTAACAGACTCAGCTTTCTGATAGTAGTGCATGTATTTCTCAGTTGTATTTGCAACGTTATTTCTTAGTTGATCTTTAAATCTTCAGCTGCTTTAATAGCCAAAGAAATAGAGACGTTGGAGCATCTTCAACGGTTACAAATAGATTAAATCATCTAGTACATCTTCTTTTCCAATAAAGCATGTGTTGGAACTTTCAGCCACAAGAATATCCACAAAACAAGGACTTTGACCAAAGGATACAACTATGATTCAAGTACAACACAACTTGTAGAAATAATGTCAATAAATATTGAGTCCCGTGATAGCAGAACTGAGTTGACATTACTCAGCATCAGAGGAAGCATATCACGCTTCTAAACTGGAGTGTACTAGCATGATCAGAACCGAACCAAGTCCTTTTCAATGTCAGAACCAGTTCCATCAAGTAAATATAATTCTGCACACACAGACTAGCTAGTTAGAAATCCTAATTGATTTTCAAATACTTTATTATCATCTAAATCTTGGAGAATGCATGGTATGAACCAAACTTGTTTCAACATTTTCTACTTCACTTCATTGGCTTTGAAATGGAAGTCTTGAAACATATGATGGCTTCTTCGTTGCAGTTTCATCCTGCAAGTTGGGCGTATGTAAAAGTCTTCAAATATTGGTGCAAATATTTGAATGGGTGAGCTTCTTTTATCCTTTTCTTCCATCTATTTCAAATTTCAACATGGTCTTATGACTCAGGCACGGGGTCGTGGTTTTGTTCACCTGGTGCCGGCTGTCCGCGACTTTGGAACTTTTTCAAAGAATTAGAAGCGTTTTGAATACCGATTCTTCTTAGTTACCCATATCCACTTGGAGGATCATGTAATGGTATGTGCCGTTAGAGATATAGTGGGAGGAAACTGTACTAAATTGTTTATGAAGTACTAAAATATGGGTCATTTCCTTATGGAAAATTGGTTGTACGTCTACAAAGGAGATGGCCTTTCATAGGAATATTTGTATCTCAAGAAGCGACCAATGGATTTTGTTAAAGATTTGGGTTATCCCGGGCATCATTCCTCAGGATGAAGCTTCAGAGAAACACTCAAAATGACTCATCGACACCCGTATACTGATGGATGCTTGTACCAGGGAAGTGTTAGCCTATGATTTTTGACTCAAGTTGTTCGACTAGTAATATAGATATAAAGTAGATATTCTAAGAACAAGAGTGGTTCTGCATCTAGCCTTAAATTTTGATGATAACTGCACATGTTATCTTAGAAAACAATTCGGTACTCTATAGTTTCTGTCTAGTGTGTAGCTTTTTCTAAACAGGATCTGAATCTAAACGAAAGGCGTGTGAGGTCATCAGACTCTAATATAAAAACACTCGAGAAGAAAACATATGTTGTGAACAAGTTAAAGTCCATATTCTGGAATGCTTTTTAATGCAACGGTTCTGAAGAACGTTTGTACTAAAGCTTCTAATTGTGACTTTGTCAGTAAGCCTTGGATGCTTTCTTAAAATGTGCTTCTATCGCTACATGTTCTGAAGATTCTAAAGACAAGTTTCTGTTAAACGAAGTTATGAAGATTCTAAAGACGTCATTTCTGAAGTTCAAGTTCTGAAGTTTCTGAAGATAAGGTTTTGTTGAACGAAGTTCTGAAGATTCTAAAGACATCATTTCTGAAGATTAAGTTATGAAGACTCTGAATACAAGGTTATGTTGAACGAAGTTCTGAAGACTCTGAAGACAAATATGTGTAGCTCGGTTTTTGTGACGCGACCACTACCGGTTTTTGGTGCTACTTTCTGATTTCTAATATATATCCTATGAAGCTTAAAAGGAAGGGGAAGATAACTCAAACTAACCCTGCGTGCAAGTGTTTTCCCTTACAAATGCGAAGAGATCTTAAATAGGGGGTTGGTTATACAAAGGGAAGCTGTTAACACTTAGTGTATCTATAGTAATCTATAGGAACCTTAATTTACATATGTTTTACTATTGAATTGCTTAGTTGTTTGAATTCATTTACTGTTGAGCAGCGAAAGTTTCTATCTTGGGAAGGCTGAGGAGTTATTTTCTTATTATTTTGGTTTTTCTATTATTTTTGGGAAGGTACTGGACCTAAAGTTTTTTATTAATGTGCTCACTATGATTTCACAATCTTATGCCTATGTATTCCCGTAAAGAGATTCGGGGAAATCAGAGCAATCGTAGTTCCTCCAATTCTATAGAAGGAGGAAAAAAGTTTGGTGTCTTGTTCAAAGCCCAAGATTGAAGCTAAAGTTTGTATGTGTCTTGTTCAAAGCCCAATATTGAAGCTAAAGTTTGACTGAGAGAGAATTTGTCATCTCTAAAGGGAGATATCTCACATATTCATCACAAACATTGAGTAATTGGTTATAACGGAAGTTGCTTTAACTAAGATACGTAGAATCCAGCAATGCCACATCTTCCTTTATAAGTCTCTACATGCTAAGAGAGGGACATTGACATGGATGTATATAATCCAGAGGCTTGCTACTTACATCACTTAGATGAAAGAGAAAATTTAACCAGGATAAAGGAGGGACTCCAGCTGGAATTTTGAATCAACAAGTGTGCCACATACAACAGTTTATCTAGGAAAAGTTTTTTGATTGTTTGTCTGTTTTGTAATGTATAGAGGAAATATCCTCATACACAGAGAGGACTCCTGGTATCATCTGTGGGGATGAAAATTTTGTGCCTTGATCAAAGCCCAAGGTTGAAGCTAAAAAGGGTTGAAAACTGACTCAACTGAAGAGTATTATATCTGTCTTGTATAAAGCCCAAGATCGAGGTTGACTGGGAAAATCATTATATGAAGCCTAGGCTGACTCTTGCTGAGGATTATTTAAATCTAGTAGAAGGTCTATACTTCTTTGAGGAATCAAAAGGGGAATCAACTCTTGCCGGGGATTGAAGAAGAGTTGATTTATCAAATTCCATGAGGCTCTGATACTTTTGGGGATTTGTTGGTGATTAACTGACCCTGGATGGGGATTTTAAAGATGAAAGTTAGACCTTGTTTGAGGATCAGGAGAGACTTAGAAGGGTAAGTTTGTATGTCCTATAGACTTTGACTTCTCTTGGGGATTTAAGTATTGAGAAGATGACTAGAATCTATCTTATGCTTTTAGGAAGCCTGAGGGTCCTTGTATGAAGCCCAATAGGAGGCCATATGGGTGCTTATAGGAATCCTGAAGTTCCTTGTATGAAGCCCAAGAGGAGGCTGTGGGGGTGCTTCTAGGAAGCATGTGGGTCCAAGCCTGAGAAAATTTCAAGAAAGGTTTCACCGAGAAACAATCCTTTCTTTGTTGAACAGTTCTAAGGTTTGAAGAAATTCAAAAGAGGTTTCACCAGGAATTAATCCTCTCCGGGGAAATGAATTTATTTTATATGTTTCTAAGTTTTGAAAGTCTTAAGAAAATTTTCATCGGGAATAATGCCTTTCTTAGTTCCATATTGAATAAAGCCCAAGAGGAGGCAGACTGTATTGGGGAATTTTCCCATGATGGAACTAGTTATTGAAATAAGTTGTATTGAAAAGGATCCTTACTATTTGACCTAAAAGGGTGAACTGAGGATGGCCAAACTGTTGAGGGAAACTTAAACAGATATGCACAAGTATATAAAGATGTATGAATTAACATGTATATAAACAAGGGTGCATTGAATTTAATAGATATTCGGTCTTACACTCTGAATAGGGGTCCAAGTGTATTGTGATTGGTTGTATTGATTACCACTGTATGATTAGGGTTTTGAGAAATTGAAGAAAGTTTGAGAAAACTTTGAATTTGAATTTGAATTAAGAGAAAGTTGTTGAAATGAAAAGAATGTTTAGGGCTATAACTCAAAGAGAGGCCCAAGTGGTCTAAGAGCAGTTTCACCGGGAATAATGCTCCTCTTAGTACCAATTTAAAATAGACAGATGATTTTGAAAACAGAGGTATGGGGCTTATAACTCAAGGAGAGGCCCATGAAGGTTGTTTTTGTTTAAAACAAAGTTTATGTACAAAAGATTGGGGCTTATACTCAAGGAGAGGCCCAGATGATTTATTTGAAAACAAAGATCGCACAGTGATACCGAAAGACGTTGTGGGACTTATACCATATTAGAGGCCCAAAATTATTTATGTACATAGGGGGTTGGGTCTTACACTATAATAGAGGCCCAAGTGATTATTGAAATAAAAAAGTGGGGTTTATACTCAAGGAGAGGCCCATTTGAAAAATAGTAGACGCACCGTTATTTTGAAAATCGCACTAGGACTTATACTATAATAGAGGCCCAAAAAATTATTTACTTATAAAGGCGTTGGGTCTTACACTCTATTATAGGCCCAAGTGCATTGTTGAAAGTTTGAATATTTAAAATCAAGGAAGAAACCCTAATTTTATTTTAAAATGCATTTTTTCAATGAAAAATTAAATAAAAATTGATATAAAATATCAAATATATTTAATAAACATGTTATGAACTTTGATTAATGTTTTGAAAATAGATGTTTTATTCACATATGGGTTTGAGATTCAATTGGATTTGAAAAATCCAGAGAAAGAATTTATTTAAAATGCTTAAAAATAATTAAAATGAAATTTTTAATAAAATTCAAAAATATATTAAATATATTTTATTTTTATTTTTTTGTGGAATCAAATATTTAAATATGTGAAGGATTTATGTTTAAAAAATCATTTGAAAAAGATTAAAAATGAGAGAGATATGAATTTTTGAAATTAGTTAAGAAATAATAAAAAAAAAATAACAAAAATATGAAAAATAGTGGAAATTGGGCAAAATGGCATGGGTGGGTGTTGCACCCACGCCCTCCAGCCAAACACACTTGAAAACACATGCTGCTACCACTGGGGTGGTGATACATCCGTGTATCAAAACCACCCCATGAATACATATGGGTAGCATGATTTTTGAGGCCAAGCCAAGGCAAAAACCAGATTTTGGGGCATTTGCAAAAAGGTCATAACTTCTTTAATTCTCCATGAAAATGGATGAAACAAAGAAGGATCCTACCTAGAATTTCATGAGGAATCCAATGGTGGTCTTGAAATTTTCTAAAAATGCCTACATTTTAAAACCCGGTAGTGGTTTCAAAATAGGTCAAAATTTGCATGTTCTATGCTACAACTTCATACAAGCAATAATAGCATGGTAAATTGGTTCAAACACAACACATATGATATATAGGACATGTTCATGATCAATGTACATCAAAGCAATGCATCTTTCACAAAGTTCAAGTTGTTATGCACTTACCTCTTGAAGCTCCACTTGCTAACTTTCAAGATGCTTGTGCCAGAAGTAATCGAATGCTTTGGACACTCTTAATAGACCCATTAGAAGCTTTTAGGATGATCCAAATCAACTAGAAAGCTCTGGAACAGAAATTGGTTCTTTCTTGCAAAAGTGGAAAAAGTGACCAAAATGGTAACTCCCTCAATTGGTGTTACAATTGAGGGACACTTGTTGAAACAATTTAGGGGTGATATTTGGAGAGTGTTTAAGGTTTTATTTTGAGGTTTTGATGGTTGACTTTCTGATTTTGGTGTTGTCAGTTGAAGATGAAGGTTTGAACATTTCAATGGGATGATTTGTGAAGTGTTTGGATGGTTGCTTGAGTGGTTCAAGCTCTGGTTTTGAGAATTCCAATTTTGATCCTTGAAACTTTAAATTTGGAGCAAGAGAAAGGAAGTGAGAAATATGGCTTTGGTATTGTTTTGGTGTGTTGAAATCAATCACAAATGACCTCTATTTATAGTAGAGGAAGTTTGTTTTTGAAGGAATTGTGAATGGATGAGCGATTACTCTATTATCCAATGGATATGCCCATGTATCATGCCTTGAATGCTAAGGTACCAAGTCTCCTCTAGCAATTGATCTGAGCTAATCTTTGTAGCTTTAGGTCTTCTGATTTTTGAACCAATCTTGACTCAATTGGACTGTCATGGACTGATACATGCCACCTCTATGCTTCCTTTCAATGCTTCATGACAAAATTGAAGTTTTTGGTTTTGAAACTTGAATGCCACATGCCAAAGGGATAATGTATTGACTTGCAAGGCTCTATGATGTTGTAGCTCTGCAGATAACAGGTGCATTGCATCTTATAAACTTGTCTTGCATGGTGACAAGGCTTGCCAAGTCATAAAAATGACAAAATCAAGTGTTGTTGCTAAATCTGTCTTGGAAAACCAAAATGAAAACTACCATTTTATAAGGCGTATAACTTCTTGCTCAAATTGAATTATGGGAGGCTCTTGTACTTTTTAAAAAGCCCACATATCATACTTCAACTTTGATTTTTGCATCTGGTCATGATTCATCTTGGATCATATTGAAAAATTCCTCCAAAGTTGGGCAAAACATGAGACATATTCTGCCTAAAATTTTTCTAAGTGTCAAGAAAAAGTTCATTTCTTAATTTTTGTGATTTTGATCAATCCATAACTTAAAATCCATGAATATTTGGAATGTGGTGTAGTTGAAAATCTTGTAGTATTTAGTGAGAGCTTTTATTTGAGCATTGGATGAGAGAAAATGGTTACTTGGATCACAAGTTATGGTCTTGCAAAGATGGGTAAAAATCACTTTTTTCCATAACTTAGTGAAATTTTAAGTTTCTTAAGGTTGCCCCTTTTGAAAGTAACCTCACTTTTCTTGATTTTTCTTGATGGATGATGATCCAAATCATAAGTTGACATTGTTCTTGGCTTAAAGAAGCCATTTTTGTCAAAAAATTCCAAAAGTCAAACTTGGTTTTGATCACAGTTGACGTTTTGTACCAGATGAATTTTGAACTTTGTGATCCTTTATGAAATAAAGTCCTTGGGATAAATTAAACCTAATGTATGGATTCCATAGGTGTTTCAGAGTGTCTTGAATCATTTCCCAAGGTTTAAGCTCATGTCTTGGTCAAAAGTCAAAGGCATGGTTGACTTTTTCTCAAAAACCCTAGTTTGTGGTCCAGATGAATTTGAATCCTTGCATTGCTTGTGAACCAAGTTCTTTGAATAAATTAAATCTTGTGAATGGATCAATATAATGTATTTGAGGTCCTCAAAGTATGTCTTGAGGTCTTGGCTCATGCTTTGATCTAAAAGTTAACTTGGGGATTGAATTAGGTCAAAACCCTAATTCCTGATTTTTGATGAATGCATACCCTGGGGCTATTTTGAACTTATGAATGGACTCATAAGGTTCTTTTGTGCTTCTTGAATCATATATTGAAGTATTAGCTCATGCCCAGATGAAAATTTCTCTCATGATTGATCCTTTGTCTGAATGTTCTGAGAGGGCTAAAAAACCCTAATCCTTAGTTGAGGTGAATACTCAACAATATTTGAGAGGATTGATGGGGTATGAAAGTACATCCATATTGTGATGATGATTTGCACAATGATGTAAAGTCTTGTGGTAAAAATTTAGGGTATGACAGATGCCCCTATTTATTCTTCTTGGACCTGAAGGTGCGAATGGCGAAGATATTGGACGTTCATGGTAAAAGAGAATTAAATATCAGAATACCCAAAATTTTGATTGTGGATGGATGGTAGCCGTTTTTGCTCATCCATCTTCTTTTACTATGTAATGTAACTCAGAAAAAGGTATAACTTCCCTTCGATCCTGGTCTTCATCCATGGAATTGGTCGTAGTTTTCTTCTTAGAAATAAACTTCCTCTCGATCCTGGTCTTCATCCATTGAACTGGTCTCAGTTTCTTCTTATCATAAAACCTCCCATCGATCCCAGTCTCCAGCCATGGAACTGGTCTCAGTTTTCTTCTTTGAAAAAAAGCCTCCCCTTAATCCTGGTCTTCAGCCATGGAACTGGTCTCAGTTTTCTTCTTTAAAATAAAACCTCCCCTCGATCATGGTCTTCGGCCATGGAATTGGTCTCAGTTTCTTCTTGTCGAGCTCTTTTGTTTACAAGGAATGCTATCTGTGCGGGTTTTTATCAAAATTCTCCCCAAGATTTACTGGGGAGATGCCATTTGATAGAAAAAGATTTGATGTCAGACTTGCTGAGGATTTACTTAAATCCATTTGTCTGAACTGCAGAGGTGTCCAAACTTCTCTATTGGAGATGCCATTTGCTGGAAAAATTAAATCATACTTCCCTTCGAGATTTTTCCGGAGAGACACCATGTGATGTAATTCAATTTTGAGGTGCTGATGAATTCCTTGAAAGTAGGACAAACTTTTCGGGGAGAGACTGCCATTTGTCGACTTTATTTGGGAAATTTACGAGGGAAAAAACAAACTATTTGTTTGCCGATTGGTAGAGATTTCTTGGAGGATGCGATGTCCATGTTGCCAAGAGTCTTTTGTTGAAATGCTTTCGTGGGGGATTTTACTTAATCCAGGAGAGCAAAATATCATCTTCAATAGTGAAGAGTGAAGTTCCAAAGGTGTATAACCAAATGCCTTCTTGCCTTTCAGAGGTTCAAGTAATCAAAGTTGTCAAGGGCCAATTTCAATCCAGGAATACAATGGAGAGAGCTTGTTTAGACGGTACATTTTCCTAACGAGGAAAGAACTCCAACTGGGATTTTATCCTATCCAAATGTGGAAAGGAAGACTGACAACTCTTAATGGAGATAACATTTATCACTTGGGGATAAACGTGACCAAAGCGATTGAATTATGATATGCAATATGAATATGAATATGAATCAATTATGCATGATGTATGTATGAAATGCTTATGCTGACAAAACAGACACGACATATGGACTGTCGATGAGTTCAATTAGATACTCGGCCACTCTGGGATATGGGAGTATCATTGGAGATATTGAAGGTAGTACCTTTGCCTAAGAATAGGGATTCTTGTTTTTGTTCCAGTTTTCGGAGGTACAAATCCGCTAGGGATAGGAACCCGTTCTTGCTTTTCAAAGGGTAGACTCTATTGGGGAGAAAAACCAAACATTGGTTCTCATAAGTAAAATTCTACCTGAGATGATAGATGGGACATTCCATCTGAAGTAATTGATCCTTCATTCAGGGTGTACTGATCTCAAGGAGTATTTTGATTCTGTATTTTGAAGTTGGAATGCTCTTGGAGCAACTGTCGATGTCCCTCTTGTGTTCATTAATCAAAAGGTGATTGCCATCTTTATTTTGAAAGCAGGAGTAAATTTGAAAACAAAAGTAAATTCATTTTTGTGTTTCAAGAATGGTAGTCATGTTAAAATGTCATTTTGCAAAGCAGAAATAAATGAGAATTGCAAATAAAGGGCACAAGGGCTCAAGTTTTCATTGATAGAATGGTAATCAGCCAAATGTGCGATTCCATAGAGCGTTACAAAGTTAGAAAATGGTAATTTAAAGGGAAAGGGGTTACATTGAAACATAATGACCACTATCCTTCTACCAACTTTGAATTCTAATTATCCTTAGCTTCTGCTGAAGGTGACTTCTGATTGAAGTTTTCCTGACAGATGACGTTACCGCTGGGGAGCCAATCTTGTCGGATGCAGTTACTTGCCATAAATCTCTGATTTTTGCCTAGATTGCTTTTTCAGGTCTTCAATCTATCGGGATGTTCATGGTTTTATGCCTCTAATTTTTGCCTGGACCGCCCTTTCGGGTTTTCAATCCAACGAGACGTTTTTTTTATTTTTTATTTTTATTTATTTAGGCGAAGTATTTCTTGACTACATCAACATTTGTGGGGTAAGTAAACTCTTCTCCGTCCATGGTTGCGAGTCTCAAGGAACCGCCTAAAAAGGCTTTCTTTACAATATAGGAGCCATCGTAATTCGGAGTCCATTTGCCTCTAGGATCAGTGAGAAATGATTGTATCTTCTGGAGTACGAGGTCTCCTTCTCTGAACACACGAGGTCAGACCTTTTTGTCGAACACTGTCTTCATTCTCTGTTGATATAACTGACCATGGCATAAAGCCGTCATTCTCTTTTCTTCGATTAGGTTTAATTCGTTGTATCTGCTCTAACACCATTCGGCTTCCGTTAGCTTGGCTTCCATCAATACTCTCATTGATAGGATTTCTACTTCTACGGGGAGCACTGCTTCCATGCCATATACTAGAGAGAAAGGGGTTGCCCCTGTTGAAGTGCAGATAGATGTGCGATAACCGTGAATAGAAAATGGTAGCATCTCATGCTAATCCTTGTAGGTTACAACCATCTTTTGAATGATCTTCTTGATATTTTGGTTAGCCGCTTCTACCGCTTCATTCATTTTAGGCCGGTAAGGAGATGAGTTATAGTGTTCAATCTTGAACTCAGCACATAATTATTCCATCATCTTCTTGTTCATGTTCGATCCATTATTAGTAATGATCTAGCTTGGAACGTAATAACGGAAGATGAGACTATTTTTGATAAATCGGACCACCACTTGTCTGGTCACATTGGTATATGAAACTGCTTCGACCCATTTGGTGATGTAATCAATGGCTACCAGGATGAACTGATTTCTGTTTGAGGCTTTGGGTTCGATCATGCTAATCATGTCGATTCCCCATATAGAAAAAGGCCAGGGAGGAGAAAGAACTTTGAGATACGTTTGCGGTACATGAATTTTGTCGGCGTATATATGACATTTGTGACACTTTCTCGTGTACTTATAGCAATCAGATTCCATTGTCAGCCAATAATATCATGCTCTTAGAATTTTTCTTGCCGTTGTATGTCCATTGGCATGAGTGCTGAAGGAGCCTTCATGAATTTCTTTAATCAACATGTTTGCTTCGTGTTTTTCTACGCATCTGAGCAAAGCCATGTTGAAGTTTCTCTTGTAGAGTATATCTTTGTTTAGGAAAAAGTTGCCAGCCAGTCTTTTGAGAGTCTTCCTATCTTTTCTGGATGCCCCAAGCGGGTATTCATGTCTATGAAGGAAGCATTTAATATCGTGATACCAGGGTTTGTCATCTATGACTGCTTCAACTATAAATATGTAAGCAGGGCTATCAAGGCGCATTATGTCAATCTTGGGTATGTCGTTCCATCGGCTCACACTAATCATGGAGGATAGAGTAGCAAGTGCATCAACCATATAGTTTTCTTCACGAGGAATGTGATGAAACTCAATCTTGTTGAAGAAGGGTAACAAACTTCTTGTGTAGTCTTTGTAAGGAATCAATCCTGGTTAATATGTGTTCCACTCTCCTTTGATCTGGTTTATAACCAGGGCTGAGTCTCCATATACATCTAAGTTCTTTATCCTTAAGTCGATAGCTTCTTCGAGACCCAAGATGCAAGCCTTATATTCAGCCTCGTTGTTCGTACATTTGAATGCCAATCTGGTAGTAAAAGGAATATGGGTACCCTGAGGTGTAATAATGATTTCCCCAATTCCGTTTCCATAAGTGTTGACAAATCCGTCGAAAATTAGTCCCCATTGGGAACCTGGCTCTGGCCCTTCGCTTGGTAGCGGTTCATAGCAATCTTTCATTTTTAGGTACATTACATCTTCGTCTGGGAAGTTGAATCTGATCGATCTATGATCGTCAATCGATTGATGAGCCAAATGATCAGCTAAAATACTTCCTTTGACGGCTTTCTGAGCATGGTACTCGATGTCGTATTCTGATAACAACATCTGCCAACGGGCAATCCTCCCTGTTAAAGTAGGCTTTTCAAAGACGTACTTGATCGGATCCATTTTGGAAATTAACCAAGTAATGTGACAAATCATGTACTGGAAAAGACGTTTATCTGCCCAAGATATAGCCCAACAAGTTTTCTTGAGCATAGTGTATCGAGTTTCACAGTCCGTAAACTTCTTGCTTAAGTAGTAAATGGCTGACTCTTTTCTTTTTGTTTTGTCTTGTTGGCCCAACACACATCCCATAGAGTTTTCCAAGACTGTTAAGTAGATGATCAATGGTCTTCCTTCCACTGGAGGAGACAAAATAAGTGGTTTTAACAGATATTCTGTGATGCTGTCAAAAGATTTTTGGCAGTCTTTTGTCCATATACAACTTTGGTTCTTTCTGAGTAGTTTGAAAATTGGCGCGCATGTCGCGGTCTTGAGGAATATGAATCTTGAGATGTAATTCAGACGTCCCAAAAATCATCTTACTTGTTTTTCAGTCTTTGGAGCTGGCATTTCTTGAATGGCCTTGACTTTCTCAGGATAAACCTCAATTCCTTTCTGGCTGATAATGAATCCCAAAAGTTTTCTTGAACGAACACCGAATGTGCATTTATTGTGATTCAAGCGGAGTTTGTACTTTCTCAGACGCTGTAATAACTTCGATAAGTGTTCTACATGTTCTTCTTCTGTTTTAGATTTGGAAATCATGTCAACGACATACACTTCAATTTCTTTATGCATCATGTCGTGAAATAGAGTTGTCATAGCCCTTTGATAAGTCGCTCATGCGTTCTTTAAACCGAACAACATTAATTTATAGCAAAAGGTGCCCCATGGGGTGATGAATGTGGTTTCTTCCATGTCTTCCGGTGCCATACTGATTTGATTATATCCCGAGAATCCATCCATGAAGGAGAATACTTTGAATTTTGTTGTACTGTCAACTAGCATGTCAATATGTGGTAGGGAAAATCATGCTTTGGACTTTCTTTGTTTAAATCCCTGTAGTCTACACACATTCTGAATTTTCCGTCCTTCTTAGGAAATGGCACTATGTTGGCTAGCCATTGAGGATACTCTGATGTGGCAAGGAAACCTGCGTCGATCTGTTTATGCACTTCTTCCTTAATTTTGATGGCCATATCAGGGCGAGTCCTTCTTAATTTTTGTTTAACCAGAGGACGTTCTGGTTTTAGTGGTAAGTGATGTTTCACGATGTTGGTATCCAATCCTGGCATGTCTTGGTAGGACCAAGCAAACACATCTAGAAACTCTTTAAGTAACTCAAACAAGCCTTCTTTGACAGTTGGACTGAGTAGTGCTCCAATTTTGACTTCTTTTCTCTCTTCTTCTGAACCCAAATTGACCGTTTCCAATAGTTCCTTGTAAAGTTGAATGGACTTCTCCTCATTTTTGAGCTATCGAGAGATGTCATCAGGAATTTCTCCGTCCTCTTCTTCTTCAGCTTCAAATACCGAGAACTCAAAGTAGGGAGAAGGCATTGGATCGTATGTTTCAATGGGGTTTAAAATAAGTAATATGTACGACGTGATGATTAGTTTTAGAAAAGACAGAGAGAATGAAAAGGTGTGTGCAATGTTTATTTTGAAAGACGCTTGCTTTTATTTTGTTTTGTTTTTTTTAGGATTACCATTTTTTGGAAAAGCGAAAGGTGAAAATAACAGTAAATGCAGGAATTCAGAATGACATTATTTATTCATAAGTTGTCGATTCTAGAAACAGAACCCTATAAAACAAAACTCTTTTGCTCTATGCGAAGCAAATATGGATATTTACAGAAAAGCAAGCCTTATAAAACATCCTTTCACCCGGGCAAAGTGAAAGGTAAAAAAAAAAAAGACGAGACAATTACTTTGATTTATGAACGATATTCGGGACATCGACCGTGACCCAATTGCGACAAACTCCTATTTGGATCACAAAGTCCAGTATTTTTCTTCCAGGATTTTCTTTAGTAATGGCACTGATCTCCAGCGGAGTCGGATTACTAGAGTCTTCTTCCCATGCAGCATTATCATAAGAGGACTCTTCTATTGTATCTTCAATAGTATTTTTATTTTCAGGAGGATCTCCCCACCCTGTTAGCTTGATGTCTTCGTATTTGATACGAGAGCTTTCGGGAGCAGTGTATTTTACTAGAAAATCGTACTTGCTGCTTGGCTGCCCCAAGGTATCCCAAGTTTCTGAGGGGATAGATGAGTCATCTTCTTCAATGGCATTGACCTCAGGAAATGCAAAGTTGATAGTTTTTTTTTGTCCAGTGATCCTAGTAATTTTATCAACATGTCGCTCGACAATATCAGAATATTCCTGGTAAGGTTCCCACAACTCTGGGAGAACAAGTGGATTTTTCTCAAGGTCACTCAGCGGATATGCATTATCTGGCTGACTCTTTTGCCCTGAATCTTCTATGTAAGGTTTCCAAATAGGCAACTCGTCCATAGGATCATATGAGTCGTAATCAAAGTTGTCTTTCACCGACGTGTCTTCCTCCAATGAGTTGGGTGGAGCACGACATCCTTCAGGATCAGAATCTCCGTAGATCATTCTGACATCCGATCTTGGTATATATCTAGGACTTTGCTTCGGAGAGAAAAAATGGTAGGTATGTTTCTTCCTGAGATATGTATCCTTCATTGTTGAAATAGGATTTCCACTCTTCATCTGTATCAGAAGAGTTATTCTCCTCGATGGTATGGACTTCCTGAGAAATCGGGTGGAGAAAGCCTCCATTGTGGAGGAAATCTTGAATGGTACGGAAACTTTCATCCTTTTTTGTAGTCTTGGTAACTGCTGGAGAAAAACCGAGACCTTTTCTTGTCTTGTTATCAACAGGAATCACAACTTGACCCATCCTTTTATGTCACTACTTTCCATTACTTGGAGAGTATCTTTGTACGAGGAAGTCGACGTTCCTTTTTCTTGGTGATTCTCATTGCTCACAGAGAGTGCTTGAAATTGAGTTCCAACAGCCACCTCTAGTTCTAAATAAGAGAATGATGATAGGTTTCTCACAATTAAAGCTTGTTCTCTGCATACCGTGACCAATTTATCACTCTTGACAAACTTTAGCTTTTGGTGAAGTGTCGAAGTGACTGCCCCTGCTTCATGTATCCAAGGTCTTCCTAATAAACAGCTGTATACTGCTCGGATGTCCATGACTTGGAAAATGACTTGGAAAGTGTGTGGACCAATGGTTATGAGAAGGTCAACTTTGCCGATAACTGTTTTTCTAGATCCGTCTAAAGCTTTGACTAAGATCTCACCGCCTCTCATCGGGGTACCTTGAAAAGATAACCGTACAAGAGTTGATCTTGGCATGACGTTCAAGAATGATCTTGTGTCTACCAGTACGCTAGCTTAAAGCATCGTTCTAGAAATTGACTGTGATATAAAGTGCCATGTTATGATTCTTGCCTTCCTCTGGAAGTTTTTCATCACTGAAACCCAAATTGTTGCAGGAAGTGATGTTGGAAATAATGTTGTCAAACTGACCCACTGTCACATCTTTTTCTACAAAGGCCTATTCCAAGAATTTTTGTAGAGCTTCTCTATGAGCTTCTGAACTGAGCAGGAGAGATAAAACGGATATTCGAGAAGTAGTCTGTAATAGTTGATCTACAATGTTGTATTCATTTCTCTAGATGAGTTTTAACATTTCATCGTTATTTTTCACAGGCTCTGTGCTACTGGATTGACGAATTTGTTGATTGGGAACTTCAGCTTGAGGTTCCTTTACTTTTGTAGGTTCTCCAACTCCTCTGTTGAAGATTTGGCCACTTCGAGTAACTCGACTGATATCAGCATTGTTGACAACGGATGGTAGTGGAATTTCCTTTCCATCTTCTATTATTGTTGCACCGTACTTATACGGAATAACTTTCTATTATAGATGACCAAATGGGTTATTTGTGTCTTTCGACTGTCAAAAATAGCCTTAATTGGTTCCAGCTCGGGATTGTTGGAAGTTTTTCCAATGTCGAAAGGGATTCCCGAGTGAAAACATCCTCGTTAATTCCATAATTAACAGGCTCTCTTTCATTGAAGACTGTGATGGTTCTTTTGTCCAACAACTCTTGAATCTCATTTTGAACAAGGAGACAACCATGTCGGCTCTTGCGACATTTACTGCAAGCCGAATAATTGTGGTGAGTCGGGCCAAAATAATCAAGTTCGCAAAGGCATTTATGAAATTTGACCAATGACTTTTCAAAGCTTTTGATGTCATAAACTGCGTACTGTCCTGGACAACCTTGTACCATGTTGATTGATTGAGAATTTAGACATAGTTGGATTTCTCCATGGTCCACTTGATCCTGGAGAGCTGCTCGCACGATGTAGCATCCTTGGCTATTTTCTGAACATATTTGACAGCGTTCATAATTGTGAGGTGGAACCCGGCCGTATCCATTCTATATGCAATGTATTTTTACCAAATCCATTTCTATCAAACGGACGTCACAACTTTGGTGTCTACCCAAATTTCCATTGGTTATGCTAATTTGATGCGTGATTTCATTCTGATAGACGGGAAGCCACTAGTGGTCCATCAAACATTGAAGAGTTCTGTGTACAAGCGCACAACCTTGATCATTTGCGGAGCAGTCTTTGTAGTCTAGATAATTATTTGGTGACAGATATCCGAGCCTGACTTGCTTGGTATGTAATAATACCAAGCTGGTATTCATTAAGCGAATGTCAAAAATCTGAACCATATTGACACGGTGATTACTACCTCCATGGTAGTACTGAATCCATCCAAGATCCATTTGACGCTGAAACGCCTCTTGTACAAAAGAACATCCCTAATTGTCTTTTGAGCAAATTGGGCAAGCGTTGTAGTCATGCAGCGACAAATTTTGATACTGACTTTGTCTTGAGTGCATTGCTACTAGATTGATATTCATTGCACGAATATCATGATTTTGAACAATGTCTGGATGTTGATAGGCCATATTTATTCCATGAACTCTATGATCTTGGATCCAGCATAGATCCATCTGCACTTGAAGAGCTGTTTGTACAATGATGCAGCCTTGATTGTTCTTGGAACAAACGTCACACTGGTGATAGTTATGGGATGGTACATGGCCATACCCGCTTTGCTTGTAATGTATTTTTACCAGATTTATTCCCATCAGGCATATATCATGAATTTGATAACTGCCGCTAGGTTCTTCTTCTATCAAGTTTACTGAAGGCTTTTTCATGTTGCGGCCACGAGTTTGTTTGAACATTCAGATTCATATATTTGAAAGATAGAACTCCTTTTCGGATGAGCTTTTGTATGTCAGATTTGAAGCTAAGGTAGTTCTCAATGTTATTCCCCAGTCCTCCTTGATGATAAGGGTAAGTCTGGTCGGCTTTGAACTAATAAGGCGGATTGTCCGACACTCTGAGAGGAGTTCTTGTCTGAATGTGCCCCTTGGCTATTAAAAATAGGAATAGCTCTGCATATAACATTCGTATAGGGTCCAACCCTGTTGATCGTGGAAAATGATTATTGTTACTGTATTGCGGGCGAGCCTGCTGAAGAGGCTGTTGCGGCCTTTGCTGATATGGTTGTTGATTTGGTTGCTGTTGAGCAATCTGTGGTTGATATGTCAGAATCGGCGCGGGACTGACAACAGGAGATACCTTTTCTACCTGTTAAGGTTGATACCTTCGCCTTTCCTTACCCTGCGAGATATTACTGATGTCCTATTCTTTTTTCTTTTGGAATGTACTCCCATATCTCTTAGTATTGCTAGATGGTTCTGAGTCCTTAACCAATCGGCCTTCTCTGACTACTTCCTCAAGGCATACCCCCATGTTTACCATTTCGGTAAAATCACTAGGTGCACTAGCGACCATCTAGTCATAATAAAATGGGCTTAATGTCTTCAAAAAGATTTTTGTCATTTCTTTTTCCTTGAAGGTTTCTTTATCCCTTTGGGACATGGCTCTGATTTGATCTCTGTCGGGTGCCATGTCCAAATTATACTTGTACTGCTAAACAAAAGCTGCCCCAAGATCTCTGAATGTACTAATCTTGGTGCGGTTTAAACCCATGTACCACTTGAGCGTGACACCGGTTAAGCTGTCTTGAAAGTAATGGATTAACAGTTGTTGATTCTCCGTCTGGGTAGACATCTTTCGAGCGTACATTACCAAATGATTTTGTGGCCAAAAGTAGCCTTTGTATTTTTTAAAGTTGGGGACCTTAAACTTGTGTGGTATTTTGACATTTGGGACCAAACAGAGGTCATCGACATCTTTTCTAAACAAGTCCTGTCCGCGAATGGCATGCAGTTCCTTCTGCATTTCCAAGAACCGTTCTTGGAATTCGTTCATTCTCTCGTATACTTCTTCGTCCTTGCCAGGGGTGGCATGAAGGATCTGTTCCTCTGGGATAATATGTATCACAGGTTGCGGTATATACATTACAGTAGTTACTCTTGGCGCTTCAGAGACCTGCAGTTTATAACCTTCAGGAATCTCTGTCGTAACCCTTGCATCTTCGTTTACCTGAAGTTTGTAACCTTCAGGTCTGGAGGTTCCAACTGTGGCACCCAGGTCTTCAGTGGCTGGTAGGATATAACCCTCAGGTATGAAATTAAAAGGCATGCCCCAGGGAAAACCTTTAGGCATGTTGTACTGCAAAAGATTGACAGGTATCTCAAATGTTGGTGTAGACACAATCTCTGAGATTGTAGTCTTTTGAGGTGGTTGATCCTGAGCTGCTGCCAGGGATTGAATCATGCTGTTGAGTCTTTCTAGAATTTCCTTCAGAGTGTTGACTTCCTCTCCTAGCTCTCTGTTTTCCTCCTCAAGATTGTCCATTTTCTTTTGGCGATTGACCCGAGTATTGTATGAATGAGATAGTTTGACTCTAAAGTGTGACACATGTGTGAGACTTTATGACAAAGATGTGCAATGCAAGAATGATGAATGATATGACAAGGATGAGAACAATATTTTTATTTTACAAAATAACTTTTAACAATTGTATTGCAAATATCAAACAATGGTGGAAACCTTTTGAAATTCTGGCATAGAAGACAGCAGATGTCCTAACACATGTTAAGACATTGTTCTGCATAATTATTAAACAAGAACATAACAGCACACTGAAACCCAAGATATCAATAACTGCAGAAACACAAATGTTTCGACATCTGTTCCAACATGTTAATCAAAACTGAACTATAAATTGCATGATGATAAATAACACAGAATATGATGACCCAGTTCAGTGCAAATCACCTACATCTGGGGGATACCAATCCAGGAAGAAGAATCCACTATCACTAGTATAGTTTTATTTAAACAACCTCGGGTTTACAGTAAACACCTACGTTTATGTATCACTACCCAATGAATACTTTATCTAAGAACTCCGTCCTAGATAAGAGAAACCCATCTCACTCCCTAAATCACAACCTGTGACTATCTAACAGTTACTACACCATAACTATATCATCCTATTGAAAGACACCCCCTTTCAATACAAAGTTCAGTCAAGCATCCTTGACTAACAAGTTAACTAGGATTTGCTTCAAATCTTAATCCAAGAAAAATACACGATTCATTACCTACGGGTTTCTAAATATGTACAAGTACCTATGTCTACCACAATGCATCAAATCGATACAGAGGTAGACTTACAAGAGAAACCTATGACTCTCAAAACCTAAACCCTACTTTACAAAAATAGGATTCCTAAGTCTATGTCGTTTTCTCTCTCTCTCTCTCTCTCTCTCTCTCTCTCTCTCTCTCTCTCTCTCTCACTCTGCCTAGGTCTTGGTCTTCCTTTTATAGCCTTCTTCTATTTTGGGATTTCATATCTTTGATCCTTGATCCACGGCCCATCGCGCCTTGAATCTTGGAACATATTTAAAACAACCTTCTATGACAGGTATGATGTCGAATCTTCATGTTGTGACATTTCATTCGACATCTCTAGTATGGGGCATAAATCTTCATGTTGAAACATCTCTTCCAACATTATGTTTTTTCCAAAATTTAGTCAAACCACTGGAGCTTTCAATCTCCACCTTTTGACTAATTTTGGCTAAAACATTCTTCAGCTTGATGGTGCATTTATTGGAAGGTGGGAGAAGATAACCTCTTCATACCCTTGTGACACCAAATACACACTTGCTTCCTAACTCTGATCACAAAACACAATTCCAAAGCTGTTAGAACCACTATGAATGTTAGAACATCCTTTGAGACATTTTTCCTAATCAGTAGCACAGATGCACATAACAAGAAAAGTGTTCTAGCATGATCCTCCTTAAATATTGAAGAAGCTATGTAGGTAGAGCCAATCCTTTTGGAAGAAACAAAAGACTAGTCAAAGAGTGCAATAACTGTTGGTCAAGTTAGTTTCGAAAGATTCCACCTTTTCTGACTTGTCCTTGAAACCGCTTCTGAACAGTGTCCTGATACCTAACCTGATTTTGTCAGATTTATGGTCCCCACAGACAGAACTATGATTCCACCCATCTTCTATTTATTCTAAATCACTTCCTTGGCCCAAAATTAGCAAACTTGATTACTACAAAATTCTTCCATTGACCTTTCCATCAGCAGATATTCCCAAGATACTTGTACCACTTCTAGTTCAATCCATTGACACCAATGAAGAAATTAGAATAACCTGATAAGTTCACCTAGAACTTAACCAGTAGGAAAATGTCACGACATCTCGTCTGACATATCAACCTCATCTGAGGCAATCTATCACAAACTGCTTGAAACCACAAACAATCTTGATAAACAATCTACACCACCGCAACCCTATATCCACAACCAAAGTCTAACTCCCCCTGTCGTAGATACCCAGTGCTCCTTTTCCAAAAGAACACCCTTCATGTCTTCAAGAGCACACCCTCTGTTAAACACATCTTCTGAACTCATTCACCTAATGCTTGACCCTCAAGCAATCCATGTACCACACTAGTACATTTAACAGACATAAGTTCTCCCCTTATCTTTCTCAACAGATGTTTCTTCATCAAGAACCACCCAAAATCACCACATGATATCCCATGACAAATTCATGATCATACAGTGAGAGTACCAAGAACGCATCCTTGTACCACAACCAACAAACTCTTGGATTGAGACTAAAACACCGTTGATCCCTCTCGTCCAGAAACCATCCATACACCACATGAATTCCTCCTGAATTCTCATGTATAGATCTCCTTATTCCCTGAGATACAACCCAGTTGAATTTGAATGCTTCACATTTCTCAAAGAGACATACAGAGCCCCTTAGTTTGCTAGCTCGCCCAAATGTTCTTCACATCAAACACATCTTTCATAATCAGCTTAGAACTTCTACCACAAGCTCCAAGATAGAACTGAACTAGAACCTCCTTACGTCTTCATCCAACCACCCTTATGCCCAAGAGTAATTAGTTCCAAGCACCCTGCTTGAATGCATAATAAAGATCAATCAAATGCCACTGTTTGGTTCATCTTAACTTTTCTTCAGAGTTTCAGACAATCTTCTGATCCACCAATGAAACCTAGTCTTCAAGTTGCATGAACTACTTACTCCATGGCAAGCCATCTTGGATCCACCAAGCCTTATACATGTAACATCTTCTCCTTCCATAGCTCCCACAAACTGTATTAGATAGACCTTTTTGAAGCATTAATTCCATTTATTTTTGAGAAGATCAACTTATCTTACAATGATGCGCCACTACATCAACTAAGACCCTGAAGTTTCTGCTTGATGTTCTGACATCTGATCAGACATCCAGCTGAGGAATTCAGCCTTTCCTTCTGCCACTTAGAGGAACCTCCTCCCTATAACTGAACAAGAGTTCCATGTTCTCATAGACTTCACTCAACAACTAAGTTTGAGTAGACAACTTCCATCCTGCTTAATCATATCACAAGCATTCCATTCAAGCTCACACCTTGATGAATATCTGCTTTACAACTCCAAAAAACTCAACGTGCCAAGTCTGATTCTTCAGAAGAGAAGTAGTCATAGACTACACCATATCTATACCAAAGAATGCCACTTTCCTTAAGTAGAGCAGTCTGTAGAAAGTCAGATATAGCTGCCACTTATCCTTGACTTCCAAGATGAGCAAGATCACATGCTCCTATGTACCTAGATCATAAATAAACTGACCCAAGTTGTACCATCACTGGCACCATATTTTGGACAAGTTTCTTGCCATGACACTTTCCATATTAACATTAGATGCTTCAAGTAACAAATGGAACACACCTGCTGCACTCCAATACTCCTAGATCATAAATAAACTGATCCAAGAACTATTCATCAAGATTATGATGTTTTCTTCTTCATCTTCCAAATCACCATTGTCTAGACCAGTTTCTTGCCAGAAAACTCTCTAGAGATCAGATGCTTCTGCCACACCACACTGAAGCAGATTCTTAGGTCAACACCCAAGAGAAATAGATCCAATAGCTTATGCAGTACCCCTCCCATGATTCTGCACAAACCCAGATGAAGAGATGTTTCAACATCGTGTTGAACATCAACAATCTTGAACTTCATATACAAGGATAATCAATTAATACTTGTGAATATCACAAATAAAAATTGATCTTAAATCCTTGTTCAGTAACCCTGCTTCACTGTTGAAGCTGATCGCTCTATTTAGTGTGCCTAAATAAATCTAACTGCAAGTATACAGTCGTATCGCGTAGTTTTAAAAGATTATCGATCCCACAGAGACTAGAAATCAAACGCACCGTTATCTTTCGTTACTATGTTTATCTAAGGCTAATCAGAATTGGTTTTTAGTTCAAACGGTAAATTAAAGAGAAACTAAAATTTTGGAATACTAGTTATGAATAAGTTATCGGCATATAATTCAGTAAACCTACATGGAATTAATTAAACCTAAGCGTATAAAGATTTATCACCCTGTTCATCTGTAGGAAAAACCAGTTTAAAAGCCCTCACCTCACATTCCCGTGGTTATTGCTTCGGACTATACTTCTAAGTCAATACGTCTGCTCTCGCTAGCCCGTATGAGGTTAAAAATACTTTTTGAAAACTAGTTAAACCTAATTAACTTTAAAGCGCTTCCGCTGTTTTTAAAACTAATGCCCGATTTCAGCTATCCGGGTAAAGCCTCACACTCCCGTGGTCTCGACTTTAACCTTTGTTACTTTTTTACTCTCGTAATAAAAGTTGGGTTTTAAAATTAAGAAATCGAAGCCAGAAGAAGAATTGAGTATTGATTTTTAGCTTAGAGAAATTAGATCCATTTTAGTTACTTCATTACATACCGATAAAATCGGTTTAGCTCGACATAATTATGAAATTAAACGTAAAGGCAAAGAGATAAATAGACATAGACATATTTAAGAAAGAAATAAACAATGCTTTGAATTAAATAATGGAAACCTGGTAATTCGTAATAACAGCAATAGCAATCCCTCCACAAGCTGGTAGGTTCTTGCTTAAATAAAGTAATTGGCAAATGATGAAGGTAATGAAACAAACTTAAATCTAAAGCGTAATAGTTCCTCAATGTGAGAAACTATTACTTTGTTCGGTAATGGTTGACAAGGAAATGGAAATGTAAATAAAGCAAGACAAAATCTGGAAATAATTTGGCAGCAAAACGGTACTCTTGAAAGGAAAATTTGGCCACCCTTTGTTCTTCGAAGACTTTAGAATTTATAGACTGAGTTGAGGTAGAGGTTGGAGAGAATTTAGGCACTCCTCTTGACAGTTACGTGACTTTGAACCTAGTATTCTTCGGAGGAAAATGTGATCGTGTGAAAAACTGCTCTCTGAAAACTCGTAACCACGTTTCTGCTTCAACGTGTAAAATTGGGCGCATGACGACCGTGAGGCATTGTTACGATCGTGATGTATTTTTGAAGCTGCCACGGTCGTGGCGTACCTGTGACGATCGTCGCATCAGCAAAGTTTGGTTTCTGCAATTTTTCTTCTCTTTTCTGCTCTTTTCTTGCATGTTTTGGTTCTTTTCCACACTTAGCATACTTTGACTTGGAAAATGGAATTACCTGCAAAAACACTTAAATAATCTCTAGAAAATCGGATATTAGATGGAAAACAGAATAAGAAAATAACATAAATCAAAGTAAAAATATGATATAAATTCGTGTTATCAAACTCTCCCACACTTGAATCTTTGCTCGTCCTCAAGCAATCAATCTATTAAAACGGACAAACTTCATCAAATGCACATACCTGGTATACCAACGGTTTTGAAAAAGGAGTTCCTTGTTAGTAAGACAGGTACTAGTATAAAACACTAAGGATACAATGATGACACAAAGCAACAAGCTTGTCATAGACCTCTCTTTTGTACAATCCAGTTCAAATCATTATATTATAGTTCAACCATAAGTTTTCGTATCTATTTCACCCGGTTTCATTCTAACGCAATCACATTAAGCCCTTTGCCTTATTCACACATGTAGTGGAGTAACCGGTTAGTGACTTTGATCCCTTTTTCTCACGGGGCCTGATACACAAGTGTAGTAACCCTTTATACATCCCATTCGTAGATTGCGGGGGATCGAACCGTAGTTCGTCCTACCAAGTCCAGAATCAGGTACCTCTGAACCAATCGACAACGAATTTTATTTCTTTTCTTTTTAACTTTTTACAACTGTGAGAGTTGTTGCATATTCTATTTTTCTCGGCATATAGATAAGAAAGATGTTTTTCTTTTCATGATTGGGCATCAAACACTTATATTCATCGGCTCCCCACGTGGTTTGTGATTTAGACGGTGTTGACTGCTAATATAAACTACTAGGGGTTACTTTAGGACTGAACTCAAGGTATCGTATAATAAGTATCGAAACTGATATCGCATACGCAAAAGGTCTAAGGTGTCAAGATGGTATCGATCTTGTTAGCACTTTCCCAGCTTCCTAACATAATTTAAAGCTTGGTATGTCACAGATGTGCATTAATCGTAAATTTTTTTTTTGTTATGGCAGAATAAAATGGGGAAATCGGATTACTGAACGAAAATACTCATATATTAACTTTAATAGGGAAAAAGAAAGTACAAGAAAGGGAAATAAAACAGAAATATACTAACTCTCCCACACTATATCGGACATTGTCCTCAATGTTACGATATAAAGGGAAACAAACAAAAAAGAAAAACAAAAAAACTAAAAAGAAAAACAAAATAAAATCAGGGAGCTCCACGTCCTCTTCCTCTAGAGCGTCCTCTTCCATGCTGCGCTACGTGATCAGGAATGCCCACGTGATGGATGTACTCATGTAGGCTCTGCACTCTCAGTGTCAATGCACCCATCTCGTCGATGACACCGTTAAGCCTCTGACCTTGGTCAACTTGCCCTTGCTGGATTTGACGCATAAGAGTCATCATTTCATTCTGTTGCTGGTTTTGTTGCCATATAGCCCTCAAGATTTCTTCATTAGTAACGGGGTCTTGGTCAGGGCGGCGACGACATCTGGAGGTCGAAGGAGCATCATTGGCAGGAGTTGGTTGGTTTTCTGGGGCGTTATCCATCTCTTGCTCCATCTCATCAACTGGGCCCTGGTTTTGATCATCAGGGGTAGGCGCATTTTTCTCAGGAGCATTCAGATCAAAGAGCCAATTGGCCATATTCTAAGGGTCAATGCGGCTCCTGCACGGCATAATGATACTTCTAACAGTTCTGGCTCGGACCATCGGATGGTATTTCCCATCTCGTCGTAACTTGATGAGCTGAGAGTTTTGATAATAATGTATATCAAGGAACACGGGAGGTATGGAGGGTAGTGTAGCAAGGTCGTTTTCCAAATTCAAACTGAGTGCAATAGAGGTGACAATCCCTCCAAAATAGAAAGGTTTGGAGCCTCTAGCACAGTTTGATTGTATGTGTGCTAGTAAAAATGGTGCGACATTGATTAGCTCTGGATGAAACATACAATGAAGGAAAAATAGCTCCTTAGAATTCACCTTGTGGTTACTATCTCGTGCAAAGATGGTGCTTCCCAATGTACGGTGGGCATATCTGATAGCTGGGTTGTGGATGAAAGTCGAGTTTAAGCTGTCCCAGGTATCTGCGGTCGTTCCTGTTAACTGATTCCAAAGTTGAAACGCCACTAGAGAGAAATTTTCTTGCGGCACCCGGCAATGGACATTCTAGCCATGTTTGAAACCAAGCATCTCAGCAAGACGATTTTGTCCAATTGAGTACTCTGTACCAAACATGCGGAACTTTGCTACTCCGGTTAATTGGTTCGTTTCTCCCGGAGGGGTTATATAGGTGAAGGAACTGAGGAACTCTAAAGTTAGGTCTTCATAAGTGGGCCTGCTTTGAGTGCAAAGTTGCCAAAGGCCGGCTGTTTCTAGCAAATTTCTTACTCCTTCAAGCATTCCAGGTTCCTCTAAACATGCAACGTCAATGTAGCGGGTCGGTTGAACGAAACGTCGATAGAAATCGATGTACCGAGCTCTTTGGCGTTCTCCTGCTTCTCCATCTCGGAAGTTCAATGTAGACAGGTCTGGAATTTGTCGTGCCATTGTTAGGTTACAGAGGAGTTAGGAAAGAAAGTAGGTTATGGAGAATGAGGGTTTGTGAAAAGAAGGGGTGTATGGTTTGATTATATAGTGAATAGGTAAGATGAATGGTTAAGGAAAATGATTAATTGGGTCAAATATGTGTTGGTGGAATGGTTATGGAATGGCAAAAGGTAGTGGGACGGCTGGTTTGAATGAGGGAAGAAGAGGGAACGAATGAAGCAGTTCTATTTTTAACGCAGAATCTGTTCCAAACCTGCGTGACGGTCGTCACGGGGTCGTCACAATCATGACGTTCGCAATTTCTGGGTGGTTAATTAGTTTATGACAGAAACAATTCCAAACATAATCTTTTAGTAATAGGCAGTGGTAAGTATATGGAAATAGCATTATATTGCATACACAGAGATAAGTAACATTACAATATAAATTAAAACAGAATTAAAAGAACAGGAATAAAATTGATATCATAAAGAGTTAATATTAGAAGCAAATGAAATTATCATTGAAAACCAAAGAGGTGCTACATATGGCCCTTCGTTGTTTGGAGTCCTTTTGCCCCTGTGATCTGTCTGAGGAGGAAGGATCCTTTTCAAAACCAATTCACCTGTCTGAAAACACCAAGGATGCACTTTCTGATCAAAAGCTTTCTTCATCCTGCTCTGATACAACCGGCCATGTGCAATTGCTGCCAATCTCTTTTCTTCAATGAGGTTCAGCTGATCCAACCTGGAACGTACCCACTCAGCTTCATCAAGCTTCACATCTGCCAGAATTATCAAAGAAGGAATCTCAACCTCTAATGGTAGAACAACCTCCATACCATATACCAGTGAGAAAAGAGTTGCCCCAGTTGATGTATGCACCGAAGTACGATAACCGTGTAGGGTATATGGCAACATCTCATACCAATCTTTATACGTTACCACCATTTTCTGCACAATCTTCTTGATATTCTTATTTGCTGCCTCAACAACGCCATTCATCTTCGGACGATATGGAGAAGAATTGTGATGTTTAATCTTAAAGCTCTGACATAGCTCCTTCATCATCTTATTATTCAAATTTGAACCATTATCAGTAATGATTCTCTCTGGGACCCCATAACGACAGATGATGTCCTTCTTTATAAACCGGGCTACCACTTGCTTGGTGACGTTGGCATACGAGGCTGCTTCCACCCACTTTGTGAAGTAATCAATGGAAACCAGAATGAAACGATGCCCATTGGGAGTAGTCGGCTTGATCTTTCCTATCATATCAATGCCCCACATGGCAAACGGCCAAGGAGATGACAATACATTCAGAAGAGTAGGCGGCCCGTGCACCATATCAGCATAAATTTGGAATTTATGACATTTTCGGGCGTATTTAAAACAATCGGACTCCATAGTCATCCAGTAATACCCCGCCCTTAACAACTTTCTAGCCATAGCATGCCCATTAGCATGGGTACCGAAAAAACCTTCATGAACTTCTTCCATCAACAGGCTTGCCTCGTGTTCATCAGCACAACATTGCAAGACCATGTCGAAGTTCCTCTTGTATAGCACATCATCTTCATTCAGAAAGAAGTTTCCTGCCAACCTCCTCAGAGTTTTCTTATCCTTGGTAGATGCCCCATCTGGGTACTCCTAACTCTTGAGAAAACACTTGATGTCATGATACCAAGGTTTGCCATCTGATACGTCTTCCACTGCAAACACAAAAGATGGTCTATCCAGATGCATGATTCTGATGGAGGGAGTCTCATTCCAATGATTCACCTGATACATTGAAGACAATGTTGCCAACGCGTCTGCCATCTGATTCTCCAATTGGGGTATATGATGGAAGTTAACCCTATCAAAGAACGGTAACAACCTTCTGGCATAGTTGTTTTAAGGCACCAAATTTGCCTGACGAGTTTCCCATTCTCCTTTAATCTGATAAACCACCAACGCAGAATCACCATAAACATCAAGGTTCTTGATTCTCAAATCAATTGCTTCTTCTAATCCCATGATGCATGCTTCATACTCTGCCTCATTGTTGGTGCATATGAACACTAATTGGGCGGTGAAGGGTATATGAGACCCCTTCGGAGTTGTAATGATTGCCCCGATTCCGTTACCATATAAGTTGATGGCCCCATCAAAAACCAATTTCCATTGAGATCCAATTTCAGGTCCTTCGTCATGCAAAGGCTCTTCACAGTCCTTCATCTTCAGGAACATGATATGCTCATCCAGAAATTCAAACTTCATCAGTTGAAAATCCTTAATCGGTTGTTTGGAAAGGTATTCTGACAAAATACTTCCCTTGATGGCTTTCTGGGAAACATATTGAATATCGTATTCTGTCAAAACCATTTGCCAACGGGCTATTCTTCCAGAAAGCGCCTGCTTCTCAAACACGTACTTAACCGGATCCATCTTTGAAATCAGCAGGGTTATGTGGTTTAACATATACTGCCTCAAACGCTTAGCTGCCCAAGCGAGTGCACAACATGTTTTTTCCAGCATTGAGTACCTCGACTCACAATCAGTGAACTTCTTACTCAAGTAGTAGATGGCATGTTCTTTTCTACCTGACTCGTCGTGTTGACCGAGCACACACCCCATTGAGTTCTCAAGAACCGTAAGATACATAATCAATGGCCTTCCTGGCACTGGCCTCTTGACAATTTTCATTCCACCTGACCTCTTGACCTTTTCTTAACAATTTAAATATTGGTTCACACGTGGCTGTGAGATGAGAGATGAATCTAGCAATGTAGTTCA
Source organism: Lathyrus tuberosus (assembly GCA_022829125.1). Taxonomy (NCBI): domain Eukaryota; kingdom Viridiplantae; phylum Streptophyta; class Magnoliopsida; order Fabales; family Fabaceae; genus Lathyrus; species Lathyrus tuberosus. The sequence continues at coordinate 377,982 of JALAZF010000236.1, read as the reverse complement.
ACCTCCCCAAGAAACCACGAACCTCATTTTCTGTTCTCGGTTCAGGCATTTCTTGTATGGCTCTTACTTTGGCAGGATCAACCTCGATACCTCTTTCACTAACAATAAACCCCATCAATTTTCCAGATCTCACCCCGAAGGTGCACTTGTTCGGATTCAACCTCAGCTTGAACTTCCTCAACCTTTCAAATAACTTTTGAAGGTTCACCAAATGTTCTTCCTCTGTTTGTGACTTTGCAATCATGTCATCAACATAGACTTCGTTCTCTTTATGAATCATATCATGAAAGAGAGTCACCATTGCCTGTTGGTAGGTTGCCCCATCATTTTTCAATCCAAAGGGCATTACCTTGTAGCAAAACGTTCCCCACGGTGTTACGAACGTCGTCTTCTCCATGTCCTCTGGGGCCATCTTGATTTGGTTATACCCAGAGAAGCCATCCATGAAGGAAAATACATAGTATTGAGCAGTGTTGTCTACTAACACGTCAATGTGGGGGAGCAGGAAATCATCTTTCGGGCTTGCTCTATTCAAATATTTGTAATCAACACACATCCTGACCTTTTCATCCTTCTTAGGTACAGGCACGATATTAGCAACCCACAGAGGATAATTTGTCACAGCGATAAATCCAGCGTCCAACTATTTCTGAACCTCTTCCTTGATTTTGATAGCCATATTCGTTTTTGTCCTTTTCAGTTTCTGCTTAACCGGAGTACAACCTTCTTTGAGCGACAGCCGGTGTACCACAATGTCAGTGTTAAGCCCAAGCATGTCTTGGTAAGACCAGGCGAAGATATCCACATACTCACACAACATTTCAATTAATCTTCCCTTGACAGTGTCTTCCAAAGCAGCCCCAATCCTTACTTCCTTTCTTGCATCCTCGATTCCCAGATTAATTGTCTCGATTTCCTCCTGATGAGGTAGAATGACCCTTTCCTCCTGTTTCAGCAGTCTGACCAATTCTTCAGGTGAGTCACAATCTTCGTCAGTCTTTTCTTCAGCCTGATAGATAGGATTCTCGAAGTCATACCGAGCCATAGCTGAATCATTATTGGTGGCATCTGAACAAAGAAACCTGCATGATTGATGTTATATGTCTGCTATGAATGCAACAAACAAGAAAACACATTGCCATTTTGATATGAGTTAATGCAAAAAGTAAAAACAGAAAAAAAGGGATCAAAATATTTGAATGTGAAAAACGTCCTTTATTGATGATAAAGTAGCAATCAAAAACATCAAAGCCCTACAGACAAATATCACTACGTCTTGGGCAGAACGTAGGATTTAACACAAACGGAAAACAAAGGCAATTAATCTTGACGGGTCACTTGGATGACTTTCTTAGACGACCAATTGCATAGACTTTGACCGGGAGTGCAGGCGCGGATCCACTCATCCATGCCACAATCACTATCCCCCTCATCATCAATGGCATTAACCCGATTGAAGAAGACACCAACACTTGTGAATTGAACCGGACCGTAGAACTTGGGTGGCTCTTGAGTTCGTCGGGGTGGCTTATACCCCAGTCCATAAGTATTTTGCTTCACCTGAACAACAATGACCTGGCCCCACTTATGGGAACTTCCAGCTTCAACTACAGCGCGTGCATCTTTGAAAGAAGACATCGAAACTTCTGGTTGATTTAACACTTCGGGTTGATTTACCACTTCAGGCGTACTGACTACACTTGGAGATTCCTCGGGAATTTTCACAGCTTTAAAGGCTTGGCACAGAGTGTCATGTATCTCACCATCTACCTCCACATACTTGAAGGTTGATAGGTGACTCACCATGATTCCTTCCTCACCACAGACTGTCACAACATGGCCATCCACCATATACTTCAGCTTTTGATGCAACGTGGACGTTACTGCCCCAGCACTATGGATCCATGGACGACCCAATAAACAACTATAGGCAGGCTGAATGTCCATGATGTAGAAAGTGGCTTCAAAAAATTCAGGACCAACCTTGATCGGCAATACAATCTCTCCAAAAACAGACCTCTTAGAACCATCGAAAGCACGCACCACCAGGTTACTCGGCGTGCAAATCAGCCCACGGGTATCTAACTTCATCAGGGCTTTCTTTGGCAACACATTTAAGGATGACCCAGTATCAACTAGCAAATGTGACATTAAGGAGCCTCTACATTCCACTGAAATATGTAGAGCGTTGTTGTGATTCCTCCAAGCTGGAGTCAGATCCAGGTCTGTGAACCCTAAGCCATTACCAGCATTCACGTGAGCCACAACTCCTTCTAGCTGATTAACAGATATTTCTGGAGGTACATAGGTTGTGTTCAAAACTTCAGCAATGCATTCCGGTGCGCCTCGGAGCACAACAGCAGAGATAGAATGGATATTTTTGATGGTGTCTGATGCAACTGATCAACAATCTTGTAACCGCTCTTCCTGATTAATCTCATAAACTCCTCCACATTCTCTGAGAAGGAAGTGTCAACTTGTTTTGTTGCGGAATCATTCACGACCTGTTTCAGTACAGAATCGTTCATCACCTGTTTCCCTTTATCCTGTTTGGAATTGCCGACCTGATCATCTGACGGAATGAAGACTCTGCAACTTCTGGTTATAGCCCCTGCGTCAATAGTATTGTCAACCTCTGAGCTCGCAGCCAAGGTTCCTACCAATTCTTGTTTCTTTCCATCAACAAATATCTCAGCCCTATAGTTCCATGGGACGGCTTTGGTACTTTTATATGGGACATGCCCAGGAACTGTAATGATGACCGACGCTGGTCTAGCCGGTGCTGATATAGTTACTTTCTTGAAAGGGATTGTAATAGTGGCAACATCATTCTCTTCGTCAGCAATCTTTCTCTGCTGATCCCATCTGTCAAACTGTAACCGTCCTTCATCAATCATTCTTTGAATACCTGATCCCAATAAATCACAACCGTTAGATTGCAGCCCACATTCAAAACAGCCCTCATCACAACCAGGGAACACCCCTCCCTTCAGCAACCTTTCCTTTACCACAAACAAGGGAGTCTACAACTTGTTCACATCTAAGACAAAATTCAAGGGTTCATTATCTTCAATAATGGCATTAACCCTTGGCCCATCGTGATTCAGCATTGGGTTTTGAATGACATTTGGCACGTCATTGGAGAAATTGATGGCTTTGGAGTCTACCAAATCTTGGACCTTATGCTTAAAAGCTTTACAGTCCTCAATATGGTGTCCTGACGCTCCGGAGTAAAATTCATAGTGAGCATTGGCGTCATAACCGGGAGGTGGATTACCGGTAATGGGGGCCAAAGTCCTCTTTTGAATCAATTGTAACTGTAGCGAATGCTGAAATAACTGGGAGTACGGTGGAGGTGGAGTATCAAAATGCCTATTCTGTCTAGGCCTATACGGTTGTCCGCGAGGAGCCTGATTTTGCTGCTGAGGCACTGCCTGTTGTTGTGGGGCTGCGGAAATAGTTACAGAAGCCACCTGCTGATTGAAGTTCTGACGATGTCTTCCTTTACCACTGTATGAGGAAAAAGAATTTGTGTCTCCCTCTTTTTTCTTGTAATTAATGGCATACGAGTTTTTCCCTCCTCCAGATGAGGATCCATCATTGACCATTATTTTCCCAGTTTTAATCCCGCTCTCAACCTTTTTTCTGACTAAAACTAAGTCAGCAAAACCACCAGTTATACAGCTTACTAATCGGTCATAATACGGCCCTTGAAGAGTGGCCATGAACATGTCAACCATCTCCCGCTCCGCCATGGGAGGCTGGACCCTAGCTGCCAATTCACGCCACCTCTGGGCGTACTCCTTAAAGCTTTCCTTATTTTTCTGCGACAAACTTTGAAACTGTGTTCTGTTAGGAGCCATGTTGGTATTGTACTGATATTGCTTGACGAAAGCTTCAACTAGCTCACGCCAGTTGCGAACATGGCATCTCTCTAACTATATATACCATTCAAAAGATGCCCCAGCCAGGCTATCCTGGAAAAAGTGCATCAATAACTTCTCATCATCAGAATAGGCAGCCATTTTTCTAGCATAAGCCCTGACATGAATCTTCGGGCAAGTGACACCGTTATACTTCTCGAAAGTGGGCACCTGAAACTTGTGAGGAATCCTAACACCAGGGACCAGTCCCAAGTCTTCCATATCCTATCCCAGGGAATTCTGATTCTCAAATGCTTTCAACTTCTCCTCAATCAATCGGAATCTTTTATCACTATCGGGTTGGGGGCCAGCATCCCTACCTGGCAGAGAGAAGACATCATCTTGTTGATCATCATAGCGACGACCATGTACTGCACAGACACTGTTTCCTCCTCCCACAATAGAAGGAATCACAACATTCTCTCCTCCGCCCAGATGGATATCAAGAGAAGGAACGGGAATACCTCCTCCCGGAGGACCAACAGGAATACCATTACCATCAACACCTCCGCCCGGAGGAATGACACCATTGTGAAGGATACCGTCTTCATCAACTCTTGCGACTAGAGGCTGGACCAGAGTCCTTAACTGCTCTTGACCTTGAGCAACACCTTGCATTAACTCCATAAACTGAGCCATGCGAGCCTGCATCACATCATCTCAGCTTGCATTTGTTCCATGTCTTTTCGTTGATTCAGTCTGGTAGAGTATCGGTGAATGCGTTGATCAGCAATCCTGTCTGAAGAAAAGAACAAGATGAGAAAACCATAGAGAAACACCTGCTATGCACAATGATTATGAATATGCAAATGCAAATGAACATGTTTGAATATTCGCAGGGCGATCCACCCCTTGATTCCAGTTTAATAACAAGATAGAACGAAACACCTGCTCATATATTAAGAAAACCAGAGGATAATCATTTGTCAACAATTACAGCCCAAGATACAGATACAAGTATGAATATAATAGTCATAGATCCCAACCAACAAGCCTGGCAGTGATCCAACACAAAAAAGAGAAAAAGCAAACTATGGCATGTCATCAAAGTCAACAAGTGCTAGTCCTCCCCAACCATTATGTTCTTTGCTCCAGTCTTGTGCTTCTTTGAAAAGCTTTTTGGTGTCAGGATGCTTCGGTCTCTGGATCAACTCCTGAATAAGGACATCTCTTCTGTGCATGATCCCTTTCAAGTATCGGCAGTGCAACTCCCAAGCATCTTCTTCGAAAACGCCATCCATGCTGGGACCATCATTTCTAGGTCTCTTCACTTCAGCTTGTATCTTCAGTTCCTCTATAGTAGCTGTGGCCTCATTGAGTTGATCTTTGACTGCTCATTTTTGGAATGTCCCTGATAGAATCTCTTCATCTTTCTTCTTGAGTCTCAATTTCAAACTTTCAATCTGTTCCAGATACTTATCTTCTTTCTGTTTGTTGGCAGTTATCGCAGTGTTTCGGTAAGCATTGAACTTGTGAATTTTTTATAAAGCCTTGGCCAGATTTTCCTTCTTAGACTTAAGAACCTTGCTGATACCCTTTAGAGCTTGCCCTACTTTCTGTCTAGCTGTGATCTCGTCAGCTAGCTCTTTTTCCTTCCTGGCGAGAAGTTTTGTCTTCATCTTGGCAACATGGACAGCCTCACCTCGTTCGTGCTTCAGCTGATAGATCTTTCTCTGCAGCTCACTGTTATCTTCTCGTAGCTTCTCTTTCTCAGCCCACAATTTGTTAAACTTCTCTATATCAACTGTGGTTGGAGGCTCAATCAGCAAAGGGTAAGATGGTGATTCTTTGGAGAACGGAAGAAGTTCCTTCTCTACTCTTTTCTGAATCCAATCTTCGTATGTAGGAAAAGCTCTGTTGTTACTCTTCCCAAAAGAAGTCTTCCCTTTCTTGTGACGATCTTCCCAAGCGTTTGCAGCTTCTTTCAACAGTTCCGGATTGACTTCCCCACTCAAATATAGAGATTCTCGTACATCCTCCTCTTTTGGCGGCTCTTTCAGGGCATACCTAAATTTCCTAATAGCAAGAATAGGGTTGTAGTTAATCCCCCCTTTCCTTCCTATTAGAGGCACATTCGAGAGGCCTCCACAACTGACCATGATCTCTTGGCCTAACAAGTCACGATTAACCCAAATCAAATTATTCGCTCTTAATCCCATTAATCTCTTGGACCAATCTAACGTCCCTCGAGTGTCTACGAATGCCCCAGATTTGGGAAGGCAGTCAGCAAACCATTTGTAGAAGATTGAAGCACAATAATAAAGGGGTCCTCCTCTCCTCTTCTCATTCTTGTAATGAAATGAATAATATAAATCTCCAAGCAAGGTAGGAACTGGATTCTTCATGATAAATATTCGGACAACGTGCATATCTATGAAATCCTTCACATTTGGGAATAACATTGTCCCATAGACACACATAGCCAAGATTGCATTTAAAACCGGCCAGCATCCAGCCTTAGTATGTACAGCATCCTGATCCACCAAAAACTTCATGTGAAAGCCTTTAAACCCTCCCTTACTAGCAATGTTGCTTTTCAACAAAGATTGATCCAAATGTAAAGCAGCAGAGATCTTTTTCAAATCAGGAAGTTCTTTGGAAGGATAAAAAGGAGCCTCTTCTTTGATAGGGACACCCAAAATGAGAGCAAACTCTTCCAATGTTGGGGCCAACAGGTAATCAGTGAGTAGAAAACAATGCAGAGAAAGATCATAGAATTGCACCAGAGTGTGCAAATCCCTATACTCGTATTCGGTGATGTGGCGGACAAAATTAAGAATTCTTCCATATTCCTCTCTGAAATCTGCCAAAACTCTGGGCTCTGCCATAGCTAAGATCTTGTGAACAGAATCCAAGATAAGTGGAGGGAACTTGTACAAGATGATGTTCTTTTTCTTCTCAGTACTCATCTTCAATAGTCTTCAGAAATCGGAATCAAAGTTAGGATGCAACCCTACAAATGAACAACCATGTTAGAATGCAAGATGATGATGCAAATGTACACGCGGGATCAAGGTATCCACGATGCTCAATACTGTTGTTGTTCCACTGACTGAATAAGACCCAGAATACCAGAAACCCAGAAATCCAGAGTAACGGGCCACTCAAAATACCAGAATACCAGGATGATAAGTTTGCACTGATAAGAAATCCAAAATACCGTGTAGGTTAAAGGTCAAGGTTACCTGCAAACCTGTAAACACCCGCCCATCTCACATGTGGGTACTAGAAAACCGAAGATCCTCAGTATCCCGGGCTCTCAGGTCGATAAATGATGATACGTTCACCATTTCTGGTTTGGCATCATCATCAATCGAGGAGGCTTCAACTGATACCCCTAAAAAAGGTCATTCTATATAAGTTCCCAGCTTCGGGTCCTCGGATCAAGAAGTGTAATGGATTTGCCATTTCTAGTGTTCCATTACTACCTCTTGGGATGAGTGCCTCGACTAAGTCCTCGGGGAACGGTCGCCAGAGTCGACAGTCTTCTAGGTTATATTCCATCGTCTGCCCCAATGCGCAGGATAGAATATTACCAAAGAAAACCTCATCTGGATGTAGAGTTTTCATGTATATTGCGTCTGTCCAAATGCCACATAAGTCACACTACTTTCCACGTTAATCCTAGGTGTATGCTCAAGCCTGTGTATTGGGCTTTTCTCTCATGAATCCAACCCACCCAACAGAACAACAGCAGCAGAATAGTATGATAACAGTAATCCAAATTCGATAAAATGCAGTAAAATACATTAATACAGTAATACAATAATATACAACAAAATAAATAGACAAGCGCTAGGATCGACTCGCTTAGGGAATGGACCAGCAAGAGGTCAACTTGTCCCAAGCAGAGTCGCTAGTTGTCGCATCCTGCAAAAAAAACAACCGGCGAGAAAAAAAGAACAGAAGAGTCGCCACCAAACATTATTTATCCCGACGCGAGGAAAGGAAACGATCGAAGAAAACCTGAAGAGGGAGAAGACATGGTCATCACAACCATAGTCCGGGTTCGGGAGTCGGCTACGAGAGGGGAAGGTATTAGCACCCCCACGCGTCCATCGTACTCGATGGGATCCACGCTTGTTGTCTAATCAAAGGGTGAGTTATCTAAAGCCTACCGCTAAACAGAAACGGAACGGGAAAGAAAAGAAAAAGTGACTCGGTAGGACATCGCCGTCCTAGGCCTACGTATTCCCTCGTACAATGGGAAAGTCAGAGTCAACGTAGTTCGGAACACTACGGGGGGAGGTTGCTCGCCAAGACATCGCCGTCTTGTGCCTACGTATCCTTAATCAGACAAGAGAGAGGAAATCAGAGCATGGTCGCCCCCAATGGGACGTATGCAAAACACTCTAGAAGAGGAGATGAGAACCCTCGTTCTTCATTTCCTATACTTAAGGCTTGGGCGCAATATACGTTATACTTATTAAGTGTCTTAGAATTGTTATGAGATGAGAAGAGAAGACTCAAGTCAAAAAGAAAAGACTACGGGGAAATCTATCCTAATGTTGTCATGCAAAAGATGGCCCTAAGGTCGAGGTCAAAGGGGAAACATCTACCTAAGTTAACATGCATGGTTGAAAGCCTAGTGTCTACCCAACCCCAAGCTTAATCAAAGATTAAGTCGGACTAGAGAACCCTAAGGGAGCAATCAAAAGCAAGGCAAAAACCAACGCGATAAATCAAAAATAGTGGCTACAACAGCGCTCCAACACCTGCACAACGGTAAAAACAGCACAACGCACCAAACAACATTCAACAGCTCACATTTCAGCACAAAAATAGGTGTAAAAGGCAAACAGCAGCACATATGACAATACACATGCAAAGGGACAACAGTGGAAAATAGGGCAGCATGCAATGCATCCAATCAAATGCTCATGGAAAAGTTCTCAATGATGTGTAATCCTATCAAACACACATCCAATTAAGCATCAAGCAACTAGGTATGGACAAACCAAATACATGTAAGCAAATCAAGAACATGTACATTCAATAAAGTTGCACTTCTATAGTATCAATCCAAACATCATGCATAAGCGAACATGGATGCAAACAATGATCATGCATTACAAATCTAGCAAGTTGAGCATTAATCGAGAGTTAACATGATTCAAATGTGTGTGCAACATGTTCATCACATCAAGAAGTTAATAACGCAAACATGAACATTCATTAATGAAAATCAAAAGTCGCGTGTCGGAAAACCGTGTTCATATAAAGGTGATGTGAAAAATATGAAGTGAGAATGGAGCAGAGTCAGAACTTAAGTCATATCATGATCATCCAATTCAAACATGTAGAAAAGCTTCACATTAACATGCACCAAGACTAGTTGAACATATACCATGATCATTTTCAAAGGAAAACAAATGTTCAAGCAAGGTAAAAGGCATACATGATCACACTTAGGAACACCATAACGTCATGTTCAAATGTATCACATCACTTTCATTTCCAAGAGATTACACAAATTCAACAAGTCATTATTCACACATGAACTAATATGCGTCATGAACATGCTTCAAGAATGCAAACAAGTCAACAATCGGATAATCATGCATCAAAGATTCAAATTCATCCAGCTACTAGAGGTTAAACAACCCTAGAAAATTCCACAAATATGCATCATACAAAGCCATGCAGGTTAGGGGTGGAATAAGTATCAATACATGCTTCCAAACAAGCCAAAAACACAAAAAGTTACAGGTGCAAATCGATTGCAGCAGGGTGCAAATCGATTGCATAGTTGAAGAATGTAGTTTCTAGTGAAAAAAACACAGGTGCAATCGATTGCAGCAGGGTGCAAATCGATTGCACAGTAGAAGACCTGCAAAAATCACTTCTCATAATCACTTTTCCAACACCAACCACATATTCAAACATCCAAATGATCTTGTAATCAAACATACACAAAAATCCACATCAAATATCAGTAGTCAAACACATATTTCGTCAATCAAATAACAAGATCATGAATCAAATTAAGCAAATGGATCGAATCACATTCAAAACCATGGATCTACATTGTATAAGTTAAAATTAAGCTAAATTAAGTATAGATCTAAGAAAAACCAACCTACAAAGCTGAGAATTGCTTTGGTGATTGTTGCAAACGAAAATTGATGAATCCAAGCAAGAAATCTAAGATCATAGCGAGAAACTTCAAGATCCTAGCAAGAAACTTCAAGATCCAAGCAACAAGCTAACAATACTTCAAAATAACTTCCAATAAGCACTTCTGAAATTCCAGATCTAGATCCAAACGAAAATCACCAATGAATTCAAGTAATGGAATGATAATGAGAGGCTTTAACTCAAGAATTAACAAGTTCCAATGAAGAACTTGTTAATCTCAATGAAAGAGCTTTGAGTGTGGTTGAAAATGGAGGTTGAGAGTGAAAATGTGAGAGAGAATTGAGAGAGAGAATTCTGAAAATTGAGAGTGAATGATGAGTGAAAATGATCAAGGTTGGTGAGGTTTGGAATTGATTTGCTTATATAACCTCTAGGTTAGGAGTTAAGGTTGGGTTTGGAATGAGGTTTAGTGAGTGGAATTGGAAGTGGAAAATAAACTTGGAAAGGGAATGTGGAATTTAGAGTGGAAATTGGAGGGAAATGAAATTAAATTATGCAGCCCTCTAGATCCTTCTACTGATTTAGTATTGATCCCAAGTGAATGTGGTGCATTGAAAATTGATATAGTGCTGAAAAATGAAGGTTTTAGGCAAATCCGTTACAGTGCAATCGATTGCACAGCAGTGCAAATAGATTGCACACCCTTACAAAGGCGAAAATGTGAAAACTGAAGGGGTGCAATCGATTGCACACTTATGCAAATCGATTGTACCAAGGCAAAATGGTGAAAATTATCTCATTGCAACTTGTTTTGAGTCTTGCTTCATATCTAATCCTTAGCCAATGATAAGACCCTTGAATGATGCCTGAAACATGATAGAAAACCTGTCTGGAACAAGATCAAATTAACCATGATTTATGATCTTGATTTTGAAATAATCCACCCATCTGCTGATAAAATAAGTGGCTGATGCCTCTGATGATTATGCAAACTTGGTAAGAGACTTTGATGAACATGAACACCACAAGATTGAGTACATTCTCTTGCTTTGGCCTTGAAACACATCCTCCTCTTGAGGGCTAACAAGGATACCTTGATCCCATGAAGAGAACTAATGATATGCACACATGCAGATGCAAAAATGAAATGAAACACAAGCCAGTTAGTGTTAAAAGTATGAGGGAAAATTTTGGGGTGCTACACTCACTAGTCGGTGCAATTTCAATATTGAAAAAGGCACGGTGACTTTTAAATTTTTTGATGAGGAAATCACTTTAGAAGTGTTGGATAGCAAGAAGCGAAATAAAGGTAAGAATAAGCAAGCTTCACCTGGAATGATCGAAATGGTTGGAAAAAGCACAAGTACGAAACCCCCTCTTAAGGAATTCTCCGGTATCATCGCTAAGGTTGAAGTCTCTCTGGCATATAGTGCACATGTCAACACTATAAAGTCCATTCGTGAAATTAAGAAAAGAAATAAAAAGAAACATTGAAGGAAAGATAAGGAAGTTGGAGTTGACGTGAGGCAATAAGTAGTTTGTATTTCTGAACCTAACCGATGCTCTGTTGCGAAAAGGCCAAGCAACAAAATGTGTAAGCTGAAGTATCCCCCATAACATTGGGGAGTAACCCGTTGAGCCATGCGACGTTAAATGAAGCGCTACATGGGAGGCAACCCAAGCTTGTCTGATTAATTACTTTCTTTTTGTTGTTTGTTTTGTTTCGTTTATAGGAAATAAATAAGACCTTACGGGTGCGAGCTATGATGTAGCAGTTGATGTAGCATCACCGTCCACCTCCTCAGTAAGGAGATCTGTGAGTAACCTCTCCCGCTCTTGTTCTAACACATTGGGGCAATGTGTGGTTCAAGTTTGGGGGAGGATTTACTATTTTTAGTTCTTCCGTTTAGACTTGTTATTTGTGTTTTTGAATGTTGTTTTATTGAAACCACTTTGAATTCCCCTCGAATTAGAGCCTAAATTTTTTTCTTGTGAATTTTGTGATGTGTGAGGTAGTCGAGAAAGTATATAAAGTTCGTGGGAAGAGAAGTTAGAATTAGGGACATTGGAAAAGTTTGAAAACTTAGGAATGACCCGAACATCCTAGATTCCCCGGAGTAAGAAAATGAGTCCAACGTGTAGATTTGTGCCATAGTACTTGGATTTGAGAAGTATTCCCCGATTAGTTCATAGCGATAGTCCGACATGACTAAAAAGAATTGTATGTATAAGGTTGATTGAGAGAATGACTTAAGGCACCAAAAAAAGTGAATAATGGCGATAAAGACAACTAGTCCTTCTAAGTTGGGTAACCCTCACCCGATTACTTAGCCTAACGGCGGTTGAGTCTCAATTGTCGTCCCCAAGCGGACTAATATACGCAAATGAGCTAGAAAAACAAGATAATGGTGCCTAGAAAAATTTTTGATCGATCTTGTACATGTGAGGGAAAACGATAAAAATTGCCTTAATCTGATTATCCGAATGAAAGGGGTAGAAAATCGAAGAAAAAACTTAAGCCCAAAGCATAGTTGGAGAGGTAACCGAAAGGGGGATTTAGGTCAGTGGTTTTACCGCGGTATGTATTTGTGTAATACCTTCGTTAACGGACTATTACCAAGAGAACTAGTTTTAGCCGATCGGAACAAAGGCTCACGTATGAGTATCGACACACCTTACCTTCACAAGTCGTTAATTTGATATGTATCGTTTGATCTAAAAAATCTTTATGCAAGCTTGTTGCTTGAGGTCAAGCAATAATTTAAGTTTAGGGGAGTTTGATCATTGGTTTTCATACGTTATTTTACTATTTGTTTTAGTTAATATTTTGTTCTTGTTTATTTGTTTTATATCTCTTTTACCGCATTTTATGCCTTGGTTGTGTTCTTTAGTGTTTTCAGGTTCATATAAACATTTAGGAGGAATCGGAGCGAAAAACAAGAAAAATCGCAAGATTCAGAATGAAATTGGAATGAATATAGTGGCCTGACACAGCCACCCGTGTCACCTGACATGGGCCGTGTCAAGAAGAAGCCAAGATAACAAAAATATAAAGAAAAATAGTGGGCTGACACGGGTGCCCGTGTCACGTGACACTCCCCGTGCACCTCCTGACACTGCCCGTGTCAGCAAGTCTGGCACTGAAGATTTTTTTTATCAAAATAACAGGGAGCCAACACGGCCGCCCGTGTCAGCTGACACGGCCCGTGTTGGCTTGGACGCTTCATCTTCTTATATTCTTGGATTTTTGACCTTTGTTTTCCATGAGGGTATTTTGGGCATTTCCCCATTAATGTATTGGACCTGAGAGTATTGTAGACACTTTCTGAGAAGGAGAAATGGACTTTGGACATTACGAAGCATTGCACGAGAAAGATTGGGAGCGTTCAAGGAATTGGAGCACGAAGATTTTCATGAGCGGAAGCAATTGAAGATCAAAGTCATCCATTTATCTTGTAATGTCTAATTTATCTGTTGTAATCTCTTTGAATATTATGAGCGACTAAACCCCCCAATGCTATGGGGTGTCCCTGAATTGCATTTGTAATGACTTCAATTTCCATTGTTCTATGAGATATTGCTTTTTCCTTAATCTTTTGACATGCAATGTTTTTAATGCTTTTTCAATCGGACAAATTGAAATTGATTTACAGTTAGGTTTTAGGTCGGACCAACCAACCTAACGCTTTTGCATAATAATATTACAGTAGATATTGCCTAGGAATGGGGATACCCTGTAATAACTGTTATATTCTTGATAAAATATATTGCTTGTGATTCTTTCTAGACCGCTAAGGAGTTAGGGTCGAGACTGAATCCCAGGTTTTTCTACTAAGGAATTAGGGAAAAATAATCTTAAGAATTGGTAAGGTTGGTTTTGTGTCATATCTCCTAGAATAAGGATTGCGAGTTTTTGCAGTGCAATTCATACACTTACCTTTATCATGCCTTCTCATATTTGTTTTAAGTCAATTTTATAATTCAGCTTATTTTTATTAGTAGTTATAATTTCTCAAACAAACAAAACCCAAGGATACGTTTGTTTAATTGAATTAGCATCTGCACTTACAATAACGCGCAGTCCTCGAGATTGATTCTGGGGATAACCCCAATTATTACTACATCGTGAAAATAGTACACTTGCTATTTTAACAATCAAACACCCTCTTAGTTTTGTTCTTTTTGAAAAATTTTGAGAGAAGATTTTTTTTATGAATGCATGAATGCAACAAACACAAGTATATGAAAACATGGGTTTAAGGGTTCATTGAGCGTGGATAGAGCCATGGATCTACCCAATCCCCAAAAGAGTATGTGCTAAGGGTTTTGTTTTTTTTGTACCTGTAGAGCGGGTTCTAACAAGGTTCTCAAAATCATTGACCCTTTTAAAAATATTACCGACAAACCGATTGACTCATGAGAGCTGTAATATCCTTTAGATGAATCTTATTCGAGTGTAGTATCGCGTGTCAACTATTATCGATAGTCACCGCACTACATCCTAAAAAATGTTTAAGGTTGAAAATTTAGTAATCCTTAGCTTCGTGGGTGCCCAGTGGAAATAGTAATGTTTTCACGACTTGCTCGTTCAACATCAGTAATTACAAAAGGGTACCTCCACTGATTTGGTGGACTTTCAAGTTAGCTTGGTCGGGATTCACTCCCTATAAGCCTCATTGAATCTGCCACCTCTTATCTTAAAATATGCTCTCAAGCCCATTGAGGACTTTTTGACTCACCACATGTGTATTAATCACATTCCCAGATAATGGTAAATTAAACAAGTATGGCAAATAAACCGATAGTATGATGGAAAACAGTAAATGAAATCAAATGAGAAAGCAAATAAAACTGTAAAAGATGTAAAGCAAGGCTTAACCCTCTTAGGGGATGGGAAAGTCCCCAGCAGAGTCGCCATTTTTCTGTAGCCCAGTTTTTGTGACGCGACCACTACCGCTTTTTGGTTCTACTTTATGATTTCTAATATATATCCTATGAAGCTTAAAAGGAAGGGGAATATATCTCAAACTAACCCTGCGCGTAAGTGTTTTCCCTTACAAATGCGAAGAGATCTAGATTCGAGGGTTGGTTATACAAAGGGAAGTTGTTAACACCCAGTGTATCTATAGTAATCTATAGGAACCTTAATTTACATATGTTTTACTGTTGAATTGCTTAGTTGTTTGAATTCATTTACTGTTGAGCGGTGAAAGTTTCTATCTTGGGAAGGCTGAGGAGTTATTCTCTTATTATTTTGGGTTTTCTATTGTTTTTGGGAAGGTGCTTGACCTAAAGTTTTTGACTAATGTGCTCGCTAAGATTTCACAATCTTATGCCTACGTATTCCCGTAAAGAGATTCGGGGAAATCAGAGCAATCATAGTTCCTCCTATTCTATGGAAGGTGGAAAAAAAGTTTGGTGTCTTGTTCAAAGCCCAAGATTGAAGCTAAAGTTTGTATGTGTCTTGTTCAAAGCCCAAATTAAAGCTAAAGTTTGACTGAGAGAGAATTTGTCATCTCTAAGTGGAGGTATCTCACCTATTCATTACAAACATTGAGTAATTGGTTATAAGGGAAGTTGTTTTAACTGAGATACATAGAATCTAGCAATGCCACATCTTACTTTATAAGTCTCTGCATGCTAAGAGATGGATATTGGCATGGATGTATATAATCCAGAGGCTTGCCACTTACATCACTTAGATGAAAGAGAAAATTTAACCAAGATAAAGGAGGGACTCCAACTTGGATTTTGAATCAACAAGTGTGCCACTTACAGCAGTTCATCTGGGAAAAGGTTTTTTGATTATTTGTCTATTTTGTAATGTATAGAGGAATAATCCTCCTACAGAGAGGACTCCTAGTCTCACCTGTGGGGATGAAAATTTTGTGCCTTGATCAAAACCCAAGGTTGAAGCTAAAAAGGGTTGAAAACTTACTCAACTGAAGAGTATTATATTTGTCTTGTATAAAGCCCAAGATCGAGGTTGACTAGGAAAATCATTATATGAAGCCTAAGAGGAGGCTGAATCTTGTTGAGGATTGTTTAAATCCAGTGGAAGGTCTATACTACTTTGAAAAATCAAAAGGGTAATAAACTCTTGCTGGGGATTGAAGAAGAGTTGATTTATAAAATTCCATGAGGCTCTGATACTTTGGGGGATTTGTTGGTGAAGATCTGACCCTGGTTGGGGATTTTAAAGATGAAAGTTAGACCTTGTTTGAGGATCAGGAGAGACTTAGAAGGGTAAGTTTGTATGTCCCATAGACTTTGACTTCTCCTAGGGATTTAAGTATCGAGAAAATGACTGGAATCTATCTTATGCTTTTAGGAAGCCTGAGGGTCCTTGTATGAAGCCTGAGGGTCCTTGTATGAAGCACAAGAGGAGGCTGTGAGGGTGCTTCTAGGAAGCCTGTGGGTCCAAGCCTGAGAAAAGTTCAAGAAAGGTTTCACCAGAAAACAATCATTTCATTGTTGAACAGTTCTGAGGTTTGAAGAAATTCAAAAGAGGTTTCACCGGGAATTAATCCTCTCTAGGGAAATGAATTTATTTTATATGTTTCTAAGTTTCGACAGTCTTAAGAAAAGTTTAACCGGGAATAATGCCTTTCTTAGTTCCATATTGAATAAAGCCCAAGAGGAGGCAGACTGTATTGGGGAAGTTTCCTATGAGGGAACTAGTTATTGAACTAAGTTGTATTGAAAAGGATCCTTACTGTTTGACCTAAAAGGGTGAACTGAGGATGACCTAACTGTTAAGGGAAACTTAAACCGATATACATAAGTATATACAGATGTATGAATTAACAGGTATATAAACAATGGTGCATTGAATTTAACAGATATTAGGTCTTACACTCTGAATAGGGGTCCAAGTGTATTGTGATTGGTTGTATTAATTATCACTGTATGATTAGGGTTTAGAGAAATTGAAGAAAGTTTGAGAAAACTTTGAATTTGAATTTGAATTAAAAGAAATTTGTTGAAAAGAAAAGAATGTTTGGGGCTTATAACTCAAAGAGAGGCCAAGTGCTCTAAGAGCAGTTTCACCGAGAATAATACTCCTCTTATTACCAGTTTAAAACAGACATATGATTTTGAAAACAGATGTATGAGACTTACAACTCAAGGAGAGGTCCATGGAGGTTGTTTTTGTTTAAAACAAAGTTTATGTACAAAAGATTAGGGCTTATACTCAAGGAGAGGCCCAAATGATTTATTTGAATACAAAGATCGCACTATGATACCTGTAGCGTGTGATTTTTGTCGGTGACGCGACCACCTTTTCGCCATTTGGTTTTTCCTCACCGTAATGGTAGGGATTGGGTGCTACTTTCTGATTTCTTATTTATCCTATGAAGCTGGAAAGGAAACGGAAGCTATCTAAAACTAACCTTGCACGCAAATGTTTTTTGAACAAATGCTCAAGAGATTGGGGGGTCCGAGGTCAGGTTATACAATGGGGAGTTGTCAATTACCCCTCCTATATGTGGTTATCCACAGGTCGTTAGCAATTATACCGTTTTCTATATACTTTTCCTACTTACTGGTGTTTGTCTGTTATGGGTTGGGAAAGTTTCTCCTTTGGGAGTGTTTGAGAGAGAGTTTTTGTTGATTTCTGTTTTGTTTCGATGTTTTTGGTAAGGTGCTGGACCTAAGGTTTTTTATTAGTGTGCTCGCTAAGATTTCGTAATCTTATGCCTACGTATTCCCGTTAAAGAAAACAGGGAAATCAGAGCAATCATAGTTCCTCCTATTTGTGTCTTGCTCAAAGCCCAAGATTGAAGCTAAAGGGTTTGACGGAGAGAGAATTTGCCATCTCTAAGGGAGATATCTCGTCTTTTTATCACAGTTGTTGGGTGACTGATTATAAAGGAGGATTACTTTAACTGGGATATGAGAAACCAACAATGCCATAATTTCCTTTATAAGGGATTGGTCCTGAAGGAGAAATTTTTAACTCAGTGTTGAGCAATGCCATTTTTTCCTTAGGAATCTTTCCTGCTAAGAGAGGGACAGTGGCGTGGATGTAAATAATCCAGAGGCTTTCCACTTACAGTAATTAGATAAAAGAAGAGGATATACCAGGATAAGAGATGGACTACAGCTTGGATTTTTGAATCAACAAGTGTGCCACTTACATCAGTTATCTGGAATTAGGTTTTTTTTTACTATTTGCTTTGATATGTGATGTAAAGAGAAATGTCTTCCTAGAGAGAAATATTGATTTCCTCTGAGGGGACTTTGGTTTTATATATGCCTTGATCAAAGTCCAAGGTTGAAGCTAAGAGATTGATTGACTCCACTGGGGAGTTTATTATATGTCTTGTACAAAGCCCAAGATTGAGGCTAAAAGAGAGACTGATCATTTGGGGATATCATTATACAAAGCCTAAGAGGAGGCTGAAAGTTGACTTTCCCGGGGAAATATTTTGTCTTTCTTGTATAAAGTCCAAGATTGAGGCTAAAAAAGGGGTTTTGACTCCACTGGGGAATATTTGTATGTGTCTTGTACAAAGCCCAAGATTGAGGCTAAAAGAGAAACTGACTCTACTGGTGAGAGGTTTTATCTGTCTTGTACAAAGCCCAAGATTGAGGCTAAAAGAGAAGTTTAACTCTGCCAGAGAGTATGATTTGTCTTGTACAAAGCCCAATACTGAGGCTGAAAAGAGAGATTGACTCTGCTTAGGGAGATTAATCCACAAAACCTAAAATAAGGCTGGGAGGAATTGACTCTGCTGGGAAGATATTTATCCAGAGCTTAAGAGAAGGTTTAGAAGATTTTGACTTTGCTGGAGAAAGTTTTTATATGTCTTGTACAAAGCCCAAGATTGAGGCTAAAAGGAGATGACTCAGCTGAGGATATTTATGGGTGTCTGGTACAAAGCCCAAGATTAAGGCTGAAAAGGTTGAATCAACAAGAGAGTGCTTTTGTTTTTCTTGTACAAAGCCCAAGATTGAGGCTGAAAAGAGACTAATTGACTCAACAAGAGAGTGTTTTTTTATTTGACTCAACAAAAGAGTGCTTTTGTTTGTCTTGTACAAAGCCCAAGATTGAGGCTGAAAAGATTGACTCAACAAAAGAGTGCTTTAAGGCTAACTCTGCTGAGGAAAATCATTATACAAAGCCTAAGAGGAGGCTGTCTTCTCCTGAGGATTATTGAGATCTAGAGGCAGGTCCAAAGTGGGGAATCAACTCTTACTAAGGATTACAGAAGAGTTGAGATAGCAGATGCCTGGAGGTTCCGATATGCTTGTGTGGTATTGATGATAAGATGACCCTAGCTGGGGAAATTTAGGATAAAGATTGAGTTTTAGAACCTATGGGAGTTTTAACTCTACTGGAGATTGATCGAATGGCCAGGGCTTCTCCTGTGTTTGTAGGGAACTTGAGAATGTCTTTAAGATCCAGGAAGAGATTAGACTATCCAAGTCTACTGGTATAGAAGAGTTTATCTTTGTATGATGCCCAAGAGGAGGCAGGTGTTTTAAGGGATGAGAATAAACCCAAAAATTGGTCTGAGGTTTTGACTCTTTAGAAAGACCGCTCTAACAAAGGATGAGTAAGTTCTGTCTTATACCATTAGAAGGTCTTCAGGGTCCTTGTATTAAGCCCAAGAGAAGGCATGAGAACTTCTAAGATGCCTAAGGGTCCTTGTACAAAGCCCAAGAGGAGGCTGGGATGCTTTTAGGAAGCCTATGGGTCTAAACTTAAGAAAAGTTCAAGAAAGGTTTCATCGGGAATAATCCTTTCTTTAGTGAACAGTTCTAGGGTTTGAAGAAATTTAAGAGAGGTTTCACCGGGAATTAATTCTCTCTTAGGGAATGAATTTCTTTGACAATTTTCAAATAGTGCTAGTCTGAGAAAAGTTTCACCGGGAATAATGCCTTTCTCTTTGTTCCATATTGTATAAGCCCATGAGGAGGCAATATTGTATCTGGAATTCCTATGGGGAACTAGTTTTGACTGTGTTGAAAGAGTTACCACTGGCTTTATCTAGTTCTAGACTTAATTACTGGGTAAAACTCTAAGCAGATATATACAAGCATATATATATATATATATATATATATATATATGAAATATATACAAGTATGTAAAAAGAGGGTAGGAGAACTTACAGGTGAGCAAGCTTCCAACACAAACAAATATATATATATATATATGTGCAAGTATGTAAAGAAAGTTGTTTAAAACTTACAGGCGAGCAAGCTTCCATTGTAACAGCTGTATGGTTAGTTGCTCAAGAAATTAAAGAAAGTTTTGATAACAACTATGAGTTTGAACCTAAATCAAACGGGAAGTTCTTTTGAAAAGATTGGGGCTTACACTTAAGGAGAGGCCCAAAGAATTGTTTATTTAAAAAAGGGTTGGGTCTTACAACTCAAAGTGAGGCCCAATGATTTGTTTTTTTTTTAAAGAAAAGAAATGGAACTTACAACACAGGGGTAGGCCCAGAATAACGATCGCACCATTATTTTGAGAATCGTATCAAGACTTATACAATAACTGAGGCCCAAAAGGTTTTTTGTACAAGGGATGAGACTTACACTCTATTAGAGGCCCAAAAAGTTGTTTAAAAGAAAAGAGAATGGAACTTACAACACGAAGGGAGAACCAGTTGAAAATTGTTTTAAAATTGGCGATCGCGCCGAGATTTTATCGGGACTTATACAATGACTAAAGCCCAAAAAGGTTTATGTGACAAGGGATGGGTCTTACACTTTATTAGAGGCCCAAAAAGGTTTATGTGACAAGGGATGGGTCATACACTCTATTAGAGGCCCAAAAAGGTTTAAAAATTTAAAATCAAGAGGAAACCCTAATTTTAAATTAAAATGTCATTTTTCAAAATAAATTTAAATAATAAATGATAAAAATATCAAATATATTCAAAAACAAGTTGTATACTTTGAAAAATATTTTGAAAAATATTTTGAAAAGTCATGTTTAATCACATGAAAGTTTGAAATTAATTTGGAATGAAAAATCAAAGTGAGAAATTGATTTTTTAAATGTTTGAAAACAATTAAAATGAAATTAATTACAAAAATTCTAACTATTTTTTTGTAAAATAAAATATTTAAACATTTTTGTGAATTTTTAGAAAAAGAATCAATTCAAAAACATAAATATTCAGAGAGAAATTAATTTTTGAATTAATTAAACAAAATAACTAAAATTCAAAAATTTAAAAAAGGGCGCCAAGAACTCCTGGTTCAAGTACCAATCTTGTTCGTTTTTGAACAAGGATTACAACCATACAGATTAATTGCATTTATATTAAGTATGGAGAAAGAAATTAATGGAAAACCTCAAGAACCCTAATTTCAACATGAACACAATGAAATTCTACACACGATCGATTCATGGCAATTGATTGAGGGTTATCACTCTACATACATGCATAAATAAGATGGTAACTCAAAAATTCATTCATGATGCATGGATCATAGAGTTTGAAGGGTTCAGGCTTACCGCTTGCAGCTGGTGATCGAGTTTGATGATGGAGGTGTTGCAGATAGGTTCCAATGATCTGGACAGCTTCTTTAGGTGCCAAGGAGTGTGTTTGAATGCTTGGAGTGGATTGAAATGAGCTGGAACTGGTTGTGGTACCTCAACTTCAACTCTGTCAAGAACTTGAGCAATTGGCTGGTGAATTTGTGAGTTTGATGTTCCAGATGTGATTTTGTGTAATGGATCACTCATATATGATGTTTATGAGGCGTGTGTGATTGGTTTGGTTGGAATCACTCTCAATTTAAAAATCTGATAGTGACTTGAGTTTGAAGGAAAAATTGAAGTGAAGGAGAGATTTTGAGGAAAGCATTAGTTTGGGTGCTTTGGTGTACTCAAACTGATCACAAATGAGCTCTATTTATAATAGAGCAAGTTTGTTTGGCTGTAATAGTGAATGGCAACTGCAACAGGTTTGTGGAAAATGTTGATCAAATGGAATCTCAAGTCTCCTGTAGCCATTGACTTGAGGTTAGAGCACAGGCTATGAGTTCTCTGGTTCAGGGATAAGGCTTGACTGAACTTGGATAATATTGTCTTGATGAATGCCACCTCTATGCATCAGTTAAATGCTTGGAAACAAAATTGACCATTTGGAAGAAACTTGAATTTTAGGAGTGTCATCCCTAAACATAGATCCATGGACTTGTGAGGCTGGTGGATCAGTGTTTGTCCCTTGGTTGTTCCTCCTTGAGGTGTGCAGATGAATAACCATGCTTGTTATTGCACAAATTGATCAATTCGAGCAACAATGCACAAATCTGCCTTGCAAAAATCAGTGAAAAATGCCATTTTCAATGTATCATATCTCCTTGCTCAGGTTGAGTTATGGGAGGCTATTGTACTTTTTAAAGAGCCCTCATATGGTACTATCCATGTATGATCATAGTTTGTCTTGAAACTATTTGGACCCATTGAAAAATCCTCATGAACATGGGTGCTCAGGGCTGGTTACTTAGGCAGATTTTTACTAAGTGTTGAAAAATGTAATTTTCTTCATTTTTGTAATTTTGATCACTCCATAACATAAAATCCATGAAGAATTGGAGTTCGAGGTAGTTGAAGCTTTTGTAGAATGTAGGAAGACCTACAAATCAGGCTTTGGATCACCTAAAATGGCTGCTTAGATCACAAGTTATGATCCTTGGAAGTTGGTACCAAAATCATTCAAATTTAGTAACTTAGAAAAATTTTCAATTTTTCAAGATTACCCCTTTTACAAGTTATCTTGGTTTCTTGATCAATTCTTTCTCAAATGATATTATAAGTCATATTTTATGAAAATATGAGTCATAAGGATCATTTCTTTCCAAAAAAGTCTTGTTTTGACTTTTGGCTCCGGAATGGTTCGGCGCGTAAAAATCCTAATTCTCGACTTTTGGGGAATGCATCCTCTGAGGGTAATTTAGCTTTGCAATGGATTCTTAGGGTTATTTTGAGCATATTGAATCATATGTGGAAGTTTTGGCTCATCCTCTTGTGAAAATCTCACTCAGGAGGTCGTAGTCGTCCAAAACCCTAATTTGGCGACATCGGGTGTTTCGAGGCTCAAAACACTTAGAATGTTACAACTGTGTGCTTGATTTTTAATGTGATTGTCCTCTTAATCCTTTGTGGATGTTTTAAGAGGTTAGACAAGTTGAAGATCATGTCATTTCATGATTGATCTTTTGTCTAAATGTTTTGGGAGGGCTAAAAAATCCTGATTCTTGATTGTGGGGAATGCTCAACCATCTTTGAGAAGATTGATGAGGCATGAAGGTACATCCATATTGTGGTAATGATCCTCACAATGATGGGAAATCTTGGTTTTCAAAATTTTGGGTATGACAGATGCCCCTATTTAAGTTTCTTGGACCCGAAAGTGTGAATGGCGAAGATATTCGGACATTCAGGGTGCAAGAGGATTAAATATCAAAATACCCAAAATTTTGACGGTGGTTTTGAATGGCTGTTTGCCCGTCCATCTTTTTTTTGCTATGCAATGATGCTTAGAAAAAGGTGAAACCTCCCGTCGATCCTGGTCTTCAGTCAAGGAACTGGTCTTGGTTTCTGAAATAAACTTCCCCTCGATCCTAGTCTTTAGCCAAGGAACTGGTCTAAGTTTCTGAAATAAATTTCCCATAGATCCTGGTCTTCAGCCAAGGAACTGGTCTCAGTTTCTTTTTTACATAAACTTCCCCTCGATCCTGGTCTTCAGCCACGAAAATGGTCTAAGTTTCTTCTTGTCAAGTTCCTTCCCTGACAAGGGATGCTATTTGTAGCGGTCTTCATCAAACTTCTCGCCTAGTTTTCCTGGGGAGATGCCATTTGATGGAAAAAGAGTTTTGAGGTCAGACTTGCTGGGGGTACCCATTCGTCTGAGCTGTAGAGGCGTACAAACTTATCTGTTGGAGAGTGACGTTAGCCGAAAAAGCGAAAATATCATCTTCAATGGTGAAGAGTGACGTTTGTCGAATGTCTTCTTGCCTTTCAGAGGTTCAAGTTACCAAAGTGGTCGAGGACTGTCTCCACTCTAGAAATAAACTAGGGAGAGATTGTTCAGACAATACATTTACTGACGAGGAAAGAACTGACAACTCGATTGATAAGAGGATTTTTATCACTTGGGAAATGAGTATGACCAGAGCGATATTAATGCAATATGATTATAAATATGAATCAATAATGCATGATGTATGTATGTTTATGTTGACAAAACTGACGCGACATACTGACTGGTGAATGAACTCGACTGGATACTCGGCCACGGTGGGGGATGAAAAGTATCACTGATTCAAAATAGCAATCCTGCCTTGCTTAGGAGAGGTAGTCCCTGTGGGGAGAAAGAATTGTTCAATCGGTCTTAAGAAATACGAACTCTGCCGGGGATATCAGATGGGACATTTGCATCTGACACAGTTGATCCATCATTCAGGTGTACTGGGTTAGAAGGAGTACTTTGATTCTTCACTTTGAGGTTCAATCACCTCTGGAGAAACCATCGATGTTCTTTTTTGAAGTTCACAGTCAAAAGGAAATGCCATCTTTATTTAAAGAGCAGAAAATTTTTTGACAATTAAATTCATTTTTGTTTTAATTCAAGAATTGTTGATCATGTTAAAAATGTCATTCTGTAAAGCTAAAACAAATGAGAATTATAAACAAAAGCTTTAGGCTCAAATTTTATTGATAGGATGGAAATCGGCTAAGCGCGTGATACCATAGAGTATTTACAAAGTTTAGAACATGGTAATTTACTGGAAAAAGGGGCTACATTGAATTCTGGACATTCTGGGCTTCTGTCAAAGATGATCTTGACTGAAGTTTTCCTTATGGATGTCATTACTACTGGGGATTTAACCTTGTCAGACGTAGTTACTTGCCATGAATCCCTAACTCTTGCCTGGATTGTCTTTTGAGGTTTCCTATCCATCGGGATAGTTTTTGCTTATGTCTCTAATTTTTGCCTGGACCACCCTTTCGGGTTTTTAATCCACCGAGACGTTTTTTTATTTAGGCGAAGTATTTCGTGACTACGTCAATGTTTGTGGGATAGGCAAATTCTTCTCCATCCATGGTTGCGAGTCTCAAGACGCCGTCCGAGAAGGTTTTCTTGACCACATAGGGGCCATCATAATTCGGAGTCCATTTGCCCCGAAAGTTAGTGAGGAATGATTGTATCTTTTTAAGCACAAGGTCTCCTTTCCTGAAGACACGGGGTCGAACCTTTTTGTCGAACGCCTTCTTCATTCTTTGCTGATACAACTGACCATGGCACACAACCGTTATTCGCTTTTCTTCGATCAGATTCAGTTTGTCGTGTCGACTTTGACACCATTCAGCCTCTGTTAGCTTAGCTTCCATCAATACCCTGATTGATGGAATCTCTACTTCTATGGGAAGTACTGCTTCCATGCCATATAGTAGAGAGAAAGAGGTTGCCCCTGTTGAAGTGCGGACAGACGTGCGAAAACCGTTAAGAGCAAAGGATAGCATCTTGTGCCAGTCTTTGTAGGTTACAACCATCTTTTCAAAAATCTTCTTGATGTTCTTGTTAGCCGCTTCTACCGTGCCGTTCATCTTAGGTCGGTAGAGAGATGAGTTATGGTGTTCGATCATGAACTCAGCACAAAACTCTTTCATCATCTTTTTGTTCAAGTTAGATCCATTATCAGTAATGATCTGGCTTGGAACACCATAACGGCAGATGAGATTGTTTTTGATAAAGCGGACCACCACTTGTCGGGTTACGTTGGTGTATGACACTGCTTCGACCCACTTGGTGAAGTAATCAATGGCTACAAGGATGAACCGATGCCCGTTTGAAGCGTTGGGTTCGATCATGCCAATCATGTCGATTCCCCATATAGAAAAAGGCCATGGAGAATAAAGAACTTTGAGATGTGTTGGAGGTACATGGATTTTTTCTGCGTATATCTGACACTTGTGACATCTCCTTATGTACTTGTAGCAATCGCATTCCATGGTCAACCAATAGTATCCTGCTCTTAGAATTTTTCTCGCCATTGTGTGTCCGTTGGCATGAGTGCCAAAGGATCCTTCGTGAATTTATTTTATCAGTAT
This sequence comes from Lathyrus tuberosus, assembly GCA_022829125.1. Taxonomy (NCBI): domain Eukaryota; kingdom Viridiplantae; phylum Streptophyta; class Magnoliopsida; order Fabales; family Fabaceae; genus Lathyrus; species Lathyrus tuberosus. Next base: position 351,897 of record JALAZF010000236.1, on the reverse strand, counting down.
GTTTGCTTCTGGTCTGTCTACGCATTGGAGCAACGTCAAAGTTTCTCTTATAGAGTGTATCACCGCTTTGGAAAAAGCTGCCAGCCAGTCTTCTGAGAGTCTTCCTATCTTTTCTTGATGCCCCAGGCGGGTACTCTTGTCTTTGAAGGAAGCACTTGATATCATGATACCAAGGTTTGTCGTCTATGACTGCTTCAATTGTGAAGATGTAGGCGGGCCTTTCTAGGCGCATTATGTCAATCTTAGGTATGTCGTTCCAATGACCTACACTGATCATAGAGGAGAGAGTGGCTAATGCATCAGCCATGTGATTTTCGTCACGAGGGATATGATGAAACTCGATTCTATTGAAGAATGGTAACAACCTTCTCGTGTAATCTTTGTAAGAAATCAGTCCTGATTGGTATGTGTTCCAATCTCCTTTGATCTGATTGATAACCAGGGCTGAGTCCCCGTATACATCCAAGTTTTTTATCCTTAAGTCAATTGCTTCTTTGAGACCCATGATACAAGCTTCGTATTCGGCCTCGTTGTTTGTACACTTGAATGTCAATCGGGGGGTGAAAGGAATATGGGTACCCTGAGGTGTTACGATGATTGCCCCAATTCCGTTTCCGTAGATGTTGACAGCCTCGTCAAAAATTAGTCCCCATTGGGAACCTGGTTCTGGCCCTTCACTGGGTAGCGATTCATCGCAATCTTTCATTTTCAAATACATGACATCTTCGTCTATGAAGTCAAATCCGACTGATTCCTGATTCTCAATCGGTTGATAAGCCAAATAATCGATTAAAATACTCCCTTTGACGACTTTCTAAGCATGGTACTCGATGGCGTATTCTGATAACAACATCTGCCAATGGGCAATCCTTCCCGTTAGAGCAGGTTTTTCAAATACATACTTGATCAGATCCATTTATGAGATTAACCAAGTAGTGTGACAAATCATGTACCGGCGAAGACATTTGGATGCCCAAGCCAAAGCACAATAAGTTTTCTCAAGTATAGTATACCGAATTTCATAGTCGGTTAATTTCTTGCTCAAATAGTAGATGGCAGACTCTTTTCGTTTGGTTTTGTCTTGTTAGCCAAGTACACAACCCATGGAGTCTTCCAAGACTGTTAGGTATATGATCAATGGTCTTCCCTCCACTGGGGGTGACAGGATAGGCGGATTCAACAGATACTCTTTGATGCTGTCGAATTCTTTTTGGCACTCTTCTGTCCATACACAGTTTTGATTCTTTTTGAGTAGTTTGAAGATCGGTGCGCATGTCGCTGTCATGAGGGATATAAACCTTGAGATATAATTCAGACATCCCAGAAATCCTCGGACCTATTTTTCAGTCTTTCGTAAAGGCATTTCTTGAATGGCCTTGACCTTTTCAGGATCAACCGCAATTCCTTTCTGGCTGACGATAAACCCTAAAAGCTTTCCTGAACGGACACCAAATGTGCATTTGTTGGGATTCAAGCAGAGTTTGTACTTCCTCAGATGCTCGAATAAATTTGACAAGTGGGTCACGTGCTCCTCTTCTATTTTAGATTTGGCAATCATGTTGTCGACGTACACTTCGATTTCTTTGTGCATCATGTCGTGAAACAGAGTAGTCATGGACCTTTGATAGGTTGCCCCAGCCTTCTTCAAACCGAACGACATTACCTTGTAACAAAAAATGCCCTATGGGGTAATGAATGAAGTTTTCTCAATGTCTTCTGGCACCATTTTGATTTGATTATAGCCCGAGAATACATCCATAAAGGAGAAAACTTTGAACTTTGATGTGCTGTCAACCAGCATGTCTATGTGTGTTTAGGGAAAGTCATCCTTTGGACTGGCTTTGTTCAGATCCCTGTAGTCCACGCACATTATGACTTTTTCGTCCTTTTTCGAAACTGGTACTATGTTGGCCAACCATTGAGGATATTTTGAGGTGGCGAGGAAACCTGCGTCGATCTGTTTCTGCACTTCCTCCTTGATTTTGATAGCCATGTCAGGGTGAGTCCTTCTCAACCTTTGTTTCACCGGCGGACATTCTGATCTTAACGGTAGATGATGTTTCACGATGCTAGTATTCAACCCTGGCAATTATTTGAGAAGCTCTATCAAACTTTCTTTGACAGTCGGACTGAGCAGTGCCCCAATCTTGACTTCTTTCCTCTCTTCTTATGAACATAAGTTGACTGTTTCCAACGGCTCTTTGTGAGGCTCTATAGACCTTGCCCCTTGCCTGAGTAGTCGTGAGATCTCTTTTGGAATTTCTGCGTCCTCTTCTTCTTCAGCTTCAAATACCGGGAATTTAAAGTTGGGAGAAAACATTGGATCGTATGTTTCAACGGGGTTTAAAATAAGCAATCTGCATGACGTGATGATTCATTTTTTAGAAGAGATAGAGAGGATGCAAGAGTGTGTGCAGTGTATTTTCTGAAAAATGCTTCTTTTTATTTATTTTTGGGCTATTTTAGGATTACCATTTTCTGAAAATACGAAAAGTGAAAACAGCAATAAAATGCGGAAATTACATAATGACGTTGTTTTATTTATGATTTTGTCGATCCTTGAAACTACAACCCTATAAAACAAAACTCTGTCGCTTTGGGCGAAGCGAAGAGGAACATTTATAGAAAGCGAGTCATATAAAAACATCTGTTTCACTTTGGCAGGGTGAAAGGTTAAAACAAAGATGGCAATTACTTAGACTTATGGACGACTTTCAGGACATCGACAGCAACCCATTGGCGATGAACTCCTCGGTGAATCACAAAGTGTGGTACCTTCTTTCTTGGTTTGTCCTCAGAAATGACACTGATTTCTGGCAGAGCAGGATCGTCGGAGTCTTCCTCCCAAGTAGAGTTATCGTAAACGAACTCTTCTGTTGTATCTTGCACAGTGTTTTCATTCTCAGGAGGATCTCCCCATCCAGTTGGCTGGATGTCTTCGAGCCTGATACGAGAGCTTTCAAGAGCGGTGTACTTGACCAAGAAGTCGTAATTGCCACTCGACTATCCTAAGGTGTCCCATACTTCAGTGGGACTGGAGGAATCATTATTCTCGACGACGTTAACCTTGGAAAAAGCATAGTTGATGAATTCTTATCCTGCATTCTTTACAGATTCATCGTTGTGCTGAATATTTTCGGAATATCCTGAGTAATGATCCCATCATTTAGTGGGGACGCATGTATTCTTTTCAATATTGCTCAGCTAATATGCATCGCTGGGCTGACTCTTTTGCCCCGAGTCTTCTGGGTATGGCTACCAGATAGGCAAGTCATCCAGTGGGTCATAATAATCGTAGTCAAAGTTGTCTTTCATCGGATCATCTTCCCATGAGTTAGGCGGAGCACGACATCCTTCAGGATCACAATCTCCGTATATCATCTTGACATCTGATCTTGGTATATATCTCGAATTCTGCATGGGAAAGAAAAATGGCGTATGTGCCTCTCCCTGAGACATATAACTGTCCTTGTTGAGATAGGACTTCCACTCTTCATCTATATTTGAGGAGTCACCCTCGTTGATGGTGTGTACTTCTTGAGACACTGGGTGGAGAGAGCCTGCACTGTGGAAGAAGTCCTAAATGGGATGAAAACTTTAATCGTTAGTAGCAGTCTAGGTACAGGTTGAGGAGAAACCAAGACCTTTCTTTGTCTTGTGATCCGTAGGAATTACGAGCTGTCCCCATCCTTTTGTGTTGTTACTCTCAATTGCTTTGATAGCATCTTTGTATGAGGAAATCGATGTCCCTTTTTCGGATCGATCCTCATTGCCCATCGACAGTGCTTGAAACTGGTTTCCAACGACCTCCTCGGGTTCTACACAGGAGAAAGATGATAAGTTGCTTACGATCAAGGCCTGCTCTCCACAGAGTGTAACTAGCTTGTCATTCTTGACGAACTTCAGCTTCTGGTGAAGTGTCGAAGTGACTGCCCAAGCCTTGTGTATCCAAGGTCTTCCTAATAAACAGTTGTATGCTGGCCGGATGTCCATTACCTGGAAAGTGACTTGGAAAGTGTGAGGACCGATAGTTATGGGAAGGCCAACTTTGCCGATAACTATTTTTCTGGACCTGTCAAAGGCTTTGACGATGACCTCGCTGCCTCTCATCGGAGATCCTTAAAATGATAGTCGTATCAGAGTAGATTTTGGCATAACATTCAGAGCTGATCCTGTGTCTACCAGTACGCTGGCTAGAGAATCGTCTTGGAAATTGACGGTAATGTTAAGCGCCATGTTGTGATTTTTTCCTTCTTCTGGCAGTTCTTCATCACTGAATCCTAAATTGTTGCATGAAGTGATGTTGGAAATGATGCTGTCAAACTGCCTTACCGTCACATCTTGTTCTACAAAAGCTTGGTCAAAGACTTTCTGCAAAGCTTCCATGTGAAACTCAGAACTAAGTAGGAGAGATAACATAGAGATTTTAGATGGAGTCTGCAATAGTTGGTCCACAATGTTGTACTCACTTCTCTGGATGAGTTTTAGCATCTCATCATTGTTCTTTGTAAGTTCAGGATCACTGGATGGCCTGATTTGTTGATTAGGAACTTCTGTTTGAGGTTCCTTTTCCTTGGCAGGTTCTCTTATTCCTCTGTTAAAGATCCGTCCGCTCCGTGTTACTCGACTGATGTCTGCAATGTCCATGACGGAGGGTAATGGAGTTTCCTTTCCATTTTCGATTATTGTTGTACCGTACTTGTAAGGGATAGCCTAAATGGATTCGTACTGTATTGGACCTGGCAAGTAGATAACCACGAGAGCTTTTTGATTTCTCTTACCGTTATAGGAAACTTGGATCAGTTCCTGGTTAGGAACCTTTCTACTGTCCAGAGGAATTCTTGATTCATCGAGTAGAGGGATTATGGCACAAATGTCTTTGGTCCTCCCATGATTAGAGATTACGACAACGTCTTTGCTTTGATCAAGGAAATAGTCTGGTATCCTGTTGGTCGACCCAGATCTTGAACATAGTTGAATATCTTTACGGTCCAACTGATTTTGAAGATTCGCTCATACGAGGTAGCATCCTTGGTTATTCTCTGAACAAACTCTACAGTGCTCGTAGTTGTGAAGTGGAACCCGGCCACACCCGTTTTGTATGCAGTGCATCTTTACTAGATCTGTTTCCATCGAGCGGACATCTTGACTTTGAAATCTAGTAGGATTCCCACCAGTCATACTGATCTCCTGCGTAGCTTCATCCAAGTAGATTGGAAGCCACCAGTGGTCCAACAAGTGTTGAAGTTTTCTTTGGACAAATGTACACCCTTGATCATTCTTACGACACTCTTTACAGTCTTGATAATCATGTAAAGCCAGAAAGTCGAGCCTGACTTGCTTAGCGTGTAATTCTACCAGACTGGTATTCATCAAGCGTATGTAAAAAATCTGAATCATATTGACTTGATGGTTATTTCTTTCACGATAGTCTTGGATCCATTCGAGATCCATCTGACGTTGGAGGGCCTCTTGTACAAAAGAGCATCCCTGATTGCTTGTTGAGCAGATCGGACAAGTATTGTAATCGTGCCGTGGCAGATTATGGTATTGACTTTTCCTCGAGTGCATTGACACCAAGTTGACGTTCATCGCCAGAATGTCGTGGTTCTGAATAGTGTTGGGATGTGCATGGGCCATGTTGACTTCACGGATTTGGTGATCTTGGATCCATCAGAGATTCATCTGTTCTTGTAGAGCTGATCGCACTACGGAACACCCCTGATTATTCTTTGAGCAGATATCACACTGGTGATAATTGTGAGGCGGTACATGACCGTACCCGCTCTGTCTACAATGCATCCTGACCATATTGGTTACTAATGGGAGTACATCGCGGATTTGATAACTGCGGCTAACCTCTTCCTCTATCAAATTTACTGCAGACTTTTCATATTGAGGCAACAGGTCCATCTGATCGTTCAGATTTGTATCCTTGAAGGATAAGACCCCGTTCCTGATAAGCTTTTGCACATCAGACTTGAAGCTGAGACAATTCTCAATGTTGTGCCCCGGTCCTCCTTGATGGTAAGGGCAAGTTTGATTCTCTTTGAACTAAAAAGGCGGATTTCCCAGTACTGTAAGAGGAGACCTGGTTTGGACATGCCCCTTGACCAGTAGTAGGGACGAGCCTTCTGAAGAGGCTGTTGTGTCCTCTGCCGATACTGTTGTTGACTTGGTTGGCTCTGAGCTACCCGAGGTTGATAAGTTGGAGCCGACGTTCGGTTGACAGCAGGAGTTACTGCTGCTACTGGTTGATACCTTCACCTTTGCTTTCCGAGAGAGATATTACTAATATCTTGCTCTTTTTTCTTTGGGAAAACACCACCGTATCTTTTGGTACTGCTTGATGATTTCGTGTTTTTGATCAAACGTCCCTCTCAGACTGCTTCCTCAAAGCGCACTCCCATGTTTACCATTTCAGTAAAGTCACTGGGCATACTTGCAACCATTCGATCGTAATAGAAGGAGCTCAAGGTTTTCAAAAAGATCCTGGTCATCTCTCTTTCCTCAAGAGGGGGACAGATCTGGGCAGAAATTTCACGCCATCTCTGAGCATATTTGTTGAAAGTTTCTTTGTCCTTCTGCGGCATTGCTCGGAGCTGATCTCTGTCTGGTGCCATGTCCAGGTTATACTTATACTGCTGAACGAAGGCTGCTCCAAGATCTCTAAAAGTAACGATCTTGGTGCAGTTTAAACCCATGTACCATTTGAGTGCGGCACCGGTTAAACTGTCTTGGAAGTAATGGATCAGTAGCTATTTATTTTCTGTTTGAGTTGACATCTTTCGAGCGTACATCACCAAATGACTTTGAGGGCAAGAGTTGCCCTTGTATTTGTCCAAGTCATGCACCTTGAATTTGTGCGGTATTTTCACATTAGGAACTAGACAGAGGTTCGCGGCGTCCTTTCTGAATAAATCCTGACCGCGAATGGCATGCAGTTCCTTCTGCATCTCCCGGAGTTGGTCCTGGAACTCATTCATCCTTTCGTACATGTCTTTCTTTCCACAAGAGATTACTTGTGGAATCTGTCCTTCCGGAACAGTGTGTACCACTGGTTGTGGTATATTCATTACAGCGGTGACTCTTGGTACTTCCATGCCCCGAATTTTGTAACCTTTAGGAGTTGCTGTCATAATTCTTGCATCTTAGCTTTCCCGAAGTTTGTAACCTTCAGACCCAGCGGTTCCTGCTGCAGTTTCTGGGTCTTCAGTGACTGGCGGGATGTATCCTTCAGGTACAAAGTTGATACGCATGCCCCAGGGGCGATCTTTAGGCATGTTTTACCGAGGATCATTTGTTTCCACTATGGGCATAGATGTAATCTCTGAGATCACAGTCCTTTGTTATTGCCTCTGAGTTGTTGCTAGGGATTGCATGTCACTGTGAATTTTTTTTAGATCTTCCTTTAGAGCGTCGATTTCTTCTCTCAGCTCTCTGTTCTCTTCCTCGAGATCTTCCATTTTCTTTTATCGAATGGCCCGAGTATTGTATGAGTGAGACAGTTTGACTCTAGAATCGCGACGTATATGTGACACTCGAAGATAAGAAGAATGCGTTATGTGAGAATGATGAATGCAAATATCATACAGTAAAGGGTGGAGACCCTGTTTTATTGAATTTGAAAGATTGCAGAAAGGGAAAATACATTATTTTACAAAGTGTTGTAAAAGGAAATGTCTAAACTTATAGATCCTGAGTCCTCTCTGAAGAGAGCTCAGATGCTGGTTCTAGTATTTTCCTTTTCTTTGACCGGGGCTCTTTAGCCGTTGTCGGGTTGTCAGTCCTTTGCCAAGTGAAAGGAGCTAGCAAATTTCTTCGGTCTTCTTGATTCTCCATAACATGTTTCTCTAGTATCTTAATCAGAGCATCCTTTTCCTTTAATAGTTCCGGAATTTTGGTACACTCCACATTGAGGATTCGATACTTGTTTTTCCAAGAGTTCTTCTCCCGTTGAACTTTGTTTAGAGTGACTTGGAGTTTTTCCATATCAGACATAAAATAAAGGACAGATTCCTTTAACGGAAGAACTTCTTGACGAGGGTAAGGCATTCTCAGCTTGAGGGCTCTAGTTTGTACCCAATTGAGATAACGTTCCATGGAGGTACAATTTGGTCTTCCTAGAGACTCTCTTCCTTTCTTGTGAACATGTTGCCATGCGTGCACTATTTCCTTCTTTAGTGCCCTGTCATTTTCCCCTTCCTTGAAGAAAAGACCTTCTAGATGAGCATTATGTGGGATATGCCTCATCGGGTATCCGAGTTGACGGAAAACTAAAATTAGATGATAGTTAATTCCTCATTTAGTTCTTATGAGGGGTACATTAGGGAAATTTCCACAACTGTCGATGATCTCTATCCCCTCATAAATCCTATCATACCAATCTATGTCAGAGTTGGTAAGAGACATGATCCTTTGTGACCAACGTAGAGTACTCCTGTGATCCCAAAATGTAGCAGACTTGGGTAAATGGGAAATGAACCATTTGTAAAGCAAGGGTACACAGCATGTTATCATTCCTCTGCTGTACAGATTCCTTAGGTGTACAAAATGATAAGCATCTGTGAGCAAGGTTGGTACGGGGTTTCCAATCAGAAATATCTTAACAGCGTTGGCATCAACGAAGTTGTCTATGTTTGGAAAAAGGAACAACCCATATGTGAGTAGGACAAAGATATCCTCGAAAGCAGTAACGTTTCCTATACTAGCGAAGTACATGGCTTTCTCCATCAAAAACTTGGCTGGTAAACCTTGGATTCCTTCTTTAGTGGTCATGTGAGTCCTAACTTCTGACTCGTCAAAACAAATGACTCTTGCGATGACCTGATCCTTTGGAATTTCTTCCAGTCCAGAAAAAGGAGTTTGATCAGTGATAAGTAGATCAGTCAGATGAGAGTACTCCTCTAGCGTTGGTGCCAGTTGATAATCCGGGAACGTGAAGCAGTGATAAACCGGATCGTAGAATTAAATTAGCGTAGACAGGATTCCTTCAATGATATGGACCCTCAATAGAGACAACATCCCTCCGTGCTTAGCTCTGAAAGCATCAGGGTTGGTGATCATCCTTGCCAACCTCCTTAAATCCTCTAGTTTTGGAGCCTTGAAAGTGTACTTGTGCGTCTTTCTTCTACCGAAATCCATAACGCAATCTTTCTCTCTGATATTTGCAATCATTGTTTCAGTTTAACTTGAAAAAAGAGAGAGGAGAAGAGAAGATTTTTCTTTGTTTAAGAGTTTTTTAAATGAATGCATGAATGCAGCATACAAAAACATTGAAAAAACATGGGTTCAATGGTTACAAACATCACGAGCATGGAGTCATGGCTCTACCCATTCCCAAAGGTTGTATTATGGTCAATTTTTGTACCTGTAGAATGGATCCTAAGGTTCCCAAAATCATTGACCCCCCTAGGGATAACAACAGCAAGCTGGTTCACTCGAGCGAGATGTAGCATCCTAGGGTAATCTCATTTGAGTGTAGTATCACGTATCAACTATTTACGATAGTCATCGCACTACCAAGTGGTTATAAGGCTAATGCCTACTAAATCCTCAGGTTCACATGTGCCGCATTAGGAAAACTCTGCTTTCACAACGATCGTGTTCAGCAGGATGAATCCTATGGGCCCTCACCTGATTTGGTGGTCTACTAGGATCGCTTATTCGGGATTCACTCCCTATAAGACCCCTCGTCTATGCCACCCCTTATCTTAGGTTTCTCTCAAACTTTCCAGATGCGTATCAATCGCATTCCCATTGACAGAAAAATAAACACGAATATCAAGTAGGAAAAGCAGTATATATATAGTATGATTGCTAACAACCTAGACCTCTTAGAAATTCTAATCCTAGTCCTAGACAGACAAAATGACGTCCCCAACAGAGTCGCCATTTTTACTGTAGCGTGCAATTTTTGTCGGTGACACGACCACCTTATCGCCATTTGGTTTTTCCTCACCGTAATGGTATGGATTGGGTGCTACTTTCTAATTTCTTATTTATCCTATGAAGATGGAAAGGAAAGGGAAGCTATCTAAAACTAACCATGCTCGCAAATGTTTTCTAAACAAATGCTTAAGATATTGGGGGGTCTGGGGTTAGGTTATCCAATAGGGAGTTGTCAATTACCCATCCTATATGTGGTTATCCACAGGTCGTTAGCAATTATACCGTTTTCTATATACTTTTCCTACTTACTGGTGTTTGTCTGTTGTGGGTTGGGAAAGTTTCTCCTTTGGGAGTGTTTGAGAGAGAGTTTTTGTTGATTTCGGTTTTGTTTCGATGTTTTTGGTAAGGTGCTGGACCTAAGGTTTTTTATTAGTGTGCTCGCTAAGATTTCACAATATTATGCCTACGTATTCCCATTAAAGAAAACAGGGAAATCAGAACAATCGTAGTTCCTCCTATTCTAGGGGAGGAAAGCGATTTGGTGTCTTGTTCAAAGCCCAAGATTGAAGCTGAAAGGTGTATTTGTGTCTTGTTCAAAGCCCAAGATTGAAGCTAAAGGGTTTGACGGAGAGAAAATTTGTCATCTCTAAGGGAGATATCTCATCTGTTTATCACAGTTGTTGGGTGACTGATTATAAAGGAGGATTACTTTAACTGGGATATGAGAAACCATCAATGCCATAATTTCCTTTATAAGGGATTGGCCCTGAAGGAGAAAACTTTAACTCAGTGTTGAGAAATGCCATTTTTCCTTAGGAACTTTCCTGCTAAGAGAGGGACAGTGGTGTGGATGTAAATAATCTAGAGGCTTGCCACTTACAGCAATTATATGAAAGAAGAGGATTTACTAGGATAAGAGATGGACTACAACTTGGATTTTTGAATCAACAAGTGTGCCACTTACAGTAGTTATCTATAATTAGGTTTTTTTTATTGTTTGCTTTGATATGTGATGCACAGAGAAATGTCTTTCTAGAGAGAAATATTGATTTCCTCTGAGGGGATTTTGGTTTTATATGTGCCTTGATCAAAACCCAAGGTTGAAGCTAAGAGATTGATTGACTCCACTGGGGAGTTCATTATCTGTCTTGTACAAAGCCCAAGATTGAGGCTAAAAGAGAGACTGACTCTTTTGGGGATATCATTATACAAAGCCTAAGAGGAGGCTGAAAGTTGACTTTCCCAGGGAAATATTTTGTCTGTCTTGTACAAAGCCCAAGATTGAGGCTAAAAAAGGGTTTTTGACTCCACTGGGGAATATTTGTATGTGTCTTGTACAAAGCCCAAGATTGAGGCTAAAAAGAGAAACTGACTCCACTGGTGAGAGGTTTTATCTGTCTTATACAAAGCCCAAGATTGAGGCTAAAAGAGAAGATTGACTCTGCCGGAGAGTATGATTTGTCTTGTACAAAGCCCAAGATTGAGGCTGAAAAGAGAGATTGACTCTGCTTAGGGAGATTAATCCCCAAAAACTAAAAGAAGACAGGGAGGAATTGACTCCGCTAGGATGATATTTATCCAGAGCTTAAGAGAAGGTTTAGAAGATTTTGAGGCTGAAAAGGTTGACTCAACAAGAGAGTGCTTTTGTTTATCTTGTACAAAGCCCAAGATTGAGGCTGAAAAGAGACTAATTGACTCAACAAGAGAGTGTTTTTTTTATTTGACTCAACAAGAGAGTGCTTTTGTTTGTCTTGTACAAAGCCCAAGATTGAGGCTGAAAAGATTGACTCAACAAAAGAGTGCTTCAAGAAAGAAGATTGACTCAACAAAAGAGTGCTTTAAGGCTAACTCTGCTAAGAAAAATCATTATACAAAGCCTAAGATGAGGTTGTCTTCTGCTGAGGATTATTGAGATCTAAAGGCAGGTCCAAAGTGGGGAATCAACTCTTACTGAGAATTACATAAGAGTTGAGATATCAGATGCCTTGAGGTTCCGACAGGCTAGTATTGTATTGATGATAAGATGACCCTAGCTGGGGAAATTTAGGATAAAGATTGAGTTTTAGAACTTATGGGGGTTTTAACTCTACTGGAAATTGATCGAATGACCAGGGCTTCTCCTATGTTTATAGGGAACTTGAGAATGTCTTTGAGATCCAAGAAGAGATTAGACTGTCCAAGTCTACTGGTATAGAAGAGTTTATCTTTGTATGATACCCAAGAGGAGGCAGGTGTTTTAAGGGATGAGAATCAACCCTAAAATTGGTCTGAGGTTTTGACTCTTTAGAAAGCGCTCTAACAAAGGATGACTAAGTTCTGTCCTATACCTTTAAGAGGTCTTCAGGGTCCTTGTGTTAAGCCCAATAGAAGGCATGAGAACTTCTAAGAAGCATGAGGGTCCTTGTACAAAGCCTAAGAGGAGGCTGGGTTGCTTTTAGGAAGCCTATGGGTCCAAAATTAAGAAAAGTTCAAGAAAGGTTTCACCAGGAATAACCCTTTCTTTAGTGAACAGTTCTGGGTTTGAAGAAATTCAAGAGAGGTTTCACCTGGAATTAATCCTCTCCAAGGGAATGAATTTCTTTGACAGTTTTCTAATAGTGACAGTCTGAGAAAAGTATACCCGGAATAATGCCTTTCTCTTTGTTCCATATTGTATAAGCCCAAGAGGAGGCAAGACTGTATCTGGAATTCCTATGGGGAACTAGTTTTGACTGTGTTGAAAGAGTGACCACTGGCTTTATCTAGTTCTAGACTTAATTTCTGGGAAAAACTCTAAGCAGACATATACAAGCATATATATATATATATATATATATATATATATATATATTTATATATATATATATATATATATATGAAATATATACAAGTATGTAAAAAGAGGGTAGGAGGACTTACAGGTGAGCAAGCTTCCAGCACAAACAAATATATATATATATATATATATATATATATATATATATATATATATATATATGTGCAAGTATGTAAAAGAAAGCTGTTTAAAACATACAGGTGAGCAAGCTTCCATTGTAACAGCTGTATGGTTAATTGTTCAAGAAATTAAAGAAAGTTTTGATAACAACTATGAGTTTGAACCTAAATCAAATGGGAAGTTGTTTTGAAAAGATTGGGGCTTACACTTAAGGAGAGGCCCAAAGAGTTATGTATTTAAAAAAGGGTGGGGTCTTACAACTCAAAGAGAGGCCCAATGATTTGTTTTTTTTAAAAGAAAAGAAATGGGACTTACAACACAGGGGTAGGCCATGAATAACGATCGTACCGTTATTTTGAGAATCGTATCGGGATTTATATAATGACTGAGGCCCAAAAAGGTTTTCTGTACAACAAGGGATGGGACTTACACTTTATTAGAGGCCCAAAAAGTTGTTTAAAAGAAAAGAGAATAGGACTTACAACACGAGGGGAGGCCCAGTTGAAAATTGTTTTAAAATTGGCGATTGCGCCGAGATTTTATCGGGACTTATACAATGACTGATGCCCAAAAAGGTTTATGTGACAAGAGATGGGTCTTACAATCTATTAGAGGCCCAAAAAGGTTTATGTGACAAGGGATGTGTCTTACACTCTATTAGAGGCCCAAAAAGGTTTAAAAATTTAAAATCAAGAGGAAATCCTAATTTTAAATTAAAATGTCATTTTTCAAAAGAAATTTAAATAATAAATGATAAAAATATCAAATATATTCAAAAACAAGTTATATACTTGGAAAAATATTTTTAAAAATCATGTTTAATCACATGAAAGTTTGAAATTCATTTGGAATGAAAAATCAAAGTGAGAAATTCATTTTTTAAATGTTTGAAAACAATTAAAATGAAATTAATTACAAAAATTCTAACTATTTTTTTGTAAAATAAAATATTTAAACATTTTTGTGAATTTTGAGAAAAAGAATCAATCCAAAAACACAAATATTCAGAGAGAAATTAATTTTTGAATTAATTAAATAAAATAACTAAAATTCAAAAATTTGAAAAAGGGCGCCAAGAACACTTGGTTCTTACCCGCGTCCCCTGTTTTTCTAGATTTACGTTTTCCCACTTTTCTCCATGATTACTCAATGGTTTTGCACGATTCAAGTACCAATCTTGTTCGATTTTGAACAAGGATTACAACCATATAGATTAATTGTATTTATATTAAGTATGGAGGAAGAAATCAATGGAAAACCTCAAGAACCCTAATTTCATCATGAACATAATGAAATTCTATACACGATCGAGCAACAATGCACAAATCTGCCTTGTAAAAATCAGTGAAAAATGCCATTTTCAATGGATCATATCTCCTTGCTCAGGTTGAGTTATGGGAGGCTCTTATACTTTTTAAAGAGCCCTCATATGGTACTATCCATGTATGATCATAGTTTATCTTGAAACTATTTGGATCCCATTGAAAAATCCTCATGAACATGGGTGCTCAGGGCTGGTAACTTAGGCAGATTTTTACTAAGTGTCGAAAAATGTCATTTTCTTCATTTTGGTCATTTTGATCACTCCATAACTTAAAATCCATGAAGAATTGGAGTTTGAGGTAGTTGAAGCTTTCGTAGAATGTAAGAAGACCTATAAATCAGGCTTTGGATCACCCAAAATGGTTGCTTGGATCACAAGTTATAATCCTTGGAAGTTGGTACCAAAATCATTCAAATTTAGTAACTTAGAAAAATTTTCATTTTTTCAAGATTACCCCTTTTACAAGTTATCTTGGTTTCTTGATCAATTCTTGATCAAATGATATTATAAGTCATATTTTATGAAAATATGAGTCATAAGGTTCATTTTTTCCAAAAAAGTAATGTTTTGACTTTTGGCTCCGAAATGGTTCGACGCGTAAAAACCCTAATTCCCAACTTTTGGGCAATGCATCCTCTGAGGGTAATTTAGCTTTGCAAATGGATTCTTAGGGTTATTTTGAGCATATTGAATAATATGTTGAAGTCTTGGCTCATCCTCTTGTGAAAATCTCACTCTAGAGGTCTCAGTCGTCCAAAACCCTAATTTGGCGACATCGGGTGTTTCGAGGCTCAAAACACTTGGAATGTTACAACTGTGTGCTTGATTTTTGATGTGAGGGTCCTATTAATCCTTTGTGGATATTTTAAGAGGTTAGACAAGTTGAAGATCATGTCATTTCTTGATTGATCTTTTGCCTAAATATTTTGGGAGGGCTCAAAAACCCTGATTCTTGATTGTGGGGGAATGCTCAACTATCTTTGAGAAGATTGATGAGGCATGAAGGTACATCCATATTATGGTAATGATCCTCATAATGATGGGAAATCTTGGTGGTCAAAATTTGGGTTATGACAATATCGAAAGACGTTGTGGGACTTATACCATAGTAGAGGCCCAAAATTATTTATGTAGATAGAGGGGTTGGGTCTTACACTCTAATAGAGGCCCAAGTGATTATTGAAATAAAAAAGGTGGGGCTTATACTGAAGGAGAGACCCATTTGAAAAATAGTAGAAGCACCGTTATTTAGAAAATCACACTGGGCTTATACTATAACAGAGGCCCAAGAAATTATTTATTTATAAAGGGGTTGGGTCTTACACTCTATTAGAGGCCCAAGTGTATTGTTGAAAGTTTGAAGATTTAAAATTAAGGAAGAAACCCTAATTTTATTTTAAAATGCATTTTTTCAAAGAAAAATTAAATTGGTTTTGAAAAATCAAGAGAAAGAATTTATTTAAAATGTTTAAAAACAATTAAAAGGAAATTCTTCATAAAATTCAAAAATATAGAAAATATAAAATATTTTTTTGATTTTTTTGTGGAATAAAATATTTAAATATGTGAAGGATTTATGTTTAAAAAATCATTTGAAAAAGATTAAAAATGAGAGAGATATGAATTTTTGAAATTAATTAAGAAATAATAAGAAAATAACAAAAATATGAAAAATAGTGGAAATTGGGCAAAATGGCATGGGTGGGTGTTGAACCCACGCCCTCCAGCCAAACACACTTGAAAACACACGCTGCTACCATTGGGGTGGTGATACATCCGTGTATCAAAACCACCCCAATAATACATATGGGTAGCATGATTTTTGAGGCCAAGTCAAGGCAAAAACCAGATTTTGGGGCATTTGCAAAAAGGTCATAACTTCTTCATTTCTCCATGAAAATGGATGAAACAAAGATGGATCCTACCTAGAATTTCATGAGGAATCCAATGGTGGTATTGGAATGTTCTAAAAATTCCTACATTTTAAAACTAGGTAGTGGTTTCAAAATAGGTCAAAATTTGTAAGTTTTACGCTACAACTTCATACAAGCAATAATAGCATGGTAAATTGGTTCAAACACAACACATATGATATGTAGGACATGTTCATGATCAATGTACATCAAAGCAATTCATATTTCACAAAGTTCAAGTTGTTATGCACTTACCTCTTGAAGCTCCACTTGCTAACTTTCAGGATGCTTGTGCCAGAAGTAATCCAATGCTTTAGACACTCTTAATACACCCCTTAGAAGCTTTTAGGATGATCCAAATCAACTGGAAAGCTCTGGAACACAAATTGGCTCTTTCTTGAAAAAGTGGTAAAAGTGACCAAAATAATAACTCCCTCAATTGGTGTTACAGTTGAGGGACACTTGTTGGAACATCTTAGGGGTGATATTTGGAGAGTGTTTGAGGTTTTATTTGGCTTTGAAAGTGATTGAATGAAGACATGGCTTGAAAAATGCAGAAAAGTCAAATTTTGAGGTTTTGATACTTGACTTTCTAATTTTGGTGTTGTGAGTTGAAGATGAAGGTTTGAACATCTCCAAGGGATGATTTGTGAAGTGTTTGGATGGTTGCTTGAGTGGTTCAAGCTTTGGTTTTTAGAATTCCAAGTTTGATCCTTGAAACATGAAATTTGGAGCAAGAGAAAGGAAGTGAGAAAACAAGGCTTTGGTATTGTTTTGGTGTGTTGAAATCAGTCACAAATGACCTCTATTTATAGTAGAGGAAGTTTCTTTTTGAAGGAATAGTGAATGGATGAGTGATCACTCTATTATCGAATGGATATGCCCATGTATCATGCCTTGAATGCTAAGGTACCAAGTCTCCTCTAGCCATTGACTTGAGCTGATCTTTGTAGCTTTAGGTCTTCTGATTTTTGAACCAATCTTGACTCAATTGGACTGTCATGGACTGATACATGCCACCTTTATTCATCCTTTCAATGCTTCATGACAAAATTGAAGTTTTTGGTTTTGAAACTTGAATGCCACATGTCAAAGGGATAATGTCTTGACTTGCAAGGCTCTATAATGTTGTAGTTCTGCAGATAACAGGTGCATTGCATCTTAGATACTTGTCTTGCATGGTGACAAGGCTTACCAAGTCATAAAAATGACAAAATCAAGTGTTGTTGCTAAATCTGCCTTGGAAAACCAGGATGAAAATTGCTATTTTGTAAGGATTATAACTTCTTGCTCAAATTGAATCATGGGAGGCTCTTGTACTTTTTAAAAATCCCACATATCATACTTCAACTTTGATGTTTGCATCTGGTCTTGATTCATCTTGGATCATAATGAAAAATCCCTCCAAAGTTGGGCAAAACATGAGACAGATTCTGCCTAAAATTTTTCTAAGTGTTAAGAAAAAGTTCATTTCTTAATTTTTGTGATTTTGATCAATACATAACTTAAAATCCATGAAGATTTGGAACGTGGTGTAGTTGGCAATCTTGTAGTATGTAGTGACAACTTTCATTTGAGCTTTGGATGAGAGAAAATGGTTACTTGGATCACAAGTTATGGTCTTGCAAAGTTGGGTAAAAATCACTTTTTCCATAACTTAGTGAAATTTTAAGTTTCTTAAGTTTGCCCCTTTTGCAAGTAACCTCAATTTTCTTGATTTTTCTTGATGGATGATGATCTAAATCATAAGTTGACATTGTTCTTAGCTTAAAGAAGCCATGTTTGTCAAAAAATTCCAAAAGTCAAACTTGGTTTTAATCACAGTTGACTTTTTGTACCAGATGAATTTTGAACTTTGTGATCCTTTATGAAATCAAGTCCTTGGGCTAAATTAAACCTAATGGATGGATTCCATAAGTGTTTTAGAGTGTCTTGAATCATTTCCCAAGGTTTGAGATCATGTCTTGGTCAAAAGTCAAAGGCATAGTTGACTTTTTCTCAAAAACCCTAGTTTGTAGTCCAGATGAATTTGAATCCTTGCATTGCTCGTGAACCAAGTTCTTTGAATCAATTCAATCTTGTGAATGGATCCATATGATGTATTTGAGGTCCTCAAAGCATGTCTTGAGGTCTTGGCTCATGCTTTGATCCAAAACTCAACTTGGGGATTGAATTAGGTCAAAACCATTATTCCTGATTTTTGATGAATGCACCCCCTGGAGCTATTTTGAACTTATGAATGGACTCATAAGGTTCTTTTGTGCTTCTTGAATCATATATTGAAGTATTGGCTCATGCCCAGATGAAAATTTCTCTCTGGAGGCCTTGGTCAACCAAAACCCTAATTTGGTGACACTGGTGATTTTGAGGCTTGATCAACTTGGACTGTTGCATTCTTGTGCTTGATTTTAAATGTATGAGACCTCTTGATCCTTTATAGTAGTTTAAGAGGCTTGGAAAGTTGAAGATCATGTCAATTCTTGATTGATCCTTTTCCTGAATGTTCTGAGAGGGCTAAAAAACCCTAATCCCTGGTTGAGGTGAATACTCAACTATAATTGAGAGGATTGATGGGGTATGAAAGTACATCCATATTGTGATGATGATTTGCACAATGATGTAAAGTCTTGTGGCAAAAATTTAGGGTATGACAATATGTGCTAAACAAGTTCTAAAGATTCTAAAGACAAGGTTCTGCTGAACAAGCTCTAGAGTCTCTAAAGACATCGCTTCTAAAGACCAAGTGCTGAAGACTCTTAAATTATTTAGGTTGAACGAAGATCTGATATTCTAAAGACTTAGGTTCTGAAGCTACAAGTATTGATCTCTCTAAACATGCTTCATCAAATATACATCTGAGCCTCTAAAGATTAGAAGATAGAGGATCAAGAATGGTTTGCGTGTTTCAATGAATATAAAAGTACAAAGTAGTATGTGACCTCTACCTAGAATAGGTGGCACAAGGCCAACTCTGTTGTATTAGGATGTGACCATTCCTATAAGTAAACGTTGGGATATTATAGTTGGAATATGTTTCCTATTATACCATCTAAAGGATCTATTCTCAAGCTCTATATATTGAAGATTTGAATACTTGAAGAAATGCTGATACAACTGCTGCTGTGAGCCGAGTAAAAATGCTAAATGTCAAAGTGTTGGATGCTACAAGAGCAAAAGAGAAAATCATGAGATAGTAACTAGAACAAGATGTGGAAGAGCTAAATAAAACACGAAAGTATGTGTGCAAAGCTGTAAGTTCTTGTAATTGGCTGTAATTTTGTTAAAACAATGTGTTGTCATGGTTGATGTTACAACATGAGCTTCTAACAGTATAGGTATGTTTTAACTAACATTCTGGTTTGCTGTTGAAGAATTAAAGTGCTGAAGAGTGATGTCACACGCGATGTCGTAACATCACTATACCAGAACATCAGACTTTAATGTGCTTAGGGCTGCACGTGGTTCTGGTAAAGAGATTCAGAGAATGCAGGCGAAAATCAAGGGAGATATACATTCTGTTACAATCTGTTATGAAGATCAGATTGTTACGAATCTAAAGCATAAAGATATGGAGAAGATTCTGATCTAATTAATGAAGATTTATTTGAAGATATGATCAGATTTGTTACAGCTGATAAGATATGATTGAAGGCCCAAATTCAGCTGAGAGGATATTATAAATAGAGTACTTGTAACCTAGAATGTGTACGGGTCCAAGATGTAGATCATTAGGGCTTTGTCTAGTGAACCACTCGGGGTGTGAGATGGTCACTATGGTTAACTCAGAAACCTGTAGGTAATGAGTTTTGTATTGTTCTTGGAGGAAGCTTTGAAGCAACTCCAAAGGGGTGTCATGGAAGTGTGTCTTCCAAAGTCTATGTAATAGAAAAATTTAAGGAGTCAAGCTGTTGATACAGTGATGGTGAAGTTGACTGCTAGACATGATCGAGATGATTGGAAGTGAGATGGAGTCTCTTACCTAGGGTGGACTTAGGTAGAAGGGTCATTGGGTAGTGATTGAATTAGGTAGATTGTCAACTGGTGTGTTGAGTCTGTAATTTGATACTACTAATAGTGGACTTCCTTCCTGGCTTGGTATGCCCCCAGATGTAGGTTGGTTGAACCGAACTGGGTGAACAATTGATTGTGTTCATTTACTATTTCTATTATTGCCTTGTTCAGCAGATTGCGATGTTGTGACATTGCACAAGACATCACACATATATACCAGAATTTCAATTGGTATCAGAGCAGGCATCCTGTCTGGTTCTGGATGAGATCTAGGGAAGATACTTTCTGGTTCGTATGCAAGGAAGATAGTTGATGAAGTTGTGGACTTGGCCAGTTCATAGAGATCCCTTGAAGTGGAGAATGAAGTTATCAGGCTTGGTGGTGAGCTGCTTTTTGGTTTGACTTATTGCACATGGAGTGGTGTGTTTGTGCAAGGGTTACTATGTTGTGCCTGAAGGCTGTAGAGGAGTTTTCTGGTATGGTTTCCGCTGCATATATATATATATATATCTGATGGAAAATTCCTGGTGGTTGTGTGTTAAGGCTGCAACATTCTGTTCTCCTCTGAAGATGTATCACATGGTGTGGTGATACTTGAGGATATCTTCAACTAGAGTTGCCTAAGATACTTGTGGTTTATCCCAAGTCCACTCATAAAGGAACTCTTATATGAGCTTGTTGAAAAGAGATCTGAAGATAGTTAGAAGCCATCTATTCTTGCCTTCAACCCTACATGGTCATTCCCTGGGCCGTGTTAAAGGATCTTTTGGTGTGTTTCTGTGAAGAGAACTTATGTCCTACCTGATGTTAGAACATAAAACCAGCAGATTGTGCAGAATCCTGTCAGCATAACAGATGCTTGGGGGCTAAACATATGTGTATTGATCACATCTGTTTGGAACCTACTCCTGGCTTGGAAGAGGAGGCATCTGGGGTGTGTGTCTAAGAAGGTTCCTTCAAGAACATGTCTTAGATATGTACATTGGTCAAGAGATGATCAATATAGTAAAGACTGTATGACATGGAAGGCTTTGAAGTCCAATTTGAATAGTAATTCCTTCCTTATCTGTTTCTTGATGGTAAAAGAAGAGGGTGGAGGCAAAACAAAAGAGTATCACTGTCAAATCTTCCATGCGGGAGTGAAGATTTTGATAAGTTATCTCTTAAGCTTAGTCATGGTGGCCTAACTAGAAGGATCTTCCTGGTTATGATAAGATACTTGGTTCTGATCATGAACTGGAGGTAGTTTTATTAAGAAAGGAGCTGAGCTTAATATGTCTCGGCATCGCGCTACACATCAGCAGTTTAAAGGTAAATGCTGAGTCAAAGACCTGCTAGACTGTAGCTGTTTTGAAGGATCACTGAAGCTGTGAAGTTGAACAATGTGTGAGATGCTGTTCATATAAAAGGTAGTAAGCTTGAGCTAAACAGTCTGAGGACAATATTATAGGGAAAGTGTATCCTAGAGTTTGTGTTCAATAGCAGTGTAAATTAGCCAGGGGTCAATTGGTGCCTGCATTAGTCGTATGAAGTGAACTCTTCCTGCTTTGAGGCTTAAAGGATTGGAAGTAGCAGAGTGTCTATGATATGGCTTGAGATGCAGAAGGATGGTTGTTATCACTCTTAAGTTGACAAAGGTCTGAACCTTGTGCTTATAAGAAGAAGATTTTGAAAGAGTGTGGTATGCAAGTTACTGCAGTTTTGTTGGTCTAATCTTGGAAGATGTTGATATGTTCTCATGTGTCCCCTACATGAGATATGTGTGGATTAATATGGTCGGTGTCTCCAAATCCATTGTAGAAGTGTTTATTGTGATGAAGACTGATGTCAGAACTGATGTTGACACATCATTTCAGCCAAAGAAAGATAGTGATCAGTGATGTGGATTAGCAGAAGAGGGATCAGCTAGGGCCTCAAGTTTCAGACCAGATCAAATGTTGAGTTTTTGTCTATCTTCAACTAATGACAATATACATTGACGGGAGACTATGCATATGTCTGAGGTACAAGTGCAGGACTGCAGAAGTATTGAGAAGAGCATCATCCAAATTATCTGGGATAAGTTTGAATTAGAAGAGGCAGAGTGTTGAGGAATGTTGACAAGCTGATGTGTTTAAGGCTAAAAGATATGAAGACATCATAGTCTTGTGGGAGTCAGGTTGGATCAGGTTGGAGCATGGTGCTTGCTCTGGTGGTGAAGGTCGAGGATAAGTGGCAGTTATCTCTGGCTTTCTTTTGATGGCTCTACTAAGGAAAGTGGCAGTCTTTGGTATTGCTATGAGGTAGTCTTGGATTACCTATTTTCTGAAGATTCAGATGTGGTTGATTTGAAGTCTTTGGAGTGTCTAAGCAGGATGGAGGTTGTCTACTCAAACTTGATTGTTGAATCAAGTCTATGAGAGCATGGAAATCTGTTTCTGCAAAGGGAGGAGGCTCTTTTGAGTGGCAGAAGGAAGAGCTAAATTCAACAGTTGGATATCATAATGTTTTGACATCTAACTTAACATCAGAAGTCTCAGCTGGTGATGGAGGTGATCTAAAGTAATGGAAGTTATGGATGCTTCAAAAAGATCGTTCTCATGGCAGTTTGCGGGAGCTGTAGGAAGGAGAAGATGTTACATGACCATGGCTTAGGGAGTCTAAGTGTGTTTGCTTTTGAGCAAGTGGAACATGTGACTTGAAGACCAAGTTTCCTTGATGGATCAAGATATCTTTGTGAGAATTCTGACATACGTGAAAAAGGTCAAAATGTGGCAGTTGGCTATTTTCATATAAGGATTCATGAATGAGGTGATCAAACTGTGGCATTTGGTTGATCTCAGAAATGGATTCGAAGAATCAAGATAATCAGAGTGTGGCAGCTGGTTATTTTTTAGGATTGTCTTGGAACAAGTTACTCTTGGGCAGAAGGGTGATGAGTTGAAGACTCAAGGAGATTACTCTTCTTGAAGGTGGTTAAGAGTTGGATTACTATGCTATAGTAAGTCCAGTTGGTGGAACCTATCAAGAATCATGGTGATGATATCTTGGCGTACGACAGATGTTGGGACATTATCTGGTTGAATATCCTTGGTGAAGGAAAATTATGCCCTGGTCACGAGCTTGGTGCCTACATTATGCCTAAGGAGCGTCTACATAGTCATACGGGAGAATGATGAAGTAGAAGGTCTGCCTTAGATGGAGTATGAAGAGAAGACTGAAGTAGATCAGGATTGATTGCTTGAGAGTCTGAAAAGGGTTTTTCACCTATTGGTTCAGTGAAGAAACACTTGTAAAGGAGTTTTAGCCCTTTGGTCAAGTCCTGCTGCAGAGAAGTTGATCAGCCTAGCATGAGAAGTGAACTAACCAAGAGGTTCAGCAGACAAATGCATTGCGGTACTTGGCTATGGTTTCTGCTGCAAAGGTGCACATAGTGTGAAGCATTCAGGGTGTTCAAGCGTGTGGAGAGTTAGCCTAGGTGTGTAGGTGTGTGACCTTGTCTGATATGGCTCAGATGTTGTGAGGAAGTTCTTCAAGAAGACTGGATATAATGTCAGACAACATGTTATGACATGTTGGTATGGACTTGACAATTTTTGACCTGATTGAACCAGTAGTGTACATCTACCTCATTGTGTGAGTATGGTGGTTGGATGTTTGAGAGGTTGTCTTTGGAATTGTGTGTACTTGGTTGTCCTATTGTGGCTACAAGGTGGGAGAGATAGCCAATGTATGTTGACTAAGAAGGCTCTCGGATTGAGGGGGAGTGCGCATGTGTGTACAGCCGGTTCCTGCCTTTAGGAGGAGTTTAGCCATGTGAAGTTTTGGATGTGATTGATATTGGTTGTGTCTTGGAATCTACTGCGAAGTCTTGGATTGGTTGTGCTGTGAACCAGCAGACAATGTCTGATGAGATGTCAGAACATGGGATAGGACATGTTTCTCTTGGGCCAAACAAGGCATTATTTTGGACGGTGAGGTGCAACACGTGGATCCGACTCTGCATGGAATTGTTTTGGCACAAGTTATGGTATATATCAGTTAGGAAACAATAAATTCAGTCAAGACTGTTTTGGACGGAAGACATTGAATTTGAATGGAGTTTTTAGTTCCTAAAATAGCGTTTCCTTGACCAAGAACTTTGAAATATTCAAAGCTCGTTAATTCCTAAGTAACTGATCTGATATATATAGGGGAAATTCTTCTCTCCTTCAACTCGTGAGTGTTCTTGGTTCTTAAGTCTTATGGCTTTTGTGTGCCTTTGGGTGAGTACTTCTTGGATCTGGTTCTGTGAGGGCTTCCTTTGCAAATTTGTGGCTAAAAAGGGGGAGAAAAGTGAGAGATTGGCTAAATGGTTTGCACATATGTTTTGCCTGAAGTCTGCAGTCCAAGACCCAGCTGTTGCAGAACGAGCCACAGTTGGTGTTGAGTCTTTGTGACTTGTGTCCTGAGTTATGAACACAGTTGTGACTTGTGTTCTGAGTTACATGAGTTGGCAGATTGGCACGTCTTAAGTTTCATCTTATGCCATAGGTCGACTGGGGTTGTCTGATCAATTTAGGTGTGCATAAGTCTCTCATGCCACCATTGGTCTTTGATGTCTAGACAAGCATTTCTTTTCTGGAGGAGTCTTCTACATCCTCTCCAGGTCTGAGTTGAAAGGAAAAAGAAATGTGTTGTATTAAGGGGGAGCATTGGATATCTTCTTCCTCATGTGCACCTCCTGATGTGCTGCCTGGAGCTGATGTTATATGGTGATGTCCTAACATCAGTCAGAAGAGGATTCCCCATGATTGCAGTACACTGTTAGGATCAGATAACACCCAACCCAACAGTAGTGTAGGATTGTAATTACTGCTGTAATCTGAGTTGTAATATCTAGTATATGTTTTAGCCAAAATTAGCCAAAGGGGGAGATTGTAAGTTCTTGTAATTGGCTGTAATTTTGTTAAAACAATGTGTTGTCATGGTTGATGTTACAACATGAGCTTCTAACAGTATAGGTATGTTTTAACTAACATTCTGGTTTGCTGTTGAAGAATTAAAGTGCTGAAGAGTGATGTCACACGCGATGTCGTAACATCACTATACCAGAACATCAGACTTTAATGTGCTTAGGGCTGCACGTGGTTCTGGTAAAGAGATTCAGAGAATGCAGGCGAAAATCAAGGGAGATATACATTCTGTTACAATCTGTTATGAAGATCAGATTGTTACGAATCTAAAGCATAAAGATATGGAGAAGATTCTTATCTAATTAATGAAGATTTATTTGAAGATATGATCAGATTTGTTACAGCTGATAAGATATGATTAAAGGCCCAAATTCAGCTGAGAGGATATTATAAATAGAGTACTTGTAACCTAGAATGTGTACGGGTCCAAGATGTAGATCATTAGGGCATTGTCTAGTGAACCACTCGGGGTGTGAGATTGTCACTATGGTTAACTCAGAAACCTGTAGGTAATGAGTTTTGTATTGTTCTTGGAGGAAGCTTTGAAGCAACTCCAAAGGGGTGTCATGGAAGTGTGTCTTCCAAAGTCTATGTAATAGAAAAATTTAAGGAGTCAAGCTGTTGATGCAGTGACGGTGAAGTTGACTGCTAGACATCATCGAGATGATTGGAAGTGAGATGGAGTCTCTTACCTAAGGTGGACTTAGGTAGAAGGGTCATTGGGTAGTGATTGAATTAGGTAGATTGTCAACTGGTGTGTTGAGTCTGTAATTTGATACTACTAATAGTGGACTTCCTTCCTGGCTTGGTATGCCCCCAGATGTAGGTTGGTTGAACCGAACTGGGTGAACAATTGATTGTGTTCATTTACTGTTTCTATTATTGCCTTGTTCAGCAGATTGCGATGTTGTGACATTGCACAAGACATCACACATTTGTACCAGAGTTTCAAAAGCGAAAGCAAGCACCAAGTTGTAAGCTCAAGAAGAAGATGCTCAATGCTCAACTAAAATAGAGCGTTGCTCTAAAAGAAATAAGAGAAGCATTAAAAGAAGCTTTTAAGCACACAAAACTCATGCTTATACGATGCAAATCTCTAGGAGATTATTCTTAATATAGTTTTATAAATTAGCAAGGAGTTGTTATTCATATCTAGCTAAAAAACACTTTTGTGTTATTGTACTTTAATTGTGTCATCTGCTTGTTTAGAAGCAATTCTTGTACACAAATTTGTAACACTTTTCAAAGTGTAGATTCCTCAAGTGACTAAGTCGTTAGTCTAGATACTTGAGAGGGATAAGTTGTTTTCTAACAATTAGAGGTTGTAATCTTTCTAGATTATTGGATTTAGTCCTTGTCTAAGGCGAAATCACCTTGGTGGATGGACTGGAGTAACTTTGTTAACAGTGAACCAAAATAAAAATAATTGTATCTATTTATTTTTAATCTCTTCTTAGCATTGATTTTTAATTCTGTAGAAAATATAATTTTCGGTGAAACCCAATTCAAATCACCCTTTCTTGTGTTTCTCAACCTTTCAAGCTCCGGTTCTGTTATTGATGTTTATCAAACACTTAACCGTGTCAGATAAAGATCTATACGAGCTTTGAGAAACACCTTGATGGTTTTCACTCCACCACCTACTGTTCCAAGTCTCAAATACTCTCAGTTTTTGTCTTCCACCATTGGTGAAAATGTTGAGTACTTAAAAGCTGAACTAGAAAGTTCTTTCTACAAGGTGATACTTATCATTTCAATATGGTAGTTAATAACTACATATCTCCCTAAGATGAAGCTGGTAAAAGGCTGTAAATAAATCTGAATTATCAGTTAGAAAAGGATGACAAGAATCATCAGAAAGCAAGAAGTTCCTTGATTGCTGAAAGTTAATTCTTACTAAGTATGAGATGTTTTCAAAACCATACTGCCATGTCTATTTGACTTTCTCAGTATAACTCATTAAGAACTCATTTAAATCAAGAAAACAATTGCTCGTGTTTTGATTTGGTAGCATAAAGTTTTCAAGATGAAGGATTTTGAAGACGATTGAAATCTTGTTATCAAGTTTTTTTTAAAACCATGGTTGCAGAACTCTGGGTTCTGAACTAAGGCTACTTCTCATCAGATCACTTGAAGAAAGTTATCAGAAGCTCATTGTCCAGATAATGACTTTTGGTAATTACTCTCAAGTTTGCAGAAGATCTGAACAACATCTTTGTCCGAAGAAGATCAAAGCGGCTTCAAGTCTAAATGATCGAACAGTACAGAAGAAGATGCACTGTCACTTCTATTCAGATGAGTTGATCACTTTGGAAGAAGATCTCATGAAAATAGATCTAAAATACTTAGATAATCAATTGACAACTTTGAATGATTTTGAGTTCTCAAAAGATGACGAAGATGTAGAACAAGCTATCTCAGCACTGTTGGCTGATGCTGGAATCTCTGATGAAGAAGATCCCTCTAGAAGATGAAGTAGTTTATGTCTCTGATTCAGCATAAACTATCTTTGTTGTAGAAGTTCTCAATAGCTCAGTTAAATCTCTGGCCTTGTCACCAGGATTCTAACTGTTTGCACTATTTTTGTACACTGACATATCTGAACCAATGAAATACCACAGTATGAAGTATTGATTCATTTACGGTTAGTATCTACAGAATAAACTTTGGTAAAGGATCTTGACACAAGGATGAATCCTTCTGAATTCTCTTCTCTCTAAGTGCAAAGTGATTGTCTGAGAATATTCAAGGTTAGAAATAATCTTGGTCTACAAACTGAGGACAAATAGCTTGAGAAGCTATTTGATGAAAATGAGTTGTTCATGTCCTAGTTCTTTACAACTTGATATTGATGTAAAAATGGAGAACATGATTTTTAAAAGAAATGGCTAAAATCTTGATATTTGAAATTATCATAACAAAGCATTTCTAAGGAAGCTGTAGCATGCTATTCTGAACAGATTTCTTTTCAGATCACTTCTGATGCATCATGATTAGAATGCTCAAAGTCTACAAGTACTTAGAATTGAAGTACTTCTGCAGATGAATCAATTTGATGTCAAATTTAATGATAAGCTTTGTAGTTAAAAGCCGAATCTCATTGGAAGATTGCAAATCTGGAAATTACCTTTTTAGATGCTGAAGGTAATAGAGCTGCTGAAGAAGTACAAGATGAAGAAATCAGAAGATGCTCAATCAGATGCCGTCTCAGTTCTTACTCTACTGAGAAAGCTTAGACATAAGTCTTTACTTTCTGAAGTACTGATTCTGGGTGATAAAACTAAGCCAGTAAGATCAAGATCATCATTCAAACCCTTTGAAGAAATGCTTCGCGGTTTGATGATAATTATGCTATCTACATCTGTTGAAGAAGAGCATCTGGTCAAAGACTAAACTCTATGAAGGCAGAAGCGGTTGATCAAAAGAAGAAGGCTAAAGGGATAACTCAGGTCCCTCTGATGATCTAGATTCAACAAACATCAGGAAAGATGTTTCATCCATCACAATGAGGAGACCAAAAAAGCTATGAAGATAGTCTTGTCTCTGCACAAGATTCAAAGATTCCTATGCATCTCATTCAAGATCTAAAGGAAGAAATAAGATATTGTGAAGACATTTTCTAAGGAGAATTTGATCTAGCGGTCTAGCTAGAGACATTATCAACAACGTCCTCAACTGCAGAAGTAAATTGAGAGGTGATTATGAAGAAACACACACTTCTTTAAGATACAAAAGCAAGCTGGATATCTACAGTATACCAGATAATTGTGTAATGTTTTTCTAACTCTTACTACATTTTACTTAATTGTCTAAGAATATAATTTTATATTCTAGGATTAAAACTTTGAGATTATGTTCAGAAAGGAACTATCCTTTTAGAAACCTTTGATATAGTCTTTTCTTGTGGCTGCTATCTATTTCAAATTCCTTGTTGAAGATACACTTGTTCTCATTCTTACATGTGAACTCTGTTCTATGTCTAGAATGAAAAGAAGTATCTCAGAATATATTTGTCCTCTAGAATAGAAAAATATGTTTCTAATGTTTGAGTTGTAGCGTTTTACTTCTGATATGTGAGGCTTCAGACAAGTGAAGTTCTCATGTATCTGAAGTATGCATGGTCAAAATTCTCTATTGAATTTGTTTTTGATCGTTGGAAATTGAAGAGTTCACTTCATTAACACGTTGTCTAGAAAGTAAAGGTTTGTGATTCATTCTAAGTCAGTAATCTTTTAACGAACGTCGTTTCATGCTTAACGTGACACGTTGGGTGACGAGACTCTTGATTTTAGGTTGATAAATCTTCACACCTTATCCTGTGTCAGAATTAATTTCCTTTACTGTAACCATTCCTAAAACTTTATCAGTTACCTAATACCTTTTAGGTATCCTTTCATCTATTCCTTTATTCAAATAACGAAAGTATTTAATACAACCTTTACTATTTCACTTTAATTATGCTTCATGCGTTTATATTTCCTATGTGATACTTTATTTGGAAATGATGGTATTCCATTTTCTTGGTTAACCATTAATTTCTTTTTGTGTTTCGAATTTGTATGTCTTAATTGTTTTGTCTTTATTGCGTTGTTTTGTCATTCATTTGCTCTACTTATATTCTCCAATTCATCCACTAATAGTCATTCCTTTTTTCCACCTTCACAAACCTTCTCTAATTTTCTCTTTCTCCTTTTCACCCAACCATGTCTGTCAAAACCTTTTGTGGTAACGAAGACCTTCTGAAAGTTATCTATGAAAAATGACCCAACTTTCCTCATCATATAGGAACTGATCGCGATATTGTCTTGAGCATGCATATATAGGATTAGTCCAAATATTATACATTTTTGCATGGAGCCATTTATCCCAACCTAGTGAAGGCCTTCTGGAAATATGCCTTAGTTAGTGTGGATGGTGACTCCATCTGTTCCTGTGTTTATGGCAGTCCTGTCACTATCACTCCTACTTCCATTGCTAAAGCTATTAGATATCCTAAAAAAGGTATCACTGTGGATGGGTTTCGTTTTACCTATACTTTTGTTTATAAGCTCATTAACATCCCTGACACCTCCTTCCCCAGATTTGAACCTGCCAATCCTGAAAGGCTTCTTCCCACAGCCAAAGCTTGGTTTATCTCCTCTTAACTAAATTTCTTCCTTGGGGTGTAGACAAAAATGTTCTATCCCATGTTGACAGACTTTTCATCTACTTTGTTATGAATAATGTCCGTATCAATCTGCCTCAAACCATCTTCAATCATCTAAAAGAATCAGTCACTACCTAAAGAGGTCAGTATAAATCCTTCATACCTTATGGAAGGATTCTATTTGAACTGTTTTATAAGGCTAAAATCATTGGTTTGGCTAAAAGGCTTGGACCGGATGTTGCGACTGCTGAAGAAAGATGTGAAGTTGTTACAAGTTTGCTAGATTGGTAGTCTCTTCTGCTGAATGTATATGAGATGTTTTGGGTGCTTCTGGGTCTTGTGGCTTCTATGTCTGTAGAGTGTCCAAGGTCAGTTGGTTTTGATGATGTTCGTTTTCATGTGGTCTTGTTGTTATCTGGTTTTGGTTTTATTGCCTTTTTCCCTTGTTATTCCCTTAAAATGTATGGCTTGTACTCCTTATATAATATTAATGAAGCTTTCTATTATTTTTTGTTATTATTTTTTATTAATATTTCTGTTAATTATTTATCTCGTTATTTATACTTTTTTTGTATTAACCATTTCAAAAATTTGAATGAATATTTCACTTTCCTTATTTTACTATTCATGTATTTTACTATCTCTTGAAGTTCCTTCTTGATTATGTTTTTGGTTTCGAATATGTTTTTTGTTCTTCAAACCTCACCTCCTTGACTTCACAAATAGAACTTAGGAGGAGCTTACAAACCTCATCTCTAAGACTATTTGACACAGGGGAAACTTACAAACCTCAGACCTTGAAAGTTTTTGGTCGTGTTGTTATTTTTCTTAGTTATTATTTTGTACTGTTGTGCTTCGCATGTACTCTTTTCTTAATAATAAATAATGTTTTTTTATGAATCTGGTCTTTTATCTTTATTAGTATTTCTATTAAAGTTTTTTACCTTTTTATTTATTTATACCTTTTTGATTTCTGACAAAGGGGGAGAAAGTGAAATGATTTTGATATATCTATTCCAAGAATCTTGATCCCAAATACATATTTCAATTTGCTTTTACCACTAACCTTTGTTTAATATTTGATCCGGAAATTTGTAAGAGTTTACTACCTTTTGGAACAAGTTATCAGAAGATATGTTCAAGAAACAAGAAGAATGCTCTAAATGAGTTTGCTCCGATACAATACATTATTCAATAAAAAAATTGGCTTTGACCAATCACGAAGAATGACTATGAGTGCTCTGACACCTCAGGCTTGTCAGAAGTTGTGAACTCTCTGAAAACATGGTAGCTAGACTCTAGTACTTCAAAGATTGTGGACTTTATGGATATCAAATCAAGAAATGGTCATTCAGGAAATGTTCAAGTTTTTAACCTTCTGATGGCATGTTGATTTCTGCACCTTTTGGTGACATGTTTAAGATATTGAAAGAACCTAGCTCGGATACATGATGTGAGGCATCAAGAAAGTTACTAATCAGGTTCTAATTACGTCAATCATTCTCTGATAGCAAGCCAATTTCTGAGATAAAGACCAGGCAGTTCTAGTCAGACTCTGATGAGACATCTCTGAGAAGTATTCCTTCCCTGTTTGTATGCTTTGTACTTCAAACTCATTTTGTTAGTCTTGGGATCAGGGGGAGACTCTGAACAAGAATAAATAAATTCTGAGAGTAATAGATTCAGGGGGATTTGGTTGGCATAACTCTGGTTCTGTGGTTTTATGGTTATTACCCTGTACGAATTGTCATATCAAAATAAATGGTTTGTCATCATTAAAAAAGGGGAGATTGTAAGAACAAGAGTGCTTCTGCATCTGACCTTAAGCTTTTATGATAACTGCACATGTTATCTTAGAAAAAATTTGTTGCTCTATGGTTTTTGTATAGTGTGTAGCTTTTGCTAAACAAGATCTGAATATGATTGAAAGGCGTGTGACTTCATCAGACTCTGATCTAAAAACACTCTGGAAGAAAACATATGTTGTGAACAAGTTAAAGTCAATATTCAGGAATGCTTTTTAATGCAACGGTTCTGAAGAACGTTTATACTAAAGCTTCTAATTGTGACTTTTTCAGTAAGCCTTGGATGCTTTTTTAAAGATATGCTTCTATCGCTACAAGTTCTGAAGATTCTGAAGACAAGTTTCTGTTGAACAAAGTTCTGAAGATTCTAAAGACATCATTTCTGAAGTTCAAGTTCTGTTGAAAAAAGTTTTGAAGATTCTAAAGAAATCATTTCTGAAGATCAAGTTCTAAAGACTGTGAACACATGGTTCTTTTGAACAAAGTTCTGAAGACTCTGAAGACAAATATGTGCTAAACAGGTTGTGAAGATTCTAAATACAAGGTTTTTCTAAACAAGCTCTGAAGTCTCTAAAGACATCACTCTAATCATGCTTCATCAAATATACATTTAAAGCCTATGAAGATTAGAAGACAGAAGATCAAGAATGTTTTGCGTGTTTCAATAAATATAAAAGTACAAAGTAGTCTGTGACCTCTATCTAGAATAGGTGGTGCAAGGACAACTCTGTTGTATTAGGATGTGACCATATTCCTGTAAGTGAACGTTGGGATATTACAGTTGGAATGTGTTTCCTATTATACCCTCTAATGGATCTATTCGTAAGCTATATATTTATATAAAATCTGAATGCCTGAAGAAATGCTGATACAGTTGCTGCTGTGAGCCGAGTGAAAATGCTAAATGTTGAAGTACTAAATGTTGCAAGAACAAAAGAGAAAATCATGAGATAGTAACTAGAACAAGAAGTGAAAGAGCTGAAGAAAACACGAGAGTATGTGTGCAAGGTGGAAGTAAGCACCACGTTGTAATCACAAGAAGAATATGCTCAATGCTCAACCAAAATAGTGCGCTGCTCTACAAGAAATGAGAGAAGCATTAAAAGAAGCTTTTAAGCTCACAAATCTCATGCTGATACGATGCAAATCTCTAGGAGATTATTCTTAAGATAAGTTTGTAAATTATCAAGGAGCTATTGTTCATATCTTGCTAAAAACACTTTTGTGTTATTGTACTTCAATTGTGTCATCTTCTTGTTAAGAAGCAATTCTTGTACACACCTTTGTAACACTTTTCATAGTGTAGATTCCTCAAGTGACTAAGTCGTTAGTCTGGATACTTGAGAGGGCTATTTTGTTTTCTAACACTTAGAGGTTGTAATCTTTATAGATTATTGGATTAAGTCCTTGTCTAAGGCGAAATCACCTTGGTGGGTGGACTGGAGTAACTTTGTTAACAGTGAACCATGATACAAATAATTGTGTCTATTTATTTTTATTCACTTGTTAGCATTGATTTTTAATTCTGCAGAAAATATCATTGTTGGTGAAACCCAATTCAAACCCCATTTCTTGTGTTTCTCACCCCTTCAGATATAACGATTAAATGCAGGTAGCTAAGGTATGTCTTTCGACATCACACCACAAGATTTGACAGAAGAATTTTTTGACAGAGGAAGTTAGAGAAATTGAAGACAATTTCGAGTGTCATAGAAATTTAAGGTAGTTCAAAGAACCAAAGACACGTAGAAGTACATCAGAAGACATAAGCCTATGTAACAAGATTCGTGTCGAATCCGGAAGGAGTAACCATTTTCGAAATTTAATAATGTACATAGTATATAAGTATAATTTGTCTCTGGGGCAAGGTTTCATAGTTCGTACTGGTAAAGAGCTATTATATTTTTACCACGGGTTCCAATCTATAGCGATAAAGAGAATACATACTACCACACCCTACTTTAGCACATAGCTCCACCCATGGCAATATCCATCACCCAATTGTGGTTAAATGTCCTTTCTATAGTAGTGGAGACAAAAAATGAATCTTAAAGTTGATAACGAGAAATCATATCGTATTTTATGGCTCATTACGCATATGTTCCGTTCATTTTTATTCGAGTTTTATTAGTATTAAATCTTGTTTTATGTGTTTTGCAGTCGATAACTTCATCTGTGGAAAAATTGGGCAAAGGATCGGAAAAGAGCTCAAGAAGAAGAAAATCCAGCAAAGAAGTGAAAAATATGTGTTTTACTGATATGGAGCTCGCCATGAGCAAGGAAGCGACATCATTTAAAAAGGCCAGGACCATGGCGTTCGCCACGACGCAGTTGTAGAATTTAAAAACTGCAAATGCTTTGGGCAGTTTTTCTTCCCTACTTTCCCTCCACTTCCTGTGCACGTTTTGGC
This sequence comes from Lathyrus tuberosus, assembly GCA_022829125.1. Taxonomy (NCBI): domain Eukaryota; kingdom Viridiplantae; phylum Streptophyta; class Magnoliopsida; order Fabales; family Fabaceae; genus Lathyrus; species Lathyrus tuberosus. The sequence continues at coordinate 317,528 of JALAZF010000236.1, read as the reverse complement.
CGTTATCCTTTGGACTTTTCTCTATATATAGGACCTACTACTCTTGTATTTGGCACCCGATTTTAGACGCGGAAGCTCTGTCGAATTCCATTTAGGCATATAACTACTTTTAGAGCCACAATTACTCACATCGAGGAATTGTCGCAAAACTCTTGTAATTTACTGTTGTAGTTGTACTTCTGATTTCGAACAAGCCTTCCGCCGTTTGCTTTTGCAATTTAAGTTCTGTTTTCATTTTTTCAGGTTATTTATTCTTGCTTATTTTTATTTTGAAATTTACAATTCTTGTCCTATATGCTATGAACCTTTCCATGATAATTACCGTAGGTATGTTTGTAATTAAAACCGAAATATGTTACTAAATTTGCTTGAGTTCGGTGTGTGAGGACCGTCGATACCGACGGGACTCCGTAGAAAACGTAGGCGCGACTTTATTTGAATGCATGCTAGTTCTGGTATTTGTTTCTATTTTTTCATGTTTTATTATTCCGACACGAAAGTAAGGAATATGCAAAGTTCGGGCCGACAACGCGAGAGTGTGAGAAAAGAACGGATAGTACAAACTAGGCACCGATCCTAAAAACAACGAGAGTGCTTTAGGAATCGTTTAGGATTTCATTAACTTCCAAAATATGATTTTCAATTAAAACGGGCGAGCGGGAGAAAAATTCTGTCGTTGTTAGGTATGGCTCTTTATAGATAGCGTGAGAGTGTGAGGCAAAGTATTTAAGTTAGTACTTCCTACGGAACGAAGTGCAGTCGTAATTAGCACATGAATTCTACAAGTCCCTTAGGTACGCGGAATCCATATTCCGGACTCGATTTTAGTATTATTTCCTAAAACCTTTAGAATTATTAATTTTTCCTTTCCGTTAAAATTTCGTAAACCCTTAGCCTTAGCTTTACACTGCAACTATAGATTGCATTAGTTTGATTATCCCTTCCCTGTGGGTTCGACAACCTTATTTAAAACTACGCGAACAGCTGTATACTTGCAGTCTTAGCTCGACGGTCACGTTAGTGCCCTCGACACACATCAAGTTTTTGGTGCCGTTGCCGGGAAAGGCTGATTTAATCAATATTGTGAATCTTGTGTTGCGCAGTATAGACTAAGGCACCAAAATTTTTCCTTTTTCTCAAATTCATCGATTTTATGCCAAACACTCGTTCTAGAGGCGACAAGCTTGAGCAAACGATTGACGATATCAAGCATTTTATTAATCTAAGACGCCGAATTAACGAATTCCGAATTAAGTATAATCTTCCTGAACCTGAAATTCCTTACCCAGAATTACCAATACCCATGGCTGAGAACCTGCAAAACCGTCCTCTTAAGGATTACGCTGTCCCATTGCAAGACAAACTGCATAACAACATTGCTGCCCCTGCCATTAATCGAAACGATTTTGAGCTGAAACCTTCGCTGTTACAAGCCGTTCAACATAACCAATTTTTTGGAAGTTCCACGGATGAGCCGAACCTTCATTTATCGATGTTTGTGCAATAAGTTGATACCGTAAAAGCAAATGGTGTTAGTAATGAAGCCATAGGACTACGTATTTTTCCTTTCTCTTTAATAGATAGAGGTAGAGCTTGGCTCCAGTCTCTACCATCCAACTCTATCACTACATGGAAATGAGTTGAAGAAAGTCTTTTTAGCCCAATACTTTCCGCAAGGCAAAACTGCTATGCTAAGAGCCCAAATTAACGGATTTAGGTAAAAATACAATGAATCTCTTTTTGATGTTTGGGAAAGATACAAGGACATGCTAAGGCTATGCCCACACCATGGACTTGAACAATGGTTGATAATCCATACTTTCTATAATGGTCTTCTTTACAACACAAAGTTGAATCTGAACGCTGCAGCTGGCGGTGCTCTGATGGTCAAACCATATGAAGACGCTTATCAACTCATTAAAAATATGGTTAAAAACCACTTCCAATGGGGAGGTGAGAGAACTCCGACAGAAAAACCTGCTACGAAGAACGGAATGTACGAAGTTAACAAGTTGGATCGTGTCAGTGCTAAAGTGGATGCGCTTACTCAAAAGATAGAAAGTTTGACAGTAACTGCAGCAGCCACCGTGGCCGCTGTGACACCGAATTGTGAGTTATGTGGAACCCTTGGACATAGTAACGCTGAATGTCATTTACTAGCCGGTATTCCTACCGACCAAGTGAATTACTGGCTACTCTCCTAATGTAATGCTTTTCTTTTGAATGTTTTAGAGCAATGGTGTCACATGCAAGTATACATGCTTGGTAATGTAGCAAGTGATAAAGTAAAGGTCGAACCCACAAGGAAGTGCAAAGTATTTGAACTACTATGTTAAATTTCTTTGTTTAAGAAAAGTATGAGCAAGGTAACAAAAATATGAGAATAAGGAACAAGAGCACACACAGATACTAAAATAACTTAATGCTAAAGAGGAGTTTAAAATATCAGAGAGAGTAGCTGATGAGCAAAATCCATTAGTATAGTTGTTGTTTAAAATGCCTTTATGATATGAAGTGTCGTGCCTTAAAAGGTCAGAACATGATCTAGTGGTGTATCTCTACAACATCAAAAACATGTATAACTAGGGCAAGGGAACAAATCTTTAAGTCTCACTTGTAACCTTAAACTACGTCTGGTTTTAATTCTGAAAAATACTTATGGCATCAACTTCTTATCTTTAAGCAAGTTGAATTAAGTGAATATCTCTATCCTACTTTATTAATCACTTTTGTTATGAAATCCGCTTGTTGATTGGATCTCACTAAACAACAAACTTTTACTTTTTTCCTAGTTGATCACTCTAAGAACCAAGTTTATAGCATAAAAACACATGTGGGACAGCTGTCCCTCAATCCTTCCTTGGCAAGCATTTTGGTACAAATGTTGATGGGAGACAAATCTGCTTTTTGCAGGTGGCTGTAGCAGGCTGGTGGAGCAGAGCAGACGGCTGGTGGAGCAGAGCAGATGGCTGGTGGTGTTGGTGCTGGGCGCTCTTTGCTGAGTGGTCCCCACCGTACTACCTTTTGTCCTCTAGCTTCTTGATCTTATCCATTCTTTTTGCTCCATTGCTCTTCATGATGCTGCCACGTGAGCCCTAGTCATTCTTGGCTTTTCATCATCAATCTCCAACTCCCTTGGTGAAATGATTGATTAAACCATCAACTCTCCAAATAGCTCCTCATTCTGCTCCAGAATCTGGCAACTGGGGTCATGCCTCTTCTCATCATCATCTAACTTCCTTTTAGAGCATAAACACAAAGAAAACGTAAAAGAGCACATAAAGTGCTTAAAGCTTAAATCATTCTAAAACACCTTAAACTCATGCTTCATAACTGAAATCATGAACTAGAAATGTCACATACATTGGGTTAAAGTAACACATTAAAATAGTGTTATCACTCCCCCAAACTTGAATGATCGCCTGTCCTCAGGTGATGTGACAGTGAAAGACATAGGGAAGTGAATTTGGTTCTCAACATCTTCAATCAGGTTTAGCAGGGTAATGAGGCTTAAGAATTGGAAGGGTCAGGAAGCGGTAATTGGTGTAAGTTCCTCAGCTTTGCAATTGTCCCAAAGTTTTGTTAGCTCAAAGGGAAACTGACGTCTCATGTCACGACCCTACTCTTCTAGAAAACAAGCCACAATTTTCTCTTTTTGATCCCTCCTTGTGTACTTTCTTGAGTGGGGTCTCTTCTCTTTTGGTTTCACTAGGGAATTCTGTCCTAATTCTCATTCGATATTTTTGACTAACACATTTGGGACCACACTTATCCACTTATTATTTTGTTTTTTTTTCTTCTCTCTCTTTTTTTTTTGGGCAAAACGTCTCATCTCAGAATCTTTTCATGTGAGTTCAACGGGATATTATGATGAAGACGCATGTTGTTCCTCCAGTTTCAGGCACAGGAACTTTATTGCTGGTCTTTGCCACTTTTTGCACACTTTTGTGTGTCTTTGTGTGAAGTGTGTCCCTTCTGTGGTTTTCTCAATCATTATTTAAATCTTCTTGTCCTTCCCTTTGTGATTCCTAGGATGTCAACCTTTCCCTTGATTTTCACAATTCAGTTTCTTTTGGAAAATAATTTCTGGATGGTTTAGGAGACGAGTGATGTCGTGACGGAGAATATCAGTCTCCTATGTCAAACTCCTACACCTTGCTTTGCTAACACCTAACAGCTTTATTCCCCCTTTTTTTTCTTGAGCCCAGAAATTAAAAATTTATGATCCTGACTTAGTTGAATCCCAACATTCCCTAGTTCTTCCTTATTCTAAGTTATGATAAACACAAATTTAACAAAAGAATTATCACACAAAGTACCACACACATGTAATTAAAACAAACATAACACAGGCAACCTCAGAAGCGTCAGTAACCACCTTAACAAGTTCAGGCTTTGGCACTTCAGGGTTCATCAAATTCTTCATCATTTGGTGGATTTGAGCCACTTGAGCAGCAAGAGATGTAGTCTCAGTGACTTCATGAACTCCAGCAGGCTTCTTTTAAGTTTAACTTGAAGTGGCCCTTGTGACTGGCCATTGATAAGTGTTGGCCGTAATGCTCTTAATCAACTTGTAACCATCATCATAGGATTTAGACAATAGAGCTCCACCACTGGATGTATCTAACATATTCCTTGAGGATGGAATTAATCCATTATAGAAAGTCTCAAGTTGTATGCAGATGGGAATCCCATGATATGGACATTGTCTCAACAGCTCCTTAAATCTTTCCGATGCGTCAAACAACGTTTCATCATCTCCTTGCCTAAATGCGGTAATCTCATTTCTCATTTTTGCATTTTTGGAAGGAGGAAAATACTTGGCCAAAAACTTTTCTGCCAAGGCATTCCATGTAGTAATGGAGTTTGGTTCCAAAGAATTAAGCCAGCTCTTGGCTCGATCCATTAGAGAATGTGGAAACAGCCTCAACCTAAAGGTATCCACTGGCACGTCAAGAATCTTGAAGTTGTCAGCAACATCCAGAAATTGTTTTAGGTGCAAATGAGGATCTTCATGAGGAGAACCTGAATATTGACCAGCAGCTTGTGACATTTGGAACATCATAGGCTTGAACTCAAACTGTGGTGTTGTGATAGCTGGCCTAGCAATGCCAGTATTCATAGCATTAGGATCAAATACAGCATAGTCCCTGATGCTGCACGCTCAGTCATTGGCAATGCCAATAATGTCTGGCTCTGCCATGTTTGTCTCGTACAATGACTCGTCTGAAGAAGACAATGAACTTTCTTCGTCCGAATCATCCTCGTACACCACCCCTTCAGGTTCAGCCACAACTGAGGTTGAGGAATCTCCAGATATTTGCTGAGCACGTACAAATCTTCTTCGTGCTTTGAGAATACTTTCAGGTTCAGGATAACCACTGTAAACTGGTTGTAACGACCTGCGCATACAATACCTTAAGCCTGTCGAGACACCAAATCACAACAAATGTTAAAAGCTCAAATACAATCTTAAAAAAAAATATATAGTTTTTCAAACTTTTTCACTTCCCCGGCAACGGCGCCAAAAACTTGGCTACTCTCCAAATGTAATGCTTTTCTTTTGAATGTTTTAGAGCAATGGTGTCACATGCAAGTATACATGCTTGGTAATTTAGCAAGTGATAAAGTAAAGGTCGAACCCATAAGGAAGTGCAAAGTATTTGAACTACTATGTTAAATTTCTTTGTTTAAGAAAAGTATGAGCAAGGTAACAGAAATATGAGAATAAGGAACAAGAGCACACACAAATACTAAAATAACTTAATGCTAAAGAGGAGTTTAAAATATCAGAGAGAGTACCTGATGAGTTAAATCCATTAGTATAGTTGTTGTTTAAAATGCCTTTATGATGTGAAGTGTTGTGCCTCAAAAGGTCAGAACGTGATCTAGTGGTGTATCTCTACAACATCAAAAACATGTATAACTAGGGCAAGAGAACAAATCTCTAAGTCTCACTTGTAACCCTAAAATACGTCTGGTTTTAATTCTGAAAAATCTTTATGGCCTCAACTTCTTATCTCTAAGCAAGTTGAATTAAGTGAATATCTCTATCCTACTTTATTAACCACTTTTGTTATGAAATCCGCTTGTTTATTGGATCTCTCTCAACAACAAACTTTTACTTTTTTCCTAGTTGATCACTCTAAGAACCAAGTTTATAGTATAAAAACACATAACAAAATAAGACACTAGCCAACACATCATATTAACATAAAAATAACTTGTATACTAACTTCATTAGTCTCATCAAACAAAGGTGTAGCTCATAGTGTGCTGAGTACAAACTACTGGAATGAAATTAATAGGAAACATCATCTTACAGAGGGTAGTAAAGAAATGCAACCTAATAATAACTTGGAGATCTCTTGCGTTGGATAAACAGCAAGAGCTCTCTTCAGTTGTAACGCCCCAGTTTTTGTCAGTTTTAGTCCGTTTTATTTATTTGAGTCGTTTTTTATTATTCTATTATTATTTTATTTTTATTTCTGACTTTTAGCTGAAAATATGTTATTTTTAGTCGAGATTATATTTTATCGGGTTTTGGGAGCATTTGCGAGATATTTGGGTGTAGGGGTATTTTGGGCGTTTTGATTTATTTGGTTAAGTTAAGAATAGAAAGAAAAAGAGAGAAAAATAGTAAGAAGAGAAAAGAAGAGAAGAGAAGAGAAAAGAAGAACAGAGAGAAAAACTTGAGAAAGAAGAAATCAATCAACCGATTTTTCTACGCGCTATTTAATCGGGTAAGGGTACGAAACTCGATTATGCTATGTTTGTGTATGATTATGTATGTGTTTGCTTGGATGTTTCTTGTCTTTCCATGGCTTTTGAGTTCTAGGTCGAAAATGATAAAATGATTAGGAATCGATGTTTGTGCGGTTGGAAATCGATATAATTTACGTTGTGTGATCACCGTGTGTTTATGAGTCATTGCTGATAATTGTTTTGGTGTTGGAATTGATTTGGAATGAAAAATGAGGTTTTTGGAGGTTTTTGGATAGTGTAACCCGTAACAGCATTTTTCTGGTTCTGGTGTGATTCGCCAGGCGAATTTGGGATTCGCCAGGCGAATTGCTGGCGAATGGGATTCGCCAGGCGAATTCGTAAGTCGCCAGGCGAAATAGGAATTACAGAAAGGGGGTAGCTTCTGTAACTCATGGTTTTTTTTTCTGATTGGTGATTCTCCACTGGCTCGCCGGGTGAACTGCTGGCGAATGGGATTCGCTAGGCGAAATCCATGGCGAATGGGAATTCACCAGGCGAATTCTCAAGTCGCCAGGCGAATTTGGCTGTATCTCAATAAATTCTTTTCTTTGAAAATTCATAACTTTTGATCTGTGGTTCGGTTTGAGGCGTGGTTTGATGTGTTAGAAAGATCATAAAATGTACTTTATATTGATGATGGTTTTGAGAATTGTTGGCCGATTATATTATGTCCGAAATTAGAAAATGTGTTGTTTTGTTGTCGACTTTTGCCGTTTAATTGTGTGAACTTGATGTGTATGTGCAATATGTTGTTGGTGTGGATATTTTATGACTTGTGTATTGTTGAGTGATGAAATTGCATGAAATACATATCGTAATGATGATTGGTGGCCTTACGGCAAGAAATTGCAATGTGTTGTAATTGTTGAGTTATGCATGATTATGGATGAGTAAATGTGTGCAGATGAATGTTATGAGTCATTGTATGCCAAGCATCATAATATGCATATTGTGAAGTCGAGTGCCATGAGGGTACGAGTGACGGATAGATTCCAATGGGAATCCGCTATAACATCGTGAGCCTTAAAAATAAGAGGACCTAAAGCGATTTGATATATCGTGAGCCTTAAAAATAAGAGGACCGAAAGCGATGGTTATAGACGATCGTGTTCCCTTGTGGGGTGTGAGCGATCGAATTGTGAGCCTTATACAAAGAGGACCGAAAGCAATCCATAAACGTCGTGAGCCTTATACAAAGAGGACCCAAAGCGACGGGGAACATCGTATGCCCGACGGGGAGTTACACTAAGTAACGAGCGATGGTTCCAATAGTTCCTGAGTGAACTGGTTCTGAGATGTGATGAGTCGGTACCGCATGTGCATTGCATGGAGTAGTTGTGTCGGTCTCTGTGCATTTGCATAAATCATGGATTAATTGTGTATGGAATTGTGAATGTGACTGATGAGATGAAATATGTATATTTATGTGGTTGATGAGAGTATTGTATATGATCGATATGCATCGGCGACGTATATATAGAATATGTGTTGTATTTGATTGTGGTGCAATTATGGTGAAAATATTTTATATGTGCATTTTGTGTTAATATATGATTATATGCAACTGTGTTATGATTGTGTTTCTCACCCTTCTGCTGTTTTATAATGCTCTATGAGGCATTGCAGATTAGAGTTGCTGGAGATCTTTTTGTGAAGCTTTGCTTCTTCATTCTTTTGTCGGCCGGCTCTGATATGTGACGCCGGGTAGTTAGGGTGGCCGTTTGTGATTAGTTTATATTATGTATATGTATCTGTGGAATTGTACATGTATGGTTGTATATGACAAACAAACTTTCATGATATATATATATATATATATATATATATATATATATATATATATGAGATTCAGTTGCAGATTTTCCGCTATTATTCTGTTTCTGATTCGTGGGTGTATTACTACCTGAATTGTTGCATATCTGTATGAGCAGGTGTTGTATGTTTGTTTCAAATTAATGTGGCGTCTCCGGTCTATGTCGTGCATGTTTTAATTATACGCTGATGATATTTTGAATTTTCTTTTACCGCTTTAATAGCTTGGGGGTATAGATTGGGGGTGTTACATTAAGTGGTATCAGAGCCAGTCCGTGTCAGTTTGTGTCAGTCCTTGTTGGTCATTGTGGTTAGGTGAGCTATTTGTTTAACCATAGTTGCTGTTATTGGAAATGAACCGAATATGGCTGGAAGGAACGGCGCTGCTTTAGCTGCTGCGATGCAGGCTATGGCTTGGGCTGTGCAGGGTGCACCGAATGCTGCTGGCAATGATGAGTTTCGGAAGAATAAACCACCTATCTTCAAAGGAAGATATGATCCTGATGGTGCACAGATTTGGTTGAAAGAGATTGAAAGGATTTTTCGAGTGATGGATTGTGACGAGGATCAGAAGGTGAGACTAGGTACTCACATGTTGCTGGAAGAAGCTGATGATTGGTGGGTTGGTACTCGTCATGTGTTGGAAGCTGCAGCGGAGGAGGAGAAAGAGATCACTTGGGAGTTGTTTAGCCGGGAGTTCTTGAGGAAGTATTTTCCCGAAGATGTCAGAGGGAAGAAAGAGATAGAATTCTTGGAATTGAAACAAGGTAGTATGTCTGTTGTAGACTATACTGCTAAGTTTGTTGAGCTGGTGCGATTTTATCCACATTATGCAGAGGCAACTGCGGAATTCTCTAAGTGTGTTAAGTTTGAAAGTGGGTTGCATCCTGAGATTAAACAGGCTATTGGTTATCATAGGATTCGAAGGTTTGCAGACTTGGTGGATTGTTGCAGGATTTATGAGGAGGATAGTAAGGCTCGTTCTACTCACTATAGGAGTATGACCGACCGGAAAGGGAAGCAACAGGTTCGTGGTGGTCCTTATGTGACACCAGCAGATAAAGGTAGGCAAAGGGGTGCTTTTGATCGAAGGTCAAGTGGGGGAGGAATGTCTAGTCCTCTGAGGTGTTTTAGATGTGGTGATGTGGGACATCGTCAGTCTGAGTGTAGGAAGGATTTGAGGAAGTGTTCTAATTGCGGCGGTGTAGGACATGTGGTTGTTGATTGTGCAAGGAAGAATGTGTTGGTATGTTTCAACTGTGGCGAACCTGGTCACATTAGTACCAAGTGTCCGAAACCGAAGAAGGCTCCAATTAGTGGGAAAGTCTTTGCGTTGCCAGGGACTCAGACTTCAAGTGCAGATCGTTTGATTGGAGGTACTTGTTTTATTAATAGTATGCCCTTAATTGCTATTATTGATACTGGAGCGACTCATTCGTTTATTTCGTCTGAGTGCGCGAAGCATTTGAATCTTGTGTTGTCTTTAATGGATGGTGAGATGGTTATTGATACGCCAGCAATGGGTTCAGTAATTACTTCGTTGGTTTGTTTGAGTTGTCCTTTGACCATTTATGGTAAAGATTTTGAGATGGATTTAGTGTGTTTGCCGTTGGAGGATTTAGATGTGGTTTTGGGAATGAATTGGTTGCAATTCAATCGGGTTCATATTGATTGTTATCATAAGCTAGTAAGGTTTCCTTCTCTTGAGGAAGACAGAGACTCGATTTTCTTATCTACCAAAGAGTTGAAGAAACTTTTGGCGGAGGAAGCTCAGTTGTTCGGGTTGTTTGCATCTTTGACTGTGGCTGGTCAAGTGTCGCTGGATGTGTTTCCTGTTGTGTTTGAATTTCCTGAAGTGTTTCCTGAGGATATTTCAGATGTGCCGCCAGAGAGAGAGGTGGAGTTTTCTATAGATCTAGTTCCTGGTACTAGACCTGTGTCTATGGCACCTTATAGAATGTCGGCATCTGAGTTGGTTGAGTTGAAAAAGAAATTGAATGAGTTGTTGGAGAAGAGGTTTGTGAGGCCAAGTGTTTCTCCTTGGGGTGCTCCAGTTTTGTTGGTGAAAAAGAAAGATGGAAGTATACGATTGTGTATTGATTATCGTCTGTTGAATAAGGTGACGATTAAGAATAAGTATCCTCTTCCAAGGATTGATGATCTGATGGATCAGTTGGTTGGTGCTTGTGTGTTTAGTAAGATTGATTTGAGATCGGGGTATCATCAGATAAGGGTGAAAGAGGAAGATATTCAGAAGACGGCTTTTAGGACACGATACGATCATTATGAATATTCGGTGATGCCGTTCGGGGTTTCTAATGCGCCAGGTGTGTTTATGGAATACATGAATCGTATTTTTCACGAGCATTTGGATCATTTTGTTGTTGTGTTTATTAATGATATTTTAATCTATTCTAAGTCTCGGGAGGAGCACGCGGAGCATTTGCGTATTATTTTGCAGGTTTTGAAGGAAAGGAAACTTTTTGCAAAATTGTCCAAGTGTGAGTTCTGGTTGTCGGAAGTGAGTTTTCTTGGACACGTAATTTCAGGTAATGGTATTTCTGTGGATCCATCTAAAGTATAAGCAGTTCTACAATGGGAGGCTCCTAGATCTGTTACTGAAATTCGAAGCTTTTTGGGTTTGGCTGGTTATTATCGGAGGTTTATTGAAGGTTTTTCTAAGTTGGCACTTCCATTGACCCAGTTGACTTGTAAAGGGCAAGCGTTCATTTGGGATATTCGGTGTGAGGAGAGTTTTAATGAGCTGAAAAGAAGATTGACGACAGCTCCGATTTTGATTTTACCGGATCCTAATGAACCGTTCGTGGTTTATTGTGATGCGTCTTTGATTGGCCTAGGTGGTGTGCTGATGCAGGAAGGTTAGGTTGTGGCTTACGCTTAAAGGCAATTGAGAGTGCATGAGAAAAATTATCCTACTCATGATCTTGAGTTAGCGGCTGTGGTTTTTGTGTTAAGGATTTGGAGGCATTATCTCTACGGTGCAAGGTTCGAAGTCTTTAGTGATCATAAAAGCTTGAAATATTTGTTTGATCAGAAGGAGTTAAATATGAGGCAGCGTAGATGGTTGGAATTCTTGAAGGACTACGATTTTGGCTTGAATTACCATCCTGGTAAAGCTAATGTGGTAGCTGATGTGTTGAGTCGGAAATCATTGCATATGTCGGCTTTAATGGTTAAGGAGTGGGAACTTTTGGAATCGTTTAGAGACTTGAGTTTGGTATGTGAAGTGACTTCGGATAGTGTGAGGCTGGATATGCTGAAGGTTGCTAATGATTTTCTGATGACGGTAAGTGAGAAACAGAAGTTGGATGTGAAATTCGTGGATTTGATGTTGGTTGGTGGAAAAGATGCGAGTAGTGATTTTGAAGTGGATGTTAATGGTGTTTTGAGGTTCCGTGGCCGAATTTGTATTCCTGATGATTCGGAGTTGAAAAGGATGATTTTGGAGGAAGGACACCGGAGTAATTTGAGTATACATCCGGGAGTGAATAAGATGTACCAAGATTTGAAGAAGATTTTTTGGTGGTCTGGATTGAAAAGAGATGTGGCTCAGTTTGTGTATACGTGTTTGACTTGTCAGAAGTCGAAAGTTGAACATTTGAGGCCTACTGGTTTGTTGCAACCATTGGATATTCTGGAGTGGAAATGGGATAGAATTTCGATGGATTTTGTAATGGGATTGCCAAACACTCAGAGAGGGCATAATGCTATTTGGGTGGTTGTAGATAGACTGGCTAAATCGGCTCATTTCATTCCGATTGATATCAGTTTTTCTTTGGAGCGGTTAGCTGAGATTTACATAAGCGTGATTGTGAAGTTGCATGGGGTTCCGTTAAGTTTTGTTTCTGATCGAGATCCAAGGTTTACCTCGAGATTTTGGGTTCTAAATTGAGATTGAGTTCGGCTTATCATCCGCAGACGGATGGTCAGACAGAGAGGACGATTCAGTCGTTGGAAGATTTATTGCGAGCGTGTGTTCTTGAACAAGGTGGTATGTGGGATAGTTATCTTGCATTGATCGAATTCATGTATAACAACAGTTTTCATTCTAGTATTGGAATGGCGCCGTTTGAAGCATTATATGGATGAAGGTGTCGAACACCATTGTGTTGGCACGAATCTGGTGAGAGAACGGTGGTAGGACCGGAGTTGGTGCAGCAGACTACAGACAAGGTGAAGTTTATTCGTGAGAAGATGAAAGCTTCTTAGAGTAGACAAAAGAGTTATCATGATCGTGAGAACTTGAGTTATCATGTATTTTTGAGGGTTACACCGGTAACGGGTGTTGGTCGTGCATTGAAATCGAATAAACTTACTTCTCGGTTTATTGGTCCTTACCAGATATCCACGAGAGTTGGTACTGTGGCGTATCGGGTGGTGTTGCCGCCGAATCTATCGAATTTGCACGATGTGTTTCATGTTTCACAGTTGCGGAAGTATGTTCCAGATCCGTCACATGTGATTCCTATGGATGAGGTTGAGGTAAGGGAGAACCTTACGGTTGAGGCTTTACCAGTTAGGATTTTGGATCGCGAAGTGAAGCGGTTGAGGGGCAAGGATATTGCACTGGTGAAGGTAGCGTGGGGAGGCGCTGCTGAGGGAAATTTGACTTGGGAGTTGGAGAGTCAGATGTGGGAGTCGTATCCAGAGTTTTTTGTCTCAGGTATATTTTCGAGGACGAAAATTTCTAAGTGGGGGAGAGTTGTAACGCCCTAGTTTTTGTCAGTTTTTGTCCGTTTTATTTATTTGAGTTGTTTTTTATTATTCTATTATTATTTTATTTTTATTTCTTACTTTTAACTGAAAATATGTTATTTTTAGTCGAGATTATATTTTATCGGGTTTTGGGAGCGTTTACGAGATATTTGGGTGTAGGGGTATTTTGGGCGTTATGATTTATTTGGTTAAGTTAAGAATAGAAAGAAAAAGAGAGAAAAATAGTAAGAAGAGAAAAGAAGAGAAGAGAAGAGAAAAGAAGAAAAGAGAGAAAAACTTGAGAAAGAAGAAATCAATCAACCGATTTTTCTACGCGCTATTTAATCGGGTAAGGGTGCCAAACTCGATTATGCTATGTTTGTGTATGATTATGTATGTGTTTGATTGGATGTTTCTTGTCTTTCCATGGCTTTTGAGTTCTAGGTCGAAAATAATAAAATGATTAGGAATCGATGTTTGCGCGGTCGGAAATCGATATTATTTGCGTTGTATGATCACCATGTGTTTATGAGTCATTGCTGATAATTGTTTTGGTGTTGGAATTGATTTTGAATGAAAAATGAGGTTTTTGGATAGTGTAACCCGTAACAGCATTTTTCTGGTTCTGGTGTGATGCGCCAGGAGAATTTGGGATTCGCCAGGCGAATTGAGTATCGCCATTAGCTCGCCAGGCGAACTGCTGGCGAATGGGATTCACCAGGCGAATTCGTAAGTCGCCAGGCGAAATAGGAATTACAGAAAGGGGGTAGCTTCTGTAACTCTTGGTTTTTTTTTCTGATTGGTGATTCGCCACTGGCTCGCCAGGCGAACTGCTGGCGAATGGGATTCGCTAGGCGAAATCCATGGAGAATGGGAATTCGCCAGGCGAATTCTCAAGTCGCCAGGTGAATTTGGCTGTATCTCAATAAATTATTTTCTTTGAAAATTCATAACTTTTGATTTGTGGTTCGGTTTGAGGCGTGGTTTGATGCGTTAGAAAGCTCATAAAATGTACTTTATATTGATGATGGTTTTGAGAATTGTTGGCCAATTATATTATGTCGGAAATTAGAAAATGTGTTGTTTTGTTGTCGACTTTTGCCGTTTAATTGTGTGAACTTGATGTGTATGTGCAATATGTTGTTGGTGTGGATATTTTATGACTTGTGTACTGTTGAGTGATAAAATTGCATGAAATACATATCGTAATGATGATTGGTGGCCTTACGGCAAGAAATTGCAATGTGTTGTAATTGTTGAGTTATGCATGATTATGGATGAGTAAATGTGTGCATATGAATGTTATGAGTCATTGTATGCCAAGCATCATAATATGCATATTGTAAAGTCGAGTACCATGAGGGTACGAGCGACGGATAGATTCCAATGGGAATCCGCTATAACATCATGAGCCTTAAAAATAAGAGGACCTAAAGCGTATTGATATATCGTGAGCCTTAAAAATAAGAGGACCGAAAGCGATGGTTATAGACGATCGTGTGCCCTTGTGGGGTGTGAGCGATCGAATTGTGAGCCTTATACAAAGAGGACCGAAAGCAATCCATAAATGTCATGAGCCTTATACAAAGAGGACCGAAAGCGAAGGGGAACATCGTATGCCCGACAGGGAGTTACACTAAGTAACGAGCGATGGTTCCAATTGTTCATGAGTGAACTAGTTCTGAGATGTAATGAGTCGGTACCGCATGTGCATTGCATGGAGTCGTTGTGTCGGTCTCTGTGCATTTGCATAAATCATGGATTAATTGTGTATGGAATTGTGAATGTGACTGATGAGATGAAATATGTATATTTATGTGGTTGATGAGAGTATTGTATATGATCGATATGCATCGGCGACGTATATATAGAATATGTGTTGTATTTGATTGTGGTGCAATTGTGGTGAAAATATTTTATATGTGCATTTTGTGTTAATATATGATTATATGCAACTGTGTTATGATTGTATTTCTCACCCTTCTGCTATTTTATAATGCTCTATGAGGCATTGCAGATTAGAGTTACTGGAGATCTTTTTGTGAAGCTTTGCGTCTTCATTCTTTTGTCGACCGGCTCTGATATGTGACGCCGGGTAGTTAGGGTGGCCGTTTGTGATTAGTTTATATTATGTATATGTATCTGTGGAATTGTACATGTATGGTTGTCTATGACAAACAGACTTTCATGATATATATATATATATATATATATATATATATATATATATATGTGATTCAGTTGCAGATTTTCCGCTATTATTCTGTTTCTGATTCGTGGGTGTATTACTACCTGAATTGTTGCATATCTGTATGAGCAGGTGTTGTATGTTTGTTTCAAATTGTTGTGGCGTCTCCGGTCTATGCCGTGCATGTTTTAATTATACTCTGATAAAATTTTGAATTTTCTTTTACCGTTTTAATAGCTTGGGGGGTATAGATTTGGGGTGTTACATTAAGTCACGACAGTTCTCAGCAGAACGTACAGGTCTGGAGAAGGAAAGAATACTCCCTAATAATACTTTATCTCTTGAAAATAAAAATAATTTAAATTTAAACTATGGATGTGTGTGGAATCTCTTGTCTCTCTGTCTTCAATGCACAAGCTCTCTTTAAATAGTGATGTGTGGAAGTGGTAGTTCCTCCTTTATTGATTCGTGGGTCTCTTGAGGAAAATAAGGTTAGGCCCAAATCAATTCTTCATGTGGGACAGTTGTCCCTCAATCCTTCCTTTGCATGCAATCTGGTACAGATGTTGGTGGGAGACAAATCTGCTTTTTGCAGGCGGCTGTAGCAGGCTGGTGGAGCAGAGCATACGGCCTGTGGTGTTGGTGATGGGCGCTCTTTGCTGAGTGGTCCCCACCGTACTACCTTTTGTTCTCTAGCTTCTTGATCTTATCCATTATTTTTGCTCCATTGCTCTTCATAATGCTGCCACGTGAGCCCTATTCATTCTTGGCTTTTCATCATCAGTCTCCAACTCCCTTGGTGAAATGATTGATTAAACTATCAACTCTCCAAATAACTCCTCATTCTGCTCCAGAATCTGGCAACTGGGGTCATGCCTCTTCCCATCATCATCTAACTTCCTTTTAGAGCATAAACACAAAGAAAACGTAAAAGAAGCACATAAAGTGCTTAAAGCTTAAATCATGCTAAAACACCTTAAACTCATGCTACATAAGTGAAATCATGAACTAGAAATGTCACATATATTGGGTTAAAGTAACACACTAAAATAGTGTTATAAATTACGCCCAAGGAAACCCGTACTCAAACAGATACAATCCTGGCTGGAGAAATCACCCGAATTTCTCATATCAGAACAACAATGCTTTATTTGCCCCAACTCAATCACATGCAGTACCTCCAGGATATCAGAAGGGAGCAACCGCTGCCCCTCAAGCACCAAGAAAGTCAAACGTTGAGGTTTTACTATAAAATTTCATCGCAACACAGATCCGACAAAACAAAGAGTTTGCCAACCAAAATGTGCACACAAGTGAATTGTTAAAGCAGATGGCAACTAAGCTTAACGCCATGGCTACCCACAACAAAATGTTAGAAACCCAAATTTCTCAAGTATCCAAACAACAAGCAACGGTAGCAGCCCCCGCAGGAACATTTCCTGGACAACCACAACCAAACCCAAAAGGACATGCTAATGCTATTACATTGCGAAGCGGAACCGAACTAGATAGACCAGTGGATCCAAGGCTTCAAAACCCCGCCATGTTTCAGAATCCTGGTAAAGTAACCGAAAAGGTAACGGAACCGAAAAATGACAAAAATGACAAAAGTGAAGAGGCCGTAGAGAAAGAAACACCTTATGTGCCTCCACCACCATATAAACCACCAATACCTTATCCGCAATGGCTCGATAAGCCTATAAATGATGGAAAATTCAAAAAGTTTATGGAGCTTCTGAAACAACTCAATATTACTATACCTTTCACAAAAGCCATAACACAAATGCCTTCACATGCCAAATTCCTTAAAGAGATCCTGTCAAATAAGAAGAAGCTCGAGGATAACGAAACCGTTATGCTCAATGCTGAGTGTATCACTATCATCCAAAATAACATGCCTCCTAAATTGAACGACCCAAGTAGTTTCTCGATACCTTATGTAATCAGAAAGTACGTCATAGACAACGCTCTATGCGATTTAGGAGCCAATGTTAGTCTAATGCCCTTATCCATCTGTAAAAAGCTCGAATTAGGAGAGTTGCGACCAACGAAAATGTCTATAACTAGCGGACCATTTTGTTAAATTTCCCATAGGTATGCTAGAGAACGTGTTCGTTCGTATAGGACAATTCTACATTCCTAATGATTTTGTGGTAGTGGATATAAAAGAGGATTTCAACATTCCTATTCTTTTGGGAAGACCCTTTTTAGCTACAGTCGGGGCGATCATTGATGTTATGAAAGGAAAGGTAACTTTTGAAGTTGGTGAAGAAAAGGTTGAATTTATTCTAGCCCAATTTTGGAAAGCTCCCGCTATAGATGATTCATGTTATTTTCTTGACGTCATCGACAAATGCATATAAGAAGTGGAGATGGAATCATTCAAGTGTACAGAAATACTAAAGATTCCAGCACCTCCTATACTCGAATATGATAATTGGCGCGAGCCATACGTAGATGACAGTCTGAGAGAATGCTTAGCACTAGCACCCGATCCAATACCATGCCCGAAGAAACCTTCTATAGAACTTAAGACACTACCCAAAAACCTAAGGTATGAGTTCCTAGACACTGAACTGGAACAACCACTGATAGTTAACGCTGACTTGGGACAGATAGAGACCGAAAAACTTCTACATGTTCTAAGGAAGTATCCTAAAGCACTGGGGTATAACATTTCGGACCTAAAAAGGAATAAGTCCTTCTATATGCATGCATCACATTATGCTCGAAGAAGATTGTAAGACCTCTAGAGAACACCAAAGAAGGATAAATCCTATCTTAAGCGATGTAGTCAAAAAGGAGGTACAAAAGCTACTAGAAGCAGGAATTATATACCCGATATCTGATAGTAACTGGGTTAGTCCTGTGCACGTCGTGCCAAAGAAGGGAGGTGTTACGGTTGTTAGTAATGAAAAAGGCGAATCCATTGCTAAACGAACTCAAACTGGATGGAGAATGTGCATAGACTATAGAAAGCTAAACAAAGCCACTCGCAAAGATCATTTTCCTCTACCCTTTATAGATCAAATGCTTGAACGATTGGATAAACATTCTCACTTCTACTATTTAGACGAATACTCAGGATTTTTCCAAATTCCTATCCATCCTGACGATTAAGAAAAAACTACATTTACCTGCCCCTATGGTACGTCTGCCTACAGACGAATGCTGTTCGGGCTGTGTAATGCTCCCGCGACCTTTCAGAGATGCATGATGGCAATTTTTGCCGACTTTATAGATAATATAATGGAAGTATTCATGGATGACTTCTCTGTCTATGGGGAAAGTTTTGAGGGATGTTTATCGAACCTAGAAATGGTACTCGAACTTGCGTTAGAGTCAATCTAGTGCTGAATTGGGAGAAATTCCAGTTCATGGTCCGAGAAGGAATTGTGCTTGGACATGTAGTATCTAACCGAGGAATTGAAGTTGATAAAGCAAAAATTGAAATCATAGAAAACCTTCAACCTCCGAAAACAGTTAGAGAAATTCGAAGTTTTCTAGGACACACCAGTTTCTACAGACGATTCATTAAAGATTTCTCTAAAATAACTAAACCACTAACGGGCTTGTTAATGAAAGATGCTGAATTTGTATTTGATGAGGATTGCTTGAAAGCATTTGAACATTTGAAAAACGCTCTGATAACTGCACTTATTATGCAACCGCCCGATTGGAGTAGACCTTTCGAAATAATGTGCGACGCTAGTGATTATGCTGTTGGTGCTGTCTTAGGACAAAGAAACGATAAAAGGCTTCACACCATATATTATGCTAGTAGAACCTTAGACAGTGCACATATGAACTACGCTACCACAGAAAAAGAACTCCTAGCTGTTGTGTTCACTTTAGATAAATTTCGTTCTTACTTGGTGGGAGCAAAAATTATTGTCTATACTGATCACGCCGCAATTAGGTATCTGTTGAATAAGAAGGATGCCAAGCTGAGACTTTTAAGATGGATCTTGCTTTTGCAAGAGTTTGATTTGGAAATGAAAGATAAGAAAGGAACCGAGAACGTAGTAGGGAATCACCTTTCTAGAATCGAGGATCAAGAACCTGAGCGAGTCCCCATCAATGAAGATTTTCCATACGATAGACCTGTAGCCCAGTTAGAAAATGAAAGCGAAATGAATGAATGTTCTTTAATTTATCATGACGCAGAAACAAACGAAGTAGTAGAATCAATATGCTCAAAGACTGCACTGCCGTGGTATGCTGACTTTGTCAACTTCCTAGCAGCTGGGGTACTTCCACCAGATTTATCTCACCAACAAAAGAAGAAATTATTCCATGATCTCAAACACTATTATTGGGATGAGCCCCTACTTTTCAAGCGAGGCGCCGATGGAATTTTCTGTCGATGTGTCCCTGAATATGAAGTCGAAGATATCATATCCCATTGCCACTCTGCACCCTATGGAGGGCATGCAAGCATTTCAAAGACCTGCGCAAAGATTTACAATCTGGCCTATTCTGGCCTAACCTCTGGAAGGACGTCCACATCGCTGTTACAAATTGCGACCGATGCCAACGCACTGATAACATTTCTAGACGCGATGAGATGCCGCTAAGAGGTATTCTAGAAGTAGAAGTCTTTGATGTTTGGGGAATAGATTCATGGGCCCTTTTCCGTCATTCTTTGGCAACAAATACATACTCGTTGCAGTCGATTATGTTTCGAAATGGATTGAAGCAATAGCTTCTCCTATCAACGATGCACGAGTAGTCATAAGACTCTTCAAGAATATAAAATTTCCTAGATTCGGTGTGCTGAGAGTTGTCATTAGCGACGGTGGATCCCATTTTATCTCGAATATTTTTGGGAAACTATTGCTTAAATATGGAGTGCGACATCGAGCAGCAACACCATATCACCCTCAGACGAGTGGATAAGTGGAGGTTTCCAATAGAGAGATCAAGCAAATATTAGAGAAAACAGTTGCGACCTCTAGGAAGGATTGGTCTGCAAAACTTCATGAAACTCTGTGGGCATATAGAACGACTTACAAAACTCCGATAGAAACCACCCCATTCAAGCTAGTTTATGGAAAATCATGTCATATGCCTGTCGAACTTGAGAATAAAGCTTATTGGGCCATTAAGACCCTGAATATGAACTATACGGCGAAAGGAGAGAAAAGAATTCTTGATATCCATGAACTATAGGAACTTAGATTGGACGCATACAAAAATTCCTGAATTTATAAGGAGAGAACCAAACAGTGGCATGACAGACGAATAGCTAGACGAAAGTTCAACCAAGGAGACATAGTTCTCCTTTTTAATTCTCGACTTAAGTTGTTCCCTGGTAAACTTCGTTCCCGATGGTCTGGCCCCTTCGAAGTTGTAAGAGTTCTCCAAAGCGGAGTAGTGGAAATTGAAGGGAAATCTGATGAGACCTTCATTGTTAATGGGAAGAGATTAAAACACTACCATAACATCCAGAACAAATAATTCTGCGTAAGTTATAAGTTGGAGGAGCGACCCGCTCTTTCGAAAGACTAGTTCGACCCTGATGTCGAGCTAAAGACATTAAACAAGCGTTGGGTGGGAGGCAACCCACGACCCTTAAAATTTTATATTTTACCCTTTTCTTTTTATTTTATCTTTTTTATCTGTTCTTGTGTCTGTTTGTTATTACATTATTATTGCTATTATTATTATTATTAGTATTACTACTATTATTATTACTACCTTTTTGTTTTTATTTTTGACACCCTCGCGGTACAGTTCATTGATAATGTACTCTTTGTCTATTTTCAGGCTAGCTTAGCTTATGATAGCCTTAACTGGCTTAGAATATGGATCACAATGCTGATGTGGAGATTGTATTTAGGAACGATGCTCAGAGACGCAGATTTGACATTCTGGTTCAGAGGGAATTTGCACTCCCTATGTACCCTGATGGTCGTTCCTTGACCACCCTAGGATTAAGGGACAGTGTGATGTACTTGCTTGACCATATTGGTTGGGTGAACTTTAGTGTAAGGCACAAATATAGCCCTTGCCGTATGTTGACCTTAGAGTTTTTTAGCTCACTATATTATGACCCAAACCGAGGTCTTGGTTTTGGCCAAGGTTTAGCCACATTCAGGCTGTTTAACACCAAACACCGTTTTACCCATCACGAAATGGCCAACCTGTTAGAATTTCCTAATGGACCTGATGCCCATTTAGTGACACCTGATGATGCTTTTACTGACCTTGACCTTAAATACTTCTGGGGAACCATAATCGGTAACTACCATCCTGAACCTGACACCATGTTCTCTAGTAACATACATAACCCTGCTTTTAGGTACTTTCATAAGATTTTAGCTCACTCCCTGTTTTGTAAGGAAGAGAATAACACCACTGTTTCTAAGGATGAACTGTTCATTATGTATTGTGCTTTGAAGGGAAAGCCCGTGAATATTGCTTCCTTTATGTTGGCTAGCTTAAACCGCATTGCTCAAGAGACCGATGGTGTTATCCTCGCTGGAGGTTTAGTTACCATGATCGCCAAGGCAACAGGTTTCTGTTACAAACTTAACGGCATCCGTGCTTTTAGAGGCATCTGTCCGATGCACTTGAATTTCTGTTTTAACTGTGGTATGTTGGCTAACCTAGGACCAACCGAGTTTGAATTCCTAATTGACAACAAAGTGGTCCATAACTTTACTCTGCCTAACCACGAGAGGAAAAATGTGCATAATAGGAGGAATTGACTTTATGACCTTGAGGAAGAGAGTGAATCACCAACACCACCCCAAAGCCCTCATCCTTATGAGATACCTGATGTCAATCCCCCTGATGCCACTTTACACGTCTCTGGAGCTCGTATATATTATGCTGTGGCAATTGGTGCTCTCAGTACCAAGTGTACACCCTTAGGGATGAGATCACTTCCATCCGAGGGGACCTCATTGGATTCATGGACGTTGCTAATGAGCATTTTGATCATCTATTCCAGCAAGTCCATTCTTTCCCTAGGCACTTTAGCAAATGAGCTATGATTTGTACCGATGCAGTTCTTGTTGCTTTTACGTTTTAGTTTGTTCTGGTTTTTATTGTATTTTCATTCCGTTGTAATTTTTACTCTTTGTATCGTCGATTCATCGGCGAAGACATGATGTTCTGGATTTTGAATTAATGTGATTTTTCATTTATGTCTTTTATATTGTTTTGTAATATTTAACCCTTATCTTATGTTCTGCAATCTTAATCTTGCAATAACAATTCTGCAGTTTGATTGATGTTTTATGTTTGTTTAAATTATCAAAAAACCAAAACAATACTGCTTAATAACCAAAAACTGAGATTTGCCATTTCTGCCTAATGGCGTTCGCCACGGCATGATGGCGTTCGCCATCAGTTCTTTAATTTTCAAATTTTTAACGTTAAACACATGGTATTTGCCATGTGCTTAATGGCGTTCGCCATAGAGACGGAACGTGCAGATTTTCCTGCACGTATGCTGTTGCAGAAAACGCGCGGGTTTCAAACAAAACCCTTCCAACTTCCCATACACATCAGTAACCACCCAAATAACTACCCATTAATTATCCTATTAACCCCTAACCACTCATATACCCTTTTTCCTTCTATTTAAACCTTCCAAACCTCATTCTACATCATCACCACCAACATTCTCAAACACTCTTACTCACTGTTCTTGCTTCCTAACTCTCCCAAAACCTTTTCGAAAAATACAAAATGCCTCCTAGAGTTGCTCGCGACATTGATTACATGGGAATCGAATTTCCCGAAGGTATCCTTAGTGAACGACAGAGGGTTGTTTTTCTCAAAATCCATAAAAGGCCTGTCGAAGCCACGCGATATGCTCATATCGATTCTGTCCGTGCGCTAGGATTGTTCGATAGCATCAACCGAATACTTACTAACGTAGGGTTGTCTTACTTTTTCTCTAATTCGAGCCATAATTTTTTTAGACTGACCTATGAGTTTTTAAGTACGTTTCAATGCTTGTATGACCCGTCACGTACCTCTGGCACCGTGAACTTTAGGATGTTCAATAGAGATTACTCACTTCCCCAAGAGAGGATATGTGAGATTTTTCAGTTTCTGAGTCGTGAAGAGTATGCATGTTTAGCACCGCTTGAAAGCGAATGGAAAGCCAATGCCTTAGGCTTCTGGCGCCAAATCACTGGCAAAACCACATCCTCGTGGGAAGGCCTAAAAGACACATCTATTCACAACCTCGTGATTAGATACTTACATCGCGTTCTAGCGAGCACTATCTTTGGTAGAGAAAACACGGGGAATGTGAATTCTAAGGATTTATTTTTCATTCACCGTGCATTGTCGGAAATAAAGGTTAATCCCACACCTTTCTTGTTATATCACATTGGTTCTGTTGCTAGTCGATCCGGTGGTGACATCTGTGACGGACGCGTGATAGCCTCCATTGCTTTAGGTATAAGATTGCATGACGAGTTGAATACCCTCGAGAGATTGGCCATTCCTTTTTGTGATTTAGAGTACTGTCGCATTATGCGACTTATTAAGAATGTGCCAAGCGGCAAGTATAAGCTTATGATCAGGAATAGGGAGGTGAGAAGTATAGATTTACCATGTGCATCGCGCATTAATGTGCGCATTAGCACAAATTGGCTGTTTGATACTAAGCCTCGAACTTAGATGATGAAGCTATAAATACGGCATATGCGGAGACCATGCGATTTGTACACTACCCTGACCCCCGTGCCAATGCTAACATGCCAGGACCGAGTCACAGAGCACACAGAGCACCACCTACACCCACTTTTTCTGACCAATTTTTAGGTACCTACCAGAGGAGTACGACTATGTCGCCATCCGAAGCAGTTTGGATGATATTTTGTCCGAACTGCGGTATTGGAATTATAGGGAGGCGGAGCGTGACTTGCTGCTCTAGAGGTTACAGTATTAGCAGGATGATATCAAAGTTGTTGCAGATCTTGCCAACCAACAGCAAGTTGACTTTGCAGAGCGTATAGAGCATGATATGGCGGATCTGACGGAGCAGATGGAGGGCATGAGGGTGCAGGTTACCACCTTGAGGGAGTATGTTTAGGATGTTCCTAACCCTACCCTTGGTAGAGGTTTTGGACGACCACGCGGCCGAGGCTGCCATCATTGATTATTCCAGGTTCTTCCACTTCTTTTTCACCTTGTACTAAAAAATTGGGGACAATGTTCAGTTCAAGTGTGGGGGAGGAGTTTTACTTGTTTTGTTTTTCGTTAGTTTCATGTTATTTTTATGATTTCTAGTTAGTTTCTTTTATGTCGAGTCTTTTATGCGTAATTGAGTTTTATTGTACTTTACCCTTTTCTTTTGTTAGAAAATTCCTCTAAGATTGATAAAAAGTAACCCATTTATGCTTTTCTTTCGTTAGAAAAATTCTCCTAAGATTGATAAAAAGCAACCCCAACGAAAAAATTTTCATCTGAATCTATTGCATGACACTTTTTCACCTTTAGGCTTTGTTATTTAGACTTGGGAAAGTATTGACACTGTCGGTACCGTTTTAGCACTCTAGACTCCCTAAGTATGTGGCACTGATCTAAATAACCATTATGCTGAGACCTTGATTTATGAGTTTCTATAGTAGTCTCTTGAGTAGTTTATGTTAGCGGTTAGCACCATCCCAAAAACACGTGCTATGTAATGAACCGATGCAAATATGTGGTGATCTCGGAAAAATTAATAATAATTTCTATTTGAGCTGTATTGTAGAAAAGCGAATGAAAGAATTCGTTTCCTTCGAAGTTAGGTGGCCCTCACCCGACCATTTAGCCCAACGGATCGAATTCCTAAAATTCGAAAAGAAAAGAAAAAGAAAAGAAGAAAATGCAAAAAAGTTGAAAAATAGAGACCATAAACACTAACAGGTTCACTTACCATGCGAGTGTAGAGATAACGGGCTTAATGTGATCGCGCGAGAATGATAAAGAGGGAAAAAGAGACAAGGAATATAGGTCGAGTTATAATGGTACAATTTAGATTAGTATTGCATATGGCGGAGTCTTTGTCCGCAAGTGCGGATATGTGACATCACGGTGTCCTCGTTGTCGAAGTCTAGTACATATCTTTTAACATTAGCCTATTAGTTATTTTCAGTTTTAAAGTCGTGTCGTGCCTTCGTTTCGGATGTTTCACCTACTATTTTTAATTATGTCGGGTGTTTGCTTGAGGACAAGCAAAAGTCTTAGTGTGGGGGAGTTTGATAACGAGAAATCGTATCATATTTTATGGCTCATTACGCATATGTTTCATTCATTTTTATACGAGTTTTATTAGTATTTAATCTTGTTTTATGTGTTTTGAAGTCGATAACTTCATATGTTAAAAAATCGGGCAAAGGATCGGAAAAGAGCAAAGAAGAAGAAAATCTAGCAAAGAAGTGAAAAATCTGCGTTTTACTGATATGGCGCTCGCCAACCCCAGATGGTGTTCGCCATGAGCAAGTAAGCTACGTCATTTAAAAAGGCCAGGACCATGGCGTTCACCATGGCCTGGTGGTGTTCGCCATCACTGCGCAGTTGCAGAATTTAAAAACTACAACTGCTTTTGGTAGTTTTTCTTCCCTACTTTCCCTCCACTTCCTGTGCACGTTTTGGCAGTTATCCTTTGGACTTTCCTCTATATATAGGACCTTCCACTCTTGTATTTGGTACCCGATTCTAGACGCGGGAGCTCTGTCGAATTTCGTTTAGGCATATAACTACTTTTAGAGAAACAATTACTCACATCGAGGAATTGTCGCAAAACTTTTGTAATTTACTGTTGTTGTTGTACTTCTAATTTTGAACAAGCCTTCCGGCGTTTGCTTTTGGAATTCAAGTTCCGTTTTCATTTTTTCAGGTTATTTATTCTTGATTATTTTTATTTTGAAATTTACATTTCTTGTCTTATATGCTATGAACCTTTCCACGATAATTCGGCGTGTGAGGACGTCGATACCGACGGGACTCCATAGAAAATGTAGGCGCGACTTTATTTGAATGCATTCTAGTTTTGGTATTTGTTTCTATTTTTTCATGTTTTATTATTTTGACACGAAAGTGAGGAATATGCAAAGTTCGGACCGACAGCGCGAGAGTGTGAGAAAAGAACAGATAGTAGAAACTAGGCACCGATCCTAAAAACAGCGAGAGCGCTTTAGGCATCGTTTAGGATTTCATTAACTTCCAAAATACACCTTTCAATTAAAACGGGCGAGCGAGAGCAAAATCCCGTGGTTGTTAGGTGTGGCTCTTGTCGATAGCGCGAGAGTGTCAGGCAGAGTCTTTAAGTTAGTACCTCCTACGGAACGAAGTGCAGTCGTAAATAGCACCCGACTTCTATAAGTCCCTTAGGTACGCGGAATCCATATTCCGGACTCGATTTTAGTATTATTTCCTAAAACCTTTAGAATTAGTAATTTTTCCTTTCCGTTTAAATTTCGTAAACCCTTAGCCTTAGCTTTACACTGCAACTATAGATTGCATTAGTTTAATTATCCCTTCCCTGTGGGTTCGACAACCTTATTTAAAACTACACGAACAACTGTATACTTGCAGTCTTTGCTCGACGGTCACGTTAGTGTTGTCGACACACATCAAAAGTACCTTAGATGTCTTATGGCCAGAGCTTGAATTTCCACTCTATGAATGCTCATCGAGAATGGTTTACCTTTGGCAATTTGTTTTCTTTCTATTTAGCTAGGCACTTTCTTCTTCTTCTTCTTCGTCATCAATATTAATAGCAAGTTACTTCTTGTTTTATTTTGCGAACTAACCTTAGGAGCCATTATCTTTTTCTTTTTGGATTTTCGAAGTTCTCAGGTCTCGACATCAATGTTTTCTTCTTGGCTTGTCGAAGCTTTAAGGCCTTAATATCATCTTGCCATTTACTCCAATATTTGGGAAGTAAGGCTCTATGGGAAACCTCAATAGTTTCTTCATAACTTTAACTCCCATCATTTGCATCATCTCCATTACTTTTGTCTTCAATTCGCAAATGAGACTAAGATGTTTATGATTATGAGTACGGTGAATAACTTGTTTAAAGAAATAAAAGACATTAATAAAGGTTAAAGTTTAGTCTAAACTTGTGTCCCTTCACTATCAAGAGTGACATGTGTTTTTTCTTCCATGCCTTATTTTGATTTGAAGTAGTAGTAGTGGAACCAATTCCTCTTTTTCGAATCTAAAAATAAGAACAAGTATAAAGAAAATAAAAATATTTTCATAAAAGAGAACAAAGGTTTGGAATGAAGAAATTAAATCGAACGTGTTCGAGATCAACTCTTAAAGACCATCGATAATTGTGTATGTGATACCTAGTCAAAGTCACTCTCTGGGTAGGTCTGTTAAATTCATTTTCTAAGGCTAACAAAGACCCACAACAATACCATCTTGGAGGTGACAGCTGAATAGCTAGGCCAAGTTCACAAGTTGTTAGTTGTGGAAATCCGGGAAGATAAAATTCCAAAGCAAAGTCTTATTTATCTTGGGAATGAAAATCTAAACATGTTTAGTAGTCCCTCTCAAACAGTATGGTTTTGGCCAAACATATTTTGTCTTTATGAATGAAAAGAGATCTTGGTAAGAACTGACTAAAACCAAATTATCTAGTCATCAAATTTGTCTTATAAGTTATGAGCCCCAAGCTAGCTTTCCTTCTCAAAAATATGGTCAATAGAATAATAGGGTTGAGGAAAGCATCCTAAATATCGAGAGCATCCTAATAGTGTTTAGGTGAAGAAGTTGGAATTCTATTCTAAACTAATCTAGTCCATGACTTCGATTGACGAATGGTGCCATAAAGGAAACAAATGTGGAATAATATGCATACATGAAAAAATATTTCCTGAAGGCCTCTTCAGTCAATAAAGCAACATCTTCTGGAGTTAGTAATGTCAGTCTGTTACCTACAACCTTTCTTGCTAGATTAGTGGTGTCGTAACCCGAAATTTGACCTCCCTTTTTGCCTTTTGCATAAGCATGTGCATTCGTATCGCTGACATACGCATTCACACTTTTTCTGTGTGTTTTTAGTTATAGGAACATTCAGGTTTTTTAAGTCGATTAATTGCATCCTAACAAGGTCATCTCATCCTCAAAACAAGCACAAAATAATGGTTTCCATGATTATTCATCAAAACAAGAGGTGGAAAATCGAAACCAGGGCCACAACTCTATTTCCTAAGCAATCTAGGCAAAATTTGCCTAGAGTAATCGATTACTCTAATAGGGTAACCGATTACTCTGTGCAGATTTGCAATTTCTGCTGCTTTTTTGGGACATCAACTATGCACACTCTTTGTTCTTTAATTCTACATTGCTCTAGCAACATGTGGAATATTCTAGACTCTTCAAGCAATTCTTTGGCATTTGTTGCAATGTATCATTTCCATTCAAGACTACCATGCACCCTATTTTCCTAAATTGTGAACCTTTGGATTTGAAGTTTACATTGGGATTGCTATCGAGTTAACTTCCTAACTAACTGAGTTAACCGCTGACTCGGTGAGTTAGATTTAACTAACTCCTAGGCTAATTCCAAACCACCCTAAGCTAGCTCCTAGCCTAATTCCAAACCTCTCACACTCCAAACCAAAACTCTATATAAACAAACCTTCAATCATTTTTAAAGCATCTCAACCATTTCACACATTTCACTCTCAATTTTTCTGCAACTTCTTAATCTGCATCTACATTTTCGTCCCAAACCTCACCATAACTCTTCACCATTGAAGAATAATCACTTTCACCTTGGAAGTGATTATTTCTTGAGCTTAACCTTCATCACCTTGCAATTATACTTGATTTTCTGGATTTTTATTAGCTATTGGATTCATCTCAAGTGTTTGCTTCAAGATTCTACGGTTCGAATTCGTATTTTGGAGTTTCGTCGCAATTTTCTCGGTTTTGGTACAATTTGGCTACAATTGAAGATTCCTCTGGGTTTCTTTGATTATCTTCATCAAGAATCCTTTGCAATAGTAACCAAGCCAATTCTCCGAATTGTAGGTTGGTAGCTCTCACTCATTTTACTGTTTCGAACATTTTCGTATCTTTTACGATATATTTTCGATGCTTTTTGTGTGTGAATTAATTATGTCATTACATGATCCATGATCTTGATGTGTTAATTGATTCCATTGTTGTTCATTTATTGTTTTGAAACTTGATTTTCATGCACAAATTCATACCCTAGCACGTGGTAACTTGGACAAGTGATTTAGGTGCTCAAAGTGCTTTTTGAAAAGTTATTTTTGCCACTGTTACAGTGGTAATCGATTACTCAAAGAGAGTAACCGATTACTCTGCCTAAATTTGCACCAGCGCTATTTTTTTCAACTGAGTGATCGATTACTCTAATAGAGTAACCGATTACTCTGCACAAATTTTGCCAGATTTGCTATTTTTCAAGCAAGTAACCGATTACCTGCTTAGGGTAATCGATTACCACTGTAACAGAGTGCCATTTTTGGTGTTTTTAAAGCTTGTTTTCCATGCTTTCTTCCTCTAACTTCCATGGATTAATGTGATTGATTTTTATGGATGTTTTAGGTGTTATTTCACTGTAGTTTAAATCATGAGTATGAATTTTCCAATGTTCGATCTTTCGATTTCATAATTATGCTTATTCTTGACATTGTATGAACATGATCATTTTTGTACATTTTTATTCACATAATAACATGATTTTGTGTTGCATTTTGAGTGAAATTTGGTACTGTTTTGCATTCTCATTCATGTTTGAATTAAGTTTGTTCTTCAAAGGATATGCTTAATCTTGTATAATCAATAATGCACCCTTTGCTTTAATAATTTTTTTAATTCATTTGTGAAAATTATTAGCATATTCCCCCTTTTGATTAAGTAATCGAAACTTCATTTCGATTATCAGTATTCCCGTTGGCGCTTCTCTTTAGGCTTCCTTTAGAGCTATTTCTCTTTCCCCCCCGCGGAGTCGGAGTTTCGCGCGACACTGGAGCATTGTACAACTTAGAGATGTTATGCTATCTGTTTCAACTTCTACACTACACCTTGTGTGTTAGAGAAGGAATGAGAATGTAGAATTCCTACTCTCATTCTGACTACTTCAGGTAGGGGACGAATGACCCTGTGCCTAGCTTAGTCACCTCTATCTCTAGGCGATAGCGCATCTCCATCCCCAGTTGAGTTGATCCCTGATCACTCTTCTCTCTTTCAATCTCTCTTGTGATCAATCACCACCTTCTGGGTTAAAGATCATTGTCTTGGGTTAGCATCCCTCTCCCTTGTCTCAACATTCTTTTCTTGTGGTCAATCATCATCTTTGGTTTCCCCAGAAGAGTCTCAATTCCTTTTCTTCGGTTAAACACAGTTTCCTATTAAATACCGAAACTCTTGCGGAGTTCACAACCTTCTTTTGGTTCTTCTCCCTTTGTTTGGTTAATCAATGCCTGCACATTAAAACAGCAATTTGCACTTCTTCTCAGTTAATCACAGTCTATCTGTTAACACACTGAGTTCTTCTTGGGTTAATCTCCTTCTCTTGGTTAATCACCCATTTTTCAGTTAACCACAGCCAGTCTGTTAACATACTGAACTCCTTTTGAGTTAATCACCTTCTCTTGGTTAATCACTCATTCTTCTTGGTTAATCATAGTTCATCTGTTAAAACCAATACCCTTTGGGTTAATAACCTTGTTTTCGTTCAAATACCCTTTTCGTTGGTCAAGTACTGCTTGTTCAGTTAATACCAACATCCCTAGTGGGTCACAACCTTTGCTTGGTTCCACACCATTTCTTTGGTTAACCACTGTTTATCAGTTAAAATACTAAAATCCCTTTAGAGTCAAACACCTTCTCGTGGTTCAGTACTCTATCTTTTTGGTTCATCACAGACTGCCTATTGACACCAAACCCTTTTTTTCCCACAGAGCCTTAATTTATTTCTTCGGTTAACCATTTCTAGTCAGTTAACATGCCGAATCCTTATTCTCATGGTTTCAACACCATTTCTTTGTTTATTCCCCCAGTAGGGTCGCTAACCCTCTGGTCCCCAGCATAGTCACTTTGTTCTCCTACTCCCCAATAGAGTCGCTATTATTTTTTTGCTCATTTATCTTCTTGGTTTTAACACCATTCTTGCACTTTATCTTCGGCAGAGTTGTTACTATCTTTTCCTTTGCTCTTATTACTTGGTTTTGACACCATTCTTTTGCCTCCCTAGAGGAGTTTATTCTCTTTCATTTGCTCTTGGTTTTGACACCGTTTTCCTTTTTGTTCCGTCTTGGTTCCACGAACTACGGACGCTCTGATTCTTAATTCATTCAAATGTAAGATACGTAGGCACAAGATTGCGATAATCTTGGTGAGCACACATCCACCTTCTTCTGTTCTTCTTTCTTTTTCCCTGGTTCCATGAACTACGGCGCTCTGATTTCCTCATTGCACTATGAGGCTACGTAGGCACGAGGTCCCTAATCCTCTGTGAGCACTTTCTTTTTCTTTCTTTTCCCTTTTCTCTCCTCTTCTTTTAGCTAGAAGCCTTTAGATAGATAACCCATCCAAACCTAGAAACAAGCGAAATGGTTCCCATTGAGTACGACAGATGCGTAAGGTGCTAGTACCTTCCTTTCGCATAACCGACCCTCGTTCCCGTTTCTCTTCCCCCTGGGTTTTATCGACATTTTCCCTGTCCTTTGGGACTAAATAAAGTTCGGTGAAGACTCTGTTTTATCTTTGAGTGTGCGATCACTCAGTTATAAACCAACCATCTTCAAGTGGGAGCAGAGACATTGAGGGAGGTTTCAAAAGTGGCATTAAGCCAAAGTTGTAAGAGCCATATAAGCCCAAAAATTAATATTTTTTCTTCATTGGTTATGGTTTTTAATTCAAAAGAAGTAAGTCATAAGGATTTATAAAGAGAACGCATGATCCGTTTGCTGAGGTAGACATTGCGTCCCTCATATATCTGCGTTGCTAGAGCTATAAACTTTTTGGCTATATTTGCAAAGAACTGAAACAAAAGATGAAATGGGATAACCAGAGAGTGTGAAAGCAATGTGCTCATAGGAAGAAACCTATTCGATTTTATTGTGGTGGTCTTGAATATAAGCATTAAAGCTAGGATGGGTGAAAGAAAAATTGGGTTTAATCTTATTTTTAAGAGAACAATTGAAAGTATCCCTAGTTGGTCGAAGTCCAATAATGACAATGACATCAAAAAGGGTGAGGGTTATCATTCCATTGCGAAGGTGAAATGTATTTGTCAAATCCTCCCAAAAGTAAATGGCTGAGATGCACATTTTGGCGTTGTACTTGCCACCAGTTCTTGACATTTGAATCAAGTAAAAAATTCCTTGGTCTTTCCAAATTTATCATATATTCCGTTCCACTTTGTTCAACCAATTGAGATAAGCTTCATTGTTGGTAGAAAGAGAAGTACGAAATACATGGTGGGGTGAATCCATAAACCCTAACTCAAAGATTTTTTCCTCAAAGCACGAGGTTTGCAATAAGGACCCAAAGGGAATTTGTACCTAAAAATGAATGAACACTACCTGAGATAGAAAAGGGAATTTGTACCTGGGAAGCCCAAATGATGGCCTTTTCTTTCTCCATTGATGGTTCAAAGATGTAGGTGTGATTGTCAGACTAAGAAGGAGCAATAACATCAGCAGCGGAAGGAATTGGGAGTTATTGTTTGAGCCAGAAGTAGAAGCCAATTTTCTAAAATTGAAATTAAAAGAAGATGTGAAGATGGAAGGCTGCAGGGTACTAGAGTTCTTAATGTTCAGAATAATAAAAAAGGTGAAACGGAAGAAAGAAGCAAAGAAGAAGTTATAGAATTGTTGAAATAAGATTCTTAATTTTCCCTCTAAAACTTGAATATTTAAGTTAAAACGTTAATGAATTATGATTTCCATTTTATTTAATGTGGTTAATTCTTGTGGCCTACAATGGACTTGGAAATCGGAGCCATGATGGTATATGCACGCATGTTACTAACGTGATGGCTAGGTAGTAGGAGTCATGATGGTGATGACGTATGCAGAACATTTTGAATATTATTAGGAGTTACTAAAAAACACCATTTGTCTTCCATATTGAAAATATGATGGAAAACATAATTTTTGGGGGCATCTGTTACCCTATGATTTTTGAATCAGGTTGTTCGACCAGTAATATGGGTATGAGGTAGATATAAATGTTAAATGCAGGTAACTAAGGTATGTCTTTCAACATAAATCCACAAGATTCGACAAGAGAATTTTTTGATAAAGGCAGTTAGAGAACTTGGAGACAATTTCGAGTTTGATAGCATTTTAAAACAATTCAAAGAACCAAAGACACATGGAAGTACATCAGAAGACAGAAGTCCACGTCACAAGATATGTGCAGTATCCAGAAGGAGTTACCGTTTCCGACAGTTAATCATATACATATTATATAAGTAGATTTGGTCTTTGGGGCAAGGGTTCACATTTCATTTTATTTCCTATAGAATTCAAACATCCAAGAAACAGGGATACAAACACTCTGTGAAATATATGAACTTGCGTCCCACTTTTAAATTCATGAATTTTTACCAAATTGCATTTATTCTTCATTTTCTTTATTTATTTCTCCTTTTAAGTAGTTCTGCATTCATTTCTTTCATCTTGCATCCAATACTTTTAAGTTCAAATATAAAATATCATAACACTATTACATTTTATAAAACATTTCACACAAAATGTCCTTAGGAATTTTTTGAGTTTCATCAGTTAAGTGGACTAAATCGTGATTTATTTACTAAAAACACCAGTAAATAAGAAGAAAGGAAGACTATTTTTGGTAAGTCTCAGATGCCATTGGCTTCTTTGTTGTCAACTTGTTTACTTTCGACGTGTTCAATTTGGTAATAATTGTATCCAGATTCAATAAAGTATGAGGAGGAACTCTGTCTTTTAAGACAAGGAATCTAGCCAGGCCGAACTGTAGTGGGCCCTTCCACTACTTTAGAACCCTCAGGGGACGATTCTGTTTTGATTGCCACAACGCCTGCTCCGTGCATCAGATCCTTGGACCATTACGCAATTGATGGGGTCAGGCCCACGTCCTTT
Organism: Lathyrus tuberosus; assembly: GCA_022829125.1. Taxonomy (NCBI): domain Eukaryota; kingdom Viridiplantae; phylum Streptophyta; class Magnoliopsida; order Fabales; family Fabaceae; genus Lathyrus; species Lathyrus tuberosus. Next base: position 282,971 of record JALAZF010000236.1, on the reverse strand, counting down.
AAAAGAAGGACATGTCCTTCTTTTAGAAGAAAAGTGCTTTTACATAGACAGCATGATGGCACACTCTTAAGGAAGAATTGATGACTTTAACGAGCTATAATCGACGTACTTCTACTGCTTTGGCTATTGATGATACTGGTCATCAGAGCACTTTCTGGTTTGACCCACAATGCAAATAGAAACAATTTTTACATAAAAGTTTTCATAGCCCGACTCTTCAACGAGATACATACCTTCTAGAAATACAAAAAGTTATTTTTTCTCTTACTGAGGTAGATAAAGCTCTTTTACTCTTCAGTCTTCCTGGCTCTCTTGCTGACTAGGTGATTATTTTAGTGAGGGGTGCAACAAGGAAGGACAAAACTTTAGCTTCTACACAATGGCCACAATGTTCATCAAATCCTGCGACCATTGCGCAGTTGACAGAGTCGGGCCCACACCCTTCTACCCGGGCTACTTTAACATCTACCCAGCCATTTCTTTCGGTGGTTCAAAGAGATCTAGAGGCTCCGCGTCTTGAAAATGCCTTTATATATCAATCTTTAACTTAGTGTTCTATTGTAGCCTTGCGACTGTGTTAGAGTCTTTTGAGAACGCCTTGTAGTAAGTGGAGAATTTTCACAATCCTTTTGGTATTTTAAGGGAGAAAGTTTGGCTGGATCAAATGCTCAAGATAGCAAGGTCATTTCCTTTCTGAGTTATCCTTCTTTCAGTTTTGTTGTCACATCCTGTGTATAAAGTATATTTGTAATAAAGAAATAAATTTTTTATTGTACCTATTTGAGGTATGTGTGTTTGGTCCTGAATGTAGAGTTTCAGATTCCGTACAAACTTTTGATGTCTTCCTTCAATGTATATTGGATGTCTCTAGGAATGTTCCCATTAAAAGGTCGGCTCCTCTTTCCCCGCCCAGGTGAAAACCAATAATGGATAACTGCTAGAGAATGGTAGTCAATTAATTCCATTTAAATGGTTTTCCCGATTTTTTTTTGTGTATGCTTAACGCTATGGGGTTTTGATTGTCGTGGTCGCATGCGCATGGATTTGCAACAGTATCCCTGATTCTTTGTGTTGGGACTTCAATTTTATCGGTCTTACCCCAAACTCGTTGTTACAATACACAGCCACAAAGAAAATAAATATTTCAGAACTTGCAATATTTCATTATTAATTAGAAATTCATCCTACATTTGAGAAAGCTAATTATATGGAAATAACATCAAGCGTGAATTTTAAACATAAACAGGTGGACTGCCCACCAATTATTCTTCCTGTTTTGTTTCTCGTTGGATCAACCACTCTTGAGAGGTTGCACATTCATGCGGCTGAGTTGAACGTTTAGGGACGCCACATTGATTTCCACCTTTTTTTTCTTTCCTTGGTCTCGTTGGAGTGCTTGATATATAATTTTCTCCCATTCTAGACCAACATTGATTGTGATCGGCTCTCCTTGAAGATTATGGTATTTGAGCTTGAGATTGACCAGTGAGGCTACAATGTCCATGGTGTAGCGAGCGATTTTTGTCGGTGACACGACCACCTTGTCGATGGGTTTTCCTCGCTGCAATGGTAGGAGGGGGTGCTACTTTCTGATTTCTTATTTATCTCGTGAATCTGGAAGTGAAAGGGAAGCTATCTAAAACTAACCTTGCACGCAGATGTTTAATAGAACAAACGCTTAAACGAGATTGGGGGTCCGGGGTTAGGTTATACAATGGGGAGTTGTCAATTTCCTATCTATATGTGGTTATCCACTGGATATTAGCTTTAGGTTTCGCTTTGTACTTGATGGTGTTGATCTGGTAATTGGTTGGGAAAGTTTCTTGGGAAATATGAGCGAGTGAGTGAGTTTTTGTTGGTGTTCGGGTTACTCCCGATGTCTTTTTCGGTAAGGTACTGGACCTAAGTTTTGATTGATGTGTGAAGGTACTGGACCTAGAGTTTTTGTTTAGTATGCTCGCTAAGATTTCACAATTTTATGCCTACGTATTCCCGTTTAAATGAAACAGGGAAATCAGGGAAATCGTAGTTCCTCCTATTCTAAGGGAGGAAAAAGATGTTTGGTGTCTTTTTCAAAGCCCAAGATTGAAGCTAAAAGTTTTGACTGAGAGAGGATTTGTCATCTCTAAAGAGGGATTGGACTTCCTCTAAGGGGATTATTGATTTTTGTGTACCGTGATCAAAGCCCAAGGTTGAAGCTAAGAGGTTGATTGACTCCACTAGGGAATTCTTTATACAAAGCCTAAGAGGAGGCTAGAAATGACCGACTCAACAAGAGAGTGTTTTATCTGTCTTGTACAAAGTCCAAGATTGAGGCTAAAAAGAGACTGACGCTTTGGGGATATCATTATACGAAGCCAAAGAGGAAGTTGTAAGTTTGACTTTTCCAGGGAAAATGTTCTATCTGTCTTGTACAACGCCCAAGATTGAGGATAAAGAGGTATTTTGACTCCGCCAGGGAGGTTCGTATGTGTCTTGTACAAAGCCCAAGATTGAGGCTGAAATGGGAAATTTAATTGACTCGGGTGAGGATATTTTTATGTGTCTTGTACAAAGCTGAAGATTGAGGCTGAAATGAGTTTGACTCTGATTGGGAAATTATTCTTCAAAGCCTAAAAGAAGGCTGGGAGGAAGTGACTTCGTTGGGGAAGATATCTGTCCCAGGCTTAAGAGAAGGTTTTGAAGATTTATGTCTTGTACAAAGCCCAAGATTGAGGCTAAAAGGGTTGACTCAACAAGAGAGTGCTAAAAGGTGATTGACTCAACAAGAGAGTCTGAAAAGTTGATCGACTTAACAAGAGAGTCTGAAAAGTGATTGACTCAACAAGAGAGTCTGAAAAGTTTAGCTCCGTTGGGTGTAGCACCCCAAAATTTTCCTTTTTGTTTCTAACACTAACTGGCTTATATTTCTTTTCATTTTGCATTATCATTTGTGCATATCATTAGTTCTTTGCATGGTATCAAAGTATCTAGGTTAATTCAAGGGAAGAGTTGTTTTTCAGAGGTTCAAGCAAAAGTTCATGTTTATTGTCCAAGAGACCAAAGGGAGAGATGGTCTTAATATCATCATTACTCAAGCCACAAGGGATCCTTTGACCTCAAGGCATCTTAATGAGGCCATCACCTCATCATATGATCAAGTTTGGCAAGAAATTTCAAGTGAATCACATCCTTCTAGCCTGATTTCTCAAATTAGGTTTTTTGAGAATCTTGAGTCTAACCCTATAATGGGCAAGATATTTGAGTTTTTATCATCATCAAGTGGCATATATCATATTTGTTTGAGCAGATGCACGTCATATTCAGAGGATTTTGGATTTTGAGCAGGGGTCGATTTCTCCTAAACTAGGGGTGCCAAAACTAGGGTTTGCCATAAAATCAGTTTATTTCTGATTTTTTGGGCAAGACTTGATTCCATGGTATGGGAATGGAGAATTGTCCATCAATTTGGTTTAGAAGGATTTCAATTGATCAGAAGATTGAAAATGAGGAGAATTAGGGATCAAGTCAACTGTGCAGTGAAAAAGTCAACTTCTGACTTTTTGAGGTCAACATGTTGATTTTCAAGTCAAGAAAAATCAATGGATGAGATTTGGTCAAGAAATGTTCAAGGATTCATAAAAAATAAAGAATGTGGAGTTACCAAAAATGGAAATTCAGTGTTTTAGAAACTTACTATTTTTAGTAAGTTTTTAGCCACTTTCAAGGTCACTTTTCACCAAAATCAAGGCCTTATTTGAGAATCTCTTCCACATGAAAGTTGTAATATGAAACTTTCGCTTCAAAATGGGCACAAGAACCATGGCATTTGAGCCGGTTTTGGATGAGTTATGGTGTTCCAAAGTTGGTTATTTTCATCTTGCCAAGTTAAAAAACTTAGAATTTTTCTAAGTCTTTTGTTTTTTTGCAGATTTGAAGATATATGTTCATAAACAATTTTCTCATGGATTAAGTACTCAATTCATCTTCCCTCCAACATGAAACTTGATGTCCATTCTTCTTACTTTAATTAGGATCCAAGAATGCATCAAATGATGCATGTTATGTCAAGTTTTAGCCATTAGAAAGGGTGGACACGACTTGGAGTATGCATGGCCTATAATAACTTCTTGTTGCCATATAAACTCCATGTACCATTTGTACCTAGCTCTCAAATTACACACCACTCCACACATTGCCAAATATGACCAAGCAAGGGCATAGTATTCATGAGCACATATTGCACATTTTTGCCATAACATGAAAAAGAAAAAGTCAGTACAACATGACCTCACTCCATTCCCACGTGCCTGATCTCTCCCCAACATTCTCACATTCAATTTCACTCAAAGGATCATGCTCCATACACCCCTTCCATTGCTTAACCCGTGTGTGCCACATTTTTGAGTTTTTGGACAATTTTTGAACCACTTCATTCTCCCATCATGGGCCTGCAAAAACAACTCCAACCCATCCTATTTAAAGAGCACAAACCCTAGAACGTGGAGGACTCTCTATTTTTGCTCAGTTTTTAGATCAGAAAAAAAGTTCTCACTCTCATATTTTTTCAAGTTTCGAACCACAACTATGCTGCAAGATTTGCTCATTTCCTGGGTTGATTCATTGTTCTGGAAGGTTGTTGAAGTAGAAAGTGAAGTTTTTCTCAATTTTTGGTGCGTGCCAAAGAGCCAACAGAGCTCCTCTGTTAAGTAAGTTTTCATCAACTCTGTTCTCGCATCTACTGAGTATTTTCTACTTGTTTTTGTTGGATCTGAAGTGTTGTGCACTAGTTTATTATGGCTGGTACTAGTTTATTATGTTGCTCGCATCCTTTCATGCTTACTTCTACTTGCTTACTTGAATCTTCTTGCATGATTTTTGAAGCTTGATTGATGATGAGAATTGTATTTGATGTGCATAATATGCTTGCTTCCCTCACTTGTTTCTCATCTATTATTTCATCTTCTTCTTCATCTCTCTCACTTCTTTCCTTCCCCTTTGGATCTAAAGACTTGTTCAAGTCTTGGATTCACTTTTGTATGCTCCCTTAGGACTCCCTAGTGCAACTTAATCTTTGATTAAGCCTGGAGTAGGATAGACATTAGGATTCAAACCATGCATGCTAACATTAGGTAGAATCTCCCCCTCTTACCTCAACCTTAGGCCCACCTTTGCATGATAACATTAGGATAGATTTCCCTTAGTGTCTTCTCTTCTCATCTCATAACAATTCTAAGACACTTAATAAGGACAACGTGTATTGTGTGAAGGTAATAGGAAGACACAAGAAAGGGGGGTTTAAATTGTGTATTTACTCTTTTTACAATTTTTTGCTTCTTGTCGTTAAGACGCCGAGATATCATCAGAGTTCGATGAGAGACTCTGACTTGCAAAGTTATATAATGCTTGAAACGTGAGAACTTCTTAAGAGTCTGAACACAATGTGAATCATTCAGATCTTGTAGAGCGGAAGCTTATCAAAGTTGCAAGGTTCTTACCTGCTTATGTAAGGTTCTGATACTTAATATAGAAACATAAATAAGTACAATAAGCATAAGAGAAAAGGACACGATATATCCTGGTTCACCACAAAGGCTAATCCAGTCCACCCTCCTCAGGTGATTTCGCCTTGAACACAAGGTCTTAATCCACTATAATCAATCTCGATTACAGATGCACGGGCAATAGTAAGTGACTAACCACTTGCACTGCCGCACTATGACTAACATGCAATGAACCGTTCAGGGATTCAACTTAATGAATATAACGAACAATGACCTGCAGGTTCCAATCTCGCAAGATTTACTGCTAGGCTTTCACAGCTAGACGTTCAGGGATTCATCGCAATGAATATAACGTTACTGACCCTATTTCATGCTTTTCCCACAATGACATCTCGCCATTGTCTTCTCGAGTCTTCGGTCACACTGACCACTCAAGGAATCCTAATTCACCAAGAATTAGTTTTACAGGAGATTACAAAGATGCTTCTTAACAAGCAGATTACTCCTAAGTTTAAGTACAAAGAACACACAAGTGTTTGAGCAAGATGTGAGCAACAGCTCCTTGCCTATTCTAAGAAACTACAGAGATGTATAATGATTTGAAATTTGTTGACATCTTATAGATCTTCTTCTTCTTCGTCTTCTTGGGTGAGCAAGCTTTGAGCAACAACTCCTTGCTTCAGATCTTCAATGTAGAGCTGACGAGAAGGTGGTTGATGACTTGACTGATTTTCAATGTTGTCTTCTTCATCAACAGCTTCTATACCAATTCATTGTTGTTGTGTTGAATGATGATCTTTGAGCTTCAACAACTATGGCCATGTGTAAATGGCGATAACTTTGGATATTCTAAGTGTTACAACGAGAACTCATCGTTGTTGCTATCTTCACACAATGAATTGATCAATTCATCTTTTGTGGGAGTCAATTGATTAGTGGACTTCATCATCTAGAAGCGAATACTCTTTCCTTTAAATAGCCCATTAGAAATATAACCGTTTGAAATATTGTTGGCTGTTGGAAAAGAGACGTTGCGTAATAACTAGCTGTACTGACACATCTCCTTTTTAGTGTGGGAGAAGTGACGAGATATATCTTTCTTGGGCACCGTGTACAGTCACTCACAACGGTAACATGTTACTTCCAAACTTCAGAGGCTTCTGATGGTTAATTGATGAAGCATGAGTAGAGTCTTCTTAATAGGATATCTGATACGTCAAGTCTTCAGTCATTTGAAGAAGTCCATTAGGAATCAGTCTTCAGAACTTCAGCACTTGTCTTTAAGAACATTATCCTTTACTTCTTCAAGTCTTCCGAAACTTCAGAGCTTGTCCATTAGGAATCCGTCTTAAAAGTCTTCAGCACTTGATCTTCAGAACCTTAATCTTCAGAACACATAAGTCTTCAGAGTCTTTCTGGACTTGGTCTTCAGAGCCTTCCGCCTTCAGAACTTCAAGTCATGAGAGTCTTCAGCACTTCGGTTCTTTCCTTTAGAAGCTTCGCAATCTTCAGAATCTCGACCACTTTCAAAGAGCATCCACAAGAGCATTGCAATAGCAACATCAGCATCCTTGGATCTGACTGATCACGATCAGATACAGAAGCATTCTTGCTTCTTGCGACTTGTGTCACACATAGTAACTTCGCATATTATCAATTACGCTCATCTGGCTGGTGCTTGTTGGATCTGATAACTTCTATGAATATGATCTGCACACAACACACGTTTGAACATAAAATGGTTCTTTCACAAATACGTATTGTTATCATCAAAACATAGATTGACTTGTAGAGATAATTCTTGCTCTCACAATCTCCCCCTTTTTGATGATGAAAAAACCAAGTATTTTGATTGAACATTTTATACAAGGTAATCACCAAAACAAACATATTCAGAGTCTGGAACAGCAGCTCCCCCTGAATGTGTTATCCTTAAAGTTTTATCTGTGATCATCTAGAATCTTATATGATCAAAAGACATATAGAATAACAACTTGAGTTGCCAGAACGAAGAATAGAAAATGACTACTTCTCTATCTCGTCTTTAAGAAAAACAAAGAGTCTTCAGCATCTGGACTAGTTCATCAGAACTTCCATCTTCAGATCTTCAGAACTCAGTTCCTTTGTGGTCGTATCAGAGCTTGTAATCTTCAGAGTCTTCTGAAGCATTTCTACTTTTTAGTAGGTTCATTTAAGCACAAGCAGATCAGTTCTTATCTGATAACATATCCTCACTATTCATCAGAGATAGACATTGTCTTTCAAGAAACTCCCCCTGAGTTTCAGATTTTGTGAAGATTATAGGATTTATCATTCGAATCTTCTGGGTAGTCTCCCCTTAATTTCCATAAGTCAGATATTGGGATCTTCAGAATCATAATTCAGGATGATAAGTTTTTAATCACCAATGTAGATCATGACTTTTTCAGAGTTTGACTTTTGAACACAGGTCTTCGTTTCAGAACCTTGTTACTGTCATAACTCAGTGGTTCATCAAAGCTTGATTTTTGATCAGATACCAATTGAAGTTTAAATTTTTGTTATCAATCAACGCTTGATTCTGAATCTGGTACACATGATTTGATTCTGGTCTGATTCCAAGTGATGTGCTTGAGTCTTATACCATAGTATGTTGAATCTGATACCAAGTGAAGGAATTCTTCTCATACCACTTGAAGGGTATTTCCTTAGTGTGCTGAAATTAATACCAATGAAGGTATTTTGACAATAATCCACAGCTTTGCTCTGATTGACGAGACTGATACCAATCTTTGTGTTACTTGGTCTGATTACCAATAGTGGATTTAGTCTGATACCAAATCGTTTTCATTTTAATTGGTTCTTGGTAAACATCAGAACTACTTCTTCTTGGATCTTCAATCCGGATCTTCAGACAGTTCTTGACTTCTGATTTGCACAATTCTTCTGAATAAGCATTTTGAGATGTATACTTTGTCTTGACTGTGCCGCTCCCAGAATTTTCATCCAGCTACAAACGCGAGAGTGGCGCGGAAAAAACAGAGTCGCTAGCCGTGTAAATTTATCCCAAGAGAGGGAAAGGGAACACCGCATAAACCTTAGGAAGGGGGAAAGGAATGGTCATCGCAACCATAGCCTGGGTTCGGGAGTCGGTTACGCGAGGGGAAGGTGCTAGCACCCCACGCGTCCATCGTAATCGATGGGATCCACGCTTGTTGTCTATTCTAAGGGTGAGTTATCCTATCGTCTATGGCTGTGCTAAAACGGGAGGGGAAGACAAAGACCGACTCGGTAGGACGTCAACGTCTTAGGCCTACGTACCCCCTTTGTGCAATGGGGAATTCAGAGTCAACGTAGTTCGGACCAAGTTCTTTTTGTGTTTTTTATGAGCGATGTTAAGCTCGCGTCCGGCAGTTAGGGTCGATGCCTGTTTGCGACTCAGACGGAAGATAACGTGCCCTTTTTGAAAATATCCTTTAAGTTTGAAGGTCCCGAAGGACAAAAAGGTTTGAAGTTGGTTTGTGTTTTTTAGGACAGAAGTGGCTTAAGTTAGTTCCTAAGTTGCATTGCACCAAAGTCTAGGGCACATGGACGAATACTTAACGCATCGTACCAAGACAGGACGCTCGCTAAGCACTCTAGAAAGATGAGAGGAAGCCCCTCATTTCTCATTCCCCATATTTAAGGCTCGTGCGCAATACACCTTATTATTATTAAGTGTTTTAAAGAGATTCGAGATGAGAAGAGAGAAGACACAAGGGTAACTCTAAAGGAGACTATGAACCCTAAAGTTATCATGCATGGGTGACCTACAGTTAATGAGGTTTTAAGACAACCTAAATCCTAATGGAATAAGATGAGGGAAGGAAAGAGTAAGGGTGACCATGGAAACTTATCCATAGCCTTAAGGAACTTACCTTGATCCTGCATAAAAGGTTAGTGAGAAACAGACGTGAATAAGAGCAATGAGGTGAATGAAAATCAAACAACGGCAAAAATGATAATAATAATCCAAACATGAATCAAAGAAACAAAGAACAGCCCCAAAATAAATGGCACAAGTGCCTTTCAAACAAGGTAATCACATAAGGTCAAAGATGCGCCTGCAAGAACATCTTAAGTGAAAATAACTCCAATAATTAGAAAGATGATTCCTAAAATTTCCAAATTAATCATTAAAGTTCCTCAACCAGAGGCAAACAACATATAAAAAGTTCCTGCAAAAATCCAAAGTGTTAGCCATTCAAACGGTCATACAAAACTCAAGTGAGGGATAGGATTCAATGTGCCAAAGAGAAGGACCTAAATGCAACACGAAAAATATTTTAAAATGCAAGAAAAATATTTTTAAGCAATTTAGGGTGTTGATGAATGAATGCAAAAAGAAAGAGTGAAAAATACTTTTCGAATGCAGAGAAATAAAATAAACAAATTGTGTATGCATGGTATGGGTAGTTCAAGAAGAAAATAGATTAAATAATTAATTTAAATGATAAGAATAAAATAAAAATAAAAAATAAAATTTGTAAAAATTTTATAAGTGGATAAAGATGATGTATAATTTTTTTGGGATTTTTTAAATGCATGTAAGTATTTTTAAGTGGATAAATGAAAACAATATAATTAAAACAAAATATCTAAATTGGATGCGCATGGGGGGTGTGGAAAGTAAAGAAAATGAGTTGGAATTGTAATTGGGTTGGCCGGATGGGGTGTGGATAGCAGAGGCCCGGTCTGATAGCAAAAAAACAAAAAAAAATAAAGGTGGACTTACCATGGTCGTGCCATGTGCGACGCGCATGACCATTTTAATGCGGTGGCATTGTTTCATCCGCGTGATCCATCAAACGGCCACCATTGGTCAACGAAAATATAAAGTAAACGAAACAAATAAGAATGATTGGGCGTGCATGGTAAGACTCGTGGGTGCATAAACATGAGATTACAAATTAAAATCAGAAAAAAAAATAAAACAAATAAGAGGTGGCAGCATCGTGGCCGTTGGATCCAAGAAATGGAGGGTGAGGATTGCGTCTTCCTCCCTTGGAACCCTACCTCGCCGGAGCCCTAGCTCCGGCCGCCCTAGCTCAACCTGCAATTCTTGAAAAGTGCCCAGAAACTACGCACGAATACACTATTCCAACCGGTTTTTCACGAGGATTAAGATTATGCATTCCAAATTCACAAATAACGCGTATATAAAGCAAAACGAAGGAAATAGTGTAAGGTTTAAAACTTTAAAACTCCCCAAGCAACCAATGTACACGTCCGAATTTAAAAGTAAACATATCTGGATGATCAGTGGGCCTCACACGACATTATGCATATCAAAAAGAAAGGTTTTGTGGCCACGAAAAAAACGATATACCTGAGATGGCACGACCTTTGTTCCTGCTTTTAGCTCTAAGAGACGGTTGGTTTTCGTCCCAGAGATCCCTAGGGTTGAGTTTGTGGAAGAATTTTGTGATGAGACCTCCTGAATCGTGAGCTTTGATGAAGAATCCTCCTTTTTGTTTTTCTTGAGATCTCCTCTAATTTCACGTGCATGAACCCTAACTAGTGCATTTTTAGGTTTAAATAAGCTAGGGTTATTCTTCTGATGATGAGTTGGGCCTGGATAATCCATGTTTAATGATTTTTGCATTATTTCATTTAATATTGAATTTTAACTAATTAAATCCAATAAAAATAAAATAAAATGAGGAAAAATCAAATATATGCTCTTTGGGTCGTGCATGGCTTTATGTTTGAGTTTGGTTTAAGAAACTTATGGCCCATTTGTCAAAATTTGGATTTTAGGCATAGTTTGCTTTGTGCACCTCCTCAAAATGGCCCAACTTTGACTAAGCATAACTCCTTCAATTTTTTAGCTCCTTAATTCAAACTAATACTTTTTAGAAACCTCAATATGTCCTCTAACCAACCCTTTTGGTCCCATGTCAATTTGATCTTCCATGTTCAAGTTATGAGCTTTTGAAGAAGGTTGACTTTTGTTGACTTTCAAAATGACCTATAATGTCTTGGCTCATATCTCCCAAATGAAGCATTTCTGGCCTTGGCTTGTGAGACACAAAGTTGTAGGGAATTAAATTTCCTTCAATATGGGCTTTGGTTGAGGAATGTTTGATGAAATATGTGGAAGTTAGGCTTGGTCAAAGTACAGTTGACTTTTCCTACAAAAAACCCTAATTTAGTAACTCCTGACTCTTGATGATTCTGAGGTTTCCCTGATGAATTGTGATCAACCCTTGATCAAATGATGAATTTCACCCCATAATCTTGATGTTGACCAAAAATCTTGAGGTTTAACTTTGTGTTGACCACAGTTGACTTTTTGACCAAGTTAACTGATTTTCAATCCATTGGCCAATTGAACTTCTCCTGAATCAAACTGATGGAAAACCTTCCACTCCTAGATACTTAGGGACCCAAGGAATACCATGGAATTAAGTCTTGCCCAAAAAATCATAAATAAACGGACTTTATAGCAAACCCTAGTTTGTGGCACCCTCGGTCTAGGAGGAAATAACACAGTCTCCAAATTCAAATTCCTCTAAATATGATGTGTATTCTCTCCAACAAAGATAAGATATGCCATTTGTTGATGATAAAAACCCAAAGAGCTTGCCCATTGGAGCAATAAACCCAAGAATCTCAAAACCCTAATTCATGCACTGGTTAGGAGGGAGTAATCCACTTGAGATCCCTTGCCACCTGTGAACCCTTGATGATGTGATGGACCAGATATGACCTTCCTAGATTGCCTCAAGCACCTTGACCCCATGCTAATGATATGCATACATGATAATGAAATGAAACATAAGCCAGTTAGTAAAAAGTAAGGAGGGCAAATTTTGGGGTGCAACAGCTGCCCCTATTCAATCAACTTGGTCCTGAGTGGTATGATAGCAACGGCTCTCAGACATTCCAGGATACACGGGGATTGAATACTGAAAGAACCCCAGAAATTTGCTAGTGATGAGAACAACGAGACGGAGCATGCTGGAAAAAGGGAATATGACCTCAATCATGTCCACAAGAAAACGAATACGACCTCAATCGCCCGCAAAGGAAGACTGACCTCAATCACTCCCACCGATAAAATACGAACACGACCTCAATCACACCCACAAAACGAATACAACCTCACTTATACCCGCAAAGGAAGACTGACCTCAATCACTCCCACAAATAAAATAAGAATACGACCTCAATCGCACCCATAAAACAAATACAACCTCAATTATACCCGCAAAGGAAGACCGACCTCAATCACTCCCACAAATAAAATACGAATACGACCACAATCGCACCCACAAAACGAATACAACCTCAATTATACCCGCAAAGGAAGACTGACCTCAATCACTCCCTCAAATAAAATAAGAATACGACCTCAATCGCACCCACAAAACGAATACAACCTCAATTATACCCGCAAAGGAAGACCGACCTCAATCACTCCCACAAATAAAATACGAATACGACCACAATCGTACCCACAAAACGAATACAACCTCAATTATACCCGCAAAGGAAGACTGACCTCAATCACTCCCACAAATAAAATAAGAATGCGACCTCAATCGCACCCACAAAACGAATACAACCTCAATTATACCCGCAAAGGAAGACCGACCTCAATCACTCCCACAAATAAAATACGAATACGACCTCAATCGCACCCACAAAATGAATACAACCTCAATTATACCCGCAAAGGAAGACTGACCTCAATCACTCCCACAAATAAAATAAAAATACGACCTCAATCGCACCCACAAAACGAATACAACCTCAATTATACCCGCAAAGGAAGACTGACCTCAATCACTCCCACAAATAAAATACGAATACGACCTCAATCGCACCCATAAAACGAATACAACCTCAAATATACCCGCCAAGGAAGACTGACCTCAATCACTCCCATAAATAAAATACGAATACGACCACAATCGCACCCACAAAATGAATACAACCTCAATTATACCCGCAAAGGAAGACTGACCTCAATCACTCCCACGAATACAATACGAATATGACCTCAATCGCACCCACAAAACGAACACAACCTCAATCGCACCCGCGAAGGATAACCAACATAAAGTGGACTTTACTGGGGATAACATGAAAACAAAACTTCTGTTTTAAACCACCTCGTTTCAGAACCTACTAGTAAGATGACTCCGTTGGGGAAGAAGAAGTCTAAATAAAAGACTCTGCCGGGGAGTACAAGTATGAGGAACGCGTCCCTCCAAAATCTCCTGAGTGATGCCACCTCCTGCTGGCAAAGAAAGTATCAAACCTGGCTTATGCTTCGAATGCAAGTGAAAATGCCATGTTTTTGAGGATGCGATGCAAATGCTTATGATATGCAAAGGGGTCCCTCCAGCAAAATAAATGCCGGAGAGCAAAGACTGGCGACAAAAATAAATTATCCTCTGAACAGGAACTCCGCTGAGAAGGATCACTCCGACCGAATCTTTGGATCAACAACTTCTGCTGGGGATGAAATTCCAAAAGAACATCTGCTCTACTGGGGATTATACGTAACTCTTTGAAAGGGGAGGCCATGGCCTGAATCAGAAGAGTGCCAGATATCACTTGGATTTAAAACCTGCTAGGGATGTCAACCCCTGTTGGACAAACTGTTGCGAGGATCACTACCAAACTCTGCTTGGGGGAACGGTAAGTGCTGACATCCACCCTGCTAGCGGATAACATCAAGCTTACTTATCTGTTGAGGATTAGATTGCACCGTTGCTGCTGAGAAAAACATTTCCTGAAGCGTTCAGACTCTGTGGGGAAAAATGTCTTAATCCGGAGAAAATACTTCTCCAGTCTCCTGCTGGGGGAGGTCTGCTTTGCTGAGGAGAGTGCAATCTCAACGCTGGGGAGAGCAAGCTACTGGGGAAGTAGGATCCTATTGCCCTGCAAGTCAAATAACAGCAAATAGAATACGCCACAACATGACTATCACCGTTAACGCCTAAGTAATTCTTACTGCTTTTTGTTATGCTCCACAAAGCTCGAAGTTTTATATGCAATGTTTATCAAAAATATCGGAAGTTTTTGCAAACAAAACAGTAACAGTAAAAGTAAAAGTAAAACAAATAATAGAAAGCTTTTTGAGTGAAATGAATATTTTATTGAGAGAAGTGGCCTGTAAATAGGCATTTACAATTGGAGGTAATTCCTAGAAAGAGGTAATTGCATAAAAACAAAAAAGAAAATACACATGTCGGCAATGTGGGGAACAGATATCCACCATGATTTGACTTAGCTATGACCCATATGACTTGCTTATCCACAAATGTCTTGACCTCCGAAGAGACTAACTGTACTGATTCCTTTCTTTCAGAACTTCCAGGTATCGAGGGTGTTCACAGATCGAACGCAGACAGTAGCCTTTCGCTTATAAATCCCTAACTTTTGCCTGGATCGCCCTTTTCGGGTTTTCGATCCACCGGGATACCCATTTTTGCCAAAGTCGCCTTTTCAGGTTTTCAACTTTGCGGGTTTACACGTTTCTTTTACATTTTATCCCTAACTTTTGCTCGAACCTCTTCCTTTTCATGGTTCGCCGGGATGCCCCTTTTTGCCTGGACTTTCTTTTTACGTCCAGCGGGTCTCTTTCATGCGAAGTATTTTTTGACTACGTCTGCGTTCACAGGGGAAGTAAAATCTTCGCCATCCATAGTTGAAAGTAGTAAGGCTCCACCAGAGAAAACCTTTCTAACCACATACGGCCCTTCATAGTTTGAAGTCCACTTGCCCCTGTGATCTGTCTGAGGAGGAAGGATCCTTTTCAAAACCAATTCGCCTGTCTGAAAATTCCGAGGACGCACTTTCTGATCAAAGGCGTGCTTCATCCTGCTCCGATACAACCGACCATGTGCGATGGCTGCCAATCTCTTTTCTTCAATAAGGTTCAACTGATCCAATCTAGAACGCACCCATTCAGCTTCATCAAGCTTTACATCTGCCAGAACTCTCAAAGACGGAATCTCGACTTCCAAGGGTAAAACTGCTTCCATACCATATACCAATGAGAAAGGGGTTGCCCCAGTTGACGTACGCACCGAGGTACGGTAACCATGTAGGGCGTAAGGTAACATCTCATGCCAGTCCTTATATGTTACCTCCATCTTCTGCACAATCTTCTTGATATTCTTATTTGCCGCCTCAACTGCCCCATTCATCTTCGGACGATAGGGAGAAGAGTTGTGATGCTCGATCTTGAAACTCCGACATAGTTCCTCCATCATCTTGTTGTTCAAATTCGAGCCATTATCAGTAATGATTCTCTCTGGGACCCCATAACGACAGATGATGTCCTTCTTTATAAACCGAACTACCACTTGCTTGGTGACGTTGGCGTACGAGGCTGCCTCCACCCACTTCGTGAAATAATCAATGGCAACCAAAATGAAACGATGCCCATTGGAAGCAGTAGGCTCAATCTTCCCAATCATATCTATACCCCACATTGCAAATGGCCAAGGAGATGACAACACATTTAGAGGCGTAGGCGGTACGTGCATCTTATCTGCATAAATCTGGCATTTATGGCACTTCCGAGCGTACTTGAAACAATCTGGCTCCATAGTCATCCAATAATATCCTGCCCTCAACAACTTTCTAGCCATGGTGTGACCACTGGAATGAGTACCAAAAGAACCCTCGTGAACTTCCTCCATCAATGAGCTTGCCTCGTGTTCATCAACACAACGTAGCAAAACCATATCGAAGTTCCTCTTATATAACACATCATCCTTGTTCAGAAAGAAATTTCCTGCCAACCTCCTCAGAGTCTTCTTATCTTTGGTGGAGGCACCCTCTGGATATTCTTGCCTCTTCAGAAAAACCTTAATATCATGATACCACAGCTTGCCATCTGACACATCTTCAATTGCAAACACAAAAGCTGGTCTGTCCAGACGCATGATTCTAATCGAAGGTGTTTCGTTCCAACGGTTCACCTTATACATGGATCCCAATGTCGCCAACGCATCAGCCATCTGATTCTCAGCTCGGGGCACATGATGAAAATCCAACCTATCAAAGAACGGTAACAACCTTCTGGCATAGTTGTTATAAGGTACCAAATTCGCCTGACGAGTCTCCCATTCTCCTGTAATCTGATTAACTACCAACGCGGAATCACCATAAACATCGAGGTTCTTAATTCTTAAATCAATTGCTTCTTCTAACCCCATGATGCATGCCTCATACTCCGCCTCGTTGTTGGTACACACGAATGCTAACCGGGCAGTAAAAGGTATATGAGAACCCTTCGGAGTTGTAATGATTGCCCCAATTCCATTACCATATGAGTTGACAGCCCCATCAAAAATCATCTTCCACTGTGTTCCAATCTCAGGTCCTTCGTCAGGCAGAGGCTCTTCACAATCCTTCATTTTCAGAAACATAACATGCTCGTCCGGAAACTCAAACTTCATAGGCTGATAATCCTCGACCGGTTGTTCAGCAAGATATTCTGACAGAACACTCCCCTTAATGGCCTTCTGAGAAACATACTGAATATCGTACTCTGTCAAAACCATCTGCCAACGGGCTATCCTTCCAGAAAGTGCTTGCTTCTCGAACACATACTTAATCGGATCCATCTTCGAAATCAACAAGGTTGTGTGATTTAACATATACTGCCTTAGGCGCTTGGCTGCCCAAGCGAGTGCACAACATGTCTTTTCCAGCATAGAATATCTTGATTCGCAAACAGTGAACTTCTTACTCAGGTAGTAAATGGCATGCTCTTTCCTACCCGTCTCGTCGTGTTGACCGAGCACACAACCCATCGAATTCTCAAGAACCGTAAGGTACATAATTAATGGTCTCCCAGACACTGGAGGCATAAGGACCGGAGGTTCCTGCAAATACGTCTTTATCCTTTCGAACGCCTCTCTACAATTTTCATTCCACCTGACCTCTTGATCTTTTCTCAACAACTTGAAAATAGGTTCACATGTAGCTGTCAAATGAGAGATAAACCTGGCAATGTAATTCAACCTTCCCAAGAAACCACGAACCTCTTTCTCCGTCCTTGGCTCAGGCATCTCCTGTATGGCTCTTATCTTAGCAGGATCAACCTCAATACCTCTTTCACTAACGATGAACCCCAACAATTTACCAGACCTCACACCGAAAGTGCACTTGTTCGGATTCAATCTCAATCTGAACTTTCTCAACCTTTTAAACAGCTTCTGAAGGCTCACCAAATGTTCCTCCTCTGTCTGTGACTTCGCAATCATGTCATCAACATAGACTTCAATCTCCTTGTGAATCATATCATGAAAGAGAGTCACCATTTCCCGCTGATAGGTTGCCCCAGCATTCTTTAATCCAAAGGGCATTACCTTGTAGCAAAATGTTCCCAACGGTGTTATGAATGTAGTTTTCTCCATGTCCTCTGGGGCCACTTTGATTTGGTTATACCCAGAGAAGCCATCCATGAAGGAAAACACAGAATATTTAGCAGTATTGTCCACTACCACGTCAATGTGGGGGAGCGGGAAATTGTCTTTCGGGCTCGCCCTATTCAGATCTCGGTAATCCACACACATCCTGACCTTCCCATCCTTCTTAGGTACAGGTACAATATTAGCAACCCACGGAGGATAATTTGTCACAGCAAGAAATCCGGCGTCCAACTGTTTCTGAACCTCTTCTTTGATTTTGACAGACATCTCTGGTTTAGTCCTTCTCAATTTCTTCTTGACTGGAGTACAACCCTCTTTAAGCGGTAACTGGTGTGAAACAATATCAGTGTCAAGCCCAGGCATGTCTTGGTAAGACCAGGCAAAGATATCCACATACTCTCGAAGTAACTCAACCAATCTCCTCTTAACAGTGTCTTCCAAAGCAGCCCCAACCTTTACTTCTCGTTTGACGTCCTCGGTTCCCAGATTAACAGTCTCAACTTCCTCTTGATGAGGTAGAATAACCCCCTCCTCCTGTTTCAGTAACCTGGCTAATTCTTCTGGTAAGTCACAGTCTTCGTCAGTCTCTCCTTCGGCTTGATAGATAGGATTGTCAAAGTCATATCGAGCTATAGCTAGGTCATGGGTGGAATCTGAACAAAGGAACCTGCATGATGGATGTTTTATGTTTATTATGAGTGCAACAAACAAGAAAACACATTGCCATTTTGATGTGGGTTAATGCAAAAAAGTAAAAATAGAAAGACAGGGACCAAAATATTTGAATGAAAAAACGTCCTTTATTGATGATAAAAATAGCAAATAAAACATCCAAGCCCTACAAATAAGTATCACTACGTCTTGGGCAGAACGTAGGACTCAACATAACAGAAAACAAAAGTAAATTACTCCGGGCGCGTCACTTGGATGACTTTCTCGGAGGACCAGTTGTCTAAACTCTGACCAGGAGTGCAGGGACGAATCCATCCATCCATGTCGCAATCACCATCTCCTTCATCCTCAATGGCATTGACTCTGTCGAAGAACACGCCGACACTGGTGAAACGGACTGGACCGTAGAACTTGGGAGGCTCTTCAGTACGCCTGGGTGGCTTGTAACCTAGTCCATAGGTATCCTGCTTCTTTTGAACATTAATAACACTGCCCCACTTCTGAGAACCACCAGCTTCAACTATAGCACGCGCCTCTTTGAAAGAGGACATTGGAACTTCCGGTTGTCTGATGATTTCTGGTTGGGCAACCACCTCAGGCTGACTGACTGCCTTTGGTGGTTCCTCGAGAATCTTCACAGCTTCAAAAGCCTGGCACAAAGTTTCCTGTACTTCGCCATCTACCTCTACATACTTGAAGGTTGATAGGTGACTCACCATAATATCTTCTTCACCACAGACAGTCACAACATGGCCATCCACCATATACTTCAACTTCTGGTGTAGCGTAGAAGTTACTGCCCCAGCACCATGGATCCAAGGGCGACCCAACAAACAACTATAGGCAGGCTGAATATCCATAATGTAAAAGGTGGTGTTGAAAATCTCAGGACCCACCTTGATCGGCAAGACTAACTCTCCAAAGACTGACCTCTTGGAGCCATCAAAAGCACATACCACTAAGTCACTTGGTGTACAAATCAACCCACGAGTATCCAACTTCATCAAAGCCTTCTTTGGTAACACATTCAAAGACGACCCAGTATCAACTAACACATGCGACATCAAAGAACCACGACATTCCATTGAGATATACAAAGCATTGTTGTGATTCCTCCCAGCCGGAGTCAGATCTAAATCGGTGAAACCCAAACCATTACCAGCATTCACATGAGCCACAAACCCTTCTAACTGATTGACAGATATTTCCTGTGGTACATAAGCCATATTCAGAACCTTCAGTAGTGCATTTCGGTGTGCCTCAGAGCACAACAGTAGGGATAGAATGGAAATCTTCGATGGAGTTTGGTGAAGTTGGTCGACAATCTTGTAATCACTTTTTCTGATCAACCTCATAAACTCTTCTACGTCTTCCGAGAAAGTATCCCCACCAGGTTTTGTCATAGAATTATTAGCCTCCTGCCTCTGTATAGACTCATCCAATACTTGTTTACCTCTGTTTTGACTTGAACTACCAGCCTGATTCTCGGACGGAATAAAAACTCTACCACTCCTAGTGATAGCCCCAGCTTCAACAAGATTTACGACCCCTGTATTCACAACTGACGTGTCTTCCAATTCATGCTTCTTACCATTAACAAACACCTCGGCCCCATAGTTCCATGGGATGGCCTTGGTGGTCTCATACGGGACTGGTCCAGGAACAGTGATAGTGACCGGTGCTGGTCTCACCGGCGCTGATATAGTTATCGTCTTGAACGGAATTGTTATCGTGGCAACATCAACCTCTCTGTCAATAACATTATTCTGCTTGCAACCTCTGTCAAACTGTAATACCCCTTCGCTGATCATTCTTTGAATACCTGCTTTCAATAAATCACAACCGCCAGATTGCGACACACATCCTACACAACCTTCATCACAACCTAGAAATACCCCTCCTTTTAACAGTCTTTCCTTTACCACACCCAAGGGAGTTTGGACCTCGTTCACATCTGAGATCAGGCTCAAGTCTTCACAGTCTTCGATAATAGCATTGATCTTCGGCCCACCGTGATTTGGCATCGGGTTCTGATTCACATTTGGAACATCATTGGAGAAATTGATGGCTTTTGAATCCCCAAATCTTGTACCTGATGCTTAAAAGCTTTACAGTTTTCAATATTATGTCCGGGTGCCCCAGAATGAAACTCACAGTGGGCGTTGGCGTCATAACCAGGAGGCAGATTACCAGTAGGGGGAGCCAGTGTTCTTGTCTGAACCATCTTTAGATTTAACAAATGCTGGAATAGTTGAGCGTAGGACATAGGTGGAGTGTCAAAATGCCTATTCCGCTTAGTCAGAGGCTGCGACCGGCGAAGAGTCTGATTCTGTTGTTAAGATGCTGCAGGCTGCTGAGGTGCTGCTGGGATGGTCACAGAAGCCACCTGCTGGTTGTAGTTCTTACCACTATATGATGATACAAAGTTTGTATCACCCTCCTTCTTCTTATAGTTATTGGCATAAGGCTTTTTACCTCCTCCAGATGAGGATCCATCACCGCCTGATATTTTTCCCGCCTTAATTCCGCTTTCTACCATCTCTCCTACCAAGATCAAATCAGCAAACTTCCCAGACATACACGGTACCAATTTTTCAAAGTAATGACTCTGCAAGGTGGCCATAAACATAGTTATCATTTCACGTTCCAACATGGGAGGCTGAACCCTCGCCGCCAGTTCACGCCACCTCTGGGCGTACTCTTTGAAGCTCTCATTATTTTTCTGTGACAAATTCTGCAATTGCGTTCTGTTAGGAGCCATATCAGTGTTATATTGGTAATGTCTGATAAATGCCCCTGCCAGATCTCTCCAACTACGCACATCCCTCCTTTCCAGTTGCATGTACCACTCCAAGGATGTCCTAGATAGGCTATCCTGGAAGCAATGCATCATCAGCTTTTCATTCTTTGCATGCGCGGCCATCTTATTCACGTATGCTCTGACATGGGTCCTTGGATAAGACACACCATTATATTTCTCAAAAGTGGGAGTCTGAAACTTGTGCGGGATCACAACGCCTGGAACCAGTCCCAAATCCTCTAGATCCATTCCCACAGAATCCTGATTCATAACACCCTTCAGTTGTTCTTCAATCAACCTGATCCTCTGATCATTGTCGGCCTGGGGACCAGCATCCCCATCTGGCAGAGAAAATGCATCATCTTGAACATCATCATACTGACGGCCATGATTTGCGCCAGCACCATTACCTCCTTCCCCAGCCTTAGGAATCACAACACTTCCTCCTCCGCCCGAAGGAATCACAACACCAGAAACAGGAATACCCCCGCCAGTAAGGCCATTCTGATCATCATCAGTAACACCAGTCTGAAGTCCTCCATGAAGGACACCATCATTATCAATCCTCGCAATCAGTGGCTGGACGAGAGTTCTCAGCTGTTCTTGTCCCTGAGCAACCCCTTGCATCAATTCCATGAATTGGTTCATGCGAGTCCGCATCTCAATGATCTCATTCTGTAGCTGATCCATAAGTCTCCTCTGATTCTGTCTAGTAGAATACCGGTGAATGTGCTGATCTGCAATTCTGAGATGGAATAATATAAGAACTCTGAAGATAAACACCTGTTATGCAAAATGAATGTGCAAAATGATTATGAATATGCGAATGCAAATGAACATGTTTAAGGATTCGCAAGGCGATCCACCCCTTGATTCCAGCTTAATTTCAAGAACCAAAATCAAAGTTAGGATGCAACCCTACGAATGAATAAACATGTTGGGATGCAAAATGATGATGCAAATGCACACATGGGATCAAGGCACACTGCTGGATGTGCTGAGCTGTTAGCTGAACGAGAAACCAGAAAACCAGAACTCTGAACCACTGAGATAACCCAAATAATCCGAAATTGATGTGAAATCCATAATAAGGGTAGGTTGAAGGTCTCGGTTACCTGCAAACCTGCAAACACCCATCCCCTCTCACATGTAGGTACTAGGATGTTCAGTATCCCGGGCTCTCAGGTCGAGAAATGATGATACGTTCACCATTTCTGGTTTGGCATCATCATCAATCGAGGAGGCCTCAACTGATTCTCCAAGGCGGAAGGTCCTCAGCTTTGGCACTGAGGTCGAGAAACAATAGTACGGTGGAGAAATGACTTTTTACTTTTGTTTTTCGCAAAACATGTTGCGGTTAGCAAGAGTCGCCACCGACTTTTCTTTTATCCAATTTATTTAGGAAAGGTGAAAAGAACAGGAAAGACCATTTTGAAAAGATTTTTGAGTTCGGGGGATAAGTTATGAAAAGGGAAGGTGTTAGCACCCCTTTTCATCCGTAGTTATCTACGGGCTCTTAATTGCTAGCTCACTTTAACTTGCTTTTTTTTGAAATGTGGTGTGTGCTTAGAAAATATTTCGTAAAAGTTGACTTTGTAATAATTCGTGTAAGAACGTATACAAAGTGTTTGTTTTTGAAAATATTTTTGAAAGTGTGAGGTGTGAAAAGTATTTGTTTTTTGAGTTGTGAGCGAGCATTTAAAAGTTACCTACCTTTAATTTATAAGGTCTTTCTTGTACTTATCATTTCCCTTGAGAGATAGCACTATCCATACCATTAGTGGGTAGGTAGTCCTATCTATTGGATGTGGAGGGACAGCGAAGGGTCATCAAATGGTCATAGGAGGCAACATGTAAGGATACCTTAGCAATTCGTAGGGACTACCATCATTTTTCTGTAGGGTCATCGAGGGACAAGATCATTTTTTGTAGGCAACTTGAAGGGTCATCGAGGGACTATGATCTTTATATCGAAGGGACTGTGATGATATTATTCGTAAGCGTCCTTTGCTAAAGTATCCTTACGTTCGAGGGGCGTTCATTCCTCGGGGTACAGTACTAAAGTCAATCGAGGAGTGCCTCCACTGATTCTCTTCAAAACGTAGGGGCCGTCCTATGCGAGTTCCAAAGCGGGCCCTCGGGTGCGAATGGGTTTGCCACAGGATGTGGTCTGCCACTGTCACCACTAAAGAGGGATGTTTCCACTAAGGTCCTCAATGATCGGTCACCAGAGTCAACAGCTCTCTAGATCAACACCACAACATGCGCAAGACACACACGTTAGAATGCGTCCCAAGATAGCCTCGTCTGGTTGTGAATTTCGTGAACACACAAACGTACCAAGCGGGCACGTAGGTCCCACTACTTTCCACTCTAGTCCTAGGGTATTCTCAAGCCTTGGTATTGGGCTTAGCTCTCAAACCCACCCAACCTGCAAAACAAAGACAGCCAGCACAACACAGCAGTATGACAGTAATAAAAAATGAAATGCAGAAAATGCGGTAAAAAAATAAAAATAAAAATACAACACTTAAAGCAAATCAAAACCAAACACCCAAAAAGAACAAAGACAAGCAAGCGTTAGGACTGACTCGCTTAGGGATGGACCACATAGGTCAACCAGACTCCCCAGCAGAGTCGCCAGCTGCCGCTCCCAGGATTTTCATCCAGGTACAAACGCGAGAGTGGCGCGGAAAAAACAGAGTCGCCAGCCGTGTAAATTTATCCCAAGAGAGGGAAAGGGAACACCGCATAAACCTTAGGAAGGGGGAAAGGAATGGTCATCGCAACCATAGCCTGGGTTCGGGAGTCGGTTACGCGAGGGGAAGGTGCTAGCACCCCACGCATCCATCGTACTCGATGGGATCCACGCTTGTTGTCTATTCTAAGGGTGAGTTATCCTATCGTCTATGGTTGTGCTAAAACGGGAGGGGAAGACAAAGACCGACTCGGTAGGACGTCAACGTCCTAGGCCTACATACCCCCTTTGTGCAATGGGGAATTCAGAGTCAATGTAGTTCGGACCAAGTTCTTTTTGTGTTTTTTATGAGCGACGTTAAGCTCGCGTCCGGCAGTTAGGGTCGATGCCTGTTTGCGACTCAGACGGAAGGTAACGTGCCCTTTTTGAAAATATCCATTAAGTTTGAAGGTCCCGAAGGACAAAAAGGTTTGAAGTTGGTTTGTGTTTTTTAGGACAGAAGTGGCTTAAGTTAGTTCCTAAGTTGCATTGGACCAAAGTCTAGGGCACAGGGGCGAATACTTAACGCATCGTCCCAAGACAGGACGCTTGCTAAGCACTCTAGAAAGATGAGAGGAAGCCCCTCATTTCTCATTCCCCATACTTAAGGCTCGGGCGCAATACACCTTATTATTATTAAGTGTTTTAAAGAGATTCGAGATGAGAAGAGAGAAGACACAAGGGTAACTCTAAAGGAGACTATGAACCCTAAAGTTATCATGCATGGGTGACCTACGGTTAATGAGGTTTTAAGACAACCTAAATCCTAAGGGAAGAAGATGAGGGAAGGAAAGAGTAAGGGTGACCATGGAAACTTATCCATAGCTTTAAGGAACTTACCTTGATCCTGCATAAAAGGTTAGTGAGAAACAGACGTGAATAAGAGCAATGAGGTGAATGAAAATCAAACAACGGCAACAATGATAATAATAATCCAAACATGAATCAAAGAAACAAAGAACAGCCCCAAAATAAATGGCACAAGTGCCTTTCAAACGAGGTAATCTAATAAGGTCAAAGATGCGCCTGCAAGAACATCTTAAGTGAAAATAACTCCAATAATTAGAAAGATGATTCCTAAAATTTCCAAATTAATCATTAAAGTTCCTCAACCAGAGGCAAACAACATATAAAAAGTTCCTGCAAAAATCCAAAGTGTTAGCCATTCAAACGGTCATACAAAACTCAAGTGAGGGATAGGATTCAATGTGCCAAAGAGAAGGACCTAAATGCAACACGAAAAATATTTAAAAATGCAAGAAAAATATTTTTAAGCAATTTAGGGTGTTGATGAATGAATGCAAAAAGAAAAAGTGAAAAATGCTTTTCGAATGCAGAGAAATAAAATAAACAAATTGTGTATGCATGGTATGGATAGTTCAAGAAGAAAATAGATTAAATAATTAATTTAAATGATAAGAATAAAATAAAAATAAAAAATAAAATTTGTAAAAATTTTATAAGTGGATAAAGATGATGTATAATTTTTTTGGGATTTTTTAAATGCATGTAAGTATTTTTAAGAATTAAAAATGAAAACAATATAATTAAAACAAAATATCTAAATTGGATGCGCATGGGGGGGTGTGGAAAGTAAAGAAAATGAGTTGGAATTGTAATTGGGCTGGCCGGATGGGGTGTGGATAGCAGAGGCCCGGTCTGATAGCAAAAAAACAAAAAAAAATAAAGGTGGACTTACCATGGTCGTGCCATGTGCGACGCGCATGACCATTTTAATGCGGTGGCATTGTTTCATCCGCGTGATCCATCAAACGGCCACCATTGGTCAACGAAAATATAAAGTAAACGAAACAAATAAGAATGATTGGGCGTGCATGGTAAGACTCGTGGGTGCATAAACATGAGATTACAAATTAAAATCAGAAAAAAAAATAAAACAAATAAGAGGTGGCAGCATCGTGGCCGTTGGATCCAAGAAATGGAGGGTGAGGATTGCGTCTTCCTCCCTTGGAACCCTACCTCGCCAGAAATGCATAGATCGCCGGAGCCCTAGCTTCGGCCGCCCTAGCTCAACCTGTGATTCTTGAAAAGTGCCCAGAAACTACGCACGAATACACTATTCCAACCGGTTTTTCACGAGGATTAAGATTATGCATTCCAAATTCACAAATAACGCGTATATAAAGCAAAACGAAGGAAATAATGTAAGGTTTAAAACTTTAAAATTCCCGAAGCAACCAATGTACACGTCCGAATTTAAAAGTAAACATATCTGGATGATCAGTGGGCCTCACACGACATTATGCATATCAAAAAGAAAGGTTTTGTGGCCACGAAAAAAACGATATACCTGAGATGGCACGACCTTTGTTCCTGCTTTTAGCTCCAAGAGACGGTTGGTTTTCGTCCCAGAGATCCCTAGGGTTGAGTTTGTGGAAGAATTTTGTGATGAGACCTCCTGAATCGTGAGCTTTGATGAAGAATTCTCCTTTTTGTTTTTCTTGAGATCTCCTCTAATTTCACGTGCATGAACCCTAACCAGTGCATCTTTAGGTTTAAATAAGCTAGGGTTACTCTTCTGAAGATGAGTTGGGCCTGGATAATCCATGTTTAATGATTTTTGCATTATTTCATTTAATATTGAATTTTAACTAATTAAATCCAATAAAAATAAAATAAAATGAGGAAAAATCAAATATATGCTCTTTGGGTCGTGCATGGCTTTATGTTTGAGTTTGGTTTAAGAAACTTATGGCCCATTTGTCAAAATTTGGATTTTAGGCATAGTTTGCTTTGTGCACCTCCTCAAAATGGCCCAACTTTGACTAAGCATAACTCCTTCAATTTTTTAGCTCATTAATGCAAACTAATACTTTTTAGAAACCTCAAGATGTCCTCTAACCAACCCTTTTGGTCCCATGTCAATTTGATCTTCCATGTTCAAGTTATGAGCTTTTGAAGAAGGTTGACTTTTGTTGACTTTCAAAATGACCTATAATGTCTTGGCTCATATCTCCCAAATGAAGCATTTCTGGCCTTGGCTTGTGAGACACAAAGTTGTAGGGAATTAAATTTCCTTCAATATGGGCTTTGGTTGAGGAATTTTTGATGAAGTATGTGGAAGTTAGGCCTGGTCAAAATACAGTTGACTTTTCCTACAAAAAACCCTAATTTAGTAACTCCTGACTCTTGATGATTCTGAGTTTTCCCTGATGAATTGTGATCAACCCTTGATCAAATGATGAATTTCACCCCATAATCTTGATGTTGACCAAAAATCTTGAGGTTTGACTTTGTGTTGACCACAGTTGACATTTTGACCAAGTTAACTGATTTTCAATCCATTGGCTAATTGAACTTCTCCTGAATCAAACTGATGGACAACCTTCCACTCCTAGATACTTAGGGACCCAAGGAATACCATGGAATCAAGTCTTGCCCAAAAAAACAAAAATAAACTGACTTTATAGCAAACCCTAGTTTGTGGCACCCTCGGTCTAGGAGGAAATAACACAGTTTCCAAATTCAAATTCCTCTGAATATGATGTGTATCCTCTCCAACAAAGATAAGATATGCCATTTGTTGATGATAAAAACCCAAAGAGCTTGCCCATTGGAGCAATAAACCCAAGAATCTCAAAACCCTAATTCATGCACTGGTTAGGAGAGAGTAATCCACTTGAGATCCCTTGCCACCTGTGAACCCTTGATGATGTGATGGACCAGATATGACCTTCCTGGATTGCCTCAGGCACCTTGACCCCATGCTAATGATATGCATACATGATAATGAAATGAAACATAAGCCAGTTAGTAAAAAGTAAGGAGGGCAAATTTTGGGGTGCAACAGACTGCTTTCAGAGTTTTCTCCTTTTGATTTTTGCGTTCTGAATCTCATACTCTCAGACAGCTTACAGCTTCTGAACCAAATGAGACAGAGATCAAGATAAACTTTGACTTTCAGACAGTTCTCAACTTCTTTCTATCATATGACTAACAAAGTTCTTGTTCTTCTTTCTCGACCTGTCTTAGAATGCCTAGTGAACTTGTTTATAGTTCCTCGGATAACATCAAACAACAACGTTAGTTGTAACACATTTTATATGATTGATTATTTGTTTGAGTTGCATTCTTTAAGATTTCTTTCTTTCTTTAGTCACTAATAATATTCATACATTCATCAATCAAAATCATATTCTTTCTCCCCCTTTTTGACATCATCAAAAAGTTATAGAGCATCTTAGCATTTAAGCATATAATTCCTTTTTCCAATCAACATCATATATCAGTTAAGTATATAGGATATGATAAAGAACATAAAACCATAGAACCATCATTTGAGCAATTAAGAACAATCCAAATCATTTAGTGATAACCATCTTTAACCATAGCATATTCATTAGATGGAATCAGTTGATTACCAATTGAAGGTTTTAGTTCATTTGTAGAGATTAATTATAGCATTTTTATTTATGAACTACTAGATCGAAGCAACAACAAAAAATAGTTTTAAGATGTAGAGAATAGGTTGAGATTAATCTTGAAAAGTTCAGAATAATCAATGCATAGATATTTCAAACATAGATTCCTAATGAGAAATGATTTAAGTAAACATAGACTTAATAAAACTGGGTTTTAATGAGTCCTTATGAGTTAGACTAGAGCGAGCCTAAGGATGATGAAAAAGATGAAAGAAGGCTTTCAGAATCATCCGTTCTTGAGGAATACAACTTTTCTTCTACTTGAGTGATTGCCAGTTTCTTATTCTTCACAATTTCTTCTGAGATCCATTCATGGAACTCAGTCCAGATATTTCTTATTTCCATGAGGTCCACACAGGCACTGGAGGCCTCCACTAAGCTCTGGATCCTTGAGATTGCATTATCCTTAAAGGATGTTAGTGTGCTATTGATAGTCTTTGATCTCTTTGAGGAAGGTTCCTCATCATCAACCATTTTCTGCTTCTTACGTCCTTCTCTCCAATTTGAGTGTTCTTGAAGTACATCAGTAATATTTTTCATGTTAATCCAAACACTGATATCTTTATCCTTAATTTGTCTCAGATAGCTTCCGACTTCTGTCTGATTGTAAGTGGCGAATCTGGGAAATCCTTCAACCAGAATCCTTGGTGTCAATGTTAATTTCCTAAAAGATGTGTTATCCAGAGTGGGGTTTTCTCTTTTGAGATTCTCAAACCTGATAATTTTTCCAGCGCTTTTAAGTAATTTTCTTGATTCTCCCTCATTAACCAAAATATCATCAACTACCCCTGATTCTACCAAGATGTCAGAAACAACTCTTCCATACGGAATATGTCTGTCCTCCATGACAGAACCTGTTCTGGTGTTTCTAATGGCTTCCTTCAGAAGTTTGAATAGAATTGCAAGAAGATGCGTCTTGATTCCCTTAAGAAGGAGAAATAAGACACATTTTTTAGTGTCGTTGAGTTTGTTTGAGGGAAGATGGCGAAACACGCTACCTTGGAGGATTCTAAACCATACTTGTAGAGAATCTTTTAGATTAGAGAATATTGAGTTCTCTGCATCAGCTACATCATTTTCTTTGAAAATGCTAGCCAGAACCTTAGCCTCTTTTTCCTCGTTTAGTTGGTTCTTCAAACCTCTTAAAGTAATTACTCCATCCTTGAGTTTCCATTGAAGGAGTAATATCACATCCATTTGACTTTAGATTGTTGAAGTTTACAATGGTTTCTGACAAAACTATGAGACTGTCAACTGGTATTTGTGTGGTTGTGGGAATTGAAGCATTTTGTGAGACGAAGGCCATTTTTTAGAGAATGATGAGGAGAATTGATAGTGATTAGGCTGAAGATTCAGGTGAGTAAGAGTTGTGTAGCTGTCTTAGGGTTTGATGCTTTTATAGGTGAAAGAGTGAGGTAAATTCTGTGGAGAGTTTGAAACCGCAACGGTTGATTTTCCTAGAAACACTAAGCAACGTGGGAATGAAGGTTAATGATTGATTTATTTAATGGAGAGTCGTGACATAACTCTAATAAGTGGAAATGTAAACGGTTACTTAATCATGACCTATAATGGTCTATAGATAATCCTAGACTTTCCGCGTGAATTCTAAGCATAGCTTATTATTAATTAGATAATCTTGATCATAAGAACCATTCAATCAAAACACATAAATCATGCTTAGGTAAACTTAAGAAATCAAGATTCAACATAAGTCTAGTCAAGTAAGATTCTTAATTAATTAACAAAAATGTCTAACTTCCTATCTTAAACTAAGAACGTCATATGTTGACAAAACTCAGGAAGGATCTTCTCAGTCATTCCATTTCTTCTGCAATGACTAACAACTCCTTGAAGATCAAGAATGTGGGAGATGACTCTGTAGTAGGGAACTTGATAAACTGTGTCTACCCTAGACAAAAGGATTTCTTCCTTCAGGTGATTATACATGGATTGGGGTAGGTTTATTTTGACTCTTCCAACTAAGAAGAAAATAAATAATCTCTCTTTGTCAGAAAGCCATCCTCCTCCTCTTTCTCTTGGTCTTAGGTTAGTTACCATTAGATTGTACCAGTCTTTGGCTACAGGATTGAGGGTGCAATGTAGAGTGGTATGACCTTTAGTCTCAAAGATCACATGCAAATGTTTGTCAAGACAAACATTGTTAATGTTATCTTCCACAGTCAAACCATCCTCAATACAATCAATGGCTTTTGCAATAATGGTAGGGTTGATCATGACAGGGCAGCCAGCGACCATAGATAAAATGACATTCTTGCCAAAATCATATTCTAGTGATCGAGCGTTTGCCCAGAACTCAATTACAAGTGTAGGGAAGATCGATCCATCAAGCATGGAGAAATAGTTTTCCCAATTCTGAAATTTAATTCCAGAGAAAACATTTGTTTTGTGGAGAAGAGGTAGATGGTTCACGTTTAGAGTGTATTCCTTTAAGAGTTCGAGGTCAGTAGTTTCTCCTATGATATTGTGTGAAGACATTTTGAGCAGAATAGTTGAGGAAGGAGGTTCTAATCTACTAGGTAGGGATTCTTTCTAGGAGAGGAATAATTTTTAGTGAGGGTAACTAAGAAGTGATAGCTATTTATCATGCTTGGAACACGCGTGGTCTTCATTTCCTAGATAAGCTATGAATAGCTGTGGCGGTCAGTTGAAGGGACGCATGATAGACTTAAAACGCCGCATACCTATGGGTAGGGTTATAGTGGCTGACATCACGTAATTATGATTGTTTATTTAATCTTTTAAAAACATTTAATCACAACGCTTGAGGATCTAACTTTGTTTTAATTAATCTTAAGAAACTTAAAGAATTGCTCGTAGGCAGTTAGTGCTTGAATTTTCAAGTAAACATGAATAAGGGAAACCATACCTTAGGGATACAGAAATCTTTTTGCAGAGATTCTTTACTTAGATCCTTTTAAGACTTCGGAAGTGACATTTTGGTTCTCGCAGCATTTTCTGGCTTATTTTTTCAGCCAAAGGAAAAAACTGAGATCTTTCCGGACTTATCTGAATGCATTCCATTTTGACTCCAATGTTTCTTTCTAAGGAATTTCTGAGTGAACTGTTGTAGGTTCTTGGATTCTTCAAGATTTACTTGCATTCTGGTTTCTGATTTGAGCATTCTTGCCATCCAGAGTCAGTTTCTCAGAATGAGAAGTAGTCATTTGGAACTCATAGCAATTTGACTTGTCTCACTATGCTAAAATCAATTGCAATTAATAGATTCAATATCTTGATCTCACAATGCACATAGTTAGCTCATCAGAAACTAACAACATATCTACTTCAAAATAGAATGTTGACTTATTTCTTCCTTCCAAAGGACATCAATAACTTAAATTCTTTTTGACTTGAGTAGAGAATTCCAGTGTCTGGTTTGACATCTTCAGGTTCCAGTGCTTGAGTGGTTTTAAGTTATCAGATTACTTAAAATTTTTGATTCACCTAAGAGATAGTTTTAAGTTATCAAAACTTAGTTATGCTGTTTCAAATAGGACTTTAATAGTTCATTCTTGATCAAGTGTTTGATGACTCCTAAACGTTCTTCTTCCTGAATATTCTTTCTGTTTTCTG
This sequence comes from Lathyrus tuberosus, assembly GCA_022829125.1. Lineage (NCBI taxonomy): Eukaryota > Viridiplantae > Streptophyta > Magnoliopsida > Fabales > Fabaceae > Lathyrus > Lathyrus tuberosus. The sequence continues at coordinate 250,818 of JALAZF010000236.1, read as the reverse complement.
TATTGCTTCCAAGAAAACAACATTCAGTTCTATATTGAGTCTTTTAATCTTCTTGATCATTCAAAATTCAAATGGTGAATCATTTCTAAGAGTTTGAATTCTTCAGATTTTCTGACTTCAACAGACTTCACTCTGAAGTTCAAAATCATAGAACAACACTTTTTCTTCTTTACATGAAGAAGTTCTGAATGAGTTTTTATACGAGAAAGTCAAGAGTGGACCTAATCCGTTTCTTGAAAACAACTCAAAACTCATAAAGAATTGATCTTCAGCAAATAAGACTTCTTGTTTTCTGATGATTTAACTTTGAGAAAATACGTGGTTTATCCACACGTATCTTCCAAGATAAGCATTCAACAGATACTACTTCTTATCTGATGAATCTATCTTATCAGCTGATTTTTCAATCTTCATTAAGACTTGAGTAAGGAATATTTAGTTGTTTGACGACGATAGAAACTTCTAGAATCAGTGATTTGTTCAAGTACTCAGATTGATTACAATTTTGCACACAGTCAACTTCTGAACTGTTACAGAATTGTAAGTGGATTTCAATCTCACCAAGAGTATTTCTATGCACCGCATCCGAATCTTTTTCTGACACTGTTAAGTGTTTGATATTCAACAATAACAAAACCAGAGCTCTGATACCAATTGAAGGTACGAGAAAGACACAAGAAAGGGGGGGTTTGAATTGTGTATTTACTCTTTTTACAATTTTTCGCTTCTTGTCATTAAGACGCCAAGATATCATCAGAGTTCGATGAGAGACTCTGACTTGTAAAGTTATATAATGCTTGAAACGTGGGAACTTCTTAAGAGTCCGAACACTATGTGAATCATTCAGATCTTGTAGAGCGGAAGCTTATCAGAGTTGTAAGGTTCTTACCTGCTTATGTAAGGTTTTGATACTTAATATAGAAACGTAAATATGTACAATAAGCATAAGAGTAAAGGACACACGATATATCCTAGTTCACCACAAAGGCTAATCCAGTCCACCCTCCTCAGGTGATTTCGCCTTGAACACAAGGTCTTAATCCACTATAATCAATCTCGATTACAGATGCATGGGTAACAGCCGGTGACTAACCACTTGCACAACCGCACTGTGACTAACATGCAATGAACCGTTCAGGGATACAACTTAAAGAATATAACGAACATTGACCTGCAGGTTCCAATCTTGCGAGATCTACTTCTAGGCTTTCACAGCTAGACGTTCAGGGATTCATCGTAATGAATATAACGCTAGTGACCCTATTTCAAGTTTTTCCCACAGTGACATCTCGCCATTGTCTTCTGGAGTCTCCGGTCACACTGACCACTCAAGGAATCCTAATTCACCAAGAATTAGTTTTACAGGAGATTACAAAGATGCTTCTTAACAAGCAGATTACTCCTAAGTTTAAGTACAAAGAACACACAAGTGTTCGAGCAAGATGAGCACAACAGATCCTTGCCTATTCTAAGAAACTACAGAGATGTATAGTGATTTGAAAGTTGTTGACATCTTGTAGATTTTATTCTTCTTCGTCTTCTTGGGTGAGCAAGCTTTGAGCAACAACTCCTTGCTTCATATCTTCAATGTAGCGCTGACAAGAAGGTGGTTGATGACCTGACTGATTTGCAATATTGTCTTCTTCATCAACAACTTCTATACCAACTCATTGTTGTTGTGTTGAATGATGATATTTGAGCTTCAATAACAATGGCTATGTGTAAATGGGGATAGCTTTGGATATTCTAAGTGTTACAACGAGAACTCATCGGTGTTGCTATCTTCACACAATGACTTGATCAATTCATTTTTTGTGGGAGTAAATTGATTAGTGGACTTCATCATCTAGAAGCGAATACTCTTTCCTTTAAATAGCCCAGTAGAAATATAGCCGTTTGAAATATTGTTGGCTGTTGGAAAAGAGACGTTGCGTAATAACTAGCTGTACTAACACATCTCCTTTTTACTGTGGGAGAAGTGACGGGATATATCTTTCTTGGGCGCTGTGTACAGTCACTCACAACGGTAACATGTGACTTCCAAACTTCAGAGGCTTCTGATGGTTAATTGATGAAGCATGAGTAGAGTCTTCTTAATAGGATATCTGATACGTCAAGTCTTCATTCATTTGAAGAAGTCCATTAGGAATCAGTCTTCAGAACTTCAGTACTTGTCTTTAAGAACATTATCCTTTACTTCTTCAAGTCTTCTGAAACTTCAAAGCTTGTCCATTAGGAATCCGTCTTCAGAGTCTTCAGCACTTGATCTTCAGAACCTTAATCTTCAGAACACATAAGTCTTCAGAGTCTTTCTGCACTAGGTCTTCAGAGCCTTCCGCCTTCAGAACTTCAAGTCATGAGAGTCTTCAGCACTTCGATTCTTTTCTTTAGAAGCTTCACAATCTTCAGAATCTCGCCCACTTTCAGAGAGCATCCACAAGAGCATTACAACAGCAATATCAGCATCCTTGGATCTGACTGATCATGATCAGATACAGAAGCATTCTTGCTTCTTGCGACTTGTGTCACACATAGTAACTTCGCATATTATCAATTACGCTCATCTGGCTGGTTCTTGTTGGATCTGATAACTTCTATGAATATGATCTGCACACAACACACGTTAGAACATAAAATGGTTCTTTCACAAATATGTATTGTCATCATCAAAACATAGATTGACTTGTAGAGACAATTCTTGCTCTCACATTGTGCACGAGCCTTAAGCATGGGAAATGAGGAATGAGGGGTCTCCCTTCGTTCTTCTAGGATCTTTAGCATACGTCCTGTTGGGGACGATATGCGACGCATTCGTTCCTATGTCATAGACTTTGGCACAATACAAGTTATGAACTAACTTTAATTCACTTTTGTCTAAAAAACAAAAAACAAATTCAAATCTTTTTCATCCTTCAGGATTGTTAAGTTTCAAATCATTTTCAGAAAAGAGCACGTTACTTCCGTTTTTTCGCAAACAGGCATCGACCCTAACTGTCGGACGCGAACTTAACGTCGCTCATAAAAAACACTTAACCTTTGTGGTTGTTACCACGAACTACGACTGCTCTTATTTCCTCCTTCTGGTTAGATTGAGGATATGTAGGCATAAGACGGCGATGTCTTGGCGAGCACCCTTCCATCCTTTTCGACCCGTAGGTCGAACTACGACTGCTCTGACTTCCTCCTTCCAGTCCAATTGAGGATACGTAGGCACAAGACTGCGATGTCTTGGTGAGCAACCTCCCCCCATTCACCCGTAGTCCTCCGAACTACGTTGACTCTGAATTTCCCATTGCACGAGGGAATACGTAGGCCTAGGACGGTGATGTCCTACCAAGTCACTTTTTGTTTTCTTTCACCCGTTTCGTTTCCGTTTAGCCTTAGACTTTAGGATAACTCACCCTTTGATTAGACAACAAGCGTGGATCCCATCGAGTACGATGGACGCGTGGGGGTGCTAATACCTTCCCATCACGTAACCAACTCCCGAACTCGGACTATGGTTGCGATGACCATGTCTTCTCCCTTTTGAGGTTTCTTCGATCGTTTCCTTTCCCTACGTCAGGATAAATAACGTTCGGTGGCGACTCTTCTGTTCTAGTTTTCTTGTCGGTTATTTTTTCACGGATGTGACACTGGGGATAATCACTTGTACAAAGCCCAAGAGGGGGCTAACTTCGCTGAGGAAGGATCATTATACAAAGCCTAAGAGGAGGCTAGCTTTCTGCTGAGGATTATTGAGATCCCTAGGCAGGTCCAAATGGGGAAATCAACTCTTGCTGATGGTTTCTAGAAAAGTTGAGATATCAGATACCTTGAGGTTCTGATTTGGGATACTGTTATACTGATGATAAACTGACCCTAGTTGGGGAATTTTTAGGAGAGAGACTGGGTTTTAACTCAACTGGGAATTGATCGAATAATCAGGTTTCCTCTCACGTTCGTAGGGAACTTGAGAATGTCTTTAAGACTCAAGGGGGTTTAGACTGTCCAAGTCTACTAGTGCAGAAGAGTTTTATCTTTTGTATGATGCCCAAGAGGAGGCGGGTGTTTTTAAGGGATGAGAATCAACCCTAAATTCAAGGTTTGACACTGGAAACACCGCTCTAGCAAAGGATAACTAAGTTATATCCTATACCTTAATAGGCCTTCAAGGTCCTTGTGTTAAGCCCAAGAGAAGGCATGAGAACTTTTAGGAAGCGGGAGGGTCCTTGTACAAAGCCCAAGAGGAGGTGGGGATTCTTTTAGGAAGCTTGCGGGTTCCAAACCATGAAAAGTTCAAGAAATGCTATTCACCGAGAATAGATCATTTAGTGAAAGTTCTGAGATTTGAAGAAACTCAGGAGATGCTATTCACCGAGAATAGATTAACTTCGGGGAGTAGAATTTCTTTGACGATTTCTAATAGTGACAGCCTGAGAAATGGTTCACGAAGAATACTACTTTTCTATTTGTTCCATATTGTTTAAGCCCAAGAGAAGGCAAAACTGTATCTGGAAATCTTATGGGGATCTAGTTTTGACTGTATTTAAAGAGTGACCAACTGGCTTTACCTAGTTCTAGACCTAGTTGTCAGGGTAAACTCTAAATAACTATACTAGTATATATATAGTTGATATATTACAAGTATTTAAAAGGATATGAAAGAAGACTTACCGTGCCAGCTTCCCACAATACAGTTATATATATGAAAGCGAATAAATGAAAGCTATTAAAACTTACAGGTGAGCAAGCTTCCATGCTGTATTGTTAGTTGTTCAAAGAAATTAAAGAAATTTTTGATAACAACATGTATATTTGAATCTAAATCAAAAGGGAAATTGTTTTTGAAAAGATAGTTGAGGGTGAAATCAATCAAAACCCTAATTTTGTTAAAAATGGAATTAATTTTGATTAAAAATTAATAAAACATGTGAGAAATGAGTTGTGATTTTGGGTAAATGTTTCAAAAATCATGTTTTTATCTACAAAATGATTGAAAACCATTTAAGTTTGGAAAAATCAAGAGAAAGAAAATTTTTAAAATGTTAAAAAACAAATAAAAATTAATTATTTGCAAAAATATCAAATATATGAAATAAATAATATTTTAGGGAAATTTTTGTAAAATAAAATATTTTAACATTGTTGTGATTTTTGAAAAAAAGAATCAACTCAAAATCATTAAAATTCAGAGAGAAATTAATTTTTGAATCAATTAAATAAAATAATAAAAATTCAAAAATTCAAAAGTTTGAAAAAGGGCGCCAAGAACACCTTGTTCTTGCCCGCGTGCCCTGTTTTTGTCTGATTTGCGTTTTCTCATCAATCTCACTGAATACTTGATGAAATCACATAATCCAAATATCAATCTGCTTGTTTTCAACTCACGATCATGTCTATGGTCTTTAATTTCATTTATTTTAAGTATGGAATGAGAAATCAAAGAGAAACCTTAAGAACCCTAATTTCTGCATGAAGGCTAAGAAATTCTAGACACGATTCATACAAAGCAATCAATTGAGGGGAAACACTCCATACATGATTATGAACATATGGCAAAATTATTGTGCGAGGAAATATGCATGAATCTTGAGATTACCAAGTTTAGGCTTACTTGTATGTCGTGGCAGCAAGAGCAATTTGATTTTTGAGTTGGAGATGTTACAGATGAGTTGTGATGATTTGAACAGCTTCCCTACACCATATGGAGTGTGTTTGGACCCTTGGATATGCTTGGAGATGGCTGGATCACTTCATGGTGTGTTGACTAATTATAGGCCTCAAGTGGATTTTGAGGTCTATGATTTTGGACTTCCAGAAAGTTTTTTAGTGTTTGATCAGCTCAAATATGTTATGTGGGAAGTGTTTGAGTGATTGGTTTAGTTGGAATTGCTCTCAAACCTAAAACCCGATGGTGACTTGAGTTAGAAGGCAAATTTGGAGTGAAAGAGGTGATTTTAAGGAAAGCATCGGTTTGGGTGTTTTGTGTAGCAAGCGATTTTGGACGTGCTTCTTAAGCACTGCCGCTCTGGGAGGGTACTACATGTCGATTCATTTTTATCCTATTGAAGCTGATGAAGGAATGGAAATAGATGTCTCCAACTAACCCTACTTTGCAAACTGAGGCTAAACAGTCAAAACTGTTGGTTTACAGATGCGATCAATGTGGAGGGGCCTCTCTTGGGTTATTTTTGTCGAGTTTAGACTTTTGGTGGGGAATATGGACTTGGATGTTTTGATTTATATATGAGGGTTTGTGACCTGAGGTTTTCGATGTGGTGTGCTTGCTAAGATTTCTCTTTCACTCTTATGCCTATGTATTCCCGTTTACCGAAACAAGGAAATCAGAGCGATCGTAGTTCCTCCTATTCTATGGGAGGAAATGGTGTTTTGGTGTCTTATTCAAAGCCCAAGACGTGAAGCTAAAGGTGGTTTGTATCTTGTTCAAAGCCAAAGATGTGAAGCTGAAGGGTCTATTTGTATCTTGTTTGAAGCCCAAGATGTGAAGCTGAAGGGTCCATTTGTATCTTGTTTGAAGCCCAAGATGTGAAGCTAAAGGGTTTTGACTTTAGAGAGAATTTGTCATCTCTATAGGGGTTCTGTTTGTCACAACTGTTGGGTGACTGATTATAAAGGAGAATTACTTTAACTGGGATATGTAAATCCAGCAATGCCATAGTTTCCTTTATAGGGGATTTTCAACCTGAAGGAGAAGACTTTAACTCAGTTTAGAGCAATGCTATCTTTCCTTAGGAATTCCTCAAGCTAAAATAGGGACAGTGGCGCGGATGTAAATAATCCAGAGGCTTGCCGCTTACAACAATTAGATGAAGGGAGAGGAGTTGTTGATGTTTGTATACTGTGAACGAGGCACAACTTTTGATGCTAAAGGGTTGATTGGCTCAACCGGGGTTTTCTTATACACAGCCTAAGAGGAGGCTATTGGCCCAACAAGAGGGTGTTTTTATGTGTCTCGTACGAAGCCCGAGATAGAGGCTAAAAGGGTTGACTCAACAAGAGAGTGTTTTTATGTGTTGTACGAGGCCCAAGACGGAGGCTAAAGGGGTCGACTCAACAAGAGAGTCTTTTGTACTCAACAAGAGAGTGATTTTATATCTCGTACGAGGCCCGAGATGGAGGCCAAAGGTGATCGACTCAACAAAAGAGTATTTTTATACTCAATAAGAGAGTGATTTTGTATCTCGTACGAAGCCCGAGATGGATGCTAAAAGGGTAGTGACTCAACAAGAGAGTCTTTTTATACTCAACAAGAGAGTGTTTTTGTATCTCGTACGAAGCCCGAGATGGAGGCTAAAAGGGAAGTGACTCAACAAGTGAGTATTTTATACTCAACAAGAGAGTGTTTTTGTATCTCGTACGAAGCCCGAGATGGAGGCTAAAAGTTAGCTCCACTGGGGAGAATCATTGTACAAAGCCCAAGAGGAGGCTATGGTAACTGTTTCAGTTGAGTGACAGGTCCAGCATGTTGGTTAAAAGAGAAAATCAGTTCTTATGAAGATTAAAGGTAAGGTTGTGCTTTGGCACTGATCGGAGGATCAGGGTTATTTCCTGTTCTTTAAGGAAATAGGAAATCCAAAGGGTATTGAGATTGTCCGAGTCTGCGGATGTTCTTCTCATTCTTGAAAGGGGCTTGAGAATGTCTTTGAGACTCAAGGGTCTTAGACTATCCAAGTCTAGAGTTTTATCTTTTGTACTATACTTAAGAGAATTTAAGGGACAATACAGTTACGGTGGCAAGATCTAGACTCTTTGAAAGACTGTTCTATTAAGATGACTAATTTCTGTTCCTATACCTCTAGGAGGTCGTCGGGAAAGTTTGTACGAAGCCCAAGAGGAGGCTGGAAACTTTTAAGAAGCCGAGGGACAATTTGTACGAAGTCCAAGAGGAGGCTATCTTCCCGGAGGAAGAATCATTATACGAAGCCTAAGAGGAGGCTGTGAAAACTTCTAAGAAGCCGACGGGTCCTTGTACAATGCCCAAGAGGAGGCGGGGATGCTTTTAGGAAGCCTGTGGGTCCTTGCACTAAGCCCAAGAGGAGGCTGAAGAACAGTTCCATAAGGGGTTTCACTTGGAACATTGGCCTTCTGTATATGAACTGTTCAAAAGGGGGGAAGATCTTAGATCTAGTAATCTAAAATCGTTCTAAGGAGACGAGGTTTTGTCTAGTTCTAGACGTAATTTCCGAGGAAACTCTAAATATCTATACTATTATTACATAGTTGATATAAGTTTATGAAAGAAGACTTACAGTGAAACAGCCCCACAGTACAGTTATATACATACGAAAGCGGTAAATAAAAGCAGGTAAACACTTACTCGGTTGTAGAGCTTCCATGTTGTATGGTTAGTTGTTCAACAAAGAAAAGTTGAAAACAGTATATTACAAAATCAAAGGAGAAAGTGCTTTCAAAAGTAAAATTGGGGCTTACAGCTCAAGGAGAGGCCCTGGGTTTTGTACAGGGACTTATACAAGTGACTGAGGCCCAAGAAAGATTTTCTGTACAAGGGGATGGGTCTTACACTCTCTCAAGAGGCCCAAAATGATTGAAAGTGAACAAAGATGGGTCTTATAGCTCAAGGAGAAGCCCATGGTTTATTTTGCAAAGGGTGACGATCGTGCCGAGGTTTTGAAAACACTGTGGGTCTTATACAATGACTGAGGCCCAAAAGTTTTTGGTTTCAAAAGGGGATTGGGTCTTACACTCTATTAGAGGCCCAAAATGATTTTGAATGGGTCTTATAGCTTGAGGAGAGACCCAGATGGTTTGTATTAAACGGGCGATGATCGCGCTGGGTTTTTTGAAAATACAGTGGGACTTATACAATATCTGAGGCCCAAAATAGGTTTGTACTTACAAAGGATTGGGTCTTACACTCTATTAGAGGCCCAAAGTTTGAAAAGTTTGTTAGGGTGAAAATCAACAAAAACCCTAATTTCACCATTCTTAAAGTAATTATTCAAAGAAAATTAATTAAAATGATACAAATTCCAAATAAGTTTGAATAAACAACTTGTGATTTTGGTTTTAGGTTTGAAAAATGAGGTTCACAAGATGAATTAAAACCTATTTGGTGTTGATTTTCCAAAATGAATATTTATTTTTAAAAGGGTTTAAAAACAAATAAAAAGGTATTTATTCACAAAAATACTAGTTATATTAAATAAATAATATAAATCTAAATTTTTTGTGGAATAAAATATTTCAATATTTTTGTGATTTTTTGAAAAAAGAACCAATAAAAAATAATTAAAATTGAGTGAGTTATTAATTTTTCAAATCATTTAAAATAAATATGAAAAAAAAACAAAAAAACAAGAAAAAGTGGTAAAAAAGAGATCTGGGGCGAGGGGGATTCGAACCCCAGACCTCTCGCTTGCCAATACAGACAAAACCAGCTGATCAACCACTGGGGCGCAATGCTAATTCAAATATAGTATGGCAAATGATAAATATATAGAGAACTTGGTTGGAAAACCTGAAAAATGGCGCCATGACCATCTTCTTCCTCCAGCTCGTGCATGAAGCCCTCTATCTCTCTCGTTTCTCAACCATTTGACATGATTCAAACACCAAACTCATGCATATTTTTCACAAGGAATAAGATGGCAATACCCAATTTTATTTATTTTCAGTGTATAGCAAGTTATATCTTTCTGGTCGTATGAACCCTAATTTTGAAAAAGCAATCGAGCAGACATGATTATGTGTGCTATGATCAAATTTTTTGAGGGGAAATACTTAGCATATGATGGCAATCAATTGGCAAAATATCATGCGAGGAAATATGCATGGATCATGAAGTTGAAGTTTTGAGGCTTACCTTGATGCAAGCTGAAATGAAACTCTGCACAGATGGTGTTCCAGAAGAAATTTGATGATCCCTACAGCTTCAATGGATGTAGTGGAGTGTGTTGCAAGCTTTGGAACACTCTGAAAACCTTTGGATCAAGTTGGAGAACTCCAACTGCATAATTGAGGCATAATGGCTTGGTTGAAGGGTGATTTTGAGCTAGGGATGTTACAGTTGGTGTTTAAGTGTTTAGACACCTCAAATACATCATATGTGATGTGTCTGAGCAATTGGAATGGATTGCTTAGGGCTGCAACTCAAAACCCGATGGTGGTTGCTCAAAAACAAGGAAATTTGGCACTTAAGAGAGAATGAGAGAAAGCATTGCTATAAGGTGCTTTGGTGTGCCTTGAATGATCCATTGGAACCTCTATTTATAGGTGATCAACTCTTGTCTTAGAGGAATAGTGAATGGCTGCTGGATCAGATCACCTTCAAAGGGATTGGTTGGACATAAATGCCTCTTGCATTAGGTGTAACAGCTGCTCCAAATAGATCAGCTATGCCTTGACTGAAATAACATTCCTCAGTCATTTTAATTGTTGTTTAATCAGAGAACATGACTGAGGAGAGTGAGAATCTTGACAATGCACTATTCCACATTAATGTCCTTTGAATTTAAGGCAAAATGTGCCAAAATGCATGAACTTCAAGTTGGAAGATTCCTTGGCTTTGTGATTCAGCTTTGTAGGTTGGATCAGATGCATTGTGATTGGTTTGAGTACATGTGGCATGATGATCCTCAGTTTTGATTCAAAAATCGTGTGTAGCAAGCAAACATGCAAACTAATTTTTCCAAAACAGCTTGTAGCAGCATGACTTTGGGCATGGATTTCTCTTGGCTCAAGTTGAATTAATTCATGCTGATAAGCTCTTCGGATTCTTGGCAACATTTGCAACAACATTGATGTTTACCTTTAGACTTGATTCAGCTTATAACTATGTGAAAAGATCTCACAAGTTTTTGTGTTTCCAACAAAATCTGCCACAATGAATTGGAATGAGGTGTAGTTGGAATTTTTCTAAGTGTTGGAAAATGATGTATTTTCATGTTTTAGTAATTTTGGCCCAATCATAACTCAGAATCCACAATGAATTGGAATGAGGTGTAGTTGGAGCTTTTGTAGAGGGTAATGAGAGCTACAAATCCAGCTTTGGATGGGGAAGAATGGCCTTGTGGTTTAGGAGTTATGATCCTCCAAAGTTGGTACCCTTGCCACTTTGTTCATAACTTAGAAAATTTTCTAAGTTTTTATGGTTACCCCTTTTATAAATTATCCCACTCTTCTTGATTTTACTTGATGAATGATGATTCAAATCATACCTTAACATCATTTTAGGGTTAAAAAACCATTTTTGTGAAAAATCTCAAAAAGTCAAAGTTTGACTTTTGTGCACAGTTGACATTTTATCAGATGAATTCCAAACTGTGCAATCCTTTAGGAAACCATGTCCTTGACCTAAATCAAACTTGATGGACATGTTCCATGGGTGTTATAGGGTATATTTATTCATGTCCTAGGGTTTGGGAGCATGTCCTGGTCAAAAGTCAAAGCTACAGTTGACTTTTCTCGCGAAACCCTAACTGTGGTTCAGATGAAATTGAAACTTGTTGCTCAAGCTTCTTGGATTAATCCATTATTGCAAATTGATAAATGTAGTGTGTTAGAGACCCTCAAATCCTCCCTTGATGTCGTGGCTCATGATTTGTCCCAAAAGTCAACTTAGGGGTGAATTAGGTCAAGAAACCCTAATTCCCGAATTTTGATGTATGCATCCCCTGAGGCTAAATTGACTTGGTGATTGGGTTTATAATGTCCCTTGGAGCATAATAGGTTATGCCTTGAAGCATTGGCTCATTCCCAGAGGAGAATTTCCATCTGGAGGCCCTGGTCGACCAAAACCCTAATTTGGTGACACTGACGATCTTGGGGCTTGATCCACTTAGAAGGGAGCAGCCTTGTGCTTAATCCTTGAAGTGGGAGTCCTCTTGATCTATTGTAGATGTTGGAGAGGTTTGGACAAGTTAAAGATCATGTCATTCCATGATTGATCCTTTGTCTAAGAGCTCTGAGAGGGCTTGAACCCTAATTTTTTATTGTAGTGGATGCTCACCCATCTTTGGGGAGACTAATGGTTCACCCATATTGTGATAATGATTTGCACAATGATGGGAATATTAGTGGTAAAAATTTGGAGTATGACACTTTGGTTTACTAAAACTGATCACAATTGAGGCCTATTTAGAGTGTGTCAAGTTTGTTTTGGCATCAATAGTGTATGGCAACTGGTATAGGTCTGTGGCCAATTGTGATCAAATGGAATCTCAAGTCTCCTCTAGCCATTGACTTAAGGTTAGAGCACAAGCCTAAGGTTCTTTGGTTCAAGGATAAGTCTTGACTGAACTTGGATAACATTGTCTTGATGAATGCCACCTCTATACATCAGTTAAATGCTTTGAAACAAAATTAAATATTTGGAGCATCTTTGAATTTAGGAGTGTCATGCCTACACATAACTCCATGGACTTGGGAGGCTGGTAGATCAGTGTTTGTCCCTTGGTTGTTCCCCCTTGAGGTGTGCAGATGGATAACCATGCTTGTGGTTATGCACAAAATCCAAATTCGAGCAAAAAACCTTAAACTGACTTGTAAAAAATCAGGTTTTGGAGCCAACTTTCAATGATCATAATTCTCAGCTCAAATTGAATTAGAGGGAGTTCTAGTACTCTTTGGAAAGCTTGAATGATGTACTTCAACTTTGATGTTTGACCCTAGACCTGGTTCAACTTGGATCAAGGTGAAAAATGCCTTGGAAGTTGGTAAAAAACTTAGACAGATTCTGTCTAAAATTTTGTAAGTGTTGGAAAAAAGTTAAATCCTAGTTTTTTTTTATTTTGCTCAATCAATAACTCAAAATCCATGATGAATTGGGATGAGGCCTAGTTGACATATTTGAAGTATGTAACATGGACTACAATCTGAGCTTTGAATGGTAGAAAAAGGCTTTAGGGTTTGGGAGATATGGCCTTGTAAAGTTGGTACCCTTGCCACTTTGTTCCATAACTTAGAAAAATTCTAAGATTTTTATGGTTACCCCTTTTACAAGTTAACTAATTTTCTTTGATTTTTCTGGATGAATGATGATTCAAATCACATATTAACATTATTTTACAGTCAAGGAATCATAATTGTGAAAAATTCCAAAAAGTCAAACTTGATTTTGTGCACAGTTGACTTTTTATCGGATAAAAATCCAAACTGTGCAATCCTTTGTGAAATAAATTCCTTGACCTATATCAAACCTAATGGATATATTCCATTGGTGTTATAGGGTGTAAAGAATCATGTCCCAAGGTTTGGGAGCATGTCTGGGTCAAAAGTCAAAGGTACTGTTGACTTTTTTTCTCGAATCCCTAATTGTGGTCCTGATAAAATTGAAACTTGTGGATCAAGCTTCTTGGATTAATACATTGTTGCAAATGGATCAATGTAGTGTATTGGAGACCCTCAAATCATGTCTAGAGGTCTTGGCTCATGTTTTGTCCCAAAAGTTAATTTAGGGGTGAATTAGGTCAAGTAACCCTAATTCCCGATTTTTGGTGAATGCATCCCTTGAGGCTAAAATGACTTGATGATTGGGTCCATGAGGTCCCTTGGAGTATCTTGGGTTGTGCTTTGAAGCAATGGCTCATGCCCAGAGGAAAATTTCCATCTGGAGGCCTCAATCGACCAAAACCCTAATTTGGTGACACTGGCGATCTTGAGGCTTGATCCACTTGGAATGTTGCAACTTTGTGCTTGATTCTTGATGTGGGAATCCTCTTGATCACTTATGGGTTTCGAGAGGTTAGACAAGTTAAAGATCATGTCATTTCTTGATTGATCCTTTGTCTAAGTGCTCAGAGAGGACTTGAAACCCTAATTCTTGATTGTGGTGAATGCTCAAACATCTCTGAGGATATTGATGAGGCATGATGGTTCATCCACATTGTAATGATGATTTGCACAATGAGGGTAATCTTGGTGGTCAAAATTTGGGGTATGACACATGGTAGTAAAAACAATCCTTTTGATAATGTAATTGTAAACACTTATGCAACGGATTAAGAGGAACTGCGAGCTAACAGAGTAAACTTCTTTTACTTCCTCTACAAATATCATTAGCACAATGTATCACCATAGAAGAGATGTTTGCCTTGGGTGCCCCTCTGGTGATAATGGAAATGTATTGGTGTTTCCCTTTTCTAGCTCCCTTAGCTTCGCCACTAGTCCTCGCATCAGCAGATTTTGAGAGAGAGTTACTCTTGGTGGACTCTTCTCTCTCTCTCTCTCTCTCTCTCTCTCTCTCTCTCTCTCTCTCTCTCTCTCTCTCTTTTTACTCCATTCACATATTCTAATAATCATACTTTTTTTAATCAATCCCTCGATAACGTATTTTACCCGAATATAGTCATTGGTATTTTGGTCGTAATACTTGTGGAAGTGACATTACATTGTCTTATTCATTTGGGATGACTCTCTAACAAGAAAGATGGTTCTTATTCCTCCCTTTCGAAACTTTGTGTTAGCATACTCTTGATAAATATTTTCCCGTGATGCATTCATAGGAGTTTACTTATCCTACTGACCTTGCATTCTCCGGTCAGATTCATCTTTCTACCGGTGAGACTCCTTCTCGACCGGGCGACTAGAATTGGCGTCACCAATAACCAAGTTGTCAAACTAGATGTTCAAATTTTTCTCGAGGTTGTTAAAAGATTGAGACCTATTAAGTAGTTTCTTTATTGTACTCGCATCACTTCTTCCCAGCATTTTTCTTGAAGAGGTTATCCCATAATCGGCCATTTTCGAATATCCAACATTTGAGGCCGTAATCGGATCCTTCAACTTCCACGACCACTTCGGTGAAGAGATCGATCTAAGACCATATACTCTCTTTCTTTCCTTCTGTAATTCTTCTTAAGGCAGTTACCATCACTAGGTTCTTTTTTCAGGCCAAGAAATAAGTGGTGAAGCTCTCGCACACGTCAGTCCTGGACTCAATTCTCTCGTGTGGCAGAGCGTTAAACCATAGTCTAGTTGATCAAATCAAGGTTAACGCAAACAATTTACACCTGAAAGCTTCGTCCACATGGAATTAGTTTAACCGGTTGTTGACGAGTTACATGTACTCATCGGGAACTTCCTTCCCGTTGTATTCACCTAGATTAGGAGGTTTCTCCAATGATTTCAGAATTCTACTATCCAAAATGCAACCTTATAAGGCATGTTTCTGTGGGTTCTTTGTTGGTTGTTTCTCTACATGGTCTTGTGGAAGAGCATGGTTACCTCAGAGTCTCTCGGGATTCTGAGGAGGACTTTGGCACTTCTTGCTCTTCTGGTGATTCTATGGCTTCATATTTTTGTCTCCTCACGATGCGGCCGACTCAGGGATGAAAACTTATCTTCTCTTTGACCTAGTCTCTTGCACAATGTTTCTTCTTGGAGGTGCATTGTGTTGGCTTTCTTCGATACAAAACATTCTCTCCTTTATTGCATCTAAATTTTGTCATTGAACTTGTACATGTTGTTCGACAATTAATTTGCGCCTTGTATCCAGAGATTGGCTTGCAACAGTTAGAAACCAGACAAGGCATGTGGTTGTGAAGCTGGTGGTGGTATCAAATATTTGATCAAAGGCGCAAGAGTAGATCCAAGGATCTGAGGAGTTTGGAGCAGATCTGGATGTAGCAGAGTATCTGCCACTTACCTACAATAACTTGAGGAGGAGGCCGAGGAGGTTGATTGAGCACCAGTGGTAGCAGCTTCGCATGTTGGCGAGGAATAATTTTAGGTCCAACCATTACTGACAAGTTTGGAAGTCAGGGATCTGGAAATTTAGGAAATCATATTGATATGCTTTTTGATCAGGTCGAATGTGGTATATCTAGCGTTCTAT
The DNA here is from genome assembly GCA_022829125.1 of Lathyrus tuberosus. Taxonomy (NCBI): domain Eukaryota; kingdom Viridiplantae; phylum Streptophyta; class Magnoliopsida; order Fabales; family Fabaceae; genus Lathyrus; species Lathyrus tuberosus. Next base: position 235,022 of record JALAZF010000236.1, on the reverse strand, counting down.
TTCGAAGACTCAAATTCGATAAGATGAAAAGGTTTCAAACTGATAGATCGAAGAAAGAATGCACGATTGTGAAAAATAAAGCAATTGTTCCATTGCGGCAACTGTTTCAGGCCGATCATGATGATCATCGGCCTACTACTTAGAGGGAGTTACAATTCGTCTAGAACATTTGCAGCGTAGGAGAATTACCCTATGTGAGACTATCGGCTATCCAAGTCTAAGATACATCCAAATGCTTCCCACATGACATGCCTAGGAAATAACAAGTTTTTATAACCACTTTATTATATAAAGATAAGGCACACCAGTTTCAGGAACACGATTTCAAATTCCAACCTTATTCACTCGTCTCCTTTTAATATTGACTTGAGCACTGAAGTATTAAACTTGCAACTCAACTCCCTTAACCACCGCATCCGAAGCTTAGATCCATCGTTGTCTATCACACCTATGTTTATCGTTGAAAATGGTAAACAAATGCTAGTCTTCCAAAGTTACTAAGTCTTTGGTCACTTACAAGATCGACTAGATTGATCCTAAGACATGTGTTGTTATTTAGTTTCTAGGTTTATTGATCATGAACATTTATACAATGTTCTTTAAATATATTTCAAAGTTGTTAAGGGAATGTTGTGATCTATTAAGTAAGTACAAAAATGTAAATTGCAAAAGGTAAATTGCTTGAAGATAAATGACAAGTAAATAAATTGCAAGTAAAGGTAAATGACTGGATTTAAATGAATTTGATATCAAGGAATGGTATTCAAACATACATTTTCTCTCAAAAGCACTTTTTTCTCACACGCAGGTACTGGGAGTAAAGTTTAGAGTTTTTGTACAATTGTTGAACACCCCTATTCTAAATGCTAAGTGTTCTATTTATATTAAATTGAAAATAACCGTCATCTAACGGTCATTTCTCCAGGAAGCGTCACATCTTCAATTCTGCATGCATTTTGTTGCTTCAAAGTCCTCCACGTGTTTTGAAAACGGATAAGGCCAAAAGGTAGTTATCAGCCTTATTTGAAATGCATGTGTCAAACCGCTTCTTCAAGTGAACGTTGTCGAACTCCAATCTAGGCAAAAAAAAAATTCTAAGTCCTAGACCATAACAACCCTTATGCAAAGGTTTCTTCGACTAAAACTCCAATATTTTTCTGTCGAAAACAATACATTCTCTCTTAGAATAATTCTGCATACTCGAACAACCTACTTCAAATCCGCTCATTAGTCGAAACTTCCTTGCCACTATTTACTGTCGAAATCATCATGTTCTCCTTCAAAATATGCCTTTGGAACCTTCTAACTTACTTCCAACATTAATGAGTGTCGAAATCCCAGCCAATAACCTACCAATTCACCAAACAATTCTAATTCTGCAACATAACACTTTTAATTTTAAAATACCGACATAATATATGTGAATGTTATAATTCTATTGAATGTTTGTGTAATACCCCAAATTGACTACTAATATTTCCCATCATTGTGTAAATCATCATCACAATATGGATGGACCATCATACCTCATTAGTCTCCCCAAAGATGGGTGAGCATCCACTACAATCAGACTTAGGGTTTCAAGCCTTCTCAGAGCTCTTAGACAAAGGATCAATCAAGGAATGACATAATCTTCAACTTGTCTAACCTCTCAAACATCCACAATGGATCAAGAGTACTCCCACATCAAGAATCAAGTACAGGGTTGCAACATTCCAAGTGGATCAAGCCTCAAGATCGCCAGTGTCACCAAATTAGGGTTTTGGTCGACCAGGGCCTCCAGATGGAAATTTTCTTCTAGGCATGAGCTAATGCTTCAAAGCATAACCCACAATACTCTAAGGGACCTCATAAACCCCATCATCAAGTCAATTTAGCCTCAGGGGATGTATTCATAAAAAATCAGGAATTAGGGTTTCTTGACCTATTTCACCCCTAAGTTTACTTTTGGGACAAAACATCAGCCAAGACCTCTAGACATGATTTGAGGGCCTCAAATAAACCACATTGATCCATTTACAACAATGGATTGATCCAAGAAGCTTTATTCACAAGTTTCAGGTTCATCAGAACCACAGTTAGGGTTTTGCGAGAAAAGTCAACTGTGCCTTTGACTTTTAACCAGGACATGCTCCCAAACCTTGGGACATGATTCCATACACCCTATAAAACCTATTAAATCAATCCATCAAGGTTGATTTAGGTCAAGGACTTGATTTCATAGAGGATCGCACAGTTTGGAATTCATCTGATAAAAAGTCAACTGTGCCCAAAAATCAAAGTTTGACTTTTTGATTTTTTGATTAATTATGGTTCTCTAATCCTAAAATGATGTTAATGTGTGATTGGAATCATGATTCATCAAGAAAAATCAAGAAAAGTGGGATAACTTGTAAAAGGGGTAACCATAAAAAACTTAGAAATTTTCTAAGTTATGGAACAAAGTGGCTAGGGTACGAGCTTCCAAGGATCATAACTTGTGATCAAAGCAACCATTTTGGCTGATCCAAAGATGCATTTGAAGCTCTCATGGCATACTATAAAAGTTTCAACTACACCTCACTCCAATTCTTCATGGATTTTTAGTTATGGAGTGACCAAAATGACAAAAACATGAAAATGCCACTTTTTCCAACACTTAGTGAAATTTTCACTAAGTCAGAATCTGTTTCACTTTTTGCAAAATGTAAGGGCATTTTCCACTTGGATCCAAAAAGTGTCAAGACAAACTATGATCACACATATGTTTTATCATATGAGAGCTTTCCAAAATGGCCAAGAACTCCATCAAATCCCATTTGAGCTAAGAGTTATGACAATGGCAATATGCCTTGCTGCAACTGTCATGGCAAGGCAGATTTGTGCATTTTGGTCGATTTGAACAAATTGTGCAAATGACAAACAATTTTATCCATCTGAACACCTTAGGGGGAGACCAAGGAGGGACAAACGTTGATCCATAAGCCTCCCAAATCTTTGGAACTAAGAATAGCACGCCAAACCTTAAAACCCCTAAAGAGGGGACAAGACTCCAATTTTGTTTTGGAGCATTCAATGGATGCACCAAGGTGGCATGAACTGAGCCATTTCCAACTGAATGAGTCAAGGATAAGCTCTGAACCCAAGAACCATAGGCCTGTGCTCTAACCTCTAGTCAATGGCTATAGGAGACTTGTGATTCCAAAATGATCCAATTGGCCACTGACCTGTACTAGTTGTCATTCACTATTGGTTGCAAAACAAACTTGCTTTACTATAAATAGAGCTCATTTGTGCTCAATTTAAGTACATCAAAGCCATCAAACTGATGCTTTCCTCAAAATCTCTTCTTCCACTCCAAAATTGCCTTCCAGAGCAAGTCACTCTCGGGTTTTGAGTTTGAGAGCCATTCCAACCAAACCAATTACACACACCTCATAAACATCATATAGAAGTGATCCAAACACTTAAACCACATCTGGAACACTGATTTCTCAGAATCATCAGCCAGTTGCTCATGTTTTCAACCAAGTTGTAGTTGAGATGCCATGAAGTGATCAAACTATTTCCAATCAAGTTCAGACATTCAAACACACTCCATATGGTGTAGGGAAGCTGTTCAGATCATCACAACTCATCTATAACACCTCCAACTCAAAAATCACTTTGCTCTTGCTGTCACGACCTTCAAGTAAGCCTACACTTGGTCATCTCTTAATCTATGCATATTTCCTCGCACAATAATTTTGCCAAATGTTCATAATCATGGATAGAATGTTTCCCCTCAATTAATTGCTTTGTTTGAATCGTGTATCAAAATCCTCAGCCTTCATGCAAATTTTAGGGTTCTTGAGGTTTTGTCTTGATTTCTTATTCCATGCTTAAAATAAATGAAATTAAAGACCATAGACATGATCGTGAGGTTAAAACGAGTAGATTGATATGTGGATTGTGTGATTTCATCAAGTATCCAGTGAGATTGGTGAGAAAATGCAAATCTGCAGAAATATAGGGGTGGTGCGTGTTCTTGGTGTGTTCTTGGCGCCATTTTTTGAATATTTGAATATTGGCAAAATACTCTTTTTGGTCCTTTAACTTTATCTCGGGGTTCATTTTGGTCCCTTAACTTTAAAAAGTGTCATATTGGTCCCTTAACTCTTCAAAACGTTCCATATTAATCTTTTTCGTCTTATTAGCGACGGAAAAAATCAAAAATCAGTCGCTAATAAGACAAAAGGACTAATATGGAACGTTTTGAAGAGTTAAGGGACCAAAATGACACTTTTTAAAGTTAAGGGACCAAAATGAACCCCGAGATAAAGTTAAAGGACCAAAAAGGGTATTTTGCCTTGAATATTTGAATTTTGTGATTTTATTTAATTGATTCAAAAATTAATTTCTCTCTAACTTTTAATGATTTTGAGTTGATTCTTTTTTTAATAATTCACAAAAATGTTAAAATATTTTATTTTGCCAAAAATTCCCAAAAATATTATTTATTTCATATACTTAATATTTTTGCAAAGAATTAATCTTTTGTTTGTTTTTTACATTTAAAATATTTTTTCCTCCTTGATTTTCCAAATTTAATTGGTTTCCAATCATTTTGTGGATATAAACATGATTTTTCAAACATTAATTCAAGATCACAACTTTTTTTTCACACATGTTTGATAATTTTGATCATTTTAATTAGATTTTTATTTAATTAAAATACATTTTGAAACTAATTTAGGGTTTTGATCTTAATCACCCTAAACAAATCATTTTCAAACTTTTTGGGCCTCTAATAGAGTGTAACACCCAATCCCTTTGTAAATAAAACAATTTTGGGCCTCAATGTATTGTATAAGTCCCGATACCGTTAAAAAGTTCGGCACGATCGTCGCCTTTCTAACAAAAATCTTTGGGCTTATCCTTGAGCTATAAGACCCATCTTTATTCATTTTCAAACTTTTTGGGCCTCTAATATAGTGTAAGACCCAATCCCCTTTTAACCAAAACCTTTTTGGGCCTCAGATATTGTATAAGTCCCTCTGTGTTATAAGAAAAAAATCTCGGCGCGATCGCCAGTTTAAAACAAAAACAATTGGGTCTCTCCTTGAGCTATAAGACCCATTTCTTTTCTAAAAAACACTATGGGCCTCTAATAGAGTGTAAGACCCATCCCCTTGTACATAAAAACTTTTTGGGCCTCACATATTGGATAAGTCCCTCTATACAAACAACGGTGCGATCGTCGTTAAAGCTTGGGCCTCTCCTTGAGCTATAAGCCCCAACAATCTTTTAAAAGCACTTTCTCACATATTGGATAAGTCACCCCTAGAAATTGTCAAAGAAACACTAACTCCCCAGAGATGATTTTTTCTCCGTGAATGGCATCTCTTGAGTTTCTTCCAAATTCTCGAACTTTCTTGGAATGATCTCTTCTCTGTGAATTGCATTTCTTGAACTTCTCTTGGTTTGGGGACCCATAGGCTTCCTAAAGGCATCCCCGCCTCCTCTTGGGCGTTGTACAAAGACCCTTCAGGCTTCTTAGAAGTTTTCATGCCTTCTCTTGGACTTCATACAAGGACCCTGATGACCTCTTAAAGGTATAAGATAGAACTTAGTCATCCTTCGCTAGAGCAGTCTTTCCAGTGTCTAAACTCCGGCCATTTTAGGGTTGATACTCATCCCTTAATGCCCGTGCCTCCTCTTGGGCATTGTACAAAAGATAAAACTCTATACTTGGACAGTCTAAAACTCTTTAGTCTCAAAGACATTCTCAAGTTCCTTTCAAACATAAGAAGAAACACCGATCATTCTAAAACCCAGTCTCTCTCATGAGAGTTCCCCATCCTTGGGCCTGCCTATGGATCTAATCCTCAGCAGTAAGATAGCCTCCTCTTGGGCTTTATACAAATGATTCTCCTTAGCGGAACTAACCTTTTTAGATTCTCTTGTTGAGTCAAACTCTTTTAGCCTCCGTCTTGGGCTTTGTACAAGACATATAAAAAACCACTCTCTTGTTGAGTATAAAATATTCTCTTGTTGAGTCAACTTTTAGCCTCCGTCTTGAGCTTTGTACAAGACATATAAAACACTCTCTTGTTGAGTATAAAAGACTCTCTTGTTGAGTCAATCTCCTTTTAGCCTCAATCTCGGGCTTCGTACGAGATAGCAAAACACTCTCTTGTTGAGTATAAAAGACTCTATTGTTGAGTCAATCAACCTTCAGACTCTCTTGTTGAGTCAATCACCTGTTCAAGACTCTCTTGTTGAGTCAACTCTTTTATCCTCTGTAACACCCTTCTACTCCACGATATTTTAACAAAATAATTTAAATAAATAATCAGAGTATCTTCACAAAAAGGGTGTCACATTTCATCTCATAAAATCACATCATAAATATGTTCCTGCTCCGTAACACGGGTTCTAAAAAATTTCATAATTATTATTCTCCAAGAAAATTCAGCATTAAAACTCCACAGTGGAAAATTTAGTTCTCAAGCTCTTTATTAAAATACTTCATCATAGCTTCAACAAACATTAACTCAAAATTCAGCATTTAAATAAAATTCATGGAAACAATACATAAATCTCCAACAATAACCAAACAGAAGGAAAATAACGCAGTTGTTCCGATCAGACAATCCCAAACCCCGATGTTACATATATCAGAGCAAGATACCTTCTAATCCACCGAAATAAAAATAAATGACTCCGAAGCTAAACCTCCAATGCGACTATAGCTACTCCGGATCACCTGCGCGTTGCCCAGATAGGGGAAACATTCAACAGGCAAGGTGAGTAAATCATAATCATTATAAGAGATATAAGTAAGAGATATAGTAGTTATAACTATTGAAACAACAATAACATAGCATCATGTATTCCTGATAGCATATAATTCATAACAGCATATAATCATAAATTGTAGCACAACAGTAATTCACATTTTTCTGTCATAATAGCACAAGTCAAAATCAACCCAAAAGTCATCACGGAAAACAAACATGATGCAATGCCACCAGTCATGAGATGCAACATGCATGCGGTACCGAAACTTCACTGATGATTTAGTCATCTTCAATCTCCAAAGATCCCCACCAATAGGATCGGTTCCCGCTTGGAACCAGAGCACTTCATAAATTGCACTTAATCCACACTATGGGATTAAGGCCATCACTGGACTATAAGTCCTACAACTTCACAGGATATCATCCTGCAAACTTCACTGGACAATTCGTCCTAAAAATGTGCTATGAACGCATGATGCGAAAAATCATAAAATGCGACCACGGCTAGTCAAAACGCATCAGCATTCCATCCTCATCATAATATTCACTTCACATACTTCTTACACATTCATCATACTCAAAACAACATCATGTGATTATAGCCAATACCAGACAATTCATTTCCAGTCATAAGAACACCAATTTCACACAGTTTACACACTTACTGTCAGTTTTGTCACAAAATATCATCACATTGCAATAACATAATAACCTCATAATATCACCATAATCATCATAATATCATCATTTCATTATCACCAATATCAACTAAATCACTGCTAGATAAAATCCTGCAATTTCTCACAGACATGCAACCTACTGGTATATCAACACAAGACACTCATCATTTAGTGTATCAATTTCAATTGGAGGATTACACTATATGATTTATTTTATTTTACCATGTTATAGATTATTTCATTACCTTTCCATAGCTTCAAACGACATCAAAAATGGATTCATAAAACAAAATTTACGATTTATTGAAGAAAAACTTAAAATACAATCCCCCCCCCCCCCCCACTTAAATGGTGGCTTGCGCCACTCCTGCCATTCCTTTTGGTGGCTTGCGCCACCCTTTATACACCTTGTGGCTGGCACCACATATAAAGTGAGTGGCTGGCGCCACTTTCCACAATTCTTTTTTTTTCTTTCTTTCACTATTCCTTATGTCTGGAACATCAATAACCTTCATCACAATTCATCACAGATTAATCGTCCATCACTCTACAATTACCTACTACTTAAATCAGTTATAATAACACAATTTCACTCCCCATACCTGATATGATTTCTTAGCCTTGAATCCTCTTCGTGTTCTTCGATCCTTCCACTGCAAATTCTTAAAGCCTAACTGCTTCTCTCTTCTCTCTGCCTCTTTTCCAAACGCAATCCAACAGTGAAATTTCCAAAACCCTTATTCCTCCGTATAAACCCTTAAGTCTCTTTTATGATTTTCCTCTATTTCCCTCACTAACCCTCCACATTTGACCAAATTACCCTTACTCTCATCCAACTCCAATTCTACTCTATTTTTCTAATTAAACAAAGCTAATTTAGTTAATCTAAATTGTTCCAAAATTCTCAAAATAATTCTAACTTCGCTTAGATTATAACTTTTCATTAAAGCCATCGAAAATCATAATGTTCACACAATTCTATAATAAAAATTAATTAAATAAATATTTTTAATTAATTCGGGGCGTTACAACTCTCCCCCACTTAAAAGAATTTTCGCCCTCGAAAATTACCTGATGCAAACAAGAACGGGTAAGACTCTTTCATCTGATCCTCGCGTTCCCAAGTCAAACTGTCCCCAACTGGTCCACCCCACAGTACCTTCACTAAGGCAATATCCTTGCCTCGCAATTGCTTCATTTCCCGACCTTCGATTCGCACTGGCGATGCTTCGACAGTTAGGTTATCTCGCACCTGTACGTATCCATTTGAATCACATGCGACGGATCCAGAATGTATTTCCTCAATTGAGACACATGAAACACATCATGAAGATTTTCAAGTGTCGGTGGTAAAGTAATCTGATATGCCACTTCACCGATCTTCTCTAAAATCTGATATGGACCAATAAACCGCGGTGTAAGTTTTCTCGACTTCAAAGCTCTACCGACACCAGTTATCGGCGTAACTCTCAGAAATACATGATCACCCACTTGAAACTCTAGTTCCTTTCTTCGCCTATCATGATAACTCTTCTGACGGCTCTGCGAAGCTTTCATTCTCTCTTGAATCATCTTAATCTTATCAGTCGTCTCTCGCACAATTTCAGGTCCGAGCACAACACTCTCGCCCGACTCATACCAACACAACGGTGTCCTACACCTTCACCCATACAGCGCCTCATACGGCACCATACCGATACTCTTGTGAAAACTATTGTTGTAAGTAAATTCAATCAAAGGTAAATGGTCATCCCAAGCTCCTCCTTCGTCTAACACGCAAGCTCTCAACAAATCTTCCAAAGATTGGATAGTCCTCTCAGTCTGTCCATCTGTCTGTGGATGATAAGCAGAACTCAACCTCAACTTAGTACCCAAAGCATCTTGTAAACCTTTCCAAAATTTCGACGTAAAACGCGGATCTCTATCTGACACGATACTCGACGGTATTCTATGCAATCTCACAATCTCCTCGATATACAGCTCAGCCAACCTCTTAATAGGATGATTAATCTTCATCGGCAAGAAATGAGCCGACTTAGTCAACCTATCTACTATTACCCAAATAGAATCATTAACCTTCGCAGTCCTTAGCAAACCCATCACACAATCCATCTAAATGCTATCCCACTTCCATTCGGGGATGCTCAGCGGTTGCATCAAACCCAAAGGCTTCTAATGTTCAACTTTTGACTTCTGACAAGTCAAGCAAGCATAAACAAATTCTGCAACGTCCTTTATCATTCCAGGCCACCAAAACAACTTCTTCAAGTCTTGATACATTTTCTTAGCACCGGGATGAATACTCAACCCACTTCTAAGTCCTTCTTCAAGAATACTTTTCTTAAGTTCTGGAATATCCGGAATACACACTCTATCTCCGAATCTTATCACACCATTCTCATCAATTTTGAACTCCCCGCCATTACCTTGGTTAATCAACGTCAACTGATCCACCAGCTTCAAATCGAATTTCTAACCTGCTCGAATTTCTTCAAGAATACTACTAGTCAACTTCAACATTCCCAATTTTACACTATCCGAATTGGCTTCACACACTAAACTCATTTCTCTAAACTGCTCAATCAATTCCGACTCACACACCATAAGCATTGACATATGCAGCGACTTCCTACTCAACGCATCAGACACAACATTTGCTTTTCCAGGATGGTAATTCAAATTGAAATCATAATCCTTCAATAATTCAAGCCACCTTCTCTGTCTGATATTAAACTCCTTTTGATCAAACAAGTACTTTAAGCTTTTATGATCACTGAGCACTTTGAACCTCGAACCAAAAAGATAGTGTCTCCAAATTTTCAGTATGAACACTACAGTTGCCAACTCTAGATCATGTGTAGGATAATTCCTTTCATGAACTCTTAGTTGTCTCGACGCATAAGCAACAACTTGTCCATTCTGCATAAGCACTCCACCAAGACCCATCTTCGATGCATCGCAATATTCCACAAAGGACTCATTTGGATTAGGTAAAATCAATACTGGAGCGGTTGTCAACTTCTTCTTTAATTCCAAAAAACTCTCCTCACAAGCCACATCCTACACATATGCTTGACCCTTCCGCGTCAGTTGCGTTAAAGGTAAAGCCAACTTAGAAAAGCCTTCAATAAACTTGCGATTATAATCTGCCAATCCAAGAAAACTTCGGATTTCAGTAGCAGATTTTGGAGTCTCCCATTGCAACACAGCATCAATCTTCGCGGGATCCACAGCAATTCCACCACTTGAAATTACATGGCCAAGGAAACTTACTTCCTTCAACCAGAACTCACATTTCGACAGTTTCGCATATAACTTCCTCTCTCTCAATACTTGCAGCACAATCTTCAAATGCTCTGCGTGCTCTTCTTCTGATTTGGAGTATATCAAAATATCATCGATGAAAACCACAACAAACTTATCCAAATACTCATGAAAAATTCGATTCATATACTCCATGAACACACCAGGTGCATTGGACACACCGAATGGTATTACATTATATTCATAGTGACCATATCTCGTCCTAAAAGCCGTCTTCGGAATATCATCTGGTTTAACACGAATCTGATGATAACCCGATCTCAAATCAATCTTGCTGAATACACAAGTTCCCACTAGCTGATCCATCAAGTCGTCGATCCTCGGAAGTGGATACTTATTCTTGATAGTTACTTTATTCAGTTGTCTGTAGTCAACACACAATCTCATACTACCATCTTTCTTCTTAACCAGCAATACCGGAGCGCCCACGAAGAAACGTTTAGTTGAATAAACTTCTTCTCTAATAACTCTTCTAGTTGCTTCTTCAATTCACTTAACTCGGAACCTGACATCCGATACAGAGCCATCGACACCAGACTTGTGCCTGGTATCAAATTCACTGCAAACTCTACTTCACGCTCTGGAAGCAAATCACTTATGTCATCCGGGAATACATCAGAAAATTCACGAACAACAGGCAGTTCAACATTTGTAACATCACGATCAACTTGCAGTGATGCAAACATTGCGAACATCAAGGCTTCATCTTCCAGAAGTTCACCCACTTGCTTAGTAGACAAAGACATCAACTCACTGTTATCACCAAATGCAGGAAACTCCACCGTCTTAGCAAAACAATTGATATAACGTAGTTGAATTCCAACCAGTTCATTCCAAGGATAAAATCAATTTGGTGCAAGGGCAAGCACACCAAATCCATCCAGAAACTCCTCCCATAAATGGTCAGAGGGCATTTCAAACACAGATGGGTTGTCGTAACTGAACCATTAGCATGCGTCTCTATCACCATACTACCATTCATATCAGATAATTTCAAACCCAACCTATTAGCACACTCAAGCGAAATAAATGAATGAGTAGCACCAGTATCAACAATAGCAACTAACTCAACATCATTAATGAAACAATTACCTCGAATCAAGATGTCCTTCTTGGAGTTCTCTGTCCCACTCAGAGCAAACACTCTACCATTGGTCTTAGCAGCAACCTCCTTCTTTGGCTTCTGACACTGGGTACTGATATGACCCTATTCACCACAATTGGAATAAGTTGGACCATTATTCTTGCATTCAGGACCACGATGACCAGTTTTGCCACAATTGTAGCACCTCAGCACCTTGTTCTCACATTCATTGGAATGGTGACCTCGTTCACCACACCTGTAGCACGTGATAGAAGAGGGAGCTCCTCCCCCACTTGTTCTTTTCTCCTCATGTGCTTTCTTCTTTCCCTTATCAGCATCGTAAGGCTTCCTACGATCTTGATGTTTCTTTCCTCTTTTCTCACTCAAACTCTTGTAGTGAGCCGAATGAGCTTTAATATCTTCCTCATAGATTCTACAGCTATCCACCAAGTCTGCAAACCTACGAATCTTCTGATACCTAATTGCCCGTTTGATTTTCAAACGCAAACCACTCTCGAACTTGATGCACTTCGAGAATTCAGCAGTTGCCTCATTGTAATGTGGATAATACTTTGCCAGTTCCACAAACCTCGCAGCATATTCAGTCACAGTTGAATTCCCTTCTTCAGCTCTAGGAATTCGATTTCCTTCTTTCCACGCACATCCTCAGGAAAATATTTCCTCAGAAATTCCCTGCTGAACACAGTCAAAGTAATAGCCTCACCTGCTGCCGTCAACCTATGATGAGTCTCGACCCACTAGTCATCAGCTTCCTTCACTAGCATATGCTTCCCAAAATGCACTTTCTGCGCCTTAGAACAATCCATGAGTCGAAAGATCCTCTCAATCTATTTGAGCCAATCCTGTGCTCCATCGGGATCTTATCGACCTTCAAAAGTAGGCGGCTTATTCCTCTGAAACGTCTCCAACACACGGGACCCATCATTCTCACTAGCACGGGGTTGTTGCACGGCCTGACCAACAGCCTGCAAAGCAGGAGCAAGTGCAGCATCATTCCTTCTAGACATTGTTCTGTTCAACATAAGAACAGTCACAATGGTCAGAAACTAATTCAATAATAATTCTACTGTTAGACACTATATATTCAACAACATGGCCGGACAGACCGACCTGCTCTGATACCACTAATGTAACACCCTTCTACCCCACGACATTTTCACACAATAATTTAAATAAATAATCAGAGTATCTTCACAAAAAGGGTGTCACATTTCATCTCATAAAATCACATCATAAATATGTTCCTGCTCCGTAACACGGGTTCTCAAAAATTTCATAATTATTATTCTCCAAGAAAATTCAGCATTAAAACTCCACAGCGGAAAATTTAGTTCTCAAGCTCTTTATTAAAATACTTCATCATAGCTTCAACAAACAGTAACTCAAAATTCAGCATTTAAATAAAATTCATGGAAACAATACATAAATCTCCAACAATAACCAAACAGAAGGAAAATAACGCAGTTGTTCTGATCAGATAATCCCAAACCCCGATGTTACATATATCAGAGCAAGATACCTTCTAATCCACCGAAATAAAAATAAATGACTCCGAAGCTAAACCTCCAATGCGACTATATCTACTCCAGATCACCTGCGCGTTGCCCAGATAGGGGAAACATTCAACAGGCAAGGTGAGTAAATCATAATCATTATAAGAGATATAAGTAAGAGATATAGTAGTTATAACTATTGAAACAACAATAAGATAGCATCATGTATTCCTGATAGCATATAACTCATAACAGCATATAATCATAAATTGTAGCACAACAGTAATTCAAATTTTTCTGTCATAATAGCACAAGTCAAAATCAACCCAAAAGTCATCACGGAAAACAAACATGATGCAATGCCACCAGTCATGAGATGCAACATGCATGCGGTACCGAAACTTCACTGATGACTTAGTCATCTTCAATCTCCAAAGATCCCCACCAATAGGATCGGTTCCCGCTTGGAACCAGAGCACTTCATAAATTGCACTTAATCCACACTATGGGATTAAGGCCATCACTGGACTATAAGTCCTACAACTTCACTGGATATCATCCTGCAAACTTCACTGGACAATTCGTCCTAAAAATGTGCTATGAACGCATGATGCGAAAAATCATAAAATGCGACCACAGCTAGTCAAAACGCATCAGCATTCCATCCTCATCATAATAATCACTTAACATACTTCTTACACATTCATCATACTCAAAACAACATCATGTGATTATAGCCAATACCACACAATTCATTTACAGTCATAAGAACACCAATTTCACACGGTTTACACACTTACTGTCAGTTTTGTCACAAAATATCATCACATTGCAATAACATAATAACCTCATAATGTCACCATAATCATCATAATATCATCATTTCATTATCACCAATATCAGCTAAATCACTGCTAGATAAAATCCTGCAATTTCTCACAGACATGCAACCTACTGGTATATCAACACAGGACACTCATCATTTATTCTATCAATTTCAATTGGAGGATTAAACTATATGATTTATTTTATTTTACCATGTTATAGATTATTTCATTACCTTTCCATAGCTTCAAACGGCATCAAAAATGGATTCATAAAACAAAAGTTACGATTTTTAGAAGAAAAACTAAAAATACAACCCCCCCCCCCCCCACTTAAATGGTGGCTTGCGCCACCCCTGGCATGCCTTTTGGTGGCTTGTGTCATCCTTTATACACCTTGTGGCTGGCGCCACCTATAAAGTGAGTGGCTGGCGCCACTTTCCACAATTTTTTTTTCTTTCTTTCTCTATTCCTTATGTCTGGAACATCAATAACCCTCATCACAATTCATCACCGATTAATCGTCCACCACTGTACAATGACCTAATACTTAAATCAATTATAATAACACAATTTCACTCCCCATACCTGATATGATTCCTTAGCCTTGAATCCTCTTCGTATTCTTCGATCCTTCCACTGCAAATTCTCAAAGCCTAACTGCTTCTCTCTTCTCTCTGCCTCTTTTCCAAACGCAATGTAATAGTGAAACTTCCAAAACCCTTATTCCTCCATATAAACCCTTAAGTCTCTTTTATGATTTTCCTCTATTTCCCTCACTAACCCTCCACATTTGACCAAATTACCCTTACTCTCATCCAACTCCAATTCTACTCTATTTTTCTAATTAAACAAATCTAATTTAATTAATCTAAATTGTTCCAAAATTCTCAAAATAATTCTAACTTCACTTAGATTATAACTTTTCATTAAAGTCATCCAAAATCATAATGTTCACGCAATTCTATAATAAAAATTAATTAAATAAATATTTTTAATTAATTCGGGGCGCTACAGCCTCCTTCTTGGGCTTTGTACAAGACACACACAAAAGGACTCTCTTGTTGAGTCAAACTCATTTCAGCCTTCTCTTGGGCTTTGTACAAGATACATACATTCTCCCCAACGGAGTCACAAATCCCTTTTAGCCTCAATATTAGGCTTTGTACAAGACAGAAAGAACATTTTCCCTGGAAAATTCACACTTCCAACCTCCTCTTAGACTTTGTATAAAGAAATCCCCGGTTGAGTCAATCAACCTTTTAGCATCAAATTTGTGTTTTGCTCACAGCATACAAACATCAACAATTCCTCTTTAGAAATGACAAATTCTCTCTCAGTCAAACCTTTAGTTTCATATCTTGGGCTTCAAACAAGATACAAACCATCTTTAGCTTCATGTCTTGGGCTTTGAACAAGACACGAAAACACCTTTTTTCCTCCCATAGAATAGGAGGAACTACGATCCCTCTGATTTCCCTGTTTCGTTAAACGGGAATACGAAATCTTGCGAAATCTTAGCGAGCAAACTAATAAAAAACCCAAAGTCCAGTACCGCTATACATCAATCAAAGAAAATCAGGTCTAGTATCCTAACCAAAAGCCTTCTGTACAGTCAAGACACTTTGTTCTTTTAAGCAAATAACTAAAGATAGACCCCCTTTTTTATAGCATCTGTAAACCAACAATTTTGACTGTTTAACCTCAGTATGCAAGCAGGATTAATTGGAGACATCTATTTTCCTTCCTTAATCAGCTCCACAGGATAAAAAATGAATCAAACTGTAGTA
The DNA here is from genome assembly GCA_022829125.1 of Lathyrus tuberosus. Lineage (NCBI taxonomy): Eukaryota > Viridiplantae > Streptophyta > Magnoliopsida > Fabales > Fabaceae > Lathyrus > Lathyrus tuberosus. Next base: position 219,045 of record JALAZF010000236.1, on the reverse strand, counting down.
CCAAAGCGATAGTGATTCGAAACCACAAAAATCGCGCTACATAAAAATGGTGACCACAGTGGGAGGCATTCTTTCGTACAATCTTAAGTAGAAGGCCTTAAATTCACAAAGTGTCACAGAAATGGCGACTCTGCTAGGGAGTCATTGTCTGTTAAGATCATAGGATCATAAAGGTCTAGGATGTTAGGACAAATATATATACTGTTTTTCCTAAGTGATATCTGTGTTTACTTTTTTGCTAATGGGAATGCGTGTGATGCCGCATCTGGAATGATTGAGTATACACCTAAGATAAGTCATGGCATTATACGGGTAATCTTACGGGGAGTGAATCCCAGATAAGAGGTCCCGGTCGACCATCAAATCAGTGGAGATGTCCTTTGCGGATTCAATGCCTATACGAGTTCGGTTGTTGAAAGCAGATTGTTCCATTGGGTTATTTGAGAAGTTGAGGATTTTAGTAGACGGAAGCCATTTTGTAGTGCGGAAGCTATCAGAAATAGTTGTCACGCGATACTAACCTCATTTGAGATTACTCTAAGATGAACCAGCTCGCTTGGTGATCCGCTTGCTGCCGTCATCCCAAGAGGGGTCAATGATTTTGTGGACAGGTACAAAAATACCAGTATAAACCTTTGGGGATGGGTAGAGCCTTGACTTCATGACACCGGCGCTTTGACCCCATGTTTTTTCTATGTTTTTGTGCGTTGTATTCATACATTCATTTAAAAAACATTAAAACAAAGAAAAATTTTCTCTTCTAGTCTCTTTTTTTTTTCAAATTAAACTAAGACAATGATTGCAAATGTCAGATAAAGAGATTGCTAATGGATTTCGGTAGAAGGAAAAATCACAAGTACACCTTCAAGGTTCCAAAACTAGAGGATTTAAGAGGTATGGTGAGGATGATCACCAACCCTGAGGCTTTCAAAGCTAAGTATGGAGGACTGTTGTCTCTGTTAAGGGTCCATGTAATTGAAGGAATCCTGTCCACACTAATCCAGTTCTACGATCCGGTCTATCACATTCCTGGATTATCAACTAGCACCAACACTGGAGGAATACTCTCACCTGACTAATTTGCATATTACTGACCAAGCTCCCTTTTCTGGACTGGAAGAAATTCCAAATGATCAAACCATTGCAAGAGCAATCTATTTGGATGAGTCAGAAGTCAGGACTCACATGACCACTAAGGGTGGAATTCAGGGTTTGCCAGCCCAGTTCTTAATCAAGAAAGCTTTGTACTTTGCTAGTATAGGGAACGTGGCCGCTTTCGAGAGCATCTTTGTTTTGCTCACCTACGGGTTATTTCTGTTTCCCAACATTGATAACTTCGTTGATATCAATGCCATTAAGATTTTCTCTGATTGGAAACCCTGTACCGACCTTGCTTGCAGATGCTTATCATTCGGTACACTTAAGGAATTTGTATAGCGAAGGAATGATCATATGTTGTGTACCCCTACTGTACAAATGGTTCATTTCCCACTTGCCCAAGTCTGCTGCATTTTGGGATCAAAAGAATACTTTACGTTGGTCGTAGAGAATCATTTCTCTTACCAACTCTGACATCGATTGGTACAATCGAATCTATGACGGGATCAGGATCATTGACCATTGTGTAAACTTCCCAAATGTACCCCTCATAGGAACTAAGGGAGGAATAACTATCATCCAATTTTAGTTCGTCGTCAATTCGGATACCCGATGAGGCATGTCCCGCGTAATGCTCATCTTGAAGGTCTTTTCTTCAAGGAAGGAGAAAATGGCAGGGCACTAAAGACAGAAATAGTGCATGCCTGGAAACATGTTCACAGGAAAGGAAGAGAGTCTCTAGGAAAACCGGATTGTATCTCTGTGGAGCCTTATCTCCACTGGGTGAAAACTAGGGCTCTCAAACTGAGGATGCCTTACGCTCGTCAAGAAGTTCTTCCATTAAGGCAATATGTCCTTTATTTTATGTCTGATACGGAAAAACTTCAGGTTACTCTCAACAAAGTTCAACAGGAGAAGAGGTCTTGGAAGAACAAGTACCGTATTCTCAATGTGGAGTGTAAGAAAATACAGCAGCTGTTAAGAGAAAAAGACGCTCTGATTGAGATTTTAGAGCAACATGCTGTAGAAAACCAAGATGACCAAAGGAATTTGCTCGCACCTTTCACTTGGTAAAGGAATTACAACCCTACAACGGCTCAAGAGCCCTAGTCAAAGAAAACTAAAATATCAGAACCAACATTTGAGCTCCCCTCAGAGAGGACTCGGGACCCATTAGTTTAGACTTTTCCTTTTAACAATACTATGTAAATTACTGTATTTCCATTCTGCAATCTTTGAATTCAATAAAACGGGGTTTCCCCACTGTTTGATATTTGCAATCCAATTGTCGAAGTTTATTTTGATTACAAATATATATATATATATATATATATATATATATATATATATATATATATATATATGTTAAAATAATCATTTCATTCATCATTCTTATGTAACGCATTCTTCTTGCCTATGAATCTCACGTTTGTGTCTTGATTCTAGAGTCAAAACTGTCTCATTCGTACAATACTCAGGCGATTCGACAGAAAAAGATGGATGATCTCGAGGAAGAGAACAGAGAGTTGAGGGACGAGATTGACACTCTAAAAGAGGATCTGAGAAAGCTTCATAACGACATGCAAGCTCTAGTAGAAGCTCAGCCGGAACAACAAAGGACTGTGATCTCGAAGATCACATCAACGTCCATAGTGGAGAAGTATGATCTTAGATACAAAATGCTGAAAGATCGTCCCTAGGGCATGCCTATTAAGTATATCCCGGAAGCATATGTTCCGCCGATCACTGAAGATCCGGAAACTGCAGTAGGAACCGCTGGGCCTGAAGGTTACAAATTCGGGAAAACGAAGATGCTAGGGGCATGACAGTAACTCCTGAAGGTTACAAACTTAGGGAGGCACCAAGATTCACGACCATGATGACTATACCACCACCCGTGGTACACATTATCCCGGAAGGACAGATTCCACAAATACCTTCTGGTGGAAACGACAGTATGTTTGACAGAATGAATGAGATCCAGGAACAGTTCCTGGAGATGCAGAAAGAGCTGCAAGACCTTCGCGGTCAGAATCTATTTGGAAAGGACGTCGCTGACCTTTGTTTGGTCCGCAATGTAAAAGTTCTGCATGTAGCGCGATTTTTGTGGTTTCGAATCACTATCGCTTTGGTACTATAGTTCGATTCATTTTTTATCCTATTGAGCTGATTAAGGAAGGGAAATAGATGTCTCCAATTAACCCTGCTTGCAAACTGAGGTTAAACAGTCAAAACTGTTGGTTTACATATGCTGTCAAAATAGGGGGGTTCTCCCTTAGGGTTATTTGCTAAAAATAGTGTCTAGGCTATTGGTAAGATGTTAGGACTGATGCTTTTTTATTGATGTATGAAGGTACGGGATTTTGGGTTTTTGATTAGTATGCTCGCCAAGATTTTTCAATCTTATGCCTACGTATTCCCGTTTAACGAAACAGGGAAATCAGAGCGATCGTAGTTCCTCCTATTCTATGGGAGGAAAAAGGTTGTTTTGGTGTCTTGTTCAAAGCCCAAGACGTGAAGCTAAATGTGGTCTGCATCTTGTTCAAAGCACAAGATGTGAAGCTGAAGGGTCTATTTGTATCTTGTTCGAAGCCCAAGATATGAAGCTAAAGGGGGTTGACTTTAGAGAGAATTTATCATCTCTAAAAGGGGATATTTGGTCTGTTTGTCACAACTGTTGGGTGATTGGTTATAAAGGAGAATTACTTTATCTGGGATATGTGAATCTAGCAATGCCTTAATTTCCTTTATAGGGGATTTTTAACCTGAAGGAGAAGACTTTAACTCAGTTTAGAGCAATGCCATCTTTCCTTAGGAATTTCTCATGCTAAAAGAGGGACAGTGGCATGGATGTAAATAATCCAGAGGCTTGCCGCTTACAGCAATTAGATAAATGAAAAGGAGTTGTTGATGTTTGTATACTATGAACGAGGAACATATTTTGATTCTAAAAGGTTGATTGACTCAACCGGGGTTTTCTTATACAAAGCCTAAGAGGAGGCTATTGACCCAACAAGAGGGTGTTTTTATGTGTCTCGTACGAAGCCCGAGAGAGAGGCTAAAAGGGGTTGACTCAACAAGAGAGTGCTAACAAGTGACTGACTCAACAAGAGAGTGCTTTTATATATGTTTTGTACAAAGCCCAAGACGGAGGCTGAAAGGTGATTGACTCAACAAGAGAGTCTTTTATACTCAACAAGAGAGTGTTTTTGTATCTCGTACGAAGCTCGAGATGGAGGCTAAAAAGGAATTAAGTCAACAAGAGAGTCTTTTATACTCAACAAGAGAGTGATTTTTATGTCATACGAAGCCCGAGATGGAGGCTAAAAAGGTTGACTCAACAAGAGAGTCTGAAAAGGTTAGCTCCGCCGGGGAGAATCATTTGTACAAAGCCCAAGAGGAGGCTATTGTGCTGGTGACTGTTTCAGTTTAGTGACAGGTCTAGTATGTTGGATAAAAGAGAAAATCAGTTCTTATGAAGGGAACGATTAAAGGTATTGTTGTGCTTTGGGATTGATCAGAGGATAAGGGTTATTTCCTGTTCTTTAAGGAAATGGGAAATCCAAAGGGTATTGAGACTGTCCAAGTCTACTGGTGTTTTGGAGAAATCGATTCTCGGATAGTGAATGATCTTTGTATAATGCCCAAGAGAAGGCTGGTATGTTAAGGGATGAAGGTCAACCCATTAACAGGTCTGACACTTGACTCAGAAAGACAGCTCTAGCAAATTGATGACTAGGTTCTGTTCCTATACCTGTAGAGGTCTCTGGGTCCTTGTACTAAGCCCAAGAGAAGGCATGAGAGCTTTTAAGAAGCCGAAGGGTCCTTGTACAACGCCCAAGAGGAGGCGGGGATGCTTTTAAGAAGCCTGTGGGTCCCCAAACTCCGAGAAGTTCAAGACATGCCATTCACCGAGAATAGATCAAGCCAGGAAAGTCTGAGAATTTGGAAGAAACTCAAGAGATGCAATTCACGGAGAAAAGATCATCCCTGGGGAGTAGAGTCTCTTTGACGATTTCTAAGGGTGACATTCTGAGAAAGGGTTCACAGAGAATGTTGCCTTTCACGTCTCCATATTGTTTAACCCCAAGAGGAGGGAAGACTGTGTCTGGTAATCCTATGGGGATCTAGTTTTGTTTGTATTTAAGAGTGACCAACAGGGCTTTACCTAGTGCTAGACGTAGTTGCTGGGGAAAACTCTAAATAACTATACTAGTATTACGCAGTTGATATTTGACAAGTAGATAAAAGTTTGTGAAAGAAGACTTACAGTGAGCAGCCCCACAATACAGTTATATATATGAAAGCGGATAAAGAAAACGGGTAAACACTTACTCGGTTGTAGAGCTTCCATGCTGTTTTGTTAGTTTGTTCAACAAAGAAAGCTTTGATAACAATATTATATTCAAAATTAAAGGAGAAAATGCTTTGAAAAGGTTGTCGGGGCTTACAGCTCAAGGAGAGGCTCAAGGATTTATCAGTGATTTCACTGTTGTTTGAAATTGTACAAGGACTTATACAAGTAACTGAGGCCCAAAAAGGTTTTCTGTACAAAGGGATGGGTCTTACACTCTCTCAAGAGGCCCAAAGGTGTTTAAAGAAAAAGAATGGGGCTTATAACACGAGGGTAGGCCCAGATGATTTATTTTTTTGAATTGGCGATCGCGCCGAGATTTCTTTAACATACTGGGTCTTATACAATGCATTGAGGCCCAAAAAGTTTTGGTTAAAAAAGGGGATTGGGTCTTACACTCTATTAGAGGCACAATGATTTATTTTTATACAAGTGGTGGGGCTTACAGCTAAAGGAGAGGCCCAGATGATTTTGCTAAAAAAGGAGACGATCGCGCCGTTGTTTTAGAAAATACAGTGGGACTTATATAATGGATGAGACCCAAAAAGGTTTTTATTTACAAAGAGTTGGGTCTTACACTCTAATAGAGGCCCAAAGGTTTGAAAAAGTTTGATGAGGGTTGAATTAATTAAAGAAACCCTAATTTGTTTTCAAAATGTATTTTAATTGAATAAAAATTCAATTAAAATGATCAAAATTGTTAAACATGTGTGGCAAAAAATTGTGATCTTGGATTAATGTTTCAAAAATTATGTTTCTATCCACAAAATTATTGGAAATCACTAAAATTTGAAAAATCAAGAAGGAGAAAATATTTTAAATGTCAAAAATAATTAAAATATTAATTCTTTACAAAAATATCAAGTATATAAAATAAATAATATTTTTGGGATTATTTGGGAAAATAAAATATTTTAACATTTTTGTGAATTATTGAAAAAAGAATCAACTCAAAATCATTAAAATTCATAGAGAAATTAATTTTTGAATCAATTAAATAAAATCTCAAAATTCAAATATTTGAATTTTCAAAAAGGGCGCCAAGAACATGGCAAAAGCACGCGCCATTCTCTGTTTATGTAGATTTGCGTTTTGTATCCAATTTCACTGAATACTTGAGGATAACATGCAATCTACATATCAATCTACTCGTTTTCACCTCACGATCATGTCTATGGTCTTTAATTTCATTTATTTTAAGCATGGAACAAGAAATCAAAGAGAAACCTCAAAAACCCTAAAACTTGCATGAAAACTCAGAAATTCCATACACGATTCAAACAAAGCAATTAATTAAGGGTAAACACTCCATGCATGATTATGAACATATGGCCAAATTATTGTGCAGCAATAAATGCATGGATCATAGAGTTACAAGAGCTCACGCTTACCTCTTGCAGCTGGTGATCATTTTTTGTGTTAGAGGTGTTACAGCTTGGTTCCAAGGATATGGACAGCTTCCCTAGGTGCTATGTAGTGTGTCTGGGTGCTTGGAGTGGATTGAATTGAGCTGGAACTTGATTTGGCACCTCAACTGCAAATCTGTCAAAGTCTTGTGCAGATGGCTGGTGATTTTGAGAATATGGTGTTCCAGATGTTATGTGAGTGTTTGGATCACCTCTATATGATGTTTATGAGGTGTGTGTATGATTGGTTTGGTTGGAATAGCTCTCAAACTCAAAACCCGATAGTGACTTGCTTTGGAAGGCAATTTTGGAGTGAAGAAGGAGATTTTGAGGAAAGCATCTGTTTGATGGCTTTGGTGTACTCAAACTGATCACAAATGAGCTCTATTTATAGTAGAGCAAGTTTGTTTTGCAAGGAATAGTGAATGGCAACTGCTGCATAGGTTTGGCCAATGTTGATCAATGAGAATCCAAGTCTCCTTTAGCCATTGACTAGAGGTTAGGGCACAGGTTGCTGGTTCCCTTGGTCTTGGATAAGTCTTGACTGAATTCAGTTGGAAATGGCTCAGTCCATGCCACCTTGGTGCATCCATTGAATGCTCCAAAACAAAATTGGAGTCTTGTCCCCTCTTTAGGGATTTCTAGGTTTGGCCTGATATTTTTAGTTCCAAGGACTTGGGAGGCTTGGGATCAGATTTGGTTCCTCCTTGGTCTCCCCTTGAGGTGTTCAGATGGATAAGTGTGTTTGTCATTTGCACAAATTTGGCAAATCGAGCAAAATGCACAAATCTGCCTTGCTTTGACAGTTTTCAGCAAGGCATATTGCCATTGTTATATCTCATGGCTCAATTTGAGTTTGGTGAAGTTCTTGGTCATTTTGGAAAGCCCTCATATGATACAATAACTGTTTGATCATAATTGGTTTTGATACTTTTGGATCCAAGTGAAAAATGCCCTTACATTTTGAAAAAAGTAAAGACAGATTCTGACTTAGCGAAAATTTCACTAAGTGTTGGAAAAAAGTGACATTTTCACTTTTTGTGATTTTGATCATTCCATAACTTAAAATCCATGAGGAATTGGAATGAGTTGTGTTTGAAGCTTTTGTAGAAGTCCATGAGAGCTACAAATCCAGCTTTGGATGGGGAAAAATGGCCTTGTGGGTTAGGAGTTATGATACTCCAAAGTTGGTACCCTAGCCACTTTGTTCCATAACTTTAGAAAAATTTCTAAGTTTTTATGGTTACCCCTTTTACAAGTTATCCCACTTTTCTTGATTTTTCTTGATGAATGATGATTTCAATCACACGTTAATATCATTTTAGGTTTAAGGAACCATAATTGTGAAAAATCTCAAAAAGTCAAAGTTGACTTTTGTGCACAGTTGACTTTTTATCAGATGAATTTCAAACTGTGCGATCCTCTATGAAATCAAGTCCTTGACCTAAATCAAACTTAATGGATTGATTTCATAGGTGTTATAGGGTGTATTAAATTATGTCCTTGGGTTTAGGAGCATGTCCTGGTCAAAAGTCAAAGCTACAGTTGACTTTTTCATCAAAACCCTAATTGTGGTTCAGATGAAACTGAAACTTGGTGATCAAGGTTCTTGGATCAATCCATTGTTGCAAATGGATCAATGTAGTTTATTAGGGACCCTCAAATCCTCTCTTGAGGTCTTGGCTCATGTTTTGTCCCAAAAGTCAACTTAGGGGTGAATTAGGTCAAGAAACCCTAATTCCTGATTTTTGGTGAATGCATCCCCTGAGGCTAAATTGAATTGATATTGGGTCCATGAGGTTCCATGGGGTATATTAGGTTATGATTTGAAGTATTGACTCATGCCCAGAGGAAAATTCCCCTATGGAGGCCTTGGTCGACCAAAACCCTAATTTGGTGACACAGGCGATCTTGAGGCTTAATCCATTGGGACTGTTGCAGCCTTGTGCTTAATCCTTGAGGTGGGAGTCCTCTTGATCCATTGGGGATTTTTCAGAGGTTTAGACAAGTTGAATATCATGTCATTCCCTGATTGGTCCTTTGTCTAAAGCTCAGAGAGGGATTGAAACCCTAATTCTGATTGTAGTGAAGGCTCACCCATCTTTGGGGAGACTAATGGTTCATCCATATTGTGATGATGATTTGCACAATGATGGGAAATCTTAGTGGTCAAAATTTGGGGTATGACAGATGCCCCTATTTAATCTTCTTGGACCCGAGGTGTGAATGGCGAAGGTATTCAGGCATTCGGGGTGCAAGAGGATTAAATATCGGAATACCCAAAATTTTGATGGTGGTTAAGAATGGCGGTTTGAACATCCTTCTTATTTTGCTAAGCAATAATGCTTAGAAAATGTAAAAACTTCCCCTCGATTCTGGTCTTCATCCAAGGAGCTGGTCTCAGTTTCTAAAATAAACTTCCCCTCGATCCTGGCTTCCTAGCAAGGAACTGGTCTCAGTTTCTGAAATAAACTTCCTCTCGATCCTAGTTTCCTACCAAGGAACTGGTTTTAGTTTCTGAAATAAACTTCCCCTCGATCCTGGTTTCCTACCAAGGAACTGGTCTTAGTTTCTTTTGTCAATAAACTTTCTTGATAAGGGACGCTGTGTGTAGCGGTTTTCCTCAAACTTCTCGTCGAATTTTCCTGGGGAGATGCCATTTGATGGAAAAAGTTTTGATGTCAGACTTGCTGGGGAACCCAGTCATCTGAGTTGTAGAGGGGTACAAACTTCTCTGTTGGAGACGCCATTTGTTGACTCTATCGGGACAAATGAGTCTCTTGAGAGACTGTTTCTGCTTAGAGATATTACATCATACTTTTCTCGGAGATCTTCTCAGAGAAATTCCATATGATGTGATCCAATTTTGAGGTGCTGATGACCTTTTCGTCAGCGGATTTTTCGGAGAAAAACTGCCATATTGTCGAATCTCTGATTAAGAGGCTTTCTCTAGGGATTTTCCTTAATCCGATAAAGAGAAAATATCATCTTCAATGGCGAAGAGTGACGTTTGTCGAAAGCTTCCTTGCCTTTCAGAGGTTCAAGTTATCAAAGTGGTCAAGGGCCAACTCTAATCCAGAAATAAACTGGAGGAGAGAGATTGTTCAAACGTAACATTTCCTGACGAGGAAAGAACTGACAACTCGATTGTGAAGACTTTTATCACTAGGCGACAAGACCGACTAGAGTGATAGTGATGCAATATGAATATGAATGTAAATCAATAATGCATGATGCATGTATGTATATGCTGACAAAACTGACACGACATACAAACTAGTAGATGAACATGACTGGATACTCGGCCACAGTGGGGAGATAAAAAGTATCGCTGGTTCAAGATAGCAATTCTGCCTTGCTTAGGAGAAGTAGTCCCTGTGGGGGAACAACCGTTGGTCAGGCTTAGGAGATGAGAACTCGGCCGAAGATGTTAGATGGAGTATTCGCATCTGACATAACTGATCCTTCGTTCAGGCGCACTGGTTTAGAAGGATTACTTTGATTCTGCACTTTGAAGCTTGATTACTTCTGGCAAAGCGATCGATGTTCTTTCGATGTTCAACAGTCAAAAGAAATTGCCATCTTTATTTTAAAAGCAGAAAAGTTTGACAAGTAAATTCATTTTTGTTTTATTTAAAGAATCGTTGATCATGTTAAAATGTCATTTTGTAAAGCTAAAACAAATAAGAATTGCAAATAAAAGCACAAGGGCTCAAATTTTATTGATAGGATGGAAATCATCCAAACGCGTGATTCCATAGAGTATTTACAAAGTAAGAAAATGGTATTTTAAGGGAAAAGAGCTACATTGAAACATAACGAGCATTATCCTTCTACAAACTTTGAATTCGGGGCATCCTGAGCTTCTGTCGAAGATGACCTTGACTGAAGTTTTCTGATGGATGGCAGGACTGCAACTAGGGGATTTCCCCTATTAGACGTAGTTACTTACCCTTTCGGGTTTTCAATCGACCGCGACATTTTTTTTTAGTTTAGACGAAGTATTTCTTGACTACATCAACATTTGTGGGGTAGGTAAATCCTTCTCCATCCATGGTTGCAAGTCTTAAGGCACCGCCTGAGAAAGCTTTCTTGACCGCATAGGGGCCGTCATAATTCAGAGTCCATTTGCGCCGGGAATCAGTGAGAAATGATTGTACCTTTTTTAGCACAATGTCTCCTTTCCTGAAGACGCGAGGTCGGACCTTTTTGTCTAACGCCTTCTTCGATTCGCTTCTCTTCGATTAGATTTAGTTCATCGTGTCGACTTTGACACCATTCAGCTTCTATTAGCTTAGCTTCCATCAATACCCGGATTGATGGGATCTCTACTTCTATGGGGAGCATTGCCTCCATGCCATATACTAGAGACAAAGGGGTTTTCCCTGTTGAATTGCGGACAGATGTGCGATAACCATGAAGAGCAAAGGGTAGCATCTCGTGCCAATCTTTGTAGGTTACAACCATCTTCTGAACGATCCTCTTGATGTTCTTGTTAGCCGCTTCTACCGCTCCGTTCATCTTAGGTCGGTAGGGAGATGAGTTATGGTGTTCGATTTTGAATTTTGCACACAACTACTTCATCATCTTATTATTCAAGTTGGATCCATTATCCATAATGATCTGGCTCGGAACACCATAACGGTAAATGAGATTGTTTTTGATAAATCGGACTACTACTTGTCGGGTTACATTGGCGTACGACGCTGCTTCGACCCACTTGGTGAATTAATCAATGGCAACCAGGATGAACCGATGTTCGTTCGAAGCTTTGGGTTCAATCATGCCAATCATGTCGATTCCCCATATGGAAAAAGGCCATGGGGAAGAAAGAGCTTTGAGATGCGTAGGCGGTACATGGATGTTGTCAGAGTATATCTGACACTTGTGACACCTCCTCATGTACTTGTAGCAGTCGGATTCCATGGTCAACCAATAGTACCCTGCTCTTAGAATTTTTCTCACCATTGTGTGTCTGTTGGCATGAGTGCCAAAGAATCCTTCATGAATTTCTTTTATCAACATGTTTGCTTCGGCTCTGTCTACACATCGGAGTAAGACCATGTCAAAATTTCTCTTATAGAGAGTATCATTACTCAGGAAGAAGCTACCTGCTAGCCTTCTGAGGGTCTTTCTGTCCTTCCTGGATGCCCCAGGTGGGTACTCTTGTTTCTGAAGGAAGCATTTGATATCGTGATACCAAGGTTTATCATCTATGACTGCTTCAATCGTGAAGATGTAAGCGGGCCTTTCAAGGCGCATTATGTCGATCTTAGGTAAGTCGTTCCATTGACCTACATTAATCATGGAAGAGAGAGTGGCTAATGCATCAGCCATGTGATTCTCTTCACGAGGGATATGATGAAACTCAATTCTGTTGAAGAAAGGTAACAACCTTCTTGCATAATCTTTGTAAGGAATCAATCCGGATTGGTATGTGTTCCAATCTCCTTTGATCTGATTGACGACCAAAGCTGAGTCGCCATATACATCCAAGTTCTTGATCCTCAAATCAATCGCTTCTTCGAGACCCATAATACAAGCTTCGTATTCGGCCTCGTTGTTTGTGCACTTAAATGTAAGTCTGGCAGTGAAAGGAATGTGGGAACCCTGAGGTGTTATGATGATTGCCCCAATTCCGTTTCCGTAATGGTTGATAGCTCTGTCAAAGATTAGTCCCCATTGGGAACCTGGTTCTGGCCATTCACTGGGTAGCGGTTCATCGCAGTCTTTCATTTTCAAATACATGAAATCTTCGTCTGGGAAGTCAAACCCAAATGATTCCTGATCGTCAATCGGTTGATGAGCCAAATGATCGGCTAAAATACTTCCCTTAACAGCTTTCTGAGCGTGGTATTCGATGTCATATTCTGATAACAACATCTGCCAACGGGAAATCCTTCCTGTGAGAGCAGGTTTTTCAAAGACATACTTGATTGGATCCATTTCGAAGATTAACCAAGTAGTGTGACGAATCATGTACTGGCAAAGACGTTTGGCTGCCCAAGCCAAAGCGCAACAAGTCTTCTCAAGCATAGTATACCGAGTCTCGCAGTCAGTGAATTTCTTGCTCAAATAGTAGGAGGCAGACTCTTCTCTTTTTGTTTCGTCTTGTTGGCCAAGCACACAGCCCATTGAGTCTTCCAAGATTGTGAGGTAGATGATCAGTGGTCTTCCCTCCACTCGTGGTGATAGAATTGGTGGGTTCAACAGGTATTCCTTAATACTGTTGAAGGCATTTTGGCAGTCTTCTGTCCAAACGCAGTCCTGATCCTTTTTGAGTAATTTGAAGATTGGCGCACATGTCGCGGCCATGAGGAATATGAATCTGGAAATTTAATTCAGACGTCCCAGGAATCCTCTGACTTGTTTTTCAGTTTTCGGAGAAGGCATTTCTTGAATGGCCTTGACCTTGTCAGGATCAACCTCAATTCCTTTTTGGTTGACGATGAACCCTAAAAGTTTCCCTAAACGGACACCGAAGGTGCACTTGTTGGGATTCAAGCGGAGTTTGTACTTTCTCAACCGCTCGAATAGCTTTGACAGATGGGTCACATGCTCCTCTTCTGTCTTAGATTTGCCAATCATATCATTGACATATGCCTCGATCTCCTTATGTATCATGTCATGAAACAGAGTAGTCATGGCCCTTTGATAGGTTGCCCCGGTGTTCTTCAAACCGAACTGCATTACCTTGTAACAAAAGGTACCCCATGGGGTAATGAACGAAGTTTTCTCCATGTCTTTTGGCGCCATTTTGATTTGATTATAGCCCGAGAATCCATCCATGAAGTAGAAAACTTTGAACTTTGTTGAACTGTCAACCAACATGTCAATGTGTGGTAAAGGAAAGTCGTCCTTTGGACTAGCCTTGTTTAGATCTATGTAATCGACACACATTCTGACTTTTTCGTTCTTTTTTGGAATAGGTACGATATTGGCTAACCATTGAGGATATTCTGATGTGGCGAGGAAACCCCCGTCAATCTGTTTTTGTACTTCCTCTTTGATTTTGATGGCCATGTCTGGGTGAGTCCGTCTCAACCTCTGTTTTACTAGAGGACATTCCGATTTAAATGGTAAATGATGTTCCACGATGCTGGTATCCAACCCTGGCATGTCCTGATAGGACCAAGCAAACACATCGGGAAATTCTCTGAGAAGCTTTGTCAAACTCTCTTTGGCAGTTGGACTGAGTAGTGCCCCAATCCTGACTTCTTTTCTCTCTTTTTCTGAACCCACGTTGATCGTTTCCAACGGCTCTTTGTGAGGTTCAATGGAGCTTTCCTCTTGTCGGAGTAATCGGGAGATCTCTTCTAGAGTTTCGTCGTCAACTTCTTCTTCAGCCCCAAATATCGGGAACTCAAAGTCGGGAGAAGGCATCGGATCGTATTTTTCAACGGGGTTTAAAACAAGCAATCTGCATGACGTGGTGATTTCTGTTTAGAAGAGATAGAGAAAACGCAAGTGTGTGCAGTGTAATTTTCTTTTTAAAACTGCTTATTTATTTTGAATTGTTTTTTAGGATTATCATTTTCTGAGAAAAGCGAAAAGAAAAAACAGCAATTAATGCGGAGATTACAGAACGACGTTACTTTATTTATGAACAAGTCGACTCTTGAAACTACAGCCCTATAAAACAAAACTCTGTCGCTTTGGGCGAAGCGAAGAGGGAAATTTACAGAAAGTGAGCCCTATCAAAACATCTGTTTCACCTGGGCAGGGTGAAAGGTTAAAGATGGCAATTACTTTGACTTATGAACAATCTTCGGAACATCGACAGCAACCCATTGGCGGCGAACTCCTCGGTGAATCACAAAGTCTGGTACCTTCCTTGATTTGTCTTCAGAAATGACGTTGATTTCTGGCGGAGCAGGATCATTGGAATCTGTCTCCCAGGAAGAGTTGTCGTAGGAGGATTCTTCCGTTGTATTTTGCATAGTATTTGTGCTCTCAGGTATATCTCCCCATCCAGTTGGCTGGATATCTTCAAACCTGATACGAGAGCTTTCGGGAGTGGTGTACTTGACCATGAAGTCAATTTTTCCACTTGGTTGTCCTAAGGTGTCCCACACTTTTTTGGAACTGGAGGAGTCATCTCTCTCGATGACGTTGACCTCAGGAAAAACGTAGTTGACGAATTCTAATCCGGCGAACTTTGCAAATTCATCATAGTGCGGGATATTTTCTGAATGACTTGAGTGTTGATCCCATGACATGGTGGGGACGCAGGTATTCTTTTCAATGAAGCTCAGCTGATTTTCATTGTTCCGCTGATTTTCTTGCCCCAAGTCTCCTGGGTACGGCTGCTAGATAGGCAGGCCATCCATTTGGCCATAATAGTCGTGGTCAAAGTTGTCCTTCATCAGAGTGTCCTCCTCTAATGAGTTTGGTGGAGCCCGACATCCTTCCGGATCACAATCTCCATATATCATTTTGACGTCGGACCTGGGTATAAATCTCGGACTCTGTGCGGGATAGTAAAATGGCGTAGGCACCTCTTCCTGAGACATATAACCGTCCTCGTTGAGATAGGACTTCCATTCCTCATCCGTATCGGAGGGATCCTCCTTGTTGATGGTATGGACTGCTTGAGGCACTGGGTGAAGGAAACCTCCACTGTGGAAGAAGTCCTGAATGGGATGAAGACTTTCATCGTTAGCAGCTGTCGGGGTGCAGGTTGCAGAAAAACCAAGACCCTTCTTTGTTTTGTTATCAGTAGGAATGACAAGTTGTCCCTATCCTTTTGTATTGTTATTCTTGATCACTTCGAGAGCATCTTTGTATAAGGAAATCGTGGTTCCCTTCTCTGACTAATTCTCCGTGTTCACCGAAAGTGCCTGGACCTGAGTTCCAACAACCTCCTCGGGTTCTACACAGGTAGATAATGACAAGTTACTAACGAGCGAGGCTTGCTCCCCATAGACTGTGACGAGTTGGTCATTCTTAACAAACTTCAGTTTCAGGTATAGTGTCGAAGTGACTGCCCCAGCCTGGTGTATCCAAGGTCTTCCTAATAAACAGTTGTACGCTGCCCGGACATCCATGACCTGGAAAGTGATTAGGAAAGTGTGATGACCGATAGTTATGGGAAGGTCGACTTCGCCAATAACTTATTTCCGAGACCCGTCAAATGCTTTGATGATGACCTCACTGCCCCTCATCGGGGGTCCTTTGAATGATATTCGCATTAAGGTGGACTTCGGCTTAACGTTGATGGTCGATCCTGTGTATACCAGTACGCTGGCTAAAGCATCGTCCTGGCAGTTAATTGTGATATTGAGCGCCATGTTGTTACCTTTGCCCCCCTCTGGCAAGTCCTCATCACTGAATCCTAAGTTGTTGCAGGAAGTGATGTTAGAGATGACGTTATCGAACTGTCGTATTGACACATCCTGTTCCACAAAGGCCTTCTCTAAGACTTTCTGTAGAGCCTCTCTGTGGGCTTCAGAACTGAGTAAAAGTGATAGCACTGAGATCTTTGAAGGAGTTTGTAACAATTGATCAACGATGTTGTATTTACTCCTTTGGATGAGCTTCAACATCTCATCTTCGTTCTTTGAAAGGTCGGGATTACTGGATTGACCGACTGGTGGATTGGAAGCTTCTGTCTGAAGTTCCTTTTCTCTGTTAGGTTCTCTAACCCCTCGGTTGAAGATTCGTCCACTCCGTGTTACCCGACTGATGTCTGAAATAATCACGACGGAGGGTAATGGAATTTCCTTTCCATTCTCAATTATTGTTGCACCGTATTTGTAAGGGATCACCTTAGCTGATTCATACGGTAATGGTCCCGGTAGATAGATAACTACAGGAGCCTTCTGATTTTTCTGACTGTTGTAAGTAAGTTCAATCAGTTCCTGGCTAAGAACCTTTGATTCGTCCAGTAGAGGGATGATGGTACAAACATCCTTATTCTGTTGATGATCAGAGATTATGACAACGTCTCTGATTTGATCAGCGAAGTAGTCTGGCGTCCAGTTGATTGGCTCGGGACTCTGACACGGGTGAATCTCTTTACGATCCAACTGTCCTTGAAGGGCTGCCCGCACAAGGTAGCATCCTTGGTTATTCTCCGAGCAGACTCTACAACGTTCATAGTTGTATGGTGGCACCTGGCCACACTAGCTTTGAATGCAATGCAACCTTACCAGGTTTGTTTCCCTAGATCGGACATCCTGACGCCGAGTAGGGTTTCCATTAAGCACGCTGATTTGTTGCGTGTCTTCATCCATATAGATTGGAACCCACCAGTGATTTAACAAGTGTTGCAAAGTTCTTTGAACGAGAGCGCACCCTTGGTTACTCTCACAACATCCTTTACAATTCTGATAATCATGTGAAGTGAGAAGACCGAGTTGAACCTACTTGGCGTGTAACTCCACCAAGCTGGTATTCATCAGACGAATATCAAAGATTTGAATCATGTTGATCTGATAAGGATTTCTATCATGGTAGTCCGGGATCCATCTGACGCTGGAGGGCCTCTTGTACAAAAGAGCATCCCTGTTTGTTTACCGAGCAAGTCAGACAAGAATTATAATCGTGCCACGGCAGATTATGATACTGGCTTTGCCTTGAGTGCATCGCCACCAAGTTGACATTCATTGCATGGACGTCGTGGTTCTGAATGATGTTGGAATTCGTACAGGTCATGTTGACTCCCCGAACTCGATGCTCTTGGATCTATCCGAGATCCAACTGTTCTTGTAGAGCTGATTGCACCACAGAACATCCCTGATTGTTCTTAGAGCAGATATCACACTGGTGATAGTTATGAGGTGGCACATGGCCATATCCGCTCTATCTACAATGCATCTTGACCAAATTGGCCCTTAATAAGAGTACATCATGAATTTGATAGATGTTGTTAGACTCTCCCTCTATCAAATTGACTGTAGTTTTCTCGTGTTGAGGCAACGGGTTTGTGAGAACATTCGGATTCGTATCTTTGAAAGATAAGACCCCGCTCCTAACAAGCTTTTGCACATCGGATTTGAAATTGAGAAAGTTTTCTATGTTATGCCTTGGTCCTCCTTGATGGTAAGGACAAGTCTAATCTGTTTTGAACCAAAAAGGCGGATTTTTCGGTACTGTAAGAGGAAACTTAGTTTTGACATTCCCCTTGACCAGTAATAATGGAAACAGTTCTGCGTACAACATTGGTATAGGATCAAACCCTGGTGGTCGCATTGTACGACTGTTGTTGTACTAAGGACGAGCCTGCGGAAGAGGCTGTTGTGTCCTTTGCTGATATTGTTGTTGAATCGATTGGCTCTGTGCAACCTGAGATTGATACGTAGGAACAGGCGCAGGGTTGATAGCAGGAGTTACAGCTGCTACTGGTTGATATCGTAGCCTTTGCTTTCCGAGAGATATATTCCCAATATCCTGCTCTTTTTTCTTAGGGAGAGCACTACCGTATCGTTTCGTACTACTTAATGATCTAGCGTCTTTTACTAAACGTCCTTCTCGGACGGCTTCCTCGAGATGAACTCCCATGCCCACCATCTCGGTGAAGTCACTGGGCGCACTGGCGACCATTCGGTCATAGTAAAATGAACTTAAGGTCTTTAAGAAGATCTTTGTCATCTCTTTTTCCTCGAGAGGTGGAGAAATCTGAGCAGCAATTTCACGCCATCTCTGAGCGTACTCCTTAAAGGTTTTCTTGTCCTTTTGTTACATTGATCTGAGTTGATCTTTGTCCGGTGCCATGTCCAAATTGTATTTATATTGTTGAATGAAACCAGCGCCAAGATCTCTGAACGTGCCGATCGTAGCGCGGTTTAAACCGATGTACCATTTTAATGCGGCACCAGTTAAACTATCCTGAAAGTAGTGAATCAGTAGCTCCTGGTTCATTGTCTGAGCTGACATTCGCCGAGCGTACATCACTAAATGGCTTTGAGGGAAAGAGTTACCCTTGTACTTTTCAAAGTCGGGCACCTGGAACTTGTGTGGAACTTTCACATTGGGGACCAAACAAAGGTCTGCGGCGACCTTTCTAAATAGATCCTGACCGCGAAGGGCCTGCGGTTCTTTCTGGATCTCCAGGAATTGTTCCTGGAACTCATTCATTCTATCGAACATGTTGTCGTTTCCACCAGAGGGTATCTGTGTAATCTGTCCTTCCGGGACAGTGTGTACCACGGGCGGTGGTATAGTCATTACGGCCGAGACTCTCGGTGCCTCCCGAAGTTTGTAACCTTTAGGAGTTACTGTCATGCCCCTGGCATCTTCGCTTTCCCGAAGTTTGTAACCTTCAGGCCCAGCGGTTCCTGCTGTGGTTCCCTGGTCCTCAGCGCTCGGCGGAACATATCCTTTCGGGATATAGTTGATAGGCATGCCCCAGGGACGATCTTTTGGCATTTTGTACCTAGGATCATACTTCTCCATTATGGGCGTAGATGTGATCTCCGAGATCACAGTCCTTTGTTGTTGCATTTGAGCTTCTGCTAGAGCTTGCATGTCGTTATGAAGCTTTCTCAGATCCTCTTTTAGAGTGTCGATCTCTTCCCTCAACTCTCTGTTCTCTTCCTCGAGATCATCCATCTTTTTTTGACGATTGGCCCGAGTATTGTACGAATGAGACAGTTTGACTCTAGAATCGAGACGCAAACGTGAGATTCGTAGGTAAGAAGAATGCGTTTATGAGAATGATGAATGCAATGATTATTAATTATTTTTGTTTATTCAAAGTAAACTTCGACAATTAGATTGCAAATATCAAACAGTGGGGAAACCTCGTTTTATTAAATTCAAAGGATTGCGGAAATAGAAATGCAGTAGATTACAAAGTGCTGAAAAAGGAAATTTAAACTAATAGATCCAGAGTCCTCTCTGAAGAGAGCTCAACTGCTGGTTCGGGCGCTTTCCTTTTCTTTGACAACGGCTCTAGAGCCGTTGTCGGGTTGTCATTCCTTTGCCAAGTGAAAGGAGCGAGCAAATTCCTTTGGTCATCCTGATTTTCTACAGCATGTTGCTCTAAAATCTCAATCAGAGCATCCTTTTCTTTTAACAGCTGCTGTATTTTCTTACATTCCACATTGAGAATACGGTATTTGTTCCTCCAAGACCTCTTCTCCTGCTGAACTTTGCTGAGAGTAACTTGAAGTTTTTCCATCTCAGACATGAAATAAAGGGCAGAGTCCCTTAATGGATGAACTTCCTGACGAGGGTAAGGCATCCTCAGCTTGAGAGCTCTAGTTTGTACCCAGTGGAGATAAGGCTCCATCGAGACACAGTCTGGTTTTCCTAGAGACTCTCGTCCTTTCCTATGAACGTGTTTCCAAGCGTGCACTATTTCCGTCTTTAGTGCCCTGTCATTTTCTCCTTCCTTGAAGAAAAGACCTTCCAGATGAACATTACGCGGGACATGTCTCATCGGGTATCCAAATTGACGACGAATTAAAACTGGATGATAGTTGATTCCCCCCATAGTTCCTATAAGGGATACATTTGGAAAATTTCCACAACGGTCAATGATCCTGATCCCGTCGTAGATTCAATTATACCAATCAATGTCAGAGTTGGTAAGAGACATGATTCTCTGTGACCAACGTAAAGTATTCTTTTGATCCCAAAATGCAGCTGACTTGGGCAAATGGGAAGTGAACCATTTGTACAGCAAGGGTACACAGCACGTGATCATTCCTCCGCGGTATAAATTCCTTAAATGTACCGAATGAAACGCATCTGCGAGTAAGGTCGGTACGGGGTTTCCGATCAGGAAAATCTTAATGGTGTTGATATCTACAAAGTTATCGATGTTGGGAAACAAAAATAACCCGTAGGTGAGCAAAACAAAGATGCTCTCGAAAGAGGCCACGTTCCCTATACTAGCAAAGTATAGGGCTTTCTTTATCAAGAATTGGGCTGGAAAACCCTGGATGCCACCCTTATTGGTCATGTGAGTCCTGACTTCTGACTCGTCCAAATAAATTGCTCTTGCAATGGTCTGATCCTTTGGAATTTCTTCCAGTCCAGAAAAGGGAGCTTGATCAGTAATATGTAAATCAGTCAGGTGAGAATACTCCTCCAGCGTCGGTGCAAGCTGATAATCCGGGAATGTGAAACAATGATAGGCCGGATCGTAGAACTGGATTAGTGTGGACAGGATTCCTTCAATTACGTGGACCCTTAACAAGGACAGCAGTCCTCCATACTTGACTCTGAAAGCCTCGTGGTTGGTGATCATTCTCGCGAAACCTCTCAAATCCTCTACCTTTGGAACCTTGAAGGTGTGCTTATGAGTTTTCCTTCTACCGAAATCCATTAGCGCACTCTCTTTTCTCTGACATTTGCAATCATTGTCTTAGTCTAATTTGAAAAAGAGAGACTAGAAGAGAAGATTTTCTTTGTTTTAATGTTTTTTAAATGAATGCATGAATGCAGCACACAAAAACATAGAAAAAACATGGGGTCAAAGGGTCGATGTCATGAAGTCAAAGCTCTACCCCCCCCCCCCAAAGGTTTATACTGGTGATTTTTTGTACCTGTCCGCAAAATCATTGACCCCTCTGGGATAACAACAGCAAGCGGGTCGCCAGTGAGCTGATGTATCCTAGAGTGATATCAAATGAGGATAGTATCGCGTGACAACTATTTTTGATAGCTTTCGCACTACAAAATGGCTTAAGTCTACTAAAAACCTCAGCTTCTCAGATAACCCAGTCGACCACACTACTTTCAACAACCGAAGTTGTATATGCAATGTATCTGCAAAGGGAGTCTCCACTGAGTTTGATGGTCGATCGGGGGCTCTTAACTGGAATTCACTCCCAGTAAGATTACCCGCATTGCCATCACCTATCTTAGGTGTATACTCAATCTTTCCACACGCGGCATCACACGCATTCCCATTAGCAGAAAAATAAACACAGATATCAATTAGGAAAAGCAGTATATATATTTGTCTTAATCATCCTAGACCTCTAGTCTTATGAACCTATATAGACAATGACTCCCCAACAAAGTTGTCATTTCTGTGACATGAATTTAGGGTTTCATCCCTTGAGAAGGCAAGAAAGAATGCCTCCCACTGTGGTCGCCACTCTGCTGTAGCGCGATTTTTGTGGTTTCGAATCACTATCGCTTTGGTACTACAGTTCGATTCATTTTTTATCCTATTAAGCTGATTAAGGAAGGGAAATAGATGTCTCCAATTAACCCTGCTTGCAAACTGAGGTTAAACAGTCAAAACTGTTGGTTTATAGATGTTGTCTAAATAGGGGGGTTCTCTCTTAGGGTTATTTGCTAAAAACAGTGTCTAGGCTATTGGTAAGATGTTAGGACTGATGCATTTCGATTGATATATGAAGGTATGGGATTTTGGGTTTTTGATTAGTATGCTCGCTAAGATTTTTCAATCTTATGCCTACGTATTCCCGTTTAACGAAACAGGGAAATCAGAGCGATCGTAGTTCCTCCAATTCTTTGGGAGGAAAATGGTTGTTTTGGTGTCTTGTTCAAAGCCCAAGACGTGAAGCTAAATGTGGTTTGTATCTTGTTCAAAGCCCAAGATGTGAAGTTAAAGGGTCTATTTATATCTTGTTCGAAGCCCAAGATATGAAGCTAAAAATGTTTGACTTTAGAGAGAATTTGTCATCTCTAAAAGGGGATATTTGGTCTGTTTGTCACAACTGTTGGGTGACTGGCGTCGCTCCCCGGGATTTTCATCCAAGTACAAACGCGAAAGTGGCAACGAAACAGAGTCGCCAGCAATGTGTATTTATCCCAAGAGAGGGAAAGGAAACACCGCATAAACCTGAAGAGAAAGGAAAGAGCATGGTCTTGCGACCAAGAGAACTGGGTTCGGGTGTCGGTTACGCGAGAGGAAGGTATTAGCACCCCCTCGCGTCCATCGTACCCGATGGGATCCACGCTTGCTAGTCTCGATCAAAGGGTGATGTCGTCTGGAGCTCCACTGCTACCGGAAAGGGAAAGGAAAAGGAAAAAGGAAAAGGAAAAAAAAGAGAGAAAAAAGAAACAAATGTAGGGAAAATAAAAGAAGTGCTCGAATGGGCCCTACCCCACTGCCTACGTATCTCATCGGGAGCATGAGAATCAAAGCGACGTAGTTCCCCTCAACGAGGGTCGATTTGTTTGTGTTTTTTGGGAACGGCTAACGTTCTAGCTCAGGTGTTGCAGGCTCGCTGGTCCGAGTGCATTACCATCTTGCAAGAGAACGAGGAGGAGCACGTTCATACGCTGAGAGTGAGTGAGATGAGAAAATAATTCCCGAAGGAAAGATGTTATTGTTTGTTTGAAGTTTTTTTTAGAAAGAAGTGTCTTTTACAGTTATTTGAAACTTGCATTGAACCAAAGTCTTAAATATAGGATCGAATACTTTCGTGCATCGTCCCCAACAGGACATACACTAGGTATCCTAGAAGAATGAGAGGAAGCCCCTCCTTCCCCACTTCCCACATGTAAGGCTCAAGCGCAATACACGTTAACCTTTATTAAGTGTTTTTTACTTTTCTTTTGAGATGAGAAGAGAAACGACGCAAGGGAAATTCTAAAGGGAAACTAAGAGTCATAATGTTATCATGCATGGATATCCTAGGGTTAGTGAGGTTTAGGAGAAAAGACTACCTAACCTAATGCTAATCCTACTCCAAGCTTAATCAAAAATTAAGTTGGACTAGGTAGCTTTAAAGGGGAAAGAATCCAAGACTTGAACAAGTCTTGAGATTCATGGGTAGAGAAAGAGTGAAAGAGAAGAAAAGAGAAAGGAAGAAAAAGAAAAGAGATAGGGCAGCAAGCACAACATAATCATCAAATCCAAATCATAACATAGAACATGCTTCAAAGATCATACAAGCACATATCAAGTATACAAGTGAAGGCACA
This sequence comes from Lathyrus tuberosus, assembly GCA_022829125.1. NCBI lineage: Eukaryota > Viridiplantae > Streptophyta > Magnoliopsida > Fabales > Fabaceae > Lathyrus > Lathyrus tuberosus. Next base: position 195,333 of record JALAZF010000236.1, on the reverse strand, counting down.
CAAGAAAGGATGCAAGTAAACTTGCACATGATTCACAATTTCACACACTAAGAGTTCATACTAAGATGACATGAACAAAATAAGATGAAAGTGAAACCAAGTCAAAATTCAATTCATATCATGATCATCTAATCCAAACATGCAAGAATGCTTCACATTATGATGCAGTATGAGCCAAAGAAACCACAAAACCAATGATGATGATATGCATCATACAAATCAAACCATGATGATCAAGTGAGATGAAAAACAAGCAATGAATCCAAGGGGCAGTAGCATATGTGTCAACATCATACCAAAATCAAACTCAAGTCATGCAAGATGAATCCTTAAGCAACACATTCAAAACATGCATCAAAGTTAATCAAAACATCCACTTATCATTCATACCAACAAACAAAGAAACATGTGAAGCAAAGAGTGAGAACATGTCACATAGAGCACTTTAAACCAAGAGGGTCAGAACCTCTAGCATGTCACACAAATCAAACAAAAGGTTTCATGCATTGGTGAAATCATACAAAGAAGCCATCACAAGATTAAGTTGAGCATACCACAAAGTTCAAGTCCAAAACAACAACACTTTGTAAAATCAAGAACAAATAGGAAAATGAGTGAAAAGAGATGATTCCAAAGCCACAAGTAAGTTCAAACAGAACATGATCATACCATATAAACATCTCAAGCATCACTCCATCACAAGTAAGCAAATGCATCCAAACTAGATTAAGTACCAAAGTATACCTCAATCAAACTTGTATCACAAACAATACTCAACCAAAAATAGCAAATTGGATCAATAAAATCCCAAAAAATATTCAAAAAGAAGCTAATTCAGTCAAGTAATATAGACAAAAAGATCAAACCAAAATCCACAAACCAAGTATCTCAAACAAATGGACAAAGGTCTAGTAAGCACCAAGCATCAATATGCAAAGGAAATGGACCAAAATGAAATATGGAAAAGTTTTAAAAATAAAAAAAAAATGTTTTTATGCAGTTTAATATGTCACCTAATAGATGCAAAAAGAGTGGATTAAAAATTTATTATAGATGATGAGAAAGAAATTTCACAAGTTGGTGTGTGCAAGTGAAACAAATAAGAAAAGAAAATAAAACAATTAATTAAAACAGATGACAAAATAAAATAAAATGAGAAACTAAAACATGGAAAAATTTGAGAAAACTAAAAATAAGTCTCATGATTTTTTTTATGATTTTTAGATGCATAAAAGTAAATTTAGAAATTAAAAATGCAAGACAAATAATAAGAGTAAGAAAAGAAAAGGAAATAAACTAGGGAGTGCAAACAGTAAAGAAAACACATTGTAATAAGGAAATGGGCCAACAGGGGGGTGCGCATAGAAAAGGCAAAATGAAAGAGAGCCCAAGGGCGAAGTCAATGAGGGAGCAAGGTAGAAGGTCAAAATTCAGCAATAAATCCAGTCACACAAGCGATCCAATGCGTGAGAACAAAATCAACCACCACCACACGATCAAGATTAATTAAAACCAACGATTCAGATTCAAAGGTACACCGTACTTCACATGGTCAAACGTGCACATGAACAGTCTGGTACACCATGGACCAGCCACATGCCTAGCATATGACTCATTAATGTGCTGTCCAAACTCCAACCGTGTGATCAAATACCAAGCATAAACAATGGACGTGATGAACAGACGCACGGTAGAATTCATGGAAGAGCAAGCATGCTATCATAAATTAAAAACATAAAATAAGAGACATGTGGCGCGCTGACAGACACACGATTAAGGAAATCAACGGTCCTACATTGTCTTCTCCATGAAACCTCCCCTCACCGGACTGCATTTTCCAGCCGCCGGAGCTAGGGATAACCAACTAATAATGCAAATCGAAGAGAAACAAGTTTAGATCTAAAAATTTAAATCAACATTATGCACAAACCACACGTCAAAACTTCAAATAAAATAGCTCAGAATAATCAGTGCACATCATAGATCATTTTGCATATCAAAAATTCAAGTTCTGTGAGTATGAAAAAATCACCAACCTGGACCTTGAAGAACACGAAATACACCAAGAAATCCTTCCAAATGCTGCAGATCAACTCCTTTTGATCTCTATTTGCAAAATAAATGCAAATAGAGGCTTGAATCTGGCTAGAACTTGAAGTTTGAAGATGATCCCTCTTGAATGGCACTTGATGAATTCTTCAGTATGAGCTCAAAACAACGGTGGATTCGTGCTCTATTCTCTTCACTGATCAAGAATGTGAAGAGAAAACTCAGAGAAGCTCCAAGAAGAATGAGATTCAATGAGAGGAAGTGTGAGAGCAAAAAAACCACAAGTGTGCAAATGAGAGCTTCTACCCTAGCTGTGAGAGCATGAGTAAGCATATATACCATTCATTAGTTCACTTATTAGGATTAGGAAGTGATTAGAATTCTTGTTAATGAGATTTGAGTGAAATTCCAAAAATGCATTTTACACCACCACCACCAATTTGCACGTGGGAAACCCTTGTACCCAGCAAAAATCACCTCCAATTTACTCATGTACTACTTCTGAATTGATTCTGGGCCTTGTACTTTCTTGGTTTGCAAGTTTTGAATTAATTTGGTATTTTTCCACTTTGTGAGAATAATGAGAAATATGGCATGGAATGAATTGATTCAAAGGCCACAAATGATCTTCTTGACTTGTATTTTGGTATTGTAATATGGCATGAAGCAATTGGGAACATTACAAGTCCATTTGTGCAAAAATGAAAAAGGTGGAAAATTTGACTTATAAGGAATCCATTAAAAACACCTTGCATTGTTTTGGCCATAACTAGAGTTCCAAAAAAGATATGGAAATGTTCTAGTACTTTTTGGAAATGGGAGAGAAAGATCTTCAACTTTCATTTTGGAGGGAAAATTCATTTGGAGCTTCCTTGATGATGAAAAGTCAAGTTGAATGTGATGGAAAAGTTGCCAAAAATGGAAAGTTTTTATTATAGGTCATTTTCCAAATTTAGTAACTTTGCACAAACTCTTGATTTTTGATGAATGATGCCATCCATGTCATTCCTTGACCAAATAAAGGTATATGGACTTGAGAATCATGATTTGAACCTTCGCAAACCCATGGTTGGCTTTTCTTTTGAACTGTTGGCTTTTGCTTATTGCACAAGTAACTGATCAATTGAACATCTTCCTCAAAGAACCAATGAACAAGATTCCATCCATGAACACTTAAGAACATAAGGAATGCCATGAGATTAAGCCTTTCCCAAGAAATCAGAAATAAACTGATTTTACGTCAAACCCTGATTTTGGCACCCTCTGGTTAGGATGAAAAAAACAAGTCCTCCAAATCTCAATTCCTCTGAATATGTTGTGTATCCTCTCAAACAAAGATGAGATATGTCCTTTGGAGGTGATAAAAACTCAAAGAGCTTGCACATTTGGGGGTCAGATCCCAACTTTTGACTGCCTTGTGTAGGAGATCATGCACTGTCCAGTCTTCTTGGTGAATTCCTTTCTTTCAATGACTTGTGATATCAAATGGAGATGACACATGATGTAAGAGATCCTTGAAGCTTGTGAGAAACACTTGGTCTTCTTCTTTTGGATGATCAACACCTTAGGGAATCACCTGATCACATGCCCTTATGCAAGATGCAATGCTAAATGCTTGATGCTTTGTTTTTCTATGCTTGAATGCAATGCAATGCAAATGAAAACTCATGCTAAATGATATGAAAGAAAGAGAGGGAAAATTTTGGGGTATTACAGCTGCCCCTATTCAATCACTGTAGACCTGAACGAATGATTGTGATTGCTGTCAGCCTTTCAAGGTATGGAGGGATTGAATACTAACAATAACCCAAAAATTTGCACTCCACAGGGAAGAAGAAAAGGGATAAACCCAACCAAACGAACTCTGCTTGAACAAAACTCTGGTGAGGAAGGAAACAACTGAAGGGATCTCTTTTATATATAACGCCAGACGACTACTGGCCTGCCACACTACGGGTGGACTTTAACAACGTCTTTTAGCACAACGCCATACGACTACTGGCTTGCCACACTACGGGTGGACTTTAGCAACGTCTTTTGTACAACTCCAGATGACTACTGGCCTGCCACACTACGGGTGGACTTTAACAACGTCTTTTGTACAACGCCAGACGACTACTGGCTTGCCATACTGCGGGTGGACTTTAACAATGTCTTTTGTACAACGCCAGACGACTACTGGCCTGCCACACTACGGGTGGACTTTTGCCAAGCTACAGTTGGACTTTGAGAATCTGCCACCCTTGGATGGACCTTTCGCCAATCTACGGTTGGACTTTCCAATGATTTGCCACCCTTGGATGGACCTTTCGCCAATCTACGGTTGGACTTTCCAATGATTTGCCACCCTTGGATGGACTTTTCGCCAATCTACGGTTGGACTTTGAGAATTTTCCACCCTTGGATGGACCTTTTTCCAATCTACGGTTGGACTTTAAGAATTTGCCACACTTGGATGGACCTTTTGCCAATCTACGGTTGGACTTTAAGAATTTTCCACCCTTGGATGGACCTTTTGCCAATCTACGGTTGGACTTTAAGAATTTGCCACCCTTGGATAGACCTTTTGCCAATCTACGGTTGGACATTCCAATGATTTTCCACCCTTGGATGGACCTTTCGCGAATCTACGGTTGGACTTTACAATGATTTGCCACCCTTGGATGGACCTTTCGCCAATCTACGGTTGGACTTTAAGAATTCCAAAACTGGACTACTCTCTGCATCCGTGTCAGACATCTCTACTGACTCGAAGACTCCTGAAAGTATAATATCTCTACTGGAGAATGAAAGGACAATCCGTCTGCTTCGAACTGTCAAATTTGCCAAAAATAAATTGGACTTTGGAAATATGGGGAAATGATGATTCTGCCAGGAATTACTTCATATGTTTGGGATGAATTCTGGTCACAGCAACTCCGCTGGGGATGAGAATTTCTTTGCATGACGTCTTGCTAGGGAATAAAAGTCATTAAAACTCTGTTTAAGGATCTATCAAACCCGAGATCCTTTGCGGGAAGAATCAGCTTTCTAACCGGCTGGGGCAAGAATACACCACCACTCTGCTGAGGAATAGATTTTGTTGATTAATAAACCTCTTGCAGGGAGAAAACAACTCAGCTGGGGAGTATTGTTGACAAGATTCAATGCTGAACTCTGTGGGGATACCATTATCAGAGATACGATCTTGCTGGGGATCAAGGCTACTCCGTCAGGGATATGCAAATCCTGTTAGAACATTCCACTGCAACTTGTTGGGAAAGAGTCCTTAAAGATCTGCTGGGGAAACCCAAATCAATTCCACGGTAGTCTGCTGAGGAATAGGACTGTCGAGCTTAGGATAAGTATTACAATGCCCCATGCTATGCGAACTTTCCGTTTGACGATTCCGTTGGGGATAATGAGTTTATAATACTCTGCTGTGGAAAACCGCTTCAAAGCGTCTCGTGTTGAGGAATGTCTTTTGAGAGGATTTTACAGAAGACCAAACATCCTCAAACTCTACTGGGGGTAATAGATCTGTAACATCTCCTGCTGGGGAAAATCAAAATGCCCCATGCTTAGGACGGTCAACAACTTGCTTTTTTTGCTCCATGATACAGGACTTGCCTGAAGAAACATCATAAGAGGATTTTACAGCAGATTGAGCATCTTCAAACTCCTGACGACTTCACTGGGAATTAACCATCAACCTCGGTGTCTGCGAAGTGACTCTACTGGGAATTCACAACCATTATCGACACAGAAAAGCTTGTAGCTGTTGGAAATACTGAATGAGAGAATCGACTTAATAAGATACAACGATACCCAGTTGAACTCAATTCACTGATATCGAGACGTCGTGAACGACCGTCGATCGAATGATGGGCTCAACCAGTAAACGTTGTGACAAAAGGGTAACAAGTAAACCCTTCCCCGAACACGATTGCCCCAGTCTCCTATGTGGGAATAAATGATTACTCGTCTTGTGCTTAAAATCATCTGAATCTGTTACCTGCAATCAAAAGGAAACACACACATGCCCCAAAATATTGCGTGGTTTGATTCCAGCATCCAGGATTATTCAACATTCAAAGCAATTCTAAATGTTTTTTTCTACACGTGTTATTGTGAAGCCACCATGTTTTCAAATGCAATGTTTTATCAAAAATTCGGACGTTTTTGCAAACAAAGCAGTAAAACAAAATAAGAAGCTTTTAACTGAAATTCAATTTATTGATCAAAATGCCCAGAATAGGCAATTACATCAGGAAGCAATCCCTGGAAAGAGGTGATCGCTGAAAATTGAGAAAAGAAACTATCCTAATGGCAATGTGAAAACGACGTCCCACTGAGTTTCAATTCTGCTATGGCCAGTATGTCTTCAAGACTCCCCGACCTTGCCTTCTGAGGAATGATCAGACCGATTTCTACCCTTAGGAATGTCAGTTGTTGAAACGGCTGATGGAGTACAGATAAACTCAGATCGTAGTCATTCGCTTAAATCCCTCTTTTGCGTAGACCGCCCTTTCGGGTTTTCAATCTACCGGGATACCCTTTTTTGCCTGAGTTGTTTGTTTTCAAGTTTTGACTTAGCGGTCTTTTCTCTTTTTTTCTTAATCTTTTTCTCTTTTTTTTCTTGAACACGTCGTGTGACACCGGCTTATCTTGACTTTGTTGAAAGGGTTATGACTGCCTCACTGTTTGATTGTTGATGGATAACCATTGTGGTTTCACATCTCTTGACCTCTTGATGGTGGAATAGAAGGTAATGGATCCTCAGATGCGCACTCATTTTGAAATTTGAATGCTCGGTCAAATATAACTGACGCCTACCCTGCCCCGGGGCTAAATGTGAGGGTTTTTCGTGCGAAAAGAAACTCCTACTTCAAGGCTCGAAGGGGTTAACGAGGGTCTATCTCCCTTATATCTCCAGTGTTTGGGGATTCGAAACAATGCCTGTACATCCTCAACAAGGTTCTGTTCAAAAGCACACAATTAGAGACCTGCGTTCTTATTTCGTCATCCTCCCTCATAGAGTTTAAACAGGAAGATTGGTATTGCAGTGCACATTAGCATTAAACGAGTAAACACAAATGAAATTAATCAAGAAAACATATCCATTGCATTAAAATCATCAAACCAAATACACACAAGTTTTAACATGCAAACAATGTCTGAACACACAAATAAAAACTACATATGAAAATGCAGTAAAGAAACTAAATGGTTGTCCTTGTTGAGGAGGCTTGACTCCGTCTGGACTGGCTGCTTCTGATGATGTCTTTGTAGCTTTGAGTGCTCACCCTGATAAAGAAGCTTCACCTTGTGGGGGTACCGTCTGGGGTGATAACCTTTGAGTCAATCAAATCCTGCACCTTGTGGTGGAACACATTACAGTTATCAAGTGTGTGCCCAAACGTTCCTGAATGGAACTCACAGCTAGCACTCATGTCATAGTCCGAAGGAATGGGGTATGGCACGGGCATGGCCTTCCTCAGCTGGATCAGTGAACTCTTGAGCAAGTGAGCCAACAACTGACTGTAAGGAATAGGAATGGGATCAAATATCCTCTTGGGCTTCCTTTGTCTGAGTTGCCTTTGCTGCTGATAATCTTGCTGCTGCTGATTCGGGCGCCCAGTCTGGCCCTGCACTTTCCTTCCTGCATTCGGCTGAGGCACAAACAAGGGTTGCCGACATAGGTCTTCTGCAACATAGGGTTGTGGAAGAGATTCCTGATGCGAGGTGGATCCTTTGACAAAGGAGGGAGTCCTTAGTTCTTTTGCAACAATGGGAGTAACATCACTTTGTTTACTAGTGCCAACTGATGCAAACTTGATTGCCCCTGAATCAATAAGCTCTTGGACCTTATACTTGAGCATCTTACAATTTTTAACCTCATGACCAGGTACCCCTGAATGGATTTCACACCTAACATGGACATTGGAACCCATACGAAACTTGGTGTGTGGAGGTCCTGCAGCGATCAATTAAATTAAATGAAACTTGAGCAAGTGCTGAAGCAACTGAGCGTATGGCATCGGGATCAGATCAAACTTCTTCTCAGTCTTCTCTGGCTTAAGACCCTTAAGAAACAGTTGGTGATGAAAAAGCTCTGACGGCGGAGAGGATTCACGAGGTAAACCATGGTCTAGAGGAGACCCCAAAGAGATAGGAGGGGTGAGAAACTCTACTACAGAAGCGGCCACCTGATTGTTTTCCTTTCTTAACACTTCATTAAGAATTTCCATAACCCGGCCCATCTGAGTCTTCATCCGATTGACTTCTTCTCTCAGCAGTTCCTGACCTCGGGATAACACTTGCATGTCCACCATAAAATGCCCCAGCTGGGCCTTCATCTCAGTCACCTCCGCTCGGAGTTGTTCCACATCTGAGCCTTGATTGTGGTGAATTGAATAGTTGGAAGAAGTCATGTTGGCCGTTCTGCAGAGAATACCCAGTCAGAATGAGAAACCCGCTCCGGAACACCTGTTATGCATATGAGTATGAGAATGCCATGCAGAATGCCATGTTCGCATATTTCCAAGGGATCATTATGCTTTAACTCGAAAAAATTTTTTTAGAAAAACATAAAAAATGGATGGAAATGCTCAGTGTCAAGTCTCAAAGTTAATATCCCTTGGAACTACAAGAACATGTATGCGAAAATGTTGATGTAGATGCAACAGGCATGGGATCGAGGCTTCCATAAAGCTCTGGATGATCATTGTACTGTGCTGAGGACTGGATAAGTTCACAAGTCTGCTCTGAAGAGAACACCAGAATACCAGAATACCGGATGATCAGAATACCAGAATACCAGGCCGATAAGTCCACACTGATAGGAAATCCAAAATACCGGGTATGTTGAAAGTCAAGGTTCCTGCACACCTGTAAACAACCCGCCCCTCTCACATGTGGGTACTAGGATGTTCAGTATCCCAGGCTCTCAGGTCGAGAAATAATGATACGTTCACCATTTCTGGTTTGGCATCACCATCAATCTAGGAGGCCTCAACCGATTCTCTAAGACAAAAGATCCTCAGCTTCAGAGGTTTGAGAAGCAATAGCACATTCAGCCCGAAGGATACAATGCTATCGCCAATCAAAGAGGTCGTCTGCTGATTCACTACAAAAGGGAAATCCTATAGCAAGTTCCCAGCATTGGGTCCTCGGATCGAGAATGTGCAATGGGTTTGCCACAGAACGTGGGCTGCCACTGTCACATCTTGGGAGGAGTGTCGCAACTGAGTCCTCAGGAATGGTCATCAGAGTCGACAATTCCTCCAGAGAATAACTACTGGCCTGTATCAACATACAGTAGCAGATAGCTCCGGATAGAACCTCGTCTGATTGTAGGGATCGTAATCACCCACACGTGGCCAACACCACGGGAGCGTCACGCCTGCCCACGCTAAAACCTAGGTGTATGCTCGAGCCTGGGTATTGGGCTCATCTCTCAAAGCATCCCAACCCGCCAAACAGAAAACCAGCCAGCACAGTGCAGTAATATCCAACATATAATGATATGTAATGCAGTAAAATGCGATAAAAACAGTAAAGTAGTAAAAAATACAGTAAACAGCAATATAGTAATATACAACACACAGCAAAACACAGCACCAGAATAAACACCCAAAGAAAGAAAACGAACAAGCGCTAGGATTGACTCGCTAAGGAAACCAGAGATTCTGGGTTCTTCCCCAGCAGAGTCGCCAGCTGTCGCTCCCGGGATTTTCATCCAAGTACAAACGCGAAAGTGGCACCGAAACAGAGTCGCCAGCAATGTGTATTTATCCCAAGAGAGGGAAAGGAAACACCGCATAAACCTGAAGAGAAAGGAAAGAGCATGGTCTTTCGAACAAGAGAACTGGGTTCGGGAGTCGGTTACGCGAGAGGAAGGTATTAGCACCCCCTCGCGTCCATTGTACCCGATGGGATCCACGCTTGCTAGTCTCGATCAAAGGGTGACGTCGTCTGGAGCTCCACTGCTACTGGAAAGGGAAAGGAAAAGGAAAAAGGAAAAGAAAAAAAAAGAGAGAAAAAATAAACAAATGTAGGGAAAATAAAAGAAGTGCTCGAATGGGCCCTACCCCACTGCCTACGTATCTCATCGGGAGCATGAGAATCAGAGTGACGTAGTTCCCCTCAACGAGGGTCGCTTTGTTTGTGTTTTTTGGGAACGGCTAACGTTCTAGCTCAGGTGTTGCAGGCTCGCTGATCCGAGTGCGTTACCATCTTGCAAGAGAACGAGGAGGAGCACGTTCATACGCTGAGAGTGAGTGAGATGAGAAAAGAATTCCCGAAGGAAAGACGTTATTGTTTGTTTGAAGTTTTTTTAGAAAGAAGTGTCTTTTACAGTTATTTGAAACTTGCATTGAACCAAAGTCTTAAATATAGGAACGAATACTTTCGCGCATCGTCCCCAACAGGACATACACTAGGATCCTAGAAGAATGAGAGGAAGCCCCTCTTTCCCCACTTCCCACATGTAAGGCTCAAGCGCAATACACGTTAACCTTTATTAAGTGTTTTTTACTTTTCTTTTGAGATGAGAAGAGAAACGACGCAAGGGAAATTCTAAAGGGAAACTAAGAGTCCTAATGTTATCATGCATGGATATCCTAGGGTTAGTGAGGTTTAGGAGAAAAGACTACCTAACCTAATGCTAATCCTACTCCAAGCTTAATCAAAAATTAAGTTGGACTAGGTAGCTCTAAAGGGGAAAGAATCCAAAACTTGAACAAGTCTTGAGATTCATGGGATGAGAAAGAGTGAAAGAGAAGAAAAGAGAAAGGAAGAAAAAGAAAAGAGATAGGGCAGCAAGCACACCATAATCATCAAATCCAAATCATAACATAGAACATGCTTCAAAGATCATACAAGCACATATCAAGTATACAAGTGAAGGCACACAAGAAAGGATGCAAGTAAACTTGCACAAGATTCACAATTTCACACACTAAGAGTTCATATAAAGATGAAATGAACAAAATAAGATGAAAGTGAAACTAAGTCAGACTCAAGTCATGCAAGAATGCTTCACATTATGATGCATTATGAGCCAAAGAAACCACAAAACCAATGATGATGATATGCATCATACAAATCAAACCATGATGATCAAGTGAGATGAAAAACAAGCAATGAACCCAAGGGGCGGTAGCATATGTGTCAACATCATACCAAAGTCAAACCCAAGTCATGCAAGATGAATCCTTAAGCAACACATTCAAAACATGCATCAAAGTTAATCAAAACATCCACTTATCATTCATACCAACAAACAAAGAAACATGTGAAGCAAAGAGTGAGAACATGTCACATAGAGCACTTTAAACCAAGAGGGTCAGAACCTCTAGCATGTCACATAAATCAAACAAAAGGTTTCATGCATTGGTGAAATCATACAAAGAAGCCATCACAAGATTAAGTTGAGCATACCACAAAGTTCAAGTCCAAAACAACAACACTTTGTAAAATCAAGAACAAATAGGAAAATGAGTGAAAAGAGATGATTCCAAAGCCACAAGTAAGCTCAAATAGAACATGATCATACCATATAAACATCTCAAGCATCACTCCATCACAAGTAAGCAAATGCATCCAAACTAGATTAAGTACCAAAGTATACCTCAATCAAACTTGCATCACAAACAACACTCAACCAAAAATATCAAAGTGGATCAATAAAATCCCAAAAAATATTCAAACAGAAGCTAATTCAGTCAAGTAACATAGACAAAAAGATCAAACCAAAATCCACAAACCAAGTATCTCAAACAAATGGACAAAGGTCAAGTAAGCACCAAGCATCAATATGCAAAGGAAAGGGACCAAAATGCAATATGGAAAAGTTTTAAAAATCAAACAAATATGTTTTTATGCAGTTTAGTATGTCACCTAATAGATGCAAAAAGAGTGGATTAAAAATGTATTATAGATGATGAGAAAGAAATTTCACAAGTTGGTGTGTGCAAGTGAAACAAATAAGAAAAGAAAATAAAACAATTAATTAAAACAGATGACAAAAAAAAAATTGAGAAAATAAAACATGGTAAAATTTGAGAAAACTAAAAATAAGTCTCATGATTTTTTTTATGATTTTTAGACGCATAAAAGTAATTTTAGAAATTAAAAATGCAAGACAAATAATAAGAGTAAGAAAAGAAAAGGAAATAAACTAGGGAGTGCAAACAGTAAAGAAAACACATTGTAATAAGGAAATGGGCCAACAGGGGGGTGCGCATAGCAAAGGCCCAATGAAAGAGAGCCCAAGGGCGAAGTCAATGAGGGAGCAAGGTAGAAGGTCAAAATTCAGCAATAAATCCAGCCACACAAGCGATCCAATGCGTGAGAACAAAATCAACCACCACCACACGATCAAGATTAATTAAAACCAACGATTCAGATTCAAAGGTACACCGTACTTCACACAGTCAAATGCGCACATGAACAGTCTGGTACACCATAGACCAGCCACATGCCTAGCATGTGACTCATTAATGTGCTGTCCAAACTCCAACCGTGTGATCAAATACCAAGCATAAACAATGGATGTGATGAACAGACGCATGGTAGAATTCATGGAAGAGCAAGCATGCAATCATAAATTAAAAACATAAAATAAGAGATATGTGGCGCGCTGACAGACACACGATTAAGGAAATCAATGGTCCTGCATTGTCTTCTCCATGAAACCCCCCTCGCCGGACTGCATTTTCCAGCCGCCGGAGCTAGGGCTCCGGCCACCCTCTCCGGTGAGTTGTGACGTGAAATTTTCCTGAAAATACAAATAGGTACTCCATTTTGATCAGAAAAACGAGAGGATCTCAAATATGCAATTATTTTTCACAAATAACCAACCAATAATGCAAATCGAAGAGAAACAAGTTTAGATCTAAAACTTTAAATCAACATTATGCACAAACCACACGTCCAAACTTCAAATAAAATAGCTCAGAATTATCAGTGCACATCATAGATCATTTTGCATATCAAAAATTCAAGTTCGTGAGTATGAAAAAATCACCAACCTGGACCTTGAAGAACACGAAATACACCAAGAAATCCTTCCAAATGCTGCAGATCAACTCCTTTTGATCTCTATTTGCAAAATAAATGCAAATAGAGGCTTGAATCTGGCTAGATCTTGAAGTTTGAAGATGATCCCTCTTGAATGGCACTTGATGAATTCTTCAGTATGAGCTCAAAACAACGGTGGATTCGTGCTCTATTCTCTTCACTGATCAAGAATGTGAAGAGAAAACTCAGAGAAGCTCCAAGAAGAATGAGATTCAATGAGAGGAAGTGTGAGAGCAAAAAAACCACAAGTGTGCAAATGAGAGCTTCTACCCTAGCTGTGAGAGCATGAGTAAGCATATATACCATTCATTAGTTCACTGATTAGGATTAGGAAGTGATTAGAATTCTTGTTAATGAGATTTGAGTGAAATTCCAAAAATGCATTTTACACCACCACCACCAATTTGCACGTGGGAAACCCTTGTACCCAGCAAAAATCACCTCCAATTTACTCATGTACTACTTCTGAATTGATTTTGGGCCTTGTACTTTCTTGGTTTGCAAGTTTTGAATTAATTTGGTATTTTTCCACTTTGTGAGAATAATGAGAAATATGGCATGGCATGAATTGATTCAAAGGCCACAAATGATCTTCTTGACTTGTATTTTGGTATTGTAATATGGCATGAAGCAATTGGGAACATTACAAGTCCATTTGTGCAAAAATGCAAAAGGTGGAAAATTTGACTTATAAGGAATCCATGAAAAACACCTTGCATTGTTTTGGCCATAACTAGAGTTCCAAAAATGATATAGAAATGTTCTAGTACTTTTTAGAAATGGGAGAGAAAGATCTTAAACTTTCATGTTGGAGGAAAATTCATTTGGAGATTCCTTGATGATGAAAAGTCAAGTTGAATGTGATGGAAAAGTTGCCAAAAATGGAAAGTTTTTATTATAGGTCATTTTCCAAATTTAGTAACTTTGCACAAACTCTTGATTTTTTATGAATGATGCCATCCATGTAATTCCTTGAACAAATAAAGGTATATGGACTTGAGAATCATGATTTGAACCTTCGCAAACCCATGGTTGGCTTTTCTTTTAAACTGTTGGCTTTTGCTTATTGCACAAGTAACTGATCAATTGAACATCTTCCTCAAAGAACCAATGACCAAGATTCCATCCATGAACACTTAAGAACATAAGGAATGCCATGAGATCAAGCCTTGCCCAAGAAATTAGAAATAAACTGATTTTAGGTCAAACCCTGATTTTGGCACCCTCTGGTTAGTAGGAAAAAAACAAGTCCTCCAAATCTCAATTCCTCTGAATATGTTGTGTATCCTCTCAAACAAAGATGAGATATGTCCTTTGGAGGTGATAAAACTCAAAGAGCTTGCACATTTGGGGGACAGATCCCAACTTTTGACTGCCTTGTGTAGGAGATTATGCACTGTCCAGTCTTCTTGGTGAATTCCTTTCTTTCAATGACTTGTGATATCAAATGGAGATGACACATGATGTAAGAGATCCTTGAAGCTTGTGAGAAACACTTGGTCTTCTTTTTTTGGATGATCAACACCTTAGGGAATCACCTGATCACATGCCCTTATGCAAGATGCAATGCTAAATGCTTGATGCTTTGTTTTTCTATGCTTGAATGTAATGCAATGCAAATGAAAACTCATGCTAAATGATATGAAAGAAAGAGAGGGAAAATTTTGGGGTATTACAACTGGTTATAAAGGAGAATTACTTTAACTGGGATATATGAATCCAGCAATGCCATAATTTCCTTTATAGGGGATTTTTAACCTGAAGGAGAAGAATTTTAACTCAGTTTAGAGCAACGTCATCCTTCCTTAGGAATTTCTCATGCTAAAAGAGGGACAATGGCGTGGATGTAAATAATCCAGAGGCTTGCCGCTTACAGCAATTAGATGAAGGAAAATGAGTTGTTGATGTTTATATACTGTGAACGAGGCACAAATTTTGATGCTAAAAGGTTGATTGACTCAATCGGGGTTTTCATATACAAAGCCTAAGAAGAGGCTATTGACCCAACAAGAGGGTGTTTTTATGTGTCTCGTACGAAGCCCGGGAGAGAGGCTAATAGGGGTTGACTCAACAAGAGAGTGCTAACAAGTGACTGACTCAACAAAAGAGTGTTTTTATATGTGTCTTGTACAAAGCCCAAGACGGAGGCTGAAAGGTGGTTGACTCAACAAGAGAGTCTTTTATACTCAACAAGAGAGTGTTTTTGTATCTCGTACAAAGCCTGGGATGGAGGCTAAAAGGGAATTGACTCAATAAGAGAGTCTTTTATACTCAATAAGAGAGAGATTTTTATCTTGTACGAAGCCCGATATGGAGGCTGAAAAAGGTTGACTCAACAAGAGAGTCTGAAAAGGATAGCTCCGCCGAGGAGAATCATTTGTACAAAGCCCAAGAGGAGGCTATTGTGTTGGTGACTGTTTCAGTTTAGTGACAGGTCCAGTATGTTGGATAAAAGAGAAAACCAGTTCTTATAAAGGGAACGATTATAGGTATTGTTGTGCTTTGGGATTGATCAGAGGATCAGGGTTATTTCCTGTTCTTTAAGGAAATGGGAAATCCAAAGGGTATTGAGACTATCCAAGTCTACTGGTGTTTTGGACAAATCGATTCTCGGATAGTGAATGATCTTTGTATAATGCCCAAGAGAAGGCTGGTGTGTTAAGGGATGAAGGTCAACCCATTAATAGGTCTGACACTTGACTCAGAAAGACAGCTCTAGCAAATTGATGACTAGGTTCTGTTCCTATACCTATAGAGGTCTCTGGGTCCTTGTACTAAGCCTAAGAGAAGGCATGAGAGCTTTTAAGAAGCCTAAGGGTCCTTATACAACGCCCAAGAGGAGGCGGGGATGCTTTTAAGAAGCCTGTGGGTCCCCAAACTCCGAGAAGTTCAACACATGCCATTCACCGAGAATAGATCAAGCCAGGAAAGTCCGAGAATTTGGAAGAAACTCAAGAGATGACATTCACGGAGAAAAGATCATCCCTGGGGAGTAGAGTCTCTTTGACGATTTCTAAGGGTGACAGTCTGAGAAAGGGTTCACAGAGAATGCTGCCTTTCACGTCTCCATATTGTTTAACCCCAAGAGGAGGGAAGACTGTGTCTGGTAATCCTATGAGGATCTAGTTTTGTTTGTATTTAAGAGTGACCAACAGGGCTTTACCTAGTGCTAGACGTAGTTGCCGGGGAAAACTCTAAATAACTATACTAGTATTACGCAGTTGATATTTGACAAGTATATAAAAGTTTGTGAAAAAAGACTTACAGTGAACAGCCCCACAATACAGTTATATATATGAAAGTGGATAAAGAAAGCGGGTAAACACTTACTCAGTTGTAGAGCTTCCATGCTGTTTTGTTAGTTTGTTCAACAAAGAAAGCTTTGATAACAATATTATATTCAAAATCAAAGGAGAAAATGCTTTGAAAAGGTTGTTGGGGCTTACAGCTCAGGGAGAGGCTCAAGGATTTATCAGTGATTGCACTGTTGTTTGAAATTGTACAGGGACTTATACAAGGAACTGAGGCCCAAAAAGATTTTCTGTACAAAGGGATGGGTCTTACACTCTCTCAAGTGGCCCAAAGGTGTTCAAAGAAAAAGAATGGGGCTTATAACACGAGGGTAGGCCCAGATGATTTGTTTTTTTGAATTGGCGATCGCGCCGAGATTTCTTTAACATACTGGGTCTTATACAATGCATTGAGGCCCAAAAAGTTTTGGTTAAAAAAGGGGGTTGGGTCTTACACTCTATTAGAGGCCCAATGATTTATTTTTATACAAGTGGTGGGGCTTACAGCTCAAGGAGAGACCCAGATGATTTTGCTAAAAAAGGCGACGATCGCGCCGTTGTTTTAGAAAATACAGAGGGACTTGTACAATGCATGAGGCCCAAAAAGGTTTGTATTTACAAAGGGTTGGGTCTTACACTCTAATAGAGGCCCAAAGGTTTGAAAAAGTTTGATGAGGGTTGAATTAATCAAAAAAACCCTAATTTGTTTTCAAAATGTATTTTAATTGAATAAAAATTCAATTAAAATGATCAAAATTGTTAAACATGTGTGGCAACAAATTGTGATCTTGGATTAATGTTTCAAAAATTATTTTTCTATCCACAAAATGATTGGAAATCACTAAAATTTGAAAAATCAAGAAGGAGAAAATATTTTAAATGTCAAAAATAATTAAAATATTAATTCTTTACAAAAATATCAAGTATATAAAATAAATAATATTTTTGGGATTTTTTGGGAAAATAAAATATTTTAACATTTTTGTGAATTATTAAAAAAAGAATCAACTCAAAATCATTAAAATTCAGAGAGACATTAATTTTTGAATCAATTAAATAAAATCACAAAATTCAAATATTTGAATTTTCAAAAGGGGCGCCAAGAACATGGCAAGAGCACGCGCCATCCTCTATTTATGCAGATTTGCGTTTTCTATCCAACCTCACTGAATACTTGATGATAACATGCAATCTACATATCAATCTACTCGTTTTCACCTCACGATCATGTCTATGGTCTTTAATTTCATTTATTTTAAGCATGGAACAAGAAATCAAAGAGAAACCTCAAGAACCCTAAAACTTGCATGAAGGCTTAGAAATTCCATACACGATTTAAACAAAGCAATTAATTGAGGGTAAACACTCCATGCATGATTATGAACATATGACCAAATTATTGTGCAGCAATAAATGCATGGATTATATAGTTAGAAGAGCTCACGCTTACCTCTTGCAGCTGGTGACCGTGTTTTGTGTTAGAGGTGTTACAACTTGGTTCCAAGGATATGGACAGCTTCCCTAGGTGCTATGGAGTGTGTCTGGGTGCTTGGATTGGATTGAATTGAGCTGGAACTTGATTTGGCACCTCAACTGCAAATCTGTCAAAGTCTTGTGCAGATGGCTGGTGATTTTGAGAATTTGGTGTTCCAGATGTTATGTGAGTGTTTGGATCACCTCTATATGATGTTTATGAGGTGTGTGTATGATTGGTTTGGTTGGAATAGCTCTCAAACTCAAAACCCGATAGTGACTTGCTTTGGAAGGCAATTTTGGAGTGAAGAAGGAGATTTTGAGGAAAGCATCTATTTGATGGCTTTGGTGTACTCAAAGTTATCACAAATGAGCTCTATTTATAGTAGAGCAAGTTTGTTTTGCAAGGAATAGTGAATGGCAACTGCTGCATAGGTTTGGCCAATGTTGATCAATGAGAATCCAAGTCTCCTCTAGCCATTGACTAGAGGTTAGGGCACAGGTTGCTGGTTCCCTTGGTCTTGGATAAGTCTTGACTGAATTCAGTTGGAAATGGCTCAGTCCATGCCACCTTGGTGCATCCATTGAATGCTCCAAAACAAAATTGGAGTCTTGTCCCCTCTTTAGGGATTTCTAGGTTTGGCATGCTATTTTTAGTTCCAAGGACTTGGGAGGCTTGGGATCAGAGTTGGTTCCTCCTTGGTCTCCCCTTGAGGTGTTCAGATGGATAAGTGTGTTTGTCATTTGCACAAATTTCGCAAATCGAGCAAAATGCACAAATCTGCCTTGCTTTGACAGTTTTCAGCAAGGCATATTGCCATTGTCATATCTCATGGCTCAATTTGAGTTTGGTGAAGTTCTTGGTCATTTTGGAAAGCCCTCATATGATACAACAACTGTTTGATCATAATTAGTTTTGATACTTTTTGGATCCAAGGGAAAAATGCCCTTACATTTTGAAAAAAGTAAGACAGATTCTGACATAGCGAAAATTTCACTAAGTGTTGGAAAAAAGTGACATTTTCACTTTTTGTGATTTTGATCATTCCATAACTTAAAATCCATTAGGAATTGGAATGAGTTGTGTTTGAAGCTTTTGTAGAGTGCCATGAGAGCTACAAATCCAGCTTTGGATGGGGCAAAATGGCCTTGTGGTTTAGGAGTTATGATCCTCCAAAGTTGGTACCCTAGCCACTTTGTTCCATAACTTTAGAAAAATTTCTAAGTTTTTTTGGTTACCCCTTTTACAAGTTATCCCACTTTTCTTGATTTTTCTTGATGAATAATGATTCCAATCACACATTAACATCATTTTAGGGTTAAGGAACCATAATTGTGAAAAATTTCAAAAAGTCAAAGTTGACTTTTGTGCACAGTTGACTTTTTATCAGATAAATTCCAAACTGTGCGATCCTCTATGAAATCAAGTCCTTGACCTAAATCAAACTTGATGGATTGATTTCATAGGTGTTATAGGGTGTATTGAATCATGTCCTAGGGTTTGGGAGCATGTCCTGGTCAAAAGTCAAAGCTACAGTTGACTTTTTCATCAAAACCCTAATTGTGGTTCAGATGAAACTGAAACTTGGTGATCAAGCTTCTTGGATCAATCCATTGTTGCGAATGGATCAATGTAGTTTATTAGAGACCCTCAAATCCTCTCTTGAGGTCTTGGCTCATGTTTTGTCCCAAAAGTCAACTTAGGGTTGAATTAGGTCAAGAAGCCTTAATTCCTGATTTTTGGTGAATGCATCCCCTAAGGCTAAATTGACTTGATGATTGGGTCCATGAGGTTCCATTGGGTATATTAGGTTATGCTTTGAATCATTGGCTCACGCCTAGAGGAATATTCCCCTCTGGAGGCCCTGGTCGACCAAAACCCTAATTTGGTGACACAGGCGATCTTGAGGCTTAATCCACTAGGACTGTTGCAGCCTTGTGCTTAATCCTTGAGGTGGGAGTCCTCTTGATCCATTGGGGATGTTTGAGAGGTTTAGACAATTTGAATATCATGTCATTCCTTGATTGGTCCTTTGTCTAAAGCTCAGAGAGGGCTTGAAACCCTAATTCTGATTGTAGTGAAGGCTCACCTATCTTTGGGGAGACTAATGGTTCATCCATATTGTGATGATGATTTGCACAATGATGGGAAATCTTAGTGATCAAAATTTGGGGTATGACACCGCACAAATTCAAGGTTCCCGAATTTGAAATGTACAAGGGTAACTCGTGCCATCAAAGTCATTTGGTGATGTACGCTCGGAGGATGTCAACTCTGACAAAGAACCAAGAGCTACTGATTCACTATTTTCAGGATAGTTTAATCGGTGCCGCACTCAAATGGTACATGGGTTTAAACTACACTAAGATCGCTACTTTCAGAGATCTCAGCGCTGCCTTTGTTCAACAATATAAGTATAACCTGGACATGGCACAGGACAGAGATCAACTCAGAGCCATGTCGTAAAAGGATAAGGAAACCTTTAAGGAGTACGCTCAGAGATGGCGTGAAATTTCCGCTCAGATTTGTCCACCTCTTGAGGAAAAAGAGATGACAAAGATCTTCTTAAAGACCTTGAGCTCATTTTAGTACGACAGAATGGTCGCCAGTGCGCCTAGTGACTTCACCGAGATGGTGGGCATGGGAGTTCGTCTTGAGGAAGCAGTCCGAGAAGGACGTTTAGTTAAAGACGCTGGATCATCAAGAAGTACCAAAAGATACGGTAGTACTCTCCCTAAGAAAAAAGAGTAGGATATTGGGAATATCTCTCTCGGAAAGCAAAGACGACGGTACCAACCAGTAGCAGCCGTAACTCCTCATATCAACCATGTGTCTGTTCCTACGTATCAACCTCAGGTTGCTCAGAGCCAACCGAATCAACAGCAATATCAGCAAAGGACACAACAGCCTCTTCAGCAGGCTCGTCCTCCATATAACAACAACTGTACAACGCGACCACCAGGGTTCGACCCTATACCAATGTTGTACGCAGAACTGTTTCCGCTACTACTGGTCAAGGGGCACGTCCAAACCAGGTCTCCTCTTACAGTACCGGAAAATCCACCTTTTTGGTTCAAAGCGGATCAGACTTGCCCTTATCATCAAGGAGGACCAGGGCAGAACATAGAAAACTGTCTCAGTTTCAAATCCGATGTGAAAAAGCTTGTTAGGAGCGGGGTCTTATCTTTCAAAGATATGAATCCGAATGTTCTCACAAACCCGCTGCTTCAACACGAGAAAGATGCAGTAAATTTGATAGAAGGAGAGTCCAATAACCGCTATCAAATTCATGATGTACTCTTATTGAGGGAGAACTTGGTCAAGATGCATCATAGACAGAGTGGATATGGCCATATGCCACCTCACAATTATCACCAGTGCGATATCTGCTCTAAAAGCAATCAAGGATGTTCTGCGGTGCAATAAAGGATGGATCTAAGAGCATCGAGTTCGTGGAGTTAACACGACTTATACGAATTCCAACATCATTCAAAACCACGACATCCGTGTAATGAATGTCAACTTAGTAGAAATTCACTCAACGAAAAGCCAATATCATAATCTGCCGCGGTACGATTACAATTCCTGTCTGATTTGCTCTAAAAACAATCAGGGATGCTCTTTTATACAAGAGGCCTTCCGGCGTCAGATGGATCTCGGGTGGATCCAGGACTACCATGATAAAAATCCTTATCAAATCAACATGGTTCAAATCTTCGATATTCGTTTGATGAATACCAGCTTGGTAGAATTACACGCCAAGCAAGTCCAACTCGGTTTTCTCACTTCACATAATTATCTGAGCTGTGAAGTATGTTGTGAGAGTAACCAAGGGTGCGCTCTCGTTCAAAGAACTTTGCAACACTTGTTAAACCATTGGTGGCTTTCGATCAATCTGGACAAAGACACCCAACAAGTCAGTATGATTAACAGGAACCCTACTAGACATCAAAGTCAGGATGTCGGAGCTATGGAAACAGACCTAGTGAGGTTGCACTGCATTCAAAGCGGACGAGGCCAGGTGCCACAACACAACTACGAGCGCTGTAGAGTCTGCTCGGAGAATAACCAAGGATGCTCCCTCGTGCGAGCAGCCCTTCAAAGTCAGTTGGACTGCAAAGAGATTCAACAATGTTCAGTTTTGGGGTCCATTCACTGGACGCCAGGCTATTTCGCTGACCAGATCAAAGATGTTGTTGTAATCTCTAATCGTGAGAGGACCAAGGATGTTTGTACCATCATCCCTCTACTTGACGAATCAAAAGTTCTTAACCAGGAACTTATTGAAGTTACTTACGACAGTCAGAGAAATCAGAAGACTCCAGTAGTTATCTATATGCCGGGACCAGTACCGTACAAAACTGATAAGACGATCCCTTACAAATACGGTGCAACAACAATTGAGAATGGAAAGGAAATTCCATTTCCCTCTGTCGTGAATATTGCAGACATCAGTCGAGTAACACGGAGTGGTCGAATTTTCAACAGAGGAGTTGGAGAACCTACCAGAGAAAAGGAACCTCAGACAGAAGTTCCCGATCCACCACGGCTAATCCAGTGATCCCGACCTTTCAAAGAACAATGATGAGACACTGAAGCTCATCCAAAGGAATGAATACAACTTTTTTGATCAGCTGTTACAAACTCCTTCAAAGATCTCTGTGTTATCTCTTTTACTCAGTTCCGAAGCCCACAGAGAGGCTCTACAGAAAGTCTTAGAGCAGGCCTTTGTGGAACAGGATGTGTCGATAAGACAATTCGACAGTATCATCTCTAACATCACTTCCTACAACAACTTGGGGTTTAGTGATGAGGAATTGCCAGAAGAAGGCAAAAGTCACAACATGGCGCTCAATATCACAGTCAACTGCCAAGACGATGCCTTAGCCAGCGCACTGGTAGATACTAGATTGGCTCTCAATGTTATGCCGAAGTCTACTCTAATGCGACTATCATTTAAAGGATCTCCGATGAGAGGCAGTGAGGTCGTCGTCAAAGCATTTGACGGATCCAAAAAAACAGTTATTGGTGAAGTCGACCTTCCCATAACTATTGGTCCTCACACTTTCCTAGTCACATTCCAGGTCATGGACATCCGGGCAAAATACAACTGTTTGTTGGGAAGACCTTGGATACATCAGGCTGGGGCTATCACTTCGACACTTCACCAGAAGCTGAAGTTTGTCAAGAATGACCAACTCGTCACGGTCTGTGAAGAACAAGCCTTGATCGTGAGTAACCTATCATTGTCCACTTGTGTATAACCCGAGGAGGTTGTTGGAACTCAGTTCCAGGCACTTTCGGTAAGCAGTGAGAATCAATCAGAGAAGGGAACATCAATATCCTCGTACAAAGATGCTCTCGAGGTGATCAAAAGTAACAATGAAAAGGGATGGGGACAACTTTTCATTCCTGCTGATAACAAAACAAAGAAATGTCTTGGTTTTTCTGCAACCTGTACCCAGACTGCCGCTAACGGTGAAAATCTTCATCCCATTCAGAACTTCTTCCATAGTGGAGGCTTCATTCACCAAGTGTCTCAAGAAGTACATACCATCAACGAGGGTGACTCCTCCGATACGGATGAAGAATGGAAGTCCTATCTCAACGAGGACGGTTATATGTCTCAGGAAGAGGTGCCTACACCATTTTCCTATCCGGCACAAAGTCCGAGAATTATACCGAGATCAGACGTCAAAATGATATACGGAAATTGTGATCCAAAAGGATACTGTGCTCCACCAAACTCATTAGAGGAAGACACTTTAATGAAAGACAACTTTGACCACGACTATTATGGCCTGATGGATGGTCTGCCTATCTGGCAGCCGTACCCAGGAGACTCGGGGCAAGAAAATCAGCCGAACAATGAAAATCAGCTGAGCACCGTTGAAAAGAATACCTGCGTCCCCACCATGTTATGGGATCAACACTCAGGTCATTCAGAAAGTATCCAGCATGATGATGAATTCACAAAGTTTGTCGGGCTAGAATTCATCAACTATGCCTTTCCCGAGGTCAACGTCATCGAGAGAGATGACTCCTCCAGTTCCAAAGAAGTATGGGACACCCTGGGATAGCCGAGTGGAAAATTTGACTTCATGGTCAAGTATACCGCTCCCGAAAGCTCTCATATCAGGCTCGAAGACATCCAGCCAACTGGATAGGGAGATATACCTGAGAGCATAAATGCTATGCAAAATACAACTGAGGAATCCTTCTACGACAACTCTGCCTGGGAGACCGATTCCAATGATCCTGCTCCGCCAAAAATCAGCGTTAATTCTGAAGACAAATTAAGGAAGGTACCAGACATTGTGATTCACCGAGGAGTTCGCCGCCAATGGGTTGCAGTCGATGTTCTGAAGATTGTTCATAAGTCAAAGTAATGGTCGTCTTTGTTTTAACCTTTCACCCCGCCCAGGTGAAACGGATGTTTTGATAGGTCTCACTTTCTGTAAATGTCCCTCTTCGCTTCGCCCAAAGTGACAGGGTTTTGTTTTATAGGGTTGTAGTTTCAAGAATCGACAAAATCATAAATAAAATAACGTCGTTCTGTAATTTCTGCATTTTTTGTTGTTTTCTCTTTTCACTTTTTCAGAAAATGGTAATCCAAAAAAAAAACAACAAATAATAAAAACAAGCAGTTTTCCAAAAAAATTTACACTGAACGCACTCTTGCATTCTCTCTATCTCTTCTAAAAACAAATCATACCGTCATGCAAATTGCTTGTTTTAAACCCCGTTGAAACATACAATCCAATGCCTTCTCCCAACTTTGAATTCCCGGTATTTGGGGCTGAAGAAGAAGATGACAAAGAAATTCCAGAGGAGATCTCCCGATTACTCAGACAAGAGGAAAGGTCCATTAAACCTCATAAAGAGTCGTTGGAAACAGTCAACTTGGGTTCAGAAGAAGAGAGAAAAGAGGTCAAGATTGGGGAACTGCTCAGTCCAACTGTCAAAGAAAGTTTGACAAAGCTTCTCAAAGAATTTCTTGATGTATTCGCTTGGTCCTATCAGGACATGCCAGGGTTGGATACCAACATCGTGGAACATCATCTACAGTTAAGATCAGAATGTTCACCGGTGAAACAAAGGCTGAGACGGACTCATCCGGACGTGGCCATCAAAAACAAAGAGGAGGTACAGAAACAGATTGACGCGGGTTTCCTCGCCACATCAGAATATCCTCAATGGTTAGCCAACATAGTTCCAGTTCCGAAAAAGGACGGAAAGGTCAGAATGTGGTTGGATTACAGGGATCTGAACAAAGCCAGTTCGAAGGACGACTTTCCTTTACCACACATTGACATGCTGGTAGACAGAACAACAAGGTTTAAAGTTTTCTCCTTCATGGATGGATTATCGGGCTATAATCAGATAAAAATGGCGTCGAAAGACATGGAGAAAACTTCGTTCATTACCCCATGGGGTACCTTTTGTTACAAGGTAATGTCGTTCGGTTTGAAGAACACCGGGGAGACCTATCAAAGGGCCATGACTACTCTGTTTCATGACATGATACATAAAGAAATCAAAGTATATGTCGATGATATGATCGCCAAATATAAAACAGAAGAGGAACATGTGACCCACCTGTCAAAACTATTCGAGCGTTTGAGGAAATACAAACTCCGCTTGAATCCCAATAAGTTAACATTTGGTGTTCACTCAGGAAAACTGCTAGGGTTCATCGTCAACCAAAAAGGAATTGAGGTTGATCCTGACAAGGTCAAGGCCATTCAAGAAATGCCTTCTCTAACGACTGAAAAACAAGTCAGGGGTTTCCTGGGACGTCTGAACACATTTCCAGATTTATATTCCTCATGACCGCGACATGCGCACCAATTTTCAAATTACTCAAAAAGAATCAGGACTGCGTTTGGACAAAAGATTTCTAAACCGCCTTCGACAGTATCAAGAAATATCTGTTGTACCCACCGATTCTGTCACCTCCAATG
Source organism: Lathyrus tuberosus (assembly GCA_022829125.1). NCBI lineage: Eukaryota > Viridiplantae > Streptophyta > Magnoliopsida > Fabales > Fabaceae > Lathyrus > Lathyrus tuberosus. Next base: position 169,492 of record JALAZF010000236.1, on the reverse strand, counting down.
GAAGAAAGACCACTGATCATTTACCTCATAGTCTTGGAAGACTCAATGGGGTGTGTACTTGGCCAACAAGATGAAACCAAAAGGAAAGAGTCTGCCATTTACTATCTGAGCAAGAAATTCACCGACTACGACACTCGGTACACTATGCTTGAGAAACTTGTTGTGCTCTGGCTTGGGCAGCCAAACGTCTTCGCCAGTATATGATTCGTCACACTACTTGGTTAATCTCCAAATGGATCCAATCAAGTACGTCTTTGAAAAACCTGCTCTCACGGGAAGGATTTCCCGTTGGCAGATGTTGTTATCAGAATACGACGTCGAGTACCATGCTCAGAAAGCTTTAAAAGGAAGTGTTTTAGCCGACCATTTGGCTCATCAACTGATTGACGATCAGGAGTCAATCGGGTTCGACTTCCCAGACGAAGATGTCATGTACTTGAAAATGAAAGACTGCGATGAACCACTACCCAGTGAAGGGCCAGAACTAGGTTCCCAATGGGGACTAATTTTTGACGGAGCTGTCAATCATTACGGAAACAGAATTGGGGCAATCATCATAACACCTAAGGGTACCCACATTCCTTTCACTGCCAGACTGACATTCAAGTGTACAAACAATGAGGCTGAATACGAAGCTTGCATCATGGGTCTCGAAGAAGCGATCGACTTAAGGATCAAGAACTTGGATGTATATGGCGACTCAGCTCTGGTCGTCAATCAAATCAAAGGAGATTAGAACACATACCAATCAGGACTAATTCCTTACAAACATTACGCGAGAAGGTTGTTACCATTCTTCAACAGAATCGAGTTTCATCATATCCCTCGTGAAGAGAATCACATGGCTGATGCATTAGCCACTCTCTCTTCCATGATTAGTGTAGGTCAATGGAATGACATACCTAAGATTGACATAATGCGCCTTGAACGGCCAGCTTATATCTTCGCGATTGAAGCAGTCATCGACGACAAACCTTGGTATCACGATATCAAATGCTTCCTTCAGAAACAGGAGTATCCACCTGGGTCATTAAGAAAGGACCGAAAAACCCTCAGAAAGCTAGTAGGAAGCTTCTTCCTGAGCGGTGATACACTCTATAAGAGGAACTTCGACATGGTCTTGCTCTGATGTGTAGACAGACCAGAAGCAAACTTGCTGATAAAAGAAATTCATGAAGGATCCTTTGGCACCCATGCCAACGGACACGCAATGGAGAGAAAAATTTTGAGAGCAGGGTACTACTAGTTGACCATGGAATTCGACTGCTACAAGTACATGAGGAGATGTCACAAGTGTCAGATATACTCAGACAAAATCCATGTACCGCCTACGCATCTCAAAGTTCTTTCTTCCCCATGGCCTTTTTCCATATGGGGAATTGACATGATTGACATGATCGAACCCAAGGCTTTGAACGAACATCGGTTCATCCTGGTTGCCATTGACTACTTCACCATGTGGGTCAAAGCAGCGTCTTATGCCAATGTAACCCGACAAGTGGTGGTCCAATTTATCAAAAACAATCTCATCTGCCGTTATGGTGTTCCGAACCAGATCATTACTGATAATGGATCTAACTTGAACAACAAGATGATGAAAGAGTTATGCGCAGAGTTCAAAATAGAACACCACAACTCATCTCCCTACCGACCTAAGATGAACGGAGCGGTAGAAACAGCTAACAAGAACATCAAGAAGATCGTTCAAAAGATGGTTGTAACTTACAACGACTGGCACGAGCAGCTACCCTTTGTTCTTCACGGTTATCGCACGTCTGTCCGTACTTCAACAGGAGCAACCCCTTTCTCTCTAGTATATGGCATGGAGGCAGTGCTCCCCATAGAAGTAGAGATCCCATCAATCCAGGTATTGATGGAAGCTAAGCTAACAGAGGCTGAATGGTCTCAAAGTCGACACGATGAACTAAATATGATCGAGGAAAAGCGAATAACAACACTATGCCATGGTAAGTTGTATCAACAGAGAATAAAGAAGGCATTTGACAAAAAGGTCTGACCTCGCGTCTTCAGAAAAGGAGACCTTGTGCTCAAGAAGATACAATCATTTCTCACTGATTCTCGGGGAAAATGGACTCCGAATTATGACGGCCCCTACGTAGTCAAGAAATACTTCGTCTAAAAAATAATAAAAAAAGAACGTCTCGGTGGATTGAAAACCCGAAAGGGCGGTCCAGGAAAAATTAGAGACATAATCAAAATCATCCTGGTGGATTGGAAATCTCAAAGCACAATCCAGGCAAAAATTAGGGATTCATGGCAAGTAACTACGTCCAGCAAAGGGGCAAATCCCCCAGCAGTAGTAACGCCATCCATCAGAAGAAACTCCAGTCAAGGTCATCTTCGACAGAAGCCCAGGATGTCTAGAATTCAAAGTTGGTAGAAGGATAGCAGTCGTTATGTTTCAATGTAGCCCTTTTCCCTTAAATTACCATTTTCTAACTTTGTAAATACTCCATGGAATCACGCGCTTGGCTGATTTCCATCCTATCAATAAAATTTGAGCCCTTGTGCGTTTATTTGCAATTCTTATTTTGTTTTAGCTTTACCGAACGACATTTTAAAGTGATTAACGATTCTTGAAATAAAACAAAAATGAATTTACTTGCAAACTTTTTCTGCGTTTAAAATAAAGATGGCAATTCCTTTTGACTGTTAAACATCGAAAGAACATCGATCGCTTCTCCCAAAGGCGATTAAGCTTCAAAGTGCAGAATCAAAGTACTCATTCTAAACCAGTACGCCTGAATGAAGGATCAGCTGTGTCAGAGACTGTGTTTCCTCTGACACCCCCGATAGAGTTCTTATCTCCTAAGCCCGACCAACGGTTGTTCCCCACAGGGACTACTTCTCCTAGGCAAGGCAGAATTGCTATCTTGAACCTGTGATACTTCTTCGTTCCCCGCAGTGGCCGAGTATCCAATCGTAATCATCCACTAGTCTGTTTGTTGTGTCAGTTTTGTCAGCATATACATACATACATCATGCATTATTGATTTACATTCATATTCATATTGCATCACTATCACGCTAGTTGGTCTTATCCCCCTAGTAATAAAAGTCCTCTTATCAATTGAGCTGTCAGTTCTTTCCTCGTCAGGAAGTGAATCATCTCAGCAATCTTTCTCCCAGTGTATTTCTGGATTAGAGACAGTTCTTTGACCACTTTGATAACTTGAACCTCTGAAAAGCCAGAGAGCTTTCGACAAACATAACTTTTCGCCATTGAAGATGATATCCACGCTTTCCCGGATTAAGGAAAATCCCCAGAGAAAGCCTCTTAATCAAAGATTCGGCAATACAACAGTTCTCTTTGGGAAAATTCGCTGACAAAAAAGGTCATCAGTACCTCAGGATTAGATTGCATCACATAGAATTCCTCCGAGAAGATCTTGAGGAAAAGTGTGATGTAATATCCCCAAGCAACAACAGTCTCTCAAGAGACCTGCTTTCCCCAACAGAGTCGACAAATGGCGTCTCCAAATAGAGAAGTTTGTGCACCTCTGCAATCAAAACTTTTTCCATCAAATGGCATCTCCCCAGGAAAATTCGGCGAGAAGTTTGAGGAAAACCGCTACTAATAGCGTCCCTTGTCAATAAAGTTTATTGACAAAACAAACTGAGACCAGTTCCTTGGTAGGAAACCATGATCGAGGGGAAGTTTATTTCAGAAACTGAGACCAATTCCTTGGTAGGAAACCCGGATTGAGGGGAAGTTTATTTCGGAGATTTAGACCAGTTCCTTGGTAGGAAACCAGGATCGAGGGGAAGTTTACACCAGAAACTAAGACCAGGTCCTTGGTAGGAAACTAGGATCGAAGGGAAGTTTTACCTTTTCTAAGCATCATTGCTTAGAAAAAGAAGATGGATGAGCAAACTACCATTCCTAACCACTGTCAAAATTTTGGGTATTCCGATATTTAATCATCTTGCACACCGAATGCCCGAATATCTTCGCCATTCATACCTTCGGGTCCAAGAAGATTAAATAGGGGCATCTGTCATACCCCAAATTTTGACCACTAAGATTTCCCATCATTGTCCAAATCATCATCACAATATGGATGGACCATCATACCTCATTAGTCTCCCCAAAGATGGGTGAGCATCCACTACAATCAGACTTAGGGTTTCAAGCCCTCTCAGAGCTCTTAGAAAAAGGATCAATCAAAGAATGACATAATCTTCAACTTGTCTAACCTCTCAAACATCCACACTGGATCAAGAGGACTCCCACATCAGGAATCAAGCACAGGGTTGCAACATTCCAACTGGATCAAGCCTCAAGATCGCCAGTGTCACCAAATTAGGGTTTTGGTCGACCAGGGCCTCCAGATGGAAATTTTCTTCTGGGTATGAGCCAATACTTCAAACCATAACCCACAATACTCTAAGGTACCTCATAAACCCCATCATCAAATCAATTTAGCCTCAGGGGATGTATTCATAAAAAATCAGGAATTAGGGTTTCTTGACCTAATTCACCCCTAAGTTGACTTTTGGGACAAAACATGAGCCAAGACCTCAAGACGTGATTTGAGGGCCTCAAATACACCACATTGATCCATTTGCAACAATGGATTGATCCAAGAAGCTTGATTCACAAGTTTCAAGTTCATCAGAACCACAGTTAGGGTTTCGCGAGAAAAGTCAACTGTGCCTTTAACTTTTGACCAGGACATGCTCCCAAACCTTGGGAAATGATTCAATACACCCTATAACACCTATGAAATCAATCCATCAAGTTTGATTTAGGTCAAGGACTTGATTTCATAGAGGATCGCACAGTTTGGAATTCATTTGATAAAAAGTCAACTATGCCCAAAAGTCAAAGTTTAACTTTTTGATTTTTTAATCAATTATGGTTCCCTAACCCTAAAGTGATGTTAATGTGTGATTGGAATCATCATTCATCAATAAAATCAAGAAAAGTGGGATAACTTGTAAAAGGGGTAACCATAAAAAACTTAGAAATTTTCTAAGTTATGGAACAAAGTGGCTAGGGTACCAACTTTCAAGGATCATTACTTGTGATCCAAAGATGGATTTGTAACTTTCATGGCATACTCTAAAAGTGTCAACTACACCTCACTCCAATTATTCATGGATTTTTAGTTATGGAGTGACCAAAATGAAAAAAACATGAAAATGCCACTTTTTCCAACACTTAGTGAAATTTTCACTATGTCAGAATCTGTTTCACTTTTTGCAAAATGTAAGGGCATTTTCCACTTGGATCCAAAAAGTGTCAAGACAAACTATGATCACACATATGTTGTATCATATAAGAGCTTTCCAAAATGGCCAAGAACTCCATCAAATCCCATTTGAGCTAAGAGTTATGACAATGGCAATATGCCTTGCTGCAATTGTCATGGCAAGCAGATTTGTGCATTTTGGTCGATTTGAGAAAATTGTGCAAATGACAAACAAGTTTATCCATCTGAACACCTTAGGGGGAGACCAAGGAGGGACAAACACTGATCCATAAGCCTCTCAAGTCCTTGGAACTAAAAATAGCATGCCAAACCTAAAACACCCTAAAGAGGGGACAAGACTCCAATATTGTTTTGGAGCATTCAATGAATGCACCAAGGTGGCATGAATTGAGCCATTTCCAACTGAATGAGTCAAGGATAAGCTCTGAACCAAAGAACCATAGGCCTGTGCTCTAACCTCTAGTCAATGGCTAGAGGTGACTTGAGATTCCAAAATGATCCAATTGGCCACAGACCTGTACCAGTTTCCATTCACTATTGCTTGCAAAACAAACTTGCTCTACTATAAATAAAGCTCATTTGTGCTCAGTTTAAGTACACCAAAGCCATCAAACTGATGCTTTCCTCAAAATCTCTTCTTCCACTCCAAAATTGCCTTCCAAAGAAAGTCATTATCGGGTTTTGAGTTTGAGAGCCATTCCAACCAAACCAATCACACACACACCTCATAAACATCATATAGAAGTGATCCAAACACTTAAACCACATCTGGAACACTGATTTCTCAAAATCACCAGCCAGTTGCTCATGTTTTCAACCAAGTTGCAGTTGAGATGCCATGAAGTGATCCAGCCATTTCCAATCAAGTTCAAGCATTTAAACACACTCCATATGGTGTAGGGAAGTTGTTCAGGTCATCACAACTCATCTGTAACACCTCCAACTCAAAAATCACTTTGCTCTTGCTGTCACGACCTTCAAGTAAGCCTAAACTTGGTCATCTCTTAATCTATGCATATTTCCTCGCACAATACTTTTACCAAATGTTCATAATCATGCATAGAATTTTCCCCTCAATTAATTGCTTTGTTTGAATCGTGTATCAAAATCTTCACCCTTCATGCAAATTTTAGGGTTCTTGAGGTTTTGTCTTGATTTCTTATTCCATGCTTAAAATAAATGAAATTAAAGACCATAGACATGATCGTGAGGTGAAAACAAGTAGATTGATATGTGGATTGTGTGATTTCATCAAGCATTTAGTGAGATTGGTGAGAAAATGCAAATCTGCAGAAACAGAGGGGTGGCACGTGTTCTTGGCGCCATTTTTTGAGTATTTGAATATTTGAATTTTGTGATTTTATTTAATTGATTCAAAAATTAATTTCTCTCTGAGTTTTAATGATTTTGAGTTGATTATTTTTTTAATAATTCACAAAAATGTTAAAATATTTTATTTGGCCAAAAATTCCCAAAAATATTATTTATTTCATATACTTGATATATTTTCAAATAATTAATCTTTTATTTGTTTTTTACATTTAAAATAATTTTTCCTCCTTGATTTTCCAAATTTAATTGGTTTCCAATCATTTTGTGGATATAAACATGATTTTTCAAACATTAATCCAAGATCACAACTTGTTTTTCACACATGTTTGATAATTTTGATCATTTCAATTAAATTTTTATTTAATTAAAATACATTTTGAAATTAATTTGGGGTTTTGATCTTAATCACCCTAAACAAATCATTTTCAAACTTTTTGGGCCTCTAATAGAGTGTAAGACCCAACCCCTTTGTAAATAAAACAATTTTGGGCCTTAGTGTATTGTATAAGTCCCGATACCGTTAAAAAGTTCGGCATGATCGTCGCCTTTTTAACAAAAATATTTGGGCTTCTCCTTGAGCTATAAGACCCATCTTTATTCATTTTAAAACTTTTTGGGCCTCTAATAGAGTGTAAGACCCAATCCCCTTTTAACCAAAACCTTTTTGGGCATCAGATATTGTATAAGTCCCTCTATGTTAAAAGAAAAAAATCTCGGCGCGATCGCCAGTTTAAAACAAAAACAATTGGGCCTCTCCTTGAGCTATAAGACCCATTTATTTTCTAAAAAACACTTTGGGCCTCTAATAGAGTGTAAGACCCATCCCCTTGTACATGAAAACTTTTTGGGCCTCACATATTGTATAAGTCCCTCTGTACAAACAACGGTGCGATCATCGTTAAAGCTTAGGCCTCTCCTTGAGCTGTAAGCCCCAACAATCTTTTCAAAGCACTTTCTCCTTTGATTCAAATATATGTTGTTACCAAAACTTTCTTTGTTGAACAACTAACAAAACAGCATGGAAGCTCTACAATGGGTAAGTGTTTATCCGCTTTCATTTACCGCTTTCATATATATATAACTGTATTGTGGGGCTGCTTCACTGTAAGTCTTCTTTTACATCCTTTTATATACTTGTCACATATTCACTGTGTAATACTAGTATAGCTATTTAGAGTTTTCCCCGACAACTAGGTCTAGAACTAGGTAAAGCACTGTTGGTCACTCTTAAATACAAACAAAACTAGATCCCCCATAGGATTTCCAGATACAGTCTTCCCTTCTCTTAGGGTTAAACAATATGGAACAAAGAGAAAGGCAGTATTCTCGGCGAACCTTTTCTCAGACTGTCACCACTTGAAATTGTCAAAGAAACTCTAACTCCCCAGAGATGATCTTTTCTCCGTGAATGGTATCTCTTGAGTTTCTTCTAAATTCTCGAACTTTCCTGGAAGGATCTCTTCTCTGTGAATTGCATTTCTTGAACTTCTCTTGGTTTGGGGACCAACAAGCTTCATAAAAGCATCCCCGCCTCCTCTTGGGCGTTGTACAAGGACCCTTCAGGCTTCTTAGAAGTTCTCATACCTTCTCTTGGGCTTCATACAAGGACCCTGACGACCTCTTAAAGGTATAAGACAGAACTTAGTCATCGTTCGCTAGAGTAGTCCTTCCAGTATCGAAACTCCAGCCATTTTAGGGTTGATACTCATCCCTTAATGCATGTGCCTCCTCTTGGACATTGTACAAAAGATAAAACTCTAGACTTGGACAGTATAAAACTCTTGAGTCTCAAAGACATTTTCAAGTTCCTTTCAAACATTGGAAGAAACACCGATCATTCTGAAACCCGGTCTCTCTGGTGAGAGTTCCCTACCCTTGGGCCTGGCTATGGATCTAATCCTCAGCAGTAAGATAGTCTCCTCTTGGGCTTTGTACAAATGATTCTCCCTAGCAGAGCTAACCTTTTCAGACTCTCTTGTTGAGTCAAACTCTTTTAGCCTCCGTCTTGGGCTTTGTACAAGACATATAAAAAACCACTCTCTTGTTGAGTATAAAAGATTCTCTTGTTGAGTCAACTTTTAGTCTCCGTCTTGGGCTTTGTACAAGACATATAAAACACTTTCTTGTTGAGTATAAAAGACTCTCTTGTTGAGTCAATCTCCTTTTAGCCTTAATCCCGGGCTTCGTACGAGACATCAAAACACTTTCTTGTTGAGTATAAAAGACTATCTTCTTGAGTCAATCAACCTTCAGAATCTCTTGTTGAGTCAATCACCTGTTCAAGACTCTCTTGTTGAGTAAACTCTTTTAGCCTCCGTCTGGGGCTTTGTACAATACACACACAAAAACACTCTCTTGTTGAGTCAAACTCATTTCATCCTCCATCTTGCGCTTTGTACAAGATACATACATTCTCCCCAACGGAGTCACAAATCCCTTTTAGCCTCAATCTTGGGCTTTGTACAAGACAGAAAGAACATTTTCCTCGAAAAAGTCACACTTCCAGCTTCTTCTTAGGCTTTGTATAAAGAAATCTCCGGTTGAGTCAATCAACCTTTTAGCATCAAATTTGTGTCTTGCTCACAGCATACAAACATCAACAATTCCTCTTTAGAGATGACAAATTCTCTCTCAGTCAAACCTTTAGCTTCATATCTTGAGCTTTGAACAAAATACAAACCATCTTTAGCTTCATGTCTTGGGCTTTGAACAAGACACCAAAACACCTTTTTCCTCCCATAGATTAGGAGGAACTACGATCGCTCTGATTTCCCTGTTTCGTTAAACGGGAATACGTAGGCATAAAATTGCGAAATCTTAGCGAGCATACTAATCAAAAACCCAAAGTCCAGTACCTCTATACATCAATCAAAGAAAACCAGGTCTAGTATCCTAACCAAAAGCCTCCTGTACAGTCAAGACACTCTGTTCTTTTAAGCAAATAAATAAAGATAGACCCCCTTTTTGATAGCATATGTAAACCAACCGTTTTGACTGTTTAACCTCAGTATGCAAACAGGGTTAATTTGAGACATCTATTTCGCTTCTTTAATCAGCTCAACAGGATAAAAAATGAATCAAACTGCAGTAACAAAGCGATAGTGATTCGAAACCACGAAAATCACGCTACAGATTGTATTAAATTAGTCTACCCTAACAATACCCTATCTTAGTCTTTAGTTGACTTACTCTTTTGACATAATTTGAACTTAGTCTTTTGACATGGATATGTATGTTGCTTGACATGGATAAATAGGAGAACCACATTTTATCTTCATGCTAGTGATTAAGTCCTATTCTTTCTTTATTACAAATTAATACTAATAAAAAAGCTTTCGTATCTTTCAAGATTTTCCTTCTCAAGAACCCTTGCCTTTTGACTATCTCCACTTGCAAATTAAATTATGTATCAATCAATTGTTCCTACATCAATTGATTAATGAAAGACAATTAGCAATATACAAATATTCAGTAGTTTTAGTTTGTTTGTCGTCTAACCATTTTAGAATAGTATTATAAGATTTATAAGGAGAGTAACCTGATCTTTTTACTGTCAAAATTAAAAATCTCTCCTTTCTACTTTCTATGTCCACGACAACAAAATTAAACTAGTTTGGCTCAATCCAACATGGATTCTGTATTGTGTAAGTATGCCATCCGTGAGATATTGGCTTAATAGTAGAGGAAATGAGAGTAAAGTCCAGATAAACTAGTTTTACAATTTGAGAGGCGATGAGAATAAACTATAATAGGCATGCCACAAACTATTTTTAGCACAATATAAGTTCTAATAAACTCTTCGAGACACCCCAAAAAATATGAACTTGACTACATGTGCCTTGATATTTATATATATCCATCATGATGTGAGGTGTCGGTAATGCTTAAGTGCTTATACAAAAACTTTATGATGCAAATGTTGACATCCGGTTTGTAAGGGAATCAATTCGGGTTGTTGGAAAGATAGCATTGCAGCAGTATGATGTCAATTCTATTGTTCATCGACTTCTACAATTTCTAGAAATGGAAAAGTACTATGCATCTGAAACTTTGCTAAACATAGCTGATATACTATTGATGTAGTTTGAAAAAGTGTTAATTATAGTCTCCACCGGAAGTCTCTATCAAAATTGGTTGTGTTTCAAACTGTTTAATAGTGTTTATTACTATAAGTTTTGATTTATCATATAGTTGATTGTTTTGTAAATAATTGAAATGTAACATAACAAAATATAAATTTGAACTTTCAATGTGTTGAAATTAACCCAAAATTTTGAGAATTTCGAATCAATTTTGATGAACACGATTCAATCAACCTGATCGAAATTCCTTGTTATTCACTCTTCACTCAAGTGAAACAATCACACCTTAATTGTAAGAATGATTATGGGCAGCAATTGTTAATGAAAGAAAAGAGAAATAAAACAGAATAAGAAAGAAGATTAGGGTTTAACAAAATAAAGGAAAAAGAGAATGGTTTTTGCAGAGGAACTCTCTGCCCACAAACTGAGAAAATATTAATCAACTATGCAACTGCACTGTCTGTGAATTCAAGTTATTACAAGAACATGGGTTACTTCCTCTATTTATAATTGAGCTACCTTGCTCCATAAGGTAAAACCCAAAATTACAAAAGCCCAAAATTTCTATTTTGGTCTAAGTCGAAATCTTGTGTTAAGCAACCTGCTTCGACACTTCGACATTTAATGCTACTCGACACACATTACAAGTTTCGACACATCCTTGTTTCTGTCGAGCACTACCTGCTTCGATACAAGGAATTACAATCTCAACACACCACCTAATTTATTGTGTCTAAGCTATCTATATTCATCATAGACCTTAACTTATTGAACACTTCGACTTGCACTCCTTTCGTCATGGTATCCGCAATCTGATTCTCTGTTCTGTAGTGTTCCAAGTTCATCTTCCCTTCTGCTACCAGCTCTCGAAGATAATGGAACCTTATTTCTATGTCCCTGCTTCTTCCATGTGCTATGCGATTCTTTGCCAGATTGATGGCTGACATGCTGTCGATCTTCATGGTAATTGCTCTATGACTTTTCGCTGTAACAGACAGTTCTGTTAGTAGTTGATGTTTCTAACATAGTTCCGACTTTTACACTCGCTATTGTACACACTCGTGTAAATCAACCTTTCTATGACGACCACCATCATGTTTATGACATACCCGATGGGTCTGAATATAAGGATGAGAAACGTGATAAACTGAAAGAGAATGTGGATTTGATGGAGAAAAGACTCAGGGCTATGGAAGGGGATCAGGTATTTGGAGCCACTGCTCGTGAAATGTGTTTGGTATCTGGGTTTGTGATTCACAACAAATTCAAAACACCAATTTTTGACAAGTATGAAGGGGCATCGTGCCCTAAAAATCATCTGATTATGTATTATCGTAAGATGGCAGCTCATGTAGACAACGACAATCTAATGATCCATTGCTTCCAAGACAGTTTGAAATGAGCATCTTCAAAATGGTATCTCGGTTTAGATCAGTCAAAGATCTGTTGTTTTCAAGACCTCTCTGATGCTTTTTTGAAGCATTATAAGTACAACATGGATCTTGCGCCAGATAGAAGGCAGTTGTTCAGAATGTCACAAAAGAGCTCTGAATCTTTTAAAGAGTATGCCCAAAGATGGAGAGAAACAACCTTTCAAGTAGAGCATCCTCTTTCGGAAAAAGAGCTTGCGGACTGGTTCGTTGACATTGTGCGGCCAGAATTATACGAAAGAATGGTGGGTAGTGTCACTGCTAACTTTTCTGACTTGGTGGTTGTAGGAGTTAAAATTGAGTTGGGTCTAAAGAATAAGAAGATGAGTGGTTCTGTAGGAAGTTCTAAGGACACAATTAAAAGGCCTTCTAGTGGTTTACAAAGGAAGAAGGAAGGAGAAACCAACGCTATCACAACTGCTCGTAGAAGCAATTCCTTTTGGAAGAATCAACAACAGCAACAACAACAGTTTGTTCAACAGCCGTTTTATTAGTATGCCCCTCAATCATATGTGGAAGCTGTTACTCCCGCTTTCAATCAACAACAACCTGTTTTTCAACAAGTTCCTCAACATCAGCAAGCGTCCAACGCTGCTTAACAAAATCATGTTCAGCGTCCAAACAATCAAAATCAGAATAGAAGACAGGGAGGAAGGCCACCAATACCTCCTATACCTATGACGTATAAAAAGTTGTATCCATTCCTCATTGAACAAGGGTTGGAAACTCCAAGACCATTGGGTCCTCCACCAGATAAATTGCCACCATTTACAATCCCAATGCCCATTGTCCTTTTCATGAGGGAACTCCTGATCATGATCTTAAGGGTTGTTACGCCTTAAAGCATATTATGAGAGAGTTTATTGAGAAAAATATTCTGTCTTTCAATGATACAAATCCAAATGTGAAGAGTAAACCTTTGCCTGCCCATGGGGCATCTGTTAATGCTATAGAAGAAGGGGTTGATGAAGTGTTGATCTGTGATGCAAAAGACATGAAAACTCCGCTGCCAGAATTCCATGCTAAGTTGTTTGAAATTGGTTTAGCCAAGGAGTGTCACATACATTGTGTCAAATGTGTTGTTCAACCAAAGGGTTGTGAAGGGGTCCAAAAGGATGTTCAATCTTTAATTGATCAAGGTATGCTTTAGATAAGCAAATGTGTGAAAAAGAACGAGGTAGCTGTAATTGAACAAATATTCAATCTACCAACTCATGTGTTCAAAAGAGTTGAGTCCGCTTTCAAGGAGGTGGAACCTGTTTTCAATCTCCCTAAACCGGTTTCCAAACTTCCAGATTCAGTTGTGACTAATGTCCAAGGGAAGAAAATGATGTATATGCCAAAACAAAGGCCTTTCAAAGTTGTGCCTTGGAACTATAGAGCGGCTCATGGTAATCAGGAAACTGTGAGTTCAGAAAAGGGGCCGAAGGTTGTGAATGATGAGGTAACTAATATAGTGGGGCCAAGCAAAATGACCCGCAGTGGTCAAATCTATAAACCCCCTATTCATTGATACCTCAAGTACAAAAAGAAGTTGATATCCCTTCCAAGAACAAGGAGGTTGTTCCCATCAATGAAGATGAAGAGTTTCTCAGAATTATCAAGAGGAGTGACTATAAGGTTATTGATCAGTTGCATCAGAAACCTTCGAAGATCTCCATGTTATCCCTCCTCATGAGCTCTCCCGCACACCGCAATGCTTTGCAAAAGCTTCTTTCCCAAGCTCATATGACACAGGATATTACCGTCAAACAATTTGATAACATGATAACCAACATCACTGCCTGTAGCACTTTGAGTTTTGACGGGGGAGAGTTGCCTAAAGAAGGGAATAATCATAATTGTGCCTTTCACATTTCTATTAAATATGAAGAAGATACCTTGTCTAGGGTGTTAGTGGACACATGGTCTTCCCTCAATGTGTTTCCCAAAATGACGCTTGAAAAGCTAGCATGTGAGGGGGCAGAGATGAAGCCCAGTTCTCTTGTTGTAAAGGCTTTTGATGGCTTTAAGAGGTATGTGATCGGAGAGGTAGAGTTACCTATTCTCATTGGCCCCCATGTATTTGACATAACTTTTCAGGTGATGGACATCAACTCCAACTATAGATGTTTGTTGGGAAGGCCATGGATTCATGCCGCTGGGGCAATCACATCTACTCTTTATCAAAAGATGAAATTTGTGGTTGACGACAAGTTGGTAACCATATTTGGAGAAGAAGATCTCATGGTGAGTAATCTTTCTTCCTTCAAATACATTGAAGCAGATGAAGACGCGCTGGAAACTTCTTTTCAAGCGCTGGAAATTGCAAACGTGGTCGTGTTTGAGGTAGAGAAACCTGAGCAGAGAGTCTTCCTATCTTTTGCATCTTCGAAAGGTGTCATTTCTGCCATTGAGGATGGTAAAACAATAGGTTGGGGTGAATTAATCAATGTCGAGATAAAAAAGGACCGCTTTGGGTTGGGTTACAAGCTAACTAAGAAAGCGTCAACTCCTAGCCAAAGAAGACCAAGAGGAATCCAAGAAGTATTCGCCAGTGCTGGCTTCCAAGTGAATGCAATTGTCGAAGACTTTGAGGATGAAGACCTAAGCCACTTGATGTACCATTCTGATGTGGCCTTGAGCAATTGGGATTCTGTGGAAATTCCTGAAATTCTCCCATTATCAAAGTAATCTTTGTTTGTTTTGTTTTAATGTTTTCAAAATCCATAGTTGTGCCCAAGACTATAGGATCATTTTGTAGGGGCCCCCTTCTGTTTTTCAAAGATTAATGAATGAAGGCGTTTTGTTAAATTCCTGTTTTTTTCATTTATTTTTCTTGGTTTTCATCTTAAAAATGAAAAAGGAAATCTTTCATAACTACTAAAAAAACAAAGAGCATTCCCTCATTGCATCACCTTTGTTTCATTTTTAACAAAAACAATCATTTAAAATATGCGGAATCATTGATACCCACATTGAATCTGATGACTCTCCGATCTCTCCTAACTTTGATGCACCCATCAATCAAGCTGAAGATGAGGGTGAGGAATTATTGACATTCCAGATGAATTGGCTAAGATGTTTGAATACGAGTACGCAGATCTCCAACCATACCAAGAGAAGGTCGAAACCATCAACTTGGGCAGTGAAGAAGAGAAGAAGGAAATCAAGATCGGCACCGCACTTGGGGCAGATGTTAGAGCAAAGTTGGTAAAGCTACTCCAAGAGTATGTGGACGTGTTTGGTTGGTCGTATCAAAACATACCCGGTTTGGACACAGACATCGTCGTTTATAAGCTACCACTTAAGCCTGATTGTCCTCCTGTTAAGCAGAAACTCCGAAGAGCAAGACCAGACATGGCCTTGAAAATCAGAGAAGAGGTTAAAAGACAGATTGACGTCGGATTTCTTGCTGTTGTGAAGTATCCGCAATGGGGGGCCAATATTGTTACTGTACGAAAGAAAGATGAAAAAGTTCGAATGTGTGTCGACTATAGGGATCTAAACAAAGCTAGTCCAAAGGATGACTTCCCTCTTCCACACATCGATACCGTAATGGATAATACTGCCAAATTCGTTGTCTTTTCCTTCATGGACGGTTTCTCCGGATACAACCAGATTAGGATGGATCCTGATGACATGGAGAAAAATACCTTCATCACACCTTGGGGGGCCTATTGTTATAAGTGTAGCGGCAAAATCGTGAGTGTAAGCTATTGATTAACTTAACTCGAAAAGCAAAATCGCCGAGTAATTTATGGAGTAATTACCCTACAAATGAGGCTGGTCAATAGCTCTTTGTGCTAATGCATGCTAGATGAACGATATGTAAATCGTCATCCGAAAGCAATACCGCACGAAAAGAAAAATGGTAACGATCTAGTCTTGATCGAAATTCAACAAAAGGAACTCCAAGATCTCTTATATTTTCATCGATCAAAAAGAAAAAGAATGAAGAAAAGTGGATCTAACATTTATGATCCACGCAACCAACAATAATAAGCCATAAAAGATTAAAATGAACACTAAAATATTTTTTAAAGATTTTTCTAAATGGAATTCAATAAAGGTGAAAAGAAAATTAAAAGACATTAAGGAAAAAAAAAGAGAGAAAAATTAAAATCTAAATTTGAAACCATTTTAAAAAAAGAGAAAATTAGTAAGAAAATTTTTTATTAAAAAAATGAAAGAAAAAATTAAAAAAAAAAACAATAGGAGGGAGGTTTATAAAAAGAATAGTGGATGGTGTTGATAGCACTGGGCTACATGGCCCAAATATCCTTAAAAAAAAATTGGAAAAAAAAACTAATGCAATTTAAAATAAAAGAAAAGGAAGAAAAAGAAAAAAAATATGAAAAAAATAAAACGAGACATCATCTCCTTCTTCTCCAAGATGAAAACGCTACAGTTCCTCCATGGCTAATGTTTTGGAGCTTCTTCGAATTGGAACGGCGAGATGTAAAATGCACACGGTTGTGATCGACACTCAATGTAGATTCTGAATATGTGTTCGATTTCATGTCATTATGCTTGGATGAATCATATCGAAACCGCGAAGTTCACGTCGAAGAGTTCCGATTACCTTCAATTCACGGTGAGAAATGTTTCAATTCTTCTCTTCTCCTCTTCTACCTCTAAATCGCAGTTTTGTTGCTGAATTTGCAGCGTGTTATTAATGTTGAGGATGTGCGATTTGTGAATCTCGCGAATGCTGTAGCTTTGATGTTGTTGTTGATGAATTCTATGAGTTTGTTATTGATGGAGGATTGTTGAAGGTTTATTGAAGCTGAGAGTGAATTATTGATAAAGGTTTGAAGAAAATTGAAATTGAAGGTGATTGAAGGTTTGAAGAGAATTGAAATTAAAGGTGATTGAAAGTGAAAGTATGAAGGTGAATTTCTGCAGAGTTTTTATTTGAAGATTCATTGAAGCTTGGTTTATGAAGTTATTGTTTGGTGAGATTTTTGCAGTATTTTCTTGGCTATCCAAGCTTGAAGAATTGTGAACGAAACCGTCCAATTTATAGGCGAGGATAGTGATTTTAAATCAGAACTTTCTGCTGCCGTTTTTGGACATTTGGTTGCGTTTAGCATGAGGTACGTTGAAAGCTTTTGTTTGCAATGATGTTCTGCGTTTTGATGCTCATGCTGCCGTTTTGCTTGAAACTGTTGTTGCATGTTGTTTTGATTACTTTTGCGACTCAATTCTGCAGTTTGCTCATGTGTTTAGTGGTTGCGTCATGTGACATGAAGAGTGGCTTTCGCAAGGCTTCAATATGTATGGCTGCGTGTGGAAAGTGTGCCTTGCGTTGTGAAGGTTTTATGCAGATTTACTTTTCGCTCATGATGCTTGGAAATAAATTGGAAGATTTCATTTGTGGCTCAGCTTGCTGCAGGTATCAGTTTTGCGCGAGGCTTTGTGCGACTTGTTTGTAGCTAGACGCTTGTATTCCTTACGTCGGCTTGGCTTGTTGTTGTTTTGTGTAGTAGCTTTGGTAAAGTAGCTGACATTTGGAATTGGCTTTAGTGGCTAGCAAATTTTTCCTTTTGGAATTGGCTTGTTCACGTGGGCTTATGAGGCCTTGTTTCACTTTTTTTTTTGCAATTTCATTTTTTATTGGAAATGTATCATGGACCTATGTGAACATTGTTTGGACATTTGATTTTTGGATTTTTGAATGTGGTTTACTTGGATTTGTAGTTTGGATAATTGGAGATATTGATATTTAAATAATGGGCATTTATGAAATATGGATTTGAAAAATGGGAAATGGTTTTGAATGGAATATTAATATGGATAAAAAATGGATATATGGAAAATTTGAGAATGGATAAAAAAATGGAAATTTGAAAGAATTGGATGTTAAAATGGATATGATGGATTTAAAAATGGGTTTTTATGACTAATGGATATTTAAATGAATATGAAATGGATAAATTTGGATAAATTTGGAAAAAAATGGAAATTGAAAAGAAATCTCAAATGGATGTGAACAATTGAATGTGGATAATTGGTTATTTAAAAAAATTGAAATGCGTATTTGGAAAATTTGAAAATGGGTTTCAATTTGAGAAAAGTGGGTGTGAATAAAGTGGAAATGGATATGGATCATGGATGAACAATCTTTATTTTTTGGGTTAATTGTCATTTACCCCCCTGTAATATAGGCAAGTTTTGATTTACCCCCCTTTAAAAAAATAATTTTGGATTACCCCCCTGAAATTTTGGGGCACTCCCCTAAGCGTGTAAAAACCAGGGGGGTAAATAAATAAAAAATATTTTACAGGGGGGTAATTTTTCTACCTGGGGGCAAATGACTTAGAATTTTAAAATTTCAAGGGGATAATCCAAAAATTTTTTTTTAAAGGGGGTAAATCAAAACTCGCCTATATTGCAGGGGGTAAATGACTATTAACCCTTTTTTTAGCCCAAAACCAATCTTGACTTTTTTCGCAAGCCTTTGATAAAAATATGCCACACAGCTACTACTGAAACAAACCACAAGTGAACACCAACCATTTGAATCTGACTTTCTGAATATCACTACACAACAACTTGACAGTCACTGCTTGAGAAATAGCCCATTGAAACAGATAACTTGCACTTGAAGCAATCTCTTGACGGTTTGACCAAGATGAGGTCAAACATCCATTTGAACTAGATCATAGCTGATCAACCACACCTGACTTGAAATCCCCTCATTGTCTTTGACAAACCTGCACAACGCACAGAGAGAGAAACAAGCAAACCGCAGCATATTTTTGGTGTTTTGGTTAGAGGTTAGTAAACAGAAACAAGTGAGAATAATATATAGATGCTCAGGAGAAATACAGATTGTGATCTTGTTTGTGGTATGAAATGCAAATGAAATGTGCGAAATCTTAGGGATAAAAATTAGGGTTCAACAGCTACCCCTATTTAAGTTTCTTCTATCAGGAGATACGAAGGTTGAAAACTTCGTCTCGACAAGATTGAAGATACTTAAATATAGAAATGCAAATTTTTAGCCATAAGATGCCACAAGATGATATGAATGCAAAGGATGAAATAGATTGCGGGGAATCTTGAAACAAAGGATTTACGGTAAATTGAGATAGACGACATGAAAAGACATGTTAGGGAACACAAGCTATTTCTGGAGATTTGTCAAGGTGACAAGAAATATCCATCAATAGTTGGAAAGAGAGGGACAAGACCCTGGAAGACGAGTAGTGACATCTACGAACGAGACAAAAGTATGCTCAAAAGACGTCCAAGAATGGCATTGGACAACAACAAGAAAGCTTCTGGTAAAACAACAGCGTCATCCAAGAATAGCATTGGATGGAGGTGAAGAACACTCTATTGAGGATAAGGTATCCAAGAATGGCATTGGATAAAAGGAACTACAACATTCAAGAATGGCATTGAATGAGGCAACAGTAAACATCAGAGTCATCCAAGAATAGCATTGGATATAACCAAAATTCCACTTGAACAACTTCATTGGGGACATCCAAGAATGGCATTGGATGGAAAGGTTTAAACATTATAGATATCCAAGAATAGCATTGGACTTGGCTATGGAAAAGGTTTCCAAGAATGGCATTGGGACAAAAGAAATATCAACATCCAAGAATGGCATTGGATGAAGTGAGAAAGGTTCTGGAAAATATATCAGAAGTATCCAAGAATGGCATTGGATAAAAAGAGTTTTCATGATACCCAAGACTGGTACTGAATAAAGTGAGCAGGGACTTTCAGGAATGGCACTGAAAGGTAAAGGTAAAATCATTCAGGAATGGCACTGAATGAACAGATAAAACTTTTAGGAATGGCACTGAAAGGTAAAGGTAACTCACTACATTCAAGAATGGCATTTAATGACAGTGAGAAAGAAATCCTGGAAT
This sequence comes from Lathyrus tuberosus, assembly GCA_022829125.1. NCBI lineage: Eukaryota > Viridiplantae > Streptophyta > Magnoliopsida > Fabales > Fabaceae > Lathyrus > Lathyrus tuberosus. Next base: position 149,540 of record JALAZF010000236.1, on the reverse strand, counting down.
GGCACTGAATGCCAAGGAGAAAACTCATCCAGGAATGGCACTGAATGAACAAATAAGACTTTCAGGAATGGCACGGAAAGTAAAGGTAAATCACTACATTCAAGAGTGGCATTGAATGATAGTGAGAAAGCCATCCAGGAATGACACTGAATGCAAAGGAGAAAACTCATTCAGGAATGGCACTGAATGAACAGATAAAACGTTCAGGAATGGCACTGAAAGATATCCAAGCAAATATGATGGGGATTACAGAACAGAGAAAAGGCTTCCAGGAATAGCACTGGGAGAAACAAGAGGAACAAGATATCCAGGAATGGCACTGGAAATCAAAAGAGACAGACATCCAGGAATGGCACTGGAGTGAAAAAACAACAAAGATCCAGGAATAACACTGGAATGGAAGAAAACAAACATCTAACAACAAGACAAAATGCACAAGGAAACGACAATATCTAGGAATGGCACTGGAAAAGAAACAAGACATCAAGGAATAGCACTAGGTGAAAAGGCAGGTAAACGACAACATTCAGGAATGGCACTAAATGAAAAGGAAGGTAAAAGTTTTGGTAGGCGCCAAGTAAGTTGGACTTTGATCACAAGGTAAGATGTTGAAATCAACAGGACCTCGGAAAAATGCATATGAGCGCGAAGCACACTTCGAGCTATGAAAATCTTTCTATGTATGGTATATGAATGATTTATGTATGCAATGCATATGATAGAGACAACTGAGATAGACTCCTTTATGAGGGAAGAATGGAACTCTGATTCCTCAACACAGGGAACACTGCCCACTTTGCTTGGAGAGAAGATGTTGAGCACATCTCTGTCACACTTGTGAACTGTATCAGGCTGATGGTCTTTTGAGGAAAGACATCTTGAGGATTCTTAAAGAAGACTGCCCCAGATTGATTGACTGATGAAAATAAACTAATCATAGCTTCAGTTTGACTATTGCAGGGATAGAATAAACTGATCATGGCTTCAATTCTTGAAATGATTATTGAGAATAAACTGATCATGGCTTCAGTTGCCGGGGATGAACTGATCATGGCTTCAGTTCTTGAGATGATTTTTGAGGAGGTTAAACTCAGCATGAGTCTTGAAAGATATCTTTTGGTTAACCAATTCTGAGAATAACTTGTACTGAACAAATCTTGAACTGATTCACAACAGGATCGGGAGGTAATGTGCCCCTGATAGGATCACTGACCAAATTTCTCAACTGTTTGAAAATTCCTTGATGAGGAAAATTTGCCTGCAAATAAAAGTATTCAAACAAACATGGTAATTTTAATGCAAAGCTCATGCAATTTTGAAATCAAAAATCATTTTTGGAATGATATTATTGATGTAAAGTAAAATGAACCACTTGTCAAAACACGGCGGTTTAGACATTCAAAATGAAAGAGAAAGCAAAGGTATGACATTGAAGCAAATGATTGGCAACAAACTTAGGAGTCAAATTACGCAACCTTGATGTAGTATGCTTTCAACAGAAACCTGGCTTCAATTAGGTCTTTTGAAGGTTGTAACATGGTTTGGTTCACAGTTTTTGAAACAAAGGATATAGGCTCAAAGTTTATTTGTACCCAACCCATTCTTCATGATGATCTCCAGTCCTATGCTGAGTTAATTCAAACTATGCATTCAGGTTCCAGGAGTTTCTAGAATTGCAACACATGTCGTGATGATGGCTCAAGAGATTTTTGAGATGGCAATCACTTCTCTTACAACATTTTGTTGTTTTTGATGAGGACCTCAGTCAACTCGTTTTGTCTTTGAGGATTTTGGTAACCTCTCGGTTGATTTTTTTTGTTATCCCTAACTTTTGCCTGAACTGTGTCATTTGAGCTTACAGTAAGCGGGATGCCCCAATTTTTGCCTAAGACTCCTTCATAGGTCGTGACTTAGCGGGCTTTTCTTTTGATTTTTTTTTTCAATTTTTTTTTGAAAGATAGTGACTTCCTGGCTTAATGATTACAGTGAACCATCATTGGCTTTTGATTTGAAAGACATCTTCGACACTTCTTTGATGTGTGCGAAGGAAAGCTTGTGGTTGCAATGATTCTCTTGTGTTTAAATGCAAAGTCAAATTAACTAAGAACTACCCATCCCCAGGTTAAGATTGCGGGTTTTTTTCGTACAGAAAGAAACTCCAACTTCTAGGCTCAAAGGGGTTGAGAAGGGATTAACTTCCTTATCTCTCTAGTGTTTGGGAGTTGAAATAATGCATGTACATCATCAGCCAAGTTTTAAATTGAAAGCATACAATCCAGCAATTTTAGGTATTTCGTCTTCATCATCCTCCCTCCAATCTTTGCATAAAGAAAGTGAATAGGAGATGTAATTTTGTTTTGTGAAAAAGCATAAAGATGCACACAGTGGATATAAATGAATTGAATCAAAACATTGCAATGCTCATTTCATTGAAATTACCATGAAAGTACAAATAAAGTTCGAAAGCAAACAATCAATACAATCAAAGAAAAATTCAAACAGAAAGAAACAAGGTCTAGTGACTAATCAGCAACAAGGATGAGCTGTCCTGTCTGAAACACTGGCTTTAGGAGATGATCCATTTGAACTGACTCAAACTTCACTTGGCATGCTCTGGAAAATGATTGTTGACAACATTGGGATTCTCATCAAGAAAAGTCAGAATCTTTGAGTTCACCAATTCTTGTACTCTAGCTTTCAATGCATAGCAACCTTCCAAGTTATGGCCTGCCCCACCTCAATGGAACTCGCAGTGAAGATCATCCCTATAGCCGGCTGGGAGAGGATTTGGAGGAGGAGGTAGATCCCTCGTTGTAATCAAACCTTTCTGAACAAGACATGAATACAACTCAGTGCAGGACATCGGGATAGGATCAAAGTTAACCCTATTGCGATTCTGATTCTGTCTAACAGTCTGACGAGGAGCTTGAACTGGTTGAGCATTAATAACAGGAGCAACTGCAGCTACATATTGTTGTTGTCTGCGACGAGGTTTCCCTTCAATTGAAAAAACATGGGTATCACCATCCTTTTTCTTTTGAAAATTCCCAGCATACTTTTTAGTACCACTAAAGGCTTCAGGATTGGTAATCTTTCCTTTCTTGATACCTTCTTCTAGTCTTTGTCCAATAGTGACTAGGTCAACAAAACCATATGATACACTGCCTATCATCTTTTCCCAAAAGAGCGGCTGAAGAGTGCCCATGAACAAACCAGTCAATTCTTTTTCAGCCAAGGGTGGCTCCACTTGAGCAGCTAGCTCTCTCCAGCACTGAGCGTACTCCTTAAAGGATTCTTTTTCTTTCTGAGACATATTTTGCAATTGGCGGCGATCAGGTGCCATGTCCAGATTGTACTTATATTGCTTTAAATAAGCATCACCCAAGTCCTTCCAGCTTTGGATACGGTTTTTATCAAGTCCCATATACCATTTCATTGAAGCCCCACTCAAGCTGTCTTGGAAACAGTGGATGAGCAGTTTGTCATTTTTGGCATGAGCAGCCATCTTGCGGTAGTACATCACCAAGTGGGTTATGGGATAGGTGTGCCCCTTGTATTTCTCAAAATAAGGAGTCTTGAATTTTGGAGGAATAACCAAGCACGTGTCCATTGCGGCAGCATTAAAGACATCACTTCCTTACACGGCTCTTATCCTTTTGTCTTGAGTTTTCCATTGCTCTCTGACTTCTTCAATGTATCCAGGTTCTCCTTGACTTTCAGATTGTGGACTTGTAGCATGGTACATGAAAGGATTCTCAGGAATAGCTTGAGCAACAGAATGCACAACAGGCTTAGGTTCAGTGAACAATGGAGCTGAAGATACTGGCAAGACAAACACAGGAGTAGTTGCAAAGGGTGGTGAGTAATTCGGAGGTAACCCAAATTTTGACCAAGTAGAAGTTGTTTGCTAAGTCAGTGGAGGGTCAACAGCAGCAGTTGAAGTTTCAACAATCACAGTCCTCTGAGGTGGTTCACCTCTAGCAATCAGAACTTGCAGCATTTCTGTGAGCTTGGTCATACCAGCCTTCAACTCATCAATTTCCATTCTGACTTCGGCATTGTGTTATTCTTGGTTTTGCATTCTCAATCTGACGGCAGCTCTAGTTCCGTAGTTGTGTTGAGGAAACATCTTGACAGTGAACAGATAACTGAAGAGGGAGACAGTTGAAATGAATTTCTGAGACAACCGGAAAGAATACATATGTATGCTCATGGATGCAAGAGTGCATGGATGCAACAACCACAAACAAGATCACTCAAAGCACACAGGTTCAAAGGTTCGAGTCACGAGCATGAAGCCAAGGCTAAGAAACCAACCCACAAAGGTATGTGCTAAGGGTATAATACCTGCCGAACAAGGTTCTAAAAAAGTTCCCAGAGTCTACAACCCATCTTTCGGATATTATCAATTTCCCAACTGCTTGGTAGTCAATAATATTCTCAAGAGAGTCTCGTCTGAGTGTGGTATCGCGTAATAACTGATTCAAGTTTGCATCTGAATAGCCATCGTACCATGTCCTAATAAGGCCAAGATGGGTTAAGTGTTCTAAAGTCCTCAGCTTCGGGTCCTCGGATCAAGAAGCATAACAGGTTTGCCATTTCTGGTCTGCCATTATCTCCTCTTGGGAGGAGTGCCTCAACTGAGTCCTCGGGAATGGTCGCCAGAGTCGACAACTCTCTAGATCAACACCCCGAAATGCGCAAGACACGCACGTCAGAATATCTCCCAAGAAAACCTCATCTGGATATGAATTTCGTGAACACCAAATGTACCAAGACGGTGCGTAGGTCCCACTACTTTCCACCATAGTCCTAGGTGTACACTCAAGCCTGTGTATTGGGCTTATCTCACCCCACAGAAGAATTCCCAAAGAGAACAAGTAAGTAACAAGCAAATCAGGCAAAAAGCAGTAAATAAATCAAAGTAGGCTAAACCCCTCAAGGGATGGACCAGCAACATGTTCATCCCCAGCAGAGTCGCCACTTTTCTGTAGCGGCAAAATCGTGAGTGTAAGCTATTGATTAACTTAACTCGAAAAGCAAGAGTCGCCACCACACTTTTATTTTATCCAAAAAGGAAAGGAAAAAGAGCGAACAAAACCTACACAAGCTCTACAATAAGAACAAGTGAAGAGAGACTAGGTAAGGGGGGTTGGTTACGCAATGGGAAGGTGTTAGCACCCAAAACGTCTAGAGTACTCTATATGAGCCCTTTGAAATATCTACGCTTTTGTTCTGAAAAAAGTTTGCCTGAAAAGTGGTTGAGAATATGAGAAGAGAAAATTTTTTTAAGATTTTTGTGTTTGGAGAGACTTGTTACCTCATGCCTACGTACCCACGAAGTGCAATGTAGGAACAAAACCCCGTAGTTCGTGGTACAAAGAATGAAATTTGTTTGTTTTGGTTGATTTTAAATGTAAAGACAAGTCGTCATTTCCAAGCGAATAATTCCGCTTAAAGAAATGAATCATGTCTAAACTTATGAAAAAGTTAAAGGAAAGAGTGCACGAGGGCACAAAAAGAGAGTGATGAGTTTGATGTTTTTTAAGGTTTTTTGAAATAGGTGTCAATATGCCTATGTAGTTTAGCATTTGTTAAGAAATGAAGAGAAAAGAGTAAAATCACTTGACAAAGTCAAGGTTTGATTATGAATGTGGTGATAGTTTGAAATCAAGAAAGTTTTGAAAAAGGGAGAGAATTTTGAAAATTGAAGAATAGGTGGAGAAGAAGTGACTATCCTAAAGCATAAAGTAAAATCTAAGGATAAGAATAGCCTAACCACACAAGTAAGCTCCATAGTCTTCGAACCATAATTCCAAAGCAAAGGGAGGAAGGTCCTAAGTCTAAGTCCAAGGTTCCAAGAATTGCAATGGATGTCCAAGGTCTAAGTCCAAGGATTCAAGAATAGCATTGAAGTCCAAGGTCTAGGTGCAAAACTCCATGTCCATTGCAAAGGATAGTAACCATAGTCCAAGATTAGAAGCACAAGTTTTTTAGAGGTTTTGACCTTTATTAATGTTTTTGGTCCAAGTGGACAAAGAGAAAAAGGCATAAGCATAAACATGTGTCCAACGAACAAAGGAAAAATTGCGGAATCATAAACATATGTCCAACGGACAAAGGAAAAATTGCGGAAGCATAAACATGATATGAAATGATAATAATGGAGCATAAAAGTAAAAGAGATAAGGAGCGAGAAGGAATTGTAAACAAAGTTAGTACAATAGTATTGTTAGTAAGTTAGTGATTAGTTGTTAAAGTTAGTGATCAAATATTGCGCTATGTTACGCAATCGCCGAGTAATTTACGGAGTAATTATTCTACAAATGAGGCCGGTCAATAGCTCTTTGTGCTAATGCATGCTAGATAAACGATATGTAAATCGTCATCCGAAAGCAATACCGCACGAAAAGAAAAATGGTAACGATCTAGTCTTGATCGAAATTCAACAAAAGGAATTCCAAGATCTCTTAGACTTTCATCGATCAAAAAGAAAAAGAATGAAGAAAAGTGGATCTAACATTTATGATCCACACAATCAACAATAATAAGCCATAAAAGATTAAAATGAACACTAAAATATTTTTTAAAGATTTTTCTAAATGAAATTCAATAAAAGTGAATAGAAAATTAAAAGACATTAAGGAAAAAAAAAAAGAGAGAAAAATTAAAATCTAAATTTGAAACCATTTTAAAAAAAGAGAAAATTAGTAAGAAAATTTTTTATTAAAAAAATGAAAGAAAAAATTAAAAAAAAAAAACAATAGGAGGGAGGTTTATAAAAACAATGGTGGATGGTGTTGATAGCACTGGGCTACATGGCCCAAATATCCTTAAAAAAAATAGGAAAAAAAACTAATTCAATTTAAAACAAAAGAAAAGGAAGAAAAAGAAAAAAAATCTAAAAAAAAGAAAACAAGACATCATCTCCTTCTTCTCCAAGATGAAAATGCTACAGTTCCCCCATGGCTAATGTTTTGGAGCTTCTTCGAATTGGAACGGCGGGATGTAAGATGCACACGGTTGTGATCAACACTCAACGTAGATTCTGAATATGTGTTCGATTTCATGTCATTATGCTTGGATGAATCAAATTTAAACCGCTAAGTTCACGTCGAAGAGTTCCGATTACCTTCAATTCACGGTGAGAAATGTTTCAATTCTTCTCTTCTCCTCTTCTACCTCTGAATCGCAGTTTTGTTGCTGAATTTACAGCGTGTTATTGATGTTGAGGATGTGCGATTTGTGAATCTCGCGAATGCTGTAGCTTTAATGTTGCTATTGATGAATTACGTGAGTTTGTTGTTGATGGAGGATCGTTGAAGGTTTATTGAAGCTGAGAGTGAATTATTGATGAAGGTTTGAAGAAAATTGAAATTGAAGGTGATTGAAGGTTTGAAGAGAACTGAAATTAAAGGTGATTGAAAGTGAAAGTATGAAGGTTTATTTCTGCAGAGTTTTTATTTGAAGATTGATTGAAGCTTGGTTTATAAAGTTATTTTTTGGTGAAAGTTTTGCAGTATTTTCTCGGCTATCCAAGCTTGAAGAATTGTGAACGAAACCGTCCAATTTATAGGCGAGGAGAATGATTTTAAATCAGAACTTTCTGCTGCCGTTTTTGGACATTTGGTTGCGTTTAGCATGAGGTACGTTGAAAGCTTTTGTTTGTAATGATGTTCTGTGTTTTATTGCTCACGCTGCCGTTTTGCTTGAAACTGTTGCTGCCTGTTGTTTTGATTGCTTTTGCGACTCAATTCTGCAGCTGGCTCATGTGTTTGGTGGCTGCGTCATGTGACATGAAGAGTGGCTTTCGCAAGGCTTCAGTATGTATGGCTGCGTGTGGAAAGTGTGCCTTGCGTTGTGAAGGTTTTATGCAGATTTACTTTTGGCTCATGATGCTTGGAAATAAATTGGAAGATTTCATTTGTGGCTCAGCTTGCTGCAGGTATCAGTTTTGCGCGAGGCTTTGTGCGACTTGTTTGTAGCTAGACACTTGTATTCCTTACGTTGGCTTGGCTTGTTGTTGTTTTGTGTAGTAGCTATGGTGATGTAGCTGAAATTCTCATGGCATTGGCTTTAGTGGCTAGCAAATTTTTCCTTTTGGAATTGGCTTGTTCACTTGGGCTTATGAGGCCTTGTTTCACATTTTTTTTTGCAATTTCATTTTATATTGGAAATGTATCATGGACCTATGTGAACATTGTTTGGACATTTGATTTTTGGATTTTTGAATGTGGTTTACTTGGATTTGTAGTTTGGATAATTGGAGATATTGATATTTAAATAATGGACATTTATGAAATATGGATTTGAAAAATGGGAAATGGTTTTGAATGGAATTTTAATATGGATAAAAATGGATATATGGAAAAAATGAGAATGGATAAAAAAATGGAAATTTGAAAGAATTGGATGTTAAAATGGATATGATGGATTTAAAAATTGGTTTTTATGACTAAGGGATATTGAAATGAATATGAAATGGAAAAATTTGGATAAATTTGGAAAAAATGGAAATTGAAAAGAAATCTCAAATGGATGTGAACAATTGAATGTGTATAATTGGTTATTTAAAAAAATTGAAATGCGTATTTGGAAAATTTGAAAATGAGTTTGAATTTGAGAAAAGTGGATATGAATAAAGTGGAAATGGATATGGATCATGGATGACCAAACTTTTGTTTATTTTTAGCCCAAAACCAATCTTGACTTTTTTCGTAAGCCTTTGATAAAAATATGCCACACAGCTACCACTGAAACAAACCACAAGTGAACACCAACCATTTGAATCTGACTTTCTGAATATCACCACAGAACAACTTGACAGTCACTGCTTGAGAAATAGCCCATTGAAACAGATAACTTGCACTTGAAGCAATCTCTTGATGGTTTGACCAAGATGAGGTCAAACATCCATTTGAACTAGATCATAGCTGAACAACCACATGTGACTTGAAATCACCTCATTGTCTTTGACAAACCTGCACAACACACAGAGAGAGAAACAAGCAAACCGCATCATATTTTTGGTGTTTTGGTTAGAGGTTAGTAAACAAAAACAAGTGAGAATAATATATAGATGCTAAGGAGAAACGCAAATTGTGATCTTGTTTGTGGTATGAAATGCAAATGAAATGTGCGAAATCTAAGGGGTAAAAATTAGGGTTCAACAATAAGGTCATGCCATTTGGGCTAAAAAATGCAGGTGCTACTTACCAATGGGCGATGGTTACACTCTTTCATGACATGATGCATAAGGAGATAGAGGTCTATGTTGATGACATGATCGCTAAATCCCGAAGTGAAGAGGACCATTTAGATCACCTTTTTAAGTTGTTCGAGCGTCTAAGAAAATTCAGATTGCGACTTAATCCAGCTAAGTGTACTTTTGGAGTTAGGTCTTGAAAATTACTTGGATTCATTGTTAGCCAACGAGGGATCGAAGTTGACCCAGATAAAGTCAGAGCAATTTAAGAAATACCTGCTCCACAAACCGAAAAGCAAGTCAGAGGCTTTCTTGGTAGACTTAACTACATCTCCAAATTCATCTTCAACATGACTGCTACTTGTGAGCCTATCTTCAAGCTGCTCCAAAAGGATCAAGAAGTTGAATAGAATTCTGATTACCAGTTGGCTTTTGAAAAGATCAAAGGTTATCTCCAAGAACCTCGAATTCTGATTCCGCCTGTGCCCGGCAAACCTCTATTTATGTATCTGACAATATTAGAAGGGTCCATGGGTTGCGTACTTGGACAACATGATGAGACTGGAAGAAAAGAGCACGCCATCTACTATCTAAGCAAGAAGTTCATTGACTGTGAAAGCAGATACTCGCTCTTAGAGAAAACATGATGTGCTCTAGCTTGGGCGTCCAAACGCCTCAGGCAATACATGATCTGCCACACTACTTTATTAATCTCCAAAATGGATATGAAAAAGTATATCTTTGAAATGTCCGCTCAAACTGGAAGGCTTGCCTGATAGCATATGCTCGTGTCCGAATATGACATCTAGTACGTAACCCAAAAGTCCATTAAAGGGAGTATCTTGTCAGAATACCTCGCAGAACAACCAGTTGAGGAGTACGAGCCTCTTAAGCTTGATTTTCCTGATGAAGACATTATATTGATAAGGAAAGATTGTGAAGAACCTGGTCCAAATGAGGGTCCCGAGCCTGGTTCCCATTGGAAAATGATGTTTGATGCCTCCTCCAACTACAATGGGAATGGTGTGGGTGCTATTTTGAAAAATCTGGATGGTGGTTACACTCCGTTTACTGACAGACTGGACTTTGAGTGTACAAACAATATCGCCGAGTACGAAGCATGCATCCTAGGTCTTGAAGCAGCCATTGACCTTCGCATCAAAATTCTTGAAGTGAGTGGAGATTCATCTTTGGTGATATATCAAGTTAAGGGTGAATGGGAAACCCGAGACAAAAAGTTGATCCCCTACAAAGCTTATATTGTGGAAATGATCAAGTACTTTGACGAGATCACTTTCCAACACATTCTGAGGTCCGAGAATCATGTTGCTGATGCTTTGGCTATGTTAGCCTCCATGTGGAAGGTTAGATGTGTCAACGAAGCACCACTCATCCAGATTGAAAGAAAGATTGAGCATGCTTATTGCCAATTGGTGGAAGAGGAAACAGATGGAAAACCTTGGTTTTATGACATCAAGTTGTATCTGTAAAACCGAGAATATCCAGCTAATGCTGCTACTCTTGATAAGAAAACCCTGAGAAGACTGGCATCTAAGCTTTTTCTCACCAATGGTGTGTTGTATAAAAGAAATCACGGCATGGTTTTACTAAGATGCATCGACAAGCGTAAAGCAGACCTGTTAATGCAAGAAATCCACGAGGGACAATTTGGAACTCATGCCAACGGACATGCCATGTCCAAGAAGTGTTTGAGAGCTGGATATTATTGGTTGACTATGGAATCTGATTGCATCCAACATTGTTGAATGTTTTAACATCACTGTGGCCTTTCTCCATGTGGGACATTGACATGATTGGAGCAATCGAACCCAAGGCTTCCAATGACCATCATTTCATCTTGGTTTTCATCGACTACTTTACAAAGTGGGTAGAAGTTGCTTCATATGCCAACGTAACCAAGCAAGTGGTTGCTTGCTTCATCAAGAAGGACATTATCTGTCGTTACGGAATTCCAAGCAGAATTATCACAGATAATGGTACTAATTTGAACAATAGGACTATGAAAGAATTGTGTGAGTCCTTCAAGATAGAACACCATAATTCTTTGCCCTACCGTCCAAAGATGAATGGAGTTGTTGAAGCTGCCAATAAAAACATCAAGAAAATCCTGCAAAAGATGGCCAAAACCTACAAGGATTGGCATGAAATGTTACCCTTTCCATTACATGGATACCGAACCTCCATCCGCACTTCGACAGGGGCAACCTCATTCTCCTTAGTCTATGGTATGGAAGCAGTTCTCCCGATGGAAGTGGAGATCCCATCCTTAAGAATCCTGATGGAAACTAAGTTGGAAGAAGCAAAATATATCCATAGCAGATATGACGAGTTGAATCTCATCGATGAAAAAAGGATCACAACCATGTGCCATGGGCAGCTATACCAAAGGAGGCTCAATACAACATTTGACAAGAAGGTTCACCTGCTTGAATTCAAAGAGGGAGATCTGGTACTCAAGAAGATCTTTCCATCACATAGAGATGCTAGAGGAAAGTGGGCTCCCAATTACAAAGGCCCATTTGTTGTGAAAACAGTCTTCTCAAGAGGATCCCTCATACTCACAACAATGGATGATGAACAACTTACACACCCCGTAAACGCTGATGCAGTAAAAAAATATTATGCCTAAATAAAACCCGCTAGGTCGAAAACCAGAAATGGCGACTTAGGCAACAATGGGTATCCCGGTGGATCTAAACCTATGAAGGAGATCCAGGCAAAAGTTAGGGATGAAAACAAAAAGAAAGGTAAAAGAGCTCGCTAAGTTGAAAACCCGAAAGGGCGGCTTAGGCAAAAAATGAGCGTCTTGGTGGATTGAAAACCCGAAAGGGCGATCCAGGCAAAAGTTAAGGACAAAAGCATTCAACTATATCAAATGGTGTTGACCAATACCGAAGAAATAAATGAAGATCAATCCATTCGCTCTCGTCAGAAGCAAGGATCTGGGGCATTTTAGTTATTATGGATTGTGGTAGTTGTTGGATTCAATGTAAACCTTTCCCTATTGCCTTTTTCGTAATTATAATACTCCATTGAGCTTTTGCCATTTGCAAGCTGCCATTCTTCAATGGAATACAAATTTTTCCAATCACTTTATTGTCATTTATGCTTTCTTTTACCTTTTCTCGTTATACAAAACGCCATCTAATAATGAGCTTTGAAAAATAAAAGGTTTTGGAAAATGTATATGTTTTGGAAACATTTTGACAAAACATTAAATCTCTTTGATACTTGGGAGGACCGAAAGGAAATTCCCATAGACCAAAAAAAATATCTTCGAGGGCGCAAAGGCATTGTCATACCATTTGCAATATCCCACTGAAGTTTGAAACTGACGGTACCATTGAATTAATCTATTGATTATAATCACCCAGTTTGAAGGATTTCTCAATACTTGTCATGTTGGTACTTGCTTAAGCTGCTGGTGTGGAGGATTCATTTCCCCTATGAAAGTCTCCCCACTGATTTTTGTCTCTTCTGGAGTCAACATTTTGCATGACATGATCATATCCATCATGTTCAACATATGCATTTTTGCATTAAGTTTTTAGCTTGGGTTTGGTTATCACCAATTTGTTTTCCCCATGAAGCTTGTTTATCACGCTACTCCTTGATTACTTTATCTTTTCCTGTGATCATCAACCTAGAAAGCTTATATACACTTAAGAGGCTTCTCTTTGTCAAGAATCAAGGGCAAGATAGTCTCATTACAATTTCTTTGAACCTCAAATTCATCTGGTCACCAATTAGGGTTTCATTAGGAAAAAGTCAACTATGCCTTGACTCTTGATCAAATCATGATGCCAAGCCTTGGGACATGATTCATGACACTCAAATACATCCTTGGAGTCCATCTATGATGATTGAAAGATTCAAGAATGCAAGGTCATTGAAGATCACACAGTTGAATTCATTTGATTATACAAGCTTCATCTGACAAAGTCAACCCTTTGAATTTAGGGTTTTTGGTCCAAATTAAAGTCATTAAGACAAGTTTTATCAATGAGTTTGAGCATGAAAAACCAATATTTGGAAGGTTTCTTGAAAAAGGGGTAAAGTTAAGAAAGCATGACATTTTTCTAAGTATGAAAAAACCCTAATTTTTGAGACCAACTTTGAAAGATCATAACTCCCAATCTACACAACCATTTTGTGTGATCCAAAGCTCAAATTAAAGCCCTTATAACATACTACAACTTTGTATGAGAGGTGGAAACCTCAAAAAATGCTTGGATTTTAAGTTATGAGGCTTCAAAGTTTGGGAAAATCTTTGGACACTTAGAAATTTTTCAAGGCAGCTTTTGATCTTTTGAAACATCAATCTTTGAGGCCAGTTTTCATTATGATCCCTTTAGATTCAGAATTTTTGTTAAACATGAAAGTTTTAGAGCATGTTTGGGGCTTTTTAAAAAGTACAAGAACTCCCCCATAGCCCTCTTGAGCTGAGAGTTTCGAAGAGAGGAAGTTGGTGGCACAAAGAGGATTTCCATGCTATTTTCACAACTTGTTCTTGAGCCAAACTCTAAGCCATGCCCTATAATCCCACTTTTCAGGCCTCATTACTTCTAAACCATTCCATAATCAGAAGATTGCATGATTTAAGGGAGCATTACACACTAATTTGAAGCTTTGTCCATTGAATCTTGCCATTTTTGGATGAAAGGCAAGACTTCCATTTTGATAAAGAGGATTTAATGCAAAGTCAACTTGTCTTGAGCTTCCCTTTTGTTCTTTCTGCACTCAAGCTTTTCTGAAACCCCAACCACTCTAGAAATGTGATGTACTTTCACATTGGAACCATGATTTTGCATGAAACCATGTAGTTCATTTCCAACCAAGCCAACTTGCAAAAACTCTAAGAACTTGTTATTCTGACTAGAGCTTTCCTCCACTCTTTCCCTATAAATAGAGGGATACCTCAAGCTTCAAAAGACAACAATTAGATCCCAAATATCTCAACTCTCTCACTTCCCATAGCTTTTGCAAAAACACCTCAATTTTGCAAAACCACTGGCCGAACTCATTTGAGTCGTGCCATTTGGAAATTACCACCGCAAACCTTTTTTATTCACTCAATAGAACTTGTTCCAACCCTTGAACAAGTTCTGTAGCAAGCCATACACAACTTGCCATTTCTCACTTCCATTTTGCAAAAGGATTCGTGTTTGGTTCTTGAGGCAATCTCCAACTCTTTCAAGCATCCAAACCATTTCCATAAGGGTTAACTAAGCTCAGGAAACCATCCTTGCATTTCTAGAAGAGCCCTAGAAGAAGCCTTGGACTGGATCCAAGAGGTATGGTTCTTGAAACTTTAAGCTCATGTTCCATGAATTTTATTGTCTCATGTTTGAAGCAATAATGTAGTTCACATTGTGCATATTCTGTTTGAAGCATTGTTTGCATTGTATGAACTGAATGTGTGATGTTTTGACATATTAAAGTTCATGTGTGTTGCACTGTTGTTGGGTAATTTGTGAATTACACAGTTGGTTTTAGTTTGAACCATTGACATATTTGGAATCCTTGTTAAAAATGCTACAATTTTCATTTTTACAAAGTTGAATTTGGTTGAGAAACGAGGGAGAAAGAATGAATTGAAATCCTGGCCATGGTAATAAGCTAGGGCACGGGGAGAGAGAAAGAAAGAAAAAGAAAATGGAGAAGAAGAAGTTGAGTCAGCGCTGAGTTGGTGCCCAGGTGGCACTGACTTGGCCATTTCCATGTGTTTTTAAAATATATATTACTTGAATCCATTTAATTAACGGATGAGGGCGTAACAGCGCTGGTCAAGGAGGTTTGTGTGTTTGTTTGCCAAGCATAAGGACTGGGGTTCGAATCCCCCTCGCCCCAGTCCTTTTATTTTTCTTATGAACTTCATTTGGTTTTAAATATATTATCCTGGTTCCACCATTTGACACCATGCGCATGTGGTTGGACTGGCTAGAGTTTTGAGCTGTGAGCTAAGTGTCTTAGGTTCAAACCCCATAGATGACATTCCATTATTTTTTTATGACTTGTTTTATTCAAGGTTCTTCACAACTTCAATTGATTGCAACTTCTTCATTTTAATGGGTTTTTGAGCCATTCTTTTTGCAAAATGCTCTTGATGTTGTCTATTATTAGTTTATGGGATTAGATTTCCAAAAATATTCATTTTTGTACCACTTATTCATGTTTGAAGTAAGAGGATTTTTCTTAAGGACTATTTTGGTTCCTTGCTTGATTCCTTTGATGTTCTTTGACAATATGGACAAGTTTAAACCATTTGCAACTTGTGTGAACCTTGTATCAGTGTGTCAACTTGTATCCTTGGTTTTGATTTGATTTTTTGGCTTACGTTATGTATGTTTACATGTCTTAAATGCCTTGAATTTTGTCACCTATGCCATAAACCACTTTGTGCACTTATCTTGATCTTTCACACACATTTGGATGAGTACCAAGATCTATAGCATGCACTTTAGGTTGTCACTAAAGTCTTGAACCATGTACACTTTTGCTTCCATGTTAAGTGATGTTTTAACTTACACATGTCTACTTTGACTTTTGTAAATGTTCTTGCTTGTCTGTAACCATGATTGAACCCTAATATGCATGTTTAGGTTGTTACCTACTTGTGTCAACATGATTAATTTGTAACCATGCCTAAATGTTCAAGTAATTTGTTAACTTGTTCATATGATGTCTAACTTTCAACATGCCATCTTTAAGCATTCTCACATGCCATCCTTGTATGCATATCTATTAATGTGTTGTTTTCATAACATGTTCTTATGTTCAAGTATGTTTGGTTGTCAGAATTTACTTGTTTTCAACTTGTATCCCATGATAAGTAATGTTTAACTTATCCATGCAAGCTTCACTACATCTTTGAACTTCATTCATATTTAGGTATTGTTATGACCTTTACATATTAAACTTGAGCTTTGTTTTCAAATCCATGATGAGTAAAGTCTTAACTTATCCATGTATGCTTTGAACTTTGATTGTTATCATGACTTATGCTTTACCCCTATCCATGATAAGTAATGTCTTGACTTATACATGTTAGCTTTGAACCTTGATCATCCATGTTTAAGTGTTGTCATAACTTTCAGATGCTAACTTGAACTTTGAACCTTGCCATATTTAAGTATTGTAATAACTTATCCATGCTTTGAAATATTAAATTGTATTCATGATTAAGTGTTGTTACAACTTATCTTCCTTTGTCTTGTATTCATGATTAAGTGGTGTTAGTAAACCCTAAAGCATGTTTGCCTTAATCAAGTACTTGAACTCTCATCCATGACCTTAGTCTTGTTAGAACTATGTCACATGATTGTTTAGATGTTGTAACATCTTTGTTTGATTGAATTTGCTTTGGTTGTCACCATGTCAAGTTGAAACTTCTTGGAACCTTTGAACCTACTAGGTAGTTACCTTATTTGGTTCATGACTTTGTTAAGTCCTTGCTCTAAATGTTGTCACATTTATCTCTATGCTTTAGTTATAACCATATGCTTTGCTTTCACTAACATCATGTTTGAATGTTACTTTGATTTACTCTCCATTGATATCATGTTTGAATATCATGTTTGTTCATTTCATCCATACTTAATCATACTCCATTTAGCTTTGTCAAGTTATCTCCCAAGTGATGTTAGCTTGTTAGCTTCCATCCTCAAGATGCCCCTATTCCTTAATCCAAGGGAAAGTCTCTCTATTGACTCCATGTCATAGATAGATCATAATTATCTACACCCTTTGACCTTGTTAGAGTCGTTAGGTTTTTGAGTCTTAGTCTTAAGTTAGAATTTACAACCCTTGTGACTTTGTCAAGTCAAGTAAGTGTTAGGACATAACACTTAATCCCCTTGAATCTTGATCATAATCAAGTATTCATTCATCCCTATTTAGGTGAACTACAATTGCTCTGATTCCATCCTTGTAAGGATATGTAGGCACAAGACCGCGAAGTTTTGGCAAGCATACTTAGTAACTAAGCCTTTAGGTTCCTATCTCTCACCATATAACCCCAAACACAAACAATAGCTAACAAAATCATCGATACAAAAAAAATGTTCCTATAGAATACTATAGATACTTAGGGTTCTAATACATTCCCTATGTATAACCAATCCCCGATCCCCCAAAATCTCTTAGCATTGTTGTTACATTGCGAACTTAGGATTTTTTACGATCTTTACCATTTTCCTTGGATAAATCAAAGCTCGGTGGTGAATCTTTAAAAGATTTGTGGTTCAAGTTTAATCAATAGCTTGATATCCAATTTTCACCGCAACACCATCTCCACCGTCAAGGCGTGATAAGTGGAAGAGGGCTCGACTAAGGCCAAATGGAGAGTACACCTCATATGCGTCAAGAGCGGTTGTTGAAAAAATTGTAAGTATGATTTGTTGTGCGTATGTTATCTGTTATTTAAATGTTGTAGTAATTACAATATTAATATTATCATGCATATATGTTGTGTAGGATCTGTTGTTTGAGGAGGCCCGTGGAGGCTCATTTGTTCCAGAACCACGACATGATATACTAGTAGAAGCTATCGGAACAGGTGAGCATGGTGGGAGCGTTCGTGATGTTCGAGAAGGCGTCGACCTTAGATTATACTTTGGTCCAACAAAAAAAAGTGCTGAAAACACCGAATTATAAGCGCAAAGAGAGAATCTTGTGGCTGTTGAGAAGGAGTTAGAAGAATAGAGAAAGATGTTAGAAGCTAAGCGGTAAAGTCAGAAGAAAGACATAAAAAAGTTAGAAGAGTTATATGTGGTATGTGTTTTATCTCAAATGTATGATATATTTTGTTTTATCTGAAAAGTTAGAAAAGATGGAAATGTGTTTATTATGTATTGTGTTCAAATCAAAATTATGTTGCAGAGAATAAGTGGATCCTTCCAACAACGTACGGATGAAAATGATAATAATGTTGGTGATCAAGTTCCACAAACAAATGTTGCACGTGGTGCTAGCACCAAAGGAACTAATTGTTCATCCGCCCTGCTAAAGAGGTCAAAGAGATATTGGATCCTTCCGCAAATGAAATCACCATGTTATACCTCTTGGTTGTGGAAAGCGATGACCTGATTCCTCTTCAGCTAGAGCATTGTCCAATGGTAGAAATCTTCTATTCTCCTCCTAGTGACATGAGATTTTCTATCAGGATATAAATGGTTGGACATAGAGATATTGCAAGTTTGAAGCACATAAGTATATAACTAAATATGCATGTCATTATATATAGTACATTATCGGTTTTGTATTTTCTCACTTATTTTTTGAATTTTGTTTAATCATTTAGATAAACTCACTGTGTTTGTATAGAGTTAAATAAATCGAATATTTATGGCATCTTGGATCCGTTTAGTATTCGATGGACAAATAATGATCCAAAAGAGATTGACTCTTACATTTCAGAACTGTTAAGTCAAGGGGGAAAAGAATGTTACTTAGCACCATTTCTCAAATCGTAAGTAATTTTGAAATTGTCGTTTATCTTTTATAGTTAGTTTTGTTTTAGAAAATACTAATTATATATATGCTTGTGTTTATTCAGTGATCATTGGTGATTGATCATCATATCGCTTAAGACGAATATGATAAAGACATCGTGTTCCTTACATAATCCACTCGAACCTAAAATGAAGCAAATTATTAATGGGTAAGTTTATGTTTATATGAAACTTTATAGTATTATTTTCTTTGACCTTGTAATTGGTTTAACGCGTAATATGTTTAAATGATTTTCAATGTACAATGTTGTGCATCAACACAACGTATTGAACAATACTAGAAAAAAGCCAACATTTCTTTTGTCTCATGTAAGTGGTCATATTACTTGTGACATTCATTTATATATATTCTTGCATGCATGTGTAGTGGTTATAACATTCATGAAATTAATGTTTAATTTTGTAGACGACGAAACAACCAAAAGGATACGAGTGTGGGCATTATGTAATGAAACACATGTTAAACATTGTCATTGCCAGCATTGTTGATAAATGGGATCAGGTATATATTATATATGTAATGAATTGTTTACAATAACATATTATTGTTTAAGTTGGATATGATTAACATATATGTGTGATATTCACATTTTTGCATTTTTTTATGTAGACGGTTAACGACGATACACCATTCTCATGCGAAGACTTTGTAGACATCGTAAACGTTGGGCGTATATCTTCAATGTGCTTAAGGGTCCTCAAACATGAGCTTAATTTGTAATATATATATATATATATATATATATATATATATATATATATATATATATGCTTGATATACATTTGAGTTTAAGTGTTGTAAATTACATTTTTTGATTTGATGAAATAAATAAGTATTTGAGTTTAAGTTCAATTGTTGTTTTTGTTCTGATACAGGTTAAAAAATACAGGTTATAAAATTTTTCTGTTCTGTCACAAAAAATACAGGTTAAAATATGGAAAAATTTCATAATGCATAAATATTTTTTTTAAAAGCATATAATTTAACGACGCTTGTTATATGTGACCGTGGTTGTATAGTGAACGCTGCCTAGAATAATATATATATGCAAAAAGGCGCTGCTGATGATCGAACATGAGACCTTTAATATATTACAACGGTTAGATAAAGCAACCGTGGTAATATGTCGCGCGTTTTCAGGTTTTCTACAACAGTCATAGGACCGTGATTGTAGGTAACGCATATGCAACCACATACTACGTAACAGCGGCCGGTCATGCGTGATAATTTATCTTTTACAACCATTGTTGTAAATGTTTTCAGTAGTAGTGTACTAAATACAAATTTATGTTTACTACTACAAAATTAGCTTTTAGTGACCGAATTATAGACAAAAAAATTAAAAATCGGTCATTATAATGTTTTACAACCTATTTAGAGACTATCACTTCTCAATTGAAATTTTGAAATTATTTTTTTACTAAAATAATACTAAAAAATTTAGGACACAGGGATCAAACAAAAAAAATAAAAAATGGTCAATTTAGTCATTGTCACATTTCAGTTGGTATTTTGAGTTAATTTTTTGAGTAAAGCGAAATTAAAAAATGTACGACACTAGACCACAATGATCAAACACATGACCTTGGAATGTTATATATATCCACACATTATCTAAAGACCACTTTATCTCTTTTGTTAGTATATTTAAAACATAGATGTATTGTTGATCCTCCTATTTTGATGATTTTTAATTTTTAGTCTCCTCATTTTGAAAATCAGCTTTTTAATCCCTATACTTTATATCACTCCGAATTTAGTTGGTCTCCCTCCTATTTTGCACATGTAGCAGTCTCATTAATGACATGACAAATGTATTGTGGAGCCATGTCATATTAGTTTCAATATTTTATTTAAAATATTTATTTTTTTCATTTTGTAATTATTTTAAATGAAATAAATAATTATGCATTTATTTAAATGAAAGTAAACACAATTGATGAACAAAACCAAGATGCAAACATTAAAGATGAAGATATGAAAATGAAAATGAAAATTTTGAAGAAGTAACTGAAGTTCAAATGGATGATCACCATCATTGTGCTATTTGCGTTGATTGCTCCAATACTATTGAAATAGATTTTTAGTAGATTATGTACCATTTGATCAGGTTAAATTTTGTAAGATATACAATGTTTTTGATATGTAATTGTTCTATTAGAAGGATCCTCAACTGTTATTTGATGAATTATGATGTATGTTATTTGAATTCCCTTGGCATGCTATTGGGTTTCAGTCAGCCTAGAATGGCTTGCATTATGCCTACATTTTGGCCTGCATTATTATTAGACGATGGCTACGGATCTAGAAGGGGGGGGGTTGAATAGATCCCTTGAGTTTTACACGCAAATGGTAACCAAAAATTTAGTTTTAAAAAATGTTTAACGGAAGCAACCACTGGATAGAACGTCTACAACGAACCTTCTACTAAAAGGATCGGATATGCACGAATATATCGAGAATGAGTATGGAAGAGAAAAACTCAATTTGATTACTACACTTAAAAAACGCAGTCAACAAAATATCGCTTGTTTGATGTTTAATCCAAACCAATGAGGTAAAATGGTAAGCAATTAAAAGCAATGCGTTCGATTTTTGCTTTGAAACAAATTATCAAACACCTAGCGTGCGTAAACACACTAAGTGCAGAATTTCTATGGAATGTAATATAGAGCTGCTCTAAGATACAATTCAAGGAGTTGTATCAATTTAACAAATAGTTTCTCAGCTCAAAATTACACTACAACAGAAATTTCGATAAATTGCGACTTTACAAATTCGAACAAACTGAAATGTAAAAGAGTTAAGGGAAAGAAAGAACAAACGAGATTTGATTAGGTAGTTCCCCAATCGTCCTCGCTTTGGGTACCTCTGCCCCCAATTCCACAATTGGAATTGAGATATATATATATATATATATATATATATATATATGTAGCTGTTGCAAATTGTTTATTATAAGAGAAAACTATGAACATCCAGACCCTCGAACGTCTTCGATCGTTGATGCAAAATTTTCTCTCCCCTTGATTCAAGATGAATCAAGTGCTTCGAATATGGTTGATCCAATTACCGTCTCACGCTACTAAACCAAAAGAACCCACCGTTCTTCGGTTACCTTCACTCAATCAATTGCGATCTACCAAAAATTCAAACCCAAACCTCTCTTCTACGATCCTCTGATTACAGCTACTAAACCGAACAGTTGCGCCAATTTTCGGTTACCTTCGCCCAGCCGAATCCCTGTAGAACGAAACGGTTTGTGCAAAAACCCCCAAAATCTACTCGATTCTTGTAGGACAAAACCAACTGATTTTATTCAAGAAACACCTACCAAGCTCTCAACCCAAAAATTGAAGATCATACTTCCTAAATTCTGAACGTTATCACTTCGAACAATGGGCGACACAAACAAATATGATTATGTGTGATTGTTTGTTTACTCAATGAAGAAGATGAAGATGAAGAGAGAAATGGCATAAATTTTCACGTTTCTTGTTGTTTGAATAATGAGATGACCAAAACTATTTATAGAGAATGAAATGACCCACAAAAAAATAACAGAAATAACAGAAGAAAAATTTAAGTGAAAAATATCAGTTCAGGAAATCATGCGTCGACCCATAACAACCATGCGTCGATGCACAGATGAAAATTTTTATGTTATTCAGAATCATGCGCTTTCCCGCAGGTTTCTCTATGTTAGCGCATAAACTGGGAGGTTAGCGCATGAGCTGGGAGGGTTAGCGCATGAACTGCAATTTTTTTGGAAATACAATATTCTGCGCATTTTCAACTGACCAAGTCCAGAAAAACATATTGGAAACTACTAAAATGATAATGAACATTTATTTATGGGAAATACAAGGTCCTATACATCTAGACACATGAACAATAATGATTAGACGCAATATGCCCGACACGTGAAGTGATACCGCTCAAATTACAATCTGAAACTTACATATTTGTTGACATCATTAAAACAAAGTAGATGAGAGACCATAGCCCTCACATACTCCCCGTTTTTGATGATGGCAACACTGTCTTAGCTATCATGTGATTTGTAATTTGAGAGGGAACAAGCACCCCCTGTCTTTAACACTTGGTAAATCTCTGTTAAAATTTCTGCTTGTTGTTATTCTTCTCCCCCTTTGACAACATCAAAAAGAAGAAGAAAAGGTGGTCAAAACAAAACACTATAATACGTAAGGAATCATCACATATTTGCAACACACAAACATTAACACGCATCCACATATGATACAGCTAATTTAAAAATAGAAATGGATAAATACGGAACAAAAACATAAAAGCAATACAGTCAATCCGGAAGAATTCAAACCAACTGAAGCAAAAGTCAACGTTAAACAGCAGGAGAAAACATGAAAACAAAATAACAAAACATAAATGAAAAACACAAATGATGCTATGCCCTAATCTTTATGGCCTCCTCCCCCTATATGGATGACCTCTTCCCCCATAATGCTGGCTCGGTGGTGGCAAATCCTCTAAGTGCAGGTTGAGTTCGATCAGGGTGCGATTTAGAGTGCCAAGGCTATTGGCAAGATTCAGATTTTGTTGAGTCAAGTTCTCGTCCATTTGGTTGAAGCGAGTCATAGACGCGTCAGCAAACCTGTTAAAGTTAGTGATGTGAGTCGAGACTTGATCGGATAAGTTTGTGAGCCGTTCTTCCTGAGCATTGTAGCGACTCTCTTGCAATGCTTGAAATTCTTATTGTTGAAGATTCATCTCATTTAACCTTGCCAGAATCTCTTCAGATGCCTGGTAATTATACTGAGGCTGTGGAGTTGGAGGTGCTGAGTAATCAGGTTGCTGCCAATCATACTCCTCATCATAGGTGGGAGGAACATAGACGTTACCAAGAGCAGTCCAGCAGTTGTTTTGCCACTCTCCCCAGCCCTGATTTTCAGACTCGTCCTCGAGTTGATCGCCTAACCATGTGTCATTGTCGTTCTCTTGCATAACCACATCAACATCATTAAAATCTTGATGATCACCCTCATTTACGTCCTCATCAACATTTCCTGCATAATGAACAGGTTCTTCAGGTTGAAAAGGATGAGTCGATCTGTGTCGGTAATTGAATCTCTTATTAACCTTATCCCAATGATAGCCCATCATGGTGAGGGTTTTTGGTTGGAATTGTTGTTCAAAAGAAATCTCAATGTAAGGAAATTTGGAACTGAAATCCCAGCCTTGTTCAAGATGTTCTGAATACAAGATGCATAACCTAGAGCTTGATATTTGTGGGAGCTGCGGGTGACGAACATCCAATATGTAAAATAGTATGGCCAGTTGATTTTAATCTGATTTTTCAGAATATACATGAGATAAACTTCAGCCTTCTCAACCCGTGAGTAACCACCTTTCTTAGGTCTCAAGATACGAGCAACAATCCATTGCAAAATGCGGTCTTCAAATTTCAGATGATAGGTAGTGACATTTTTCGGAAAGATGTCACTTGCTACATCATTGTCAGGATATGGTTCCCGTAGCATAGAGTTTAGAGCAGTGTTGAAATTAAAGTTGTTAACAAATGTTTTATCAGTTACTCTGGGTAGATCTTCATTTGTGTCCAAACTAAACAAAGTAGCCCATAAATCATTGTTCACGTCATGAACAACATTATTCATAGAAAACTTAAACTCAGCCCCCTTAAATTTACCCTTGATTCCACAGTAGAATACTCGAATCAGATCACTATTGTATTAATCATCACATTCCAGGAACTCACCAAGATTCTGAACCTTGAGTATTTCGGTTATCTCAGGAATGTGATAATCTTCACCCATCAATACGTAGAAACCATGTTGTGGTATAACATTAAGAGTACTAAACAATGCCTCATAAGGACTAGATAATGCATCAGAAACTAAAGAATTAACGGTTACCGGTTGTGAATATGATGATTTGGTTGTCCTGGTTGCTGGTTGTGAAGATGAAGCTCTTGTTGTCCTTTTACCAGTGTTGCTTCTTGAGGCCATGGTTGATGAAGAGTTGAAAGAGAATGATGAACAGTGATTTTCGCAGAAAGTGGAGAGGAGAGATGTTCAGCCCTTAGAAACCCTTGTATTTGTAATATAGAGAATTCACTATTTGTGGGTTTTTGATTTTTAGGGTTATTGATGAGGATTTGATGGAGAATAATGAGGATTGATGACGTTTAATGGAAGAAATAGATAGAGAGACCACTAAATCTAATGAGATGACATGCAATGAACATATATCAATGTGTAATGAAGATATGTAGTGAAACTAGGCAGCACTAGGTCGGCGCACGCGTCCCACTAAAGCAGGAATTCTAAACGTTGCGTTTATGCGTCGACCTATGTACCTTGTGCGTCGACGCATGATTACCGAAGCTGCTTAAAAAATTTCAAAAGCCAATGATGCGCTGACCCGAATTTTTCACCAGGTCGGCGCACATATCATGAGTCGACGCATGAAAGTATAAAAATGAACCAGAATGAAATTTTTGCAATTTTAAGTTCCAAACAGATAAATAGACATGCACACATGTAGAACAAAACATCCACATGAATGATATGTGCTCAAAATACAATGAACAACAAAATTACGGTACTTAATATGGCACAAAATATGTTAAATATCTATAAATCGGAACAATATTACCTTGATCACCATGACGATAAGAGCCCTCACAGATAGCTAAATATCTCTTTGCATTGTTAGTTAAAAGAATAAACAAGCATGTATATATATATATATATATATATATATATATATATATATATATATATATATATATATATATATATATATATATTTGTGTGTGTGTGTGAAGATCACCATCTTAAGAGATTATTAAGCACGATCCGAGATATCGAGAATGCCAAGTTCCCTACGGATGTGAAAGAAAGGCTCTGTAGCTAATGGTTTTATAAAAATATCAGCAAGTTAATTTTTAGTGTCAACGTGCTCAAAAATCACATCACCTTTCTCTACATGATCCCTAAGAAAATGATGGCGTATTTCGATATGCTTGGTGCGTGAATGCAATACGGGGTTCTTAGTTAGATTAATCGCACTAGTGTTATCGCACAAAATCGGAATCCGCTCAAGTTTTAAATTGAAATTAAGCAATTGTTGTTTAAGCCATAGGACTTGAGCACAACAACTACCGGCGGCAACGTATTCCGCCTCGGCTATTGACAAAGCAATGGAAACCTGTTTCTTGCTATGTCAACTCACCAAGGAATTTGCGAAAAAAGTGACACGTGCCACTAGTACTTTTCCTATCCAACTTGCACCCGGCGAAGTCGGAATCGGAGTAGCCAACTAAGGAACAAACACTACCTTTGGAATACCACAACCCATAATTTGGAGTACCAGAGAGGTATCGAAGTATGCGCTTAACTGCCTTTAGGTGGGATTCCTTGGGATGTGCCTAATACCTCGCACACATGCATACACTAAACATTATATCGGGATGTGATGCGGTAAGATAAAGAAGAGATCCAATCATACCTCGATACTTCTTTACATCAACATCCTTACCCTTTTCGTCACGATCAAGATTGGCACTTGTAGGCATATGAGTGTCTATTGCTTTGCAATTTAGCATATCAAAACGTTTATGTAACTCAAGACAATCTTTCGTTTGACTCACGCATGTGCCCTCTTCATGTTGTTTGATTTGTAATCCGAGGAAATAGTTGAGCTCCCCCATCATGCTCATTTCAAACTCCCTCTACATCAAACTAGAAAACTCCTTGACCAAGGTCATGTTAGTAGACCCAAATATAATATCGTCAACATAAATTTGTACCAAGATTAAGTGTTTTCCTTGACGTTTAATAAAGAGGGTTGTGTCAACCTTTCCTCTTGAATACCCTTGATCAAGTAGAAATTTGCTTAGACGTTTATACCAAGCCCTAGGGGCTTGTTTAAGTCCGTACAAAGCATGTTTAAGTTTATATACATGATCAGGATATTCGTGGGATTCAAAACCTAGAGGTTGGGCTACATAAACCTCTTCATTTATGTATCCGTTAAGGAATGCACTTTTAACGTCCATCTGGAATAATTTGAAGTTCTTAGTGCAAGCATAAGCAAGTAAAAGGTGTATAGCCTCGAGTCGGGAAACCGGCACATAAGTTTCCTCATAGTCGATTCCTTCCTCTTGGTTATAGCCTTGCGCTACAAGCCGCGCTATGTTACGTGTTATTACTCCATTTTCATCAAGTTTATTCCTAAACACCCATCGGGTGCCGATTACTCGAAGATCTCGTGGAGGGGGGACAAGGTCCCAAACCTCATTTCTCCTGAATTGATTTAATTCATCTTGCATTGATAGAAACTAATGCTCATCGAGTAACGCCTCCTTAGCGTTTTTAGGTTCAACTTGTGACACAAAAGCAGAGTAATAGCAAAAATTAATAAGTTTAGAGCGAGTGGTTACTCCGTTAGAGATATCACCGAGAATCTTGTCAATTGGATGGTCTTTCGAAGACTTCCAAGCTGGAGGAAGTTCATCTTTATCAGCATGATGATCATCCTCACTTTTCACTTGTTGGTGATCCTTTTCCTCCTCAATACGCACTGCTTTAGGATGATCAATTCCCTTATCAATGTCCTTGAGTATGTCTTCAGTAGGTACACCTGCACCATGAAAGTAATTACCTTCTCCGACATTTCTCGAATAAGACTCGTCAAAGGTAACATGACCTGACTCTTCAACTACACATAACCTTTTATTATAAATTCTATACACTTTACTTGACTGAGAGTATCCAAGAAAAATACCCTCTTAGGCCTTGGCATCAAATTTACCAAGAGTCTCTTTCCCATTGTTTAACACAAAGCATTTGCAACCAAATACATGAAGGTGAGAGATATTTGCTTATGCCCTTTTAAAAGCTCATACGGTGTCTTGTTTAGAATAGGTCGGATGAGCACCCTATTTAAAACATAATAACCCGTACTTATGGCGTCGGCACAAAAGTATTTTGGTAATCCACCATCATTGATCATAGTCCTTCCAAGTTCCTCCAAAACTCTATTTTTACGTTCCACTACTCCATTTTGTTGAGGGGTACGTGGTGTGGAAAAATTATGATCAATTCCGTTGGAATCACAAAATGCTTGAAACAAATGATTTTCAAACTCAACCCCATGGTCACTTCTAATTGACCCAATGTTTGTGTTTAACTTGTTCTGAGATAACTTAGCAAATTGTTCAAAGGCCGAAAAGGTATCACTCTTATTTGCTATGAAAATAGTCCAGCAAAACCTAGAAAAATCATCGACTATTACAAACCCATAGTAGTTACCACCTAGGCTTTTACCCCTAGATGGTCCAAAAAGGTCCATATGGAGGAGCTCAAGGGGTCTCATAGTTGAAATGGTGTTTTTAGATTTGAATGATATCCTTGTTTGCTTCCCTATTTGACACGTATCACAAAGGTGATCCTTTGTGAATTTAATTTTGAGCAAACTGATGACTAGGTCTTTAGAGACTATTTTGTTAAGTAGATCAAAGTTGATGTGAGCCAACCGTCTATGCCACAACCATGAATCTTCATTCATAGGGACTAGACATTTGTCTCCATTCAACGATACCTCATTTAAGTCTAGCATATAGACGTTGTTCACCCTCAAACCCTTAAACACATTCTTTTTGTAGCTATCTTCAACTATGCAACAGTCCTTTAAAAAAGATACTTTATAATTCTTGTCACATAGTTGACTAATGCTTAAAAGGTTATGTCTAAGGCCTTCCACAAGCAGCACATCAGAGATAGTAGTAGATGAGGGGTTACCTACACTACCTTTGCCGAGAATCTGTCCCTTGTTGTTATCTCCGTAGGTGATAAACCCCTTTTTCTTCGCCACAAAGTCGATGAAAAGAGATATATCTCCGGTCATGTGTCTCGAGCAACCACTATCCAGAACCCATCTTCTTTCGGTGGTCTCAAGACTTTGTACCTACAAAAATAATCAAGGGAGAGTAGGTAACCAATTCTCATTGGGCCCTTTAAGGTGAGTGAAACCACGACCGCACTTGGGCAACCATTGGTAGATGCCTTTCGGAACAAGAAACCTTCTGAAGCGGCATTTCGCAATAGTATGACCATGCTTACAACAGTAAAGACAATTACCGTTCATTTGGAATTTACTTTTTCTATCATTATCTCGAATCACATAAGTATACTTTTGATATGGATTATTCATGCTTTCACGAAAATGTGATCGATCAATAGCAAACGTAACTTTTGGCTTAAGAGCCTTGTCCAATTTGGCCTTGAGGATTCTCACCTCTCGTTGCCAAATATGACAAGTGTCACAGCCCCAATTGAACCAAGAGGTAGGGTCCTTTTCAACTTTGGCTTTTGATGTGTCCACTATAGAGTTTTTTAGGGCTTCCAATTCCTTTTCAGAATCGGAAACCTTCTTCTCCAAATACGAGAAAATCTTTTTATTTGAGGCTAAACGTTGAAATGCTTCCTTAGCCTCATAGTGTAACATATCAAAAGCCTTTTGTAACTCTAAATGCAACATTGTATTAACATGATCGTATTTAGAATGCTTTACCTCTTTTGCTTTGTTGTGGCGTGCCATAAGACAAAAGTTAACGGATTCACTTTCGTCGCTTGATGAATCATCTTTCTCCGACTCACTATCGCTTTCCTAAGCGATGTATGCTCATCGAGACTTGTTGGACCTTTTGTTTGAGTGACTCTTGTCATTATCCTTATCTTTGTCTTTCTTTAGAGATGGACAATCCGGCTTGTAGTGCCCGGATTTTCCACAGTTGTAGCACGTCCCATTTACCTTGCCATTCTTATTTCCTTCGCTTATAGATTGCTTCTTAAACTTGACTAGATTTCTGTCCGAGTGTTGAATCTCGTTCTTACGAACGTATCTATTATACCTCTTCACAAATAAGCCCATATCATAACCAGATTCTTCATCTTTGTCATTATTGGTTTCATCATCACTTAGCTCTTAATGTGTGGACTTTGAATAAGAAGCCTTAAGAGTTATCGACTTCTTCTCCGTATCTTTTGCCTTCTCTTTCTAGATACTTTTTTCATGTTTATCCAAGCTAATGAGAACTTGCTCATGCTCATCGAGTTTACCAAAAAGTGTTGTGAGGTCTAGTGTAGCAAGATCGTTGGCCTCCTTGATAGCGGTGACCTTCGGTTGCCATTCCCTATTAAGACACCTCAGAATTTTGTTAGTAGCAACCTCATTTGGAATTGGTTTACCAAGAACATGCAATTTGTTGATAATGTGAGTAAATCATTTTTGCATATTCGCAATGGTTTCCCCTTGCTTCATGTAAAAAAAATCAAACTCTTGCGTTAGTGTATTAATACGAGCCATCTTAACATCATTAGTGCCTTCGTGGGCTACTTGTAAAGCATCCCACATGGCTTTGGCCGTTTCACAATGGGAGACTCGATAATACTCGTCAAATCCCAAGGAGGAGATGATCATATTACGAGCTTTCCAATCATAGTTGTACTTTTTCTTGTCCTCCTCACTCCATTGGTCTTCGGGTTTAGGAACGACAATGCCTTCCGCATTTGTCATAGTAATTTGCATGGGATCGTTTAAAATAACATCTAAACCTTCCGATCTATGGAATTAATATGAACGTGCATACAATCCTTCCAGTAGCTGTAATTCTCGCTTGTAAAAACTAGAGCTCTATTATAAGCCGCTTTAGGTTCGTTCGCCATGATCCAAGAAGTTTTACCGAAGCACCAGAATAAACCGGAGCTCGTGATACCACTTGTTAGACGATGGCTATGGATCTAGAAGGGGGGAAGGGTTGAATAGATCCCTTGAGTTTTACGCGCAAATGGTTACCAAAAATTTAGTTTTAAAAAATGTTTAACGGAAGCAACCACTGGATAAAACATCTACAACGAACCTTCTACTAAAAGGATCGGATATGCACAAATATATCGAGAATGAGTATGGAAGAGAAAAATTCAGTTTGATTACTACACTTAAAAAACGCAGTCAACAAAATATCGCTTGTTTGATGTTTAATCCAAACCAATGAGGTAAAATGATAAGCAAT
This sequence comes from Lathyrus tuberosus, assembly GCA_022829125.1. Lineage (NCBI taxonomy): Eukaryota > Viridiplantae > Streptophyta > Magnoliopsida > Fabales > Fabaceae > Lathyrus > Lathyrus tuberosus. The sequence continues at coordinate 118,725 of JALAZF010000236.1, read as the reverse complement.
TAAAAGCAATGCGTTCGATTTTTGCTTTGAAACAAATTATCAAACACCTAGTATGCGTAAACACACTAAGTGCAGAATTTCTATAGAATGTAATATAGAGCTGCTCTAAGATACAATTCAAGGAGTTGTATCAATTTAACAAATAGTTTCTCAGCTCAAAATTACACTACAACAGAAATTCCGATAAATTGTGACTTTACAAATTCGAACAAACTGAAATGTAAAAGAGTTAAGGGAAAGAGAAAACAAACGAGATTTGATTAGGCAGTTCCCCAATCGTCCTCGCTTTGGGTACCTCTGCCTCCAATTCCACAATTGGAATTGATATATATATATATATATATATATATATATATATATATATATAATGCAAATTGATTATTACAAGAGAAAACTATGAACATCCAAACCCTCGAACGTCTTTGATCGTTGATGCAGAATTTTCTCTCCCCTTGATTCAAGATGAATCAAGTGCTTCGAATATGGTTGATCCAATTACCGTCTCGCGCTACTAAACCAAAAGAACCCACCGTTCTCCGGTTACCTTCACTCGATCAATTGCGATCTACCCAAAAATTCGAACCCAAACCTCTCTTCTACGATCCTCTGATTATAGCTACAAAACCGAACAATTGCGGCAATTTCCAGTTACCTTCGCCCAGCCGAATCCCTGTAGAACGAAACGGTTTGTGCAAAACCCCCCAAAATCTACTCGATTCTTGGAGGACAAAACCAACTGATTTTATTTAAGAAACGCCTACCAAGCTCTCAACCCTGAAATTGAAGATCACACTTCCTAAATTCTGAACGTTATCACTTCGAACAATGGGCGACACAAACAAAGATGATTATGTGTGATTGTTTGTTTTCTCAATGAAGAAGATGAAGATGAAGAGAGAAATGGCATAAATTTTCACGTTTCTTGTTGTTTGAATAATGAGATGACCAAAACTATTTATAGAGAATGAAATGACCCACAAAAAAAACAGAAATAACAGAAGAAAAATTTAAGTGAAAAATATCAATTCAGGAAATCACGCATCGACCCACAACAACCATGCGTCGACGCACAGATGAAAATTTTTGTGTTATTCAGAATCATGCGCTTTCCCGCAGGTTTCTCTAGGTTAGCGCATAAACTGGGAGGTTAGCGCATGAGCTGGGAGGGTTAGCACATGAACTGCGTTGGAAATACAATTTTCTGCGCATTTTCAACTGACCAAGTCCAGAAAAACATACTAGACACTACTAAAATGGTAATGAACATTTGTTTATGGGAAAGACAAGGTCCTATACATCTAGACACATGAACAATAATGATTAGACGCAATATGCCCGACACGTGAAGTGATACCGCTCAAATTACAATCTAAAACTTACATATTTGTTGACATCATTAAAACAAAGTAGATGAGAGACCATAGCCCTCACAATTATGCCTACATTGGCCTTCATACGCCTGCATTATACCTATGTGTAAGAACAAGAGTGGTTCTGCATCTGGCCTTAAGTTTTGATGATAACTGCACATGTTATCTCAAAGAACAATTCGGTACTTTATGTGTTCTGTCTAGTGTGTAGCTTTTGCTAAACAAGACATGTATCTGATTCAAGGTGTGTGATGTCATCAGATCGTTATCTAAACACTCAGGAAGAAAACATATTATGTGTACAAGATTTAAAGTCATTATTCTAGAATGCTCTCTAATACAACAGTTCTAAAGAACATGTGTATCAAAGCTTCTAATTGCGACACTTTAAGTAAGCCTTGAAAGCTTTCTTAGAAATGTGCTTCTAATGCAAAAGTTCTGAAGTTTTTGAAGACAAGGTTCTGTTGAACAAAGTTCTGAAGATTCTAAAGACATCATTTCTAAAGATCAAGCTACGAAGTTTCTGAAGACGAGGTTCTGTTGAACGAAGTTCTGAAGACTCTAAAGACATCATTTCTGAAGATCAAGCTCTGAAGTTTCTAAGGACAAGGTTCAGTTGAATGAAGTTCTGAAGATTTTAAAGACATCATTTCTGAAGATCAAGCTCTGAAGTTTCTGAAGACAAGGTTCTGTTGAACAAAGTTCGGAAGACTCTGAAGATAAATATGCGCTCAACTAGTTCTGAAGATTCTGAAGACGAGGTTCTGTTGAACAAGTTCTTAACTCTCTGAAGACATCCTTCTAAAAACCAAGTGCTGAAGAATCTTTAGTTAGTTCTGCTGAATGAAGATCTGAGATCCTGAAGACTTAGGTTCTGAAGTTACAAACTATTGATATTTCTAAATGCTTCATTAAATTTACATTTGAAGCCTCTGAAGATTAGAAGGCAAGAAACTAGTTTGCGTGTTTCAGTGAATATAATAGTACAAGTAGTATGTGACCTCTACCCAGATTAGGTGGCGTAAGGACAACTTTTTGTATTATGATGTGATCATTCTTGTAAGTGAACGTTGGGAAATTATAGTTAGAATATATTTCCAATTATACCCTCCAACGGATCTATTCTCAAGTCCGATTTATTGAAGATCTAAAGACTTGAAGATTGTTGCAAAAGCCGTGAAAGCCAAGTTACTTACAATGGTATGCATGAATGCATGTGTGCTTGAGTTGCTTTCAAAGCTATTGTAGCTGCTACTACAAGGCAAGTGAAATACAAAATGCCGTAGTGCAAAATGCTGCAAGAGTAGGAAAGAAAATCGAGAATGTGAAACTAGAACAAGATGTTCAAGAGTCGAAGAATGCACGACAATATGTGTGCAAGGAGGAAGCAAGCACCAAATTACAAGCTCAAGAAGAAGATGCTCAAGCTCAACAAATTAGAGCGCTGCTCTACAAGAAATGAGAGAAGCATAGTCTTGTCAAATAGCAAGGAGTTGTTGCTCTTATCTTGCTAGACACACTTTTGAGTTATTGTACTTCAATTGTGTCCCATGCTTGTTTAGAAGCAATTTATGTACACACCTTTGTAAACACTTTTCAAAGTGTAGATTCCTTAAGTGACTAAGTCCTTAGTCTGGATACTTGAGAGGGATAAGTTGTTTTCTAACTTTTAGAGGTTGTAATCTGATGAGATTATTGGATTAAGTCATTGTCTAAGGCAAAATCATCTTGGTGTGTGGACTGGAGTAACTTTGTTAACAATGAACTAGGATAAAAATAATCAGTTCAATTTATTTGTATTGTCTTGTTAGTGTAGCGTCGGTTTTTTTGTGACGTGACCACAACCGCTTTTGGTGCTACTTTCTGATTTCTGTATTTATCTTATGAAGCTCATAAGGAAGGGGAATATATCTCAAACTAACCCTGCGTGCAAATGTTTTCTTTAACAAATGTGAAGAGATCGGGGATCGAGGGTTGGTTATACAATCGGAAGCTATTAACACCCCGAGTATCTATAGTAATCTATAGGAACCTTTATTTGCATATGTTTTACTGTTGAATTGCTTGGTTGCTTAAATCCATTTATTGTTGACTAAGGAAAGTTTCTCCTTTGTGAAGGCTGAGGAATTGTTTTTGTTGTTTTTGGGTTTTCTATTATTTTTGGGAAGGTACTGAACCTAAGGTTTTTTATTAGTGTGCTCACTAAGATTTCGCAATCTTATGCCTACGTATTCCTGTAAAAAGACTTGGAGAAATCAGAGCGTTCGTAGTTCCTCCAATTTTATGGGAGGAAAAATATTTGATGTCTTGTTCAAAGCCCAAGATTGAGGCTAAAAGAGTATTTGTGTCTTGTTTAAAGCCCAATATTGAAGCTAAAGGGGTATTTGTGTCTTGTTCAAAGCCCGAGATTGAAGCTAAAGGTTTAACTGAGAGAGAATTTGTCATCTCTAAAGGGAAATATCTCACCTATTCATCATAAATATTGAGGAATTGATTATAAAGGAAGTTGCTTTAACTAGGATGTGTGGAATCCAACAATTCCATATCTTCCTTTTGTGAGTCTTTGCATGCTAAGAAAGGGACATTGACATGGATGTGTAGAATCGAGAGACTTACCACTTACATCACTTAGATGAAAGAGAAATTTTAGCCATGATAAAGGAGAGACTCCATCTTAGATTTTGAATCAACAAGTGTGCCATTTACATCAATTATCTGGAAAAAGGTTTTTTTATTATTTGTTTTGAAATGTGATGTATAGAGGAAATATCATCGTATAGAGAGGACTCATGGCCTCATCTGTGGGGATGATGGATTCTGTGCCTTGATCAAAGTCCGAGGTTGAGGCTAAAAAGGTTGAAAACTGCATCAACTGGGGAGTATTATATATGTCTTGTACAAAGCCCAAGATTGAGGCTGACTGGGAAAATCATTATATGAAGCCTAAGAGGAGGCTGACTCTTGTTGAGGATTATTTAATCCAGGAGAGGGTCTAAACTCTTTTGCCAAACTTTGTTGAGGATCAGAACATCCTTAGAGGATAAGTTTGAAATCCTTGGAGGTTTAGACTCTTCTGGGGGCTGGTGTAGGGATAGAGATGTCTAGGATCTATCCTAAGCCTTTAGGAAGCCTGAGGGTCCTTGTATGAAGCCAAATAGGAGGCTAGGGATACTTCTAGGAAGCCTGTGGGTCCTTGTATAAAGTCCAAGAGGAGGCTAACTGTTGAGACTTTCTAAGTCTAGGAAGAGTTCAAGAAAGGTTTCACCAGGAAATAATCATTTCTTTGTTAAACTATTACAGGGTTAAAGGGATTTAAGAAGAGGTTTCACCGGGAAATAATCCTCTTTTTATTGAACTGTTTCAAGGTTGATCAAATTGAACAAATCCTAAGAGGAGGCTATCACTTAGGGAGATTCATTATATGATGCCCAAGAGGAGGCAATGATGCTTGGATAAAGCCCAAGAGGAGGCTAACTGTTCTCCTTTGTACATGGAACTAGTTGTTTGAACTAAGTTATACTGATTGAAAGGATCTTATTGTTTGAACTAGTCTAAATTGAGGATGATGTAAATGCTAAGAGAGACTTAATAAGATATGTACAATTATATACAGACATATGAATAAGTGTATAAACAAGTATTGATTGAATTGAGAAAAATGGTGGGTCTTTCACTCTGGATAGAGGCCCAAATGTATTGTGATTGGTCAGATGTTTTCTTCAAGATTGAATTAGGGTTTTGAAGAAATTGAAGAAGGTTTTGAATTTGAAGATGATTTGATCTCAAGTAAGAGAGAAGCAAAAGGTGTTGGGTCTTACACTCTAGATAGAGGCTCAGGTGATTATTTGTATCATATACAAAGTCCAGGATGAATGAGGCTAAAAGATTTTCTATTTACAGAAGGGTGTTGGGTCTTACACTATATTAGCGGCCTAGTTGTTTTCAAGCAATTTAAAATAGACAGATGATTTTAAAAACAGAGTTATGGGCTTACAACTCAAGGAGAGGCCCATGGAGGTTGTTTATTGTTTAAAACAAAGTCTGTGTTCAAAATATTGGGGCTTATACTCAAGGAGAGGCCTAGATGATATATATGAAAATAGTGATCGCACCGTGATACCGGAAGACGTTGTGGGACTTATACTATAGTAGAGGCCCAAAATTTATTTGAAATGAAGTTTTGAAAGATTGAATAAGAGAAACCCTAATTTCTATTTTTAGGTATTTTTAAAAGGAAAAATCAATTAAAAATGATAAAAAATATCAAATAAATCCATTAAACATGTTATGAATTATGATTAAGGTTTAGAAAATGAGGTTTTATTCACATGATTATTTGAAATTAAATTGGTTTTGAAAAATTATGAAAAAGAAATTATTTAAACATGTTTTAAACAATTAAAAATAAAATTCTTTAAAATATTCAAAAATATATCAAATAAAAATATTTTTTTGATTTTTTTGGATGAATAAAATATTTAAATATATGAAGGATTTTTGTTCAAAAAATCAATTAAAAATGATTAAAATTGAAATAGAAATTAATTTTTGAAAATAATTAAGAAAATAATTAAAAATTAAAAAATTTTAATTAAATTTGAAAAAAGACACCAACGGTCATCTTCTTTGTAACACCCCCAATCTATCCCCCCAATTAATTAAAGCGATAACAAATAATCAGAGTATAATTAAAACATTCATGGCATAGACGGAGGCGTCACATCAATCGAGACAAAATACAACAACCTGCAACTGAATCTCATATATATATATATATATATATATATAACATAAAAGTTTGTCTGTCATATATAGAGTCATACATGTACAATCCACTAAGAACATATACACATATGTAACACCCCAAAATTTGCCTTCTTGTTTTTAGCTAACTGGCTTATGTTTCTTTGCATTCCTTGCATTAGCATTTGTGCATAGCATTGGTTCTTGACATGGGATCAAGGTACTTGGTTCATCTCAAAGGAGTCTCAAGCCTCAAGATGGTTTGAGGGGTTCATCATATCAACATAAGATCAAGATTGGCAAGAGATTTCAAATGAATCTTTCTCTCCTAATTAGATGGTCCAAATTAGGGTTTTGGTTCCAAAAGGCTTCTTGATGGGTTTTGCTTGCTCAAATACATTCTCATGAGGTTCTATATGCTTACAAGTACTCATGGGGAAAGACTTGGCTAGTGTTCATTGTGAAAGATGTTTAGTGGATCAATTGCTTGTAGACCAAGAAAAGTCAACAATGAGAGGGGAAGTCAACTGTGGAATTCTGAGGTTTTCTTCAGGGTTTTCAAGGTCTCCCATCCTCATATGGTCTTCAAGGGTCAAGTTTCATACCATTTATCAAGAATCAAGGGTTTGTACAAAAGTTACTAAATTTGGAAAATGACCTATAATGAGAACTTTCCATTTTTGGCAGTTTTTCCACCACATTCAACTTGACTTTTCATCATCAAAGAAGCTTCAAATGAATTTTCCTCAAACATGAAAGTTGAAGATCTTTCTCTCCCATTTCCAAAAAGTACTAGTTTGTCTCCATATCATTTGTGAAACTCAAGTTATGATCAAAAGACTCAAGGTTAGTTTTTAAAGTTTTCACATGGTTCATTTTTTCCACCTTTAACATTTTGGTTCAAAATGACTTGTAATGACTTCTAATGCTTCAAGTCACATTTCAACATCCAAGTACACTTCATGAGGATCATTTTTGACCCTTGAACCAAGTGAAATCATGCCATGTTTCTCACTTATTTCAAAAAATGCATTTTTGCAAGGTGGATCAAAATTCACAAACCAAGCATCGACAAAGCCCAAGTACAATTCATTTGTGATCAGCAGAAGAAATGTGAGCGAATCATGCTTATTTTCTGGCCTTTGCACGTGTGGATTAGTGGTGGCATCACAAAGTGCATTTTGGCATAAACCATCCAATTCCATTAACCAAGGGATTAATCAAGTTTTAATCATGATCAGAGGTCTAATGAGGTATATATAAGCTAACTCACACGCACAAAGCTAGGCCATGCACTCTATTTTGTTCAGAATCTCATTTTTCTCACCCAAACTTTCTCTCTTCGAAACTCATTCATTACAAGGGTTTCTGAAGAAATTTTTTCATATTTGTGACCTACACACTTGGTAGAGTAAGAATCGACCATTGTTTTGAGCTCTGAGCAAGGCTTTCATCAAGTTGATTTCAAGTTGGTTCAAGTTCAAAGTCTTAGATCCAGCCTATTTCAAACCTCTATTTGCATTTATTTTGCAAATAGAGCTCAAAAGAGGAAGATCTGCAGCTTTTGGAAGGAGTTCTTAGTGTATTTGGAGCTCTACAGTTTTTAGGTTAGCATACTTTTCATGATCATGTAATTTGTTTTTCTTGCTTGCAAAAGGATCTATGATGTTCACAGATGATGCTGATCTATTTAGTTTGAGTTTGGATGTATGGATTGTGTGTATTTTGAGTTTGAAAGTTTTGGATCTAAACTTATTTTGTTCGATTTGGCTTGTGTGTTGGTTGTTTGTGAAAACAAATTGCATATGTGAGATCCTTGTGAAATTCTGATTAATTTGATGTACTCATGAGCCATTTCTGGTAAAATTTTGGTTGAGGTCACCGGAGAAGACGACCGGAGCTAGGGCTCCAGCGTCTGGTTTGCAACTTTCAGGTCACCGGAAGCTGAAGGAGGAAGACGTAATCTGGACCGTTGGTGGTCCAGATCTGATGGTTCAGATCTTGCCAAGTCATTTAAAATATGTTTTTATTTTATTGCTTGCGTGTTGTTGATCCATGTTTATTATTGTGTACCACAAATCCTGACCACTCATCTTGTTTAATTTTTTATCTGATGACTGATTGTGGTGCGTTGATTTGATCTGATGGTGATGATTCAGCCAACACATTAAAATACCATGTGCTGTTCACGTGTTTTATTTTTTATTTATGATGATTTGGTATGTGCGCGTGTATCATTGTTATTGTGTCCCTTGTGATCTGATGCGTTAATCATGTTTACTTTTATTTTGGTTGACTGAATATCATGCGTTGGATTGATCTTGTGGCTTGTGTGAGTTGACTGAGTCCTCATTTTTTTGTTTGGTACGCGCTGATGGATTATTTAACTTGGGCTTGCTTTCCCCACCCCCCTGTTCAGCCCATTTGTTATTTTCAACGTGAATTCTTGCTTGTTGCACCCCTGGCTTCATTTTATTTCCATTTTATTTTATTTAATTGTTGCATTTTCATTTTTAATTTTTAAAATTAGTTTGATGCATCTAAAAATCACCAAAAAATTCATGAAGCATATTTAGGGTTTTATAAAGTTTTGGAAAATTTTATTTTCCATTTTTATTTTATTTTGTGCCTCTGAATTAATTGTTTAATTAATTTCTTTTTGGATTGTTTCATATATGCACACCCTGCCTCGTTGATTTTTGTTCTCATCATCTATTAATGATTTGCATTTGTTAGAGGACATGTTGAGGTTCCTAAAAATATTTTTCTCATATTTTTAAACTCTTTGCATATTTCATTTTAGTGCCTCTCCTTTGCATATTGGTTTATGGTTCCTATGTGGTCTTTGTTTAATTGTTTGAGGTACTTAAACTCTGAATTTTAGTGTGATCTTTTGACATGATGTTAGTCTCTGACTTAGGTCATTTGAGTTTTAATTTCACAATTTTTAAATGTAATTTGATATATGCTTGCTTATTTGTACTTAAATGACTTATGCATGACTATATCTTGACATCTCTTTACACAAGTTGATTTGCCATGCCTAATTGATTGAGTTCCTTTGTGATTCTTTGCATGAGTTTTTGGTATGATGTTTACCCCTGGTTGAGGTCCTTTGAGACTTATTTTTTCAATTTATGAATCATGTTTGGCATGTGCTAAGTGTTTGGACTTTGAGTTTCCATTTGTGGATTACTTTGGTGCATGTTTTGAAGGTGTTGCTTGATAATTAACCTTGTATGACTTAAGTTTGGTTTGGTATGATATTGATGCATATGCTACTTCCCCTTGAGTTCCTTACTTGGTTTTCATTTCACTTGAGCATAGTTAAATGCATTTGGTTTGAATTGTATGATGAATATCATTACCTTTCCTTTTGTGGACTTCTTTGGATCATAATGCTTCATGATATGAATCACTTTTGAACATGAGGATTGTTGATGATGATATGATCTTGGTTCTGACTTGCTTTCATCTTCATCTTATCTTTCCCATTTCATTTTGATATGAAGTCCATGTATGCTTAATTGTGCATTCCATACAAGTATGCTTGTCTTTTTTTCATGTTTATCTTTGCATGCTTATTTGAGATTGTTTTGCATTGGTCTTTGAAATTTTTTTGATGATTTGAGTTGGACATTTATGATGTGATGTGCTTGCTGTCCGTTATTGTATCTCATCTTCTCCTTCTCTTTCTCTTTTCTTCTCTTTCACTCTCTTCCTCCCATGAATCTCAAGACTTGTTTAAGTCTTGGATTCTCTCCCTTTAGAGCTACCTAGTCCAACTTAATTTTTGATTAAGCTTGGAGTAGGATTAACATTAGGTTTTAGGTAGTTGTCTCTCCTAAGCCTCACTAACCATAGGTCATCCGTACATGATAACATTAGGACTCTTAGTTTCCCTTTAGAGTTTCCTTTTGGGCCTTCTCTCTTCTCATCTCAAAACTTCTTGAAAACACTTAATAATATATAACGTATATTGCGCTCGAGCCTTAAGTGTAGGAAATGAAGAACGAGGGGTCTCCCCTCTTCTTCTAGAGTGTTTAGCATACGTCCCATTTGGGGGCGACCATGCGATTTACTCGTTCCCGCATGGTAGACTTTGGTTCAATGTAAGTTACGAAATAAGTAAAAACACTTCTGTTTTAAAAAACACCAAACAAATTCAAATCTTTTTATCCTTCGGGATTGTTGGATTTCAAACTTCTTTTTTTTTCAGAAAAGAGCTCTTCGCTCACGTAAAAAACACTTACCCATCTGTGGTCGTACCTGCGAACTACATTAGCTCTGATTCCTCTCTCTCGTCCGATTGAGGATATGTAGGCACAAGACAGAGATTGTCTTGGAGAGCAACCTTACCCCACAGTTCCCGTCCGAACTACGTTGACTCTGACTTTCCCATTGCACTGAGGGAGTACGTAGGCCTAGGACAACGATAACGTCCTATCGAGTCACTTCTTTTTTTTCTTTTCTTCTTCATTTCTCCGTTCTTTTCGTTCTCGTTTCTTCTCTGGTCCAGTAGCAGTGGAGCTCCAGACGACGACACCCTTTGATGCAAATAACAAGCATGGATCCCATCCAGTACGATGGACGTGTTGGGTGCTAACACCTTCCCTTCGCGTAACTGACTCCCGTACCCGTTTCTCTTGGTCGTGAGACCATGTTCTTTCCCTTCCCTCAGGTTTATGCCGTGTTTCCTTTCCCTCTCTCGGGATAAATACACATTGCTGGCGACTCTGTGTTTTTCCGCGCCACTCTCGCGTTTGTACCATTGGATGCGAATCTTTCGGGAGCGACAGTTGGCGACTCTGCTGGGGACAAGTTGACCTCTTGCTCGTCCATCCCCTTTAGCGAGTCTATCCTAGCGCTTGTCTGTTTGTATTTCATTGGGTGTTTATTATGGTGCTTTATTTTGCTGTGTATTACTGTATTGATGTTTTATTTTTTTACTGTATTTACGGCTTTATTGCATCGCATTTCATTTTATTACTGTCATACTGGATATTGCTGTACTGTTCTGCTGCTGGATTTTCTGTTTGTAGGGTGGGTTGGATTCATGAGAGAAAAGCCCAATACCCAGGCTTGAGCATACACCTATGATTAGCGTGGAAAGTAGTGTGACTTGTTTGGCATTTGGCCAGACTTAGTATACATGAAAACTCCATATCCAGACGAGGTTTCCTTGGTAATGTTTAATCCTGCTCATTTGGGGCAGATGATGGAATATAACCTGGAAAACTGTCGACTCTGGCGACCGTCTCCCGAGGACTCAGCAACGCCTCTCCTCCCGAGATGTGACAGTGGCAGACCACGTTCAGTGGAAAGCCCATTGCACATTCTTGATCCGAGGACCCAATGTTGGGAACTTACTATAGGATGACCTTCATTTAGATGCTGTGCACAAGATCTCGGCTATGGAAAAACCTGGGGTATTGGCAGATTTTAGAGGAGAATATGAGAGGATTCTGAGTTTCGCCCGGAATGTTACCAACTATGAGTTCAGGGCCCTGCACACTCTGGCACAGTTCTATGACCCTCACCTTCGGTGTTTTCTGTTTACGGATTATCTTTTGGCTCTGACGTTGGAAGAGTATGCTCTCATTTTGGATGTTTCAGTCAAAGAAGAAGCTCCCTTCTATCCTTCTAAGGAATTTCCTGATCTGGAAAGGGTTGCTGCTGCTTTACGTTTGGACCAGTCTTTGTTGAAGAGAAATATTGGTAGTAAAGGGGGTTATCAAGGCTTTCACATGAAGTTTTTGATCGACCAGGCAGCTACTTGTGCTAAGGCTAAGTGTTGGTCGGTGTTCAATGCCATCCTGGCTATGTGTGTTTATGGAACGACATTGTTCCCTAATGTGAAGGACTTTGTAGACTTGCACGTCGTCCGGATATTCACCACGAAGAATCCGGTACCTACCTTGCTTAGGGATCTGTATTATTCAATGCACTATAAGAATGAGAAGAGGAGAGGCGGACCTCTTTACTTTTGTGCTCCAATTTTCTATAAGTGGTTTGCTGACTGCCTTCCCAAATCTGGGGCATTCGAAGACACTAAAGAAACATTGGATTGGTCAAGAAGATTGATGGGATTAAGGGTTGACAACTTGATTTGGATCCATCATGATTTGTTGGGCCAGGAGATCCTAATTAGTTGCGGAGGTTACCCAAACGTACCTTTAATAGGAAGAAAGGGGGAAATTAATTACAACCCCATTCTTGCTATTAGGCAATTTGGGTATGCTTTGAAAGAGCCGCCAAAGGGCCAAGATGTTCGAGAGTCTCTATTTGTGAGTGAAGAAGCCAATCTGGAGGTGTTAAAAGAAGCTGCAAATGCTTGGAGAGATCGCCATATGAAAGGAAAGACTTCTTTTGGAAAGTGTAACAACAAAGCCTTCCCTGCGTACGAAGACTGGATTCAGAGGAGAGTAGAAAGTGTACTTTTACCGTTCTGCAGAGAACCTCCATCTTACCCCTTGCTGATTGAATCTCTGACCACGATTGAGATAGAGAAGTATAACAAACTGTGGGCTGAAAAGGAGAAGCTTCGAGAGGAGAACGATGAGCTGCAAAAGGAAATTTACTAGTTGAAACATGAGCGAGGTGAAGCTGATCATATTGCCAAGTTGAAGACGGAGCTTCTCGTTAAGAAAGAAAAGGAGCTAGCTGAAGAGGTCGCAGCTAAGCAAAATGTAGGGCAAGCTCTAAGAGGTGTTAGTAAGATTCTCAAATTCAAGAAGGAAGACATAGCCAAGGCTTGGTCGAAGATTCACAAGTTCAATGCTTACCGAGATACTGCAATCACAGCCAACAAGCAGAAGGAGGATAAGTATTTGGAGTAGATTGAGAGTCTGAAGTTGAAGCTCAGGAAGAAAGACGAGGAGATCTTGTTAGGGACGTTCCAAAGACATGCAGTCGAGGAACGACTCAATGAAGCCATAGCAACCATAGAAGAGCTGAAGGTACAAGCGGAGGTGAAGAGGTCTAAGTGGGAAAAGCTCTAGCTCAGGAAGTGGTCCTCAAAGGGTGAAAGATCATGGTGGTTGAAGAGAACTCGTGCCTTGATGATACTCTGTAGTTTGTAGTTTGTTCTTTCTTTGTATTTTGGGTCACCACCAGAATTTTTGGCTGGGACCTTTGCTTATTTTGTTTCAAGCTCTTTATGGTACCTTGGGTTGTAATTTCTGACAGTGATTTTCTCTGATTTATATATGAGCAGCAGTTTCATCCTATCTTATCTTTAAACTGGAATCAAGGGGTGGATCGCCCTGCGAATATTCAAACATGTTTGCATTTGTATTTGCATAATCATAATCATTTTTTGCATTGTAGGTTATCTCGGATTCTCGGTTTTCTTATGCTCTCTCTTTTTGACACTCAGGATTGATCAACCAACTCATCGGTATTCTACCAGGCTTAATCAAAGTAGAGTGATGGACAAAGTTCAGGCAGACATGACAGCTATGCAAGCTCGCATCGATCAATTCATGGAGATGATGCAAGGTGTGGTGCAAAGTCAGAATGAATTCAGAACTCTAGTTCAGCCTTTGGTGTCACAGGTTGATGAAAATGGTATCTTACACGGTGGTTTTCTTAATCATGTTATTCCTCCGGGCGGAGGTGGTGCTGGTATCAACATTCTTATTCCTGGCGCTGGTGGACAGGGTGGGATTCCTTCAGTGGTTGGAGAAGGAAGCACTATTCGAGCTATCCATGGCCATCGTTTTGATGATCAACAGGATGATGTTTTTTCAGTCAAAAGCTTGGACGTTGGCCTACCTGTGGTCAGTGATGAGAGGATCCGTTTAATTGAGGCGCAATTGAAGGGGGTGGTGAAGCAGGATGATCTGGGAATAGATCTGGACGACTTAGGGTTGGTCCCTGATATTGTCATTTCGCACAAGATTCAGATTCCTACACTGGAGAAGTATAATGGTTCTACCTGCTCGAGAACTCATGTAAAGGCTTATACCAGGAAGATGGCTGCCCATGCCAAGGATGAAAAGCTAATGATGCACTTTTTCCAAGACAGCCTGTCCGACGCGTCTTTGGAATGGTACATGGCGCTGGAAAGTAGAGATGTTCGCACTTGGAGAGAGCTAGCTGCAGCCTTTATTAAGCATTACCAATACAACACAAACATAGCTCCCAACAGAACTCAGCTGTTGAGCATGTCCCAGAAAAGTGATGAAAGTTTCAAAGAATACGCGCAAAGGTGGCGTGAATTGGCGGCTAGGGTACAGCCACCAATGCTGGAAAAAGAGATGTTGGATATGTTTATGGACACACTACCTAAGCACTATTATGAGAAGCTGTTGCCTTGTTCACTAGGCAAGTTTACAGATGTGATTGCTATCGGATAGAAGGTAGAGGTTGGAATTAAGGCTGGAAAAGTTTCTAGTGGTGACGGATCGTCTTCCGGGCATGGAAAGAAGCCATTTGATGGTTATAAGAAGAAAGGAGAGGCCAACGCTGTATCGTCTCATAGGGGAAAAGGGAAACAGCGTCAGGGCAATGATCAACAAGTAGCATCGGTAATTATCCCATCAACGTTACCACTACCACAGCAACAGAGGAATAATGTTAATCAGAATAGGCAGCAGAGCCAGTATCAGAGTAGGCAAAGAAATGCAGAGAGGCATTTTGAACAACCACCAATGTCGTATGCACAGTTATTGCAACATTTGCTGCAGTTGCGTCTAGTTGAGCTCCGTACCCTGGCTCCACCAACAGGGGAACTCCCACGAGGCTACGATGCTAACGCACACTACGATTTTCACTCTGGTGCTCCCGGGCACAATGTGGAGAAGTGTAGGGCGTTTCATCTCAAGGTGCAAGACCTTGTAGACTCCAAGGCTATCAATTTCTCGAATGTTGGGCCCAATGTTATTCAAAACCCGATGCCTGATCATAATGGGCCGAGGGTGAATGTGATAATTGAGGAAGGTGAAGCTTTGAATTTGATCATGGATGTTGAGGACCTGAAGACTCCGCTGGCTGTGGTTAAAAACAAGTTATTGAAGGGTGGCGTCTATCCGGGTTGTGATGAGAACTGTTGAGATTATTTGACAAAGGATAATGGTTGTGATTCGTTGAAGATGGGTATCCAGAGTCTGATTGATGGGGGTTGTTTACAGTTTGATCGGTGTAATCAACAAGAAGAGGTTGTTAGTGAGAAGGTTGTTACTATCACTATTCCGTTCAGAACAATTACTATTTCTGGTCCGGCAAGGCCACCTCCAGTTATTATCACAAGGGCTGGACCTATTCTGTATGAAAGTTCTAAGGCTATTCCCTGGAATTACGGCGCAGAAGTGTTTGTCAATGGGCAAAAGCAGGAATTAATGACTACTTCACCAGTGAGTTCTAGTCCTGAGGTTAAGGTTGAGACTGATGCTATAACAAGGAGTGGTAGAGTGCTTACTCCTGTTAATGATCAACCCAGTACTTCAAGTCAGGATAAGGGAAAACAGGTAGCTGATGGTTCTGTTCAGACTCCAGTAATTACTGATTCTACAGTAAAGCCGGTTGATGATGCTTTTTTTGAAAATGTAGAGGAGTTTATGAGACTCATCCGGAAAAGTGATTACAAGATCGTGGACCAGTTACATCAGAACCCGTCCAAGATCTCTATTCTGTCTTTGCTATTGCGTTCTGATGCTCACAGGAATGCCCTTCTGAAGGTTTTGAATGCAGCCTACGTTCCGCAAGAGATTTCTGTTAACCAGCTAGAAGGGGTTGTAGCGCACGTGAATGCGGGTAATGGATTGGGTTTTACAGACCATGATTTGACTCCCGCAGGGAGGAATCATAATAATGCCCTGCATATTTTGATTGAGTGTCGTGGTTCACTGATGTCACATGTATTGGTTGATACTGGATCATCGTTGAATGTATTGCCAAAGAAAGCATTAATGAAGTTAATTACCAGGGGACTTATTTGTACACCAAGCGACTTGGTGGTGCGAGCTTTTGATGGCTCGAAGAGATCTGTCTTTGGTGAGATTGTGCTTCCGATCAAGGTTGGGCCGGAAATTTTTGATGCAACATTTTATATAATGGATATTCAGCCAGCGTACAGCTGTCTGTTGGGTCGTCCTTGGATCCATGGTGCAGGCGCTGTAACCTCTACTTTACATCAAAAGCTAAAATACATGGTTGATGGTCATGTGGTGACGATGTGCGAAGAAGACATAATGATCAGCCAGCTGTCAACCTTCAAATACGTGGAAGTGGGTGGTGAAATCCATGAGACTTTGTGTCAGGGGTTTGAGAAGGTGAAGGTTTCTGAAGAGGTTGTCCCGTCTGAAGCTACAGAGCAGCCTGCAGTGGCAGATCAACCTGAGGTTTCTATGTCTTCGTTTAAAGACGCCAAGGCTAACGTTGAAGCTGGTATCTCAAAGAGGTGGGGCCAGGTGGTTGAAGTTCAGGAGAAGAGGGATACCTATGGATTAGGGTACAAACCACCTTGGCGTCAGGAAGAGCCTCCGAAGTTCTATGGCCCAGTCCGTTTCACCAGTGTCGGTGTTTTCTTCAACAGAGTTAATGCCATTGAGGAAGAAGGGGACAGTGATTGTGACATGGATAGCTGGATCCGTCCTTGCCTCCCAGGAGAAAGTCTGTGCAACTGGTCTTCTGCAAAAGTCATTCAAGTGACTGGCTTCGAGTAATTGCTTTGTTTTCCTATTATGTTAATCATGCGTTCTGCCCAAGACGTAGTGATTTTATTTGTAGGGCTTTTAACTGTTGCATGTTTTGCTTTATCATCAATAAAGGGCTTTTCACACTCAAATATTTTGATCTCTGTTTTTCTGTTTTGTTTTTATGCATTAAAAACCCACATCAAAATGGCAATGTGTTTCTTTTGTTGCATACATAATAAGACATACCTCATCAATCATGCAGGTCTTTTTATTCAGATGACACCGATCATGACTCAGCTATAGCTCAGTATGACTTTGATAATCCAATCTATCAGGCTGAAGAAGAGACTGACGAAGATTGTGAACTGCCCAAAGAGTTGGCCAGATTGTTGAAGTAAGAGGAGAGAGTCATCCTACCTCATCAGGAGGAAATTGAGATTGTGAATCTGGGAACCGAGGACGCCAGAAAGGAAGTAAGGATAGGGGCTGCATTGGAAGACAATGTCAAGGGAAGATTGATTGAAATGCTCCGTGAGTATGTGGATATCTTCGCCTGGTCTTACCAAGACATGCTTGGGCTCGATACTGATATTGTTGTACACCGGCTACCACTTAAAGAAGGTTGTGCTCCGGTCAAGCAGAAGTTGAGAAGAACTAAATCGAAGATGTCTGTCAAAATCAAGGAAGAGGTTCAGAAACAACTAGATGCCGGTTTTCTTGCCGTGACAAATTATCCTCCATGGGTTGCTAACATCGTGCCTGTACCTAAGAAGGATGGGAAGGTCAGGATGTGTGTTGATTACAGGGATTTGAACAGAGCAAGCCCAAAGGATGATTTCCCGCTCCCTCACATTGACGTGTTAGTTGACAATACTGCTCAGTATTCTGTGTTTTCCTTCATGGATGGCTTCTCTGGGTATAACCAAATCAAGATGGCCCCAGAGGACATGGAGAAGACAACATTCATAACACCGTGGAGAACTTTCTGCTACAAAGTGATGCCCTTTGGATTGAAAAATGCAGGGGCAACTTACCAGCGGGCGATGGTGACTCTCTTTCATGATATGATTCACAAAGAGATTGAGGTCTATGTTGATGACATGATTGCGAAGTCACGGACGGAGGAAGAACATTTGGTAAATCTTCAGAAGTTATTTGAAAGGTTAAGAAAATTCAGACTGAGGTTGAATCCAAACAAATGCACCTTCGGGGTGAGATCAGGAAAATTGATGGGGTTCATTGTTAGTGAAAAGGGTATCGAGGTTGATCCTGTAAAGGTAAAAGCCATACAAGAAATGCCTGTGCCGAAAACAGAAAAAGAGGTTCGTGGTTTCTTGGGGAGATTAAAATACATTGCTAGGTTCATCTCGCATCTCACAGCCACGTGTGAACCAATCTTCAAGTTGCTAAGAAAAGATCAAGCGGTCAGGTGAAATGAAAATTGTCAAAAGGCGTTTGAAAAAATTAAAGAATACTTGCAGGAACCTCCGGACCTTATGCCACCAGTGCCAGGAAGGTCTTTGATTATGTATCTCACGGTTCTTGAGAATTCAATGGGTTGTGTACTCGGTCAACAAGACGAGCCAGGTAGAAAAGAACATGCCATCTACTACTTGAGTAAGAAGTTTACTGATTGTGATTCGAGGTACTCGATGCTGGAGAAAACATGTTGTGCACTCGCTTGGGCCGCTAAGCGTTTGAGGCAGTATATGTTAAACCACACAACCCTATTGATTTCGAAGATGGATCCAATCAAGTATGTGTTTGAGAAGCAAGCACTTTCTGGTAGAATAGCCCGTTGGCAGATGGTGCTGACAGAATACGATATTCAGTATGTTTCCCAAAAGGCCATTAAGGGAAGTGTTTTGTCAGAATATCTTGCCGAACAGCCAATTGAGGATTATCAACCGATGAAGTTTGAATTTCTGGATGAGCATATCATGTATCTGAAGATGAAGGATTGTGAAGAACCTTTGCCTGATGAAGGACCTGAGATTGGATCTCAGTGGAATATGGTCTTTGATGGAGTTGTTAATTCATATGGTAACAGAATCAGGGCAATCATTACGACTCCACAGGGTTCTCATATACCCTTCACTTCCCGATTGGCGTTCATATGCACCAACAATGAGGCGGAGTATGAAGCATGCATCATGGGGTTAGAAGAAGCAATTGATTTGAGAATCAAGAACCTCGATGTTTATGGTGATTCTGCGTTGGTGGTTAACAAGATTACAGGTGAATGGGAGACTCGTCAAGCGAATCTTGTTCCGTATAACAACTATGCCAGAAGGTTGTTACCTTTCTTTGACAGAGTGGACTTCCATCACATTCCCCGGATAGAGAATCAAATGGATGATGCGTTGGCAATGTTGTCATTAATGTATCAAGTGAATCGTTGGAATGAAACTCCTTCAATCAGAATCATGCGCTTGGACAAACCTGCTTTTGTATTTGTAGTTGAAGGGGTATCAAATGGTAAGCCTTGGTATCATGACATCAAAGTCTTTTTGAAGAGTCAGGAATACCCAGCTGGGGCATCTTCCAAGGATAAAAAGACATTGAGGAGGTTATCAGGAAACTTCTTTTTGAACAAGGACGATGTGTTATACAAGAAAAACTTTGACATGGTCTTGCTACGTTGTGTTGATGAACACGAGGCAGGCCTGTTAATGGAAGAAGTTCACGAAGGTTCCTTCGGTACTCATGCCAATGGGCATGCTATGGCAAGAAAATTGTTAAGAGCGGGGTATTACTGGATGATTATGGAGTCTGATTGTTTTAAATACGCCCAGAAATGTCATAAATGCCAGATTTATGCTGACAAGGTGCACGTACCGCCTACTCCTCTGAATGTTTTATCGTCACCTTAGCCTTTTGCCATGTGGGGCATTGACATGATTGGGAATATCGAGCCGACTGCTTCAGATGGACATCGTTTTATCCTGGTGGCTATTGATTATTTCACGAAGTGGGTAGAAGCAGCATTGTATGCCAACGTCACCAGGCAAGTGGTAGCCCGGTTTATTAAGAAGGACATCATCTGCCGGTATGGAGTCCCAGAGAGAATCATTACTATTAATGGTTCAAATTTGAACAATAAGATGATGAAGGAGCTATGCCAGAGCTTTAAGATCGAACATCACAATTCTTCTCCCTACCGCCCGAAGATGAATGGGGCTATTGAAGCGGCTAATAAGAACATAAAGAAGATTGTGCAGAAGATGGTAGTGACATACAAAGACTGGCATAAGATGTTGCCTTACGCTTTGCATGGATATCGTACTTCGGTACGCACGTCAACTGGGGCAAGTCCTTTCTCACTGGTGTATGGTATGGAAGCAGTTCTGCCATTAGAGGTTGAGATTCCTTCTTTGAGAATTCTGGTAGACGTGAAGCTTGATGAAGCTGAGTGGGTGCGTTCTCGGCTGAATGAACTAAACCTCATTGAAGAGAAGAGATTGAAAGCCATTGCGCATGTCCGGTTGTATCAGAGCAGGATGAAAAAGGCATTTGATCAGAAAGTGCGTCCTCAGAGTTTCCAAACTGGTGAATTAGTTCTGAAAAGGATCATTCCTCCTTAAATAGATCCCAGGGGCAAGTGGACTCCGAATTATGAAGGGCCATATGTAGTAAGACAGGTTTTCTTTGGTAGAGCCTTATTACTTTCAACTATGGATGGCGAAGATTTTACGTCGCCTGTGAACGCGGATTTAGTCAAAATATACTTTGCATAAAAGAGACCCGTTGAACATAAAAAGAAGGTTCAGGAAAAAATGGGGCATCCTGGCGAACCATAAAAAGAAAAGGGTCAGGCAAAAATTAGGGATAAAAAGAAAAAGAAATTAACCCGCAAGGTTGAAAACCTGAAAAGGCAACTTTGGCAAAAATGGGTATCCCGGTGGATTGAAAACCCGAAAAGGGCGATCCAGGCAAAAGTTAGGGATTTAAAAGCAAAGACTACGATCCGCGTTCGATTTGTGATCACTATTCACACTTGGAAAATTCGAAGGAAAGGAATCAGTCCAGTCAGTCATCTTCAAAGGGCAAAGTATCTGCGGATAAACACGTCATATGGGTTATAGCTGAGTCGAGTCATGGTGGATGTCTGTTCCCCACATTGCCGACATGTGTATTTTCTTTTACTTTTTGCGCAATTACCTCTTTTCAGGAATTGCTTCCAAATGTAAATGCCTATTTATAGGCTGGTCATTCAATAAAGTTTGCATTTCAATCAAAGAGCTTTTGTTTTTTGTTTTACCTGTTTTGTTTGTGAAAATGTCTGATATTTTTTATAAACATTACATGCTAAATGTTGAGCTTTATGAAACAAGTTAGAAAACAGTGGCAATTGCTTAGGCGACAATCACTGTGATGATAATCAAAGTAATCATTTTTGCATGTAGACCTTTCTGTTGGTTTTGCAGGATGACAGGTGTACCTCCCCAGTAGAGCTCTCCCCAACTTTGAAGTCTGATCGTCCTCAGCAGTTTATTACTCTTCCCCATCAGAGTATCGAGGGTCATCTTCCTCAACAGAGTATAAAGAGGTAATTCCCCGAGCAGAGTCGTTGAGGATTGTCCCCCTCAGCAGGATATAAGAGGTTTTCCCCCAGCCAGAGTTGTGATTTGGCTCACCTCACCTTTCTTCAGCGGGTGGTGTTTCCCCACAGAGTATGGGGCAGTCGTTTTTCACCAGCTAGTCAGGAAACATGTGTTTATCCCCTAGCAGAGTGGATGTTGACAACTACTATTTTCCAAGCAGATGTGCTGATGATGATCAGTACTCTTCAGCAGGATAAAGATCCTCGTATCCCCAAGCAGAGTCTGGTGGTGATTGGTATCCCTAGCAGGTCTTAAGTCCAATCGTTTTTGGCGGGCGTCAAATCCAAGTTTTGAAGTATTTGGTGATACCCGGCGGAGGAGTTTCCATCTTCAGTATTCTTTCCCTCCCCAGCTGAGTGGGTAGTCTCTCGGAGTTTCACCCATCTCCAGCAGAATTATTGATCTTGATATTCCCCAACAGAGTGGGTATTCTATCGGAGTTTCATCCATCTCCAGCAGAATTGGTGATTGTGATCTTCCCTAGCAGGGTGAAGTTTTCCTCAGCATGTTCTTTGGTTTGATGACAATGTAGTTTGTGATCCTCGGTGGAGCTGCTTCTGTTCTCAGCGTTTATTTCGCTGGGACAGTCTTTTGCATTGCATAAGCATTGTTTACATGGCATCCTCCTAAATGCGTAGCATTTCCACTTCGTGTGGAGCATTACGGCAAAATTCAAACATATGCATTCGAAGCATAAGCCAGGTTTGAGTTTTCCTTCGTCAGGAAAAAGCCGGATTTTAGGAGAATATCATTCGACTTTACTCCACAAGTGTTGGGTTCAGTCATTCAAAGCAATATTTGACATTCCCTTGCAGAGTTGTTTGCCAGGATCGTTAATCCATGATTTCATTTTTACCCCTTCGTCCAGGTGGTCCTTTGGTTTATCGCTTCGAGGTTTTTACCGTGACACCCGTCCGTGCATCCTTCAGCACCCGTCCGTGTTTGAACCTTTGATTTCAATACCCGTCCGTATTGACCTTTTGATGACACTCGTCCGTGTTTCCTTCCATACCCCAGCGAGATTAATCCCCGATAAAGGTTGCTTTACACCCGTTCGTGTACCTTTTCGATACCCGTCCGTCTTGCAACCCTTTTACACCCGTCCGTGTACCTTTTCAATACCCGTCTGTATTGAACCTCTTTACACCCGTCCGTGTATTTTTTCGATACCCGTTCGTATTGAAACCCTTTTATACCCATCCGTGTACCTTTTCAATACCCGTCCGTATTGAACCTCTTTACATCCGTCCGTGTATCTTTTCGATACCCGTCCGTATTGAAACCCTTTTACACCTATCCGTGTACCTTTTCGATACCCGTCTGTATTGAACCTCTTTACACCCGTTCGTGTACCTTTTCGATACCCGTCCGTATTGAACCTCTTTACACCCATCCGTGTACCTTTTCGATACCCGTCCGTACTGAAACCTTTTACACCCGTTCGTGTACCTTCTCAATACCCGTCCGTATTGAACCTCTTTACACGCGTCCGTGTATCTTTTTGATACCCGTCCGTATTGAAACCCTTTTACACCCGTCTGTGTACCTTTTTGATACCCGTCCGTATTGAACCTCTTTACACCCGTCCGTGTACCTTTTCAATACCCGTCCGTATTGAACCTCTTTACACCCGTCTGTGTATCTTTTCGATACCCGTCCGTATTGAAACCCTTTTACACCCGTCCGTGTACCTTTTTGATACCCATCCGTATTGAACCTCTTTACACCCATCCGTGTACCTTTTCGATACCCGTCCGTATTGAACCTCTTTACACCCGTCCGTGTATCTTTTCGATACCTGTCCGTATTGAAACCCTTTTACACCCGTCTGTGTACCTTTTCGATACCCGTGCGTATTGAACCTCTTTACACCCGTCCGTGTACCTTTTCGATACCCGTCCGTATTGAACCTCTTTAAACCCGTCCGTGTACCTTTTCAATACCCATCTGTATTGAAACCTTTTACACACGTCCGTGTACCTTTTCAATACCCGTCCGTATTGAGCCTTTTTACACCCGTCCGTGTACCTTTTCAATACCCGTCCGTATTGAACCACTTTACACCCGTCCGTGTACGTTTTCAATACCCGTCCGTGTTGAAACCCTTTACACCCGTCCGTGTACCTTTTCAATACCCGTCCGTATGGAACCTTTTTACACCCGTCCGTGTACCTTTCCGATACCCGTCCGTATTGAAACCTTTTCGATACCCGTCCGTATTGAAACTTTTTACACCCATCCGTGTACCTTTTTGATACCCGTCCGTATTGAACCTTTTTACACATGTCCGTGCATCTTCTCAGTACCCGTCCGTATCTGATATCTTTGATTCCTTGACACTCGTCAGTGTTTATTCCCAGCATAGCTAACACACGTTTGTGTTTATTTCATGACATTTCAATACATTGTTTTTATTGGTTTCCAACACTCGTACGTGTTGTGACAGTGCAACATTTATTGCTTGTTCCCCAGTGGAGTCGTCCCTCCTTTGAGGAATGCAAATTTCAGGTTTCCTTTGGTATTCAATCTCCGTGAATCCTTTGAACGCATGACAGTTGTTGCTATCATACCTTCAGGGCCAAGTTGATTGAATAGGGGCAGCTGTAACACCCCAAAATTTTCCTTCTTGTTTTTAGCTAACTGGCTTATGTTTCTTTGCATTCCTTGCATTAGCATTTGTGCATAGCATTGGTTCTTGACATGGGATCAAGGTACTTGGTTCATCTCAAAGGAGTCTCAAGCTTCAAGATGGTTTGAGGGGTTCATCATATCAGCATAAGATCAAGATTGGCAAGAGATTTCAAATGAATCTTTCTCTCTTAATCAGATGGTCCAAATTAGGGTTTTGGTTCCAAAAGGCTTCTTGATGGGTTTTGCTTGCTCAAATAAATTCTCATGAGGTTCTATATGCTTACAAGTACTCATGGGGGAAAGACTTGGCTAGTGTTCATTGTGAAAGATGTTCAGTGGATCAATTGCTTGTAGACCAAGAAAAGTCAACAGTGAGAGGGGAATTCAACTATGGAATTCTGAGGTTTTCTTCAGGGTTTTCAAGGTCTCACATACTTGTATGGTCTTCAAGGGTCAAGTTTCATACCATTTATCAAGAATCAAGGGTTTGTACAAAAGTTACTAAATTTGGAAAATGACCTATAATGAGAACTTTCCATTTTTGGCAGTTTTTCCACCACATTCAACTTGACTTTTCATCATCAAAGAAGCTTCAAATGACTTTTCCTCAAATATGAAAGTTGAAGATCTTTCTCTCCCATTTCCAAAATGTACTAGTTTGTCTCCATATCATTTGTGAAACTCAAGTTATGATCAAAAGACTCAAGGTTGGTTTTTAAAGTTTTCACATGGTTCATTTTTTCCACCTTTGGCATTTTGGTTCAAAATGACTTGTAATGACTTCTAATGCTTCAAGTCACATTACAACATCCAAGTACACTTCATGAGGATCATTTTTTACCCTTGAACCAAGTGAAAATCGTGCCATGTTTCTCACTTATTTCATAAAATGTATTTTTGTAAGGTGGATCAAAACTCACAAACCAAGCATCCACAAAGCCCAAGTACAATTCATTTATGATCAGCAGAAGAATTGTGAGTGAATCATGCTTATTTTGTGGCCTTTGCACGTGTGGATTAATGGTGGCATCACAAAGTGCATTTTGGCATAAACCATCCAATTCCATTAACCAAGGGATTAATCAAGTTTTAATCATGATCAGAGGTCTAATGAGGTATATATAAGCTAACTCACACGCACAAAGCTAGGTCATGCACTCTATTTTGTTCAGAATCTCATTTTTCTCACCCAAACTTTCTCTCTTCGAAACTCATTCATTACAAGGGTTTCTGAAGAAATTTTTTCATATTTGTGACCTACACACTTGGTAGAGTAAGAATCTACCATTGTTTTGAGCTCTGAGAAAGCCTTTCATCAAGTTGATTTCAAGTTGGTTCAAGTTCAAAGTCTTAGATCCAGCCTATTTCAAGCCTCTATTTGCATTTGTTTTGCAAATAGAGCTCAAAAGAGGAAGATCTGCAGCTTTTGGAAGGAGTTCTTAGTGTATTTGGAGCTCTACAGTTTTCAGGTTAGCATACTTTTCATGATCATGTAATTTGTTTTTCTTGCTTGCAAAATGATCTATGATGTTCACTGATGATGCTGATCTATTTAGTTTTGAGTTTGGACGTATGGATTGTGTGTATTTTGAGTTTGAAAGTTTTGGATCTAAACTTATTTTGTTCGATTTGGCTTGTGTGTTGGTTGTTTGTGAAAACTAATTGCATATGTGAGATCCTTGTGAAATTCTGATTAATTTGATGTACTCATGAGCCATTTCTGGTAAAATTTTGGTTGAGGTCACCGGAGAAGACGACCGGAGCTAGGGCTCCGGCATCTGGTTTGCAACTTTCAGGTCACCGGAAGCTGAAGGAGGAAGACGTAATCTGGACCGTTGGTGGTCCAGATCTGATGGTTCAGATCTTGCCAAGTCATTTAAAATCTATTTTTATTTTATTGCTTGCGTGTTGTTGATCCATGTTTATTATTGTGTACCACAAATCCTGACCACTCATCTTGTTTAATTTTTGATCTGATGACTGATTGTGGTGCGTTGATTTGATCTGATGGTGATGATTCAGCCAACACATTAAAATACCATGTGTTGTTCACGTGTTTTATTTTTTATTTCTGATGATTTGGTATGTGCGTGTGTATCATTGTTATTGTGTGCCTTGTGATCTGATGCGTTAATCATGTTTAGTTTGATTTTGGTTGACTGAATATCATGTGTTGGATTGATCTTGTTGCTGGTGTGAGTTGACTGAGTCCTTATTTTTTTGTTTGGTACGCGCTGATGGATTATTTAACTTGGGCTTGCTTTCCCCACCCCCTGTTCAGCCCATTTGTTATTTTCAACGTGAATTCTTGCTTGTTGCACCCCTGGCTTCATTTTATTTCCATTTTATTTTATTTAATTGTTGCATTTCCATTTTTAATTTTTAAAATTAGTTTGATGTATCTAAAAATCACCAAAAAATTCATGAAGCATATTTAGGGTTTTATAAAATTTTTGAAAATTTTATTTTCCATTTTTATTTTATTTTGTGCCTCTGAATTAATTGTTTAATTAATTTCTTTTTGGATTGTTTCATATATGGACACCCTGCCTTGTTGATTTTTGTTCTCATCATCTATACATGATTTGCATCTCATTCTTTTTGAATTTGTTAGAGGACATGTTGAGGTTCCTAAAAATATTTTTCTCATATTTTTAAACTCTTTTCATATTTCATTTTAGTCCCTCTCCTTTGCATATTGGTTTATGGTTCCTATGTGGTCTTTGCTTAATTGTTTGAGGTACTTAAACTTTGAATTTTGGTGTGATCTTTTGATATGATGTTAGTCTCTGACTTAGGTCATTTGAGTTTTAATTTCACAATTTTTGAATGTAATTTGATATATGCTTGCTTATTTGTTCTTAAATGACTTATGCATGACTATATCTTGACATCTCTTTACACAAGTTGATTTGCCATGCCTAATTGATTGAGTTCCTTTGTGATTCTTTGCATGAGTTTTTGGTATGATGTTTACCCCTGGTTGAGGTCCTTTGAGACTTATTTTTGCAATTTATGAATCATGTTTGGCATGTGCTAAGTGTTTGGACTTTGAGTTTCCATTTGTGGATTACTTTAGTGAATGTTTTGAAGGTGTTGCTTGATAATTAACCTTGTATGACTTAAGTTTGGTTTGGTATGATATTGATGCATATGCTACTTCCCCTTGAGTTCCTTACTTGGTTTTCATTTCACTTGAGCATAGTTAAATGCATTTGGTTTGAATTGTATGATGAATATCATTACCTTTCCTTTTGTGGACTTCTTTGGATCATAATGCTTCATGATATGAATCAATTTTGAACATGAGAATTGTTGATGATGATATGATCTTGGTTCTGACTTGCATTCATCTTCATCTTATCTTTCCCATTTCATTTTGATATGAAGTCCATGTATGCTTAATTGTGCATTCCATACAAGTATGCTTGTCTTTTTTTCATGTTTATCTTTGCATGCTTATTTGAGATTGTTTTGCATTGGTCTTTGAAATTTTTTTGATGATTTGAGTTGGACATTTATGATGTGATGTGCTTGCTTCCCGTTATTGTATCTCATCTTCTCCTTCTCTTTCTCTTTTCTTCTCTTTCACTCTCTTCCTCCCATGAATCTCAAGACTTGTTTAAGTCTTGGATTCTCTCCCTTTAGAGCTACCTAGTCCAACTTAATTTTTGATTAAGCTTGGAGTAGGATTAGCATTAGGTTTTAGGTAGTTGTCTCTCCTAAGCCTCACTAACCATAGGTCATCCGTACATGATAACATTAGGACTCTTAGTTTCCCTTTAGAGTTTCCTTTTGGGTCTTCTCTCTTCTCATCTCAAAACTTCTTGAAAACACTTAATAAAATATAACGTATATTGCGCTCGAGCCTTAAGTGTAGGAAATGAAGAACGAGGGGTCTCCCCTCCTCTTCTAGAGTGTTTAGCATACGTCCCATTTGGGGGCGACCATGCGATTCACTCGTTCCCGCATGGTAGACTTTGGTTCAACGTAAGTTACGAACTAAGTTAAAACACTTCTGTCTTAAAAAACACCAAAAAAATTCAAATCTTTTTATCCTTCGGGATTGTTGGGTTTCAAACTTCCTTTTTTCAGAAAAGAGCTCGTCGCTCACGTAAAAAACACTTACCCATCCATGGTCGTACCCGCGAACTACATTAGTTCTGATTCCTCTCTCTCGTCCGATTGAGGATATGTAGGCACAAGACATCGATTGTCTTGGCGAGCAACCTTCCCCACAGTTCCCGTCCGAACTACGTTGACTCTGACTTTCCCATTGCACTGAGGGAGTGCGTAGGCCTAGGACAACGATAACGTCCTATCGAGTAACTTCTTTTTTTCTTTTCTTCTTCGTTTCTCCGTTCTTTCCGTTCTTGTTTCTTCTCCGGTCCAGTAGCAGTGGAGCTCCAAACGACGACACCCTTTGATGCAAACAACAAGCATGGATCCCATCGAGTACGATGGACGTGTTGGGTGCTAACACCTTCCCTTCGCGTAACCGACTCCCGTACCCGTTTCTCTTGGTCTTGAGACCATGTTCTTTCCCCTCCCTCAGGTTTATGCCGTGTTTCCTTTCCCTCTCTCGAGATAAATACACATTGTTGGCGACTCTGTGTTTTTCCGCGCCACTCTCGCGTTTGTACCGTTGGATGCGAATCTTTCGTGAGCGACAATATACACATAATATAAAACGATCTCCCCGACTACCCGGTGCCACATATCAGAGCCGACCGACAAAAGAATGAAGACCTAAGCTTCACAAAAAGACCTCCAGCATCTAATCTGCAATGCCTCATAGAGCATTCGTAACAGCAGAAGGGTGAGAAACACAATTATAATATAATTGCATACAAATATATAATAATACAAAAATACACATGTAAAATATTCTCACCACAACTTATGCCATAATTCAAATACAAAACAACACAATGCATATCTCTTATATCCATCACCAAGGCATATCAATCATGCACAATACAATTATCACCAACATATTTATATATATATATATATATATATATATATATATATATATATATATATATATATATCTCCGCATCAATTCCATTCACAATTTCACACAAAATCAATCCATTCATGATTTATGCAAATGCACAGAGACCGACACAACGACTCTATGCAATGCAATGTGGTACCGTTCCATCCATCATTCTCATCATTAGTTCACTTAGGAACTATTGGAATCATCGCTTGTTACTTAGTGTAACTCCCCGTCGGACAAACGATGTTCCCCGTCTCTTTAGGTCCTCTTGGTATAAGGCTCACGACGTTTATGGATCGCTTTAGGTCCTCTCGGTATAAGGCTCACGATCCGATCGTTTTAGGTCCTCTTTGTATAAGGCTTACGATCGTCTATAATCATTGCTTTAGGTCCTCTTGGTATAAGGCTCACGATGTTATAGTGGATTCCCTCTGGAACCGTTTCGTCACTCACACCCACTAGGGAACACGACATCACAAGAATGCATATCATGATGCTTGCCATACAATGACTCATGACATTCAAATGCACACATATACACATCCATAATCATGCATATACAATCAAACACAACACAATGCATTTTCTTGCCCTTAGGCCACAAACCATCATCACAACATTTCATCACATGCATTCACATCGTATAACATCACACATGTCCTACGATATATATATGAAGCATATTGCATGATAACACATCAAATACGCACAATTAAAACGGTAAAAGTCGACAAAATGACACATTTCCAAATTCCCGACATAATTAAACCGGTCACAAACCTCAAAACCATTTTTATAAGGAATAACATTTCATAAGCTTTCCAACGCTTCGAACGGGGATCAAAACGGACTTACGGTTCAAAAGTTATGAAGAAAACAAAATCTGACATTTTGGAAAAATACTGCAACGCGCGGGTTTGCTCGCGTCGAGTCTTGGGCCGACTCAAGGTTATTTAGGTCGACCAAAAGTACTTTAGGTCGACTCACACTGCGTAGACTTTGTTAAAACCTCAGTTTAATGACAGAAAATCCAACCAAAACTCGATTGAATCACTCGGGATCACACCAACAACATTAACCGATTAAATAACAGTCCATAACAGTAATACCCGACATAATCCAACACATTCAACTTGATTACAATTCCAATTCACTAAATTCATCAATATATATCGAAAATGCTAAAGTTATAAAAACAACCAATTTCAATCCAACAATCATACTCAGTCACGACCTAACATCACTCGACTCTACTATGCGATTTATTTCAACTTTCCTCCGTAAAAACATCGATTTCTATTCATTTTTCTCATTTCAACCTAGAATTGAAAAATTATGAAAAACAAGTAAACATTTAACCCCACACCTACATATTCATACACAAGCATATAATAACCGAGTTTCACACCCTTACCCGATTAAGCATATAATATCCTTAAACTTCAAGTTTTTCCTCTTTTTCTTCTTCTCACTCTCTTCTTCTCTTCTCTTTCTTTCTATTTCTCTTAACTTTCTTTTTTCTCTCTTTCTAATCTCTATTTTTTCTAATTAAAGAAAAATAATAATATCTAACCAAGCAAAATGACCAAAATACCCCTACACTCAATTTTCTCGCAAACGCTCCCAAAACGCGATAAAACATAATAACGATAAATATAACATATTTACCAAATAAAAACCTAGAATAAAATAATATAAAAACAAAAATAATTAAATCGACTCGATTAAATAAATCTAACCAAAAACCGGGGCGTTACAACTCTCCCCCACTTAGAAATTTTCGTCCTCTAAAATATTACCTGAGACAAACAACTCCGGATACGACTCCCGCATCCGACTCTCCAACTCCCAAGTCAAATTTCCTTCAGCAGCGCCTCCCCACGCTACTTTCACAAGCGCAAAATCCTTGCCTCTTAACCGCTTCAACTCGCGATCCAAAATCCTCACCGGTAAAGCCTCAACCGTAAGGTTCTCCCTTACCTCAACTTCATCCATCAGAATCACATGCGACGGATCCGGAACATACTTCTGAAACTGTGAAACATGGAACACATTGTGCAAATTCGAAAGACTCGGCGGCAACGCCACCCGATAAGCCACAGCACCCACTCTCGCGGATATCTGGTAAGGACCAATAAACCGAGAAGTAAGCTTCTTCGACTTCAATGCACGACCAACACCCGTCACCGGTGTAACTCTAAAAAATACATGATCGCCTTCTTGAAACTCAAGATCTTTCCTCCTTCGATCATGATAACTCTTCTGCCTACTCTGAGAAGCCTTCATCTTCTCATGAATAAGTTTCACCTTTTTCGTAGTTTGTTGCACTAACTCCGGGCCAACCACCGAACTCTCACCATATTCATGCCAACACAAAGGTGTTCGACATCTTCTTCCATACAACGCTTCAAAAGATGCCATTCCAACACTCGAATGGAAACTGTTGTTATACGTGAATTAAACCAACACAAGATAACTATCCCAAGCACCACCTTGCTTAAGAACACACACTCTCAGCAAATCTTCCAACGACTGAATAGTTCTCTCAGTCTGACCATCCGTCTGCGGATGATAAGCTGAACTCAATCTCAACTTGGAACCTAACGCCTTTTGCAAACTTTCCCAAAATCTGGAAGTAAACCTCGGATCTCGATCTGAAACAATACACAACGGAACACCATGTAGCTTCACAATCACGCGGATATAAATCTCAGCCAACCTCTCCAAAGAAAAACTGATGTCAATCAGAATGAAATGCGCCGATTTAGTCAGCCTATCCACGATGACCCAAATGGCATTATGTCCCCTCTGTGTATTCGGCAACCCTGTCACAAAATCCATAGAAATGTTGTCCCATTTCCACTCGGGAATATCCAACGGTTGCAACAATCCACTAGGCTTCTGATGTTCTACCTTTGACTTCTGACACGTCAAACACGCATAAACAAACTGAGCCACATCCCTCTTCATTCCGGACCACCAAAAGATCTACTTCAAATCTTGATACATCTTATTAGGTCCCGGATGTATACTCAAACTACTCCGGTGTCCTTCCTCTAAAATCATATTTTTCAAGTCCGAATCATCAGGAATACAAATTCTACCACGGAATCTCAAAACACCCTTATCATCCACTTTAAAGTCACCATTCACACTTTGATCCCCAACTGTCATAAAATCAACAAATTTCACATCCAACTTCTGTTTCTCGCTAACGGTTAACAGAAAATCATTAGTGACCTTTAACATTCCAAGCCTCACGCTATCAGATGTCAATTCACACACCAAACTCAAATCTCTAAATGCTTCCAAAAGTTCCCACTCTTTAACCATCAAAGCGGACATATGCAAAGATTTCCGGCTTAATGCATCGGCTACCACATTAGCTTTACCAGGATGGTAATTCAAGCCAAAATCGTAGTCCTTCAAAAATTCCAACCATCTCCGTTGCCTCATATTCAACTCCTTCTGATCAAATAAGTATTTCAAACTCTTATGATCACTAAAGACTTCGAATCTTGCACCATAGAGATAATGCCTACAAATTTTCAATACAAAAACCAATCCCGCTAATTCCAAATCATGAGTAGGGTAATTCTTCTCATGAATCCTTAATTGCCTCGAAGCATAAACCACAACCTTACCTTCTTGCATCAACACCCCACCTAAACCAATCAAAGACGCATCACAATACACCACAAACAGTTCAGTAGGATTCAGTAACATCAAAATCGGAGATGTAGTCAATCTTGTCTTCAACTCACTAAAACTCTCCTCACACTGAATATCCCAAATGAACGCTTTACCTTTACAAGTCAGTTGGGTCAAAGGAAGTGCTAACTTGGAAAAGCCTTCAATGAATCTTCGATAATATCCAGCTAAACCCAAAAAGCTTCTAATTTCAGTAACAGATCTAGGAGCCTCCCATTGTAGAACTGCATCTACTTTAGATGGATCCACATCAATACCATTACCTGAAATCACATGCCCAAGAAAACTCACTTCTGACAACCAGAACTCACACTTGGACAACTTGGCAAAAAGTCTCCTTTCCTTCAAAATTTGCAATACAATACGCAAATGCTCCGCATGATCCTCCCGGGACTTAGAATAAATCAAGATGTCATCAATAAACACAACAACAAATCGATCGAAATGCTCATTGAAAATACGATTCATATACTCCATAAACACACCCGGCGCATTAGAAACCCCGAACGGCATCACAGAATATTCCTAATGTCTGTAACGTGTCCTAAAAGCCGTCTTTTGAATATCTTCTTCCACTCTAATTTGATGATAACCTGACCTCAAATCAATTTTACTAAACACACACGCACCTACCAACTGGTCCATCAAATCATCAATTCTCGGAAGAGGATACTTATTCTAAATCGTCACCTTATTCAGCTGGCGATAATCAATACTGTTAGTTCTTTATTTTTAAGGGTTGGCATTAATTTTGTAAAACAAATAATAGCAGCAATGTGTTGGATATGATAGTTTATCTTGCTAAGGAAGAACAGGTTGAGCAAGGAGTTCTAGTGTGCAATGGAACATGTTGAGCTGAAGTAGTTTCAACATCTGGTATAACATGTCGTAGCAAGATGTCCCATCCAGGTTCATTCGACATCGCGCCAGAACTGAAGAGAATTTACAAGTCTGTTATGTTTTTACAGATGCAGAAGATTCAGGAAATTATATGCAAATTCCTTGTGGCGCTGAATTAAAAGGTCTGAAGAATCAAGTCTGAAATTGTGAAGAATATGGAAAATATACACTTTCTAAATATGGAGATATTTTAGGAAGTTAAAGATTGAAGTCCTATTTTGTAGCAGAAGTTTCTGCTGATTTGTAGCAGCTCATTTGCTGTTTTTGTAGGCCCAAATCCAGTTGGGAATAGGTTATATATAGATGTTTTGTAACCTAGTCTTGCAACGCAACCAAAGATGTAAAATTTCTAGTATTAGGGTTGGTTCCTGTACCACTCGACCTGTGAGTTGGACAGTTTCTAAGTGTGATCCTCGAAGCTGTTAAGTAAGGGGAGTATTATTCTTGGAGGAAGCTTTTAAGTAACTCTATGTTGTGTCTTGGAAGGGTGTCTTCCTTGATGAACTGTTGTATAGGTAAAGAGCCGTTGATGCAGTGGCGGATTGTCAACTGCTAGACATCATTGTGATGATTGGGAGTGAGAAGGGTTTCTCATGTCTAGAGAGGATCTAGGTAGAAGGGTCATTGGGTAGTGATTAAGTGATAAGCTGTAAACGGGTAGTTTAGCTTTGAATTGATACTACTGATAGTGGACTTCATCCCTGGCTTGGTAGCCCCCAGAGTAGGTGTGTTCAACCGAACTGGGTTAACAATTATGTGTGTCTTGCACTTATCTTTTCAGTACCATGATTATTGAAATATACCTTGCCCTTTGTGATCATGTCAGACCAGATGTCGAACAGCATGTTCTAGGACATCCAAATTCTGCATATGTACCAGAATTTCAATTGGTATCAGAGCAGGTCATTCTGTTCTGTATCTGGATGAGATCCCAGGGAAGATACTTTCTGGTTCATGGTCATGGTAGAAGCTTTCTACTGAAAAGTTGTTTGAACTTGGAGTAGTTCACTTAGTTGTGAGAATGGTCCCTAGAAGTGGAGGATGGACTGTTCGTGGCATGTGTTGAAGGCTTGGGGGAGTGGTTGAAAAACTGCTGTGTTGTGGTTTTGTTAGGTTTGATTTATTTTCAAACCTGTGGTATTGAGGTGTCACCTGATTTATGATGCTAGGGCTGATATGTGACACCTAAAGGCTTTGAGGAGTTTGTATTTTGATCCGCTGCGAATCTATCTGAAAACTCCTGAGGTTGTAACTGAGAAGGGTGTTCTTCTCTGTATGTATGGTGATGAGATTTATGCAAGACTGCTTCAACTTACTCTGTCAACGATATTT
Source organism: Lathyrus tuberosus (assembly GCA_022829125.1). Taxonomy (NCBI): domain Eukaryota; kingdom Viridiplantae; phylum Streptophyta; class Magnoliopsida; order Fabales; family Fabaceae; genus Lathyrus; species Lathyrus tuberosus. Next base: position 83,789 of record JALAZF010000236.1, on the reverse strand, counting down.
GAAGTTTATTGTTCAAGTCCACTCATAAAGGCATTGATAAGTGATGTTGTAAGGAAGAGATCTGAGAAGTAATTCACTTTTGTTTTTCTAAAAGGGCTAATCTCCAGTCTTTGATCTCTTGATGATGTCCTATCTTGTGTTAGAACATCTCGTCAGAATTGTGCTGAATTCTGTTATCTGAAGGAATGGCATAGCAGATGCTCTGGATGCTAATCTAATGTGGGTTGATCACATGAGTTTGGAACCTACTCCTGATCTGGAAGAGGAGGCATCTGGGTGGTTTGTCTAAGAAGGTTCTGGCCCTGGAACTTATCTTAGTTGTGTGAGTTGGTCAAGGTGTTATCAATATGTTACTTACTCCTGAGGTCAGTTTATTTCTGGTCCTTGCTGCAGGAGTGGAGAACCTGAGATTCAAGAAGTATTATCTCTAGCAGACTTCTTGGACATAAAGGTCAAAGATCAAAAGGTCATGATTTTTCTCTGTTCTGAATGATCCTGTGAAGCTAGACTAGTATTGACTGTGCGTGATTCATTCATAGCCTGTGCTGCCGTTAAAGGTGATTGATTACAGATTGGGGAGTTGGATGAGAGAATACTACTCTCATGTTTATGTGATGGTTGTTTCTGGTCCTGAGGCTTAAAGAGGGAAGTTTGGAGATTTTGTTTTGGAATGGGGTGTTTTTCTTAGTACAGCTGGATTCTTTTCATGATGTCAAGACTGATGTCTTAACATTTGTTGACAGAACATTCTGTTCAGAATGTTATGGTGTGTGTGTCTCCAGAGATCACAAGTCTCTACTTGACTTATGGACTGGTGTAAGAGTCAAGCAGTAGGTGAATGTGTTCAGCAGGTGTGTTGAACAGAGAGTACGCTCTTGAAGACATGAAGATGAGTCTCATTTTCTCCATTCATTTAAGGTATTCTTCTTGCAAAGGAGTTCTGGCAGTCTTAAATAGAGAAAAGTTGATCAGATTGAGATCATGTGAGTATTGGTACTAGTGATGATTGTGTTCAACTTGTGAGTTGAACAAAGAGTGAGCTCTTGAAAACTTGAAGATGCGTCTTGTGTTTTCCATTCTTCAAGGTACTAAGAAGCACATGATAGGGGGAGAGTGTTACAATTCTATGAAGTTGGATGTGTGATGTTAAGAGGGAGATTGATAAATCTTCTGTTTTTGGTGTTAGCACTTATTTTGTAGCAGATTGAGAATTTGCAGACATAAGGATTTAGTATTGCTTTTGGTTAGTTAAATCGAACAGAATTAAAACATAAATTTATTGCATCTTTGAAAGCATACAAGATCAGTAAAAACACCAAACAAAGGGTCTAAAGGTTATCCCAACCCCCCGAATCAAGAAATGTTTTCCAATCTTCGTCCCCTTCGTCATCAGAGGCTTGAAGTTGCACGTGGTTTTTCTTGATGGTCTTCATCCTCGTTTCTGATGTCTTTCGAGTTCTTGTTGCTCCTGAAGATGTTCCAGCAATAGACAGTGTTGTGGCCTTCAACTTCTGAGGATCTGGCTTCTTTTCCTCCTGCATGTGTCTCTTTGCTGCATTCTTGTTAGACTGACTCATGATTCTTTCCTTGGGTGCTGATAGAAGCAAGGAGGTTTGCTATTTATAATGGATAAAAGATACCTTGTTTGATCTCCTGACCAGTCAAAGTTGTCTTTGGCGTGGGAATTTGTTTTCTTGGGAACCCGTTTTTCTTGGCACATTGGATACCAGAACTTCGTGTTTGGTGCCTTCGTAGAGGTTATCCTAGTAGGATGAGCCTAGGTCTTGTCTGGTTGTCTGATGAGTTTGCTTTTGGTTTAACTGCTGGTGCTGGTTGTGATCAAGTGGTGTGGTCTTTTGTCTCGTGCTAATGTCCTACATTTTGTAACAACATTTTTGCCTGTTGTGTACCATACTTATGGAGTTGGAAGAAGCAGCATTATCATCTGAAGTGGCAGTTCTGACATAATGTGGATTAGTATGGGCAGATTCTAATCCTGATGGTAAGTAGTTCTGGAAATACATGACTACTTTCATGTTGAAGACTCTATTAGGGTGTTATAGGGTTATTGCCAAGAGGTTCCTTCTAATACAAGTAAAAGGTGAAACACGTGTCTCTGCCTATGCATGAAGCGTTATTGGCTTAATTTATGGTAAGATACAGTTGAGAAACATTAAAAGCAGTCAAGGCAGTTTTTGGAAGGTAGGCATTGAATGTTGAATGGAGTTTTTGGTACCTAAAATAGCGTTTCTTTGACCAAGAACCTTGAAATATTCAAAGCTCGTTAATTCCAAAGTAACTGATCAGCTATTTATAGGGTTTGTTCACTTCTTCTTCAGCCAAGAGAGTGATCTTGTTTCACAAATTTTATGGCGTTTGTTCGTATTTGGGTTAACATCACTTGGGTCTGGTTCTGTTAGGGCCTCCTTTGCCAATTTTTGGCTAAAAAGGGGGAGAAAGAGTGTGTGAAATGGGTTATGCAGATGCAGATGCTTTGTTTGGAACCTGCAGTTCCAATGGTTTGCGAAGAAAGTGTCATTTCCTTGAGTTGGTGTTGAGTTCCGATTGTGACTTGTGTCCTGAGTTATGAACACAGTTGTGACTTGTGTTCTGAGTTACCTGGGTTGATAGATTGATACTTCTTAAGTTTTATCTTATGCCACAGGTTGACTGGGGGCGTCTGATCAAGAAAGGTGTGCAGAAATCTCGTATGCCACCATTGGTCTTTTGTGTGAAGACAGACGTTTCTTTTCTGGAGGAGTCTTCTACAATTATCCAGGTCTGAGCTGGAAGGAAAACGAAATGTGTGGGATTAAGGGGGAGTCAGAAATCTTCTTCCTCATATACACCAGATATCTTCTTCCTCATGTGCATAACTTCGGGGCTTTCTACTTCTTACCTCCTGATGTGCTGCCTGAAGTAATTGTGTTGTGGTGCTCGAAGGTGATGTTATGGAGCTCATAGAAATGTGCTGCCAAAAGAGTTGTCAAACATGATGTCCTAACATCTTCCAAGTATTCCCTAGAAGATGATTCTCAAGGATTTCTGTTCACAGTAGCTACTGTTGGTTACTGTTAGGATCAGTAGTTGTTGATGACTACTGACATTAGTATAGAGCTGTGATTGCTGTTGTACTCTGAGTTGTAATGTTTATGTATTTGTTTTAGCCAAAATTTGCCAAAGGGGGAGAATGTTTGTTCTTTATTTTTCAGGGTTGGCATTAATTTTGTAAAACAAATAATAGCAGCAATGTGTTAGATAGGATAGTTTATCTTGTTAAGGATGAACAGGTTGAGCAAGGAGTTCTAGTGTGCAATGGAACATGTTGAGCTGAAGTAGTTTCAACATCTGGTATAATATGTCGTAGCAAGATGTCCCATGCAGGTTCATTCGACATCACGCCTGAACTGAAGAGAATTTACAAGTCTGTTATGTTTTTACAGATGTAGAAGATTCAGGAAATTATATGCAAATTCCTTGTGGCGCTGAATTAAAAGGTCTGAAGAATCAAGTCTGAAATTATGAAGAATATGGAAAATATACACTTTCTAAATATGGAGATATTTTAGGAAGTTAAATATTGAAGTCCTATTTTGTAGCAGAAGTTTCTGCTGATTTGTAGCAGCTCATTTGCTGTGTTTTTGTAGGCCCAAATCCAGTTGGGAATAGGTTATATATAGATGTTTTGTAACCTAGTTTTGCAACGCAAACAAAGATGTAAAATTTCTAGTATTAGGGCTGGTTCCTGTACCACTCGACCTGTGAGTTGGACAGTTTGTAAGCGTGATCCTCGAAGCTATTAAGTAAGAGGAGTATTGTTCTTGGAGGAAGCTTTTAAGTAACTCTAAGTTATGTCTTGGAAGGGTGTCTTCCTTGATGAACTGTTGTATAGGTAAAGAGTTGTTGATGCAGTGGTGGATTGTCAACTGCTAGACATCATTACGATGATTGGGAGTGAGAAGGGTTTCTCATGTCTAGAGAGGATCTAGGTAGAAGGGTCATTGGGTAGTGATTAAGTGATAAGCTGTAAACGGGTAGTTTAGCTTTGAATTGATACTACTGATAGTGGAGTTCATCCCTGGCTTGGTAGCCCCCAGAGTAGGCGTGTTCAACCGAACTGGGTTAATAATTCTGTGTGTCTTGCACTTATCTTTTTAATACCATGATTATTGCAATATACCTTTCCCTTAGTGATCATGTCAGACCAGATGTCGAACAGCATGCTCTAGGACATTTGAATTCTGCATATGTACTAGAATTTCAAATACACAATCACATACTTCCATCTTTCTTTTTCACCAACAAAACTGGAGCACCCCAGGGCGATACACTCGGCCTCACAAACCTCTTCTCTAAAAATTCATTCAACTGCTTCTTCAACTTAACCAACTCAGATGCCGACATACGATATGGTGCCATAGATACAGGTCTAGTACCAGGAACTAGATCTATATAAAACTCCACCTCTCTTTTTGGCGGCACATCTGAAATATCCTCTGGAAACACCTCTGGAAATTCACAAACAACTGGAAACACATGAAGTGCAACTTGACTATCCACTGTCAACGATACAAACAACCCGAACCACTGAGCTTCATCCGCCAAAAGTTTCTTCAACTCTTTGGTAGATAAGAAACTCGATTCCTCGTCTTCCTCAAGAGAAGGAAATCTTACCAACTTATGATAACAATCAATATGAACTCAATTGAACTGCAACCAGTTCATTCCCAGAACCACATCTAAACCCTCCAACGGCAAACACACCAAATCCATCTCAAAATCTTTACCATAAATGGTCAGAGGACAACTTAAACAAACCAAAGAAGTAGTTACCGACCCCATTGCTGGAGTATCAATAACCATCTCTCCACCCATCGAAGACAACAAAAGATTCAAACGCTTCACGCACTCAGACGAAATAAACAAATGAGTCGCTCCAGTATCAATAATAGCAACTAAAGGCGTACTATTAATAAAACAAGTACCTCTAATCAGACGGTCTGCACTAGAAGTCTGAGTTCCTGCCAATGCAAATACCTTCCCACCAGCTCGAGCTTGCTTTGGTTTTGGACACTTCGTACTAATATGATCAGGTTCCCCACAGTTGAAACACTTCACCACATTCTTCTTACAATCAGCTGCGACATGTCCTAAACCTCCACAAATGGAACACTTCCTCATATCCTTTCTACATTTAGACTGACGATGTCCTAAGTCACCACACCTAAAACATCTCAGAGGATTAGACATACCTCCCCCACTTGGCCTTTTATCAAAATTACCCCTTTGCTTACCCTTGTCAGCTGGTGACACATAAGGACCACCACGAAACGGTTGCTTCCCTTTCCTTTCGTTCACACTCTTATAGTGAGTAGAACGAGCTTTGCTATCCTCCTCAAAAATTCTACAACAATCCACAAAATCTGAAAACCTCCTAATCCTTTGATAACCAATTGCCTGCTTGATCTCATGACGCAACCCATTCTCAAACTTCACACACTTAGAAAACTCCGCAGTTGCTTCAGCATAATGTGATAAAACTGAACAAGCTCCACAAACTTAGCAGTGTAATCCACAACGGACATGTTACCTTGTTTCAACTCCAAGAACTCTATCTCTTTCTTTCCTCTTACATCTTCAGGAAAATACTTCCTCAAAAACTCAACGCTAAACAAAGCCCAAGTGACCTCTTCACCTGCAGCTTCCCAAACATGACGCTTACTAACCCACCAATCATCAGCCTCCACCTACAACATGCGAGTACCCAGTCTCACCTTATGTTCCTCGGCACAGTCCATCACTCGAAAGATTCTTTCAATCTTCTTAAGCCAAATCTGAGCACCATCAGGATCATGTATCCCTTTGAAGACAGGCGGTTTGTTCTTCCTGAACTCATCATTCCCACCAGCATTATGTGCACCCGGCACAGCCTGAGCCATAGCTTGCATAGCAGCAGCAAGAGCAGCATCATTCCTACCAGCCATATTCTGTTCATATCCAATAATAGCAACTATGGTTAAACAAACAGCTCACCCAAACATAACGACCAACACGGACTGGCACGAACTGACACAAACTGACACGGACTGGCTCTGATACCACTTAATGTAACACCCCCAATCTATCCCCCCAATTAATTAAAGCGATAACAAATAATTAGAGTATAATTAAAACATTCATGGCATAGACGGAGGCGTCACATCAATTGAGACAAAATACAACAACCTGCTCATAAAGATATGCAACAATCAAGTAGCACATAACAGAGGAACTCAATTCCTAACACCCACAATTCAGATACAGAATAAAAGCGGAAAATCTGCAACTGAATCTTATATATATATATAACATACAAGTTTGTCTGTCATATACAGAGTTATACATGTACAATCCATTAAGAACATATACATATACACATAATAAAAAACGATCTCCCCGACTACCCGGTGCCACATATCAGAGCCAACTGACAAAAGAATGAAGACCTAAGCTTCACAAAAAGACCTCCAGCAGCTAATCTGCAATGCCTCATAGAGCATTCGAAACAGCAGAAGGGTGAGAAACACAATTATAATATAATTGCATACAAATATATAATAATACAAAAATACACATGTAAAATATTCTCACCACAACTTACTCCATAATTCAAATACAAAACAACACAATGCATATCTCTTATATCCATCACCAAGGTATATCAATCATGCATAATACAATTATCACCAACATATATATATGTATCACAACGCATCAATTCCATTCACAATTTCACACAAAATCAATCCATTCATGATTTATGCAAATGCACAGAGACCGACACAACGACTCTATTCAATGCAATGCGGTACCGTTCCATCCATCATTCTCATCATTAGTTCACTCAGGAACTATTGGAATCATCGCTTGTTACTTAGTGTAGCTCCCCGTCGGGCAAACGATGTTCCCCGTCGCTTTAGGTCCTCTTGGTATAAGGCTCACGACGTTTATGGATCGCTTTAGGTCCTCTCGATATAAGGCTCACGATCCAATCGCTTTAGGTCCTCTTTGTATAAGGCTCACGATCGTCTATAATCATCGCTTTAGGTCCTCTTGGTATAAGGCTCACGATGTTATAGCATATTCCCTCTAGAACCGTTTCGTCACTCACACCCCATAGGGCACACGACATCACAAGAATGCATATCATGATGCTTGGCATACAATGACTCATGACATTCAAATGCACACATATACACATCCATAATCATGCATATACAATCAAACACAACACAATGCATTTTCTTGCCCTTAGGCCATAAACCATCATCACAACATTTCATCACATGCACTCACATCGTATAACATCACACAAGTCCTACGATATATATATGAAGCATATTGCATGATAACACATCAAATACGCATAATTAAAACGGTAAAAGTCGACAAAACGACACATTTCCAAATTCCTGACATAACTAAACCGGCCACAAATCTCAAAACCATTTATATAATGAAGAACATTTCATAAGCTTTCCAACGCTTCGAACAGGGGTCAAAACGGACTTACGGTTCAAAAGTTATGAAGAAAACAAAATCTGGCATTTTGGAAAAATACTGCAATGCGCGGGTTTGCTCGCGTCGAGTCTTGGGTCGACTCAAGGTTATTTAGGTCGACCAAAAGTACTTTAGGTCAACTCACACTGCATAGACTTTGTTAAAAACTCAGTTTAATGACGGAAAATCCAACCAAAACTCGATTGAATCACTCGGGATCACACCAACAACATTAACCGATTAAATAACAGTCCATAACAATAATACCCGACATAATCCAACACATTCAACTTGATTACAATTCCAATTCACTAAATTCATCAATATATATTGAAAATTCTAAATTTATTAAAACAACCAATTTCAATCCAACAATCATACTCAGTCACGACCTAACATCACTCGACTCTACTATGCGATTTATTCTGACTTTCGTCCGTAAAAACATCGATTTCTATTCATTTTTCTCATTTCAACCTAGAATTGAAAAATTATGAAAAACAAGTAAACATTCAACCCACACCTACATATTCATACACAAGCATATAATAACCGAGTTTCACACCCTTACCCGATTAATCGTGCTTTGAAGTGTCGGTTGAATCGATTCCTTACACTTCAAGTTTTTCCTCTTTTTCTTCTTCTCACTCTCTTCTTCTCTTCTCTTTCCTTCTATTTCTCTTAACTTTCTTTTTTCTCTCTTTCTAATCTCTATTTTTTCTAATTAAAGAAAAACAATAATATCTAACCAAGCAAAATGACCAAAATACCGCTACACTCAATTTTCTCGCAAACGCTCCCAAAACGTGATAAAACATAATAACGATAAACATAACATATTTACCAAATAAAAACCAAGAATAAATAATATAAAAACAAAAATAATTAAATCGACTCGATTAAATAAATCTAACCAAAAACCGAGGCGTTACATTCTTCCTCGCGTCCTCCCTTCATGGCCGTTTTGCAAAACCTCTCATACCTCTCTCAATACGCAATGATTTTAAAAGATGTAAACATGGAAATCGCTCGTTTTTGAACAAGGAACGCGATGGTGGTAATTAATTTCATTTCTTTTAATTGTGGAGTGATTTATCATGCATGAACACAGAAACCCTAGAATTTGCAAAACCAAATATGAAATTCCATACACAAATGATAAATGACAATTGATTGAGGATTAATGATCTATGAGCACCTAGAAGCAAGTTGGTAACTTGAAACAACATTTATGATGCATGATTCATGGAGATTGAAAAGTTCAGGCTTACATTGCAAGAGGAATTCAAATCCTCAGTTGTAGGTGTTATAGAAGTGTTTTGATGATTTGGACAACATCCTTGGACCTCAAGGGTTGTACTGAGATGCTTAGAACAAGTTGAAATCTTCTGGTTTGAGTAGCTCGAATCCAACTGCCGCTTGCTTGAGATGAGATATGAATTTGATGAATCTGGTGTTACAGATGTTGTTCAAGGGTTTGGATCACTCATATATGTTGTATGTGAGGTGTTAGGACCATTGGTTTGAGTTGAATTGCTCCCTATTGCAAAATTCGATTCTCACACCTCATGAACTTGAAAATTTGGAAGGAATAGTGAATGGGGGCTGGATCATCCTTTTACCCAATGGATATGGTTAGGTGTTCCAAGTCTCCTCTAGCCATTGACTTGAGCTGAACTTACAGGTTTTAGGTCTTTTGATTCTTGGATAAGGCTTGACTCTTTTGGACTGGTTTGTGCTTGATCCATGCCACCTCAATGCATCACATTAATGCTTGATGCCAAATTTGAATTTCAAGGTTCGTGTAATGATGAATTTGCATATGCTAGGTTGAATTCTTGACTCAATGGTCCAAAGTTGAAAATAGTAAGTGATTCATCAAGATTCCATCTGATCTTGGATGATTCCAAAGCTTGCAAGATGACAAACTTGAAGATGAAAATTGTGTGGCACAAGAAATGCACAAAATTTGTCATGAAAATCAGTTTGAGCAAAGCATGGTTTGAGGTTCATAACTTCTTGCTCAAATTGAATTAATGGAAGTTCTTGTACTCTTTGGAAAGCTTATATATCATACTTTAACTTTGATGTTTACATTTGGCCTTGATTCATCTTAGATCATAATGAAAAATACCCAAAGTTGGTCAAAACATGAGACAGATTTTGCCTAAAAATTTCTAAGTGTCAAAGTCAAAATCTCATGAAATCCTAACTTTATGGCCTAATAACTCAAAATCCATGAATTTTTTGACCATGGATCAGTAGGACACTTTTGTAGTATGTGATGAGAGCTTTCATTTGAGCTTTGGATGGAAGAGAGTGGTTGCTTGGATCACAAGTTATGGACTTGCAAAGTTGAGTAAAACCCATTATTTTTCTTAACTTAGTGAAATTTCAAGTTTCTCAAGGTTGCCCCTTTTGCAATTAACCTCACTTTTCATGATTTTTCTTGATTGATCATGATCCAAATCACAAGTTAACATTGTTTTTGACTTGAAGAGGCCATGTTTGTCAAAAAATTCAAAAAGTCAAACTTGGTTTTGAGTCTAATGGATGGATTCCAAAGGTGTTTTTGAGTGTCTTGAATCATGTCCCAAGGTTTGAGGTTATGCTTTTCTCAAAAGCTAAAGGTATGGTTGACTTTTTCTCATAAACCCTAGTCTGTGGTCCAGATGAATTTGAATCCTTATATTGCTTATGAACCAAGTTCTTTAAATCAATTCAATCTTGTGAGAAGATCAAAATGATGTATTTGAGGTCCTTAAAGCATATCTTGAGGTGTTGGCTCATGCTTTGCTCCAAAAGTCAACTTAGGGACTGAATTAGGTCTAAACCCTAATTCTTGATTTTTTTGATAGATGCATCCTCTGAGGCTATTTTGAACTTATGAATGGACTCATGAGGTTCTTTTGAGCTTTTTAAATCATATATTGAAGTATTGGCTCATGCCCAGATGAAAATTTCTCTCTGGAGGCCTTGGTCGACCAAAACCCTAATTTGGTGACATTAATGGTCTTGAGGCTTAATCAACTTGAAATGTTGCATTCTTGTGCTTGATTCTTGATGTGGGATACCTCTTGATCCTTCATGGATGTCTGAGAGGCTTGACAAGTTAAAGATCATGTTAATTCTTGATTGATCATTTGCTCGACTGTTCTGAGAGGGCTTGAAACCCTAATTCTTGGCTAGAGTGAACACTCAACAATCTTTGAGAGGATTAATGAGGTATGAAAGTACATCCATATTATGGTGATGACTTGCATAATGATGTGAAGTATTATGGTAAAAATTTAGGGTATGACAGATGCCACTATTTAATCTTCTTGGACCTAAAGGTGTAAATGACGAAGATATTCAGACGTTCATGGTTGAAGAGGATTAAATATCAAAATACCTGAAATTTTTATTATGGATGTGAATGGTAGCTAATTTGCTCATCCATCTTCTTTTACTAGAAAAGGGTGAAACTTCCCCTCGATCCTGGTCTTCAGCCGTGGAACTGGTCTCAGTTTCTTTTTGAAATAAACCTCCCCTCGATCCTGGTCTTCAGCCAAGGAACTGGTCTTAGTTTCTTTTCAAATAAACCTTCACTCGATCCTAGTCTTCAGCCATGGAACTGGTTTTAGTTTCTTGAAATAAACCTCCCCTCGATTCTGGTCTTTATCCAAGGATTTGGTCTCAGTTTCTTTTGAAATAAACCTTCCCTCGATCCTAGTATTTAACCATGGAACTGGTCTCAGGTTCTTCTTATCGAGTTCTTCTCTTGACAAGGAATGCTTATCTGCGAAGGTCTTCACCAAGCTTCTCTCTGAGGTTTATGGGGAGATGCCACTTGATGGAGAAAACGTGCTTCATCGTATCTCTCTTCGAGACTTCTTCGGAGAGATGCTACAGGATGTAGTTCAATTTTGAGGTGCTGATGACTTCCTCAAAAGTAGGACAAACTTATCAGGGAGAGACTGCCATTTGTCAACTTTATTCGGAGATCTATGAGGGCAAGAACAAACCTCTTTGTTTTACTGATCGGTATAGATTTCTTGAAGGATGTGATGTTTGTATTACCAAGAGTCTTTTGTTAAGAAGCTTCCGCAGGGGATTTTCTTCGATCCAGGAATGCAAAATATCATCTTTAGTGGCGAAGAGTGAAGTTTCAAAGGTGTATATCCAAATGTCTTCTTGCCTTTTAGAGGTTCAAGTTATCAAAGTGGTTGAGGACCGATTTCAATCCAGGAATACACTAGAGAGAGATTGTTTAGACGATATATTTCCTGACGAGGAAAGAACTCAAACCGGTATTTTATCCTATTAAGTGTGGAAAGGAAAACTGACAACTCTAATGGAGAGAGGATATTTATCACTTGGGGATAAACGTGACAAAAGTGATTGAAAGATGAGATGCAAAATGAATATGAATATGAATCAATTATGCATGATGTATGAGATGCTTATGTTAACAAAACAGACATGACATACATATTGGTGATGAACACAACTGGATACTCGGCCACTCTGGGAGATGGGGGTATCACTGGAGATTTTAAAGGTAGTACTTTTGTTTAGGAACAGGGATTCCTATGTTTGTTCTGATTTTCGGAGGTACAAACCTGCTAGGGATAGAAACCCGTTCTTGCTCTTCAAGGGTAGACTCTACTGGTGAGAAAAACCAAATATTGGTTATCAGAGGTAAAAACTCTATTGGGGATGATGGGTGAAACGTCCATATCCAACTTACTGAAAAGATATGTCTTTTGGAGAAATACGAATCTGTATTTCGAAGTTTGATTACGCTTAGAGCAGCTGTTGGTATCCTTTTTTTACGCTCATAAATCAGAGGAAATTACCGTCTTTATTTTAAAAGTAAATTCATTTTTTTTCAAGGATGATTATCAAATAATAAAAATGTCATTTTGCTAAGTAGAATAAATGTAAGAATTGTAAAAAAAAATAAGTACAGGCTCAAATTTTCATTGATAGGATGGTAATCAGCCAAATGCGTGGATCCATAGAGCATTACAAAGTTAGAAAATGGTAATTTAAAGGAAAAGGGCTACATTGAAACATATTGACCACTATCCTTCTACCAACTTTTAATTCTGGGTATTCTTGAGCTTCTGTTGAAGGTGACTTCTGATTGAGGATTTCTTGATAGATGACGTTATCTCTAATGACCCAGTCTTAGTCGGATGTAGTTACTTGCCATAAATCCCTAACTTTTGCCTAGATCGCCTTTTTAGGTTTTCAATCTATTGGGATGATTATTATTTATGCCTCTAATTTTTTCCTGGACCGCCCTTTCGGGTTTTCAGTCCACCGAGACGTTTGTTTTTTATTATTTAGGCGAAGTACTTCTTGACTACATCAACATTTGTGGGATAAGTAAACTCTTCTCCATCCATGGTTGCGATTCTCAAGGCACCGCCTGAAAAGGCTTTCTTAACAACATATAGGCCATCGTATTTCGGAGTCCATTTGCCCCTGAGATCAATGAGAAATGATTGGATCTTTTTTAGCACGAGGTCGCGTTCCTTGAATACGCGAGGCCGGACCTTTTTGTCTTATGCTTTCTTCATTCTCTGTTGATATAACTGACCATGGCATAAAGATGTCATTCTTTTTTCTTCTATCAGGTTCAGTTCATCGTATCTACTTTGACACCATTCAGCTTCTGTCAGCTTGGCCTCCATCAAGACTCTTATTGATGGTATCTCTACTTCTATGGAGAGCACTGCTTCCATGCCATATGCTATAGAGAAAGGGGTTGCCCCTGTTGAAGTGCGGACAAATGTACGATAACCGTGAAGAGCAAATGGTAGCATATCATGCCAATCCTTGTAGGTTACAACCATTTTCTGAATGATCTTCTTGATATTTTTGTTAGCTGCTTCTACCGCTCCATTCATTTTAGGTCGGTAGGGAGATTAGTTATGGTGTTCAATTTTGAACTCAGCACAAATTTTTTTCATCATCTTGTTGTTCAGGTTCGATCCATTATCAGTAAGGATCTAGCTTGGAACACCATAATGGCATATGAGATTATTCTTGATGAATCGGACCACCACTTATCTGGTCACATAGGTGTATGATATTGCTTTGACCCATATGGTGAAGTAATCAATGGCTACTAGGATGAATCGATGTCTGTTTGAGGCTTTGGGTTCAATCATGCCAATCATGTCGATTCCCCATATAGAAAAAGTCCATGGAGAAGAAAGAACTTTGAGATGCGTTGGTGTTACATGAATTTTGTCGGCGTATATCTGACACTTGTGACACTTCCTCGTGTACTTGTAGCAATCAGATTCCATTGTCAGCCAATAATATCCTGCTCTTAGAATTTTTCTTTCCAGTGTATGTCCATTGGCATGAGTGCCAAAAGATCCTTCATGAATCTCTTTCATCACCATGTTTGCATCGTGTTTGTCCACACATTTGAGCAAAACCACGTCGAAGTTTCTTTTGTAGAAAACATCATTGTTCAGGAAGAAGTTTCCAGCTAGCCTTCTAAGAGTCTTCCTATCTTTTCTTGATGCCCCAAGCAGGTATTCTTGTCTTTGAAGGAAGCATTTGATATCATGGTACCATGGTTTGTCATCAATGACTGCTTCAACCGCAAATATGTAAGCAGGCATATCAAGGCGTATCATATAAATCTTGGGTACGTCTTTCCATCGACGCACACTAATCATGGAGGATAGGGTAGCTAGTGCATAATCCATGAAGTTTACTTCACGAGGGATGCGAATGAAAATCAATCTTATTGAAGAAGGGTAACAATCTTCTTGCATATTCTTTGTAAGGAATCAATCCCAATTTATATGTGTTACACTCTCCTTTGATCTGATTTATAACCAGGGATGAGTCTCCATACACATCCGAGTTCTTTATCCTAAAGTCGATAGCTTCTTAGAGACTCATGATGCAAGCTTCATATTCGGCCTCATTGTTTGTACACTTAAATGACAATCTGGCGGTGAAAGGAATATGGGTACCCTATGGTGTAACAATGATTGCCCCAATTCCATTTCCACAAGCGTTGACAGCTCCATCGAATATTAGTCCCCATTGGGATCCTAGCTCTGGCCCTTCGATTGGTAGCGATTCATCGCAATCTTTCATTTTTAGGTACATGAAATCCTCGTCTGGGAAGTCGAATTTGATTGATTCCTGATTGTCAATCGGTTGATGAGCCAGATGATCGGCTAAAACACTTTCTTTAACGGCTTTCTGAGCATGGTACTCGATGTCGTATTCTGATAAGAACATCTGTCAACGGGCGATCCTTCCTATTAAAGCAGGCTTTTCAAAGACGTACTTGATCGGGTCTATTTCAGAGGTTAACCAAGTAGTTTGACAAATCATGTACTGGAGAAGACGTTTAGCTACCCAAGCTAGAGCGCAGCAAGTTTTCTCGAGCATAATGTATCGAGTTTCACAGTCCGTGAACTTCTTGCTTAAGTAATAAATGGAAGACTCTTTTCTTTTTATTTCGTCTTGTTGGCCAAGCACACAGCCCATGGAGTCTTCCAAGACTGTAAAGTAAATGATCAGTGGTCTGCCTTCCACTAGAGGAGACAAAATAGGTGGTTTTAATAGATATTCTTTGATGCTGTCAAAAGCGTTTTGGTAATCTTCTATCCATATGCAACTTTGGTTCTTTCTGAGTAGTTTGAAGATTGGCGTGCACGTCGCGGTCATGAGGAATATGAATCTCGAGATGTAATTGAGATGTCCCAAAAATCCTCTTACTTGTTTTTCAGTCTTTAGAGTAGGCATTTCTTGAATGGCCTTGACTTTGTCGGGATCAACCTCAATTCCTTGTTGGCTGAAGATGAATCCCAAGAGCTTTCCTGAACGAACACCAAATGTACACGTATTGGGATTCAAGCGGAGTTTGTATTTTCTCAGACGTTGGAGTAACTTTGACAAATTTTCTACATGTTCTTCCTCTGGTTTATATTTGGCAATCATGTCATCGACGTACACTTTAATTTCTTTGTGCATCATGTCGTGAAACAGAGTTGTCACAACCCTTTGATAAGTTGCTCCTGCATTCGTCAGACCGAATAACATTACTTTGTAGCAAAAAGTGCCCCATGGGGTGATGAATGAAGTTTTCTCCATGTCTTCTAGCGCCATTCTGATTTGATTATAACCCGAGAATCCATCCATGAAGGAGAACACTTTGAATTTTGATGTGCTGTCAACTAGCATGTTAATGTGTGGTAGGGGAAAATCATCCTTTGGAATTGCTTTGTTTAAATCCCTATAGTCCACACACATTCTGACCTTTTCGTCTTTTTTAGGAACTGACACTATGTTGGGTAGCCATTGAGGATATTCTGAGGTGGCAAGGAAACCTGCGTCGATCTGTTTCTGCACTTCTTCCTTAATTTTGATGGCCATATCAGGGTGAGTCCTTCTCAATTTCTGTTTAACCGGAGGACATTCTAGTTTCCAAATGGGAAAATCATCCATAGGATCATATGAGTTGTAATCAAAGTTGTCTTTCATCAGAGTATCTTCTTCCAATGAGTTGGGTGGAGCACGGCATCCTTCGAGGTCGCAATCTACGTAGATCATTCTGACATCTGATCTTGGTATATATCTGGGACATTGCTTCTGAGAGCAAAATGGCATGTGTGTTTCTTGCTTAGATATATATCCTTCATCGTTGAAATAGGATTTCCACTCTTCATCTGTCTCAGAAGAGTTATTCTCCTCGATGGTGTGGACTTCCTGAGAAATCGGGTGAAGGAAGCCTCCACTGTGGAAGAAATCTTGAATGGGACGAAAGCTTTCATCCTTTTTTGTAGTCTTGGTAAGTGCTGAAGAAAAACCGAGTCCTTTTCTTGTCCTTTTATCAACAGGAATCACAACTTGCCCCATCCTTTTATGTCACTTATTCCCATTATTTGGAGAGCGTCTTTGTACGAGGAAATTGACGTTCCATTTTCTTGATGATTCTCATTGCTCACAGAGAGTGCTTAAAATTGAGTTCCAATGACCTCCTCTGGTTCTAAATTTGAGAATGATGATAGGTTGCTCATAATTAAAGCCTGCTCTCCGCATACTGTGACCAACTTATCATTCTTGACAAACTTCAGCTTTTGGTGAAGTGTCGTAGTGACTGCCCCTGCTTCATGTATCCAAGGTCGCCCCAATAAACAACTGTATGTCGCTCGGATGTCCATGACTTGGAAGGTGACTGGGAAAGTGTGGGGACCAATGGTTATGGGAAGGTACACTTCACCAATAATTATTTTCCTGGATCCGTCAAAAGCTTTGACTATGATCTCACCGCCTCTCACCGGAGTTCCTTGAAAAGATAGCCGTACCAAAGTTGACCTTGGCATGACGTTCAAGGATGAATCTGTGTCTACCAGTACGATGGCTAAAGCATCGTCCTGGCAATTGACTGTGATATTGAGTGCCATGTTATGATTCTTGCCTTCCTCTAGAAGTTCTTCATCATTGAAGCCCAAATTGTTGCAAGAAGTGGTGTTGGAAATAATGCTGTCAAACTGACCCACTGTTACATCTTGTTCTACAAAGGCTTGTTCCAAAACTTTCTGTAGAGCTTCTCTGTGAGCTTCTGAACTGAGCAGGAGAGATAACACAGATACCCGAGAAGGATTTTGTAATAATTGATCCACAATGTTTATTCTCTCCTCTGGATGAGTTTTAGCATTTCATCGTTATTTTTCACAGGCTATGTGTTGCTGGATTGACCAATTTATTGATTGGGAACTTCAGCTTGAGGTTCCTTTTCTTTTGCAGGTTCCCCAACTCCTCTATTGAAGATTCGGCCACTTCGGGTGACTCGACTAATATTGACAATATTGACAACAGATGGCAGTGGAATTTCTTTTCCATCTTCTATTATGGTCGCACTTTATTTGTACGGAATAACTTTCTATGATTCGTATGGAACTAGGCCTTGCATGTAGATGACCACAGGGATTATTTGGGTATTTCGACTGTCAAAAGTAACCTCAATTGATTCTAGCTCGGGACTGTTGAAAACTTTTTACTATCGAAACGGATTCCCGAGTGCTTTGGCTTGCTGAGTAGAGGGATTATGGTGAAAACATCCTCATTAATTCCATAATTAACAGGCTCTCTTTCATTGAAGACTCTGATGGTTGTTTTGTCCAACAACTCTTGAATCTCATTCTAGACAAGGAGGTAACCATGTCGACTTTTCTGACATTTTCTGCAAGCCGAATGATCGTGGTGATTCGGACAAAAATAATTAAGTCTGCACAGGCATTTGTGAAATTTAACCAACGATGTTTCAGTGGGTCAACCTTGCATCATATTGAATGACAAAGAAATTAGGCATAGTTGGGTTTCCCCGTGGTCCACTCTGCAATATTATCTCTAAGTTTTGATGATAACAGATAAATATTTATATGAACAATTTTGTGCAACTAATGTTGTTATGTGTGAGAACCTAGCAAACAAGTTCTGCTTCCGTAATTTAGCGCAATGCTCAATGTAAGATGCTTCCAAGAACAGAACTCAACTCGAAGATGAGACAAAGGTTCTGATGAAACAAAGTCAAATTGTTGAAGCCTCACGAGAAGTTCTTAAGGCTCCGAAGACAGGCTCTGAAGATTCGAAAGACTTAAAGCAGAAAAGGATAACGCTCTTAAAGACCAAGTACTGAAGTTCTGAAGACTGATTCCTAATGGACTTCTTCAATCAACGGAAGACTTGAAGCATCAGATGTTCTGCTATAAAGATTCCACTCATGCTTCATCAAAATTAACATCAGAAGCCTCTGGATATGAAGAAAGTAGATTTAAGAGAACAAGGTTCAAACGATAAGTTCTGAAGATTCTGGAAGCGCAGAGCTGATGATTCAAAGACTTGATAATCACAAGAACCATACAATGTTTTCCCTTCTTACTCACGCTCACAAAAAACCTCTGATGTTGAGAAGCTGAGAAAAACTGCCACACTGTACAGCTGTACCACATTACAACGTTAAAATTCTCGAACACTGTGCGAAATACAAACAAGACAATCTGACACAGACAGGACGCGCTGCATGCCGAAGATTTTGTACCTGTCCTCACGCTTCCAAGCCGTAAGCCTACTTAGCTATCATGATTTCATTTCAACGGCTCTTTTCACTCAGCTATAAAAGGAAGCTCAAAGACTTGAAGAAAGACACACATGCGAACAACGACAATACCTTCTAACTCCATTCTTTCTTAAGTCATTTCTGGTCTAAAAGTGTGTTTACGTTATCAGCTTGATAAAGAAGCAATTCTCTATAAACTCATTGTGTTCAAACTTAAAGTTGTATTCCTTAAGAGAGTCTTAGTGATTAGAACTCTTGAGAAGTCTAGGACATGTGTCTTAGAGGTTGTGCCTTGAGTAAGACCTGTGTGGTTGGATTACTTGAGAAGTCTAGAACGTGTGAGTTCTAGAGGTTGTTGTTAGTCACCAGCTGTGTTGCTCGTGCAGTGTACTATTTTGTTGAATCGTGGATTAAGACCTCGTTGAGAGAGGCAAAATCACCTTGGCAGGTGGACTAGACTAACTTGAGAGATTCTCAAGTGAACTAGTATAAACATAACGTGTTTATATCTTGTTGTTTAACTAAGCCGTTGTTCTTTAAAAAAGGGAAAAAGTTTTTAAAGAAAGAATTTTCAAAAGAAACAATTATTTTGAAAAACCAATTCAAACCCCCCTTTCTTGTGTTTTTCACACCTTCAATTGGCATCAGAGCTCCGGATCTGAAGTGATAAAAAGATTGAATTTTTATCAAGCACTTAACAGTGTTCACTACCGATCCAAGTGTGAAAAACAATGACTACACCACCACCAACAACTTCTGAAACAAATGTCATTGAAAGAGAATCTTACACTGCAAAACCTCCTATCTTTGATGGTGAAAAGTTTGACTATTGGAAAGATAGAATTGAAATTTATTTCTTATCATTTGATCTAGATCTATGGGATCTAGTACTTGATGGCTACAGTCATCCAGTAGATTCTGTAGGTAAAAAGATTGAAAGAAGTGAGTTTACAGATGCTCAGAAGAAAACCTACAAAAATCATCACAAAGCAAGAACTATTCTGTTGAACACAATTTCATATACTGAGTATGAGAAAATCACAAACAAAGAAACTGCAAAATCCATCTTTGACTCTCTTCGTATGACTCACGAAGGAAATGCTCAAGTCAAGGAGACAAAGGCTCTTGCGCTAATCCAGAAATACGAAGTCTTTAAAATGGAAGAAGATGAGTCTGTTGAAACCATGTTCTCAAGGTTTCAAATGCTTGTTGCCGGACTCAAAGTTCTAAACAAAGGCTATTCTACTGCTGATCATGTCAAGAAAATCATCAGAAGTCTTCCAGCAAAATAGAGACCAATGGTGACTGCATTGAAAGTTGCAAAGGATTTGAATAATATCAGTCTTGAAGAACTTATCAGTTATTTAAGAAGTCATGAAATAGAGCTTCAAGGAGATGAACCTCAGAAGAAAAACAAATCCATTGCACTAAAAGCAAAGCCAGAAAAGAAGAAAACGTATCAGGCAGAAGAAGAGATGGAAGAATCTGAAGATGATTCAGAAGAAGACAATATATGACTCATATCAAGGAAGATAAGTTAACTTTGGAAGTATAGAAGGAACAAGTTCAAAGGACCAAGGAGAAGATTCGAATCTACATCTGGTCAAAGAAGAAACTATGGAAAAGATGTTACGTGTTTTGAATGCAAAGAACCTGGACATCTCAAATATGACTGTCCAAAGGCCAAGAAAGAAGAAAGACCTATGAAAACCAAAAAAGGGTCTCATGGCAACATGGGATGACTCAGAATCTGAAGATGATGCTGATGAAAGTCAGGTCAACATGGCATTCAGGAAGAAACCAGAAGCAACTCGTCAGAGGAAGAACTATCAGACTCCGACGATGAAAGAGAGGTACTTTCTTCCTTATCACATTCTGAACTTGAATTAGGATTAACTGAACTTATCAAAAGATATCAAAATCTTCAAAGCAAATTCAAAATCCTAAAAAAAAGTTTTATAGTTTCTTCAGAAGATCTTACTAAAAATATGAAAATCATATCTGAGCAAAATGAGAAAATATTTGTCTTAGAAAACTCAAATTCTGTCCTGAAATGTAAATTATCTAAGGTAGAAGAAGAAATGGTCTCAAACTCAGCTAACACTAGTAAAGAAGACAAATATGATGACGCATTTAAAAACTTTCTTGCCAAAAGCGTAGATAGAAGCAAAATGGCTTCACTGATCTATGGAGTCAGTAGAAATGGTAGCAGAAGTCTAGGATATTCAGGACCATCTCAACCATATGATGAAACCAAAAACATCAAAATAATACCTCTGTCCAAACAGTTTACTCCCTTTGGTACTAATCTTAAACATTCGGAACCAAAAGGTTCAAACTCTAAGATTACACGAACACATCCACTAAAGAACTACTCTAAACACAAACACTATGCACAAACTCCACACCGTTTTGCTAACGTAAGGAAGTCTAAAGGGGTCAGAACCTTTAGAAAAACTAAGGTGAAAGGACCCACAAAATGGGTACCTAAAAACAAGATCATTTATGTTACAGATATCCTTAATAGCTCCATTGAAACACCAGGCATGGTACCTGGACAGTGGATGCTCGCGACACATGACGGGAGAAAGGCTTATGTTCCAAGATCTGAAACTTAAACCTGGAGGCGTTGTTGGTTTCGGAGGAAATCAGAAAGGAAGAATCATTGGCTCCGGAACCGTTGGAAATGGTAAGCTTCCTTCCATTAAAAATGTTTTGTTAGTAGAAGGTCTAATACATAATCTGTTGTCAATAAGCCAACTTAGTGACAGTGGTTATGATCTCATTTTTAATCAAACATCTTGTAAAGCAGTAAGTCAGAAGGATGGATCTGTCCTATTCAACGGAAAGAGGAAAAACAACACTTACAAAATTAAGTTATCTGATTTAAAACATCAAAATGTAAAATGTCTTCTTTCTGTAAACGAAGAGCAATGGGTCTGGCACAGACGTCTTGGCCATGTCAGTCTGAGAAGAATCTCTCAGCTTAACAAGCTTGGTCTTGTTAGAGGCTTGCCAAATCTGAAATATTCTTCAGACGCTCTTTGTGAAGAATGTCAGAAAAGAAAGTTTTCAAAAACCTCTTTTAAAGCTAAAAATGTTGTTTCCACCTCTAGATCGTTGGAACTTCTTCACATTGATCTGTTTGGTCCTGTAAAAACGGCCTCTCTCAATGGTAAGAAATATGGACTAGTCATCGTTGATGACTACAGCAGATGGACATGGGTAAAATTCTTAAAACACAAGGATGAATCACATTCTGTGTTTGCTTCCTTCTGCACTCAAGTACAAAATGAGAAAAATTGTAAAATAGTCAGAGTAAGGAGTGATCATGGTGGAGAATTTGAAAATAAAAACTTTGAGGAACTTTTTGATTCACATGGAATATCTCACGATTTTTCTTGCCCTAGAACTCCACAACAAAACGGAGTTGTAGAAAGAAAGAATCGAACTTTGCAAGAAATGGCTCGCACCATGATCCAAGAAACTGACATAGCTAAACATTTCTAGGCAGAAGCAATCAACACAGCATGCTATATTCAAAATAGAATCTCTATAAGACCTATCTTGAATAAAACTCCATATGAATTGTGAAAGAATAAATTACCCAACATTTCTTATTTTCATCCATTTGGATGTGTCTGTTTTATGCTTAACACTAAAGAAAATCTTAGCAAGTTTGATTGCAAAGCACAGAAGTGTCTGTTGTTGAGATACTCTAAACGTTCAAAAGGCTACAGAGTTTACAACACAAAATCAAGAATTGTGGAGGAATCCATTCATGTTAGATTCAATGACAAGCTTGACTCAGAAAAGTCAGAGCTAGTTGAGAAACTTGTAGATTTAGAAATCAAATTCTCTAAATCTAAGGAAAAGGTAGAGGAAGTCAAAGAACAGCAAGATCCTACACCAGAACCCACTGAAGTAACTCCAACTACCTCATCTCAACGAAGAAGAAGATTGTCCACATCCCATCCTGAGGAACTAATTCTGGGAAACAAAGATGCTCCTATCAGAACCAAATTAGCCTTTAGACCATCAGAAGAAACACTTGTAGGACTAATGTCGTTGATAGAACCAGCTATAATTAAAGAAGCTCTCATGAACAAAAACTGGGTTCTGGCTATGGAAGAAGAACTTAACCAGTTCTCCAAAAATGATGTTTGGGATCTAGTTCCTAAACCCGAGAATGTTCATGTCATAGGAACCAAGTGGGTTTTTAGGAACAAGCTAAATGAGAAAGGAGAAGTTGTCAGAAACAAAGCACGACTTGTTGCTCAAGGATACAGTCAACAGGAAGGAATTGACTACAACGAAACATTTGCTCCAGTTGCAAGACTTGAAGCAATACGTTTGTTAATATCCTTTTCAGTAAATCATGACATCACTCTCTATCAAATGGATGTTAAGAGCGCATTCTTAAATGGCTATATATCAGAAGAAGTTTATGTCAAACAACCTCCTGGTTTTGAAAATTCAGAAAAATCAGACTTTGTTTTTAACTTAAAAAATCACTCTATGGTCTAAAACAAGCTCCCAGAGCTTGGTATGAAAGATTAAGAAAGTTTTTACTAGAAAACAATTTCACCAGAGGAAAGGTTGACACAACACTTTTCTGCAAAACATATAAGAATGACATTCTCATTGTTCAAATCTATGTTGATGACATTATTTTTGGTTCTGCTAACTCTTCTCTATGTCAAGAATTTTCAAAGTTAATGCAGGCCGAATTTGAAATGAGTCTCATGGGAGAACTAAAGTTCTTCCTTGGAATTCAAATTGATCAAAGATCAGAGGCCACTTACATTCATCAAACCAAGTACACAAAAGAACTTCTGAAGAAGTTCAATATGATGGATTGCAACATTGCTCAAACACCAATGCATCTAACGTGTGTCAAGGGAAAGGAAGAAACAGGAGTTAAGGTTTGTCAAAAACTCTATCGTGGTATGATAGGTTCTCTCTTATATCTAACTGGTTCTAGACCTGATATATTATTCAGTGTACATCTATGTGCTAAATTCCAATCAGATCCAAGAGAATCACATTTAACCACTGTCAAGCGAATTCTAAGGTATCTGAAAGGAACAACTAACCTTGGCCTGATGTATAAGAAAACATCAGAGTATACTCTTTCTGGTTACTGCGATGCAGACTATGCGGGAGACAGATTAGAAAGAAAGAGCACATCAGGGAACTGTCAGTTCTTAGGAAGCAATTTAATCTCATGGTCAAGAAAGAGACAATCTACAATTTCTCTCTCAACAGCTGAAGCAGAATACATATCAGCCTCCCTATACAGTACTCAAATGTTATGGATGAAAAATCAGCTGGAAGACTATCAGATATCTGAGAGTAACACTCCTATCTTCTGTGATAATACTACTGCTATCTGCTTAAGTAAAAATCCAATTTTGCATTCTAGGGCTAAACACATAGAAATAAAACATCATTTTATTAGGGACTATGTTCAGAAGGGAACTCTATGCTTAAAATTCATTGATACAGACCATCAATGGGCTGACATTTTCACAAAACCCTTAGCTGAAGATAGATTTCAAATTATTTTAAAACACCTGAATATGAAATACTGTTCAGAATAAAATATTTTCAGAACCTCATAAGAAAAGCATTTTTCATCAGAACCACTTTCTTAACGCATCTCAAGTTCTGATAATTTTGTGACATGTCATATTTTTGGAAAAATTATTTTTGCATGTGATTTAAATAAAATTAAGTCACTTTAACTATTCAAATTAAATAAACAGCATTTCCCTCGAGATTGACTCAACTTTATCACATTTATTCGCCTATTTCCTTATGTGTCTGTCCACTCAAGTACCTCACAATCTCATAAATACCAGAACCCCTCAATCTATTAGAAAATAGACGTAAACTAGATTACCTCTAATTTTTCTTGGGAACATTCCAAAAACTTTCATTCTTCAACTTCTCAAAACACTTTATCACTCTCGTTCATCACCAAAACCCTAAATCTCTACTCTTCCTCTCAATCGCTCAAAATGATGACCCCAATGCAAGAAGAAGCCGTCAAGTTCTCACAAGAATTTGAAGAATCATCAAGAAGAATGTCATCTCCCTCAACCGGGCCATCCTCAACAACATCTCTAACCAATCAAATGGTCGCTTCATCTTCATATCATTCTTCTCAATTAAGCGAAGAACACATTACCCAAAGAGAAGCTTATGTCACCTGCAATCTTGAAAACCTAACTGTACTCAAGGAAATGCATGTAGATTTCCAAAATCTTGCCGAAAATGGATTCAATCTAATTGAAGAAGTAGAAGCTCAGGAATGGACCAATTACTTTGATAGGCTCAAAGGACCAGTTTTTGAAGCACTTGTAAAAGATTTCTGGAGATTAGCTGTCTGTGACAAGATCCATGTTGTCTCCTATGTCCTGGGAAGAAAGATCGTCATCACTGAAAAATCCATTGCCGATCTTTACAATCTGGAGTTTATGAAGAACAAGAGGATATATGGGATGAACAATAAATCTTCATTTGTGAAAAAGAGGATCAACCCAATCATCTACGCCAACTATCAACTGAGGAAAAAGGAGTACAAGAGAGAAGATTTGCATGCATACTTAAAAATCTGGCACAAAATCATTCTTGGCTGCATCAATCCTAGGCCCTCATCACGTGCTACAGATTTCTTCAACGCCAACATAAAATACATGCTTTACTATCTGATCACCAAAGAAAGAATGTGTCTACCCTCTATCCTATTTTACTATCTGAGAGACATGGTAACAAAAACGAGGACAACTGGTGGATACAGAAATAATATACCAAGATACATTCCTTTTGGAAGAATGCTTTCAGACATCTTCTATGAAAGTGGTATAATAGACACTCTGGTTACAGAATTCAAATACACAGAAGATCTAACCACAACCCTTGGAGAACCAGTAAATGCCACAACTCTTAAGCAAATGAGAATAATCAATAAAGTAAAGGTAAATCCTTTCATCATCTCTGACGATTTAAGCAAACGAAGGGTCACAGTGCAGGGTTATCCTGCCTATCACAGAAGTTACCAACGTGAGGAATTAGCTGTTTACATAGATGGAGTAAAGGCACGATGATATGATGTCTGTGAAATCAAGCATGAAGAAGAAGAATGGGAACAAACAGAGCAGAATGAGCAGACTAATCAATCAAACTCCGAACCAACTCTTATGGAGTCTCCTAAAAGGAAAAGAAAGCATACTACCATCATTTCTAAGCCTCAAAAACGGAAAAGAAGTAAAAGATAAAAAATCCTCGAGGGTACAAGTTCAAGATCAAATCCTAATTCATCAGTCTATACCAATACATATTTCTCTATTCCTTTATCAACCACTAATCAATCAACCAACAGTCCTTCAATAACTACCCCAATCCTGTCCGAGATTGTTTCAACAACAACTCCCTCAATAATTCAGCCAAATAAACTAGAACCAACAAACCAAATCTCTGAATCTCTAGCTCCCATTACTGAATCTAGCTCTGAAGGAACCTCCTATGAGTCTCTAGAAATTATCTTACCAGAAAACCTCATGAACTCTGACAATCTAGAAGTCACATCTCCTAACAATCAACAACAACCACCTGAACCTGCTGCTACTGAGATTAAATTATCTCAGCAACCACCATCTGAAACTAACTCTGATAAATCCAACCTCGCTCTGGTTGTCTAAAATACTCCACCTCCAACTTCCTTTGAAGAATGTACAAGTCAATTTCATGACAAAGCACTTTAGAAGTTTGCTAGGTTAAGAGCGGAACTTTGTATAAGCACAAAGCTAATGGAACTTGAGAGTGCCTGTCAAAGTTTTCAAAAATGGCTAGACATGGAACTTACAAGAATTGTAAGTTTCTCAAACACAACCATAACTGATGAACTAGCAAAAGCTAAGGAGAGATCAGAAGCTGAAGCAAGAGTCAGAGTACTCAAGTTCTTAGCTGCTAAGCAGAAAGAAGCTGAAGAAAAAGCTGCTAAAGAAGCAGAAGAGCAAGCTGCTAGAAAGGCACGAGAACCTGCTGAGAATGAAAGATCTAAAGAAAGTTCTATGATTACTTCCACCTCTGATCCTGTTATCAAGCGTCTGGGAGACGCCGTTGATGAAATCAGAACAGAACAGAAGAACTTAAGAGAAAGGTTTTACAAGCAAGATACTGTCAATGAAAATCTTCAGATCATGATAATGAAAATCCGGGACAAACTGTCCTCTGACAGCAAATAAACCTCTGTTTTTCTTTTAAGCTTTAGTTTTGTGTTTTTCACTCTTGGTCTACCCTATGTTTATCTTTTTGATTCATGAAAAAAAGGGGGAGAAAGTAATATGAATGTGATAATTTTGATCCAATAGTCATTCTCTGAAAACAATGCTGCTTACATGCTAACAGATAAATCTGTCATCTCTATTAGATTGTTTCTCTGTATTTTTTCTTCTCTGTGCAGATAACTCAGAATTCTGATGATGAAGAAAGACTCAAAAGGTTAATGAAGTCAGGGGGAGCCCTAACAAGAACCTTAGTCTAATACTCAGGGGGAACACTTCATAAAAAGGATAAGCTATCCTAAAAACCTTTTCATCTTCCATGTATTATATATATCAAAATTGTGTCATCAAATTATATAGTTTTGTCATCATCAAAAAGGGGGAGATTGTGAGAACAAGATTTGGTTCTGCAATATTATCTCTAAGTTTTGATGATATCAGATAAATATTTGTATGAATAATTTTGTGCAACTAATGTTGTTATGTGTGAGAACCTAGCAAACAGGTTCTGCTTTCGTAATTTAGCGCAATGCTCAATGTAAGATGCTTCGAAGAACAGAACTCAACTCGAAGATGAGACAAGGGTTCTGATGAAACAAAGTCAAATTTTTTAAGCCTCACAAGAAATTCTGAAGGCTCCGAAGACAGGCTCTGAAGATTTGGAAGACTTAAAGTAGAAAAGGATAACGCTCTTAAATACCAAGTACTGAAGTTCTGAAGACTGATTCCTAATGGACTTCTTCAATCAACGGAAGACTTGAAGCATCAGATGTTCTGCTATAAAGATTCCACTCATGCTTCATCAAAATTAACATCAGAAGCCTCTGGATATGAAGAAAGTAGATTTAAGAGAACAAGGTTCAAAAGACAAGTTCTGAAGATTCTGGAAGCGCAGAGCTGGTGATTCAAAGACTTGATAATCACAAGAACCATACAATGTTTTCCCTTCATACTCACGCTCACAAAAAACCTCTGATGTTGAGAAGCCGAGAAAAACTGCCACACTGTACAGCTGTACCACATTACAATGTTAAAATTCTCGAAGACTGTGCAAAATACAAACAAGACAATCTGACACAGACAAGACGCGCTGCATGCAGAAGATTTTGTACCTGTCCTCACGCTTCCAAGCCGTAAGCCTACTTAGCTATCATGATTTCATTTCAACGGCTCTTTTCACTCAGCTATAAAATGAAGCTCAAAGACTTGAAGAAAGACACACATGCGAACCACGACAATACCTTCTAACTCCATTCTTTCTTAAGTCATTTCTGGTCTAAAAGCGTGTTTACGTTATCAGCTTGATAAAGAAGAAATTCTCTGTTAACTCATTGTGTTCAAACTTAAAGTTGTATTCCTTAAGAGTGTCTTAGTGATTAGATCTCTTGAGAAGTCTAGGACGTGTGTCTTAGAGGTTGTTCCTTGAGTAAGACCTGTGTGGTTGGATTACTTGAGAAGTCTAGAACGTGTGAGTTCTAGAGGTTGTTGTTAGTCACCAGCTGTGTTGCTCATGCAGTGTACTATTTTGTTGAATAGTGGATTAAGACCTCGTTGAGAGAGGCAAAATCACCTTGACGGGTGGACTAGACTAACTTGAGAGATTCTCAAGTGAACTAGTATAAACATAACATGTTTATATCTTGTTGTTTAACTAAGCCATTGTTCTTTAGAAAAGGGAAAAAGTTTTTAAAGAAAGAATTTTCAAAAGAAACAATTATTTTGAAAAACTAATTCAAACCCCCCTTTCTTGCATTTTTCACACCTTCACACTTGATTCTGGAGAGCTGCTCGCACTATGTATCACCCTTGACTATTCTCCGAACATACTTGGTAGTGTTCATAATTGTGAGGTGGCACCCGGCCGTACCCACTCTGTATGCAGTGCATCTTTACCAAATCTGTTTCCATCAAGCGGATGTAACAGTTTTGGTGTCTACCCGGATTTCCATTGGTTATGCTAACTTGACGTGTGTTCTCATCTTGGTAGACTGAGAGCCACCAATAGTCCAATAGATGCTGAAGAGTCCTTTGTACAACGCGTAACCTTGATCATTTTCAGAGCAATCTTTGCAATCCTGATAATTATGTGGTGACATATGGCCAAGTCTGACTTGTTTGGCATGCAATTCAACCAAGCTGGTATTCATTAAACGAATGTCGAAAATCTGAACCCTATTGACTTGGTGATTATTACCTCCATGGTAGTCTTGGATCCATCCAAGATCCATTTGTCGTTGAAGTGCTTCTTGTACAAAAGAACATCCTTGATTGTCTTTTGAACAAATTGGGCAAGCATTGTACTCGTGCAGTGGAAAATTGTGATGCTGAATTGGTCTTGAGTGCATTGCTGCTAGATTGATATTCATCGCACGGATTTCATGGTTTTGAATAATGTTCGGATGTTGACAGGCCATATTTATCCCTGCGAACTTTGTGATCTTGGATCCAGCCTAGATCCATCTGCTCTTAAAGAGCTGCTTGTACAATTATGCAACCTTGATTGTTCTTGGAACAAATGTCGCATTGATGATAGTTGTGGGGTGGCACATGGCCATACCTTCTTTGCTTGCAATGCATTTTCACCAAATTTGTTCCTAGTAGGCGTACATCGTGAATTTGATAACTGCCGTCAAGTTCTTCATATATTAAGTTTACTAAAGCTTTCTCATGTTGTGGCAATGGGTTCGTTTGAACATTCAGATTCGTATCTTTGAAAGATAAAACCCCGTTTCTGACGAGATTTTGTATGTCATATTTGAAGATGAGGCAGTTCTCAATGTTATGCCCCGGTCCTCCTTCATGATAACGGTAAGATTGATCAGCTTTGAACCAATAAGGGGGATTGCCTGGCACTGTGAGAGGAGTTTTGGTTTGGACGTGCCCCTTGGCTAGAAAAAGTGGGAATAGTTCTGCATGTAACATTGGTACGCGTTCAAACCCTGGCGATCGTGGAAAACGATTGTTGTTATTGTATGTGGTCATCTGTTAAGAAATTCCATATCAAGGTCATCTTCGACAAAAGCTCGAAAATACCCAGAATTCAAAGTTGGTGGAAGGATAGCGATCATTATGTTTCAATGTAGCCCCCTTTCCTTTAAAATTACCATTTTCTAAACTTTGTAATGCTCCATGGGATCATGCGTTTGGCTGATTACCATTCTATCAATAAAAATTTGAGCCCTTATGCCTTTTGTTTGCAATTCTCATTCATTCTGTTTTGCAAAATGACACGCTTATTTGATTAACATTCTTGAAACAAAAAATGAATTTACTTTTGTTTTCAAATTTACTTCTGCTTTTAAAATAAATATGGAAATTTCTTTTTTATTAATGAACCCAAGAAGGAATATCAACAGCTTCCCCGGAAGTGACCAAACTTCAAAATGCAGAACCAAAAAACTCCTTGTAATCAGTACACCCTGAATGAAGGATCAATTACTTCAAATGGAATGTCCCATCTATCATCCCTGGTAGAGTTCTTACCTTTAAGGTTTGTATCCCTAGCAAGAACGAGTTTCTATCCCTAGCAGACTTGTAGCTCCAAAAACAGAAACAAACGCAGGAATCCCTATTCCCAAACAAAAGTACTACCTTCAAAATCTCCAAAGATACCCCCATCTCCCAGAGTGGTCGAGTATCCAGTTGAACTCGTCGTCAATCCGTATGTCATGTCTGTCTTGTCAGCATAAGCATTTCATACATACATCATGCATAATTGATTCAGATTCATACTCATGTTGCATTAATATCACTCTGGTCATACTTATACCCAAGTGATAAGCGCCTTCTCTCCATTAGAGTTTTCTGTCTTCCTTTCTACGTCAGATAGGATAAAATCCCGATTTAAGTTCTTTCCTCGTCAGGAAATGTACCGTCTAAACAACCTCTCTCCAGTGTATTCCTGGATTGAAATCGGTCTACGACCGCCTTGATAACTTAAACCTCTGAAAGACAATGTAATACCTCAAAATTTGCCCTCTTATCTCTCTCCAATAATTGGCTTATGTTTCATTCATTTGCATTTCATAATAAGTCATACTAAAAATCATACACATCATTGGTTGCAAGGCATGGTATCAAGTACATCAAGGTGTGAGCAGTTCAAAGCCAGAGGACAAGTGAAAAAGCTTTTCCAAACAATTCACAAGGGCTTCTCATATCTTAATTCATCTCATTTGAGTCCTCAAAGTATCACAAGATGAGAATTCATTAAAAGATTGAAGGAAGTCATATTCTCCTAACTAGTGTAAACTAGGGTCTTCGAATTCTTGAGTATAACACTTCAATGGGCAAGATCTTTGAGCTTGTATCATCTCCAAATGGCATATCTCATCTTTGTTAGAGAGGATATACATCATACTCAGAGGAATTTGGATTTGGAGGATGTGCTGATTTCTCCTAGACTAAGGGGTCAAAATTAGGGTTTGCCATAAAATCAGTTTATTTCTGATTTTTTGGGCAAGACTTGATCCTATGGTATTCTACATGTCCTCAAGGGTCTAAGGATGAAGAATTGTCCATCAATTTGATTTGGAAGGGTTTCAATTGATCAATTGATTGAGAATCAGGAGATTTGGGGGAAAGTTAACTATGCAGAGGAAAAAGCCAACTCTTAACTTTTTAAGGTCAAATTCATGCTCCTCATCTTAAATATGATCATTGGTGAGGATTTGATCAAGAAATAATAAGAGATTCATCAAAAATCAAGAAATGTACAAAGTTGCCAAAAATAGGAATTAAGGTTTCTATTTATGGCAAGTTTTGGCAAGGTGAGAGGTCAACTTTAGAGCATTCTTTCTCCATGTTCCAAGCACATAATTGAAAGGCTAGGGAGGCCTATCAAAAGTTCACATTTTAAGCTTCAAATCCATACCAAGAACATCCCCATTGGAATAAAATTGAGAGAGATATGATGTTTCAAAGTAGAGAGAAATCAAGGCAAAATGGCAAGTCATGACGACCAGTCAGTGTGCCATAATTTTCACAAACACTTGGTGTGCATGTTGTGCCCAAGTTCATGGCCAAATATCTCATTGATGGAGGTTTCATTTGGAAAATTGTTCAACATCAATCTTGTTCATTTCCATCTCCTCTTCAACTTTGGTGTTCAACACTTTTTCATTTGATCATTCCTTTGGAAGTTATGGTGAGTCAAAGTGGGCAGCCTCTCACTGACTTTTCCACACACACATGAGTTGGTCAAGCTGACCTGCTACACCAGTTATGCACACAGGTCTTCATGATCATTCTTGAGCACCTTAGAGGCTTACATTGCTTTTGTTTTCCACTCCAATCTTGCTCTACTCAATGCCCTCTTTCCAAAGAACCCTTGGCCATGTCATTTAACCCCATGATCATATCTCATGGAAAAAATGCAAAATTCTTCCTAGTCTTGGCAATTTTCAACAAGGCATATTGCCATTGTCATATCTCATGGCCCAAGTGGAATTTGGTGATGTTCTTGGCCATTTTGGAAAGCCCTCATATGATACAACAACTATTTAATCATATTTGGTTTTGATACCTTTTGGATCCAAGTAAAAAATCCCCCTACATTTGGAAAATAGTGAAGGCAGATTCTGACTTAGTGAAAATTTCACTAAGTGTTGGAAAATAGTGACATTTTCACTTTTTGTGATTTTGATCATTCCATAACTCAAAATCCATGAGGAATTTGGAGGGAGGTCAGTTTTAAGCTTTTGTAGAGGGTAATGAGAGCTACAAATCTAGCTTTGGATGGAGAAAAATGACCTTGTGGTTTAGGAGTTATGATCCTCCAAAGTTGGTACCCTTGCCACTTTGTTCATAACTTAGAAAATATTCTAAGTTTTTATGGTTACCCCTTTTACAAGTTATCCCACTTTTCTTGATTTTTCTTGATGAATGATGATTCAAATCATACATTAACATCACTTTAGGGTTAAAAAACCATTTTTATGAAAAATCTCAAAAAGTCAAAGTTGACTTTGGTGCACAGTTGACTTTTTGTCATATGAATTCCAAACTGTGCGATCCTTTAGGAAATCATGTCCTTGACCTAAATCAAACTTGATGGACATGTTCCATGGGTGTTATAGGGTATATTGAATCATATCCTAGGGTTTGGGAGCATGTCCTGGTCAAAAGTCAAAGCTACAGTGTACTTTTTCCGCGAAACCCTAACTGTGGTACTGATGAAATTGAGACTTGCTGCTCAAGCTTCCTGGATCAATCCATTGTTACAAATGGATCAATGTGGTATATTGGAGACCCTCAAATCCTCTCTTGAGGTCTTGGCTCATGATTTGTCCCAAAAGTCAACTTAGGGGTGAATTAGGTCAAGAAACCCTAATTCCTGATTTTTGATGTATGCATCCCCTAAAGTCAAATTGACTTGATGCTTGGGCCCATGAGGTTCCATGGAGTATTTTAGGATATGCTTTGAAGCATTGGCTCATGCCCAGAGGAAAATTTTCATCTGGAGGCCCTGGTCCAGCAAACCCTAATTTGGTGACACTAGCGATCTTGAGGCTTGATCCACCTGGAAGGGAGCAGCCTTGTGCTTAATCTTTAAAGTGGGAGTCCTCTTGATCCATTGTATATGTTTGGGAGGTTAGACAAGTTGAAGATCATGTCATTTCTTGATTGATCATTTGTCTAAGAACTCTGAGAAGGCTTGAAACCCTAAATTTGATTGTAGTGGATGCTCACCCATCTTTGGGGAGACTGATGAGGTATGATGGTTCCTCCATATTGTGATGATGATTTTCACAATGATGGGAAATCTGAGTGGTCAAAATTTGGGGTATGATAGTAGGCATGACCCATGGATATACAACAGCATTCCCATTGGGCATGGGCGCAACAAAAGGTTGATATGCTATGAAGGCACTACCAATATTTGCAATCTGAGGAGTGTAGTTCGGAGGCATTCCCCAAGGAAAACCAGTGGGCATCTGGTTCAAACCGAATTGAGAATTGATCGGATGAACAACAGGCTGATTCACAAGCTTAACTGGTACTTCAACAATAGCAGGAGAAGGAACAATAATAGCAGGAGTAGCCGTAATAACAGGAGGAACAGTCATAACAGGAGTTACAACAGTTGCATCAGTGAGGGTTACAACAACAGTGACAGCAGCAGCGGCATCCCTCTGGGCATGAAGGAGTTCCATAATGACATCCATGTTCATCTGGAACTGATCCATCCGACCTTGGAATTGAGCCAGAGTTTCCTTATAAGCAGCGTTCTCAGCATCGAAGTCAGCCATGATCTTGGATTTGTTTGAGCGAGTAAAATACCAATGTCGAGTCGTCGTCTTGCTACAAAGAAGGCAGACAAGGATGAGCAACGGTTTCGGACGAAGGGACGTGCATATGTGTGCAGATGAATGTATGATATGCATGCAAAAATAAAGTTTTAAATTATAGGAATTCTTACACTTATATTTGTTGACAATAATCATAACGCATATAAGTAAAGTCATAAAAGATAGAGTGAGCAAGAATCTTCATTCATTCAGCAATAAAGGAAAGAAGCATAAGTCAAATACAAGTCAAATATCTGCCTTTTGGCTACAACAAAATCTGGTGGGGCAATGCATCAGCATATGCATCCCACAACAACCCAGGTAGGTCCTCTAATGCATGCTCAGCAAATCTGGCTAGATGGCCATGCCTCTCACTCCAATACTTCGCATCCTTCATGAGGTTACGCAACAAAGAATGGTTAGGTCCTTGAAGCACATCCTGAAGAAAGGCCTCTTTCTGATCCAGGAGGTTCTGTAGATGACGGCTTTGATGCTCCCAATGAGTGCTCTCTGTGTTGAGCTGACTAATCTGCTCTTGAATCTGATGTGCTTGATCCTGTAGCTTTTGAATCTCACCGAAGACTTTGTCGAGCTGGGTTTGACATTGAGAAAAGTCCTTTGCTAACTGATTAGCACGGTCTTACTCACTTTGCCACTTTGTCTTGAACTCGGATAACTTCCCTCGAAGCTCTTCAAGTTGCTTGTTGTAGCTTAGCTCATCCTTGTAGGCTTGATATTGAGCATCGGCAAGTTATCTCTTCTTTGAAGAAAGTCCCTCATAGGTGTTCTTCAAAGCATCACCCACCTTCCTACGCTTGTTTTGTTCAACCTCCACCTCTTTGAGCATGCACCCGCGCTTCTGATGGAGCTCAATCTATAGGCTATCCTTCTCGGAAGTGACTCTATCAAGGTTGAGATGAAGATTAGCATTCTCCTTCTTCAACTTCTCAACAATCATCTTGAGTTGGTCGACCTCAGATGGAGGAACAATGGCAAGTTCAGGAGGCTTGGCATTCATGGAAGGCTCGGGAGAGAATGGCAACAAGATCCCTTTGACGCACTCTTTGACCTAAAGTGTGTAAGCTTCCTTGGCTACGCAATTCTTCTTACCCAAATCGGCTCTTCCTTTGAGATAAATCTGAGTCTAAGCGGCACTAAACCTCTTCAGCAAACCCATGTCATCAACCCCTTCATGAAAGATGAACTCCTCCACTACCTCAGGATCAGGCTTGGCAACCATAGGGTATCCCAACTGTCGGAAGGCCATTCTTAAATTATAGTTAATTCCACCCTTTGTACCTGTCGCTCCCGGGATTTTCATCCAGGTACAAACGCAAAAATGGCGCGAAAACAGAGTCGCCAGCAATGTGTATTTATCCCAAGAGAGGGAAAGGAAACACTGTGTAAACCTGAGGGAAGGGAAAAGACAAGGTCTCTAGACCAAGAGAAACAGGTAAGGGAGTCGGTTACGCGAAGGGAAGGTGTTAGCACCCCACACGTCCATCGTACTCGACGGGATCCACGCTTGTTGCCTCGATCAAAGGGTGTCGTCGTCTGGAGCTCCACTGCTAGTGGAAACAAGAAGGAACGGGAATGGAAAGGAACGAAGAAATGAAAAAGAAAAGAAAAAGAAGTGACTCGATAGGACATCGCTCGTCCTATGCCTACGTATTCCCTCGTGCAATGGGAAAGTCAGAGTCAACGTAATTCGGACACGAACTAGGGGGGAGGTTGCTCGCCAAGACATCGTTGTCTCGTGGCTATGTATCCTCAATCTAACCAGAAGGAGGAAATCAGAGCAGTCGTAGTTCGACCTAACGAGGTCTTAGTGTTAGTTCTAGGATTGGCTGGAATTTTGGTAAAACAAAGTGTGTTCAATGTTGATGTCAAGGTGGTGATGTTGTAACATTGAGTCTTAACACTGGGCTGTGTTAAGTATTTAAATTGTTGAAGTTGGATGTCTGATGTCACATGGCGATGTTGTGACATTAGATCTGCAGAATTAATAACATCAAGTTGTGATGTTGTTAGGGTTCGCGTGTTAGCTGGAATTGTGGAGAGCAAGTTGTCTCATTGGATGCGAATATCTTGGGTTAGATATTTTCGCTGCATAGGAGATCTGGTGCAGATTTATAGGAGATTTAAAAGGTTGAAGATTTGAAAAGATTTTAGGAGAAAATCTGTTTTGAATATTCAGTTTTAAATAACAAATCAAGTCAGATATTGTAGCAGTCCAAGCCCAATTCAGGTTGCTATTTAAAGCGCACAAAACCAAAGGAAAACGTACAGAAATACAGAGAGAAGATCAAGAGAAATAGGCTGAGTGTCTTGAGTATATTGTACGAGTTTTGTATACATAATTCTAGGTTGAATTGCTGAGTCGTTTTCTGTCCTCTCTTAGAAGCTGTGAAGCAATAGAGAGTTATTACTTGATCAAAGCTATGAAGTAAGATCAAGGTTGCTCAAAGAGGTTGTTCCTTGAGTATTGTTTTAGGGATTGAGTAGTGTTCTCATATCTAAGTGGTTTCTTAGGTAGAAAGTCACTAGTAGGAATTAAGTTTAGGAGATTGTCAACTGGGTTGTTGAGTCTGTAAATTAATTCTACAAGTAGTGAATTTCATCCCTGGCTTGGTAGCCCCCAGACGTAGGTAGTTAGACCGAACTGGGTGAACAAGTTGGTGTGTTTTTCTGCTGTTTATTTTGTCCATTCTGCAGAGTGTGTTATTGTGACATCGCACCTTAACATCACACGTCTGATACCAAAATTTCAATTGGTATTAGAGCAGGCATCCTGTCTGTCTCTAGGTGAGATCTAGGGAAGTTACTTTCTGGTGTAAAGATGGACAAAGAAGTTGGAGGATTCGTCAACAGACCCGCTATTTTGGATGGATCCAATTATGACTATTGGAAGCCAAGGATGACTACCTTCTTAAAATCCTTGGACAGCAGGGCATGGAAGGCTATTATTAAAGAGTGGAAAGCACCTGTTGTGTGTGAGAAAGATGATGCTGGCAAAGATAAAGAAGGCACCTCAAAGCCAAAGCCTGAAGAAGAATGGACCAAGGAAGAAGATGAGCTTGCCCTTGGTAATTCCAAAGCTCTTAATGCTATTTTCAATGGAGTGGATAAGAATATTTTTAGGTTAATCAATACCTGTGAAGTTGCTAAGGAAGCGTGGGATATTTTGAAGGCCACTCATGAAGGTACATCTAGAGTTAAAATGTCAAGACTTCAGATTCTAACATCAAAATTTGAAAGCCTGAAGATGAAGGAAGATGAGACTATTCATGACTTCCACATGAGTGTTCTTGAGCTAGCTAATGCATCCAGTGCTCTTGGTGAAAAAATGTCAGATGAAAAGCTAGTAAGGAAGATCCTTAGGTCCCTTCCTAAGAAGTATAAGATGAAGGTAATTGCAATTGAAGAATCACAAGACATCAGCAAGATGAGAGTTGATGAGCTCATTGGATCTCTTCAAACTTTTGAGCTTGGGTTGAATGAGGAAGAACCAGAAAAGAAGCCAAAGAGTATAGCCTTGGTGTCAAATGATCAAGAAGAAAAAGGAAATAGTTCTGAATCCCAGGAGGATATATCTCAGGCCATAGTTATGTTGGGAAGACAGTTCAACAAAGTGTTCAAGAGAATGAATAATAACTCCAGGCCTAATGTCAAGAACACATCTTCTGACATCAGCAAATCAAAAGAGAAGGATGAAGAGAAAACTGCCCAAGATAAAGGATTTCAATGCTTTGAGTGTGAAGGGTATGGACATGTCAAGAAAGAGTGTCCCACCTTCTTGAAAAAGCAGAAGAAGGGCATGACAGTTTCTTGGTCTGATTCTGATAGTGAAAGTGAAGGTGAGTCAGCAAAGCATGTTAGAGCTTTAACAGGAACTGTTGTTTCTGAGGATGATTCTAGTGATGGAGAAATAACGTATGAGGAGTTAGCATCTACTTATCAAGAGCTGTGTTTAAAAAGTGATGAGATTTGTCAAGAAAACAAGTGCCACAAGCAACAGATTGCTCAGCTTAAGAATGAAAAAGTTGATCTAGAAAATGAAGTTGTACTAGTTAAAGCTCATCTTGATCAAATGACCAAGTCTGTTAGGATGCTGAGCTGTGGTACAGACACACTTGATAAGATCCTTCAGACAGAAAAATTTGCTGGTGATAAGTCAGGTATAGGATTTGTGGCTGAGAAAAAGGTTTCTGCTGAAGCAAGCTCTTCAGGAACAAAGGAGGAGGTGTCCCAACCAATGTCTCAAACAAAAGGACATGATCCTACCCCTAAGAAGATTGTTCAGCCTCAGAATGTTGAGAAAAAGAATTGTCCCCATCAGAGGAAGATGCAGCTTCAAGGAGCTAGTCAGTATATGCCTCCCCAATATCACAAGAGTATGCAAGCTGCCAGGGTCAAACAGAACATGTCCCATCAGATGTCTCAACTTCAGAGAGACTGGTATGGATATGGATAAGGATACAATAATGTTGTGCCTCATCACTATGGAAGAAGGAAGCCTCATCACCATAGGAGACAGCGTCCTCAGTATAGAAGAAGACAACCCAACTATGGAAGAAGGAGACAACATTATGGGTGGCAGCCACAACATTATCATCATAATGGTAGAAGACATAAAAAATTTAGAGATGACAGAGTAAGATGCTTCTATTGTGGCAGGGTTGGACATATGCAGTCCTCGTGCTTCAAGCTCCATGGTTATCCAAATTCTGTTCCTCTAGCCAGACAAAAGAAGGTCAGATCCAAAGTTGCTAAACAATGGGTTCCTAAAGCTCAGGTCACGTGTCTATTGGCTCATTCCTCAGATGGACAGTTTGCCATGAATGCATGGTACTTTGACAGTGGATGTTCTATGCACATGACTAGACCAAAGGAGCAGTTGGTGGAGTTTAATCCTTGCCATGCAAATAAGGTTGTGTTTGGCAATGGAGAAAAAGGAGTAATAGAAGGAAGTCGAAGAGAGAAGAATCTTGATGGTCTTACTCTTGATAGTGTGATCCTTGTCTAAGGGTTGAAGACTAATCTGATCAGCATAAGTCAGTTATGTGATGAAGGTTACAAAGTTAACTACACCAAAGATGAGTGTGTGGTATCTGGTGAGCATAATCAAGTTGTTATGAAGGGTGCCAGATCCAAAGATAACTGCTATCAATGGATTCCTCTTGAATTTAATTCAATTGATGATGTTCAAGTTGATGTTATAACATCAGACCATGACTTCAGGTGTGAAAGGATGATGAAAGGTCACTCAGAGTTAATGAGTTCTGGTGTGAATCCTTTTAAATTTTTAAAAGGAAAGTCTCTTTGGAGGGAGAAAATTAGTAATTGGTCTTTTAGAGGTAATCAAAATCAGGCGCCTTACCATATTGATTCTACATCAAGATTCATCAAAGCGTTCTCTTCTCAATGGTTCATCTCCCTTAATCTCAACAGAATAGAAAAATCTTCTCTAAACCTAGTCTGTTACAAAGGGACGATGTCTTCCCCATCCAAGAACTCTGATTCTCAAAGACCTGCGCATGTACGAACTAGGGTTTCTTCGGAAAAAGAACTTGCTGACAAAGAACACATTCCTATGGCACTCCCAAATTCAGGTATCTCTAAACCTTCAACCAAGTTGAATAAAACTGAAACTAGGTCATCATCTTCTCAAGCTGTTGAGGAGAAGAATGATGTGGACATGCATTTGGAGCAGATTGCCGCCAAAATTCTTGAGAAGGGAATATGTGTGAAAGGGATTTCTGTCCCTTTAAGGCAAATGCCTGCTGAACAAGTGGACTCTCAAAGTGAGGACACAAATCTTCACAGATTGGCCTTGTCTGTGATTCAAGACGCTGAAGGTGGTAGTAAAGAAGATGATCTTGAAGATACTGATGTCATCCCTGATGTCAGAACATCGTCCCCTAGGGATGATAGTCACAAAGGGAAGGATCAGGTTGAGGTTATAGATGTTGAGGACTCATCTGATAGCGATATCATTGGTAATGCGATAGCAAGAAGAAGGGAGGATAGGAAAGGGAAAGGAGTGGAGTCACTTCCTAATGAAAATATGGTCAAGGATAAGAAAAGGACTTCAGTTACAGACTCTCCCAAGTCATGGAGCAAAGTTTCCATATCTGGCAAGAAGAGGAGAATCAGAGAAGAATCAGATTCAGAGTGTGATGTTCAAGATATCAACCCTGTGATGAACAGAGCTGCTGATCAAGTGCTTGATAACATTTTTTTTCACTGTGCCAGAAGTGCATCCATATGGAATTATGTGAGCGAAAGAAGGATAGCTCTGGAAAGAGAGCTAGTAGTTGATGACTTAGAGTCTACTGGAATTGTAGATCTAATTAAGTTTGCTGGTCTCATAAGGACTGTGTCAGGATTGACTAGTTGTTATGATAGACTGGTCAGAGAATTTATAGTGAATATCCCTGAGTCTATTGATGACAGCACAAGCCTAACCTTCAGAAGAG
This sequence comes from Lathyrus tuberosus, assembly GCA_022829125.1. Lineage (NCBI taxonomy): Eukaryota > Viridiplantae > Streptophyta > Magnoliopsida > Fabales > Fabaceae > Lathyrus > Lathyrus tuberosus. The sequence continues at coordinate 43,102 of JALAZF010000236.1, read as the reverse complement.
TTACCGTCAGGGGTAAGTGTATCTGGTTCTCTCCTAAAGTGATCAATGCCTACTTAGGTAGAAGTGAGGAAGATTATGGAGAATTAGAAGTTTCTAATAATGTTATCTGCAAAGAAATCACAGCTGGTCAGGTAGAAGTTTGGCCTTCGAAAGGGAAGTTATCAGCAAGTCTATTAAGTGTGAAATATGCTCTTCTTCATAGAATAGGTGTTGTTAACTGGGTTCCTACTAACCACAAGACCTCTGTTTCTGCTGGGTTGGGCAAATTGGTTTATGCCATTGGAACAAAGAAACTAATTGATTACGGCTCTTACATTTATAATCAGACTATCAAGCATGCTGCAACAAGAGCTGTGAAATTGCCTATTGCATTTCCATCCCTCATTTGTGGGATAATTATGTCTCAGCATCCTGGGATTCTTCACCAATATGATATTGTGTGTAGAAGGAAGGCTGACTTGTCTTTTCATCAGAAGTTGTTTGAAGGAAAACATGTTGCTGATCATGTCAAGGCATCTGCCTCAACATCTACTCATCATACTCATGTCAAGACTGATATGATTTCTGAACTAGAGGAAGCCTGCAAGGAGTTGGATGAAGTCATCAGAGTGAGTACTGAAAGAAAGCAGAAATGTGAAAAACTTCTCATGACTCTAAGATTGGCAGAAAAAGAAGATGAAGCAGTCAATGCTAACAATAATGATGATTTTGAAGAGCCAGGTTCAGAAAAAGATGTTGATGATCTCAGCTCAGATGATTAAAGCTTTTAATGTTTTTCTTAGTTAGTAGTTTTAATTTTGCTTCTGTTATTTTTGTTTCTGCACTGTTGTGCATGGTTTGTATCATGAATATTGTGTTGTATATGCACCTTTTATGTTTTTCTGTTCTATGATTTGTTTTGCCTGGTTACTAACTGTGAGGCTAACAATGAGAGCTAGGGTAGTACTAACTGTAGTTAATAGGGCTCCTGATTGAAGATTGTCTAATTGTGGCTAAAAAGGGGGAGAAGTAGCCAAGAGAGCCTAGAGTATCAAAGAGTACAAAGGTCAGTGCCAAGAGTACAAATGTCTAATACTGTCAAAAGAGGAGTTGATGTTGCTAAGGAATGAAGTCAAGAAATATGCAGCTGAGGATGTAGCTGATTGCTGATGTTATAGTTCAGAAGTGCAAATATTAAGGGGGAGTAATTGCTGAACAGCTGCTATGTTGGTTGTTGCATTGAGGGGGAGTGCTCATTGCTGCTAATGTTGAAATATGTGCAGCTGGTTAAAGATTGTAGCTGTTTTACAGCAGAGTTTTGTGTGAAGTGAAGTCTTTATGTATATGTATTGAAGATGCTGCTGCTGCTTGGAGTTTCAAAATCATTATTTGAAGTTTTTCCGCTGCTGAAGTCTCTGAAGGTGCAGAGATTGTTTTAGCCAAAATTAGCCAAAGGGGGAGATTGTTAGTTCTAGGATTGGCTGGAATTTTGGTAAAACAAAGTGTGTTCAATGTTGATGTCAAGGTGGTGATGTTGTAACATTGAGTCTTAACACTGGGCTGTGTTAAGTATTTAAATTGCTGAAGTTGGATGTCTGATGTCACATGGCGATGTTGTGACATTAGATCTGCAGAATTAATAACATCAGGTTGTGATGTTGTTAGGGTTCGCGTGTTAGCTGGAATTATGGAGAGCAAGCTGTCTCATTGGATGCGAATATCTTGGGTTAGATATTTTCGCTGCATACGAGATCTGGTGCAGATTTGTAGGAGATTTAAAAGGTTGAAGATTTGAAAAGATTTTAGGAGAAAATCTGTTTTGAATATTCAGTTTTAAATAACAAATTAAGTCATTATATTGTAGCAGTCCAAGCCCAATTCAGGTTGCTATTTAAAGCGCATAAAACCAAAGGAAAACGTACAGAAATACAGAGAGAAGATCAAGAGCAATTGGCTGAGTGTCTTGAGTATATTGTACGAGTTTTGTATACAGAATTCTAGGTTGAATTGTTGAGTCGTTTTCTGTCCTCTCTTAGAAGCTTTGAAGCAATAGAGAGTTATTACTTTATCAAAGCTGTGAAGTAAGATCAAGGTTGCTCAAAGAGGTTGTTCCTTGAGTATTGTTTTAGGGATTGAGTAGTGTTCTCATATCTAAGTGGTTTCTTAGGTAGAAAGTCACTAGTAGGAATTAAGTTTTGGAGATTGTTAACTGGGTTGTTGAGTCTGAAAATTAATTCTACAAGTAGTGAATTTCATCCCTGGCTTGGTAGCCCCCAGATGTAGGTAGTTAGACTGAACTGGGTGAACAAGTTGGTGTGTTTTTCTGATGTTTATTTTGTCCAGTGTGCAGAGTGTGTTGTTGTGACATCGCACCTTAACATCACACGTCCGATACTAGAATTTCACTTAGTGTTTTTTATGAGCGACGTTAAGTTCGCGTCCGGCAGTTAGGGTCGATGCCTGTTTGCGACAAAACGAAAAATAACGTGCTCTTTTCTGAAAATGGTTTAAAACTTAACAATCCCGAAGGATAAAAAGGTTTTGAATTTGTTTGTGTTTTTTAGACAGAAGTGGATTACAGTTAGTCCGTAACTTACATTGCACCAAAGTCTACCATGCGGGAACGAATGAGTCGCATGGTCGCCCCTAAATGGGACGTATGCTACACACCCTAGAAGAGAAGGGGAGACCCCTCGTTCTTCATTTCCTACACTTAAGGCTTGAACGCAATACACGTTACCTTTATTAAGTGTCTTAGAATTGTTATGAGATGAGAAGAGAAGACTCAAGTTGAAAAGAAAACGCTACGGGAATTCTATCCTAATGTTGTCATGCAAAGATGGCCCTAAGGTTGAGGTAAGAGGGAAAAATTCTACCTAATGTTAGCATGCATGGATTGAGAGCCTAATCTCAATCCTACTCTGAACTTAATCAGAAATTAAGTCGGACTAGGAGCCTTAAGGGAGCATGTGAATACATAGTAATCAGCAAGTAAACACTAGACAGCTCAATCACAGAGAGAAAATCAAACAAAAGGCAATCAAGTATTTAATCAGGAATTAATCAGAATAAGCATCAACATCAAGATCAACAATTAATCAAGAATAACTAAGCTAGAATTAAAATGCTAAGTAAAATCAAGATTAAATTCTAATAAAATGAGTTAATCTAAAATTAAAAATCAATTCAAAATTAAATCCTAAAATCTAATTAAAACAAAATTTACTTCTAATTAACAAATCAAATCAAAATTAATTTCTAATTAAAAGTCTAATTAATAACTAATTCTAAAATTAATCCAAAATCAATTACTCAAACTAAATTAACAACTAATCAAAGATCAGATGCAGTCAGCAGATCTGAGGGTGGGAAACTAAAACAGGCGCTGGGCCTTGTGCATTCAGGCCCAAAAGACTTTCTCTTTGTAGCCATAGGGGGTGTAACGGATAAAGGGAGTGTGCAGATAGTTGGCCAGGTGGGCTTAGGTCCGGTCTAGGTCTTCACACTGCCCCAGGGTATTCAAACTCTTGGAGAGATTTATCAGATCTCGACACAACTGCCTTAGACTTCATAATCCATGAAGTAGATTACCTCGAAAGGAATTGTAATGACTTGAAAATACTCTGCCCCAGTATTCTGAACCTTGAAGAGGTACTTTCAATTAACCGTCTTCAGGAGTGGACAACTTATCATGCTCTAGAGGTGGCCTGCCCCAAATCTTGAAGAAACTTTGCCCCTGACTGATCTTACAGAGATTTGTCAAATCGACCTGATTGCCCTTGTTTGGCTGCTTTAGGGAGAGTTTTCAATGTGACTACTCCAGATTGGCTGCATCTTATCACCATTTATCGGGAACCTCTAAGCTGCGCACAGTCTCTTAGCCACATACCCCTTGACATGACTGTCCTTCAGAGTTTTCACCATCTCAACTTGGCATGATCGAGCTTCCCAACTGACGTTCATCATGTAAGCTTCTTTGATGTCAAACACATGCAAGTAGAAAATGTTTAATATGAGAATGACAATTCTAATGCAACACTCGTGTTAACCTGAAGTTTTATTGAAAATGCGTCGCCAAGCCTTGTGAACGAATCACTAGCTGGGATGCGACATTGACTTTTGAATGGAAAACAATACGCACATGCAATACCAACAAAAATCTTATTAGCATAACTCATAGGAGTCAGGAACGCTATCTCGTTGAAGTGCACTTTCAGAATAAACCTTGTTTCAATTAGGACTTTTGAGGGTTGTAACATGGTCTGGTTCACGGTTTTGAGAAAAAAGGATTTAAGGCTCAAAGTTTATTGGTACCCACCCATTCTCCATGATGTTCTTCGGTCCTACGTTCAGCTATTTTGACACAAGCGCTCATCTCTCAAAAGGTTTTATGATTCTTAAGGAACCCATGCAATCGATGGATTGAGACCTAATGAGGTTTTAGAGCAACAGTCGCCCCTTTTATCTTTTGTGTCTGTAGCCACATGACTTTGTTCTTATCTGAGGATTTTTCTCCTGATCATCCTTTTCCGCTTTTCGCTTTTTTTTTATTTCCCTAATTTTGCCTGGACTGATTCTTTTGAGTTTTTTTATTTTTGAAGTTCAGCGGGATGCCTTAACTTTTTCCTAAGTCGCTTGTTCTCATGTTTCGACTTAGCGGGCTTTCTTTCTTCTTTTTTGAACAAATTGTGTGACATCGTTTTGTCTGACTTGCTGGAAAGGGTTGTGACTGCCTCACTCCTTGATTGTTGATGGATAACCATTGTGGTTTCACATCTTTTGACCTCCTGATAGTGGAATAGAAGGTAATGGATCCTCAGATGCGCACTCCTTTTGCAATTTGAATGCTCGATCAAACTAATTGACGCCTACCCTGCCCCAGGTTAAGATTGAGGGTTTTTTTTTCTAGAAAGAAACTCATACTTCAAGGCTCAAAGGGGTTAACGAGGGTCTATCTCCCTTATATCTCCAGTGTTTAGGGATTTGAAACAATGCTTGTACATCCTCAACAGGGTTTTATCCAAAGGCACCTAACCGAAGATTTTGCGTTTTTCACTTCATCATCCTCCCTCAAGAGTTCTAGACAAGAAAAGTTGGTATTGCAGTGCATATAAACATGATATGAATACATAAAAGTAAATTACTTCAAGAACAACACATTCATTGCATTAAAATCGTCATTCAAAACACAAACAAGTTTTTACCTGCAGACAGTGTTTAGACAAACAAATGAAAAACTACAAATGAAAATACAGCGAAGAATCCGAAGATTGCCATTGTTGAGGAGACTTGACTCCGTCTGGACTTATTGCTTTAGGAGGACATACACGCAGTTCCAAGTGCCCACTTGGGAAGCTTCAGTTGAAATGCATACCCTCCGCAGTGAAAGTAATGACCTCTGCATTAATCAGATCTTGCACCTTGTGCGGGAGCGCCTTACAATCCTCAGTTGAATTCCCCCGTACCCCAGCATGGTATCCACATCGAGCATTGGCATTAAACCTTGGTGGATATGGAAGAATGATCTGATTTGGTTTCTTTGGCACAATCAACCCTCTTTTAACCAACTCTGGCAATATCTGACCATACAGCCTTGGTAGGACAGCGAACTGTTTGTTTCTTGACTTCTGTTGACCCCCTTGGGAACTATTCTGCTATTGATTTTGATTCGCGTGTTCCTCTGGCTCAGGCACTTTCCCCCTCAGACTTAATCGAGGAGTAGGCAGCAGTTGCGGACGTGGAGATTCTAAGACCAAGGACTGCAAGAAATGCCCCTGACTTGATGTATCTTTGGGAGAGGCAACGGGGATGTCCACTTCTTTTTCAATAGCTAGAGTAGAACCACCTTGTATGCTTACGCCGCTCAGCGTGAATTCAATTGCCTTCAAATCGATCAGATCCTGGACAGCATGCTGAAGGGCCTTACAATTTTCCACATTATGCCTCGGGGCACCAGAGTGGAAGTCATAGTGAGCTCTTGCATCATAACCCGGTGGGGGAGTACCAGAAAGAGGAGCTAGAGTCCTTTTCTGTACCAGTTGCAACTGAAGGAGATTCTGTAATAGCTGAGAATATGGCACTGGTGGAGTCTCAAAATGCCTATTCTGCTTAGGCCTAAATTGCTGCTGGCGTGGAGCATGATTCTGCTATTGAGATACAGTCGGGACGGTCACAGTGGCAATCTGCTCACCCTTTGGGAGAGATCCCTTAAACAATGGAGGAAAGACAATTCCAGCCGCAGCTTCAGGCATGGGAGTATTGTCTTTGCTTAGCACACCTCTCACGACCTCCATAACCAGATTCATCTGAGTCTTCAATTGGTTGACCTCCTCCTTCAGCACTTTCTGGTCTTGAATCAGAGCTTGCATGTTCCCCATAATCTGGCCCATTTGGCTTCGTACATCCCTCAACTCTGCTTGAATTTGATCCATGATCCGCTTCCAGCTTCTTTGAAGAGTTAAGTCTGAAATTCTGAAGAAGTCCAAATCAGGATGAGAATAACCAGCTTCAAACACCTGTTATGCAAATTAGTATGCAATGCAAATGCCATGTTCGAATATATCCAAGGAATCATTATGTTTTGCTTCAGGTTTTTTTTTTTTACAAACCACAAGAAAAAGATGGAAATGTTCTGCAGCTAGTCTCAAAATTAATATCCCTTGGAAATACAAGAACATGTATGCGAAAATGATGATGCAGATGCAACAGACATGGGATCAAGGCTTCCATAAAGCTCTGTACTGCTGTGCTGCTGAATGGATAAGTTTAAAGGTTTGCTCTGAAGAGAATACCGGAATACCAGAATATCCGAATAACCAGAATGCTAGAATAACCAGAATACCAGGCTGATAAGTTCACACTGATAAGAAAACCAGAATACCAGGTAGGATGAAAGTTATGGTTACCTGTAAACACCCGCCCATCTCACATGTGGGTACTAGAAAACCGAGGATCCTCAATATCACGGGCTCTCAGGTCGAGAAATGATGATACGTTCACCATTTCTGGTTTGGCATCATCATCAATCGAGGAGGCCTCAACTGATTCCCCTCAAAAATAAGGTCATCCTATGCAAGTCCCCAGCATTGGGTCCTCGGATCGACAAGTGTAATGGGTTTGCCATTTCTGGTCTGCCATTATCAGATGTCGAGAGGAGAGGCGTCGTTGAGTCCTCGGGAGACGGTCGCCAGAGTCGACAGTTTTCCAGGTTATACTCCATCGTCTGCCCCAAATGCGCAGGATAGAATATTACCAAGGAAACCTCGTATGGATGTGGAGTTTTCATGTATACTAAGTCTGGCCAAATACCACACAAGTCACACTACTTTCCACGCTAATCATAGGTGTATGCTCAAGCCTGGGTATTGGGCTTTTCTCTCATGAATCTAACCCACCCTACAAACAGAAAATCCAGCAGCAGAACAGTATAGCATAATAATGAAATGCAATGCAATAAATGCGGTAAAAATAGTAAAACAGTAATACAGTAATAAATAACAAAATAAAGCACAACAAATAAACACCCAATGACAACAAACAACCAAGCGCTAGGATTGACTCGCAAAAGGGGATGGACCAGCAAGAGGTCAACCAGTCCCCAGCAGAGTCGCCAGCTGTCGCTCCCGGGATTTTCATCCAGGTACAAACGCGAAAGTGGCGCGAAAACAGAGTTGCCAGCAATGTGTATTTATCCCAAGAGAGGGAAAGGAAACACTGCGTAAACCTGAGGGAAGGGAAAAGACATGGTATCGCGACCAAGAGAAATGGGTAAGGGAGTTGGTTACGCGAAGGGAAGGTGTTAGCACCCCACACATCCATCGTACTCGACGGGATCTACGCTTGTTGTCTTGATCAAAGGGTTTCGTTGTCTGGAGCTCCACTGCTACTGGAAACGAGAAGGAACGGGAATGGAAAGGAACGAAGAAACGAAAAAGAAAAGAAAAAAAAGTGACTCGATAGGACATCGCTCGTCCTATGCCTACGTATTCCCTCGTGCAATGGGAAAGTCAGACTCAACGTAGTTCGGACACGAACTAGGGGGGAGGTTGCTTGCCAAGACATCGCCGTCTGGTGCCTACGTATCCTCAATCTAACCAGAAGGAGGAAATCAGAGCATCCGTAGTTCAACCTAACGAGGTCTTAGTGTTTTTTATGAGCGACATTAAGTTCGCGTCCGGCAGTTAGGGTCAATGCCTATTTGCGACAAAATGGAAAATAACGTGCTCTTTTCTGAAAATGGTTTGAAACTTAACAATCCCGAAGGATAAAAAGGTTTTGAATTTGTTTGTGTTTTTTAGACAGAAGTGGATTGAAGTTAGTTCGTAACTTACATTGCACCAAAGTCTACCATGCGAGAACGAATGAGTCGCATGGTCGCCCCCAAATGGGACGTATGCTACACACCCTAGAAGAGGAGGGGAGACCCCTCGTTCTTCATTTCCTACACTTAAGGCTCGAGCACAATACACGTTACCTTTATTAAGTGTCTTAAAATTGTTATGAGATGAGAAGAGAAGACTCAAGTCGAAAAGAAAACGCTACGGGAATTCTATCCTAATGTTGTCATGCTAAGGTTGAGGTAAGAGGGGAAAATTCTACCTAATGTTAGCATGCATGGATTGAGAGCCTAATGTCTATCCTACTCCGAACTTAATCAAAAATTAAGTCGGACTAGGAGCCTTAAGGGAGCATGTGAATACAGAGTAATCAGTAAGTAAACATTAGACAGCTCAATCACAGAGAGAAAATCAAACAAAAGGCAATCAAGTATTTAATCAGGAATTAATCAGAATAAGCATCAACATCAAGATCAAAAATTAATCAAGAATAACCAAGCTACTATTAAAATGCTAAGTAAAATCAAGATTAAATTCTAATAAAAAGAGTTAATCTAAAATTAAAAATCAATTCAAAATTAAATCCTAAAATCTAATTAAAAAAAAATTTACTTCTAATTAACAAATCAAATCAAAATTAATTTCTAATTAAAAGTCTAATTAATACCTAATTCTAAAATTAATCCAAAATCAATTACTCAAACTAAATTAACAACTAATTAAAGATGAGGTACAGTCAGCAGATCTGAGGGTGGGAAACTAAAACAGACGTTGGGCCTTGTGCATTCAGGCCCAAAAGACTTTCTCTTTGCAGCCATAGGGGGTGTAACCGATAAAGGGAGTGTGCAGATAGTTGGCCAGGTGGGCTCAGGTCCGGTCTAGGTCTTTTAGATTAATGGCCCAATTATATGTCAACATGAAGCCAAGGGGAGGGGGTGCGGCGAGTGTTTTGGTAGTGGCGTGTGAAAAGAATAACATGGGCTTATGCCCGGCCTAAACATTGGCACAAGTAAGTTAAGTTGGAACCCTAATGTTCTTCCATCCGTCTCCTTCCTTCTCACCTTTCCTTATCACTTCATCTCTCTCAAACTGTGCCGGCACGCTCCACTCTGGCCACCATCCTTCTCCTTCATCCAAACCACAATACTTTCGTTGTTCTCCACTTCATCTCATTTCCAACTCTCTCCGTTCGCTCTCAATGCGCTCGCGACATCCTCTCTGCCTTCGCATTGTCAATCTTCATCTACAACGTCCTAACGCCATAGATGGCGTCGCTGGTAAAACAAAAATTCCACCGTGTCGTGATCCTGACTCAACGTCCCCGCAGGTGTTCTTCACTTCGCCATTCCGTGGCTCTATCAGCGGCAATGGATCCTCAACCACGTCCACCACCAACTGCTTCTCCGACCTTAACTTAATCCCTTCCATCCAAATTGTCTGCTTCTCAAACCTCATGCCGAAAGCAACAAGCTCCTCTCACAAAATCTCAACCTCGCCAGAAACAAAACCTCTCCACCACACCGGTGACGGTTTCCACCACCATACGATGTCAACTTTCTCTGCACGACTCTAACGCAAATCGCCAACGAGACACCACCGTGAAACAAAAACGCTCACGACCTCATCTTTGTTGCAACGCTCTGCTCGCAACATGTTTCTGACTTCGTTTGATATGGTTCGCCACTCGATTAAACAGATACACACTTAACGCGAACACACAACAAATTGATAAATAGATACATCGCGACAACGAAATTTGGAGCAAAGTTGACGTACCTACCGGAGAGAGTCCGGTGCTCCTTCAAGATCTACTAGGACGAATAGAAAACCAGAGGTAACCTCTTCCTTTTTCTTCTTCACTCTACTTCTGATTGTGAATTCCTCATTTCTCTTCTGCTCCTTACTTTTTCTTCCTCTTCTACTTTGTGATCTCTGAATCGCTTCTGATTTCTGTTGTTGATGATTGAAGCTTGTTGCGAATTCTGCTGATGCCTTGAATTGTGACTAATAGGATCGTTGTTGATTTCAAATCGTTGTGGTTGATCTGTTGTTGCAGGAATTTTCGTTCAGAGTTTGTTACGGATGCGCGGTGGGACTAAAGATTGATAAGGTGAATTCTGAATCGCAATTGAATCTTCTTGTAGGTTGTAGATGAAGATAGAGGCTATTGTTGAAGCTACATGGTGATGATGAAGGCTTGAGGATGGAGATTACAGGTTGTTGAGGAGCAATGAAAATTGTTGTAAAATTGTAGGGAGTGTTAAGAATATGGGTGAAGAAGTTTTTGTGTTGGTGATGTTGATTTGCGGATGAAGAATACGTGAAAATGAAGGTGGCTCGTGTGGTTTGAAAATAGAAGAATGAATATCGTGACCTCTTCAATTCTACTGCAGCTTGTTCTTATATAGTGAATTTTGGAGGGGTAGAATAGGTTTTTTCGTTCAAATTCTGTTATGCGAAGAGGGTCACGCGTTTCGTTCTTGGTTGTGAATTGGAGAGTGATTTTGTATTTTTCATTTTCTGTGATAATTCTCTGATGTGTATTTCTTTTTTTTTAATTTTTCTGATATTATTTTTCTTCAGTTATTACGTGCACCTGCTTTCTTTTTTTTACCTGTTACGAACCTTGCTGCGTGTGTTTTGTGTCGTTATGCAGGCGTGTAACATGGGATCATGATGTATGTAGTGATGCGTATTGATTATGAAGGTTGAACTTGGAATCATGAATTTTTCTTTGTTTTAGTTATGAGCTTGAATTGCGTGACTCTAAATCCTCAAGAACTTCTTTTGGATACTTGAAATAAAAAATAAAAATTGGGATGGATATTTATAAAAATGAATTGAAAATGGGTAGTTAAATGGATATGGAAGTGGTTATTTGGAATTGGATAATTATTTTTACCAATGGATATGGATATAGAATTTGGGTTTAGCATGAAATTTGATATGGATATGGCTATATGAAAAAAAAATGGGAATGGATGAAAAATGGAAATTGGAAAGAATTAGATGTTATTGGATATTTAAATGAATAATGGATTTGAAAATCAAAAGGTGGATAAGAATATGGTTTAGCAAATGGATAGCCAAATAAATCCAAAACCAATCCCAAACTTTTCACGAGCCTCTGATAAAGTGCACACAGCTACCACTGAATAATCTTGCCATTGAAACAAAACATCAAACATCCTCTGAATCTTTGATCAAGTGAATTCTCACATGAACTCTTTCTTGACAACCTGATGAAGTCTACCACTCAACCTTGAAAACAGACCCTAATTCACCTTGGTGTACACCGATAAATCTTGAAGAAGATGACTTGAACTGAGAAGAAATTAAACCCTGATTCACACCAATGAAACCCTGACCCAATACTTCTGATGAATCCTCTGAATTAGGATCCAACTGAATCACCTCTGAATAAGAAAAGCACCAATAACAAGAAAACCCTTCGATCCCATGTCTTAGAAGACCAATGCAATGATATGACTATGAGTTATGACCTAAATGAGATGCAAATGAAAGAGAAACATAAGCCAGTTAGAGGTTAGAAAAAGGATGGAAAATTTTGGGGTGCTACAGTACCCAAGAGAGGCACATTGGAGAATTTCCCACAATGAAGAATGATTGGAATGTCGTCGAAGACTCGAGTATACCAAGAAATATCATCAGCAGTAAGAGACATGATTCGTTGAGACCACTTGAGATTACCCTTATTCTCAACAAAGGGACCCTTCTGTGGAAGGTGAGACATGAACCATCGGTACAACAAAGGAGCACAAAAGATAATGGTTCCCTTCTTCTTTTCATTCCTGGAGTGAATAGAATGGTAGGTATCAGCAAGAAGTGTCGGAACAGGGTTCTTGGACAAGAAGATGCTGATGGCAGCCTGATCTACAAAATCCTTCATGTTCAGAAACAAGACAATCCCATATATCAGCAAAATAAGAACGGCGTTGAAAGCCTTCCAGTTTCCATCCTTAGCAAAAGAAGTGACCTGGTCAACCAAGAACTTCGAAGCAAACCCTCGAATACCCTTCCCTTTGGTCTTGAGATTATCCTCCACATCCTTCTTACTAATGCAAAGTGCATCAGCAATCAGATGAAACTTCGGACAACCGCTAGTGTAGACATAAGGAACCTGCTTCTTGATCTCAACCCCCAGAATATAAGCATATTCCTCGAGTGTAGGTGCTAGCTGATAATCCTGAAATGTGAAGCACCTATATGGCGGGTCATAGAATTGAACTAGAGTGCAAATAGCAGTGATGTTAACTTCATTGTTGAGGATGGTCAACAGATTACCATAAGTATATATGAAAACCCCTCTGTGATCTCCAACCAACAAAGATGCCAAACCTCTCAATATACCCAACTTAGGCTCCACAAACTTGTAACTGAAGATGCCACGGCAATCAGTACTCATCTATATGATAATGTCAACAAAAGATAAGTCCTCAAAAACCTGGAAATGCACATGCAAAAATTAATTTACATGATGGAATGACATGTAAAACAACAACAAGAAGCCAACACTGTCTGAATAATCAAGTCTGAACAGTTCGGATATCTGCATATAATTTTGTGTCGGTGCAACATAATCTGATGCGTCGGTGAAGAATCTGATGTGTGTGAGAGAACAAAGGTATGAAGTGGCTTGTTTTCCTGCAAAAACCCATCCCCCTCATAGGTGTGATCTAGACACAACAAGGTGGTCCCTAGAAAGGTCGCCCAAACCATAGGACTCAGAATAAAAATTCCCCGCCGTAGTGAATTCTCATAGGACGAAAGTATTCTCAAGCGAATCACGATCTGGGATATGGGTCTCATGATATCCCAACGTGCAAAACGCAGGCCTCACGACTATCCACGCTATAGCTTATGTGTATACTAGGCCCGGCGTTAGGACCTTTCTCTCCAATAATATCTACCCATCCCAACAACAGCAGAAAATAGAAGATATCCAAAATATGCAGCATATGAATATTCAAAGCAGTAAAGAAATGCAGGAAATAAATATAAAGCTAAAGCAAGTAAAATAAAGCGAGTAAAGATACAGCTAGTAAAACGTAAAAGATAAACACCCAAGCAAGCAAGAAAAGCAAACAAAACTAGGCGAGACCCCAACTTGCAAGTAAGGATTCCCCAACAGAGTCGCCAGCTGAAGATGGTTGGTTTATACCCGAGTGAATCGCACACTCAAAGATAACACAGAGTCGCCACCGAACTTTATTTAGTCCCAAAGGACAGGGAAAATATCGATAAAACCCAAGGGGAAGATAAACGGGAACGGGGGTCGGTTATGCAAAAGGAAGGTACTTGCACCTAACGCATCCGTCGTACCGACAGGAACCATTTCGCTTGCTTCTAGGCTTGGATAGGTTATCTATCTAAAGGCTTCTAGCTAAAAGAAGAGGAGAGAGAAGAGAAAGGGAAAAAAGAAAAGAAAGAAAGAAAGTGCTCGCGGAGGATTGGGGCCCTCGTGCCTACGTACCCTCATAATGTAATGAGGAAATTAGAGCGTTGTAGTTCAAAGGAACCAGGGGACAGAAATGGAAGGAAGAAAGGGAGAAGGAAGGAAGGGTGGAAGTGTGTTCGCCAAGATCATCGCGATCTCGTGCCTACATATCATACATTCATAGGAATGCAGAATCAGAGCTTCCGTAGTCCGGGGAACCGAACGGAAAATGAAACAAGAAAGAGACAGGAAAATAATAGAAGTGGTGTCAAAACCAAGAGCAAAAGTGAAAGAAAACTCTACTGGGGAAAAGCTGAACAAGATAATGATTGCACAAGAAACTAGAAAAGGAATGGTGTTAAAACCAAGAAAGGAAGAAACTCTGCTAGGGATAACAAAGAGGATTGGTGTTGAAACCAAGAGAAATAGGACACTCGGTATATTAGCTGGCTGGTAGTGGTTAACCAAAGAAAGAGAGTAAGACCCAAGTGGGAAAAAGATACTGGTGTCAATAGACGGACTGTGATAAACCAAAAGAGAGAGTGCTGAACCAAGGGAAGGTGTTTGACTCTGAGGGTACATCAGTATCTTAACTGATAAACAGTGGTTAACCGAGGAAACAAGGATTGCAACTCTGCGGGGATAGAGAAGCATTGGTTTTAACAGAGAAAACTGTGATTAACCAGAAGAACGGGTGTAGGACCGATTGAAGGTCGTAACCCAAAAGGGGTGTTGATATTGACTGAACAAACAACACTTGACCAACGAAGAAGGGTATTGAACCAAACGAGGTTTTTAACAGTTGGGGTTCGGTTTTTTTAACAGATTACTGTGATTAACCGAGAAAAATGAGTGATTAACCGAGAAAAATGAGTGATTAACCAAGAGGAGGTGATTAACTCAAAAAGGTTTCAGTATTTTAATAGACAGGTTGTGGTTAACTAAAGAAACGGGTGATTAACCGAGAGAAGGTGATTAACCCAAGGAACTCAGTATGTTAACAGACGTACTGTGGTTAACTGAGAAGGAAGAAAAGGGTGATTAACCAAGAATAGGTGATTAACCCAAGAGGAATTCGGTTTTTTAACATACGGACTTTGTTTAACTGAGAAGGAGTGCAAACATTGGTGTTTTAACTGAAAGACACTGATTAACCAAACAAAGGGAGAAGAACCAAAAGAAGGTTGCGAACTCCGCAGGGGATTCGGTCGCAAAAGGAGTACTGTGTTTAACCGAAGAAAGAGAAAAAAGACTCTCTAGGGGGAATCAAAAAACAATGATTGACCGCAGGAAAAGAATAGGGTATTGAAACAAAGATAGTTTGCTAACCCAAGAAATAAAGGATCTTAACCAAGAAGGTGATTGATCAAAAGAGAGATCGAAAGAGATAGGAGTGATCAAGGATCGACCCGACTGGGGAAAGAAAGCACACTACCGCTTGGAGATAGAGATGACTAAGCCAAGCACAGGGTCATTCGCCCCCTACCTGAAGTAGTCAGAATGAGAGTAGGAATTCTCCCTTCTCATTCCTTCTCTAAAACACAGGGTGTAATGCAGAAGTTGAAACGGCCAACACAACATCTCCAATTTGTACAATGCTCCTGTGTGGTGAAACGGACAGCGTAACAGCTCCAATTTGTACAGCGATCCGATGTAGGGCGTAGCGCGAAACTCCAACTCCACGGGGGATCGAGAGAGAAAGATCTAAAGGAAGCCTAAAGAGAGGGAAGGGGAAGATCAACTAATCGAAACATGGTTTCGATCAATGAATCAAAGAAAAAAGCCATGCCAACAATTTTCCAAAGAGAGTGAAAAATCATTAAGGCAAAAGGTGTGAATTATTGATTATACAAGATTAAGCTTATCCATGAAGAGTGAACTTAATGCAAAACCAAGAAAGGGAGTACAAAACAGTACCACATGATCAACAAATATGCAACACAAAGTCATGTTGTGTGATCAAAGAGAAATGCAAGAATGATTATATTCACATGATGCCAAAAATATGAACAATTTGAATAATAGAAAGTGTGCAACAAAAGTTCATGAATAAGCTTCAAACAGGAGTTAAATGACACTTAAAACATCCATAAAATCAAGCATGACAATCAATGGAAGTTAAAATGAAGAAATCATGGCAAACACACTTGAAAATACAAGAAAATGGCCTTCTGGTTCAGTGTTAATCGATTAATATTATTGCACTGCAAAGTGTTAATCGATTAACACTTGAAAAAGTGCAAAAAAAAACACTGGTTAATCGATTAACACTGGACAGGGAACAGAAAATCAATTTTGAAAAGTGCTTTTGGCTAACTTTTTGATTATGCAATCACCCTAACGCTAGGGCAAGCAATTATGCACGAAAAATCAAGTTCAGAAGTAGCAAATGATCAACAATAGAATCAATTAAACAATCAATATCATGGATCAAACAATGGTATAATCAATTCACATGCAAAAACGTCAAAACTACATCGCGAATGATACGAAAACGATCGAAATAGTGAAATAAATGAGATCCACCAACCTACAAGGCTGAGATGTGCCTTGGTAAATGTTGCAATGTGATCTTGATGAAGATAATCAAAGAAAACCAGAGGAATCTTCAATTATAGCCGAACCATATCGAAACCGATCAAATCGCGACGAAAACTCCAAAATGAGCATTATCACCAAAGAAGCTTGAATCTATCACTTGAGATGAATCCAAAGCTACTGAAACTCCACAAAAACTAGCATAATGGAATGGAAATGAAGGTTAAGCTCAAGAAAAAAGCACTTTCAAGGTGAAAGTAGCTTTTTCTTCAATGGAGAATTAAGAGCTTTGGTGAGTTTTTGGAAGAGAATTGAGATGAAGATGAAGATGTAGTAGAAAAAATCAGAGAGAATGTGAGAGAATTGAGAGTGAAATGTGTATAATAGTTGAGAAATTATGGATGAAATGGTGGAGGGATTGAAAAGTGAGTGAAGGTGTGTTTATATAGACTTTAGGTTTGGAGTAAGAGAGGTTTGGAATTTAGTTTGGACTTAGCTTTGGGTTTCGAACTAGGCTAGGAGTTAGTTGGGCTTGACTCACCGAGTCAAGGCAGTTAACTCGGTTAGTTAGGACCAACTCGGTAACAATCCCTAGGTGAACTCCAACCTCCAAAGATCCACATTACTTGGAAAACAAGGAACATGGTGCACTTAATTTGAAGTGAAGCATTAGAACAAATGCACTTGGAATGAATTGAATAGATTTGAAATGTCTAGAGATGTCTAGTATATTCCACATGCTGCTAGAATACTATAGAATCCAAGACCAAAGTGTGTGAAAAGGTGCTGTCATGAAAACGCGGCAGATTGTGCCTATTCTGCCTGTGTTAATCGATTAACACAATTGCACTGCAAATGGTTAATCGATTAACCAGGCCAAAATATGCCCAATTTGCCTAAAAAAAGGTGTTATGGTCCCGGCTTCGATTTTCCACTTCTTGTGTTGATGAATAGGCATAGAAACCCTTATTTTGTGCTTGTCTTGATGAGGTGATGACCTTGTGAGGATATGATTAATCGGGCATGGAAAACCTGAATATTCCTGCAACAAAAATCAAAGAGAAAAAATGTGAATGCGTATGCCAGCGATGCGAATGCTTATGCTCATGGAAAAAGGTAAAAGAGGGAGGTCAAATTTCGGGTTACGACAGATCCTAAATCTAGAGATTAACATTTCAAAAGCTGAATGTAATGGAGCTGCTAAAAGAGTACACAATGAAGAAATCAGAAGTTGCTCTATCAGAATCCATCGCAGTTCGTACTCACCCGAGAAAGCTCAGACAGAAGTATTTACTTTCTGAAGTATTGATTCTGGGTGATAAGACTAAGCCAGTAAGAACACGATAAACTCTCAAACCCTCTGAAGAAATATTTCGTGGTTTGATGTTCATAATGGTATCCGCATCTGAATAAGAAAAGTGTTTGATCAATGATCGTACTCCGATGACACAATAAGAACTCAACTAATTCTCTCAGCATATAGCATTTGGATTTCTAAATCTGAAATTAAGCATAAGTTGAGTGAATCAATTAACTTTATGGAAACAAGTCATAATGAGGAGAGAAAACAGTTGATCAGAAGCAGGAAGCTAAATGGATCACTCAGATCCCTCAAATGATCTAGTTACAACAAACATCAGGAGAGATGTTTCACCCATCAGAATGAGAAGACCAAAAAAGATATGAAGATGTTCTAGCTTATCTTGCTAGAAGACAAGGATGGCATTCTATGCATCTCATTCAAGAAGAAAAGAAGATTCTCTGAAGTCAGTTTCTAAGAAGAATTTACTCTAGTGGTCTAGCTAGAGACATCATCAACAACGATCTCAAAGGCATAAGCAAATTAAGCAGTGATTCTGAAGAAGCGCACATTCTCCAGAAACAAAAGCTGGAAGTCTACCAGATAATTGAGTAACGTTTTCTAAACTCTTACCTTTTTAAATCATCTAAGAATCTATTTTTGTATTCTAGGATTAAAATTTTGAGATTATGTTCAGAAAGGAATTATTGTTTTAAAACCATATTGATACAGTCTTTCCTTATGGCTGTTATCTTTTCAAAATTTCTTTCTGAAGATAAATTTGTTCTCATTCCCACACGTGAACTTTGTTCTATGTTCTGAATGAAAAGAAGTATCTTAGAACATATATTCTCGAGAATAGAAAATATTTTTATGATGCTTGATTTATAGTGTTTTACTTCTGAGATGTGAGACTTTTGACAAGTGAAGTTCTCATGTATATGAAGTATCCATGGTCAGAATGCTCTATTAAGTTTTTGACCGTTGGAAATTGAAGAGCTTACTTCATTAACACGTTGTCAGGAAAAGTGAAGGGTTGTGATTCATTTTAAGTCAGCTATCTTTTAATGAACGTCGTTTCACACTTAACGTGACACATTGGGTGACGAGACTCTTGGATTCAGGCTGTTAAATCATAACTTTTTCTCTTGCCAGAATTAATTTCTTTTACTGTTATCTTTTCTTATATTTGACAGTTACCTAATATTTTTAGTATCCATTCGTCTGTTCTTTATTGTTATATCAAAAGAATTTAATACAATCTTTACTATTTCACTATAATTACTTTCATGCGCTTATATTTCCTATGTATTACTCGCCTTGGTAATGAGGTTTGTGATGGGTCATCAGGAGGGGGAAGCATTCACATTGGGTCAAACACTCACCTAAAGGTCAAAAACTTACCCAAACAAGTGAGAGAGACACCACATATTCACCCAAAACCTTAAGGTAATAGGTGTATGGGTCCTCTTACTTATAAAGTGCTTAACCTCCACTTTTCTAAGAAATGTGGGACTTAGAACTCACACTTGTTTCTCCACACAACTCACACTTGTTTCCCAACAATCTTTCCCTCAAGCGTGAGTCTATCCACTATGCTCCCCCTCAAGCGTAAGCTCTTTCATCCACATGCTTGTACCGCCAATGAGAGACACCCTTATCTCGTCATGGGAACTTCAACGAAACACGCCTCCTAACTACCAGGTCAAGAAGAATTTCGATACAAGGAGCCGGTCCCTTACTTGAACCATCGGCTCTGATACCATTGACGGGTCATCAGGAGGGGGAAGCATTCACATTGAGTCAAACACTCACCTAAAGGTCAAAGACTCACCCAAGCAAGCGAGAGAGATGTCACATATTCACCCAAAATTTAAGGTAATAGGTGTATGGATCCTCTTACTTATAAAGTGCTTAACCTCCACTTTTCTAAGCAATGTGGAACTTAGAACTCACACTTGTTTCTCCACACAAATCACACTTATTTCCCAATAATCTCCCCTCAAGTGTGAGTCTATCCACTATGCTCCCCCTCAAGCGGAAGCTCTTTCATCCACATGCTTATACCGCCATTGAGAGACACCCCTATCTCCTCATGGGAACTTCAACAGAACTCGCCTCCTAACCACCAGGTTAGGAAGACTTTCGATACAAGGAGTCGGTCCCTTAATCGAACCATCAGCTCTGATACCACTAACGGGCCATCAAGAGTGGGAAGCATTCACATTGGGTCAAACACTCACCTAAAGGTCAAAGACTCACCCAAACAAGTGAGAGAGACACCACATATTCACCCAAAACCTTAAGGTAATAGTTTTATGGGTCCTCTTACATATAAAGTGCTTAACCTCCATTTTTCTAAGCAATGTGGGACTTAGAACTCACACATGTTTCTCCACGCAACTCACACTTGTTTCCCAAAAATCTCCCCCTCAAGTGTGAGTCTATCCACTATGCTCTCCCTCAAGCGGAATCTCTTTCATCCACATGCTTGTACCGCCGTTGAGAGAAACCAGTATCTCGTCATGGGAGCTTCA
Source organism: Lathyrus tuberosus (assembly GCA_022829125.1). Taxonomy (NCBI): domain Eukaryota; kingdom Viridiplantae; phylum Streptophyta; class Magnoliopsida; order Fabales; family Fabaceae; genus Lathyrus; species Lathyrus tuberosus. The sequence continues at coordinate 22,954 of JALAZF010000236.1, read as the reverse complement.
ACGGAACATGCCTCCTAACCACCAAGTCAGGAAGACGTTCGATACAAGAAGCTGGTCCCTTAATCGAACCACCGGTCTAATACCATTGACGGGTCACCAGGAGAGGGAAGCATTCACATTGGGTCCTCTTAAAGGTCAAAGACTCACCCAAATAAATGAGAGAGACACCACATATTCACCCAAAACCTTAAGATAATAGGTATATGGGTCCTCTTACTTATACATTTACAAAAATGGGATGAATATTTTTCAATGCTTTATGGACCCATCTATCCAGATCTTGAGAAAGAATTTTGGCCAAATACCCGTGTTTCTCAGTTTAAACCAGATGAATGTCTGATTCTATCTATTGTTTATGGTTTCCCTATGATAATCAACTCTAATCTTGTTTCTCAAGCCATTTATATATATATATATATATATATATATATATATATATATATGTGTGTGTGTGTGTGTGTGTGTGTATGTGTGTGTGCGTGTGTGTGTGTGTGTGTGTATGTGTGTGTGTGTGTGTTTGTGTGTGTGTGTGTGTATGTGTGTGTGTGTGTAAAATTGAGAGAATAAAAAACAAAATTATTAGTGACTGAAATTCCGGTACGTGGTTTTTTATAGATTAAATTTTATATAAAAAAACATTTTTTTCGAGACTGAATACGCAAACACAAAAGTTTAGTCGCTAAATATATGGTTAATTTTATTTTGTGACCTATTTAGTGACATCTAATATTTTACTCTTGGATATCCAATTTTAAAGGCTATTTCGATGTCTAGAGTGACAAAAAAAAATTTAGTCATCTAAATCAGTCACTAAAAGAGAATTTTCTAGTAGTGGTCTAGACTTTAACATCCAATAGATGAAAGACTAGGATCTAGTAATGACCAATACCTTTCGAATATCAAGTCATACCATGAAAATATAATTTAGGTAGATAATTCAAATCAAACGTTAATGATGAAGAATCCACCAATATTAAAAATTAGAAAAACTACATACAACTTTATGGTTGGGATCAAAACATAAGTAGTAAGACAACCACATTGAACCCCAACAAAATAGAAAATTAACTACGCTTCCTCTGATATTCTCTCTTATTTTGGTTTGAGGTGAGAACCTAATTTCTCAGGGAACTACCATAAATCCACCGATATATTTCAAGTGAATTTTAAAGGCTATTTCGATGGCTAGAGTGACAAAAAAATTTCAGTCATCTAAATAAGTCACTAAAAGAGAATTTTCTAGTAGTGGTCTAGACTTTAGCATCCAATAGATGAAAGACTAGGATCTAGTAATGACCAATACCTTTCGAATATCAAGCATACCATGAAAATATAATTTAGGTAGATAATTCAAAACAAACGTTAATAATGAAGAATCCACCAATATTAAAAATTAGGAAAAACTACATACAACTTTATGGTTGGGATCAAAACATAAGTAGTAAGACAACCACATTGAACCCCAACAAAAGAGAAAATTAACTACGCTTCCTCTGATATTCTCTCTTATTTTGGTTTGAGGTGAGAACCTAATTTCTCAAGGAACTACCATAAATCCACCGATATATTTCAAGTGAACTTCCTGGCAACCGTATTTATACGGTTGGAAATGGTAGGATCGCTAAACGCACCTACCAGCTCAGTTACGCACCTATTTTCTTTCTTGCTAAGTAATGTCAGCTCACCTGCAACTTGTCTTTCCACCTTAGGTTTCTAAGAGCACCTCCCAAGATTTCTTTGCCACCAAACTCTTCCTTCACATCGAAGTAACTTAGCTCTGAAGTCATGAACTGCCTTTGCTCACTAAGCTTTCTAGTGTTCTTAGCGTAGCTAGGGTTGGTACTGTTGCTCGTTAAGCGCTTATATGTTTTTGTCTTAGCGAGTCTTGATCCATTGAGAAAGTGACTTTGCTTGGCATTTGTGTTGCTTTTGTGATTTCTTAATCATTGTTACCTCTTTTTAATCAATACACGGTTAAAGTGTATAAACAGACGTTTTATCACTTTTCATTGATAAATCGAAGTTTTTTTCTTTGATTACTTGTAAAATAAGTTGATAAGTGCCTATGTATTTAACTTTTTTTTTATACTTATCAACTCTCCCCAACTTATCAATTTTGTTTATCCTCAAATAAAATCCATTAAAATGGTTCGAAAATGTTTCAAAATCCATGTTTCATAAGAATTTTAATGACTTGATTATGAACTTTTGAAATGACATTATTTTATGACATGATTTTCTTTACAATGGAAGTTCATAATCAACATTATGATGATCATCAAGCCATAACATGGAAATGAAAAATTTTCTTTTTTAAAGTAAGATTTGAAAACATGTCAAGATCAACAGTCAATTATTCATTAAAAATCACATTCTTAATAATTATCTCTTAAAAAGGATAGTGTTTCCCTCATTGTTGGACAAGGTATAAACTAGCGGTATCACAAGATACATCATCAATCATGGATCACTAAGGTACTTCTTTTGGTTGTAATGTGGCTGGACTACAAAAAATATTTGTTTTTCTTTAGACTAAAAAAGCTTAAAGATAAGAGAGAAAATCTTTTGGGTGTTTCATTTTATTTTTCAAGAAAGTTTGTTTTCTTTTCTTTCCTCTTTACAACACTTTATGTTTGGTGACTTTCTTGCATTTGAATGCTTTGACATTTGATTTTTTTTTTCTTTTGTCAAAGCATATTCTTTTCTTTCTTTTCACCATTTATTACTTGATATCTAAAACTTTCCTTTTCTCACCAACTTTATTGTACAACATACCCTTGCATTTTTTTAGCGATCTCATATCCTTAAAGCAAGGTGATGAACATTGCTTTTCTTTTTAAAATTGGCTAAGAGTTGTAATATTGAAAGAACAAAATTTTCACTTTTTAAGCTCAAAGGGTAGACTTTTTTGTCAAGTAGTTTTCACTTAATAACAAACAATACTTTGATCATATCCATGACTTTAAATATACCAAATAATCAAAAGAATGATGCAAAATCTGCATATTTAATATGCATGCACACTCTTATTATTTATGTAAAATATGAGGTTGCACACATCTCACCTGGTTAGGCTTATATGATTTTTGACTTTCATTTACATGTTTTCACTACACAATAGTAAAATTGAAATTTTTGTAGGTAACTAGTTCATGATCATGTCATAATTTATAAATAACCAAAGCTAAATGACATGATTGGGACTATAAAAAAATGCATAAATATTAATAGATATAAATACAATACTTTAAATGATAAAAACTATTGCAATATCTTCAAATACTAACGAGAGTCTCCAGCAACAACTTCATTTTGTTGTAGCTCAAAATCAAGTGTTAATTATCGTCTCCACATGTATTGGTTATATTTCAAAAATCTTTCAATAATTTCTATTACTTTAAGCTGGTTTATCAGAAGGTTGATTGTTTTGTGAATACTTGCAATATAATATATTTATTGAACTCTCAGTGTTTAACGCTAAAAAAAATTAGCTACGGGTATATTTCTTTAGTCTATTCTCATGTAGTGTCCTTGACCAATAATACACAATTCTAATCAGTTATTAATATTACTAACCGAAACTCTCATAACAGCTCATATGTGAGTCAACAATGTGAGATCAATCGTATTATCTAATAGATAATTTTTCAACCTATTAACTAATACATTGACATTAAATTTCAATAGTTAAAACATATATTAATAGAACAATTACATCTAACTCCATTAAAAAAAATTAGCTACACTTACACATCGTAGCTTTCCAATTAATTACTAGAAGGAAAAAGTTGAATTTTTTGTGTTAATGTGTGTACATATTAATATTAATAATAATATTAAGAGAGATAGTAAATAATTTTAATGAGATACAGACACTTTAAACTTCAGATGATATAATGCTTTTTGATTCAAATTATCTTTTAGTAAAGTTTTAAAATATCTAATATTTATTGAATCAATAATTAAAACATCTTTATAACATAAAACTACAATTGAGACTGTTGAGGGAATCATAACGAGATTCTCGACTTGATTTTCAATTTTATTTATTGTTTGACGCGTGAAACACATCTCATATTGCCAATTGGTGAATGATAGAAGGGATCAATGAAACATGCATCGTGTTTGATAAATTCAAACACTGAGTTGACAAATGAATATTGCATGAAAATCTATTAATTAGTGATGTTAAGTGCCTAGGTTCACTCATAAAAAAATAGAGCAATATTCCATTACAAGATTTGAACCCTCTATAGTGTTGCATAACGTGCAGGCAATTGGATCTAAGAAATACTAGCAATTTTAAAATCATATATGATAGGTGCTATGACTATGTCTATATATGCAACTGTTGTACAATACGGCTACACTAGAAATTCTAAAATGTATAACACATTAAAAAATTCTATGAAAAACTAAATTAAACAATTTGCGAATTTAAGCCATTCTTGCGAGACATATTAAAATAGTCTTCAAAACTATTAACACTTCAAGTCAAAGATCTTGTAGAAAACCTATTATTTTTAAAGAGAAGTTTAAAAGTTTCTGAAGTGTCTGAAAATTTGGAATAATTTTTTTTTTAAATTATACGCTGAATTCTTTAAATTATTTTATTGTAACAAGACAGTCAGTCCTTTATCTTTTTTTATTACAATTTGATCATTAATGTTAACTAACGTGTTTATCGTTGACCTTTTTCACAAAAACTCTATTCCAAAAAAGCTTGTGTGCCACTAACAGCGTTGATGTGTCATTTAAGAAGATTGTGAAAAACATGTTGAAAATGTTGACGATGCTAGTCTATGTCACAATGTTGTTAGTTTTGATTTTTGTAGTGTTGATGTGTATTTTGGTTTTAGTTTCGTAAGACATGACTTTTGGTACCTTCATGTAACACTTGTTAACAATGGTTAATTATTCAATTCATACCAGTTTATGTTGCATATCTATACTAGTTTTGTTACAATAAGGTCATAATTTGTACAACAAATAAAACTTGAAGGACTTGATTGTTACAATTTAAAAACAAATGGGACATGTTTGTAGCAAAAAAAGAACATAAAGGACTACCTTGTTATAGTAAAATAACTTAAAGGACCTATGATATATTTTTGCCTTTTTTTATTTTTATAATTTGGACATTGTTGAGAGAATATCGATTTTGAATATTTGTTAATATTTATGAACTAATATAAGTTACTAAACTAGTTGTAAATATCAAGTTTAGATGGAAAAGATTGAAGAAGGGAGAATACTTTACTTATGTTTTCAAAGTAAATTCTTGGTGTGTTTTTACATTAGCCAAAAGTAGTATTTGTACTACTAGAAATACAACTATTACACTAATGTAATAATTAGACTTACTATTTTAACTTTGACAAATTATACATCTACAATAATTTGTCATTACTATTTAGATAGATATTTCTAACTAATAATAATAATATAATAATAATAATAATATAACACTCCCCTTTTGAAATATCTATTACGGTGTTCTGTCGAAGTCTTATCAAGGAGAAACTTATGGAAACAAATATTGTCGTTAAAAACCTTATTAGAAAACCCATTGGGATAAAAACCATAATAAGGGAAAAATAGTACAACATGATGTTCCCCCTCAACAGAGCACATTTAGTTCTTCTTTAAAGATCTTGAAGTTGACGCATTTCAATATTTTGTACAAGCTTCTTGAAAATTGATGTAGGAAGTGGTTTTGTGAAGAGATCTGCCATATTATCACATGAACGAATATATTGAATATTAACCTCTTTGTTTCTTTCAAGTTCTTCTGTGAATGAGAAGAACTTTGGAGGGATATGCTTGGTTTTGTCACTTTTAATGTAATATTCTTTCATCTGGGTAACACATGCAACATTGTCTTCATACAAAATTGTTGGATTATTATCAATTGGTAAACCAGATGCTTCTTGGATATGTCTAATTACCGATCGTAACCATCTACATTCTTTGCTTGCTTCATGAAGAGCAATTACTTCAGCATTATTCGAAGAAGTTGCTACAAGTGTTTGGTATTGTGATCTCCATGATATTGCAGTGTTACCATATGTAAATATATACCCAGTCTGTGATTTAGCATTATGTGGATCTGACAAATATCTTGCATCTGCATAACCAAGCAAAACTGGTTATGTATTGTTAGAATAAAATAAAACCAAGGTATGATGTACCTCGAAGATATCAAAATATATGATTTATTCCTTTCCTATGTGTTTTTGTAGGACATGAACTGAATCTTGCTAGTAAATTTACTGCAAAAGCTATATCAGGTCTTGTATAGTTAGCAAGGTGCATGAGTGCCCAATGGCACTCAGGTATGGTACTTCAGAGCCAATATCTTCTTCATTACCTTCCTTAGGACTAAATGGATCATTTTTAATGTTAAGTGTTCTACCCATCACTGGAGTACATAAAAGGTTTGCTTTGTCCATGTTAAACCTTTTCAATACCCTTTATGTATAATTTGATTGATATATCAATATACCATTTTTAGTATACTCAACTTGTAAACCAAGACAGAACTTTTTTTTTTTTAAATCTTTCATTTTGAATTTTTTTTTTAAGTAATCTCTTGCTTCCTTTATTTCTCTATTAGTTCCAATGATATTTAAATCATCAACATAGACAGCAATTATTATAAAGTCGAATATTATTTTTCTTATAAAAACACAAAGGCAAATATGATTATTTTCATAGCTTTCTTTAAGCAAATATTCACATAGCCTATTATACCACATGTGCCCCGATTGTTTTAATCCATACAATGATCTTTGCAACTTAATTGCATACATATCTCTAGGTTTTTATGTGTCGGACATTTTAAATCCTTCTGCGATTTTCTTGTATATATCAATATCAAGTGATCCATACAAATAAGCAGTAACAACATCCATGAGACATATATCAAGATTGTTAAATACTGATAAACCAATTAAATAACGAAAAGTAATGGCATCCATGACAGGAGAATAAGTTATCTCATAATCGATTCCTGGTCTTTGGTAAAAACCTTGTGCAACAAGACGAGCCTTGTATTTGACAATCTCATTTTTCACATTTTGTTCTCTTACAAATACCTACTTATACCCAACCGGTTTCACATATTTTGGTATAGTCATAATGGGGCCAAATACTTTTTGATTTTTAAGAAAATTTAATTCAGTATCTATTGCATCCTTCCAATTTTTCCAATCATGTCTATTTTGACATTTGTTCATAGTTCTTGGTTTGGGATCATCATTTTCATTCATAATTTCACATGCAATGGAGAACGAAAATATTTCATCTATATTTATATCTTTTCGGTTCCAAAAAGTTCCCGTATCAACATAATTAATTGAAATTTTAAGATCATTCTTGTTTTCATTTTCATTATCAATGATATTATTATCATCATCTTGTGCTTCATCGAGAACACGTTTTTCAATTGTGGATTTATTATTATCTAGTGTCTTTTCAAGATCACTTTCAATCATAATCACCTTTTTTATTCCTTTTCTTTTTTTGGGGATTTTTGTCTTTGGATCTCATAGGCCGGTCACGCTTCAAGTGTGCCTTAGATGTACTTGCTACATCATTTAGATTTGAAATCTCAATCCGAGCAGGGACATTTATAGCTAGTACGTGTGACTTTGTCACTCTTTTCAAATCAGTAAAAGAATCTGGCAATTGATTTGCTAAATCTTGTAAGTGCATAATTTTCTTTACATTTTCTTCCCATGATCTATTATATGGGTCCAAATGTAATAAATGGGGTACAGACCATGTTATTTCATTTTCTAATTTTTTATTTTCTTCCCCTAGTGTTGAAAATATTGTTTTATCAAAATGATAATCAACAAATCTTGCCTGAAAAATATCACCTATTAAATGTTTAAGATATCTAATAATAGAAGGTGATTCATACCCCACACCTATTCTCAACCGCCTTTGAGATCCCATCTTTGTTCTATGTGGTGGAGATATTGGGACATATACTGCACAACTAAATATCTTTAAATGAGAAATATTTGGTTTCTTACCAATTGCAAGTTGATAAGGGGTATGTTTATGATTAGCACTTGGCCTTAGACGGATTAGTGTTGCAGCACGTAAAATCACATGACCCCAAACAGTAACTGGTAGTTTAGTTTTCATAATTAATGGTCTAGCAATATATTTAAGACGTTTGATTAAAGACTCGGCTAAACCATTTTGTGTATGCACATGAGGAACATGATATTCAACAGTAATTCCAATTGACACGCAATAATTATCAAATGATTCAGATGTAAATTTACCATCATTGTCAAGTCTAACTTTCTTTATAGTGTAATCAGGAAATGGAGCCCTTAGTTTAGTTATTTGTGCAAGAAATTTTACAAATGTCAAATCACGACTTGACAGTAAACATACATACGACCATCTACTAGATGCATCAATTAATACCATAAAGTACCTGAATGGTCCTGATGGTGGATGGATAGGTCCACATATATCACCTTGAATTATTTCAAGAAATGCAGGTGATTCTGTCTGAATCTTACCTGGCGAATACTCTGTTAGTAGTTTTCCAAGAGAGCAAGCTGCACATGGTTTATCTTATTTTCTAAGTTTTAAACCTTTCAATGGATGACCATGGGTACTTTCAACTATTTTACGCATCATTGTTGAACCAGGGTGACATAAACAATCATGCCACAAAAACATCATTTTGGAATCTTATTTCACTACTAAATTACATTCAATTGCATGTATATAAGTATAATGTAATCCAGAAGGCAATTTTGGTAGTTTTTCTAAAGTTTTCTTCTTTCCCAAAACATTATTAATAATTTTAATATATTTCATATTGCCTTCAGTTGAAGTTTCAGTATCACATCCTTGACGATATATGTTATTAAAACTCAACAAATTTTTATTTGATTTTGGAGAGTATAAAGCATTATTAATGACAAACTTTGTTCCATTTGGTAATATGAACATAGCATTACCTGTTCCTTCAATCAAATTTGTAGAATCTGAGATTGTATTTATTACACCTTTAGTAGGATTTATTTCAGTGAAATATTTCTTACATTTGAGGATTGTGTGGGTAGTTCCACTCTCTGGAATGCAAATGTCTTCAACATGTTCCATGTGTAACCTTCTTGAAATAGAAGTAAGATTAAATAGAGAGTAAATCAACACAACATATTTAACATTATTATTTCATGCAAACTTTGAATACATCAAACAACATACAAATACTTAAGTTTGTACATTGTTCAAATATAAAATTAATACAAGTTCATCACACATTATACAAAAACTACTCAATCTGTTGTTCCTTCAACGAAATCAGCAACCTCGAGACATGTAGTATCATTTTCGGGTTCAATTTCATTAAAACTTACTTCCTTCCCCTTTCCCTCTATGGATGCCTTGTTTCTTTTACACAAATGTTCTGCTGTTCTACACGTCTTAGACCAATGACCTTTCTTTCCGCATATATAGCACAAATCATCATGATTCCTCAAAGGACACTCTTGGATATAAGTACCCCTACCTTGACGATACCTGTTAGTTTGGTCATATCTAGGAAATCTATAATTATTCACATAGCTTCGTCCATGACCTCGACCACGAAAGTGGTTTCGACCGTGATATCCGTCTCGACTAGGACCCTCAAAACGAGCATAACCTCCACGTTTTTTATTATGATTATAGCCACCACGCCTTTGATTAAATGTTGTGGCATTTATCTCAGGATATACTATTGTTCCTGTGGGATGTAACTGGTAGTTTTTTATAAGGAGCTCATTATTTTGTTCTACTACTAGAAGGGCTGCAACTAAATCAGAATATTCCGAAAATTCTCTCATTATGTACTGTTGTTGAAACAAAACTTGGGATGCATGAAAAGTTGAAAAAGTTTTTCCAATTTTTCTTCTTCGGTGATAACTATGCCACAAAATTCTAATTGTGCTATAATTTGGTATATGACAAAGTTATATGCAACAACACTTTTATAATCTTGGAACCATAATTTGTTCCATTAATCCATTAATGAGGGCAACAAGACTTTCCTCTGATGTCCAAATCTTGCCTTAAGTTTGTCCCACAAAATCTTGGGATCTTTTGCAATTGAATATTCTATTTGTAAACCATCACCAAAAACCTTTATTATTAAACCAAGCTATGACTATAGTAATGGTAAAACAACAAATATCATTAATGTTACATAATCTTTACCTAGTTCTTCATTCTTGATAATACCGATGAGGAATAAAATAATGACAAGTAGAGTGATGAACAAAAGAAAACATTTAGTCATTTGAAAGATATGGATAAATTTTTGAGAATAATGTGAAATTTATGAAAGAAGTTGAATTATATATAGATAAATTTGTAAAACGGCCTGTATAGTTACTGTTAGGGAAAAGAAAAAAAAAGCAAAAAGAGAAAGAAAAGATAAATATCATCAAATCAAATTTAAAGTATGTTAAATATGAACTATCTATTACAAGGGTTTAGAGATAATTATAAGATAACATGGGGTTTTGGACCTCCATTAAATATAAAAGTTAGTAACTTCAGATGGGGTTTTCGACTTCCATTGAATATAAAAGTTAGTAACTGGATATAAAAGTTAGTAATTGCATACACTACAAGAAAAAAGGAGATTTACGACACTTAAGTTGCGACAGCTATCACAAAACCGTCCTTATTCCTGGATTGCGACGGTTGTCACGACAGTTAGGGTCAACTGTCGTAGATTTTTTGCGATAGTTATCAAAAAACCGTCCTTATTCCTGGACTACGACAGTTCTCACGACGGTTTGAGCCAACCGTCGCAGATTTTTTAGGCATGTTGTATAAAATAATTGCGACAGTTACCAAAGAACCGCCCATTTTCCACACTCGCGACAGTTAAGGCGAACTGTCGCAATTACTTTAGCCAATCATAATCACTATTTTTTTATTCCTTTAATTTCTCACTTTTTTCTTTCATTTTTATTTTCCAACCTTTTTAATTTTATTAATTAATTTTAATAAATAATTATTATAATTATTTATTTACAATATAATAACAATATCTATACTACAACATTCTATGACTAGTGACAGATCTAAAATTATTTGTTTGTAGTGACTAAAAATTTATGTATTTTAAAATAAATTACTATAAAAATTTATAAAATGTAATTATAGTAATATATTAAACTCAAAATACATAATTTTTTAAAAATTATAGTTAATTTTATTAAAATATTTTATATATCAAAATTAAACTATAAAAATTAAAATACTATATATACTCAAAATAAAACTTTAATTTAAAAAAAAAAATTAAACTCAAAATATTATATCCAAAATTAAAGTATTAAAATTAAACTCAAAATTATATACCCAAAATTTATGTTTCACGACGGTGAACCATCCCGTTGTCATCCCATTCCCTTCACAAAGGTCGCGACAGTGATTTCACCCGTCGTCCTCCATAATATTTTTCGCGCTAAAACAGAATATTCATTCCTTTTTTATGTTTTTTTTTCTTCTGTTTCACTCGCCGCCTACGCCCTTGGAGAAAGAGGGAAACTAATATTTTTCTCAGCCACTCACGCCGTCACTGCGAATCAACGTAAAATCAACCACCATCAATTTGAATCAGGTTTGTCTTCTCAATCGAATCACTGCGAACACTACAAAAAAATTGACATATACCAACCGCATCTTTTAGTGACAAATTTTCAAGTCTATAATTAGTCGTAGGTATAATAGATATATAAAACTGAGCCACCGAGTGGGATTCTTCCCTCTTTCATTTTGGTTTTTATTTTTCATTTTCGCCAAATCCAAAAATTAATAATTTATAATAAAATTATCTATTCTTTTTTTGTGAAACTTAGGTTATGAGCTCCACCAAAATATCTTCTCTATTGTGAACCCAAAATAACTAAACTCTTTTTAAAACTTTCTTCTTCTTCCATCTTCAACAATGAATCCTTATTATTACATAAACAACTCACCCATCGGCCATCGTTTACCCTTCTTCCATTGTTAACCCTAAAACATTTGTTTCTCAGCAATATCTTTGGTCCAAAGTTTGAACCTGGCGCAGAGGTACTTTCTTCACTCTTAGGGTTTTGTTTTAGGGTTTTATCATGTAATTTTCATGATTCTGGATCTGTTGTTATTGTAGTTGAGAGATGATCTTCAAGCTTTCGCCAAAGTGTTGTTGGTTGGGGAAGGTGAGTTAGGTTGCGAATTGTTGAAATATTTAGCCTTAACTGGTTTTCAAAACCTTGAGGTTATTGATATGGATCATATAGAAGTTACTAATATTAATCGCCAATTTTTGTTTAGGTAAACCCCGTTTGCTCTGTTTATTGTTTTTGTACCGCTGATACGGAAGCGCATCCAGATGTTTAAACTGCAATAGTATCATGGAAGGTCGCACCACCATGGAAGTTCAGTCGAGTCTTTATTCATTGAATCATAATCAATTCTCATAGCTGACGCTGATGCCATCCTGAAGCTTATAATGTATGGATATCTTTGGGGTAAAATAGATGTCGGCACCGTGAGGTGGACGAAGTCGGATAACAACTTCGGCGCTATCCTTGAAAAGGGGTTGTGTAAATAAAGGATGTCAAAGTTGTTTTTTAATGGGGGAAATCTGATCTGAATCAGAAATGAAACCTAGCTCAACAACTCGGCATGGAAACAAAGGAAGTTGATGAGCTCTACGATCGAAGGCAAGCTAGTTCTTAACAAAAGCAAATCGAGATGTCGACACCGCTAATAAAAGATAAGTATCTTTCATACTTTGCATATTCTGTCAAAGTTCTATTTCAATGTGGGTTCTCAGAATCATATAGTTTACTAGATTCATGGCCATAAAATCATTGAAGAAGAACATGGTTCTTAAGAAGTTATGTTTACAGATAATTGCTATAAGCAATCGTTCAAATATAGCCTTTATTGTTACTAGTTTTTTCCTTCATTAATTGTTTGATTGGTTGTTGATTGTGTCGTTGGTTGAACCTATATATTCACAAACCCTTATTTGTTTTTTTGAGTTTGTGTTAAATTTTGATACTAGAAAAGGAAGAGTGTTCTTTGCTGAGTTGTAGCATTTTACTGTACAAATTCTTTTGATGAAATTGTGAACAGTTTATGACAGATAATTGCTTATAAGTGAACTGTGAAGTTGGAATGTTTGTTGTGCCATGCCAATCAATTTACAGCCGAGTAATGAATCTATAACGCCTTATGAGGATATGCCTTATTGAATTGATTATTTAATTTAGTAATTTTAGCAATTTAAACATTGCGGGGCAAGACCCCTACAAACCTAAACGTAGCTCTACTAGTTTCAGTCATCAAGAAACAATGTCATAAATAATGGATAACGTGCCATTTGTTATTTTATACGTATATACATGCTTCCATGCCAACAAGTATAAATTCGTTTCCTGTTCATAAATTCTTATATGCATAAAATGCATCTGAACTTTAGGCAAGTTATTCCATTATTTAACTTCATTGTCTTTGAGTAAATCCTTGTCTTTTAGGCAGGGACTCAATTTTGGGATGAGAAAGTTGACAGCGACCTTACCGAAAGGCTGACTTGATGGTTTAACATTTGACTAGTAAGTATAAGTATAGTAACAAAGATATATTTTATAAATGCTAAGTTCATGTTGCTAGCATATAAAATAAAGTGTAATTAGAATAATAAGAGTAGTTAGAAAAATAAGATATTGCATCCTGACAATGACAATGAAACAACTCATCATTCACACAATTTTAAGGCTAGTTAATTAATTAAATTATACTGTGTTGAACATTTTCCTTGTCATATATTTTGATTGATAATTGATGCAAATGGGGATCAATTGATAACAAAAGATAAAAGTTAAAATGATTTTCTTTTTGGCTTACTTACTAGATACATATTACAAGTTATGACCTCCTTGTCATTGACATTGTTTTTATTCAACCTTGCTGATTACATGTGCTAATAATCAAGAATTTTCCTGATATGTCTTTGGCATGCCATGTTTTACTCAATATGGTGGACTAACACATAAACCTTTTTTTATAGTCCTCTGCAATGGCACACATCCACATTTGCTCTGCTGCGACATGTGGATTTAGGGTTCATAATTATTTTTGGAATGTCTTCAAATGATGGTTCTTCTTTCAATGGTCTGACAATCTTCTTTAAGGTACCTTAGATGCAAATATTTTGATTTATGATTATTAGTTGGAGTTAATGAAAGAGGAAAACTTACTCATCTTGCTAAGGTGAACACAACTTCAACTAAATCCTAATATTTATACATATTTACACCAACAATGAGAGTGACAGTGGCATGTTTTTTTTTTTTTAAATTATGATTACAAATTTTTACCAATACTTTTACTCATACCCGACTAACTTTTATTTTTTCGAACCAATGATACCTATTAACCGATTTGATGAAATTATTTGAAATATCTGTACATAGGTTACGGATTTGGAGATAAAGAAGTTGAAAGAGACATGAAGATTTTTTCTTACAAGATTGTCAACAAGGGGATGCAAATAGATACATTGAGATAAAAGTGTTATTGCTTTTGATATCGGATTGTGAGTTGCACTCAATTCCGTATTGTGTATAGTTTAGTCTGTGTTGGTAAGTTTGGATGTGTTGACAAGATTAGTCAATGGTGGATTGTTTTCAAATAAACATGTTTTTTTTTAATTTCAAATAACCATGTGTTATACTCTGTTATATCTGCAATTTGAAAACACCGCAAATGATGAACTGTGTGAGTTGTTTGGTTTATTTTTGTAGGGTGTTAGATGAGTTGCAGAGGGAACAATATCTGGTGTTGGGTGATTAGCGGGAGGCGATCTGCACCAGCATGGTGTTGCTCCTGTAAGTGTTTCTCTATTTACTTGAGATTGTGTTAGGCATGAAGATATGTTTGGTCAACAGAAGTAAAAATTGGAAAATGCATGGATTAAAATCCAAACACATAATATATAGTCAAACTAATTGTGAAAGATATAACATCATTCATGATATTATTCCTTAATTTCTTCAAAATTTATAACATTTTACCAAGTTGTATATTCTGTTGACATGCAACAGGTAAGTAAATTTCAAAGTTTGCTAAAGTTTGACCTCGATATCACTGAGTTCAAAGAATTCAAATTGTCCTACTTCTGATATTTCATGTCATGACGGCATTGATGATGCACTTGAATATACTGATTATGGATCTGATTTTTATGATGATGATGACATCTATGAAGATGACTATTCACTTATGCAGGATCAATTCGACAATGTGGATTTGCTGAGCAGCGGATGCAGTGCGACTGAGATGAATCGGAGAAGTTTTTGGGTTTGCTGAGCAACGGACTATCATTTGAGTTACTCTGTAAGGCCAATAGTTTATGTTGAGTAGTAGGTTTACTTGATGTAATTAAATATACTAAATACATCCAAACTGATGTGGTGAAGCAAATGAAAGAGAAACACATAGACAGAAAACAGTGTCACAATTATAGCTGGCTTAGTTCTGGTTTATTATAGCCTGATAGATTTTAATTACAAAAATATTCTTCAATGTATTTGATTCCTTATCTGAATGTAATTGTAATATGATAAGCTTTATAAAGTGACATGGTGCTTGTATAAATGTAATTATGATATATATGTTAAGTTGAATGAAAATATATGTTATTTTCTGCCCCATTTTGTATATATTTCTACAAATAATTTTTTTTTAATTTTAAAAATAAATTACCTGCGGATTTACTTGTGGAAAGGATATTTCCTACGGATTTACCTGTAGATGTACCTGTGGAGCAGAAAGTTGCGACGGTTTAAACCGACGTAATCATTAATAAAAATAAAAAACAAATGGAAAGTTATGACGGTTGTAACCGCCGTAATATTCAGATTACGTCAGTTCCCTATCCGTCGTGACAGATAACGACGGTTGGTGTGACGGTTTTGACAACCGACGTGATACGGCCTCGCGACGGACGTTTCTGCGACAGTGTTGTAACCGTCGTGACTTGTAAATTACGACGGTTTTAACCGTCGTAATCTGCCAAAATAACCGTCGTAATTTGCCAATTTTCTTGTAGTGATATGGGGTTTTAAACCTCCACTAAATATAAAAGACAATAACTGAATATAAAAGTTAGTAACTGCAGGGTTTTAAACCTCCATTAAATATAAAAGTTAGTAACTGAATATAAAAGTTAGTAACTACATATGGGGTTTTAAACCTCCATTAAATATAAAAGTTAGCAACGAAATATAAAAGTTAATAACTGCATATGGGGTTTTACACCTCGATTAAATATAAAAGTTAGCAACTGATATAAAAGTTAGTAACTGCATATGGGGTTTTAAACCTCCATTAAATATAATAGTTAGTAACTGAATATAAAAGTTAGTAACTGCATATGAGGTTTTAAACCTCCACACAAAATATATAAAAGTCACACTTATTATAGAGTACTTGACAAGTTACTAGTTTTCTATAACAATGGGTAAAGTAAAAATAACGATAAAAGACATTCTAGTTATAAATCACTTGACTAATTGCCAGTTTTCTATAACCATGGTAAATAATAAAAATTATAGAAGATATACCTAGCGTAGTAATAACTTTCGATAGAAACGATCATGCTGATAACGTGTTGAGAAAAAACGCCTTTGAATATTTGTTAATATTTATGAAGGGTTAATACCACTTTTGCCCTCTGCCATATGAGCGAAATCTCAAAAACAACCCTGTAAAAAAAACACAGATTACATCCCTGTCATTTGTAGATTCCCTCATTTTGCCCCCTGAGTAGACTCAGTCAACAAAATTGATGATGTGGTGTTGTTGGCTTTTTTATTTTATTTATTTATTTAATATTACGTGTCATGCTTTGATGAATTTTTATATTTTTATATTTTTATTTTAATTACACGCATGACATTTTTATTAATATTTTATTGATTGTATGTTAAATTGTCAAAATATGACAATTTAAAATTTTGTCACTCATGAGAATCGAACCCATGACTTGGAGTTGGCAAGGGGCGCCCTTCACTACTAGGCCATCTTGCTTGCTTTGTTATATTATCCTATTGAAAATTATATATTACATAAATTGTTTATTAATATTAATATTAAAATGAATTATTAATATTGTAGTATTGTAGTACTAGTATGTAGTTTATTTAAACATTAAAAACTAAATTTTATTTAAACTATTTAGTAATAGTATGTATTTTATTAAATACTAAAATTAAATATTTAAATATATTTACTTTCAATTAAATAATAAATATGCTAAATAAACAAATAGTTACAGTAAATTGTTAAAACGGTAAATAATAAATAAATAATTACTATTACTAAATTTATTAAAATATTTATGTTAATATTTACTGTAAATAATTTAACTAAATAATAATTTAATTTAATGTTTTTTTTTTTTTTGGAAATAGCAAATATATTACTGAAACCAAAAACAGTTACAAGCAAGGCGATCCTACAGATCCGGCCACAAGACAACTACAAACAGCAAAGGCAACTAAGGCATCATAAGTAAACTAACAAACTTCCTAATCTTGGGATTGAGCCACAATCTTTGAATGATTACATTCAAAGTGTTATTATTTATTATAAATTTCTTAAATAATAAACTAAATAATTTAATAAATTTCTTTTAATTAAAAACTAAAAAATAAATATATTATAATATTTATTAATAATAAACTGAAATCAAATTATATTTTGTAAGGGATTTAACATTTCTATTTAATATTTAAATATTTATTTGATATTTAAAATATTTAATAACGTTAATTAATTTCTAGTATATTAAAATATGTTAATTTTTAATTAATTAATATATTTAAAATATATTTATTTTCAGTTTATTAATTTATATTAATTAACAAAAAAATAAACTGAAAGTAAATTGTAAATATATTATACTTAAAATAAATATATTATTAATTATATTAAACTAAATAATTTAATAAATTTCTTTTAATAAAAAACTAAAAAATGTATCAAATGTATATATTCTTAAATAATAAACTAAATAATGTAATAAATTTCTTTAAATAAAAAACTAAAAAATAAATATATTATAATATTTATTAATAATAAACTGAAATCAAGTATATTTTGTTAATTAATTTGATATTTAAACCTTTCAATTAATAATAAACATTTCTATTTAATATTATTATATTTATTTGATATTTAAAATATTTAATAATGTTAATTAATTTATAGAAATTAACCAAAACTATTTCATGTAAACATACATATAATTGAATAATACTCATGTAAAATACTTATGTAATATATACATTTTGATGCAACCTATTAGACAAGGAAATCAAATGGCATTTCCACGTAATAATAAATTAAATAAAAAAATAAAAAAGCCAACAAATCAACGCCACATCATAAAATTTTAAAATTTTAACCATTCAAAATTTCTAAACTTAAAAAAATAAAAAAAATATATATATATATAAGCCACGTTAAAAAAAAGAAATAAAAAAGAGAAAAGTCCAAATGGCATTTCCACGTAAGAATAAATTAAATAAAAAAATAAAAAAAGCCAACAAAGCAGCGTCACATCATCAATTTTGTTGACTGAATCTACTCAGGGGGGCAAAACGAGGGAATCTACAAATGACAGGGATGAAATCTGTGTTTTTTTTACAGGGTTGTTTTTGGGATTTCGCTCATATGGCAAGGGGCAAAAGGGGTATTAACCCTATTTATGAACTATTATAAGTTACTAAACTAAACTAGTTGTAAATATCAAGCTTAGATGGAAAACATTGAAGAAGGGGGAATGTTTTACTTATGTTTTCAAAGTAAATTCTTGGTGTGTTTTTACATTAGACAAAAGTAGTATTTATACTGGTAGAAATACAACTATTACACTAATCTAATAATTGGACTGACAATTTTAACTTTGACAAATTATGCATCTACAATAATTTGTCATTACTCTTTAAATAGATATTTCTAACTAATAATACAATAATAATAATAATAATAATAATAATAATAATAATAATAATAATAATCTTATAACAGACATTTATTTGTTTGGATATGTTATGAGAGGAAGGGTTACTTAATCAAGTTGAGATCTTTGCAAGCTCTAAAGCTATTTAGGACGTGTGATCCTTACTTCAGATTTCATATTCTCTTTTATTACTTTGATTTCAGAACAGGTGGTTGAAGAATTTTTTTTAATGATTGTGTAACGAAAAAGAATAAGAGGAATTCTATTTTACTGATCTCTTTAAGGTGCCTATTTTAGATAGGCCTCAATTGGACGGTGTGTATTTCTAGACTATTTCCTTGCTGACGTTAAGATGTTATCTTTACCTTTTCACTAATCAAAGATTGGTCTGGTAGTCATTCTTTGTGACGTTAATAGAAATATTGGCCAGATAGCTTTAAATTTTTCTTCTGAAGTAGGTTGTGGTATCTCTATAAGGAAGATAAAGGGATTTTATTTAATCAATTTCACTCTCAAGCTTCTCTCCCTTAGAGTTTACCATCCTATTTTGCGATCCTAATTCCAAAAGTGGAGTCTCCCTTCAAGTTATGAGATTTTTGGCCTATTTCTCTTGTGGGTTTTCATTGTAAGCTAGTTGTCAAGGTTCTGGCTTCCAAGTTGGCTAAGGTAATCGGAACCAAAATGATTTTCTTAAAGAAAAACTCTTGGTTAATAGGGGTTGTGGCCGTTAAGATATCTAAGAAATATTATCTCATCTTTAAGATGTATTTTAAAAAGTATTGTAACTCTATGAGCTAAAACTTCTTGAATTATATGTTTTTTAGATTTGGTTTTGATCAAAATTTCCGAGCTTGGGTGCATCCCTATATATATTTTTGGTAATCTTATTATTTTAGTCAATGGGAGTCTGACTCATGACATTATTATTAATAAAGGGTTTAAGAGATGAGACCCTTTAAGTCCATTCCTTTTCTTTAGAGTTGGATATGTTTTCACGGTTCGGTGTTAGGTCATCTGATTCAGTAGTCTCTCATCTTCAATATATTGATGCTATCATTATCATGGCTGAAGTTCAGAATCTTTGGCTTATCAAAGCTATTCTTCGAGGTTTGAGCTTCTCTTGAATCTTTGAGTTGATTTTACTAAGAGCTTCCTTATTGGTGTTAATTTGGACATCGTCTTTTTGGATGTAGCATGTTAGTTTTCCCGTAGGCTTTAGTACCCATTCCGAATTGTCTTAGAAACCTTTGATTAATATTATCTCTAGGAGATTGGTTACCTGGCGTCACACGTAGGTTAGTTTTAGAGGTAGAGTTCTTATGTTGAACTCAATTCTTAATTATATTTCAGTTTTTTATCTTTCATTTCTGTAGATGCCTATCAAGGCATGGAAGTTAGTTGAGAACCCAAATGAGGATTTTCAAGGGAAGGGGTGAAAAGTGAAATTAAGATTCATTGGATCAATTGGTATGAGGTTTATAAAATCAAGAGTTTTGGTGGTTTGGGGTTTAGGAGTCTTCATTTGGTTAACATAACTTTGTTTGGTAGAAGGTTTTGGAGATTTTTATCTCAAGCTACATGCCTATGGAGAGATATCTTAGCTTCTAGATACGATGCCTCAATTCAAATTCCTTTTGGTGGAAGGGTTCCCTTTCTTATATGCTAAATATGGAATTTTTTTGACTAGTTTGAGAAGGGAATTACTAGAAGTGTATGGTCTAGCCTTGATACTTACTTTTGGGATGATCCTTGGGTATTACTACTTATTGGTATTATTAGTAAATCAAATCACAAGTTTTCGTTCACTTAAGGGATTAAACTTGAAAAAATTCATTGAAAATTTTGTGCAAAACATTTGAGAAAGTATGTTTGTGCTTGATTATGTGATGTTTAAATGTAAAGTGATTGGGTAGAAATCCCAATAAGAACAATGCATAATTATTCTCCGAACTAAAAAAAAACAAAGAAAATATGAAAAGTAATCATATGAAAATGCTCGGATTAAGTAATTAAAAGAGGAACACATATTCATACATGTTCTCTCACGAACTCTTTTCTCTCCCTGACTTGGATACTCGAGTTCTATAGAGATTACTGATAAAAATTGTGAACCTTTGTTACATGAATGAAATCTGCTTATGTACTAAGTTTCCCTGACGAATCTTGTAACATGGTGTCAAAACATTCTTGAACTACTTGTGTTTTGACTTATGTGTTTATTTCATTTCCCCATTCCTGTAGAATATGTCAAATCACTAAAAACTTTTTCGAGATCCAGGACATGTTTTGAAGAGAGAGTGATCCTAATCTTATGGATGTGTTCCTGAGATTCCTCCAAATAAGGCTTCGTGAGTCTCCAGGTCGTCTAATCCCTGAACTCAAGAATACGCTAAGTCCCAAAAAAAACATGGTAGGCAAGTCGAACTCACCATCTCATTCAAAGTAATCCACATATCGAATAATATAGCTAAGTAATTTTATACTTATTAATCTCATACCTTTTTATCATACTTTCATATCATAAATGCTAGACTAAAATTCCCAGGCTAACAATGGCCTATCCCGTATAGAGAAATGTTTTGTAGGATTTTTTTTATCGATCATAATCAAGGTAGCTAACAAAAAGATGTGACAATGATCAATGAGGGCCACTTGGGTGTTTTAGTGAAGGATGTCTTTCATTATTTAGGAACATCAATTAATGGATAGTTTTTTTCCTTACTCTGTAGTTGGCATCTCTTTTGCTTGATAGATAATATTGGTGGGGGTAGGCAGAGAAGAATATGTTTTATTCGGTTTCTTCACTTTATAATTCCCTCATTGAAAAACAGCTTCATTCCTTTTTCCTTCACGTTATGAGGGACTTAGTTATTCCTTTAATCTAGGTTAGTTGGGCTCTCAGTAAGATTGTTTTCTTCTCATTGTAACTTCTTCTTAATAAGTTTTCTTCTAGAGTTAATCTGGCTAAGGGTGATGTTCTTTTGGATAATTTAAAGGTGTCTTGTAGCCTCTATGAGGGTGTTATTGAGTTTGAGTTGGTTTGTTATTTATTTGTCACTTGTGACATAGTTTTGACTCTCTAATACAAAATTTTTAGGTGGTTCTGCTGTTATGAATGAAGATATTGTATTACTCTTTTAGGTTTTTGGTATTTTTGGTATGTTTGCTAAGGTTAGAGGGGTTTTACAATGACATGACGGTTTGTGGTATGTGTTATTTGAAAGTCTTAAAATGATTTGATTTTTCAGGTAAAGTAGTTAACGCGACGGACTTAGAGGTTATGAGCATCACTTTGGCATGGAAATTGAATCTTTGTAAGCATTCAAATTACTTTAGTCCTTTTTTTATTGGCTAAAGAGTCTTACATTCATTATGAATCGATAATGATTTAAGTGTCTTTGCCTGTTTTAGGATGAATTGTGATTATGTGAAGATCCATGTACTGTTTGTTTAGGATCTTAGATACATCGGCCTAGACGTATTATTTTTTGTGATTAGTTTTTTTTTTGTTTGGATGCTTTGTGATGTGGGGCGTTATTATCTTACCTTATTTTTTCCTTTTGAGGGACATTCTACTCTTTGAGGTATATTAGTTTAGTCCTCTTTGTAAGACTTTTTGTGCCGGTTGGATTTGTGTGCGTTTTTTTGTTGTAATTCTACATTATATATATATATATATATATATATATATATATATATATATATATATATATATATATATATATATGAGTGGGGATCAACTTACTCCAAGAGTAAGTTTTTTAGCTAGCTTACTTTATATTATAGCCTTTAAATTGAATATAATATAATGGTTAATTATCATTTTTACATAATTAACCATTAGATTATATTCAATTTAAAGGCTATGATCTTCTCTCTCTCTCTCTCTCTCTCTCTCTCTCT